>OX104124.1:8543173-9911598 GCA_944474755.1 Limnoperna fortunei | reverse complement strand
AACAAAAAGTGCCGCGTATATTTAAGACCTGTTACAGGTAGAAAAGCCCTATGGACCCATTATACGGTGTACTAATGGATTCAACTGTACGACTGTGTACAAGGTTACTATGGCAGCTCGATCGACCTTAGGATTCCTCAGAACGTCATGACGTGACCACTAGATGTCGTCAAAATTAAGCGCACAGCAGCCGTAACATGAGTCTGATCTTTTTGTCCATTGACAATAAAAATCTCCTGTCTATTTTTCTATCCTATGTTCCCCAATTGTTTATTTTAATCCGTTAAATTAATCTCTTTCTAGTTTTTTATTATGGTAGAAGCAGCAATACCAGGACACAACCTCCGACCTTCGATATGAAAACTGACCAATACTGTCAATTAAAATTGGAGTCGAGCATACCTTTCCCGCAGTGAGGCTCGAACCGCAACCTCACTGTTGACAGGCACGTGATAAAACTTATTCTCAAAACTAAAACACCATCGAGTTATATACATTGTTCTTAACAAAAAAACTAAATTCTAAATGGTACTGAATTACCAAGTTTACAAACACACAAAGTCCGTAGCAGTCGTACTTTGAGCCATTATTGTGGTTACATGTACACTTTTTCTATCCATCATACTTCCACTACTCCAACCTTCATGTGAGGCCAGCTCTACTTAGGCACACATTTGGCCAAGAAAAGTTCTCATGATACACATATTACGATAGAGGTTCGTGCTAACATTTCTCACTATTCGATCGGAACATCTCTATGTTATTTCCATCAAGCAAAATATTCGCAAAAGTGATTGACGAAGAAAATACTAAAGGATTATCCGATTGTCTAACATAAGCGTTCGGTTCCGTAATTTGCAGATCTTTTAGATGAAACCGTTAAATCCGTTTTTGGAAAGTGCCACTTTCTCTGTACCGTCTTTGGTAAGTGCCACGTAAAAGATACCCAACAACAAGCTCGTTAAAAGTGGTCATCCTACCAATAGCATTTTTATGACCATTGGACCAACTATTTATATTTTTGGTATCACGTGATTTATTGTATATGAACGAATTCCCGACCTAATTACAACTGAAATATTACATTCTCGACCCGATTCCAACTGAAATATTACATTCTCGAACTGATTACAACTGAAATATTAAATTCTCGACCTGTTGAAATATAATATATACTACACACTGGCCGTTAAACATCAACCAATTAAGCACGTGTCTGTCAACACTGAGGTTGCGTTGAGTATTACTGCAGACAAGGGTGTTCACGGCACCAAAAATAATTCACAAGTATCGTCAGTTTTCCTTCCGAAGGTCTGGGATTTTCACCAAGCAATATAACTAGACGCCATCGTTTAGGTAAAATATTGCTGAAAGTGACGTTCAACTAATTCAAAAGAATCAAACACAAAATCATCCAGCTATTTCTTGCAAAACATGCTTTAATGATATTAATTAAGGTTCAGGTTTTAGAGAACTCAAAAATAGTCATTACAACTAAATAACCAAACATAAATATTGTTAATTTCGTAACGTATAAACATGACGTATTTAAAATTCAAAGATACTTTAATTAAATGCATACATTGACAAGAGTTTTGACGTCCAACCGTCTCATAAGTAATGCTCAAAGCCAATACATGTCAAACAAAAATACTAATCAACGTTACAACCAAACAATCAATGCGAAATGTTTCTAGGGATACCTCTGCAAGAAGACGATACACCTTAGTTTTATAACTATTCGCAGTAAATTTCACAAAGCCAAAATCTATAAATTTTAAGTGTACGCCGTATTTCGACCACCCTCTTGGACTAAACAGTCTACCAGTAGTGTCATCAACCCAGTCAATATAAACAGTTAAGGCATTCCATTAACGGTTCCACGTGTACTGTTTAAAACACTGTTTAAAATAAATAATTGTCATAATTAGGTCATTAATAGACTTCATTAAGTTAGGCCTAAATTAATCAATTGAAATCCAAGGAATATTTGCTGCGGTATGGATTTTCTACCCAACATTCCCCGATTGCCTAGAACAAAAAGCAGGTAGCCCAACAATATAATTATATAATTCTTTTTAATGGCGGAATGTACATCGATTTTACGATATCCGAATTTGATCCTCTGTCAGTTTATTTAATATGATGAAGGTTATATTATGTGTTCGTGGCTTGGGTTTAAACACTCTACACGTTTCCTGACATATTTAGTGACAAATGCATAACAAGTACACTTGTTATTAAATTTGGAAAAAAACTCTACTGTAAAAAAAAACTTAACAATTTCTTGTACCTGCTATGGTCATGCAGTGTGTTTGGTATTGCAAACACTTTGCTGTGAATTAAGAATTAACGAAAGCGTTGAAACAAGACATTATCATTTTTTTCACTTTTAAAAGATTTAATTTACATATAAATTTTTTAAGTAACCATAGCGATTTCCTTCACTAACGATAAAATTAAATAAGTTAAAGTTATTTTGGAATCATATCTAAAAGTATTTGATTGTCTCGACATAAAACAAAATCACAATACTCTTTGCATCTGAAAACTTAAAGTTATATACTTACTGGTATTTTACTTCTGGAACTATCCAAATGATCACTTGAATGTTTATAATAATTGAATTGTCAATAAGACCAACAGCAACCTAATACATCTTCTTTAGGTTTAACGTCAAAATTTATATCAGTGACATGCTTCAACTTTTCACTTTTAACTGATTAATCGCGAATTTGTCCCCAACCTTTTATTCTTACTATTTGTATTATAAAGTATACTTCACAGTTTGCTTAGAGCTAATTAAACAAACTATAAGAGTTTAAGAGCTATTAAAACATATTAACGTATGTACAACAGTGAATAAATATACTTCGACCTTGGAGTCTTATCCGTTGGGGTGGAAAGAACCACGCATACTGCCTGGTTCCAGATTTCACCCAAAGCGGACAGGGAACTATCTTTAGGACTAAATTAATAAAAAATGATAAGCTTTTCGTAATACTTTATATCTTTTCATTTCATAACAATTTAATGCTGTGTATTTATGAGTGAAAACATATGCGTGTCAAAAACAGTTAATTTGCCAAATAAAAGCAAATAGGAACATACATGTAACTCTGAGATAGAAATATAGCTTAGCTCCTCCTGTCTGGGAGAAGGGCATAGGTGGCAGAGTTGTAGTTCGTCTACTATTGATCACGCGGTCTGGCAACACTGAGGTTGTTGGTTCAAGTCTCACTGCGGACAGGGTGCACTCGACTCCAATCTAAATTATGACTGCCAGTTTTCCTACTGAAGGTCCGGGTTTTTTCCTGGTATTCCGGCTTCATCCGCCAATACAAGTTGGACTCCATGATTGATATAGCTGAAAAATTGATGAAAGTAAGTGGGGTTAAACATCAATCAAACAAACAAACCTGTCTGGGAAATAAAATAACGCCTCCACTCTGGTGCATCCCAGATTGTGATGTACCTACAAATACCCCAAACAAATGAGAACGCTAAATGTAAAGTTCCGTAATGGAAGAAGACTCTTAAGAAACAGTATTAATCACTTATATCACGCCTTTCGAGTAGTCTGAAGTATGCATGAAGGTTGAATTATCTGACCCTGTCTATCAAACACGCTTATGGATTAACCCATGGACTATTCCCATGTTTGAAGATGACTACATCTACGTTAAAAATATTTGAACTGAAAAATATGATTTTATTTAACTAGGTATTTTGCGAAAATTAATAAAACATTAATCTTTTCGTTGACTTTTTGTTAGAATTTTTGACTGGTTTCCAGGCCATAGTTACGTCCCTATAATCCATTAACTATCTAATGTATAGCATCCATTAATTACAAATCAGTTCTAGCCTACTTTTTTTTATATAGTTCCATCAAGTTCTTGACAGCTTGAAATACCTATGTTTACTTTTGTCAATGCTTAAACACAACGTTAAAAGTTTTTAAATACAGTCTTCTACTTCTACTTAGCTATAATTAGACTTTATTTTGAAGGAACTGCATTTTCATCTAGTACTTGTCTCTGAGTGCCAATATTTGCATTGTCTACTTGAAACTGTACGGATTTTTTAATGTAAATAATGTTTAATTTTAATGTAAACAGACTTAAGGACATGTATGCAAATAAACACTTTATAACTGATGTACTTACAAGCTTATTTCAAGGTTCTTTCAGATAAATATATACATTATTATCATTTTGTTCCGACTTAAAAAACCAATAAAAACAGGTATTGTTCTCTTTATAAAGTAATACATGTAATCATACATTTGATTACAGTTTAATTATAGATTAATTAGAGGATAAACCTAATTTTAAATTCACGTCCTTCAATTTTATAATGTCAGCGAAATTTGGAGAACCGAGGTGTACTAGTCTTAATATCAAATAAACAAACTAAATGCAATATCTCACATCTATGTACTAATATTTTAACTATTTACTATCGAAACGTGGATAATGACAATATTCCTATCTATAATATTTTTATCATATACTTTAACCGTCTTGTGTACTTGAAATATTCATGTTTATTTGTAATTGTTTATTTGTATTTATATCCTTTCAACCCTCAGGGTATAATTATGCAATATTGAATAAAGATAATACATAATGGTTATACACTTATGAAATTTACTTTATTTATATTTGTACTTTTTAAATTTTTTATATTTACAACAAAACAACGCACGAAGAGGGATGTTATTTTATTATAGGTCATGTCGGTACTATCATCTATGTACAATCGTATTATTTTTAATGCTGACCGAGGTTGTGTCGACAACCAATAAGATTTAATCCAAGAACCGAGTGCCTCATTCTTTGTACGACTGAAAATTCAATCCACATATGCTAGTCGCCGGATATGACGTTATTGTGTCGTGGAAGCGTTATAGTATCCCAATGGTAGTCAATATTTTGATCTCGTTGGTCCATCAATTTTCCCCGTTGACCTGTTTTTTTTTGTTAACTTGTTCTCGCCCTGAATATTGCTGAAATATTGCTCGCTGGACCTTAATCAAAAACTCTGTCAACCGATCAACCTTTCATGTCATGAACAAAAAATACACCACGGGGGACAACATTATAAATCAGAGCAACAGTTTGAACTTTTGACATAATATCATAAGCCGATTACTTGCTTCCATTTAATTTGTGTGAACTTAAATCGGGACAGATAAAGCACAAATTCCATTAACAATTACGTCATAATACTATTATACCGTGCAGTGGGCATGCGTGTATGACAGGATATGATTTCTTTACAATTTGTCACGTGAAAACAGGACCAAGTGACTACTTTGTGATAATTATAAGTGGGGGACCAGTTACAAGTACTTGACATATTTGCTTATTTGATATACTAAGATAAATACTTTGTATAGACATACTTTCGTGTCAATTGCTAACACCTGATAATAGGTTTAAACTATTTTGGATCTGTGAAAAATTACTGAAAAGTTATTTCAGTTCTACTTCAAAGTTTAAAAAAAAATAATTGACAAAAACAGTATTATAAATGCTATAAAAGAAGTGCATGTTTTTATTTACCAGAAGGTGGCCGAGTGGCTAAGGTAGTCTGCTATTGATCATGTGGTCTGTCAACACTGAGTTTGCGGTTCGATTCCCACACCTGGCAGGGTTTACTCGACTTTAATATTAAATGACAACTATTTCCAGCTTTCCTACCGTAGGTCGAAGTTTTGCTCCGGTAATCCGGCTTCCTCCTCCAATAAAAACTGGACGCCATGATATAGATGAAAAAATGCTAAAAGTGGCATTAAACACCAGCAAACAAACAATATTGCCAGATGTATTTTAGATGGAATATTATCATTGTATAACATTCAACAGGTATTTTCTGTCCTATGCTATTCGTTATATAATTTTGGTGTAACTGTTTTAGTTTGATTTTGTCAATTAAACAGTAGGTGTAACTGTTTATCAGTAAGTTTCAAGTAATCATTTGTTTAAATATTGTTGTTTCAGTTAAAACATTAAATTAGGTTGAAGTAGACGTAAGTACATAAATGTTACATCACTCGGCTATTTCCATCAAGGTCGACAGAAGCAGCCGAGGATGATAAGAATCCGGAAATTCTTCTTTAGGTTTAATGGCTATGTTATTGGTAACTTTTTTTTATTTTAAATACGTAACAATAATAAACATCATGGTACATCTACATGTAATACTACTGCGCATTACGCCGCCTATTGTAATAGTATGAATAATAATGGTTAAAGCGTATCGCTATATGAGAGCCTGCCGTATTACTATATATCACAATAAGTCCTACTGTATCACTATATATCATGATAAAGGCTTGCCGTTTCGCTATATATCGGGATAAGGGCTTGCCGTATCGCTATATATCAGGATAAGGGTCTGTCGTATCGCTATATATAAGGATAAGGGTCTGCCGTATCGCTATATATAAAGATAAGGGACTGCCGTGTCGCTCTATATCGCGATAAGAGACTGCCGTATCGCTATATGAGAGCCTGTCGTATTACTATATATCACAATAAGTCCTACTGTATCACTATATATCATGATAAAGGCTTGCCGTTTCGCTATATATCAGGATAAGGGTCTGCCGTATCGCTATATATAAGGATAAGGGTCTGCCGTATCGCTATATATAAGGATAAGGGACTGCCGTGTCGCTATATATAAGGATAAGGGACTGCCGTGTCGCTATATATAAGGATAAGGGACTGCCGTGTCGCTATATATAAGGATAAGGGACTGCCGTGTCGCTATATATAAGGATAAGGGACTGCCGTGTCGCTATATATAAGGATAAGGGACTGCCGTGTCGCTATATATAAGGATAAGGGACTGCCGTGTCGCTATATATAAGGATAAGGGACTGCCGTGTCGCTATATATAAGGATAAGGGACTGCCGTGTCGCTATATATCGCGATAAGAGACTGCCGTATCACTATATATCAGGATAAGGGTCTGCCGTGTCGCTATATATAAGGATAAGGGACTGCCGTGTCGCTATATATAAGGATAAGGGTCTGCCGTATCGCTATATATCAGGATAAGGGACTGCCGTGTCGCTATATATAAGGATAAGGGACTGCCGTGTCGCTATATATAAGGATAAGGGTCTGCCGTATCGCTATATATCAGGATAAGGGACTGCCGTGTCGCTATATATAAGGATAAGGGACTGCCGTGTCGCTATATATAAGGATAAGGGACTGCCGTGTCGCTATATATAAGGATAAGGGACTGCCGTGTCGCTATATATAAGGATAAGGGACTGCCGTGTCGCCATATATAAGGATAAGGGACTGCCGTGTCGCTATATATAAGGATAAGGGACTGCCGTGTCGCTATATATAAGGATAAGGGACTGCCGTGTCGCTATATATCGCGATAAGAGACTGCCGTATCACTATATATCAGGATAAGGGTCTGCCGTGTCGCTATATATAAGGATAAGGGACTGCCGTGTCGCTATATATAAGGATAAGGGTCTGCCGTATCGCTATATATCAGGATAAGGGACTGCCGTGTCGCTATATATAAGGATAAGGGACTGCCGTGTCGCTATATATAAGGATAAGGGTCTGCCGTATCGCTATATATCAGGATAAGGGACTGCCGTGTCGCTATATATAAGGATAAGGGACTGCCGTGTCGCTATATATCAGGATAAGGGCTTGCCGTATCGCTATATATCAGGATAAGGGACTGCCGTGTCGCTATATATAAGGATAAGGGACTGCCGTGTCGCTATATATAAGGATAAGGGACTGCCGTGTCGCTATATATAAGGATTAGGGACTGCCGTGTCGCTATATATCGCGATAAGAGACTGCCGTATCACTATATATCAGGATAAGGGTCTGCCGTATCGCTATATATAAGGATAAGGGACTGCCGTGTCGCTATATATAAGGATAAGGGACTGCCGTGTCGCTATATATAAGGATAATGGACTGCCGTGTCGCTATATATAAGGATAATGGACTGCCGTGTCGCTATATATAAGGATAAGGGACTGCCGTGTCGCTATATATAATGATAAGGGACTGCCGTGTCGCTATATATCGCGATAAGAGACTGCCGTATCACTATATATCAGGATAAGGGTCTGCCGTATCGCTATATATCAGGATAAGGGCTTGCCGTATCGCTATATATCAGGATAAGGGTCTGCCGTATCGCTATATATAAGGATAAGGGACTGCCGTGTCGCTATATATAAGGATAAGGGGCTGCCGTATCGCTATATATAAGGATAAGGGTCTGCCGTATCGCTATATATAAGGATAAGGGACTGCCGTGTCGCTATATATAAGGATAAGGGACTGCCGTGTCGCTATATATAAGGATAAGGGACTGCCGTGTCGCTATATATAAGGATAAGGGACTGCCGTGTCGCTATATATAAGGATAAGGGACTGCCGTGTCGCTATATATAAGGATAAGGGACTGCCGTGTCGCTATATATAAGGATAAGGGACTGCCGTGTCGCTATATATCGCGATAAGAGACTGCCGTATCACTATATATCAGGATAAGGGTCTGCCGTGTCGCTATATATAAGGATAAGGGACTGCCGTGTCGCTATATATAAGGATAAGGGACTGCCGTGTCGCTATATATCGCGATAAGAGACTGCCGTATCACTATATATCAGGATAAGGGTCTGCCGTATCGCTATATATCTGGATAAGGGCTTGCCGTATCGCTATATATAAGGATAAGGGACTGCCGTGTCGCTATATATCAGGATAAGGGCTTGCCGTATCGCTATATATCAGGATAAGGGACTGCCGTGTCGCTATATATAAGGATAAGGGACTGCCGTGTCGCTATATATAAGGATAAGGGACTGCCGTGTCGCTATATATAAGGATTAGGGACTGCCGTGTCGCTATATATCGCGATAAGAGACTGCCGTATCACTATATATCAGGATAAGGGTCTGCCGTATCGCTATATATAAGGATAAGGGACTGCCGTGTCGCTATATATAAGGATAAGGGACTGTCGTGTCGCTATATATAAGGATAATGGACTGCCGTGTCGCTATATATAAGGATAATGGACTGCCGTGTCGCTATATATAAGGATAAGGGACTGCCGTGTCGCTATATATAAGGATAAGGGACTGCCGTGTCGCTATATATCGCGATAAGAGACTGCCGTATCACTATATATCAGGATAAGGGTCTGCCGTATCGCTATATATCAGGATAAGGGCTTGCCGTATCGCTATATATCAGGATAAGGGTCTGCCGTATCGCTATATATAAGGATAAGGGACTGCCGTGTCGCTATATATAAGGATAAGGGACTGCCGTGTCGCTATATATAAGGATAAGGGTCTGCCGTATCGCTATATATCAGGATAAGGGACTGCCGTGTCGCTATATATAAGGATAAGGGACTGCCGTGTCGCTATATATCAGGATAAGGGCTTGCCGTATCGCTATATATCAGGATAAGGGACTGCCGTGTCGCTATATATAAGGATAAGGGACTGCCGTGTCGCTATATATAAGGATAAGGGACTGCCGTGTCGCTATATATAAGGATTAGGGACTGCCGTGTCGCTATATATCGCGATAAGAGACTGCCGTATCACTATATATCAGGATAAGGGTCTGCCGTATCGCTATATATAAGGATAAGGGACTGCCGTGTCGCTATATATAAGGATAAGGGACTGCCGTGTCGCTATATATAAGGATAATGGACTGCCGTGTCGCTATATATAAGGATAATGGACTGCCGTGTCGCTATATATAAGGATAAGGGACTGCCGTGTCGCTATATATAAGGATAAGGGACTGCCGTGTCGCTATATATCGCGATAAGAGACTGCCGTATCACTATATATCAGGATAAGGGTCTGCCGTATCGCTATATATCAGGATAAGGGCTTGCCGTATCGCTATATATCAGGATAAGGGTCTGCCGTATCGCTATATATAAGGATAAGGGACTGCCGTGTCGCTATATATAAGGATAAGGGGCTGCCGTATCGCTATATATAAGGATAAGGGTCTGCCGTATCGCTATATATAAGGATAAGGGACTGCCGTGTCGCTATATATAAGGATAAGGGACTGCCGTGTCGCTATATATAAGGATAAGGGACTGCCGTGTCGCTATATATAAGGATAAGGGACTGCCGTGTCGCTATATATAAGGATAAGGGACTGCCGTGTCGCTATATATAAGGATAAGGGACTGCCGTGTCGCTATATATCGCGATAAGAGACTGCCGTATCACTATATATCAGGATAAGGGTCTGCCGTGTCGCTATATATAAGGATAAGGGACTGCCGTGTCGCTATATATAAGGATAAGGGACTGCCGTGTCGCTATATATCGCGATAAGAGACTGCCGTATCACTATATATCAGGATAAGGGTCTGCCGTATCGCTATATATCTGGATAAGGGCTTGCCGTATCGCTATATATAAGGATAAGGGACTGCCGTGTCGCTATATATCAGGATAAGGGTCTGCCGTATCGCTATATATAAGGATAAGGGACTGCCGTGTCGCTATATATCGCAATAAGAGACAGCCGTATCACTATATATCAGGATAAGGGTCTGCCGTATCGCTATATATCAGGATAAGGGCTTGCCGTATCGCTATATATAAGGATAAGGGACTGCCGTGTCGCTATATATAAGGATAAGGGACTGCCGTGTCGCTATATATAAGGATAAGGGACTGCCGTGTCGCTATATATAAGGATAAGGGTCTGCCGTATCGCTATATATAAGGATAAGGGACTGCCGTGTCGCTATATATAAGGATAAGGGACTGCCGTGTCGCTATATATAAGGATAAGGGTCTGCCGTATCGCTTTATATAAGGATAAGGGACTGCCGTGTCGCTATATATAAGGATAAGGGACTGCCGTGTCGCTATATATAAGGATAAGGGACTGCCGTATCGCTATATATAAGGATAAGGGACTGCCGTGTCGCCATATATAAGGATAAGGGACTGCCGTATCACTATATATCAGGATAAGGGTCTGCCGTATCGCTATATATCAGGATAAGGGCTTGCCGTATCGCTATATATCAGGATAAGGGCTTGCCGTATCGCTATATATCGGGATAAGGGACTGCCGTGTCGCTATATATGAGAATAAGTGCTTGCCGTATCGCTATATATCAGATAAAGGGCTTGCCGTATCGCTAAATATCAGGATAAGGGATTGCCGTGTCGCTATATATCGCGATAAGGTCCTGCCGTATTACAATACTATGGCTGCCGTATTGCTATATATCGCGATAAGGGACTCCCGTATAACTATATATCGAGATAAGGGACTGCCGTATCGCTATATATCAGGATAAGGGCCTGCCGTATCACTATATATCGCGATAAGAGACTGCCGTATCACTATATATCAGGATAAAGGTCTGCCGTATCGCTATATATCAGAATAAGAGACTGCCGTGTCGCTATATATCGCGATAAGGGACTGCCGTATCACTATATATCCAGACAAGGGCTTGACGTATCACTATATATCGGGATAAGGACCTGCCGTATTGCTATATATAAAGATAAGGTCCTGTCGTATTACAATACTATGGCAGTCGTATTGCTATATATCGCGATAAGGGACTGCCGTATAACTATATATCGAAATAAGGGACTGCCGTATCGCTATATATCGCGATAAGGGCCTGTCGTATCGCTTTATATCGGGATAAGAGCCTGTCGTATCGCTATATATCGAAATAAGGGACTGCGGTATCGCTATATATCGAGATAAGGGCCTGCCGTATCGCTATATATCGAGATAAGGGCCTGCCGTGTCGCTATATATAAGGATAAGGGACTTCCGTATCGCTATATATCGAGATAAGGGCCTGCCGTATCGCTATATCGAGATAAGGGACTGCCGTGTCGCTATATATCGAGATAAGGGACTGCCGTGTCGCTATATATAAGGATAAGGGACTGCCGTGTCGCTATATATAAGGATAAGGGACTGCCGTGTCGCTATATATAAGGATAAGGGACTGCCGAGTCGCTATATATAAGGATAAGGGACTGCCGTGTCGCTATATATCAGGATAAGGGACTGCCGTATCGCTATATATAAGGATAAGGGACTGCCGTGTCGCTATATATAAGGATAAGGGTCTGCCGTGTCGCTATATATAAGGATAAGGGACTGCCGTGTCGCTATATATAAGGATAAGGGTCTGCCGTATCGCTATATATAAGGATAAGGGACTGCCGTGTCGCTATATATCGCGATAAGAGACTGCCGTATCGCTATATGAGAGCCTGCCGTATTACTATATATCACAATAAGTCCTACTGTATCACTATATATCACAATAAGTCCTACTGTATCACTATATATCATGATAAAGGCTTGCCGTTTCGCTATATATCGGGATAAGGGCTTGCCGTATCGCTATATATAAGGATAAGGGACTGCCGTGTCGCTATATATCGCGATAAGAGACTGCCGTATCACTATATATCAGGATAAGGGTCTGCCGTATCGCTATATCATGATAAGGGCTTGCCGTATCGCTATATATAAGGATAAGGGACTGCCGTGTCGCTATATATAAGGATAAGGGACTGCCGTGTCGCTATATATAAGGATAAGGGACTGCCGTGTCTCTATATATAAAAGGATAAGGGTCTGCCGATTCGCTATATATAAGGATAAGGGACTGCCGTGTCGCTATATATAAGGATAAGGGACTGCCGTGTCGCTATATATAAGGATAAGGGACTGCCGTGTCGCTATATATCAGGATAAGGGTCTGCCGTATCGCTATATATCAGGATAAGGGACTGCCGTGTCGCTATATATAAGGATAAGGGACTGCCGTGTCGCTATATATAAGGATAAGGGACTGCCGTGTCGCTATATATCGCGATAAGAGACTGCCGTATCACTATATATCAGGATAAGGGTCTGCCGTGTCGCTATATATAAGGATAAGGGACTGCCGTGTCGCTATATATAAGGATAAGGGACTGCCGTGTCGCTATATATAAGGATAAGGGACTGCCGTGTCGCTATATATAAGGATAAGGGACTGCCGTGTCGCTATATATAAGGATAAGGGACTGCCGTATCGCTATATATAAGGATAAGGGACTGCCGTGTCGCTATATATCGCGATAAGAGACTGCCGTATCACTATATATAAGGATAAGGGACTGCCGTGTCGCTATATATAAGGATAAGGGACTGCCGTGTCGCTATATATATATGGATAAGGGACTGCCGTGTCGCTATATATCAGGATAAGGGTCTGCCGTGTCGCTATATATCAGGATAAGGGACTGCCGTGTCGCTATATATAAGGATAAGGGACTGCCGTGTCGCTATATATCGAGATAAGGGACTGCCGTGTCGCTATATATAAGGATAAGGGACTGCCGTGTCGCTATATATAAGGATAAGGGACTGCCGTGTCGCTATATATAAGGATAAGGGACTGCCGTGTCGCTATATATCAGGATAAGGGTCTGCCGTGTCGCTATATATAAGGATAAGGGACTGCCGTGTCGCTATATATAAGGATAAGGGACTGCCGTGTCGCTATATATCAGGATAAGGGACTGCCGTGTCGCTATATATCAGGATAAGGGACTGCCGTGTCGCTATATATAAGGATAAGGGACTGCCGTGTCGCTATATATCGAGATAAGGGACTGCCGTGTCGCTATATATAAGGATAAGGGACTGCCGTGTCGCTATATATAAGGATAAGGGACTGCCGTGTCGCTATATATAAGAATAAGGGACTGCCGTGTCGCTATATATAAGGATAAGGGACTGCCGTGTCGCTATATATAAGGATAAGGGACTGCCGTGTCGCTATATATCAGGATAAGGGTCTGCCGTGTCGCTATATATAAGGATAAGGGACTGCCTTGTCGCTATATATAAGGATAAGGGACTGCCGTGTCGCTATATATAAGGATAAGGGACTGCCGTATCACTAAATATCAGGATAAGGGACTGCCGTGTCGCTATATATAAGGATAAGGGTCTGCCGTGTCGCTCTATATAAGGATAAGGGACTGCCGTGTCGCTATATAGCAGGATAAGGGTCTGCCGTGTCGCTATATATCAGGATAAGGGACTGCCGTGTCGCTATATATAAGGATAAGGGTCTGCCGTGTCGCTATATATAAGGATAAGGGACTGCCGTGTCGCTATATATCGCGATAAGATTGATTGATTGATTGATTAATGGTGTTTATCGCCCGAGCAGCAATATTTCAGCTATATTTTTAGAGACTGCCGTATCACTATATATCAGGATAAGTGCCTGCCGTATTACTATACATAGAGATAAGGGACTGTCGTATCACTATATGTCGAGATAAGGGCCTGCCGTATCGCTATATATCAGGATAAGAGTCTGCAGTGTCGCTGTATATCGCGATAAGGGACTGCCGTATCGCTATTTATCTCAAAAAGGGACTGCCGTATCGCTATATATCGCGATAAGGGACTGCCGTATCACTATATAGCGCGATAAGGGACTGCCTTATCGCTATATATCAGGATAAGAGCCTGCCGTGTCGCTTTATTTCGCGATAAAGGCTTGACTTATCACTATATATCAAGATAAGGGCTTGCCGTATCACTATACGTATCGCGATATATTTTTGGGATTTATTCGAAGTTTTCGAAGTCAGTACATGTACTGATACATAGTATTTCCAACGACTCAATTGCAATACTGTGCACTACTCGTGGATAAATTAATATTTGTTATTACAGTAATTAATGGACTGTTATAGTTAAATAAATTTCTGGACCAAAATGTACTAGGAAGGAATGATGTTATGTAGCCCTATTATTCATCACTGGCGTGTCCACACAGGCTATGATTCAAGTTTGACTCGGGCAATGTGTGCCCGACTCCAAACCTAACAACAAGGATTGCCATTTTACTGATTAGGGATGAGAGTTTTCATCGAGTAGTATAACTCAATAAAATATTGATAATGCTGGAAAATTGCCAAAAAGTGGAGTACAACGTCACAACAAACAAATCGACGTGAATGGGTTATTATGGTAATGTGCGTTGTATACTGGCAACTACGATATTATTAAGATACGTGATCATATTTAATTTCCCGGATGTCAAATGTTTTTCAATTGAGCAGACCTCGGTAATGTTAGGCAAACATCGAAAATACTATTTGAGTAAATAACTTTTTTTAACTCAAAACTGTTAACATTATCTTAAAGTAGAAATATATTTAATTTGTACAATTAATGATCAATACATTGATTTAATAAAGTTGTATATCTTGGTCGAAAAATAAAATTAAACGGTAACTTCAATTATGGGTCCGATACCTTCAATATTGGGCCGCACGTAACAGGCTCTCAGTCACTACAATAACGAAACATGTCACAAACCATCATTATATAAACCGAACAGAATTCTAAAATAAGAATAGCTAATTGAATCGGCAAATATGTACATTGTGGGATTTGTGTTTTTAACCCATTATCTACCATAGTATATATATAGCTTCGTCCTAATTTGTACAAAAGTTACTTAAATACCTTTTAACCTTATTTATTGGAAAGTATATAAGGCCTCAATAATTAATCCTGATAAGCTAGACATTTTTCATTTGGCCAGTATTTGCTAATTTGTATTAAAATAAACAGAAAGGATAATGTATATAGATTATTTTTGTTCTAGTTTGCAGATAAATATGGTTCCCAGCCAGTAAAATTATATTTAACTTAAACCTTTGTTGAAAAATTTATTTATTTATTTATTTATTTATTTATTTATTTATTTATTTAATTAATTAATTAATTAATTAATTTATTTATTTATTTATTTATTTATTTTCAATGGTTTACTATATCCCTTGTTATCTTTATCCCTCTTAAAAGCCATTACTTTAATTTGTGATGCATACACCACGGTGGATGTTATTAAAGAGTAAGAACTGGTTAAAATTGTTAAAGGGACGGGTTATTGTAAACTGCCAAAGATGAAAGCGGGGACATAAAGTATTAAAGAACTTTGAATCGTAATGCGCGTAGATATTAGTACAGTCTCCGAATACAATACTTCAGTTAAGCGTAGATTGTGCATTTTACATTTAAACACGGACCAACCACGGATTCCCTTTCCGTACACTAGATAAAGCTGTCAAATTTCCGGTAACCGGATTTTTATTGTTGGTGACTACTTGAAATAGTGGAAAATGTAGATTTTAAACAAGTTTTCAGGGATTTTCAGCATTGTTTGTCTTGTGTGTGTTTGTATTTAAATGGTGTTGTGAACGTGAGGTCGTTTTCGTGGTTCTGAACTGTGAAAATGTAGATTTAGCTTCATTTGTATGATCCTATTCTATATTAATGTCGGGGCCGCGGTGGCCGAGTGGTTAAGGTAGTTCGTCTACTATCAATCACGTGGTCTGTCAACACTGAGGTGACGGGTTCTATCCTCACTGCAGGCAGGATGTACTCGACTCCAATCTTAATTGACAAGTATTGCCAGTTGTCCTACCGCAGGTCGGGGGTTCTCTCCGGGTACTCCGGCTTCCTCTCCCAATAAAAACTGGACGCCATGATATAGCTGAAAAAATGCTGAAAGTGGCGTTAAAACACCATACAAACAAACAAACAATATATTAATGTCTATGTTATAAGTAGTATTACAATTTAAGTAGGTTGGGAAGGGGGAGGGGAACTACTTTAACCGATTCAATCACGTTAAATTATGTTTTAAGCCAGTATTTAATGAACTTGTAATTGTCCGTTCTGTTATTTCTTTTTTCGTTAATTTTTGGGTGATTAGTTAATCCGCCTTTTTCTGATTAATTTAGTTGTAATCGAGGCGTATGTCAGATTTGTCTCCGATCGATACCGTGTATGTATTTATCATATTGTGTCTTGAAACCATGTCACTGATAGATATTAATGGCTAAAATGGGACACGCTCCAAACCTTTTTGATTGCCCTCGCTTTGAAAATTCATCGTTATGGCAAAAAACTAGCGGATATCTACGGAAGCCTATTAGTACCATATGTGGTATTTTTTTTAACATGTTATAACAACTTAGCTAACTTGCAATAACAACTTAGCTAACTTGTAATAACAATTTAGCTAACTTGTAATTACAACTTAGCTAACTTGTAATTACAACTTAGCTAACTTGTAATTACAACTTAGCTAACTTGTAATTACAACTTAGCTTACTTGTAATAACAACTTAGCTAACTTGTAATTACAACTTAGCTTACTTGTAATAACAACTTAGCTAACTTGTAATTACAACTTAGCTAACTTGTTATAACATCTTATTATACAGCTATATAATATCGATTCAAAGTACGTCATTCGACCATCGTTTGTAAGGAAAGGTTCTGACTGTAGCAGTCGGAAGATAATGAGATGTGGAATAAGTGTACGCGACTCAACCTGCATATATAAACGGCAATTTAAAGAATCCACAATGGAAAACAGCAAGCAGTCTTCAATGTGACGCCTTCAATTCAAGCCTTCAATAAATCAGCTTTTTAAAGCCAAAAGCTTAATAATATTAATTTGTTTTGCCAATGTAACCTACTCCTTAGCCCTAGGTAACTGTAAGCCTCCATAAAAAACGTGATTGCAACCAAACTCATGTAAATATTCCAAATAAATGTTTACTAGTCTGATTCACGACAGACCTACATCCTGGGCCACTTTATTTTCGGTTTTTCGATTTTGAATTGTTTTCTCTCTGTAGACTTACAAGTTGAACACCATATAGTATGGTATTCATTAAATAAACGAACAACTACCACCCCTCCCCCCCACCCCAAACCACACCACAAAAAAAAAAAAAAGAAAAAAACCACAAACACCAACAACAACAAAAAACAAAAAAAAACACCACCACCACCAACAGCAACAACAAACAAAAACAACAGTGAAATATCAGCTGAGGGCAATTTTTGTGGGGGTTTAAGTTTTACTAAAAAAGGGGGGTAACTTCCATTATAAATTAGGTAGGTACATATGTGTGGCCCAAAAGGGTATAATTTTTTGAATATGCAATATGTGAAAAGGGTGGAGATTTGATGTTGCATATATGATAAGGTGTTCTTTTCACAAAAAGTCCTATATCAATAGCCTTTTGACAGTGACACCAGAACTTCAGCAGACCAATGACAACAGAAGGCGATCAACAAGAATACGATTAAATATTTATTTTTTAATATATGCATAAATATATAAGCATAGGATAAATATTGAATCTGCAGATGTATAGATACTTATATATGAATAGTTCACATAAATGCATTAGAAATATATGAATGTGTGTCTTTCTTTTAGCAGGCGTATATATGAATGGGGTGGGTAAAATATTTATGGGCCTCACACCTGTACCCTAAAATACTTGTGAGTTACCCCCACCCACGGAGTTATACATACTTGTTCTTCAAATTTATGGATAGGAGAAAGGGAAAAATAAAATAATAAAATGAAAAAAAAATTTTTGGTAAAACTTAAACCCCACAAAAAGTGCCCTTAGCAGATATATCACTGTTGTTTTTGTTTGTTGATGAGAGAAAACAATTCAAAATCGAAAAACCGAAAATAAAGTGGCCCGGGATGTAGGCCTGTCGTGAATCAGACTAGTAAACATTTATTTGGAATATTTACATGGGTTTGGTTGCAATCACGTTTTTTATGGAGGCTTACAGTAACCTAGGCCTAAGGAGTAGGTTACATTGGCAAAAAAAATAATATTATTGAAGCTTTTGGCTTTAAAAAGCTGATTTATTGAAGGCTTGAATTGAAGGCGTCACATTGAAGGCTGCTTGCTGTTTTCCATTGTAAATTCTTTAAATTGCCGTTTATATATGCAGGTTGAGTCGCGTACACTTATTCCACATCTCATTATCTTCCGATTGCTACAGTCAGAACCTTTCCTTACAAACGAATGATGTACTTTGAATCGATATTATATAGCTGTATAATAAGTTGTTATAACAAGTTAGCTAAGTTGTTATTACATGTAAGCTAAGTTGTAATTATAAGTTAGCTAAGTTGTAATTACAAGTTAGCTAAGTTGTTATTAGAAGTAAGCTAAGTTGTAATTACAAGTTAGCTAAGTTGTAATTACAAGTTAGCTAAGTTGTTATTACAAATATAACTTTATTGCATAATAAACCCCAAGAGGTTAAGCATACATAAACATACAAAAACAATGAACATGTTACTGTACATATACAACCTAAGATAATATAGTATTTACAAATATGTATGAATTTGACCAATGTGGATCTCATTGTCGCAACTCAAATGATTGCTTTACAAAATCAACAACCATGGGCAAAACATCCATATTTGGGTTAAGAACAAAAATTAATTTATCTATGGCATCAAGCTGGTTAAAATTAACATATTTTGTTTGTATAAAATCAATAAATGTTCTTCTTATATTATTATTAATTTGACAATGAAAAAAGAAATGAGCTTCATCATCAGTTATTTTACATAATTTACAGAGTCTTTGTTCTCTTGGTATATTCTTGTATCTACCAAGTTCAATCTCTAAGTTATGGTCACTAATACGTAGTTTGGTAAATATTCTTCTACTGTTAAAGTTTTGAAGATTTAAATATCTGAAACATTAACATCAGACTTTAGCTTGCTGTAAAGGTATAATTTCGAAGAAGCGTCAAAGCTAGATATTTTATTTATTACAAGTTCATCATATTTCTCTTTAATAGTCCTTTTGATTTCTCTTTTTATGTGTAACTTAATTTCCTTAAAACTTGTATTATCATTTTCAAAATTTTCATAATCTATTTCAAATTCCGTCATTACAGATTTAGCAAAGCTATACCAAGTATACACACCATCTGTGTGGAGATTTTTATTCAAATAGAATGCTTGTTTTACGAGAGGGTTAATATCTATACAGTTTAGTCTAGAAAAATAGCAAATAACTTGTGTTTTAATAAAAGAATCTAGTGGTAATCTACCAAGTTCAGATTTTGCAGCAATATTACATGATGTTTTTCTTACACCCAAAACACTTTTACAAAATTTATTGTGTACTTTTTCAAAAGCAGGCTTATCAGAAAATGATAGAATATCGACATTTTTTCTACTTACATTAGATCTTTGAAGTGCTTTATACATTGACAAATAATCATCCATATACCAGATCTCACTGTTATATAAAATTATAGGTCTGATTAAATTGTCAAATAATTTACATGATAGTTCTACTGGTATATGTTTAAAGTTAGACACATACTTTTTAATAGAAAATAGTGCTTTTAATCCCTTTTTGGAAAGTTCCTGAGATGACATAAATTTTCCTGTATGACAAATAATGGTGCCTAAGAAGTTAAATTCTTTCACTTCATTTAATATATTATTTTTGTAACAGAAATTATTAGAAATTTGACTTGCCTTGGCGTTCTTTTGGAAAACAATAATTTTGGTTTTACTTGTATTGACTGTTAATTGCCATTTATGACAAGTTTGCTAAGTTGTTATTACAAGTTAGCTAAGTTGTAATTACAAGTTAGCTAAGTTGTAATTACAAGTTAGCTAAGTTGTTATTACAAGTTAGCTAAGTTGTTATTACAAGTTAGCTAAGTTGTTATAACAAGTTAAAAAAAACCACATATGGTACTAATAGGCTTCCGTAGATATCGAACTGGTCAATATGTTATGTAAATATGAAATTCAAATGCTGTCTAAGCATATTTAAATAGAAATTGACATCGAATTTATTTATTGGACTTGAACGTACTTTGTACATTCCTGAATAAGAAAGATATGGATTTTACCTGTAAGAGATTGATATTAATTTGTAATTGTAAAACATCCAGTGCGCGTTCGTGTATGATTAACCATCCGGGTTCTAAACATGTTCGTTTGTTTGTTTTGTTTTGCCACTTTCAGCAATTTTTCAGCTATATCATGGCGTCCGGTTTTTATTGGGGGAGGAAGCCGGAGTACCCGGGGAAAACCCCTGACCTGCGGTAGGAAAACTGGCAATCCTTGTCAATTAAGATTGGAGTCGAGTACACCTTGTCCGCAGTGGGACTCAAACCCACAATTTCAGTGTTGACAGACCACGTGATCAATGATAGATAATCCATCCAATCTAATTAAAATACAATCTTTCGCTTGATCACCCCTTTTTGTTTTTGTCGCTGCGTGTAAAACAAAAAGGGGTGGCAAGTGAAAGATTTAATTTTAATTAGATTGCGAATTATTGTTTGTTTGTTTGATGGTGTCCGACCTGCGGTAGGAAAACTCGCAATCCTTGTCTATTAAGATTGGAGTCGAGTACACCCTGCCTGCAGTGAGAATCGAACCCGCAATCTCAGTGTTGACAGACCACGTGATCAATAGTAGACGAACTACCTTGACCACTCGGCCACCGAGGCCCCCCGATGGCGAATTATCTTAACTACCTAAACAGTTTCGCACAAAGTTACAAAGCGTGAAACGGTTAAATTTTGCGTAAACTTTAGCACCAATAAAATGTCTCTATTTGTCAACACGTAAACGTTTGAACCAAACAAATAAGTTTGAATTGATATTCAACGTTTCGTTGAAGTTTATGCAATATTTTTTCGGACACATTTTTCTGTATTTTGTAGGTCAAGTAAATGTATTTACTTTGTTATCTGCAGACAACGATATATTTATTTTATGACGTTTAAATTGGGTGGTCGACCTAGCACTTTGGTAGCAATATTCTCTGTATTTTACGCCTTTTGAAAGTCTGTGTACTTCTGAGCTAGGTGACTATTGCTGGCACATATTATTTCTCTCAGGTCATGCTAGCTGAAAAGCGTTTGAACACATGATCTCCTTGAACCTATACTAGTTTATTAGCTTGCTGAGCTAAAACTCACAATCGCCTCAATCGATCCAGACTATATGTTTATGCCTCAAACTAACAAGCCCCAAAATCCAGGCTAGCTGCCAAGGGCTTGAACCCATGGTCTTCCTTGGTCCGGACAAGCTGACAAGGTGGAGAACATATCCTCTGCCTGAACCCAGGCTAGTTGACCACTGCTGAAACCCACGATTTTACTGAACCCAGGATACACGACTAAGGCATTCCAGGCTAGCTGACCAGGGTTTGAACCTATAATCTCCTCGACCTATCTGACAAGGGCATAGAACCTATGTTCTTCCGCAATCGAGGCCAGTTGAACGGGGCTGGAACCCATAACCTTCCGTAAAACAGACTTGATACCTACAATCACCAATACAGGTTAGGTAACCAAGGCTTGAACCCATGATGTCCCACAGTCCTGGCTAGCTAAAATATATCATCTCCTTGAACCCATTCTAGTTGATAAGGTCTTGAACACATGCTAGTTAATAATGGCTTGAACCCATAATATTCGGCAATCAACGTCAGCTGACCAAGACTGAAATCATCAATTCAATATAAATGACCAGAAATCGAAATCACAATCACCTCTATTGAGGCTGGATGACCAGGGCTTTAACCTATATCAAAACCCATAATCTCTCTCAAACAAGTGGAGAGGTCTCGAACCCCAAATCTCTCTCAGTCTATATCTCCAAAATCCTGGCTTGATGGATCAAAAGCGCAATCGGCGAAATCATGCATTGCTGACTAGGGCTTGAACACATGATCTATCTCAGTATAGACGTATGGATCGAACTCCCAATCCCCTCTTTCAATGCTTGCTGATGACCAGGGCTCGAACCGTGGTTTGATTTCTATAAAAAAATTTAACAATTTCACAGAAAGAACACTGTAGAATAATTTATTTCAAGAATCTAATTCATACTTTAAGTTTATTAATGTGAAAAGTCAAACATTAAAGGTTCCTCCTTTTAGACATCTATTGACCCGAGTAGCAGAAATAAAACTTAATATTGACTCTTTCTTTTCGTATATTTACCTTACGGCCGGAATATTCAAGTAGCAATATACTAATTAAAGTTTAAGACGTCGCAAAGTACCCTCTCCTAACTCAATAATTGGAAATTGTATACATAATAACTCAACACTTGTATGTCCTGTACTTTATATTTTTTTAAATTGAAATGACGAAAAGGCGATGAGAAATCCTGGGCGGATAAAAAGTTTGGCATTTGGATAGACCGCGTGACGATAAGACTACTGGTTTTAAATAAATATCAATGTATTGTTACCAGTTTAGCATGTAGCATTGCATGTCGGTAGACTTACGAAATCACAGACATATGATATAATGTTACACTCAAAATCACCGATACGAATGGAAGGTTACATTGCTTACTCCAGCTGCAGTACACTAGCCGCCCGTTTAACCTTTTTTGGTTTATACTGAATATGTCTCGAACCCAATGATATACCTCAATTTAATTCAGACTAACTGACCAGGACTCGAACCTACGATTTCTCTCAATACAGTTTAACTGACCAGGACTCGAACCTACGATTTCTCTCTATACAGTTTAACTGACCAGGACTCGAACCTACGATTTCTCTCAATACAGTTTAACTGACCAGGACTCGAACCTACGATTTCTCTCTATACAGTTTAACTGACCAGGACTCGAACCTACGATTTCTCTCAATACAGTTTAACAAACAGGACTCGAACCCATGATTTCTATCAATTCAGACTAACTGGCCAGGACTCGAACCTACGATTTCTCTCAATACAGTTTAACTGACCAGGACTCGAACCTATGATTTTTATCAATTCAGACTAACTGACCAGGACTCGAACCTACGATTTCTCTCAATACAGTTTAACAAACAGGACTCGAATCCATGATTTCTATCAATTCAGACTAACTGACCAGGACTCGAACCTACGATTTCTCTCAATACAGTTTAACAAACAGGACTCGAACCTACGATTTCTCTCAATACAGTTTAACAAACAGGACTCGAACCCATGATTTCTATCAATTCAGACTAACTGACCAGGACTCGAACCCATGATTTCTATTAATTCAGACTAACTGACTAGGACTCGAACCTATGATTTCTATCCATTCAGGACTCGAACCTATGATTTCTATCAATTCAGACTATCTGACCAGGACTCGAACCCATGATTTCTCACAGTTCAGACTTACAGACAAACTTACCTGAACTTGAACCATTATTTCTCTCAATCCAATCCAGCTTACCAGGACTCATACTAATCATTTTTTACCCTGATAGACCAGCTGACTGGGATTAAAACCATATGATTACACTAATTAAGGACAGCTGACTAGAACTCGAACCCATAATTTTTCTTAATCTGGAACAATTGACCAGTACTCTTACCCGTGATTTCTATCAATTCAGACTAACTGACCAGGACTCGAACCCATGATTTCTATCAATTCAGACAAACTAATCAGGACTCGAACCCATGATTTCTATCCATTCAGGACTCGAACCTATGATTTCTATCAATTCAGACTAACTGACCAGGACTCGAACCTACGATTTCTCTCAATACAGTTTAACAAACAGGACTCGAACCTACGATTTCTCTCAATACAGTTTAACAAACAGGACTCGAACCCATGATTTCTATCAATTCAGACTAACTGACCAGGACTCGAACCCATGATTTCTATTAATTCAGACTAACTGACTAGGACTCGAACCTATGATTTCTATCAATTCAGACTATCTGACCAGGACTCGAACCCATGATTTCTCACAGTTCAGACTTACAGACAAACTTACCTGAACTTGAACCATTATTTCTCTCAATCCAATCCAGCTTACCAGGACTCATACTAATCATTTTTTACCCTGATAGACCAGCTGACTGGGATTAAAACCATATGATTACACTAATTAAGGACAGCTGACTAGAACTCGAACCCATAATTTTTCTTAATCTGGAACAATTGACCAGTACTCTTACCCGTGATTTCTATCAATTCAGACTAACTGACCAGGACTCGAACCCATGATTTCTATCAATTCAGACAAACTAATCAGGACTCGAACCCATGATTTCTATCCATTCAGGACTCGAACCTATGATTTCTATCAATTCAGACTAACTGACCAGGACTCGAACCCATGATTTCTATCAATTCAGACTAACTGACCAGGACTCGAACCCATGATTTCTATCAATTCAGACTAATTGACCAGGACTCGAACCTATGATTTCTATCAATTCAGACTA
This sequence comes from Limnoperna fortunei, assembly GCA_944474755.1. Taxonomy (NCBI): domain Eukaryota; kingdom Metazoa; phylum Mollusca; class Bivalvia; order Mytilida; family Modiolidae; genus Limnoperna; species Limnoperna fortunei. The sequence continues at coordinate 9,886,407 of OX104124.1, read as the reverse complement.
ACTGACCAGGACTCGAACCCATGATTTCTATCAATTCAGACAAACTAATCAGGACTCGAACCCATAATTTCTATCCATTCAGACTAACTAACCAGGACGGACTCGAACCTATGATTTCTATCAATTCAGACTAACTAACCAGGACTCGAACCTATGATTTCTATCAATTCGGACTAACTAACCAGGACTCGAACCCATGATTTCTATCCATTCAGACTATATATAACTTACCAGGACTCGAACCTTTGATTTCTATCAATTCAGACTAACTGACTAGGACTCGAACCCATGATTGTCCTACCCAGATAGACCAGCTACTTAGATTAAAAACCTATTATTTCTTTAAATTCGGTAGAGCTGAATAGTACTCGAACCCATAATGTCCCTCAATCTAGAACAGCTGACAAGGACTCGAACCCATCATATCTCTCAATCCAGCCTAGTTAACCGAGACTCGAACCCATGATTTGTCTCAAGTTAGAACAGCTGACCAAGACACGGACCCACGATTTGTCTCAAGTTAGAACAGCTGACCAAGACTCGAACCCACGATTTATCTCAAGTTAGAACAGCTAACCAATGATTTCTCTCAATCCATGCTTGCTGACCAGGACTCGAAGATATGATATCCTTCAATCCAGGCTAGTTTACCATGACTAGAACCCATGATTTTTCTCAAGTTAGACCAGCTGACCAGGACTTGAACTCGTGATATCTCTCAATCCAAGCTAGGTTAACAGGACTCGAACCCATGATTGTATCAATTCAGTTTAACTGACCAGGAATCGAACACATGACTTCACTCAAACCAGAAAGTCCAGCTCATTAAGATTACAAACCTACCATTTATCTTAATTCAGTATAGCTGAATAGTACTCGAACCAAAAATGTAACTCAGAGTCATGATTTTTTTTTACCCAGATAGACCAGCTTACTAGGATTAAAACCATATGATTACACTAATTAAGGACAGCTGACTATAACTCGAACAATCAGTCCTAGCACTGTTTCAAATTTAGGTTCCTTTTAAGAGTGATAAATCTGTTTTCCTTTTAATATAAAAGAATGAATTTTCTTTCGACAAATTTGCTATTTTAAGATATAAGTTCTAAAATGAAACTTTATATGCAATACAAACTTCAAAAATGTTAACCTCTTTTATCTTATGTCATTATAATTTGATAATAAATCTTAAATCATGTTACCGCCCATTTGAAATGCCTAAGAGGGTGGAAGGAACGCAAATTCATTTTTGTTAAAGTGCAAACAAAACCGAGTGTCTAGAAAGGCAATTATGATATCAGTAGGAGATTTTAATATTGACATTACATAATATTTACATATCTTTTATTTATGCTTGTATCATATTATTATGAAGTACAAAATTAAAAGGGAGTTTTATTTTCTCACTTTGTACCTGCAGCGTAGTCGCATAGAGGTCGCGAATAAACAACATTTGAATTACCAATGCAATTTCTGCCTTGGTCTCAAGAGATAGTAGAGATAATTTTAATCTGTTTTGTAGTAAAACATTGTTGAAAGACTGGTTTATCTACTCAGTACAACGTCTTCTCAACACTGCGTTGTGAATTCGAGTCTGACTTCGGGCAACAGTAGGGGATCGGAAGAGGAAAAGAAAAATAGAAGTAAGAAGGCTTCATTAATATGAAATGAAAATACAGACCCAAATCTAATATGAACAGCTGTAACCTCGGTTGCACAGTTTATTTTAACTAAAACCTAATTTTTAAGCATTCTGTGATCGTCATAGAACAGAACATTGTACCATAGCTATAGTTCGTGACTAATGTTCATTACAGCACATATCTGTCTTGGACATTAACATATATTTATGTGTTACAAATTACTTACAACTGCTACATTTATTTACCAGTTCCCACCTTGAATTTCTGTTAAAAAGGTCCGTGTTAAATTGTTCAAAGTATAACTTTCATAATGTATTTTAATTCAGAAAAATATGTGAAAACCGAACTTTTTGCATTAATATACACCTTTTTGGACGGGGCCTCAGTGGCCGAGTGGTTAAGGTAGTTCGTCTACTATTGATCACGTGGTCTGTCAACACTGAGATTGCGGGTTCGATTCTCACTGCTGTCAAGGTGTAGTCGAATCCAATCTTAATTGACAAGGATTGCCAGTTTTCCTACCGCAGGTCGGGGGTTTTCTCCGGGTACTCCGGCTTCCTCCCTCAAATAAAAACTGGACGCCATGATATAGCTGAAAATTGCTGAAAGTGGCGTTAAACATCATCAAACAAACAACAAACTTTTTTGGACATATATTGTACTTCTAAGAATATTACACTTGTGATATGGACTTGTATTGTTTTGGTGCGTATATCTTCTTTTGCATATTAAACTAGTTATATTTTAAGTAACGAAATCTAGAGGTTAGGGGTTTTACAAAGTTCATTATAGAAAATCTATAGTTAGAGGTTGAACAAAGTTCATTTTTGATACGACGTATAATAATATCGACATAAAACATGTAATAACTCTATGTTTACTATTGAAGTTTAACTGACAGCATTATAATGGGTGTTTTTATTGCTGGATAAGACCACTGTATCTTCTAATAGAAAACAACAACGAAAACATGACATCTATCGATGATATCTAGATGTAAATAGTAGTGTACACAAAAATTATTTATAAAGAAGCATTAAAGTTGATAAATGATATATATTTAAATAGTAATTTGCATATCTTAATAAAAAAACTGTTTACAAATAAATGCGATCATTTTGATTGGACATGAACGAAAAGCATACCTTAAACTCATGATAGAATGTACGACATTATAGATATAACATGTAATTCATACAGAATTTGGATAACAAAATTGAGAACATCCAATTTAAGATTGCCTCTCGATACAGATGGTTTAATTGTGTGTTTGTTGGTTTGAATTGAGTTAAACGTCACCTTCAGCAACTTTTTCTGCTATATTATGGCGTCCAGCTTTTATTGGGGAGGAAGCTGCAGTACCCGGAGAAAACTAAAGACCTCCGTTAGGAAACTGGCAATCCTTGTCAGTCAAGATTATAGTCGAGTACACCCTGCTCACTGTGAGACTCGAACCCCCATCTCAGTACGGAAGATGGTTTAAGATACCACGATCTGACTGTAGATGCAGTTTTTGTAAATGGAATATGTGACGAGTTTCATATTTAATTTAGATGTAACAAACTCAGAAATTATTGTTGCTTTAAGTACGTAAAGCTACGAAAAGTGCGAGGTATCTTCATACGCCAGACGTCTGACTTCATAGTTCAGACTTCTGACATCATACTTCAATGTTAAAACTTCTCGTTTCATACTTCTGACTTCATACTTCTAAGTTCAAAGCTCAAAATTCAGAATTCAGACTTCTCACTTCGGACTTCAGAGTTATGTTAATTATATAAGCATATAATTTTGCGCCAATCAGATTTTCGCGTCAAATTATTTCTGAACGGAGAACATGTTTATTCATATCAATCCACATGGAGTTGTTTGTTTTAAACGGCCGCAAACAATTTTATGCCAATTCTTGGGATTTTCATAACATTATATGCGGATTTGCTTTTTAATTCTAAGATGTAAAATGAAGACAAATGGCAGATTTTAGATTACATAAAATATTACAAACATTTTCTTCCTATAGGTTCTTATCTGATGGCCTTTCATACACTTGGATTGTTTTTTAACCTTGGATAATATCACAAAAACAAAAAAATGTAACCATCCCAAGCTAGAACTAAATATTGAATTAAAATTCTTTAATCTACTATTATTGACAGTCTGTGGTAAGACGACTCTGTGTTTTCCAATTTATAAATGGCGCGAAAATATATGCTTATATAATTAACAGAACTCTGAGGTCCGAATTGAGAATTCTGAAGTCTGAGCTCTGAACTTAGTAGTATGAAACGAGAAGTTTAAACATTGAAGTATGAAGTCAAAAGTCTGAACTATGCAGTCAGAACTATGAAGTATGAAGGTACCATCCATTTTCCGAAGCTTTTCGTACTTAAAGCAACAATTTCTCACTTCATACTTTTAATTCCAAAGCTCAGACTTCAGAATTCAGACTTATCACTTCGGACTTTAGAGGTCTAAAAATTGTGTCTGATGTTTTCAAATAAACTTGTGAAACTTGTAATTATAATCTATAGTAGTTTTGTGTTATACGTCATCATTATATTAAGCTTGTTGTCTCCATTTCGGCATTTGATGAAGATTGTACAATGTTTAGTTTCCAAGAAGAAATAATCATAAAAAACCTGCAGTGAAACCTCGTGACTCCGTGACGTGACACTAAGTTATTTTACAAATACCCCGGACGTCTATGTGTTCAGTAAATGTACGTTACTTGTTCAACATAAAGGTTTATGTATATCATTCTTATGTCTCGAAGCTTTTATGTACTACATTCTTGGTTCCTTTTGTTTTTCCCTACTAAAACCATAATTGTTGCCTTTTGTTTTTTTTACGAAAGTTAGGTGTGTTTCTAGAATGGGTACGGTTTAAAACGGGTAAATATTATAAAAATGCGGAAATTTTTCTCGGAGATATAAAGTTTACAAAAGGTACAGAGATCCAAAGACGTACTACTTCAATATGACAAATGTCCTTTTCGTGATATAGATTTTCGTCTGTATAATGATTGCAGTATGTGGATAAAGTTCTGAGAAAATTTGTTAAAGAGTTAGCTATGCTATAGATTTAGCTATAATATAAGGTGACCGAGTGGTTAAGGTAGTTCGTCTACTATCGATCACGTGGTCTGTCAAAACTGAGGTTGTGGGTTCGATTCTTACTGCGGACAGCGTGCACTCGACTCCAATCTTAATTGACAAGGATTGCCAGTTTTCCTACCGTAGGACGGGTTTATTCCGGGAACTAAGGCTTCCTCCCCCAATAAAAACTGGACGCCATGATATAGCTGAAAAATTGCTGAAAGTGGCGTTAAACAAATATCAAACAAACAATAAAACAATATAATAGAAGGCTAAGCTACGCTATCTACAATCTACCTGTCAAGAATTTTGAGAGCCATTTGAAAAAAGCTTCCTTGTCTTGTAAGATAATTTGTTGTGGAAAACAAGTGCTAACGTGCGTGATAATATCAGAATGATTGTTGAGTATACGAACAACTGTAAAAGGCATGAATTAAATGTTCAATTCCGGAAGTTGGTTGTCATAAACCGTGGGAAAAAAACTCAGCTATATCCATTACACAATTAACCCAACATTCCCATTCAACAAATAGTGTACTTTAAACTCGGAAAACAATACAACCAATTAAAGACCCTAAGTTTATACGGTTCATGCAATCAACGCTTTTGTGATTGTAAATACATAGCACCTTAATTACATAAAAGTAATCGATGGCTTTACTTATGATGTGAAAGTTATCAAAGATTTGCACTCTTATTTTATTTGAAGTTCCTTAAAAGCTGAAATGCTGTAAAATACCTATTAGGGAACAACAACCGATACAATAACCTATCTTTCGAAATTGAAATTCAGTTTTTAAATTTTGTATAACTGAATATTCTTTATTTACTTTTACCTCATTCGAGCAGATACATTAAATTAATGCGGCAACAACAAAAAGTGAAAAAACCTCAACAATAACCAAAAAACAAAGTATTTCTAGCGAACGTGAATGAAAGTCTACTGATCAATCATTCATGACGTAAAAAGAACATTTCTACTAGAGTGGGAATTCCGCATGTTCCAATGATAATACATGTCTTTTACAAGACTGGTACATGTACATGTATCCTATCGATAGTGACGCTTCGTCGTCTCTAGGTCAAAAGAAAATGAATGAATAGGAATATTAGGGTACCAGTTGAAGTTTTAATAAGAACTCAGTATTAATTAAATCCATCTTGTAATTGACCAATCGAACAAATGATTATGAAACCAAGTGTACGAGACACCAATCCTACAGGCGGTTACAATTTAAACCAGATCGTTGTTTTCTTTTTTACAATCTATTGATCAATACAGGTGTAAGTGTCATTCTGAATAGCCGAAAATATCATTCTAGTCATATTCTGTTTTTGTGTTTTGGTTTTTGTTTCGTGTTGTGTATATTTATCTGAATCCGGATTTATACTCGTCTTTTAACTTTAGGCTATTGTTGTTTAGTCGGCTGCCTTGCATTGTTTCTTGTTTCCTGTTGTAAATATTTATCAGAATTCCTTATTTATACTTGTCTCTTGACTTTAGGCTCATGTTATTGGTCGGTTGCCTTGCTATTTTTAAACAGCCACTGATAAATCCTAAACAAAGAATTCTATTTCCATAAACACAAATTAAAGTATTCTTTATCTGTTGATGGCGAGATGTTATTTATTGTAATAGATTATACACAATCATGTATTTATACTTGTGATACGAATTAAAACATGAAATATGAAAACAAACAAGAACAAAATATTAAAAGTTCTTGCCATAAATAATATAATATAAAATCCAAGAAAAACATTTTCCGGGTTAATATCGCCTTGGAAATGTTTAAATAAAGATTGTTACTATGCAATGAAAAAATCAAAACGACTCTAATTTCCGTCTATTAACATGGATTCCACCAGTCAGCCAGAGGCTGTTTGGAAACATTGTATTGAACTTCCTTGTATCGGATGATCGTAATACTTGACTTTAAATTCTCACGTCACGTTAGCTTATCAATCCACTTCATAATGTAATAGGGACAGAGAATAAACATATATAACATCTTCCGTTTTTATTATTACCGAGATATGTTGACCTACGTTATACTACTTAGATACAGTTTAAATTAAAACCATATCAATAAAGTTAGAAATTATCACTCATACCACGTGACTCATGCCTCTATTTAATATTTAATGAACTATGATTATTAAATTTAGAACAATAAGCATTTTTGCGGATAGTCGCTATGTTCGCTTTTTTTTTTGGTTAAGTGGAGAAATTTTTTATTTGCGACTACCCGTATTTTGTTTAGGTTTAGTCGATTTTTGCGAATAGTCGACCTACATACGTACGTGTTTTCACGGACAGGACTCTACTGACACGTTGAAAATATATTTCTGAGAAAATCATTTCAACTGCAATCATTGAAAAATGAAAGTGCGATTAAATTCACATCAGAAGTAAAATCATTGATCATTTTCGTAATTAAGCTACAAAGTATTAGAATAATATTGATTCATGAAATATTTGTTGATCTTAAATTAAAAGTACACCATTTGTTGTATGGGAATGTCTGGTTAATTGTTAAAGTATGTCCCAGTTTATGACATTGACAGAAGGCTTGTAAAAGTGCAAGAGAACCGTTTGTTCCAAATGTATCAACTACGTCAACACCTTTTCGCAATTGAAAATAAAAGACACGAAACCTTAAAAATGGCTGGCAATTTTCTAGACAATTGTTGATAGCCATGTTTTAAAAAAGAAAGCGACGGTTGAAAAACATCTCTACTCTGTTGATTGCTTGCAATATTACCGGGTTGTTGGACAGATTTTTATACAACTTTAGCCATCTAGTTCTGTAAACATTACACCTATATAAATCTACAGCAGCAACATAGAAATACTTGTAAACCGGAACCGGAAAATGATGCAATTTCGCCTTATTGCTTTCGCGCCTGCGTCTTATGTGATAGAAAAAGTACTAAACTGCTGCATAGATCTCGCTTATACTACTTTGATAATAATTAATCGTGAGTTGGGTTAATTTTCTTGAAGACTTCCATAAAACACAGGTAGACATATTTACCGAATACATCTATAATGCTAATTATTTATTGCATATTATACATTTACCAAAGATATATATTTCAGATATGACCTTCCGATGGACAGGTTTCCGGTCGGTTATTCTGGCTTCTTTATATAACTAGACGCCATGATATAGCTAAAAACTTTGCTAAATAAACGTAAAGCACCAATAAAAATGAACAATAAATTAAAGATTTATGATCTGTTACGTGTAGTCCTCTACAATACTGGTATCTAAGCAGTCAGTACATATATTTTAACGTGACATTTCATTTTCGAGTGTATAATCCTAGTCTATAAATTTGTAAAACTGACGAGTAACGTGGTAGAAGACGATTCTTCCAGGATATAAGCCATCTTGTTGTTTAGTTATTCAACACTTGACTCATCAATAACAATAGAAAGTCAATTATTAAATCCCTCATTTATTAATATTACCACTATTCATTGGAAATATATTGTATTGTTACTGAGTTTACTTTAGATGTATTGGAATCGATCATGATTAACAACGGCTTTATGATATCGCGACCCCAAACTTTTTACAGTATACAATGTTTGTTTGTTTGGTTTGGGTTTAACTTACCTTACTTTCAGAAATCTGGAAGACGGCGGAATACATGAGTGAAAGTTTTACTATTTATCACCAGCGTGTCGTGTACACTGTGGCTTGACTTCGGGAAAGTGTGCGACTCAATCCAGTCATTTACTAGGATTGCCTGTTTTTCCGGGTCCCTACAGAAACATTGTTGTGTAAAACAAACAAACAAATAAACAAAACAAAAGAAAGAAAGAAACAAACAAACAAACAAGCAAACAATCAGCAGAACACTTCAGGACCGGTATTTGCATACCCTGTTAAGTTCTTTTTCTGTTTTTTTTTATCTATTTGTCCTTCGATATTTGAAGTGTGTTCTATTTCGATATGATATTTAAACCGTGTGTTCTTTTCAATCGCCATTTGTTTTCAAGCTGTGTCTAAATAAGAAATTGGGTTTTTTCAACTTTACATTTAAATTTGTAACCTGGGTGTCCTAGAATGTTTGGCTAGTTAGCCTTCTACTATGTCAAATGGTGTGTCGATACTGAGGTTGCTAGTTCTGGTCGGACATTGATTAAACAAACTACAATTTAATAGGTAACTGGTCGGTGGTTTTTACAAGTTACTACCGCTTCTCCCACAATAAGAACTGGACGCTATTATATAGCTGTAAAGTTCCAGAAAGTTTCCGCAAACAAAAATAGTATTAAAGAAATGTTCCAATAACAATCAAAATAAGACCAGTTACTACAACATGCAATGTTTATTATAATTGACATTAAAGATTTTAATCGCCATCACATTAAAATAAACAAATAAATCATTTTCTGTATTTTGCTTTGCTTTTTTTATTATCGGGCACCTGTTTCTTACTTGTAACACATGTGTGGTACAAGGAAATACAAAGTCAGAAAGGAGGAGGTTTCTGACTATTCACCTATATCCGGATTTCGTACCAACAAGATCTGCTTTGTTTTAATACGTGTATAGCAATGTCTTTTTAAGGTAAATGCAGCAAATGGTGGAAATATTGTAAGGTGAATATTAAACTGACTTTAAACCGGTCACGCAATGATTTTCCCCAAAACAGCTCTGGGGTTGCAGATGGTAGTCTCACATTATGTGGGCAGGGTGTGTTCGAATATAATCTTAATTGACAAGGATTGTAAGTTTTCCCTCAAAAAGTCTGAGTTTTCTCCAGTACTCCGGTTGTTCCTCCACTAAAACTTGTCCTCTCGATATAGCTGAAAAATATGTAATTTCCACACAAAGATATTGTATTTACTGTAGTGGTATCTATGATTGATAGTTCGCTTTTAAAACTATTTGTACGCACTGAGATTATCCGTCTCTACCCTGTATGTTGGTACATGTACTCAATAATGACCTTAATAACTTTGATTGACTTTTTAAGTGAGATTTCATTGCGGTAGATGACCACAGGTAGACCATTAAACTGCATCTGACCAGTACTTGCCCTGAACCTATGCACTATACTTTGTAGTGATACTGGACGGCATTGGAAAAGAAAATTACTTATCTGCTTCATTATGAGATAGAATGAAAAGAACTGAAGATCAATTTATTATATATATCGTCATACTATTCAAATACAAGATAAGAAAATGTACCTTTTCATAAAAAGAGGTTGGTTGGTCAGTGACTGGGCGTCAAATTTTTTATGACACGTCTTTTTTGGCTTTTATTCACCGTGAGTCGATTGCGACTTCTTTTTTTATTTTCTGTTATGTGTGATATTATAAATTTTACTTTTCGTTACTTGTGACCAGACCTTCCTTTAATGCTCACATAGCTGTAAGAAATTAGAAGTATTTGAGATGACTAATGCTTCTTATACAGACAGGTCAATTCATCCATACAACTGAAGGACATGGTGTCGATACTTTTCTTTGTTAAATATTGTTGGACGCCAATTTCTGCATTTTTTTCATCTATAAATTAAACGGCTTCTAGGTTTTATTGGGAGTATTCGGTAAACACCTCTTACCTCCGTCAAATTGGCAACCTTTGTCAACACGGGTTGAAGTAATCTTACCATCCATGCAGTAAAAATTGAACCAGCGGCGTCAGTGTTGACAGACACTAGTAGATTACCCTAACCACTCTTCCATAGCGGCTCCTGTGGTGATACGGATCTAAGAGCTAACATGGAAATAACTGAACGATTCTAAATTTAAATGTTTAAAGTAAGTGTCCTTCGTTTGATGACGTATTTATCCTTGTGCTATTTCAGGTTTACAAATATATACAGACATACACAAAAAATTATCTCTGTAGTATGTCGTTTTATGTGTATCTTATGTCTGTCTCCTATTTTGACCTATGTAATGGGGATTTTACATGATGCCCCTCCCCAATTTAAGATTAAAAGATAATTTAAGCAATGAGCAGCAGAATAAAAACTATAAAGATTACAAAGCACTGACAATACTGGTACTTATTTTATGATACTCTTTGATTTCTGAAGTGGACAGATAAGCATGCGTGCCATGAGAATGTAAAGTCAAGTACCCTGTACTAGATACAAGTACTCTGTACTGGATACAAGGAAGTAATTGAAACAGTACCCAAAAAGTCACATGCTGAATGGTAGAGTAGGTGTTAATCGAATGAAATTGACATATTTGGAATCTTTCGTTACCAAGAAACAATCTAACTGTTTAAAATATAATAGACATTTAAACGCAGTGGAGATTTGGAAGATGTATATCTTAATCTGTAAACTAAGGAAAAACAAGCTAATTTAAGATAAATACAGAAGCTTACTTCGCCCATTGGAATTCACTTTTTTCTAAATTGTTTCAACTCAGGGATGTGCTTTTTTACTTATATTTTAACATCCCTGCCCTGTAAAAAAACAAATAGACAAACCTCCAAAATTTTATTATTTCTCTATAGCAAAACAAGGACGGTTCGTATTGCCAGTTACCAGTTCACGTCTTTCGTTTAAAATATTAGTCATGAACTGACATTAGATTACGAAAAATTCTATGCTGATCCTGTCCCATTGGCATAGAAATCTGCTCCTGGTTTCTCCGTTTTACCCAGTAAAAATGATTTACCTTTTTATTTGGGATGTACAAATGTGCACGCCATGTCAATCAGGCAGGGTACTAGTATTGGAAATCTCAATGGACGTTAACGAACCCAGAAGCACTATTTTTGCTACAGAAACGACCGCTGCACAGATTAATTATTTTCGCTAATTCAGTATAAAAAAATACTGGTTTGGCCACTTGTCATAATTAAAATCTTTAAATTGACTGTTGCTTCAACACTTGTTCTCGTTCTAATTTCCACGACGCAATGTGTTAGCTATACATATGTATTTAGGATGAAAACGGGTTTATTCCATCTAATGCGATAATAAAAAAGGACACAGATTTAGTTAGACTGCAGACGAGTTCTTTATTAATTCCCACAAAACAGCAGTAGAATTTTTTGAGAAAGTAGGAAATGTAATATTCAATGAACTGGGACGTTGTGATTGGCCAATTTTATAAATAATACATTCGTTAAGAAGAGTTGCTAAGATAATAACAAAGACAGATAATGCACAAATGTTTTATATTGCTTAATAGCCGTGCTTTAATGTGGATTGTTTGTTAGATATTAAGAAGAGTGACTGTCTTAAAGATGAATTGAAAACACAAACCTCTGTGATGTATTGTAAAGACATACGTGTGGCTACTTTCTAGTTTACAGCTCTGCCATTATAAAGCTGCTTTCAATGTAGTTGCTACTCGTTGACATACAAGGTTTTTTTCATACAACACCTGTATATTGGGCAATGACAGAAATGTTGTGCATGTCGGATACTTTGATATAATAAAATTGATATTAATGCAAAAATCAAAAATACCCTATGAGACATTTAAAAATTGGCACTATTGGATATAAAAAAATGACGAATTGAGGCACTTTCAAGTCGAAAGAGTCACACGGATTATTTAATTAATATAAAAAATAAATAAATGTTTTGTATTATATGATGCATGCGCTGTGTTGTCAACGAGTCAGAAGAATGCTGCAGACCAGGGGAGGTAACATTCCTTTACATTTCGGTCTGACACAATAAATAAGAATCACGTATTCATATGGTAAAAACAACGAAGGTGCAACATGTTAAATAATTTAATGATTTGATGTTAATTTGAAGAATGTGAGCAATTTATTTGAACTGGAGATTAAATACTTAAAATAGGTATGTCTGTATCGAAAGGCGACTGGAACAGGAAGTAAAGGCCCGGTCACACAGCCCTCCAAGGGCGTATCGCGGACGAATGACGGCCAAAAATTTCTGCCCATGAAGCAGACGCTGTTGGACGCTTTGAGGTCGCGATAAAGACGCGATACAGCCGTACTTTACCCGTCGTTACACGCGGTAGGAAGTTCACACGCGGTTGGCTGCGCGAAAATGTTTTGGGCTGCGGTAAAGACGTGGTACAGACGCGGAACGAACGTGCTACGGCCGCGGTTAAGACGTGGTTACACGCGGTCATAGCATGTTTGTTCCGCGTCTGTACTGCGTTGTTATCACGTGCATTAGCGTGTGACCGCGTGTAAGCACGGACAAAACGCCTTTCTCCTTGGTAGGCCGCGCTTCACCCGCGATAAGGACGCGGAACAGTCGCCGGTGTCTGTTACGCGGACATACCACAGGTAAACCGCGGGTAAGCCAATTTTGCACATTTTCCACCACGGGCAACCGTGGGTAAACACAAATCGCGAAATTTTACCCGCGATACAGACGTGAAAGGCTGTGTGATCGGGTCTTAACATATCAGTATTTCATTGTAAACAAGCAATGACGAAAAGAGCTTTTAGCTTTTTGTATTCTGCAGTATTCATAACTATATCTGTATTCACCTTCATAGTTGTTGTATTAGTGCAAGGGGCGATAAACTCTAGCTAGTCAGGATTCAGAAACTAACAATATTGTGCAATTTGAGAGCTAATTAATAAAATTTTGTAATAAATTGCCTTTTCTGTATTATTGTACATATTGTTGTTTGTTCGAATGGTATTTAACACCACTTTCAGCATTTTTCAGCTATATCGTGGCGTCGTTAATTGGAGACGCAGCTGGACTGCCTGGTGTAACATTGGTAAGAAAACTGAGTCAAAATACAATTGGAGTAAATCATATCCTGCCGCATTGAGTCTCGAACCCGCAACCTCATTATTGACAGGCACGTGATAAAATGTGGATGACTTACTACCTTAACACCAGTACCTTGACGCTACTTAGCCAACGAGGACTCTTATTGTTATTCTAAAAATAGTAGTATGTAAAATTAAATGAGACTGTTTGTTTGTTTGAATGGTGTTTAAAACGCCACTTTCAGCAATTTCTCAGCTACATCATGGCGTACAGTTTTCATTGGGGAAGGAAGCCGGAGTACCCTGAGAAAACTCCCGACCTTCAGTAGGAAAAATGACAAATTTTATCATTTAAGATTGGAGTTAATCGTAACCAATCCGCATTGAGACTCGATCCCGCAACCGCAGTATTGACAGACCATGCGATCAATAGTAGAACTGCCTTAGCCCCTCGGCAAACGAGGCTCCTTTAATGAAATTGTGTTATTTTGTAATTACTGTACTACGAAAAAAGACTGATCTCAGCAACCAGTTTTTACTGAATACCGAATAAATGAGATTACATCTGTGACCGATTTAATTGATCTTTGATGTGGACACGGATTGTATTGGTCAAATGGCAATACGCAGTGATACAAATGTGTTGATTTAGTTAGTAATTGTTTTGATTGGTTTATTTAAACAAATTCTGAAACTGAATATTACCACTGTAAAAATTATAATTAACTATTGTGTTAGCTATTACGAAAAGTCATGTTTTAATTGAGGGACAGCTTTGTTAACATTCATCAGCGATATTGAAGAGAGCATTTTTATTGCATTTGGTAATACAATTCAATGAAGGTAATAACAAAATACCGAACAGCGAGGTAACTGTCAAAAAGAAAATCCATACATCTCAAAGTCCGAGAGACCGACAAACTCCAAAAAAGCCAAAAATACAGAAATCGTCCTGACTTAGAACGGGCATTTTAAAAGAAATGATGGATTTAACACCCCCCCAAAACCCCGCTTCCATTCTGTAGTATGTGAATACAATGTCATTGCGCGTTTCGTCTGATCTAGGCTCATCAGTGGCACTCAAAGCCAAACAATATTTAAAATCCAAACGATTAAGATGTTGTAGAGTGTTTATCACCAAAAAATTCCAAAACGTTACACCAAATCTGGCTAAGCTATTTCCACTTTGAAAACAGAAAAAAATGGGATTTGGTTTTTTTCATTAAAATGGATTGGTATCATATACCACTAAAGAAATACATTTTTTTCACTATACACATGTATAAGGATTTAGTGCATTTCGTGGGTAACAAGCACATATAGATATTTAAAAAAAATACTAGGCATCATCCAACCCTATCTCAAATGTGTAAAGTGTGTCTAAGAAACATAATAGAATATTTAACAACTTTATTTTTGCTTATAACTGTTAGCTATTACTTAAGTCGTTTTTCTAGTTTGGTATCTTTTGAGATGTCATCAGTAGTATTTAAGAATCAACAAAGGGGACACAGTTGGTACGGAAAATTTATGTCTAATAACCAGCTTGTACATTTACAAAATTTATGGCGTGCAAGTAGGACAGCACTTACAATCTGTAAGATAGCCTTGCATTTAAAAGGTGTGAAAGCTTTGTTTAGAAGAGAAATGCACGCGACTGTCTCCTTAATTCAGCAAAATTTATAGTTTAACACTGTATAACTTGTCAGAAAGTTCGTCTTTTTTCGTGTTTATGGCTTAGTTGAAGGACATATTTATGTCAAGTTCGTTCAAATACTCTTTAAAATGGGTAAAATGAACACAAATGGACAATAAATTTAGCTTTTTATAAATTGATTTAATGTGTCGAGACGTGAAATGTTTTAAGTATTGCTTGATAGATGCACTGTATACATGAAGGTTTGAATTGAATGATATAATGGACGGGTAATCCGTTTAAATAATAAAACTGCCATAATGCAATTTACATAACATGTACATTACATGTACATTTCAGAACTAATATATTAACTGTAGGTTAATCAGTCCCTTTTCAAATAAATTCTAGTTGCCCAAAGAATAAGATAACTATATATTTTTATTCTCAATATCATAAGGAACATTATAGAAGATTATAGTTTGTGCACATGTTTTGATTGCCCACACGTTACCGCCATATTTCAAAGATGGATTACTGTAAATTGTTTCATTCGAAAAAGCTAACAGACACATCATGATAACAGAATTGCCGTTAAAAATTAAGTTTTTGTTTTGTCAAGCTATCTAGATTATTACGCGTATTCGAGATTCAACATCTTAATCTAATACTTCATAGTATATCAGTTTAATAGGAAAGTATACAGTGCTGTTTCATAACGAAAAAATGTGTCTACCAGAATCTCAGTTGTAAAGATGTTGGTTTTTTTGCTAGGTTGCATTGTTTATCTGTGTCCGGGGGTTGGGCTTACTCCAGGTTCATCCACCAATGAAAGTGGTCGCCTCGAAATCTTATGCTGAAAATTGAAATCCGTAAGACAGTAACCGAGTCCGGAAAAACCCAAACCAAAAAAAAAAAAAAAAACCACACACACACACATACAAAACAAAAAGAAAGACAATAGCAGTAACCAATAAAAAACTTGGGCGAGCTCAGGTGCTCCGGACTTGTTCTGTCAGCCTCTAATTAGAAACCCATCGAGTTACTTATAGTAATATCCATGAAAAAGTAAAATCTAGGAATGTTAAAACTTAGTAATGGCTCAGAAAATGTATGATCACATTTGGGAGATTGATTTTTTATCAACATCAACTGATCATGGTGACGACCATAACTTCTAAAAAGATATCATCAAACTTGAAGGCAGGACATCGCTCTTGGAATATTATTATTATTATTATTATAACACAAATAATGTGTCTTTTAATATTATCAAGAAACTCTTGTTGTTTGGTGATTTTATCTTTGACAAAGAATTATACGGCTGGGTAATGCTCACATTACTAATGTAGTAGTCGAATTTTACATAACCTAAATGTTTGACAACTGTTTGTTAAGAAATGTAATCATATCATATGTTTTCACCTTTTGCTTGTAAAACTATCATTTGACAGCATTTGTGTGAATTATTGTGGTCTTAATAACAATTATTATTGAATGTTTTCAAATAATTTTATCAAACCGACACATTAAATCATAAATTTATGTTATGCAAGGTCGGAATTATAATAAATTATTTTAATTAAGATAAAGGTCGTTATATTTTACAACATTTAGTTCTTATTACACCAATCAGAGGATCATATCTCTCACTAATGTAAGAAATACTCAATTTTAATGTAATCATGAGTAAAATCTATTTTTTATACAGAATACATGATAATTACGTGTTCAAGGTAAACGCTAAACAGACATTTGCTTCATGTTTCTGACCTTTTGACCTCTTGTTCTGTATCTGTATGATACTCAATTTCGAATCCGTCAAATTGTCAAAGAGTATGAGAGCTACTGAATAACTTGTATGGGGTGAAACGTTTTTCTGACCCAGCACTGACCTACATTCTACATTGTAATCTATCAGATTGATTTAGGTGTAGACAGAATACAAGTATAATTCATTTTTGAGAAATCAGAAATTAATCGCTTACAATTAACAAACTTACTACAATCCAAATGATAGAAAGCTTAAGTATTCAAGCTAAAATTAATAAAGTCACTGTTTGTAAGCAGTGCGTATGACGTATTGGAGATCATTGATCACCTCTAAGTTAAAAGACGTTGTGTGACTTATTATTGTTTGACGAGCCTTCCAGCTACATGGATATCATGGCGTCCCCTTTTAATGCGGAAAGGAAGCCGGAGTATTTGTAGTAAAAAATCCGAACTTCGGTAGAATTATTGTCAATTATTATTGGAGCCGAGCACACCCTACCCGCAGTAAGACTCGAGCCCGTAACCTCAGTGTTGACTAGAAGATGACTACCTTAACCACTCGGACATCGCGGCACTTAGGGGACATTAAAAAACAACACACTGTTAATCTGTGCATGTTTGTCTTACAAACACACAGGTACTCATACACACATAGTATTTTGGTAGTAAAACTTTAAGAATTCAATACAATGAAGTCAATTTCAGTAATATGTATGCTAGTTAACAGGTGCAAAGCTCCGTGCACGATAAAGACCTTAAAGAGTAAACTAATTGGAAGCCTCTACAAAACGCGAAATTCATAGTCCATATATAACACTTCATTCTTTTCCGGGTGCAGTACCATATTTGTTTCCGTTTTTTATTATTAGTTAACTTGTTTTCGTCCTGAATATAGCTGAAATTACGATGGCGAACATTCAATCAAACATTCTAGTTGAAAAAAAAAGAATTATTATCTAAACGGCTGAAAACACAACAAAATATAAAATTACATGACAAAACCCCAAAAGTCCTTAATAGGAATACTTAATGATGCAAATAGATAGTGTAAAAAAAAAAATCAAACACATACTGTTACTTCGTCTATTGGTTTACCATTCATGATGATGTCACTGTTGTGACTACGTATAGGTTTTCTTATAAAAATGTCTTGAAATTCAGTTTTACATATAAATTAATCATTACAACGCTTTATTTCATGTTTTTTACCACATCACATCCAAACTTATTCTGTAATAGCTTTATTAAAAACAACAGTCTTAAAAATCAGTTTTACATATAAATTAATCATTACAACGCTTTATTTAATGTTTTTTACAACATAACATCCAAAGTTATTCTGTAACAGTTATTATAGCGGTATGTTTGCGCGGGGATGTGGCGCCTTTTTTCTGACTAGATTGAAACACATATTAAACAAAAGACGAGAAAATCTTTTCGGTCAATTTTCTTCTGGAAAATATTATCGTTGTAAATATAATCGAGTTATTACAACTTATTATGCCTGCAATCCTATTGCATGTATTTTAGGTGTAAAGATAGATAAATAAATTCTTAAATTCTAATTTCAATATATCCATGCACATATAACAAATAAAGCTTATAATAAATTAACAAGCATATAGCCGTAAAATCAATCTGAATAATTTAGAATGTTTAACAATTATTATTTTTTTAATTATAGAAGGTTGAAGAAACCAAGCTTATTACACGATAATTTAAAACACGACGAGTTAAAAAATCAACCTTGGTATTTGTGGGTCTACCGCATAAACCATGACGTGTAATTTTCTGTAATTTATTTGTCAAAAAGGTGTTAGAATGTGGACCAAATTACGGTACTATAATACAGAAAGGGCCTTGTAGCTGAGGGCCATGCTGTTGGAGTCACCTGCTAGTGCTGTTAACTGCACGACCTTTATTGATTCTATAGAATTATGCAGACACACTGCCTTAACAAAAAATAAAAATAATCACCATAACGTGTCGCCTTATTAGAAGGAGTTTCAACGAGCGGAGTGTAAGGCAAGAGAACGTGAAAAAGAAAATAATAGTGAAGAAAATTAAATATGCATGTAAAACAAGAAACAAAAAACGCAAAGACAGAAACTGAGGAACCTAAACCCGATAAAAACCATGATTGCACGCAGGAGCGAGAGAAATGTTATCAGCCACTATTTTACCACTTAGCAGAGTTCACGGACGATATATATTGAGTTGGTTGACTGAAAACATTTAATTATTAATTATACCAAAACAAGGTTACTTCCCTTTGTGGTTAGGGTTTTCTCCCTTTGTGAACGAATTTTTGCAGTTGGTAACCTAAGAAAATTAGGCTTATAAACTGAAGTCATTATTTTAAGACTATTAGCAGTTGTTATTTTATAAATTTTAGTTAATAGTCGAAACATAAGTCTGAATCTTGGTAAAGATACCTTCTATACAGGAGAAACGTGCGTTTTAAAAAGAATAACGCAGATATCCCATTTAAGTTGGACACGATCTTTATTAAGTTGATCTCCTCTTCATAAACATCGTCCTAAATATAGCTGAAATACTTATAGCTGGACGTAAAGCCATCCTCCAATCAAATCTTCACTGTAGCTACCAGCCAACGCCAAGGCCAATAAATTTTACTAAAATTTAACATTCAACTTGCTTTGTTTACTTTTTCATCGTTTTTAATAAGTAAATAAAATACGTTTCCTTGCTACGTTGATTTATTTCTTTGTTTTCGCTGTCAGTTTTCACAAAGCAAGCATCTAATAATATGTTAGCGCAAATTTAGAAATACATACGTGTAGATTAGTTCATAAAATTGATTTTTTTTTACAGAATTTCGAGACGCAATATATAGTCGACGTTTGGATAACTAAGGGACAGACCATTAAACTTGAGGGGGGGGGGGGGGCTTGGTTTTTTGTTTTTGAAGGCGTCGCGACAGAATATTTTTTTTCATTATTAGCATTATTTTAATCCTCCTTCAGAATAATTTTTTCTTACCATCTGCTTCCAAAATACGTTTTTCATCAAAATTCATTTTCAAAATATTTTTTTTATGAAAAAACTAAGCCCCCCCCTCCTGCAAGTTAAATGGTCGGTCCCTAAACGAATTTTATTTTTGATGTTCCCATGTCATTTATACAAATATTTTAAAAAAAAAATGGGAATTACAAATATCATTTGCATAAAATTTGATCGTAATTTGACTGGATTTTCAATTATATGTAACGCATTTTCCCCATTTTGTATCCTGAACTTAGCCTTCTCAAAATTCAGTTACTTATAACTTCCCAAGGTTGAGTGTTTTAAATAAAAGTATAGAGCGATGATTGTGACCTCTATTTGGTGGAATAAGTGAGATTTGAGTGCTCGTGACCTATATGTAAAGGAAAATGGGGCAGGTACGATGTACTGTATGGCTGCTTCACCTGTATCAAATGGAAATTCCTATAGTTAATTAGTAGTCTATAAAAACACTTCAGATTTTAGTATGTACTTTAATAAGTATTTAATATATCAAACAAAAGCGTACTTAGATATATTGAACACAAATTCAAAATTAAAAGTCTAAGTTCTTCTAACATTAGCTTATAAATTCTAATAACCTCACACAGGCTTCCCACCAGCTGACTTTGTATGCTTAAATTAAAGGTATAAAGCGTAGACATTTTGTTGAGAGTAGTTACAAGCGCTATTTTGAATAAAGCGTTCCAGTGACCATCGTTATTGGAATAATTTCGTCTAGTGTAAAATGTTACCGTCATTCCGTCTGGGGTAAAAATTGTGATTACTTTTGTTTATGTTTTGCTGAAGGTTATTTAAGGAAAAAGTTAAGTTTTTGTTATTTTAGAATGGACTTATCTCCATGTTGTAAAAATACAATGTATGCAGGTTTTTGCTCATAGCCTTGTTTTCTGCGATTATACTTGGTACTAGAAACGATTGCCATGTCTCGACCCACGGAGCTGCTCAGCACGCCCTTATTGCAAGTGATTGTCAGCTTATAATGCGGAAACTCTGACCCCTTTGTATCTCTACGAAAGGTTTGATTCACAGTTTCTACCAAAATACGCCATACTTCACTAGTTGCAGTCAACATTGTTTGGTCTTGGATTAATCTCATTTCCAGAATGAAATTGTTGGCTAATTTGCTCTCTTCATGAATATAGCTGAAATACTGCTCGCCGAATGTAAAGCAACAAATCAATCAATCTTTGATGACAAATATTTCTGTTTAACAGTACTAATACTAATTTAAAATTAATATTTTTAGTAACATGAAAGTTTTACATAAAAATAATTAAAACGCATTTTTCTGAAAAAAGACTCCCAGTCGGTAGTTATGAAAATACATGTGTTTAGAATTTGATTTATTTTCGAACAAAATCGTTTTGGGATTGTTTATGGCTTTGACAGTTCATGGCTATTACTACTTCGCTTTTTGAGAGAAAAACATTGATCAATGGTTTTGATAAATAATGATGTTTTAAGGTAAATTCTAATAACATCAGATATAAAGATAATAGTATATAAAAACTAATTGATATTTTATGGTTTAACAACTTTAAAAATTGACATAATTCATAAAAATCAATAAACATCAATAAATGTTGACAAAACATCGTAAACGACGACAACAAAAAATAAATGCAAATTTTGAATGAAATATTTAATGGGTTTTAACGACATTCTGCTTCTTTTACATTGGTTAACCATAAATTCTACGGTGGCTCTGAAAGGACATAAGAAAAATAAAATATGGAGCCCTCTACATGTAATATTCGGAACACTCCGCCTTATATGTCGTACGCAACTTGTTCAATGTAGGGCGTTTTAAAAAGCAAGTCGTTATTTATTAATCATGTGATCTGTTAACACTGAGGTTGGAGGTTCGAGTCTCACTGCGGACAGGGATTGCTGTACTCCAATCAACAGACAAGGATTGCCAGTTTATCTACCGAAGTGTCGCCCGTGTCCCTTAGGGCCAGCATAAAATTCACGTTTCTATATTATCGTACGTTATTTGGTGACACGTCACAGAAAGGGTTATCAATCGAAAGCACCATGTTTTAAACTGAAAAAAGGTGATAAGAGGAGGAGGTTTATATTGATCAACGCGCATATATTGTAATTGTGTTTCATGGCGTCCAGATTGTATTAGGGAAGGACGCTTTAGTACCCAGAGTACACTACGATTCCATTACATAACTGCATTTCGCGAGACAAGTCCGGATAACGTTCTAAGTATATATGAAACGTGAAATACGAAACGTTACCGTGCAATGCAATGAATACATATTTAATAAAGAAAACAACAACATTGTCGTGTCACTGACATTTGACATTAAGTATATATTTCACATGTCTACGATATCTTTACAAACTACTTGGGGTATTCTCAAATGGGCATAAAGCTAAATAATAGAAAGTAAACAAATCGTAATTAATTTGATTTTCAATTACGAAATTCGCACCAAGCTATACCTTTGAAAAACCTTGCTCAAAGTGATTCGTATTCAAATATGTTATATACATATACAGGCCCAATACCTATAATTATCTCATTTACATACATTTAATTTACAAATAATATTTACCGCAAGTCAATACTAAACGTAAGTGGGTCATAACAAGGTCAATGCCACGATAAAAAAAAGGTTGTATTTTTCCCACATGCTAATTTTCGTTGGCATTCACAGTTCTATATATTACGTATAGTTTGAATATCATATTAATTAATTTTTCCCTAGTTGTTTGTTTGAAATTATTTTTCAACACAAAATGACACATAAATCATGACGTCTAGTTAGCGGAGACAACAAGGTAAGTGTCAGTATAATATGAGGTACATTCAATTATATAGACAGTTTACAGAAATCGTTAGTCCATCGATAAGTCAAAAAGAAATCATAAGAAATCAATTCACTTTCAGTAGTCCTTACACACGATGGAATAGCGCCAAAATGTGAAAAGTAAGATATTTCCAACAGTCAGCTTATGGTGGAATTTCGGTCCACTCCCAACAAACAGCATTATGAAAACACATGATAGGTAAATACACGCTGTATTTTGTAAGAAAAAATAATCGCGATCAGAGCGAAATTCAGAAATTTAAATTATAGGAGGATGCTCCATTCATGCTAGTTAAGCAATTTTAGAGACAAGAGACTTCCGGTTTGTATATTTGTTAACAGGAAGAATCTACAAACTCTGTAATTCAGATATAAATAGGATCTTCTTGTATTAAACGTATCATTTTAATTCATACACCGTGTTTTCCATTTTTTACACTTTCAAAATGCTTGTTATAGTTTCATCGAACGTTCGATCACGATACCAGGAAATTTCTGTCATATTTTAACTAACTAGTTACTGTCGGGATTGTTTGGTATTTTTGTCATTTTTAAAAGTAGAATAAAGAAAATTTCCATTAAAATTAATATACATGTGTATAAGACATGCTACTTTTAAAAAACAATTTAGTCCGAATTCTTTAGCGAAACCTTGTTTATTTAGTATAAATACTTATACATGTAGACCTAGATATATAATTTATCACACTTTTAATTTATAAAAATAGAAAAAAACCTTATCTTTTAGAAATCTTTATCAGGTGTGAAAAATTCACACCAAAGTATGTTCTGACAAAGAAATAATATAGGTTTATCAAAATAGCAAATATTGAAGTAAATGTAATGGGACCCCTGCATTTAATTATCACCATAAGAAAACCATTTGTAAATTATATGGAATGACAGTTACGTCAGTACATGTATCAATTTGGCAGTGTAGTATGACCACTGCAAAGACGTGTATGCATATTGCATATCAAAGTATGTAATTAAGTTATTTATACAGGGTCAAAGTTCACTGTTATCAAGTACACTGGGAAGTGCTGGACAGCAATTTTTCATCTATATCTGCGTTCGACTAATTGGGAGACTTAACAGCTTTGTCTATTCGGGAGAAAGCGCTGACCTTTAACAAGTTACGAGAAACTTGAAGTCTGCACGCTGTACAGAGCAGATTGATTGTTTAAAAATTGTTTCCTTAACATACATGCAGCGAACACTATTTCAACTTTTTTTTGGACGTAATCAATGCATTAGCGGAAATAACAGTGCGACATCGGAATAAATTGTTTGACTGCCACTGGAAAACAATTATTGTTATATATATAGGGGCCGATAATTTAGTTTTTTAGAGGCTGCAATGCACCTAATTGTTTTGAAATCTATAAAAGAGTCGTTATCGTGAGCGTGGTCGACGGTCAAGTTTTCCTTATAACCTGACAACCCCGAACAAGAGCCTTCTCCTATCCGCCACTTGATAAATCGCTGGGCAGATAGGCAGTGAGTCGAGCACTGGGAACCTTCTCATATGGTACCAGCGCTTAATAGAACATCGAAGTATCAGAAAAGAATCCTTATCCACAAAATGCGAACTGCCCCCATATGAAGTTATCAACTAAAATTAACTTGATAAAATATTTAATTAATGCCAATGAGAAGAATATCTAGTTTAACCAACGAGTTAACTTAAAGTTTAACTTGATATTTGTTTTCAAGTATCTTCTTTTCCGTTATTTTAATAAAATAATATTTAAAAAAACAATGCAATATTGAAGTTTTTTTCTTAATTGAAGCTTAAAAGAATTTCTTCTTTCACGTTTGCTGATACCAAAAATAGTTTAAACCTATTATCAAGTGTTGTATGTTTATACAAAGTATTTATCTCAGTATATCAAATAAGTAAACATGACAAGTACTTGTAACTGGTCCCCTACTTATAATTATCACAGAATAGTCACTTGGTCCTATAAATGACACTAGTTTACACGTGACAAATACGTCGGAAGAGGTTTCATGTAATTAAATTCTTGGCAGAGATGCATGCCGACTGCAAGTCATATTTATAGTATGACGTCAGTAGAGATGGTTTTTTGTGCGTTTGAAGAACCGATTCCAATCTAAAAGTTATTTCACTTCTCGAATAGATTAATGTAAACCAAGGTAAATTCGCAACTGTTGATTTATTTTTTTATTTTCGCGACTATCGGGATAACTGTATTTATTTGAAACTGTTGAATATTCAAAAGTAGGTTGCTGCGGTTTATTTTTACTGTTTTTACCTCGCGTGAATAAGCGATTTTAAGAAGCTATCAAAACAGTTATTTTACCTGTTGACAGTGGTATCACGGAAAAAGAATCCTTTCTTCTATTTTAAAAAATACAATTTCAGAAATTGTTTGAAGTCACTAAATATTGATTGCGAGGCAATCATCATTAAATCTTTATTACTGACCATATATAGTGGTGTATGATACCCAACCTTTTTCATCATTATACCACTCACAGACTGCATTTATGGAAGTAGGAGGTTTGGCATGTCATAAAACTGGTTTAATGTACATTTTCTTTCAAAATGCCTGAACCAAGTAAGGACCAATGCTGAAGTTACTTCTTTTTTGTTTGTTGGTTGTCAAAGTTTGCCGGTTTCTTAGCCATTTATTTTTGGATTGTTTCTTGACAGTTAACTTGGTGTTCGGTATTTGGTTAAAACCATTTATCAGCCTATTTGACATATTTAGAAGCGTTTGGGAGGTCGTGTAGTATTGCAATTTTAACCTACTCAGTATGTCACGGATAAAAACTTTCCTTAAATGAAGGAATTGGCGTTAATGTACGAAACGATTTGGTCATGAAGCCAGATCTCGGAAGTTTGTTTGTGCACTTTCCGTTAAAGGTATTAAGTCTTGAATAAATGTACCAATGACGTTGTGTATGTATTGTCATTGAAAACAACTGGCTAATTCACGATTTGTTGCAAATCTTATTGCAGCAAACTATGATGTAATTACGCCAAGACGAAGGGATTAGCAAGAATATAAATTTATAGCTTAATATGCCTCCGTCTAATTGACAATAACTGATAATTAATGGAATTGCAGTCTTTCTTCGGTAATTGTGTACTCTTTTTCCATGCATGTTTTATAATATAATAGAGTAATCTTCTAAAAATCCTTTAAGGATTGTTGGGATATATGCCTATATATTCAGTATCAATGAATTTCGATATTGTTCCACTTAGATACATGTATGTGTTGATGCACGCGTACACTATTGTGCAAAGTTTTAAGTTATAAAACGTCCAAAATTTTTGGATTTTATTAAATTGATCATAAACTGAAATGTTGACGTGAAATTAAAAATTTGAGGGACAATCTCGTGTGTAAACTATAATTTCATTGTTGAAAACTAAACCAGAATGGCTTCGCCATCAATATATATATATATTGGGTTAAGTTGGAAATGAGAAATTTCAAGATCAATATGTTACGACTTGTTTACGTCATTTATTTATATTGACATTCAATGACTAAGGCCATTCGTTGGTCAGTCTTTGTCTAAATTTTTGACAAGAAACACCGTCATGTGTATCGTTGCATAATCTTCTAGACTTGTATATTATTTGTTGTTTATGCTGTATCGTCATGTTTGTCGATCCGATACTTAATAAGCTTGCTGGTTGGTAGACTCTTTAGACTTTTATATAATATTTTGAACTACCTGTATTGTGTTTTTACACGATCCCAGTGGACTTATATTATTCCATCACCGAATGAAAAAATACTTTAAGCATTTAGAGTTAAACGCCACTGATGAGTCTTAAGTAGACGAAACGCGCGTCTGGCGTAATGAATTTGTCAACTTGGTAATTTTAATTACATCTTGTTGGAATATTTGAGCAAAGCAAAGTAACAGCACGGCACGTCCCCGGCTGGCGGACTTGGGTAGCAACTATTTTGGGTTAAGTTGGAAATGAGAAATTTCAAGAACAATATGTTACGACTTGTTTACGTCATTTATTTATATTGACATTCAATGACTAAGGCCATTCGTTGGTCAGTCTTTGTCTAAATTTTTGACAAGAAACACCGTCATGTGTATCGTTGCATAATCTTCTAGACTTGTATATTATTTGTTGTTTATGCTGTATCGTCATGTTTGTCGATCCGATACTTAATAAGCTTGCTGGTTGGTAGACTCTTTAGACTTTTATATAATATTTTGAACTACCTGTATTGTGTTTTTACACGATCCCAGTGGACTTATATTATTCCATCACCGAATGAAAAAATACTTTAAGCATTTAGAGTTAAACGCCACTGATGAGTCTTAAGTAGACGAAACGCGCGTCTGGCGTAATGAATTTGTCAACTTGGTAATTTTAATTACATCTTGTTGGAATATTTGAGCAAAGCAAAGTAACAGCACGGCACGTCCCCGGCTGGCGGACTTGGGTAGCAACTATTTTGGGTTAATATGGAAATGAGAAATTTCAAGATCAATATGTTACGACTTGTTTACGTCATTTATTTATATTGACATTCAATGACTAAGGCCATTCGTTGGTCAGTCTTTGTCTAAATTTTTGACAAGAAACACCGTCATGTGTATCGTTGCATAATCTTCTAGACTTGTATATTATTTGTTGTTTATGCTGTATCGTCATGTTTGTCGATCCGATACTTAATAAGCTTGCTGGTTGGTAGACTCTTTAGACTTTTATATAATATTTTGAACTACCTGTATTGTGTTTTTACACGATCCCAGTGGACTTATAATATTCCATCACCGAATGAAAAAATACTTTAAGCATTTAGAGTTAAACGCCACTGATGAGTCTTAAGTAGACGAAACGCGCGTCTGGCGTAATGAATTTGTCAACTTGGTAATTTTAATTACATCTTGTTGGAATATTTGAGCAAAGCAAAGTAACAGCACGGCACGTCCCCGGCTGGCGGACATGGGAAGCAACTATTTTGGGTTAAGTTGGAAATGAGAAATTTCAAGATCAATATGTTACGACTTGTTTACGTCATTTATTTATATTGACATTCAATGACTAAGGCCATTCGTTGGTCAGTCTTTGTCTAAATTTTTGACAAGAAACACCGTCATGTGTATCGTTGCATAATCTTCTAGACTTGTATATTATTTGTTGTTTATGCTGTATCGTCATGTTTGTCGATCCGATACTTAATAAGCTTGCTGGTTGGTAGACTCTTTAGACTTTTATATAATATTTTGAACTACCTGTATTGTGTTTTTACACGATCCCAGTGGACTTATATTATTCCATCACCGAATGAAAAAATACTTTAAGCATCTAGAGTTAAACGCCACTGATGAGTCTTAAGTAGACGAAACGCGCGTCTGGCGTAATGAATTTGTCAACTTGGTAATTTTAATTACATCTTGTTGGAATATTTGAGCAAAGCAAAGTAACAGCACGGCACGTCCCCGGCTGGCGGACTTGGGAAGCAACTATTTTGGGTTAAGTTGGAAATGAGAAATTTCAAGATCAATATGTTACGACTTGTTTACGTCATTTATTTATATTGACATTCAATGACTAAGGCCATTCGTTGGTCAGTCTTTGTCTAAATTTTTGACAAGAAACACCGTCATGTGTATCGTTGCATAATCTTCTAGACTTGTATATTTAAGTCGCCCAAAACGAAGTTTTGGCGACTTATTGTTTTTGCACCGTTTCTTATTATTATTATTATTATTATTATTATTATTATTATTCCGGTTTCTCCTTTTTCCGGATCGTGAACTTGTCCGACACGTTTCTCAGAGACGCCTTAATAGAATCAAATGAAACTTGGCACACTTGTAGATGGGCATATGGAGGGGTGCAGTCAATAGTCAGAATTTTGATAATGGCCGCCATTTCAAAATGGCCGCCACTTGACGACACCCACCCAAAAATGGCAAAAATTTTCCCGTGGTCCGAATTCAACGAAATTTGGTATGGAGGTAGATGTTAGTATTTGGAGTGAAACGGTACCTTTAAATTTTTTCTCGGACTTCCGGTTTCAAAATGGCCACCAAAAACGTGTATAATTTTCAACGTTATGCGATCTCGATGACATTTAACGTGCTCCGATTGCAATGAAATTTGGTGTGGAGGTAGATTTAAGTGTCTCGAGTGGAACTCTACATTCGGAATTTTTTCTCGACCGTGGTTTCCAAAATGGCGGCCAAAAACGGGTGAAATTTTTAACGTTGTCCGATTTTAATGAAATTTGATATGTAGGTTCATTTCAATGTCCTGAGTGGAACGCAATACTATCCATGGGGATTTTGGGCGACTTCTGTGTTGGCATCCCAACACATTATTTTTAATATTTGTTGTTTATGCTGTATCGTCATGTTTGTCGATCCGATACTTAATAAGCTTGCTGGTTGGTAGACTCTTTAGACTTTTATATAATATTTTGAACTACCTGTATTGTGTTTTTACACGATCCCAGTGGACTTATAATATTCCATCACCGAATGAAAAAATACTTTAAGCATTTAGAGTTAAACGCCACTGATGAGTCTTAAGTAGACGAAACGCGCGTCTGGCGTAATGAATTTGTCAACTTGGTAATTTTAATTACATCTTGTTGGAATATTTGAGCAAAGCAAAGTAACAGCACGGCACGTCCCCGGCTGGCGGACATGGGAAGCAACTATTTTGGGTTAAGTTGGAAATGAGAAATTTCAAGATCAATATGTTACGACTTGTTTACGTCATTTATTTATATTGACATTCAATGACTAAGGCCATTCGTTGGTCAGTCTTTGTCTAAATTTTTGACAAGAAACACCGTCATGTGTATCGTTGCATAATCTTCTAGACTTGTATATATATATATATATATATATATATATATATATATATATATATATATATATATATATATATATATATATACAGTCGATGAATTATAATTGTGCACGTTACAAGCGGGATAACGCAGAAAAGAAACATATTCTTTCACGTGCTTGTATTATAAAAAAAGGTTTAAAATAAATTGTCATAGAACGATATTGTTTTATAATAATTCTAATGCATTAAATGGCTTACTAAGTAGCTACTAACTCCCGCTTAAACTGAACATCCGTATTTTAACGACCAAACCAAATGCACGTGTATTGATTTAAAGTTAGTCCGCTGTGGTACTTGACATTAATAGACAATAACATAACATTTTCTATCGGTTTTTCCTGAATATAATTGTTTCTAAATCTTGTAGTTGTAATATTTATGGTTGAAAAAAGGAAAGACAACAGAACTCATTTAACAAAAGGTAACGTAATTTGCAAAAACATAATGGTTGATAGATTTTTAGGGGATTTGGGTGATAATGCTTGAAAAGAATACCACCAACCCGTTGTCAATTTTACATATTTAACAAACTTTGAACTATTAACTTCTGTTTTATAATTTGTTTTAACTGCGTTATATATTTTGTTGTGTTTTCGTCACTTCAAGGCAATTCACATGTGCTGCAAGCGATATGATTTTTTCTGCACTCTGCATCCAACCCGAACGGCGACAATTGAATTTTCCATTAAAAGGATCTATCACTGGCATATTTCGTGTTAATTGTGTCATTAGCTTACGTCTTTAAGAGCTCAAAATGCAAAACGTTGTACTTGTTTATTCTATAGTTCTATACAACATTGCCGTTTCTATAAAACGTTCAAATATAAAGCAAAACTGATGCATAATAAGCAAATTTAAATTGAAATTAAACATATATACATCATATGTTATACTTAAAATTCTTAAGTCAACCTCTTTACGGTTAAGAGATTAAATTAGCTTTGCACTAGCAACAACATAGACTGCTACAATACGTCATTTCTGGTTGAAACCTGGAGCTATAACAATTGTTCGAATTAATTGTGAACAAAATGTATTATGTAGAACGATTGTATCAATATTTTGTGTGATAATAGTTGGAACATAAAAGATATGCCTCTAATATACGTATTACATCGAACTTTTGACAGTTCAGAATTAAATTACTATTCCAAATGATTCTACCATGATGATGTGTGTCCTTTTACACACTTTGTAAAATTAAAGGTTACGCGAAACTTTCAAAATTTCACACCCGAACAGTGTATTAACTACAAAAATGCTGCTAAGGGTGTAATTCTTATTAGATATGAAATTTGGTGTTATAATTCTGATTGTCTGAGCCAATCACATGAATTGCAGAATATTTTGCGTATTTTTAGTTTAGTCTTGTTGTAATTTTTATACTTTTTACTTGTTTCAAATTGAAGAATCTATGGTGGAAATATGGAATGGTGGCACCATGCGTTTACCGATTGTGTCGACACCAATCCTAGCGAAACCGCTATTAAGCATACACCAGTCGGATCATTGCTGTAGTCTGTAAATAATGTTAATGTATTGATTATTTTGGAATCACCATATAAATGCCAATAATGTAATAATGTAATAATGCATCAAGTGTCGTTGCTTTGCAGCTTTCTAAAAAGTCTTAAGGATGTTTTTTTACTTTTCTGTTTGACCGTCTGACATTGGAAAACATCGCTAAAATGAATCGTTCATCTTTTATACGTGTTAACTATTTATCTCAAAATTGAGACTTTCGGTTATCCGGAATTTATTTTTGCGAATTTCGGGTTCACTGCTTTTATTTTGTCAATTTTGTCCTTGATGTAGACACTTCAAAATTTTGCAATGATTTATGTTCACGCCTTTTTGTTACATCGCACAAATAGGCGATATTAAGTCGCCCTGAACATTTTTATTTTACAGTACTATTGGGGTATATTAATGTATCATTGTTTTGTTAATTTGAATGTAGTTTGTATCCACTTTCAGCAATTTTTCAGGTATATCATTACATCCAGCCTTTTTATGTAAAGGAATCCGTAGTACTCGGTTAAAGTCCCTGACATTCGGTAGTAAATTTTCCATTAAGATTGGAGTCAAGTACACCCTTCCCACAACAAGGTTCGAAATCGCGACCTCAGTCTTGACAGGAACATGATCAAATAGTAGATGATTTACTAATTTAACTGCCACCAAGGTCCTTTTAATCAAAATTATCTGACTAATAACAATATGTCCAAAGATAAAAGCAAAATAAAAACTAACTTGTTGGTTACAATTTTCTTTGATTTTTACTACCAATAAAATTAGTATCAAAGCTCAGTAGAACAGTATATATATATATTATATCACCGACTAGTGATATAATATATATATATATATACTGCAATTAATCACACTTATCCAGACACTAAGAAGTGTTACAAAGTATAAAACGCAACACAGTCAGTATCTAGAGAGTATCTTATTAACACTCGAATTTAGACCATGAACAAGTCTCGAAAGTGTGTGGTTTTTACGGCCGGTAATGTGGTTGAAACGCCTGTTTATCAGTAATAAGGAATCATTTGTTTAGATAAATAAATGCAGGATAGTTTTGAAGTACACTTCGATTTGAATTCATTGTACACATCGCTGAATGAAGGAAGATTGCCGAAATTCGAGTATGTGACCGTAGTTGATAGGCTATAGCCCTTTATACTATAGGCAACTTATTACTTGGTGTTACACAGGCCGAAATTTTCATTTAATATTTACAGGGTACGGAATCAATATGGATAAATTTATCAATATCGGTAGCTCCTATAAGTTGCAAACGGAATAACTGACATGCACACCAAGTAGTCCAGTTAAAGAAATCGTAATCAGAATAGTTTTCTTCATTGCAGAAACATTAAAACAGGTTTCAAACATAATAACCTATCTCTTTAAACTTTTTCGTAACGCCGAGGTTTAGGTTGATATTTCCTCTTGGTTCATTTGAAATTCCCTCCGCCCTACCGGTTCAGTGCACTAAGTCACAGTTTTTGAATGAATGAGGTAGAAGTAACGTCATGTCAGACCACATTACGCAAGAAAAAATTGTACAAAGAATGCACCGATAAAAATTTTTTTTTTCTACGAGCTCATCAACAACACAACATTACCCAATGCTATCTTCTTTAAACATGACATTGTGCTGTACAAGTAATTTATGTTATCAAGGGTATGTTTTACAAATGTTAATTCAAGTAATTTTCACGGATGATTAGTTCACAAGCGCATAATATTATAATATAACTTTTGAATGGACAAATACGATTATGTACGGGAATTTTACATAGGAAGTCAACCATTTGAGTTTCTACAAAGACCCCGCGTTGTTTTAAAAGAAATCGTCTGCTTTCGTAACGTTCAGTGGTATTCGGACAAACCGCGAGGATTTTCCCGCCTTAACTGCAGACGATGTTACCCGAAGGATTTCCAACAGACGACAATGGATTCTTCCAAACATACGCTTCCGTTGTAATTTAGGTCAAACTTTACTATAGAAAATTGCTCTCTATCACATTGAAAAATACGCCGCATTTAAAAAAAACGCTTAATTACTGTTGAAAATAAAATGATGAATTCAATTTACAAATTTGTGATCTACAAAATAAGCGTAGGCCGGAACATACGCGGTAAGTAGTTTTCATTTGTCACGCAAAAACAAATAACAAAAATACGTCAACATTCAGTATAATAAAGTTTTGCTGAAATTGCAAAGTAGGAAACAAAAACAAATGGGCGATGTAGCTTTCTTTTTTCTCTAATTCTTACATACACATTTATATATTACATCAATAGTCTTTTACAAATAATAAATATGATCACACGTTATTATTTTGTTCCAAACAAGTTGATTCGAGGCATTTTTTATCGATGGTTATTTCACAGGTTCATTATATCGTAATGCACGAAGCGAGTAACTAAATAAAGTGTTGATTAAATTTTTAATTTTAGAAATAAATAAACGATGAAATCCTATTTTCATCGTTCAAATAATTAATATAAGTACATCTTATTGTTATTTTTTTATACAAGTTAATTTGAAGCATTTTTTGCAGCAATGGTTATTTCACATGCACATAATATCGTAATATAGACTTTGAGATTTGACTTATATTACCACGTAAACTTAACAATGTTACTGCTATTGTTTTTAGTAATAATCTACCACTGGTATTATTTGTTTGTTTTTCAGAGAGTAAGTACAAGCCAAGAAAGGAACGATAAGTATATCAATAAAACAACATTTCTAACTTTACGTATATACGACTATCGACCGAAGTTATTAACTTAAGTTTTTAGTTAAAATGGTCATATCAAAATAAAACCAATTCTGTATTGCTCAGGTAGTTCGCGAAATGAAAACTTACTAGATCTTTGGTTTTAGTGTTACAGGTTGTATGAGCATTGACGTTGTTGAGGGTGATGTATCTTCTTAATGGAAACTAAAAATCCGATATGTTCGAAGCTAGGTTATGACAATGTATACCTCTTACTAAAATATGTCTTTTTTTATTTCTTATTCATCATCTGACCTTCTTTATTGGTTACCACTAATATAAATATACATTTACAAATAATAAACATAATCACACGTTATTTGTAATTTTATTAATTCGAGGCATCTTTTCACCGATGGTTATTTCACAAGTACACAATATCGTAATATAGACTTGTACATACATTACATAAACTATAAAACTTCTCTGTAATTATCCTTGTTTATACTATTCCACAGATGCGATGATTTATAACATAGTATTTATGTTTTGTTCGGTCTGTGAACAGTAGTAATAAGTATACCAATAAAACAGCAAAAAATTATCTTCATTCAATTAATGCATCTTTGGTTTCAGTGTTACAAGTTGTATAAACAATGAAAGTGTAATATTAACAATGTGACAACTGTAAATCCGATATGCTTGAATCTCAATTACTGCAGTTCATACATTTTCTTGACATCTATCAATTAATGTACTACTAAGAGTTTTAATGTGTAATGCCTCTTTCCATCTCAAATATGTCGTAATATAATACAAAATTCCATGCAAATGGTTTTCTTGATGACGAGTGGTATGGATTCCAGCGGAAGATTAAGGACAAGTAAAGAAAGTAACAGTAAGATTATCAATTAAATAGCTTATTATATTAGTAACTGATACCTTTACTGATAAATATATCCCAGCTAAATGAAATATAGCCTTAAAAACAAAAAATATTCCATTTTATTTTTATTTTATTTTTATACATGATACATTATACGACAGAACAGCTTTGCTCAGTGACAGTCTAGTTATAAATTAAATATGCACTTTCAGTTACAATTAAGCACATTTTATCAAAAAGTAGATAATTTATTATAATGTTTACCATCGGACTTTGTCTAACTTTCTAAATATCTTACCATCAATTCAATACAATTTGTATTGACACAAAAAGTTTAGTCACAATCTATTTTATAAGATGATTGTTCTAGATATTTCCTCAAATATGCAAATTGAACCGTACATTAATGTATATACATGTATAGTTTATCCATGTAAGTTATATTATTCTTGTTACGTTACATTTTTCAATATCTATTACGAATGATATGTTTGGTTTCAGTAAGTATGAAAACATAATTAAGTTTTGTTGTTTTTTAATTTTGCTGATAAAAGGCGCTGTTATTGGGAAGGGCCTATTGATTTTGTGCTCAATACACCAATTAAAAGTATAAGTAACTGATCAAGTTCTTGGAGCCAATGACGAATTATCAACAGTATATTTACTTATTGTGTTTATATTGTTCATGTAATGACGATCATGAATAAATTACTGACTACCAATCGTAAAACTCTTTTGACTTTTATAACTGTTTATGCTTATAACATATCACTAAACAATTTGTTTTCATTGGCTCAAAATCTGTTTGTTGGCTTTGTAGTCTTATGCCACATTCACAATTATGTTAGATATATTATCGCATGGGGATACAATCAGAGAAAGTGTCAAGGACCTCAGACCTTCGTCATACTTTTAAGATTTTAACAATCAATTTAAAATCGAGCCCATACACTAATTTGATTTTTTTTTCTTTCTCGCTATTTTTTTGAGATTGTTATAAACGTGTTTTATGCCTCCGTTTTCATAAATAATAATGTTTTGACTGAATGGTTATGATAGTCATTGAAACCGAAACCTTAACGTGAGTTTATCAGTAACGATGATCATTTGTCTATTGTCAATTATTTAGGCAGATGTTTGCCTTGCAGTCTCCGCACAATGTCAAGAAAGTACGGAAAATTTAGTTAGCTGTCTTTTAGAAAAGAAAAGCATTTATAAATGTATGTTACATTTATATTCTTGCTTTAACGTATTCAATGTAATAAGGTTTTGGTAGATCAGTTATACGTTTTTCTTATTAATCATTATGTGTACGTTTTACATTTTGGCATACAAATTTGGTTTGTTTTCATTTATATAACAATTAACACTTTATAGCTTTGAATGATTTTTATTGTTTATGAGGATAATTGTTAACATAGAATGTAATGTTACAATTAACACTTTATAGCTTTGAATGATTTTTATTGTTTATGAGGATAATTGTTAACATAAAATGTAATGTATATTAATGGCGTTGATGTATTACATTTTATAATATTATCAGCGTTTTCGAACACTCTTATTAAAACTTGATTTAATAATATTTCAATCGTTTGCGTTTTTATATGAAATTTAAGATAGGTCTCTTTTTGTTTTGCCAATTTAAGAGCAACTAATCCATTAATTCTCTTTGGCATTTTTCTTCTTTTGCCTTTGTGTCCGTTTTACTTAGAAATTTTGATGCTTCGAATGATGTGCATGAGTGTTTATGAATTAAGAAGATATTTAAATCACCAACATATCAATTAGTCTAATACATTAACGAAAGTGCTTAAATCACACCGAAACACAAAATAATCGAATCTAATCTTATTCAACCTTTCGAGTGCTCTTCTCCGGTTAGTCTGTTGTCTCGCCGTGTGTTTAATTAGATTGAATAATTTTTTCACACTTAAGCATTATCCCCTGACTTGGTACAATCACAAATTTTTTTTATATATTAGGATTTGGATCTCAATCGTGATTCATATTACTGCCTTAACATCATAGACATAAATGAAAACAAGATCAATAAGCAAAATAAAAACAAATCTGAAAAAAACAGAACGAGATAGACATATAGTACCTATTACCCGAGGAGGGCAAGACGAAATAATTTCAGACGCCCACGTGAAAAGATTTCTGGTTTCCAACGACAAGATACTCTTCCGAGTAGGATGCCAAAATAAATCATTACGCGGTATCTGAAATTTTCCCGTGTTGCCTTTCCACCGGTGTTTGATTCTAGTTCTCATTAATTCGTTAAAAAATCTGGTGCTGTTCTGTTGGAAGATGTCACCAAATAGAATTATCATACCCTGAGCGTAATCTTCAGTGCACATCTGTTGCGTCAATGTGTCAATGTGTTTGTTTTGATGTGTACTACTATCAGATATGTTTTCATATTAATATTTTAAGAGGCCTGATAAATTAGTTTATACAAGAAACAAAAACACCAAAAAATTTTCCTTTATTGTTATTATCTGCCGGTATAAAACAAAGGATGTTTATACAAGAAATTGTGATTAATCCGTTATTTAACCGTTATTATAACCTGTAAATTAACCAAGTTCTATCAGAAATAGATTGTCAATGCAATCCCAATTAATAAAAAACTCGCTTTATTTTACCTGTTTTGCCGATTTTTTTCATTACATGTAATATTCTATGTATAAAGTTTAAAGGTTTTCAGTGGATTAAAACATGTTCTTAAGAGTGTAGGTGTTATGAGGTTCTTATTATTTTGGCCGATTTTTTTCTGCACTTTTTTTCATTATTTTAGGTACACTTAGAGGTGAATTTATTCCACCACAAGTCATATATCAGAGAACAACAGACGCTTGTCATGCTCAATATGATTTTTCCTTTAGCGTGGAACATAACACTGGGCTAATCAGGACACACAACAGAAATAAAAACTCGAAATTTTGTTTTTGTTAAAGATGTAAAACCGCAAAAATTAAAATCAGGAAAAATAAAATATCAGAAATTCAATCCCAATCCGCAAAAATTTCACACCGCAAAAATTACGGGTAATACGGTATTCAAACGAGAATAGTTGGTTGTCGACATGGAAGTGGTATATATAGTAAACTTATTAAAGAGAATGATGTGGAATGTTTATACATGACAGCAGGTTCTAAAGTGTTGTAAATTATTGTGTCCTATTAACAGTTCTTGAACATTCTTAATTCTCCAAAAACCCAGTCAAAATGAAAGCAATTTTAACAATATAATTATTGGATAAAGATTAGCCGTAAACAAATATAAAATACACATATAAGCCAGACAGATGTAAAATTCAACCATAAGGCCAAAATAATAAGAACCTTATAATACCTACACTCTTAAGAACATGTTTTAATCCACTGAAAACCTTTAAACTTTATACATAGAATATTACATGTAATGAATCAAAAATAAAACATACATAACAACCGTGTTCAAGGCTCATTTAAAAACAGTTCAATATTTGAACAAAACTTTCTCAAAAAGCCAATAACTCCTTGGACGAGCGTAAACGTTTTTATTTTCACAATCATTACTGCGTATAACATATGGTGTGAACACATAAACATGACATATTCTGTTTTTCTCCAACCTGGAGTTTTTGGTACGTAGTTAATTTTTTTTATTTTGCTCTCTGTCTGATAATGGTCACAACATCCAGCCGGTACTGAATGACCAGAAACTGGCAAAAATACAAGCACCCTGTAACAAGGCTTACAAAATACGTTCCTGGCATCTGTGTCATACCATATGTTTCATTTTAGATCGTTTATTTTTCAAATTTGATTGTGCAATATGCACAGCATAATAACGTTTTTGCTTTAAAGCTCATAAAGCTATTGTTCTTCTACTCAAATATCCTATAAAAGTGTTACCAAACACCAACTTGAATTTACTAAAACCAACAGTTTTCTGTGCAGCCTCTATTGCAACAAACGGACGAAAATGCACACCTTTTCCAGTTCTTTTCAAACTTTAAACAAAATGTCCGTATTAAATTGTTCAAAAGTCTGATGGAATCGTTCCAAGGCTACTTGATATTCTGGCTGGTAACCACTTGACTTTAAATGAAGAATTCCTAATAATCCACAGGCTGTTGGAATAAGTTTGATATATAAGTGGACCTTTGGTCAGATTTAATTGGCAAATCGAAAAGCGTTAAGAACTTAACTAAATCTTTCACTATTGCTGGATTCTTACTGTGTCTTAAAGGATGGATAATGGTTCAACACTGTCAGTTAGGACTCTTCTTAATGTTTTGACTTTGATTGTATCCCATTTCGTTTCTTTAGCTCACACCATTCAGAAAACACATGACCAGTTTTCTTACTTTAAGCACAGGTCACACAATTTTCACAGTACTCGACAGAATTGGATGGTGGTCTGGACAGGGTCTTCTGTTTGGATATCAAATTTCCGACAATACTGTCAGTACAGTATACAAAATGATTCAAAATTCATCTCTGGTTAACCAGTAATAACTCAAAATGTGATTATACTACAGCAATACGATGTATCTTCAGCGTGCATTGGGAAGACCGAAAGCAAAATCATTATAAAGTATCGTCCTTTGTTAAAATACCTAATGATTTTAAACCATATGGAACTACGAGGCTCTAAAAATGTACACAGACTGTTTTATACTATAAAAATACATTCATTTTGTTCCAACAAATGAGTAAATTGTATCCGATAACATGTCGTGGCCAGAAAATACTGACTATGATGATCGAATCTACCCGACTAAAATGAAAAAAAAGAAGAAGGATATAAATCTGTCTAATTATTTAAGGTAATCTAGAAACTAACAATACATGTCCTGAGAACTGAAATTTACGACAAGAGGGACAATAATTGTCCTATTGTGAAGTTTGCATTTTTGCACATGCATTTGAATCCGCCTTGAAATCGATCAAAACTTGTATTTCTCATCTAGATCTCCTTGATAGAGGTGTTTACCAAAAATCTATTTAAACATATTTTAAAAGGGGTTAAAATGGCACTTTGAAAATAGTTGACCTTTACGGAATATCACAATTGACTATTGTATTGTTCCGTTTGTCTTAACCACTTTTCCCTCCTTCTTACTGGACTATGACTCCCGGATATGACTAATTACCGGACTTTTATCTAAGTTGTAGAATGGCTGTTATGCATGGAAGCAGGATTTGCTTACCCTTCCACAACACCCTACTCGTCCCCAGTTTCCATGTTGATTGTCAATTCACGGTATGTTTTATTACTTTTTCTTGAGGAGCTTACCAATAAACTCTACGTGGGTCTTCTGTTTGGATATCAAATTTCCAACACGTATGTCAGTAGAGTATACAACATAATTTAAAATTACTCTGTGGTTAAGAAGTAATAACTCTAAAACGTGATGATAAACAGCAATTCGTTGTATATTCAGTGTGTATTAGCAAGACCGACAGCAATATCAGTATATAGTATCGTCCTTTGTAAACAAATAAATGTTTATTTCACCATATGGAACTACGAGGCTCTGAAAATGTACACATGCTGGTTTATAATATAAAAAAAAATATTCATTGTGTTCCAACAAATGAGTAAATTGTGTCCGATAACATGTTATAAGCCAGAAAAGACTCACTATGTTGATCGAATCTACTCGACTTAAAAGAAAAAAAACCAAGTAGGATATAAATCTGTCAAATCATTTAACATACATCTAGAAATTGACAATAAAGGTCATTCGAACCGAATTATACGACAAAAGGGACAATAATTTTCCTATTGTGAAGTTTCCATTTTTGACATGCATTTGTATCCACCTTGAAATTGATCAACACCCTGTGTATCTTATCTAGATCTCCTTGATAGAGGGTATATGTTGTTACGTTAGTCTTAACCACTTTTCCCGCCTTCTTACTGGATAAAACAAATTACCGGATTTTTTTTCCTAAGTTGTAGAATGGCTGTTACGCCTGGAAGCATAATTTTATTGCCCTTCCACAACACCGCACTGCCAATACACGGTATTTTTATTCTTTTTTCTTTAGGAGCGGATAAGTGTACCAATAAACTTCATGGCCACTGACTAAACACGTCAAAAATGTATTCATATACTTTTATTTTACATATAAAAGGATTAAATGAAAAATCAGTTATTGTATCAACAGGTTTGAACAATAGTTTAATGAAACCATTTGGTTTTTTAAAATCATAAACAGATTATGAACACATTTACTGAAAACATTGTGATAAATAATTAATTCTTCTTTTAAATGTGTTATGCTAAAATTTAAGATATAAAAACAATTAGTGAAAATGTGAGCATGACGTCAAAACGACTGTTCACAATTAGTAGTAATCGTTTCAAAGAACCCCGAGATTCATAAAACAGTATTTTGTAATCAGAAAGCAAACTTATCTCAATATGGCATTTGAACATTTGCAGAAAAGGCCATAATTAAGGTTTGAATTTATAATGTAACAAACAAAAAAAGTGTTCATGCTTATAGTTGAAACTAGAGATATAAAATAAATATAGATTGAAAAATGATATTCTAATCTACATATAAATATAGATTGAAAACTGAATGTTTAAATATACACTTGACGGATTTTAAATAACATACATACGGTTTTTAAAAATCGCAGTGTCATATGTATCACATCTACGCAAGAAAAAGATATCACAATCGGATCAAAAATGAAGTGAAAGATGATGCAAAAAACCAGTAGAGTTGCAATGACAAAAATTTTGAACGTTCTTGAAAAGAAGATGCATTCTGTAGATGCAAAAACAACTTTAAAATAGAAAGGCGTACCGACTGAGAAAACGCAAAGATGGAGCAGAAAAACCTCGACCGAAACTGGGTAAATTTATTACCTTAAGAGACAGGGCTATAGTAATGAACACGTCGCGCCATCTAACGGAGAAAAAGTTCGGTACCCTCGAGAAAATTCTGGAGCGCTGAAAAAACTTGTGCTGATAATATTAAAGGAACGCAAAAAACAGTTTACATTGTAGGTGATACACTCTATGTAAATGGAGTTCAATAGGATCTAGCGAATAGATAGTATGTAGCAGAGTGTGATGTAAACACGTTAGATTCAATCAGAAGTGAGCTAAATATATGTTCATAAAATATGTCAAATGGATTAATCAAGAAATTTTCTGATCCAGAGTAAGTACAAATCATAAACAAATATGATGGGTTATGCTTTAGCGACGGCTGGGTAAAATACTCAAAGCATTTCGAAATTAAAAGTTATTGTTGAAAACATGTACAGTATTTGCACCCGATTGGTGACGGATTTTGCAACGCTGACGGATCGCTGACTGATTGATAATGAATACATCCGTCCAAAATTATGAATCCGTCCTTACCTTCGTGACCGTCAGCGATCAGTTCAATCAGTGCGATCTAGAATCCGTCATTTAATTATATGCATAAATCGGTCAGTTTATTGACAGATACGAATACATTAATAATTTAAAGATAAAACGAATTATGCGTGATTTGTATATTATACATGCATTTATAATAAAATTTATAATAAAATAAAATCAAGTATTCAAAAGAATAGTTAATACAATGTCTCGTTCTTAAAAAAACATAAGTAAACATATTTAAAGAAAAAACTATGTTCTTTATATTATATAATAAAGCAAATTTCTTTAAAACAGGACATATTTGCGGGATGCGCCCTGTAAACCTTAAAAAAACTTCGATTTAAGGCACATCAGTAGCGACGAGGTAAAGGTTTTATTTTCGTAATCCTTTATTGATTCTCTTTTTTTTATTTCCGCGACTCGTGATTTCGGCCTACTTTATTTTCTGTGACCTGTTACATGTATATTTTTGTCGTATATTAAGCCGACCGACTCACCCAATCAGTAACAGATTAATTTTCATTTAGGAAAGGACGTGGCCTTTTTTGCGTCATTACTAGTTACTTAAATGTATGCCTACGTGTTTTTATTTAGTCTACAACATTTTTAAATACAATTGTGTATAAACAATTGTTGAACTATTGAACAAGCATGTCAATCAAAACAAATTGTTTACTAAACAAAAAGTTGTATTGTAAAATATACAGCGATTCTGGTCGCAAGTTTTATTTGACAGGCAATAAAAGAAGTTAAAAAGTATAATTACAATTACGCTGGATTGTTTCATTTATTTCATGGCGTCCATTTTTTATTGGGGGTGGGGTGGGCGGAAGCCGGAGTACAAGGGTTAAAACGGACAAGTCAATACAGTTGGAGTCGAGCACAACCTATTTGCAGTCGTTCGAAAATCCGTTACCTGTTTATAGGCATGTAATGCATGTAATAACTAGTAGATGACTAACCAATCAGCCACTGAGGCCCTAATAACGCCGGGGAGACTTGTCTGTGAATACTGCAGTTAAGTGTAAAAATGTGTTACAGATAGACACGTGTTATAGTACGAAATAGTAATTTTTTAACAAAACGTCATTAATTCCCTATAGGTCTATGAAGATCGGTTTGAACATTGTCATTACAGTCAAATGGAAAAAACAGAACCTTTTAAAAACGTACCCTTTAAAAGATTGTCATTCAATTTGAATAACTTATTTCATTGATTAATTGATTGATTGGATGCTTGCTTTTCTTTCAGCGAGGGTGTCCAGCTTTATTCATGACGAGAATAAGTTAAATATCAATTAGATTTGTTTGTTTGTTTGTTTGTTTAAATATTGTTTAACGCCACTTTCAGCAATATTGCAGCTATATCATGGCGACGAGTGCACCCTGCCCGCCTTGAGACTCGAACCCACAACCTCAGTGTTGACAGTGATCAATAGTAGACTACCATAACCACTCGGCCACCGAGGCCACCTTAATCAATTAGAGAAAGATGGAAAAAAGAGCAAACATTTTGAATTCAACTGGAAAAATACGTGGTATGGGTATGGACGGAAAATGGTAGGCCTTCTCCTTTTCGAAATCTACAAAAGAGACTCTCTAAACACGTCACTATGGTTCGCGGCAATCTATTATGTCCTGAACCACCCCCCTTTTCCCCCCCAAAAACGTGATACCTAGTAACTAATTTCAAACACTTCCGAATTTAAAGGAAACCATTTATACTTATATATCATTAAATATCAAATGACTATAACAGACATCGTAAAATAAACAAATTGTGACGGATAAAATGCGAAAGCACAATTGATTTTAAAATTATGCTTACATGTTTGCGTCTCTAACTCGTAAGCTTCTATATACAAACGGGTTATTCTTCATTTGACATTTAATTCTCTGTAAATTCATGTGACACAATTAGATAGTGAATAAAATATATAAATAGATGTATTCGCTTTTGTCGTAAATCTTTCTCAGTATTATACACCGGAATTCTTAGGAATTGTGGCACAGAAAGAAAACTGATCAAACCACGACAAATGACCTTTTTTACGGGTTTATAATAAATAACCTCGACCGCGGTGGTTAAGGTAGCAGTAATCTAGTATTGATCGCCGAGTTCGACCCTTACA
Organism: Limnoperna fortunei; assembly: GCA_944474755.1. Taxonomy (NCBI): domain Eukaryota; kingdom Metazoa; phylum Mollusca; class Bivalvia; order Mytilida; family Modiolidae; genus Limnoperna; species Limnoperna fortunei. The sequence continues at coordinate 9,842,174 of OX104124.1, read as the reverse complement.
GCGAGAGGGTGTGCTCGACTCATCCCTAAATTTGCAAAGAGAACCAGGTTTCCTGTCGAAGGTCTGCTGTTTCGTTGGGTACTGCAGCTCTTCCTTATAAACACTCGACGCCATATTAAATAGACTAATATAATGTTTGAAAATAGTGTCAAACTAACTTCAATCATACATACAAATAATGCTAACGCGAAAGCGCGACGTGAAAAAAATGTTACGATTCCGCCTTCGTCTTTCTCGCTTTTTCCGCTTTAAAAATGTCGAAGTCAAATACGAGATGTACGCCTTGTCACGCGAGGTCAAATATTTTTTTAATTCAGTGTGTGTGTGTGTTTTTCCATTTCTTTTTTTTTTATAAAATTGCACTATGTGATGTTTATATTCCGTCGCAGATGCATTAGTTATATATTGGGGGAATTTACATTTATGATTTATAGCTTTAGACTCGACTTTTTCCGCTTTAAAAATTTGAAGACAAATACGAGACGTACGCCTTGACACGCGAGGTCAATTTGTTTTTAGTCATTGTGTGTGTGTTTTTTTTATAATTATTTCGTTTATAAAATGACACTATGTGATGTTTATATTTCGTCACAGATTCATATATAACTAGTAATAGATTGGGGGAATTTCCATTCGTATTATTTATAACTTTAGACCTGTTTTAGCCTTATTATTAGGTTAAACGAGCCATAAAAGAGGACAAAACAGTTGACATTTGTATACTTCTAATATTTGCGAGTGAAACGAATTTTCACATTTCGAAATATTGACTTCACTAACCGGAAGTTGAATGGACGGATTGGAGCGATCAGTCCAAATCGATCCGTCAGATCAGTCAAATCGTTCCGAATCCGTCAATTGACGGGTGGACGGATTGGGAACGATCTGACGGATTAGGAACGATTTGACTGATCTGACTGATTGATAACTGATCGCTGACGGATTTTGGAACGCTGACGGATCGCTGACGGATTGATAAAAGTGTTGCGTTTTCAATCTCAAGTACTGTAGTTAGATCTAAATGTAACGGGGTGGATTAGTGTTTCTATGCTAGGTTTCCTATAGAAACAGTTTAATCAACTATATTCAAGTAATACTAATGTGATAGTTAATTTTGGTTTACAACTGATAAATGTATTTTGCCACTGATAAAGATTTTTGCTATTTATATACCATTTGACATAAATATTTTCTACAAGATGTTTGGATTCGACATCTTTGATATTCTTAATGAACAAGTTGAAAATTTTTCAAAACATGTGTGCGGTTTCATTTATAGGTGACCTTAATGGGTGGGTTGCGATATAAAAAGACTACATAAAATGATTGTGATTTAGATAAACAATGAAATAATAATATACAATGTATCAACTATGTATGCGATGAACAACCAAAACGACAGAAATAACGAAGACGTAGAGCAACCAAACTCTTTGGTTGAAGTATTCTAGAACTTTGCAAATAGTCTGGACTCCGAATATGTAATTGTCAAGACTTATATAAATGAGGTGATGGGAAACGAACAGGTCTCTGAACTTAACACTTTATTAACTTTATTTATGAGCAATGTACAAAGTGGGAAAAAGAAACTAGGATAGTTAGTAATTACTGCCTTGAAATGTAACAAAACAGTAAAATAAAGCTTAAGTTGATGATAAACCCCAAATATCTGAATAATGAAAGAACTTATATAAGGAGTACAAAACTGAGTTAATCAATTGTACCAATGAGCGAACAAACAACAATAGATTTCAATTAAATGTAGCTGAACACAAAAACAATAAAACTGAAATGAGACTTCAAAGAAATTAAAACCAGTAAGGAAACATGCTGCATAGCTTAAGACGAAATAACCTTAAAACGTTTTATAAAAATGTTGAAAAGTATCCCCGAAAAAACAAATGGAATATACGTTTAGAACAGTTTCATGAATATTTTCAAAATCTGTTCACTAATGATATTGATAATCCAAACAAAGACCAAAGAGAGACAATCGATTGTATACATTTAGAGCTGGGTATGCGTTTTACACAGGGCGAACTTGCAAACGTTATGAAGCGGCTTAAGGAAGGCATATCACAAGGGTATGATAGCTTACTGAATTAATACTTGCTGACAGTAAAAACTGTGTTGACTGATATCCTATGTAAACTTTTCCATAACATTCTCAATACTGGAATTTTCCCGGAAATATGGGTAAGAAGTATTATTCTACCAATTTTTAAAGGGATATGTAATTAACCCAAACAAATTATTATAGTATATCCTTTTTTCACATGGGAATATTTTGTATTTCTCTTGTAAACAAATGACTTGAAATGGAGCGATAACAATGACAGAAGTGCAGTTTGGTTTCCGTCAAGGATTTGGTACAACAAATGCCGTCTTTGCCCTTCATTTCATCATAACTAATACTGTTGTTTCATAGACTGTAGTAAAACATTTTATAGCGTTTTACATTTTAAGTTATGGCGAAGATTAATTAGATCTAGTTTAACAGGAAACATATAAAATGTTATTAAATGTATTTACAAGTTAAACAGAAATAGTCAGATATTTTCACTTGCTCCGTTGTGCTGATGCAAGAAGAATCATTGGCACCCTTATTATATTCACTATACGTAAACGATATAGAAATGGAACTTATAAGAAACAATTGCGTACATTATGTTTGTTTGTTTGAAAGGTGTTTTAACGCCACTTTCAGCAGTTTTACCGCTATATCGTGGCGTGCAGTTTTTATTGGGGAGGAAGCCGGAGTACCCGGAGAGAACCCCCGACCTTCGGTAGTACATACCTTTTGAGTTGAATTGTAAAATATATACCTTTTAATGTATGCCGATGACATGGTTCTGTTTAGTGAAAATGTAGATCATTTACAAATAGGTTCTGTATAGTTTTATATAATTAATACAACCGGTTTATTACTACGATAAAAACGAAAAACGTTATATTTAGAACCAGAGGTTAAGCTAAACTTTGACAAATGGTTTCTAAAACAATATATGTGATAAATGTATATACTTTGGTTTATTGTTTGATTTCAATCTTAATTTTTGTAAGACACAAAAGCGACTGTCACAGCAAAGTAGAAAAGATGTGCATAGCATGTTTAATAAAATTCAGTATGATTATTGCAATCATGAGACGTTATTAAGTTTGTTTTATACTTATGTATCCAGCATTTTAAACATTGGATGTGAAGTATGGGGATTTGATAAGGCACGATTTTTAATAGAGAACAAAGACTGCTCAAGTACTGGATTAAGATACTGTGTACTGATAATTGTATACTAAAAAGTTGTTATTTCGAAATGTACGAGAATAGCAATAAAACGCCCAATGACAAAAGAAATTGCTGTTGTAAACTTACAGATCTACTTTTTAGATATACTATCAATTATGTATGGTGCAATCAATAAAGAATGATAGATAAGTTTGTAACAGATGTCTACTAGATATATTTATAGTTCCAATACTCTACAGTTTTATCATAATAAATCCGTGTTTATTTTAAAAAACCTTATACATGCAAATATCGCATAAGTGCTCACTATCTTGATTTAGAAACAGATTGCTATTATAATACAGATAGAAATACTCGACTTTGTACTAATTGCAATAATGATACCATAAACGACGAATGTGACTTTATACAAGTAATAAGTTCGCTACCTTAGCATTTTACTGAACTGTAATATTTGTTTTTAATTTTTTAAAGCTCAAAAACAGCTTTCTGACAATGGTAAAAAAAGCTATGTTAGCCTTCAAATCTAATATGTCCTCATTATAACTAAATCTATATATTTTAATTTATTTGACACTTTGTAGTATATTTGGGCTATGGCAGTGAACAATGGGATTTTGATACAGCCCCTAATATATAAAGGAGCAAGTAGATTTTTGTAAAAAATATTGTGTATGTCAAACAGTGTAATGTAATGGTTTATTTCGAATTTGGGAGGATGTCTTTAATCTATTTTAGAATCTAAAATACACTAAAATTTTGGTGTAAGCAATTTATCTTCTAAATATTGTATTTTAAACATTGATACCAATTACAAAACTGTGAATGCTCATATAACTCGCTTATAGTTTACACAAGTTTATAGTTTAAGCTAGGTTTCAATGACCTTTGGTATAATTAAGATAACCTTGTCGTAAGTATTTGACTAAGGCAGAATATTTGACCAAGCAAGACAGTGCATTAGTTTGTTTGTTTGTTTAAATGTTTGTTATCATCGATTTCAAAATTTTTTCAGCTATATCTTGACGTCCACTTTTTTTTGGGGGGGGGGGGAGGAAGCCGGAATACCCGGAGAAAACCCCCGACCTTCAGTAGGAAAACTGGCAATCGTTGTCAATAAGGATTGGAGTCGAACGCACCCTGCCCTCAGTGAAGCTCGAACACACAATCTCAATACCTTAGTAAAACGTTGGATTATTCACCAAAGTGTCACCTTTATAAATATTTTGTTTCAAGCATAAATGTGCACCTTTATCTTTGTAAAAAGGTTCATATGCAACGAAATTTCGTATGGCATCGCATAATTTATTCGTTGAAACTGATCGCTCACATGGTACAATAGAACTAAACAGATTTTGGGTTTTGTTGCTGAATCTTAATACCATATAGCATAAATTTCACTGAATACTTCTGAGCTCATGCTACAGAATTTTGAGACAAAAGCATATCAAACGTTGTAACTATATTAGGCCATCCTCTTTTAAGCTGGTGCAACATTTTAGTATTGAAAATATAAAAGATATATCTAACCTTTGCAAAAACTTGCTTCATGCTTCAAATTTACGTAACAAACTATTGCTATAAATTTATGTACCAACTACTCACTTGATGTATGCATCGGCTTTTTTCTGTTTTGTTTTCTTTTTTACTGTGTAAAATATGTACTTATCATCATAAATTACTTTTAGTGAATAAAGAATTGAATTGAATTTCCAAGTCACACATTTTCTATGTCATCATCGTACATAAAATGTATGGATTTCACATTCTAACTCATAAGGAACACAATTGTCTTTTATTTGTTCCATTTCCATATCATTTACGTATAGTGAATATAATAAGGGTGACAGTGATTCTCCTTGCATCAGCCAAATGGAGCAAGTGCAAAAAATCGGACATTTTTTGTTTAACTTCACACATGATTTCAAAATAAAATACATACATGTAATAACATCGTATAATTTTCCTGCAAACCTAGATCCAATTAATCTTATTAATTTGCGCCATAACTTAAAATGTAAAAAAACTATAAAATGCTTTACTATAGTTATGAAACAACATCATAAACGTTTACCTATATTTAAGTATTGGCTATGATGGAATGACGGGCAAAGCCGGCATATGTTGTACCAAATCATGGACGGAAACCAAACTGTGCATCTGTCATTATTATCGCTTCATTCCAAAAGTATTTTGTTAACAAGAAAAATATTTAAAAAATCGATGTGAAAAATAAGGAAATAACATGATAATATGTTTAGATTATTTAAATCTCCCTTAAAAACCGGTACAAAAATCCTTCTAACTCATATTGCCGGGAAAATTCCAGAACTAAGAATATTATTGAAAATTTTACAGTCAACACAGTTTTCACAGTCAGCAAATATTAATTCAGTATGCTATCATATCCTTGTGATTTGCCTTTCTTAAGCTAATTCTCAATGCTTACAAGTTCGTTCTGTGTAAAAGACGTATCCAGTTCTGAAAATATCCACTCGATTGTCTCTCTTCGGTCTCTTTTGGGCTTAATAATATCATCAGCGAACAAATTTTGAAAATATTCATAAACTGTTCTAAACTTATAATTCATTCGTTTTCGGGCATACTTTCTAAAATTTTTATAAAACGTTTTAAGGTTATTTCGTCTTAAGCTATGCAGCATGTTTCCTTACTGGTTTATAGAGTGGTTTTGAAGTCTCATTTCAGTTTTCTTGTTTTTGTGTGTAGCTACATTTAATTGAACTCTATTGTTGTTTGATCGATCATTGTTAAAATTGTCACTGCAGTAATTACTAACTATCTAGTTTCTTTTTTAGACTTTGTATATTGCTCAAAAGTTGAAGTATGTATAGTGTTAAGTTCAGAGGCTCGTTCGTTTACCATTTTCTTATTTTCCATTAATCTTGACAATAGGTTCCCGAACTGAACGGACTTTGCAGACTTTCTAAAATGTTACATATATACCCTTTTATTTGATTTGAAAACAATTTCAGAAAGTTTCTGCGAATTTGTTGTATATTAATGAAAATACTTATCTACACTGAAAGATTTTACTAAGCAATAAATGCTATCTTTGATAACAAAAAGACAATAACAATGATTCTAGCTTTGTAACTAACTGTTATTTCTCCACTGTCTGCATCGAACCGCCCATTACATATCCAGAGTCCAGACGATTTGCAAAGTTCATAAATTGTATATTATTATTCACTTGTTTTATCCTGTTGAATATTTTATGAACAGATGTTTAGCTCACTTCTGTTTGAGTATAACGAGTTTACATCACACTATGTTACATACTATCTATCCGCTTCATTCGTACAGTTTATCACCTACAATCTAAACTGTTCCTTAAATATTATCGGCACAAGTTTTTTGTGGCGTTCGATAATTTAGCAAGAGTACCAAACTTCTCCATTTATATGGTGCGACGAGTTCATTACTATAGCCCTGTTTATGAGGTGTTATGAGGTACTTATTATTTTGGCCTTATGGTTGCATTTTATATCTGTCTGGCAAATATTTTATATTTGTTTACCTTAAATCTTATTACAAGAATTATATTGTAAAATTACATGGTCTTTTATATTGACTGAGTTTTTTTAGAATGTAGAACGTTCTAGAACTGTTAACTAGGACAAAATAATTTACAGCAATATAGAACCTGTTGTCAGCTGTAAAAATTCCAGATCATTTTCTTACATCATTTTCGTTAGTAAGTTTACAATTGATACCACTTCCTTGTCGAATTCTCGGTTTAAAATATGGCTGCAGATTTTTAAATTCAGTGTACGATGATTGTTGGATGCACCTATTCGTATTCGTAACTTGTAGTGTGTGATACCCATCCATTTCGATGTCAACAATTTAGGCGGAGGCAGCGCGATGATAAGGGCTAGAATCTTTTACGCCAGAAGAACAACCATGGTTCATATTCCAGGCAACTTGAATGCAGTTTGCTATCGTGACGAGTTTTTACAGCCTCACGTATTGCCCACAATCGATGTCCATATCGAAGTTATTTAACATGATAATGCCAGATCGCATACTGCAAGGATCGTTGTTGGCTTGTTGGAGCAGCAGAACGTTATTACGCATACGTAAACGTCAACCACCGCCTCAAACACTGCAGGCATTACAGCATGCACTTTAGGTTGAATGGCAAAAAAATCCTTGTGCTCGCTTAGCCGTCTGGAGTACTCTTATTCATGTTTATCACGTCTGAAGTCTTCCTGACGTTGGTCCGTTCCTGTTTTTTTCAATGTTTTTAGTAAATTCTTGTTGACTGGTTGATTCTTTTAGCTTAGCAGACCACTGAGACCTTTTACTTGTATATTAATTGGGCGTCATTTTGTTTCAAAATTCTTAGTCTAAAATAGTCCTACTATTGCTTAATTTGTTTTTCAAATTACTATCTAATTACAGTGTTTTGCATTGTTAGATTTTTCAAACGACAATAGTTGTACGTGTAAGTTAAACACCATCAGCTTCCTCTTTCTATTTAATGTTATATCAAAACCAGTATTAACATGGTATTGCGATGACTGTTGTTTGTTATTTGTAATAGTCTTCTAGTATCATGTGTGTGTTATTCGCACTAATGAGACAGTGTGGTAATATTTATCTCAACCCGTGTAATAAGAATTTTACGCTCCTTCTACAGGAAAAATGACGTAAAATGTACTTTGACGTCAACTGTAGGTTCAGCGAGAAAAATCATAAAATATATGCTTAAGGTATGTTGGTTTACTAGGCCTCTTTAAATTTTAATATGAAAACAAGATGTCTGATAGCAGTACACATCAAAACAAACACATTGACGCAGCATATGTTCACTGTAGATTAATTACGCTCTATTTGGTGACATCTTACAACAGAACAGCACCGGATTTGTTTTTGAAGAATTAGTGAGAACTAAAGTCAAACACCGGTGTTAAGATAAGACGGGAAATATTCAGATATCCGTGTGAAAGATTTATTTTGGTATCCTACTCGGCAGAGTATCTCCTCGTTGGAGCCCAGAAATCTTTTCTCTTTAATGTCTGAGATTTTTCCGTCTTGACCGCCACCCGTTGTTAGATCCTTTATTTCTTTCTCGTTCTGTTTTATTTCAGATTTGTTTTTATTTTGCATGTTGGTCTTGTTTTCACGTATGTCTATGATGTTAAGGCAGTAATATAAATCACGGTTGAGATCCAAATATGAACTATGGAAAATTGTGTGACTGGACCAAGCCAGGGGATTGTGCCTTGGTTTGAAAAATTTATTCCATCTTATTAAACACACGGCTATAATAGAATAACCAGAGGAGATCACTGGAAAGGTTAATTTAGATTAGATCCGATTCTTTTGTGTTTGCGTGGTTGTTTTTTCTTTCTTTAATTCTTACCCTTATTGCATCTTTGTGAGCTAATTATCTCCTTAATTAATAAAATTCATCCGTATCATTCGTAGCATTTGCATTTAAACCAGCAAATAAACAATGGCATATAAACGATGATAATATTATAAAATGTAATACATATACGCCATTAATATACATTACATTTTGCTTTTATAATTTTCCTAATAAACAATCAAAATTATTTAAAATTATAAAGTGTTAATTGTTATAAAAATGAAAACAAACTAAATATCTATACAAAATGTAAAAATGTACATAATCATTAATAAGAGAAACATGTATAATTGATCTACCAAAACCTAATTTCAAGCAAGACTATAAATGTAACATAAATTTATAAAAGTTTGTCTATTCTAAAACACAGCTAGATAAACTTTCCATACTTTATGGACACTGTGCGGATACTGCTATACAAACATCTGCCTAAAATAATAAAAAGAAAAATTTTCCATCGTTACTGATAAACTCACGTTAAGGTTTCAATTTCAATGACTATCATCACCATTCAGTCAAAACATGATTATTTATAAAAACTGAGGCATGAAACACGTTATTACAATCTCAACATGGATACCGAAAAAGAAAAAAAACCAATAGATTGTGACTAAACTTTTTGTGGCAATATAAATTGTATTGAATTGATTGTAAGACATTTAGAAAGTTAGACGATGTCCGGATGGTAAACATTATTGTAAATGATACGTTTGGATAAAGATATGCTTTCTTGTAAGTGAAAGTAGTGCGTATTTAATTTACAATTAGTTTGTCACTAAGCAACGCTGTTGTGTTATATAATTACTTATTATGTATAAAAAATAAAATAAAAAGATAATCGAATATGATTTTATGGCTATACTGCATTTAGATGGGATAAATTTATCAGTAAAGGTATCAGTTACGAATATAATAAGCTATTTAATTGATAATCTTACTGTTGCTTTCTTTACTCCTACTCATTCTTCCGTAACTAAAAACAGACACACAGTAAGCTAATTAATCAAAGATTATACCACGTGTCCTCAAAGTAATCATTTTCATGCAATTTTTGTGTAATAAAGTGAGATGACAAATTTGAGATGGAAAGAGGCATTAAACATTAAAACTCTAAGTAGCACATTAATTGATAGATGTCAAGAAAAATGTATGAACTGCAGTAATAGAGATTCAAGAATATCGGATTTACAGTTGTCACATTGTTGCTATTACACTTTATTTGTTTATACAACTTGTAACACTGCAACCAAAGATGCATTATATGGGGGAAAATAATGTTTTGTTTTTTTATTGGTATACATATCACTACTATTATTACTAATGCTCACAGACAGATCAAAACATAAATACTATGTTATAATTCATCGCATCTGTGGAATAGTATTAACGATGATAATAACAGAGACGTTTTATAGTTTATGTAATATATGTAACTTCAAGTCTATATTACGATATTGTGTACTTGTGAAATAACTATCGGTGAAAAGATGCCTCGAATTTATAAAATTACAAATAACGTGTGATTATGTTTATTATTTGTAAATGTATATTTATATTAGTGGTAACAAATATAGAAAGTCAAATGATGAATAAGAAATGAAAAAAACTGACATATTTTAGTAGGAGGTATATATTGTCATGAACTAGCTTCGAACATATCGGATTTTTAGTTTCCATAAAGTACATATAACACATTCAACGACTTCATTGTTCATACAACCTGTAACTAAAACCCAAGATCTAGAAAATTTTCAATTTCACGAACTATCTTGAGCAATACAGAATTGGTTTTATTTTGATAAGACTATTCTAACCAACAACTTTTGTTAATAACTTCAGTCAAAAGTCATATAAAAGTAAAGATAGCATTGGGAAATGTTGTGTTGTTCTCTTAATATACTTATCGTTACATTCTTGGCTTGGTACTTACAATCTGAAAAACAAACAAATAATATGTTTCAAATCATCATAAATGCATGAATTAGTGTAAGCAACATTTTATTTGGTGACAGGTGTAAGGAGAGTATGTATGCATTGAGAAAATGACCTTCAGGCATATAGGCTTTACAGTTTTCATTAAGTAGATATAACATCTTCATTGTTCATGCAACATTTACCAGTAAAACCAAAGGTGTGTTTTGTTATCTACCTCATGCACGTATTGGGCAATGACAGTTTGTTTAACTCTAAAAAACCACCCGACTAGAAAAGCTTCTGAATAACAATCATAAGAGTGTCATGTTTAAGTTAAGATAGGATTGGGTGATGTTTAGTTGTTTTATTCAAATAATTATCGTTACTTTCTTGGCTTGAACTTACCAACTGAAAAAAAACCCAAATATTATGTTTTTATATCATCACATCAGTAGAAGAGTAAAGAGCAATGACAAATTTGTTAAACTTTGATAAGACCACTACAACTAAAAAAAACTGTATGAATAACTAGAAGCAGAATGTCATGTTTAAGTGCAGATAACATTGGGTAATGTTGTGTTGTTTTATTGTTATACTTATCGCTACGTTCTTGGCTTGCACTTACTCTCTGAAAAACAAACAAATAATATGTTTGAAATCCTGACATCATCGGAAGAGTATAGAGTATTGTCAGCGATAATAGAAGTAATGTTGTAAAGTTTATTTAATTGTATATGTCAGTTCAAAGTGTATCTAATAATATTATGCGCTTGCATGTGTAAAAAATTAAAAAATAACGTGTGAGTGATTTAAAAATTTAAACAATAGATGCTACAAACCTAGCTTTTGTTGATAACATATATACAAAGAACCAAAACCAATTATTTTTTTTTTATTTATTCGAAGCAAAACCTGGTGGTCCCTAACTTTTGGCCAAGTGTATAGATGAAAATTAAACTTTCACCCACACTTTATTGCGTGATAGGTGTAAGGATAATAAGTATGCATTGCGAAATTGACCTTGCGGCATAGGGGATTTACAGTTTTCATTTAGTAGATATAACATCTTCATTGTTCATGCAACATATACCAGTAAAACCAAAGATGTGTTTGTTATCAATCTCATGCACGTATTGGGCAATGACAGTTTGTTTAACTCTAAAAAGACCACCCGACTAAAAAAGCCTCTGAATAACTATCATAAGAATGTACGGTTTAAGTTAAGATAGGATTAGGTGATGTTTAGTTGTTTTATTCAAATACTTATCGTTACTTTCTTGGCTTGAACTTACAATCTGAAAAAAACAAACGTTATGTTTTTTTATATCATCACATCAGTGAAAGAGTATAGAGTATTGCCAGCGATAATAGAAGTAATGTTGTAAAGTTTATGTAATTGTATATGTCAATTCAAAGTTTATCTTATAATATTATGCGCTTGCATGTGTAAAAAATTAAAAATAACGTGTGAGCGATTTAAAGATTTTAACAATAGTTACTACAAACCTGGCCTTTCTTGATAACATATGTACAAAGAACCAGAAACAATTCTTTTTTATGAATTCGGAGCAAAACCTGGTGGTCCATAACTTTTGGCCAAGTGTATAGATGAAATTTAAACTTTCAGCCACACTTTATTGCGTGATAGGTGTAAGGATAATAAGTATGCATTGCGAAATTGACCTTGCGGCATAGGGGATTTACAGTTTTCATTTAGTAAATATAACATCTTCATTGTTCATGCAACATATACCAGTAAAACCAGAGATGTGTTTTGTTATCAATTTTATGCACGTATTGGGCAATGACAAGTTTGTTTAACTCTAAAAGGATCACCCGACTAAAAAAGCTTCTGAATAGCTATAATAAGAATGTCCGGTTTGAGTTAAGATAGGATTAGGTGATGTTTAGATGTTTTATTCAAATACTTCTCGTTACTTTCTTGGCTTGAACTTACAATCTGAAAAAACAAACGTTATGTTTTTTATATCATCACATCAGTGAAAGAGTATAGAGTATTGCCAGCGATAATAGAAGTAATGTTGTTAAGTTTATGTAATTGTATATGTCAATTCAAAGTTTATCTTATAATAGTATGCGCTTGCATGTGTAAAAAATTAAATATAACGTGTGAGCGATTTAAAAATTTTAACAATAATTACTACAAACCTGGCCTTTCTTGATAGCATATATACAAAGAACCAGAATCAATTATTTTTTTTTATTCGAAGCAAAACCTGGTGGTCCCTAACTTTTGGCCAAGTGTATAGATGAAATTTAAACTTTCACCCACACTTTATTGCGTGATAGGTGTAAGGATAATAAGTATGCATTGCGAAATTGACCTTGCGGCACAGGGGATTTACAGTTTTCATTTAGTAAATATAACATCTTCATTGTTCATGCAACATATACTAGTAGAACCAAAGATGTATTGTGTTATCAATTTCCTGCACGGTCTTGAGCGATGACAAATTTGTTAAACTTTGATAAGACCAGCACACTAAAAAAACTGTCTGAATAACTATAAGCAGAATGTCATGTTGAAGTTCAGATAACATTGGGTAATGTTGTGTTGTTTTATTGATATACTTATCGTTACTTTATTGGCTTGTACTTACAGGCTGAAAAACAAACAAATAATATATTTGAAATCCTCACATCATCGGAAGAGTAAAGAGTACTGACAAGGATAATAGAAGTAAGGTTGTAAAGTTTATGTAATCGTATATGTCAATTCAAAGTTTATATTTTAATATTATGTGCTGGTGAAATAATTATCCGTGAACATTTCTCGAATTGACGTGTGTAAAAAAATGAAAATTACGTGTTATAACATAAATTACTTGTATAAGCATACAGGTGGTACGAAATATATAACGTAAGATGATGGATTATAAATGTAATTAAGTGTGCATGAATTAGTGTAAGCAACATTTTAGTTGGTGACAGGTCTTAGGAGAGTATGTATGCATTGAGAAAATGACCTTCCGGCATAGAGGCTTTACAGTTTTCATTCAGTAGATATAACATCTTCATTGTTCATGCAACATATACCAGTAAAACCAAAGATGTGTTTTGTTATCAATCTCATGCACGTACTGGGCAATGACAAATTTGTTTCACTCTGAAAAGATCACCCAACTAAAAAAGCTTCTGAATAACTATCATAAGAATGTCAGGTTTAAGTTAAGATAGGATTGGGTGATGTTTAGTTGTTTTATTCAAATACTTATCGTTACTTTCTAGGCGTGTACTTACTCCCTGAAAAAACAAATATTATGGTTTTTATATCATCACATCGGTGAAAGAGTAAAGAGTATTGCCATTGATAATAGAAGTAATGTTGTAAAGTTTATGTAATTGTATATGTCAATTCAAAGTTTATCTTACAATATTATGCGCTTGCATGTGTAAAAAATTAAAAATAACGTGTGAGCGATTTCAAAATTTTAACAATAGATACTACAAACATAGCTTTTGTGGTAACATATGTGCAAAGAAACAGAAACAATTAATTGTTTTATTTATTTGAAGCAAAACCTGGTGGTCCCTAACTTTTGGCCAAGTGTATAGATGAAATTAAAACTTCATTATTAGTTGTTTGACTTTTAAACTTTCAGGAACACTTTAATGAGTGACAGGTGTTAGGAGAGTATGTATGCATTGAGAAAATGACCTTCCGGCTTATAGGCTTTACAGTTTTCATTCAGTAGATATAACATCTTCATTGTTCATGCAACATTTACCAGTAAAACCAAAGATGTGTTTTGTTATCAATCTCATGCACGTACTGGGCAATGACAAATTTGTTTCACTCTGAAAAAACCACCCGACTAAAAAAGCTTCTGAATAACTATCATAAGAATGTCAGGTTTAACTTAAGATAGCATTGGGTAATGTTGAGTTGTTTTATTGTTATACTTATCGTTACTTTCTTGGCTTGAACTTACAAACTCAAAAAACACACCAAATATTATGTTTTTTATATCGTTACATCAGTGGAAGAGTAAAGAGTACTGCCATCGATAACAGAAGTAATGTTGAAATGTTTATGTAATTGTATATGTCATTTCAAAGTTTATCTTACAATATTATGCGCTTGCATGTGTAAAAATTAAAAATAGCGTGTGATCGATTTAAAAATTTTAAAACTTCAGTACATCAGTACTTGTTAATTGCTGATTTTTACACTTTCAGCAACACTTTGTTGAGTGACAGGTGTGAGGAGAATATGTATGTGTTGAGAAAATGACCTTCCGGCATAGAGGCTTTACAGTTTTCATTCAGTAGATATAACATCTTTATTGTTCATGCAACATATACCAGTAAAACCAAAGATGTGTTTTGTTATCAATCTCATGCACGTATTGGGCAATGACAAATTTGTTTCACTCTGAAAAGATCACCCAACTAAAAAAGCTTCTGAATAACTATCATAAGAATGTCAGGTTTAAGTTAAGATAGGATTGGATGATGTTTAGTTGTTTTATTCAAATACTTATCGTTACTTTCTAGGCTTGTACTTACTTCCTGAAAAAACAAATATTATGGTTTTTATATCATCACATCAGTGAAAGAGTAAAGAGTATTGCCATCGATAATAGAAGTAATGTTGTAAAGTTTATGTAATTGTATATGTCAAGTCAAAGTTTATCTTACAATATTATGCGCTTGCATGTGTAAAAAATTAAAAATAACGTGTGAGCGATTTCAAAATTTTAACAATAGATACTACAAACATAGCTTTTATTAACATATGTGCAAAGAACCAAAAACAATTAATTGTTTTATTTATTTGAAGCAAAACCTGGTGGTCCCTAACTTTTGGCCAAGTGTATAGATGAAATTAAAACTTCATTATTAGTTGTTTTACTTTTAAACTTTCAGGTACACTTTATTGAGTGACAGGTGTTAGGAGAGTATGTATGCATTGAGAAAATGACCTTCCGGCTTATAGGCTTTACAGTTTTCATTCAGTAGATATAACATCTTCATTGTTCATGCAACATTTACCAGTAAAACCAAAGATGTGTTTTGTTATCAATCTCATGCACGTACTGGGCAATGACAAATTTGTTTCACTCTGAAAAAACCACCCGACTAAAAAAGCTTCTGAATAACTATCATAAGAATGTCAGGTTTAACTTAAGATAGCATTGGGTAATGTTGAGTTGTTTTATTGTTATACTTATTGTTACTTTCTTGGCTTGAACTTACAAACTCAAAAAACACACCAAATATTATGTTTTTTATATCGTCACATCAGTGAAAGAGTAAAGAGTACTGCCATCGATAACAGAAGTAATGTTGTAAAGTTTATGTAATTGTATATGTCAATTCAAAGTTTATCTTACAATATTATGCGCTTGCATGTGTAAAAATTAAAAATAGCGTGTGATCGATTTAAAAATTTTAAAACTTCAGTACATCAGTACTTGTTTATTGCTGATTTTTACACTTTCAGCAACACTTTATTGAGTGACAGGTGTTAGGAGAATATGTATGTGTTGAGAAAATGACCTTCCGGCATAGAGGCTTTACAGTTTTCATTCAGTAGATATAACATCTTCATTGTTCATGCAACATATACCAGTAAAACCAAAGATGTGTTTTGTTATCAATCTCATGCACGTATTGGGCAATGACAAATTTGTTTCACTCTGAAAAGATCACCCAACTAAAAAAGCTTCTGAATAACTATCATAAGAATGTCAGGTTTAAGTTAAGATAGGATTTGGTGATGTTTAGTTGTTTTATTCAAATACTTATCGTTACTTTCTAGGCTTGTACTTACTTCCTGAAAAAACGAATATTATGGTTTTTATATCATCACATCAGTGAAAGAGTAAAGAGTATTGCCATCGATAATAGAAGTAATGTTGTAAAGTTTATGTAATTGTATATGTCAATTCAAAGTTTATCTTACAATATTATGCGCTTGCATGTGTAAAAAATTAAAAATAACGTGTGAGCGATTTCAAAATTTTAACAATAGATACTACAAACATAGCTTTTGTTGATAACATATGTGCAAAGAACCAGAAACAATTAATTGTTTTATTTATTTGAAGCAAAACCTGGTGGTCCCTAACTTTTGGCCAAGTGTATAGATGAAATTAAAACTTCATTATTAGTTGTTTGACTTTTAAACTTTCAGGTACACTTTATTGAGTGACAGGTGTTAGGAGAGTATGTATGCATTGAGAAAATGACCTTCGGCTTATAGGCTTTACAGTTTTCATTCAGTAGATATAACATCTTCATTGTTCATGCAACATTTACCAGTAAAACCAAAGATGTGTTTTGTTATCAATCTCATGCACGTACTGGGCAATGACAAATTTGTTTCACTCTGAAAAAACCACCCGACTAAAAAAGCTTCTGAATAACTATCATAAGAATGTCAGGTTTAACTTAAGATAGCATTGGGTAATGTTGAGTTGTTTTATTGTTATACTTATTGTTACTTTCTTGGCTTGAACTTACAAACTCAAAAAACACACCAAATATTATGTTTTTTATATCGTCACATCAGTGAAAGAGTAAAGAGTACTGCCATCGATAACAGAAGTAATGTTGTAATGTTTATGTAATTGTATATGTCAATTCAAAGTTTATCTTACAATATTATGCGCTTGCATGTGTAAAAATTAAAAATAGCGTGTGATCGATTTAAAAATTTTAAAACTTCAGTACATCAGTACTTGTTTATTGCTGATTTTTACACTTTCAGCAACACTTTATTGAGTGACAGGTGTTAGGAGAATATGTATGTGTTGAGAAAATGACCTTCCGGCATAGAGGCTTTACAGTTTTCATTCAGTAGATATAACATCTTCATTGTTCATGCAACATATACCAGTAAAACCAAAGATGTGTTTTGTTATCAATCTCATGCACGTATTGGGCAATGACAAATTTGTTTCACTCTGAAAAGATCACCCAACTAAAAAAGCTTCTGAATAACTATCATAAGAATGTCAGGTTTAAGTTAAGATAGGATTGGGTGATGTTTAGTTGTTTTATTCAAATACTTATCGTTACTTTCTAGGCTTGTACTTACTTCCTGAAAAAACGAATATTATGGTTTTTATATCATCACATCAGTGAAAGAGTAAAGAGTATTGCCATCGATAATAGAAGTAATGTTGTAAAGTTTATGTAATTGTATATGTCAATTCAAAGTTTATCTTGCAATATTATGCGCTTGCATGTGTAAAAAATTAAAAATAACGTGTGAGCGATTTCAAAATTTTAACAATAGATACTACAAACATAGCTTTTGTTGATAACATATGTGCAAAGAACCAGAAACAATTAATTGTTTTATTTATTTGAAGCAAAACCTGGTGGTCCCTAACTTTTGGCCAAGTGTATAGATGAAATTAAAACTTCATTATTAGTTGTTTGACTTTTAAACTTTCAGGTACACTTTATTGAGTGACAGGTGTTAGGAGAGTATGTATGCATTGAGAAAATGACCTTCCGGCTTATAGGCTTTACAGTTTTCATTCAGTAGATATAACATCTTCATTGTTCATGCAACATTTACCAGTAAAACCAAAGATGTGTTTTGTTATCAATCTCATGCAAGTACTGGGCAATGACAAATTTGTTTCACTCTGAAAAAACCACCCGACTAAAAAAGCTTCTGAATAACTATCATAAGAATGTCAGGTTTAACTTAAGATAGCATTGGGTAATGTTGAGTTGTTTTATTGTTATACTTATTGTTACTTTCTTAGCTTGAACTTACAAACTGAAAAAACACACCAAATATTATGTTTTTTATATCGTCACATCAGTGAAAGAGTAAAGAGTACTGCCATCGATAACAGAAGTAATGTTGTAATGTTTATGTAATTGTATATGTCAATTCAAAGTTTATCTTACAATATTATGCGCTTGCATGTGTAAAAATTAAAAATAGCGTGTGATCGATTTAAAAATTTTAAAACTTCAGTACATCAGTACTTGTTTATTGCTGATTTTTACACTTTCAGCAACACTTTATTGAGTGACAGGTGTTAGGAGAATATGTATGTGTTGAGGAAATGACCTTACGGCATAGAGGCTTTACAGTTTTCATTCAGTAGATATAACATCTTCATTGTTCATGCAACATATACCAGTAAAACCAAAGATGTGTTTTGTTATCAATCTGATGCACGTATTGGGCAATGACAAATTTGTTTCACTCTGAAAAAACCACCCAACTAAAAAAGCTTCTGAATAACTATCATAAGAATGTCAGGTTTAACTTAAGATAGCATTGGGTGATGTTTAGTTGTTTTATTCAAATACTTACCGTTACTTTCTAGGCTTGTACTTACTTCCTGAAAAAACAAATATTATGTTTTTTATATCGTCACATCAGTGAAAGAGTAAAGAGTATTGCCATCGATAACAGAAGTAATGTTGTAATGTTTATGTAATTGTATATGTCAATTCAAAGTTTATCTTACAATATTATGCGCTTGCATGTGTAAAAATTAAAAATAGCGTGTGATCGATTTAAAAATTTTAAAACTTCAGTACATCAGTACTTGTTTATTGCTGATTTTTACACTTTCAGCAACTCTTTATTGAGTGACAGGTGTTAGGAGAATATGTATGTGTTGAGAAAATAACCTTCCGACATATAGGCTTTACAGTTTTCATTCGGTAGATAAGATATAATGAGTGTTATCAATCTCATTCACGTATTGGGCAATGACAGATTTGTTTCACTCTGAAAAGATCACCCAACTAAAAGAACTTCTGAATAACTATCATAAGAATGTCATGTTTAATTTAAGATAGCATTGGGTGATGTTGAGTTTTTTTATTGTTATACTTATCGTTACTTTCTTGGCTTGAACTTACAAACTGAAAAAAAACAAAGATTATGTTTTTATATCATCACATCTGTGAAAGAGTGTAGAGTATTGCCAACGATGATAAAAGTAATATTGTAAAGTTTATGTAATCGTATATATCAATTTAAAGCTTATCTTACAATATTATGCTCTTGCATGTGTGAAAAATTAAAAATAACGTGTAAGCGATTTAAAAATTTAAACAATAGATGCAATAAACCTGGCTTTTGTTGATAGCATATATACAAAGAACTAGAAACAATTATTTTTTTATTTATTCGAAGCAAAACCTGGTGGTCCCTAACTTTTGGCCAAGTGTATAGATGAAATTTAAACTTTCACCCACACTTTATTGCGTGATAGGTGTAAGGATAATAAGTATGCATTGCGAAATTGACCTTGCGGCATAGGCGATTTACAGTTTTCATTTAGTAGATATAACATCTTCATTGTTCATGCAACATATACTAGTAGAACCAAAGATGTATTGCGTTATCAATTTCCTGCACGGTCTTGAGCGATGACAAATTTGTTAAACTTTGATAAGACCAGCACACTAAAAAAACTGTCTGAATAACTATAAGCAGAATGTCATGTTTAAGTGCAGATAACATTGGGTAATGTTGTGTTGTTTTATTGATATACTTATCGTTACTTTATTGGCTTGTACTTACAGGCTGAAAAACAAACAAATAATATATTTGAAATCCTCACATCATCGGAAGAGTAAAGAGTACTGACAAGGATAATAGAAGTAAGGTTGTAAAGTTTATGTAATCGTATATGTCAATTAAAAGTTTATATTTTAATATTATGTGCTGGTGAAATAATTATCCGTGAACATTTCTCGAATTGACGTGTGTAAAAAAAATGAAAATTACGTGTTTATAACATAAATTACTTGTATAAGCATACAGGTGGTACGAAATATATAACGTAAGATGATGGATTATAAATGAAATTAAGTCTGCATGAATTAGTGTAAGCAACATTTGAGTTGGTGACAGGTCTTAGGAGAGTATGTATGCATTGAGAAAATGACCTTCCGGCATTGAGGCTTTACAGTTTTCATTCAGTAGATATAACATCTTCATTGTTCATGCAACATATACCAGTAAAACCAAAGATGTGTTTTGTTATCAATCTCATGCACGTACTGGGCAATGACAAATTTGTTTCACTCTGAAAAGATCACCCAACTAAAAAAGCTTCTGAATAACTATCACAAGAATGTCAGGTTTAAGTTAAGATAGGATTGGGTGATGTTTAGTTGTTTTATTCAAATACTTATCGTTACTTTCTAGGCTTGTACTTACTTCCTGAAAAAACAAATATTATGGTTTTTATATCATCGCATCGGTGAAAGAGTAAAGAGTATTGCCATCGATAATAGAAGTAATGTTGTAAAGTTTATGTAATTGTATATGTCAATTCAAAGTTTATCTTACAATATTATGCGCTTGCATGTGTAAAAAATTAAAAATAACGTGTGAGCGATTTCAAAATTTTAACAATAGATACTACAAACATAGCTTTTGTGGTAACATATGTGCAAAGAACCAGAAACAATTAATTGCTTTATTTATTTGAAGCAAAACCTGGTGGTCCCTAACTTTTGGCCAAGTGTATAGATGAAATTAAAACTTCATTATTAGTTGTTTGACTTTTAAACTTTCAGGTACACTTTATTGAGTGACAGGTGTTAGGAGAGTATGTATGCATTGAGAAAATGACCTTCCGGCTTATAGGCTTTACAGTTTTCATTCAGTAGATATAACATCTTCATTGTTCATGCAACATTTACCAGTAAAACCAAAGATGTGCTTTGTTATCAATCTCATGCACGTACTGGCCAATGACAAATTTGTTTCACTCTGAAAAAACCACCCGACTAAAAAAGATTCTGAATAACTATCATAAGAATGTCATGTTTAGTTTAAGATAGCATTGGGTAATGAGTTGTTTTATTGTTATACTTATCGTTACTTTCTTGGCTTGAACCTACCAACTGAAAAAAAACAAATATTATGTTTTTATATCATCACATCTGTGAAAGAGTGTAGAGTATTGCCAACGATGATAAAAGTAATGTTGTAATGTTTATGTAATTGTATATGTCAATTCAAAGTTTATCTTACAATATTATGCACTTGCATGTGTAAAAATTAAAAATAACGTGTGATCGATTTAAACATTTTAAAACTTCAGTACATCAGTACTTGTTTATTGCTGATTTTTACACTTTCAGCAACACTTTATTGAGTGACAGGTGTTAGGAGAATATGTATGTGTTGAGAAAATAACCTTCCGACATATAGGCTTTACAGTTTTCATTCGGTAGATAAGATATAATGAGTGTTATCAATCTCATTCACGTATTGGGCAATGACAGATGTGTTTCACTCTGAAAAGATCACCCAACTAAAAGAACTTCTGAATAACTATCATAAGAATGTCATGTTTAATTTAAGATAGCATTGGGTAATGTTGAGTTGTTTTATTGTTATACTTATCGTTACTTTCTTGGCTTGAACTTACCAACTGAAAAAAAAACAAATATTATGTTTTTATATCATCACATCTGTGAAAGAGTGTAGAGTATTGCCAACGATGATAAAAGTAATATTGTAAAGTTTATGTAATCGTATATATCAATTTAAAGCTTATCTTACAATATTATGCTCTTGCATGTGTGAAAAATTAAAAATAACGTGTAAGCGATTTAAAAATTTAAACAATAGATGCAATAAACCTGGCTTTTGTTGATAGCATATATACAAAGAACTAGGAACAGTTATTTTTTTATTTATTCGAAGCAAAACCTGGTGGTCCCTAACTTTTGGCCAAGTGTATAGATGAAATTTAAACTTTCACCCACACTTTATTGCGTGATAGGTGTAAGGATAATAAGTATGCATTGCGAAATTGACCTTGCGGCATAGGCGATTTACAGTTTTCATTTAGTAGATATAACATCTTTATTGTTCATGCAACATATACTAGTAGAACCAAAGATGTATTGCGTTATCAATTTCCTGCACGGTCTTGAGCGATGACAAATTTGTTAAACTTTGATAAGACCAGCACACTAAAAAAACTGTCTGAATAACTATAAGCAGAATGTCATGTTTAAGTCCAGATAACATTGGGTAATGTTGTGTTGTTTTATTGATATACTTATCGTTACTTTATTGGCTTGTACTTACAGGCTGAAAAACAAACAAATAATATATTTGAAATCCTCACATCATCGGAAGAGTAAAGAGTACTGACAAGGATAATAGAAGTAAGGTTGTAAAGTTTATGTAATCGTATATGTCAATTCAAAGTTTGTCTTACAATATTATGCGCTTGCATGTGTAAAAAATTAAAAATAACGTGTGAGCGATTTCAAAATTTTAACAATAGATACTACAAACATAGCTTTTGTTGATAACATATGTGCAAAGAACCAGAAACAATTAATTGTTTTATTTATTTGAAGCAAAACCTGGTGGTCCCTAACTTTTGGCCAAGTGTATAGATGAAATTAAAACTTCATTATTAGTTGTTTGACTTTTAAACTTTCAGGTACACTTTATTGAGTGACAGGTGTTAGGAGAGTATGTATGCATTGAGAAAATGACCTTCCGGCTTATAGGCTTTACAGTTTTCATTCAGTAGATATAACATCTTCATTGTTCATGCAACATTTACCAGTAAAACCAAAGATGTGTTTTGTTATCAATCTCATGCACGTACTGGCCAATGACAAATTTGTTTCACTCTGAAAAAACCACCCGACTAAAAAAGCTTCTGAATAACTATCATAAGAATGTCAGGTTTAACTTAAGATAGCATTGGGTAATGTTGAGTTGTTTTATTGTTATACTTATCGTTACTTTCTTGGCTTGAACTTACAAACTGAAAAAACACACCAAATATTATGTTTTTTATATCGTCACATCAGTGAAAGAGTAAAGAGTACTGCCATCGATAACAGAAGTAATGTTGTAATGTTTATGTAATTGTATATGTCAATTCAAAGTTTATCTTACAATATTATGCGCTTGCATGTGTAAAAATTAAAAATAGCGTGTGATCGATTTAAAAATTTTAAAACTTCAGTACATCAGTACTTGTTTATTGCTGATTTTTACACTTTCAGCAACACTTTATTGAGTGACAGGTGTTAGGAGAATATGTATGTGTTGAGAAAATAACCTTCCGACATATAGGCTTTACAGTTTTCATTCGGTAGATAAGATATAATGAGTGTTATCAATCTCATTCACGTATTGGGCAATCTTTACTTAGCACATTACACGTGGCACATTAACCTTTGGGACATGTAAACCTATGTGTCTCCAAAAATGTAACAGTCCGACAGAAGGCCTGAAGGGACTGTTTGTTTCACTCTGAAAAGTTCACCCAACTAAAAGAACTTCTGAATAACTATCATAAGAATGTCATGTTTAATTTAAGATAGCATTGGGTAATGAGTTGTTTTATTGTTATACTTATCGTTACTTTCTTGGCTTGAACTTACCAACTGAAAAAAAACAAATATTATGTTTTTATATCATCACATCTGTGAAAGAGTGTAGAGTATTGCCAACGATGATAAAAGTAATATTGTAAAGTTTATGTAATCGTATATATCAATTTAAAGCTTATCTTACAATAGTATGCTATTGCATGTGTGAAAAATTAAAAATAACGTGTAAGCGATTTAAAAATTTAAACAATAGATGCAATAAACCTGGCTTTTGTTGATAGCATATATACAAAGAACTAGGAACAATTATTGTTTTATTTATTCGAAGCAAAACCTGGTGGTCCCTAACTTTTGGCCAAGTGTATAGATGAAATTAAAACTTCATTATTAGTTGTTTGACTTTTAAACTTTCAGGTACACTTTATTGATGACAGGTGTTAGGAAAGTATGTATGCATTGAGAAAATGACCTTCCGGCTTATAGGCTTTACAGTTTTCATTCAGTAGATATAACATCTTCATTGTTCATGCAACATTTACCAGTAAAACCAAAGATGTGTTTTGTTATCAATCTCATGCACGTACTGGGCAATGACAAATTTGTTTCACTCTGAGAAAACCACCCGACTAAAAAAGCTTCTGAATAACTATCATAAGAATGTCAGGTTTAACTTAAGATAGCATTGGGTAATGTTGAGTTGTTTTATTGTTATACTTATTGTTACTTACTTGGCTTGAACTTACAAACTCAAAAAACACACCAAATATTATGTTTTTTATATCGTCACATCAGTGAAAGAGTAAAGAGTACTGCCATCGATAACAGAAGTAATGTTGTAATGTTTATGTAATTGTATATGTCAATTCAAAGTTTATCTTACAATATTATGCGCTTGCATGTGTAAAAATTAAAAATAGCGTGTGATCGATTTCAAAATTTTAAAACTTCAGTACATCAGTACTTGTTTATTGCTGATTTTTACACTTTCAGCAACACTTTATTGAGTGACAGGTGTTAGGAGAATATGTATGTGTTGAGAAAATGACCTTCCGGCATAGAGGCTTTACAGTTTTCATTCAGTAGATATAACATCTTCATTGTTCATGCAACATATACCAGTAAAACCAAAGATGTGTTTTGTTATCAATCTCATGCACGTACTGGGCAATGACAAATTTGTTTCACTCTGAAAAGATCACCCAACTAAAAAAGCTTCTGAATAACTATCATAAGAATGTCAGGTTTAAGTTAAGATAGGATTGGGTGATGTTTAGTTGTTTTATTCAAATACTTATCGTTACTTTCTAGGCTTGTACTTACTTCCTGAAAAAACAAATATTATGGTTTTTATATCATCACATCAGTGAAAGAGTAAAGAGTATTGCCATCGATAATAGAAGTAAAGTTGTAAAGTTTATGTAATTGTATATGTCAATTCAAAGTTTATCTTACAATATTATACGCTTGCATGTGTAAAAAATTAAAAATAACGTGTGAGCGATTTCAAAATTTTAACAATAGATACTACAAACATAGCTTTTGTTGATAACATATGTGCAAAGAACCAGAAACAATTAATTGTTTTATTTATTTGAAGCAAAACCTGGTGGTCCCTAACTTTTGGCCAAGTGTATAGATGAAATTAAAACTTCATTATTAGTTGTTTGACTTTTAAACTTTCAGGTACACTTTATTGAGTGACAGGTGTTAGGAGAGTATGTATGCATTGAGAAAATGACCTTCCGCCTTATAGGCTTTACAGTTTTCATTCAGTAGATATAACATCTTCATTGTTCATGCAACATTTACCTGTAAAACCAAAGATGTGTTTTGTTATCAATCTCATGCACGTACTGGGCAATGACAAATTTGTTTCACTCTGAAAAAACCACCCGACTAAAAAAGCTTCTGAATAACTATCATAAGAATGTCAGGTTTAACTTAAGATAGCATTGGGTAATGTTGAGTTGTTTTATTGTTATACTTATTGTTACTTTCTTGGCTTGAACTTACAAACTCAAAAAACACACCCAATATTATGTTTTTTATATCGTCACATCAGTGAAAGAGTAAAGAGTACTGCCATCGATAACAGAAGTAATGTTGTAATGTTTATGTAATTGTATATGTCAATTCAAAGTTTATCTTACAATATTATGCGCTTGCATGTGTAAAAATTAAAAATAGCGTGTGATCGATTTAAAATTTTAAAACTTCAGTACATCAGTACTTGTTTATTGCTGATTTTTACACTTTCAGCAACACTTTATTGAGTGACAGGTGTTAGGAGAATATGTATGTGTTGAGAAAATGACCTTCCGGCATAGAGGCTTTACAGTTTTCATTCAGTAGATATAACATCTTCATTGTTCATGCAACATATACCAGTAAAACCAAAGATGTGTTTTGTTATCAATCTCATGCACGTATTGGGCAATGACAAATTTGTTTCACTCTGAAAAGATCACCCAACTAAAAAAGCTTCTGAATAACTATCATAAGAATGTCAGGTTTAATTTAAGATAGGATTGGGTGATGTTTAGTTGTTTTATTCAAATACTTATCGTTACTTTCTAGGCTTGTACTTACTTGCTGAAAAAACAAATATTATGGTTTTTATATCATCACATCAGTGAAAGAGTAAAGAGTATTGCCATCGATAATAGAAGTAATGTTGTAAAGTTTATGTAATTGTATATGTCAATTCAAAGTTTATCTTACAATATTATGCGCTTGCATGTGTAAAAAATTAAAAATAACGTGTGAGCGAATTCAAAATTTTAACAATAGATACTACGAACATAGCTTTTGTTGATAACATATGTGCAAAGAACCAGAAACAATTAATTGTTTTATTTATTTGAAGCAAAACCTGGTGGTCCCTAACTTTTGGCCAAGTGTATAGATGAAATTAAAACTTCATTATTAGTTGTTTGACTTTTAAACTTTCAGGTACACTTTATTGAGTGACAGGTGTTAGGAGAGTATGTATGCATTTAGAAAATGACCTTCCGGCTTATAGGCTTTACAGTTTTCATTCAGTAACATCTTCATTGTTCATGCAACATTTACCAGTAAAACCAAAGATGTGTTTTGTTATCAATCTCATGCACGTACTGGCCAATGACAAATTTGTTTCACTCTGAAAAAACCACCCGACTAAAAAAGCTTCTGAATAACTATCATAAGAATGTCAGGTTTAACTTAAGATAGCATTGGGTAATGTTGAGTTGTTTTATTGTTATACTTATTGTTACTTTCTTGGCTTGAACTTACAAACTCAAAAAACACACCAAATATTATGTTTTTTTATATCGTCACATCAGTGAAAGAGTAAAGAGTACTGCCATCGATAACAGAAGTAATGTTGTAATGTTTATGTAATTGTATATGTCAATTCAAAGTTTATCTTACAATATTATGCGCTTGCATATGTAAAAATTAAAAATAGCGTGTGATCGATTTAAACATTTTAAAACTTCAGTACATCAGTACTTGTTTATTGCTGATTTTTACACTTTCAGCAACACTTTATTGAGTGACAGGTGTTAGGAGAATATGTATGTGTTGAGAAAATAACCTTCCGACATATAGGCTTTACAGTTTTCATTCGGTAGATAAGATATAATGAGTGTTATCAATCTCATTCACGTATTGGGCAATCTTTACTTAGCACATTACACGTGGCACATTAACCTTTGGGACATGTAAACCTATGTGTCTCCAAAAATGTAACAGTCCGACAGAAGGCCTGAAGGGACTGTTTGTTTCACTCTGAAAAGATCACCCAACTAAAAGAACTTCTGAATAACTATCATAAGAATGTCATGTTTAATTTAAGATAGCATTGGGTAATGAGTTGTTTTATTGTTATACTTATCGTTACTTTCTTGGCTTGAACTTACCACCTGAAAAAAAAACAAATATTATGTTTTAATATCATCACATCTGTGAAAGAGTGTAGAGTATTGCCAACGATGATAAAAGTAATATTGTAAAGTTTATGTAATCGTATATATCAATTTAAAGCTTATCTTACAATATTATGCTCTTGCATGTGTGAAAAATTAAAAATAACGTGTAAGCGATTTAAAAATTTAAACAATAGATGCAATAAACCTGGCTTTTGTTGATAGCATATATACAAAGAACTAGGAACAATTATTGTTTTATTTATTCGAAGCAAAACCTGGTGGTCCCTAACTTTTGGCCAAGTGTATAGATGAAATGAAAAACTTCATTATTAGTTGTTTGACTTTTAAACTTTCAGGTACACTTTATTGAGTGACAGGTGTTAGGAAAGTATGTATGCATTGAGAAAATGACCTTCCGGCTTATAGGCTTTACAGTTTTCATTCAGTAGATATAACATCTTCATTGTTCATGCAACATTTACCAGTAAAACCAAAGATGTGTTTTGTTATCAATCTCATGCACGTACTGGGCAATGACAAATTTGTTTCACTCTGAAAAAACCACCCGACTAAAAAAGCTTCTGAATAACTATCATAAGAATGTCAGGTTTAACTTAAGATAGCATTGGGTAATGTTGAGTTGTTTTATTGTTATACTTATTGTTACTTTCTTGGCTTGAACTTACAAACTCAAAAAACACACCAAATATTATGTTTTTTTATATCGTCACATCAGTGAAAGAGTAAAGAGTACTGCCATCGATAACAGAAGTAATGTTGTAATGTTTATGTAATTGTATATGTCAATTCAAAGTTTATCTTACAATATTATGCGCTTGCATGTGTAAAAATTAAAAATAGCGTGTGATCGATTTCAAAATTTTAAAACTTCAGTACATCAGTACTTGTTTATTGCTGATTTTTACACTTTCAGCAACACTTTATTCAGTGACAGGTGTTAGGAGAATATGTATGTGTTGAGAAAATGACCTTCCGGCATATAGGCTTTACAGTTTTCATTCAGTAGATATAACATCTTCATTGTTCATGCAACATATACCAGTAAAACCAAAGATGTGTTTTGTTATCAATCTCATGCACGTATTGGGCAATGACAAATTTGTTTCACTCTGAAAAGATCACCCAACTAAAAAAGCTTCTGAATAACTATCATAAGAATGTCAGGTTTAAGTTTAGATAGGATTGGGTGATGTTTAGTTGTTTTATTCAAATACTTATCGTTACTTTCTAGGCTTGTACTTACTTCCTGAAAAAACAAATATTATGGTTTTTATATCATCACATCAGTGAAAGAGTAAAGAGTATTGCCATCGATAATAGAAGTAATGTTGTAAAGTTTATGTAATTGTATATGTCAATTCAAAGTTTATCTTACAATATTATGCGCTTGCATGTGTAAAAAATTAAAAATAACGTGTGATCGATTTAAACATTTTAAAACTTCAGTACATCAGTACTTGTTTATTGCTGATTTTTACACTTTCAGCAACACTTTATTGAGTGACAGGTGTTAGGAGAATATGTATGTGTTGAGAAAATAACCTTCCGACATATAGGCTTTACAGTTTTCATTCGGTAGATAAGATATAATGAGTGTTATCAATCTCATTCACGTATTGGGCAATGACAGATGTGTTTCACTCTGAAAAGATCACCCAACTAAAAGAACTTCTGAATAACTATCATAAGAATGTCATGTTTAATTTAAGATAGCATTGGGTAATGTTGAGTTGTTTTATTGTTATACTTATCGTTACTTTCTTGGCTTGAACTTACCACCTGAAAAAAAACAAATATTATGTTTTTATATCATCACATCTGTGAAAGAGTGTAGAGTATTGCCAACGATGATAAAAGTAATATTGTAAAGTTTATGTAATCGTATATATCAATTTAAAGCTTATCTTACAATATTATGCTCTTGCATGTGTGAAAAATTAAAAATAACGTGTAAGCGATTTAAAAATTTAAACAATAGATGCAATAAACCTGGCTTTTGTTGATAGCATATATACAAAGAACTAGGAACAGTTATTTTTTTATTTATTCGAAGCAAAACCTGGTGGTCCCTAACTTTTGGCCAAGTGTATAGATGAAATTTAAACTTTCACCCACACTTTATTGCGTGATAGGTGTAAGGATAATAAGTATGCATTGCGAAATTGACCTTGCGGCATAGGCGATTTACAGTTTTCATTTAGTAGATATAACATCTTCATTGTTCATGCAACATATACTAGTAGAACCAAAGATGTATTGCGTTATCAATTTCCTGAACGGTCTTGAGCGATGACAAATTTGTTAAACTTTGATAAGACCAGCACACTAAAAAAACTGTCTGAATAACTATAAGCAGAATGTCATGTTTAAGTGCAGATAACATTGGGTAATGTTGTGTTGTTTTATTGATATACTTATCGTTACTTTATTGGCTTGTACTTACAGGCTGAAAAACAAACAAATAATATATTTGAAATCCTCACATCATCGGAAGAGTAAAGAGTACTGACAAGGATAATAGAAGTAAGGTTGTAAAGTTTATGTAATCGTATATGTCAATTCAAAGTTTATATTTTAATATTATGTGCTGGTGAAATAATTATCCGTGAACATTTCTCGAATTGACGTGTGTAAAAAAATGAAAATTACGTGTTTATAACATAAATTTCTGTATAAGCATACAGGTGGTACGAAATATATAACGTAAGATGATGGATTATAAATGAAATTAAGTCTGCATGAATTAGTGTAAGCAACATTTTAGTTGGTGACAGGTCTTAGGAGAGTATGCATTGAGAAAATGACCTTCCGGCATAGAGGCTTTACAGTTTTCATTCAGTAGATATAACATCTTCATTGTTCATGCAACATACTCCAGTAAAACCAAAGATGTGTTTTATTATCAATCTCATGCACGTATTGGGCAATGACAAGTTTGTTTCACTCTGAAAAGATCACCACACTAAAAAAGCTTCCGAATAACTATCATAAGAATGTCATGTTTGAGTTAAGATAGGATTGCGTGATGTTTAGTTGTTTGTTTCAAATACTTATCGTTACTTTCTTGGCTTGTACTTACTTCCTGAAAAACAAATATTATGTTTTTTATATCATCACATCTGTAGAAGAGTAAAGAACACTGCCATCGATATTAGAAATTATGTTGTAAAATTTATGTAATCGTTTATGTCAATTCAAAGTTTATCTTACAATATTTTGCGCTTACATGTGTACAAAATTAAAAATAACGTGTGAGCCAAGCGGTTTGTGAGGAAACGAATTAAAAAATTGCACCCAATCAAAACTCATGTGTAGCTTTGGCAACAATGTTGAATTTTCTTGTCGGCTTGAAAAAACTCAAAATAATAAGATAACTATCATGTCTGCATAATTTGCCATAATTGTGTGAAACAGTTTTTATAAGTTTTTTGTGTGTTTTTCTATAGAGCAATATGGTCCACGATGATGGCCGTCTTATATTTTGGATCAACAAAAAACCCTCAAACTTTGTAGAGGAAGATCTAAAGTATATTTCTACAATATTTTAAATCAATCTGCAAACGGGTTAATGAGAAGAAAAGTGTTGTATTTAAGCCAATCAGAACTCATTAACTACCCTGGCAACCATTTTTAATATTGGATTAGCACCTAAAAAACGCAAACTTTTTTTAGAACCACACAATAACCAATTATGCTAAGTTTGGTTCCAGTTGGCCAAGTAGTTTAGGAGAAGAAGATTGAAATGAGAAAAGTTTACAGCAGACAATGATTCCCGACGGCAACGAACGCCAAGTGATGAGAAAAACTCACTCTGATCCTTTGAGTCAGGTTAGCTAAAAATACATAAAAATTACAGCCGGACACGATTCTTTAACATACAACACGTAGAAAATTTGAGAGTTACTGTTTTTATGAATAATAGGACATTTGCGTTTGTTCCAAATCTGATTGAGCTCTATTTAAAAATATGTATCAGGCCTGTATCAGGATAGTTCCTGCCTACATGTATTTATTTAAATATTACACTAATTGAATGGCGTACGTTACTATCATGTATGCATACAGTGATCGATAAAAATGAAATGCCATACTTTATTATGATTTACAATGAATTATACACCCAGCACTAAAATTAAATATAATTAAACAATGTAAATTTAAACCTTTCTTCTCAGTGATTGTAGCGCTACGCTTTATCCACTACGCTACGATGCACTTCATAAATTATTAGTACTAAACATTTCTTTGGCATGTTAGTAAAATATTTATATCTATTTGTTAAATTAGGTTTCAAAGGATGAATCTGACGTTTCAAGAATTCCAAAAGTTTGTTTAATTGTTCAATTGGCAGTTTGTGAAAAATCGAAGAATTCGTTTTGTTAATCTTGAACCCTAGAAGTAGACGACTGATCTAAAATGTTGCCGATAACTTTCATTTAAAAAATGATTTAAAACTAAACGTTTATTCTACATTCAAGTGCGTCGGGTTTACAAAATGTACAGGAAAGAACATCTTCGAATGCACAGAAAAGCTGGATGCTATGTCGCGAATCCAATATTAACTGACATGATCATTTGTTTATTTCAATAAAACAACAACGATATTTATTTTGATTTTCTAATAAAATAGCAGCGATAATTCTCACAATAATAAGTTAAATATATTTATGAAGGTATTAAATTACTTTTCACTCGGGGATAACATTATGTATTTAGACGTTGATGCTCC
This sequence comes from Limnoperna fortunei, assembly GCA_944474755.1. Classification (NCBI taxonomy): domain Eukaryota; kingdom Metazoa; phylum Mollusca; class Bivalvia; order Mytilida; family Modiolidae; genus Limnoperna; species Limnoperna fortunei. The sequence continues at coordinate 9,809,613 of OX104124.1, read as the reverse complement.
CATTGAAATTTACATCTCATTTTAAAGCCTGCTTATTTATATGAAAATGCTTCTTGTGACATTTATACGCACTTTATTGTTGATTTATTTACTGAATAAAACATTTTTCAGCAAACCCGTAGCACATTTTATAGACTGTTGTTATTGTCAAGAGTAAACAGAAAATATTTAATGATTTCTCCGGAAAGGGGGCCTAAAATCTTAGTAAGTGTACCTCGTCCTTTAAGTTAAGTATTAGTTAACATTTTCTCCATAAGCTATACGATTTTGAAAACGCATCGTATCTTTAAATGTTCTTTGTAAACTTATGCATAATGCAAAATGGACAGACTGAAATATTTCAAATGCTCATTATATCTTTCTTTCCAAGTGATACAAGTTATTAAACATTTTATAATTTTCATTTGACTGGTGTAAATTTAGAGCCTTTTTTCTTACATTTTAAATAAGTCAGTTTCCATGCATCTTTTATGTCAATATTCGTCCTCATAAACTTAAACAAGCTTTGAAAAATCCTCAAATTGTCATAAAGAACAGACTTGGCAGTAATAAAAACTACTTTAATGCTAAGTGGTCTAAAACATCTTGAATGTAAATGCATCAGAAAAATAATAGTCTTCTATCGGTATTGACTCTTATTTGATGTGCCTTTGGGTGGTATTATGATGTTTAAAAGGAACATACCTTATTATTTAATGTTTTTTTTGTCCTCCGTATAGAAAACGGTTTTTTCTGGATATTTACCGTATTTATTATACCCCTACGGGACGCAATTGCAGAGTGTATAATGTTTTGACAGTTGCGTTATTCTGTCTTAGTCCATACGTCCGTCCTATTCATATAAGCGCAACTCCTCAGTAACTACTGATCAGAATTTTATGAAAAGTTGTAGAAATAAAGTTGTGCGTATCTACTAGAAATTTTGATACGATGTTTAGTTGTAAGAATTATCCCCTTTTGAAATTAGACATTTTTTAAAATACATAATCTTGTATATATAAGCGCAACTCCTCTCTAACTTCTGATCAGAATGAAACTTGGTAGGAATGAAGGACACCACATGTAGTTGTTCGTTTCGTCAGGAAAGTTTCAAATGATATTTTTGTAGGAATTATTCCATTTTTGAACGAAAAAATTTCCCAAAATACTCTTGAACTCCTCTCTTACTACATATTAAAATTTAATGAAACTTAGTACGAGGGAAGAACACCATATGTAGTTGCGAATATCGACAGGAAATTTTGATACCATATTTTTTGTAGGATTTTTTAATTTTTTGTACTTAGAAATCCTCAAAATGTCCTGTAAGCGCAACTCCTCTGTAGCGTCTAATCAGAACTTTATGAATCGTGGTAGGAATTAAGTAATTAAGGGGACCATATGTAGCTGTGCATATCGACTGGAAATTGTGATATAATATTATTCGAAGGAGCTATTTCTGCTTAAAATTATAAATTTTTCATATATGAAACAGTTGCTATGAGCTTAGACACAGAATCTACTGATCAAAATTTTATTTGTAACTTGTAACGCATGTGGGAGCTTGGTGTAAGTAAGCGTATTCATTCACTAAGGTTCTTTAATTTGTTTTTGCCATGTGGTCTTTGTATTTAAAAGGTTTAATAATAATCACCTGCCTGTCAACACAGGCCCTGTAAGTTTTACTACGCCTATGGGAAGGGTTGCGTCGACTTAACCATTATTGATAAAGATTGCCTGATTTCTAAGAAAGGTCGGTGTTACCAATGAAACTCCGGCTTCCACAGTTTTGTGAAGCACTATTTTGTGTGTGTATGTATATTTGTTTTCTCCTACCTTTGTAAATACTTTTTCAAAAAGGCATCTGATATTTACAGTTTCTTTGTAAATTTTTGAATAAACTAGACAAATGATCTGATAGCCAATTTATTACTCAAGTCGTTCTATCGAAAATTATAGGTTCATTGCAGGAAAATACGTATGCCATAGTAAAAATACCGCACATATGTTTAATGCAAATTTTCATGAAGATTATAGTGACACAAGTCTATTTACAATTGTTTCTTATTTTCTTCTTTTTATAAATTCTACAAAATGGTACAATTTTTATTTTAATTATTATTATTATTATTATTATTATAAATAATATTTGTAACTAAGCGCATATAGTTTATTTTTTGAGAAGTAGGTTGTAAGCCTCAATATGCGATCAGATAATTTTCTCAACCAAAGGTGCCTTTACACTTTTACTTATACTGCTATAGAGATAATGTTTAACACTATTTCGAAAACCTGTTTTTAGTTATTCAAAATGACGAGCTCAATTTCTATTTACATAAATATTTATAAAAGCATTCAATAAAGACATCTTACCGTCAAGTCATTCTGATACCAAGGATAAAAAACGTCATAAAAAGAATGATTGTCGCAATGATTTGAACAGAAATAGGTTCCAGTCCTCATGTCACTCCAGCTTACTTTCGAATATTCCCACCTGTCATTTGTAAACATCGGGCTATCACATTTACATGTCACTGTGTGCTTTATCCCCATACTATACTTCTGCTTAAGACGGTTTATGAAGCCATCAACCATAGTTTTCATATTGAGAGCATCTGTATAAACACTAAACAAATTTTTGCTTGTCCATATCTGAATGCCGATGATATTTTTTGAAACGCATAAAATAATCTTTTTATCTTTGGTATCAACGAGGTCAAAAACAACATAGTTTCGATAAATTGCCAGCTCTTTTTTCCCATCTTTCAATACTTCGGTAACAGAGTAAGTTTTGATAAAACTTACAACAATGTGGTTAAAAAAGGCAGGTGGCAGAAAATCAAATTCGAAGCAAAGCCAAGAGGTCCTAGTATGTCCCAAAATTTTTAAAACTGTTTCCAGATCACCAGCTTTAACTATGCATGGCATATACATATGGTCGCTAAGTCCTTCGTTTCTCAGATGAACCAGTATGTCAAATTGTTTCAATACTTCTATTAAATGACTTTTGTTTTCAAGAAAATCATAATCTGATGTCTTTTTAAGTAACTGGCAAAACAATGTGTCTGTCATCTTTCCAGTATTTATAAGTTCTCCCCAGTCCGTAGTCAACTTAATTTTCTTGTCAATCTTATTAGATATAAGACAACGAAATGCTTGAACTAACCATTTCGGATTTACAATAATGTAATCTTTCAACTTATCACTGGGAAAATATATAATGTTCCCTATATCATGCTGGGTTTTTAAAAATTCGTCCAGTTCGCGTTTTTGGTAAATGCCGATGTTTTTATTCCCCGCAATCGTATTTAACTTTTCGTATGTAGTTACATTTACATTAGCAACTTTCATCTTTTGCAAAATCATCTCCAAAAAAATCCATTTCAGTGGCACTTCTCTTCCCCAATCGTTCATGCGGATTGCCTGTTCAAATATTTCTTTACGCAAACCATCAAATGTTGCATCATTATCTTCTTTATTTGAAATACTGACTATTTTCCGAATGTGATTCTTCGTTGGCTCACTTCGTAACCTATCAAAAAGTTTATCAAAAAAATGTTGCCGTTTTCTTTCCTTATCTTGTCTGTCTAAATATCATTAAAATGTTGTTTTAAAAACTTACATATATAATAATAATAATAATAATAATAATAATAATAATAATAATAATAATAATAATAATAATCTATAGTTATATTTAATGTCGTGATTGTCTGCGTCTTGAGGGGTAAATGTTATAAGTTTTCAGAAATTTCAGTTATAACTAATTGTATTAGACATTTGCAGATTTGTTTGCAGTGTAATAATAGTATTAAACTTTTTTAGATAAATTTGAAAATAAAGAAAATTTTTGAGGAGAATTTAAAATAAAAATATTTGAATTCAAATAAAAGAAAACGAATTTTAACTTGCAATTTAAAGTAGGATCGGACAAATAAGAATATTAAAATGTTAAAAATGTGTGTCACACATATAAAAATCTCTTACAATGCAATTGATGCCATCAATTATAAACCTTCGCTATTCACGGCATTGTGCTTGTTTTTTTTTTTTGCTTTTGCTTTGACCTTTGATTATTGAACAATGAATACAACTTACCTTCCGATGAGCAAACAAAATTAATTGTCACTGGAATACATTATGTTAATCTTTACTCTGGTTTCGAACGAACTATAATATGACTTAAAAATAGTGAGTAGTTGAAATAGTACAAAAAGGCTCTTTAAATTTGTTTTTTCAATTGTTAATGTTTAAAGGCTTAAATTATAACACAAATATAGGTGTTACTTGTGAATCAAAATAATTTGAAAATTCTGTCGCTTTTTTCTGAATTTAAACCGTTTTGTATCAAGTGTAACACACGACTGATGAGCTTTTTTATTTGTTAAGTCTTTTCAACAGTAAATTTGCAAGTGTAGTTCAAAGATTATAGTAACGCTGAACTACCGAAGACCGAACGCAATATTTTAAGGTTACATGTTTTTTTCTGAAATTATTACTTTGTTTAAATGATAAGTGCACTGTATAAATGTACTTAAAATATTTAAAGTATTTTGCAAATCAGCAGCCATATTCTAAAAAAAATCGTAAATTTACACTTACGTTTACGTCTACGATTGATCGTATTCTCGAAAGTAATCGCAGTTTTGCACGTAAAATAGCAATCGTAAATCTTTACGTTTTGCACGTAGCGTTATCACGCATGCTCTGTTACTTCTTTCACTTTGGAAATAAACGTATTGAAAGGGAAATAACTACCTCAAAGTACTTAAATTATTACAGTTTTTTAATTGCATAGTCTCACAAAACAGTTGACTGGTGGAAGGAAATACGGATTTATATTTGGCTAAAGTGATATTAAAAACAATTAAAAAAAAAATAAATAAATAAATAAATAAATAAATAATATTAGTTGGTGTGTTGCATAATTTTGAATATGTGTTTTAAAAAGTAATCTGTCAATTTACCATACCGTGGAACAAGACCTTTTTTAAAGTTGCGTTTCTTCAGTGTAGAAATTAACGAGTAGTTTCGTGTTATAATAAAGCAATAAATAACCTAATCCCATTTTAACATAACTAAAACAGCAGGATGTAAAATCGCAAATCATATAGGAAACATTTAATTTCCGGAACGTTTTTTCATAAATTCGGTTGTTGTTTATTTCTTTTAAAATTTATAAATTTTTATAAGAGTTATTCCCCATGAGTAACACATTTTTCAAAATATTTGCAAATTTTGAATGTTTTTTTCGTCGTTCCATGTCACGTGCAACAAAATCAATGATGCTAAGTAGTGAATGGCTTGAAAAACGATTTCTCTTTGCAAAATTATGAGGGACGCTAGGACTTACGAGCGCTCAGGAGCTGACGTAAGTTTACGATCAATTTTACACGTAACTTACAACTACGAATCTTTGAGAATATTAAAACACACGTAAACTTACGCTACGTTTAAAATTACGTTTACGATTTTTTGAGAATATGGCTGCAGGTTCATATTTTAAAACTATAACATCCATATAAAATTAATACATACAAACTATTAAGAACCTTAAGTTAAGAATGGAGCGTTACATGTATTTTTGCAGATATAGACGTGATTATGTATGTGTACGATTTATTGCAGTTTTATTATATAATATTGTTAGTAATAGTATGGCCTCTTTCATACAATTTTAGAACACCTACAAATTCTAAAATGCCTGCAGCTTGCTTTTAAGTAATTATAATAACTTAAACATTATTACAAGTTAAACCGAAAAAAAATCAAACTGGGACATCACAGGTTTGAAGATTTTAAATTTTTTATGCTTAAGAGGAAGATAAAATGATGATCAGATAGTTTATTTGCTTCACATATCTTATTGAGTTTTAAAAACCAATACGACAGTTGCAAAAAACCTCCCTTGACAGGCGCTACAAAATTTTATACTATTTCCTAAAAATATTGGCAACATTTTATACCGAATTATAAAATGCAAACACAGTCGCGCCTCTTTCTTATTTGCACAGAGCCCGTTTCCAATAATCTATTAATTTTCTTGATAATGCTTTTAAACAATTTAACCTTTTAGTATGAGAGATACTACTTGACAAAGTTTACAACTGTCTTTTTGCCAATCTTTATTTTTAAAGTTTTTTTTATTTAACTATTAAAATATTTACGTCTAAATTAAACATGTTACAAATTTCTGAGATATAATTTAACCATAAAAAAATACAGATCTCTGTCCCTTGTCTGAACCACGTGGTCGGAACTCCGCCATGTTAAAAATTGTTAAATTAGCTAATTTCAAATGAAATGGGAAGTATGAAGATCAAAAATTAAACTGTTAAAAATGTGAAAATTAAATACATCAATATGTCTACTATTTATATATATGTTCAAAACTATGTTTATACGAACTGTATTTATGCAATTTACGTCAGAAGTGGAGCATATTTGACAATTTCCCATTGAAACAATGTAACCAGAATGCATAAAATAAGGCTTTTTCTCAAACAAAATGGGAAGTATTTTGCAAGTAATTTTTGCAATTTAAAATGATCACGACAGAACGTAAACATGTGGGTCAAAAGGTTCTGCATATCCTATTCCACTTATTTAGCAATATCAGTGTTGCCACATAATTGGTAGTTTATACTTATTTGCAGATTATATTGATTTTTGGTTAAACAGCATCCATTGCTACTGGTCTGTTCAAAGAAAAGACAAACTGGACCCACCCGTGATAGTGGTGTGTTCAAAAGATGATAAACTTGAGGTATATGCATTTATACTTAAACCACATTAATAACAAGTTTCTTTACCTAAATTGCCTGAATGTTTAAGAGTATTTGACAAACAAAATACTGTCTTTAGAAATAACAAACTGCAATTGCATTGTCTTGAATTGAAAATGAGGCAATGAACTTTGTGATAAACATTTATAGAGTATTTATGTAAAAGATAAATACAAAAATATCCCCATTTCTCTGTCATAAAGATAGTCAAAATTCAAGTTTTAAGGAATAAGCTGTTCAATTAACATCATGTACAGAGAATACAAGTTTATGGCTGCGGCAGTACAAACTTTATCAGTAAGACACAGCATGAGTTACATTTCAATACATTAAAGGTGTTCTAAATAACACATTTGTCACAAAGGTTTATTAGCTAACCATAATTCATTAATAATTTTATTAAATTATGAAATATAGTAGTAGTTTTTGAGTATAAAAAAATTATGATGCTACGGGGATAACAACAATAAACGAGGAACTCCATAAATGATAAAAAATAAAAGCATATATAAAAAAATTGAAAAAATTGTCAAATATTTATAATATGTTTCAAACAAATAAAAATAATAATAACAGCAATTTGATATATTATAAAATTTTGGTGTAATTGATACACAACAGTCGTTCATTGATGAACAGAGTTATCGAACCTAATTATGACAGTAATAGTTGCATATGATTTCACCAGCACCTGCATATACAGCATACATCTCTTAATTGATCAGGAATTTAAGAGCCTGTATTTCCTGTCCAGGTTCCTTGATAGAGGGTTTCTCATGACAAAACAACTAATTAACCGGGGTTTCAAGGTTCTAAAAATGAAGTAGTTACAACTTAGAAAAATTTACTGTCACACATGACCATTAATTTGTTTACGTTTGTCGTAACTACTTCCCCCGCTTATTACTGTATTATGACTACCCACGTATATGACAAATTACTGGATTTCAACCCTACTGATACGGGGGGGTTGCTTACCCTTTCGGAGCCGATATACCTATCCCTGGTTTTCACTAGGTTTGTATCACTACGTTTTAGTCTTTTGCGTTGGTTTTTTGTCCCCTCTTTTTTCAACCATGGTTTTGTATTTCCCTCACTTATTGACTATCATATATCCCCGATTCTCCAAATGCAGAAAACCGTTAAATAATATCAGAAACGATTTGGTTACTTCTCACGAAACCTCGTGATACAATTTCTACAACAATTGGGACTGCCCTTAAAGAAGTAATAACCCTTGACGTAAAACACTTTCCGTCCTACTTTGTTTTTTGAAAACCGTAAAACATACAAGCATTTCAATCCAAATTCATTCTCTTTTTTATTAACATATATTCTAGAAATGTTTTAATCATAATCATGAATGAAATGTAATAGCTCCGAAGTTATATCCACGACTAATAAAAAAACTGCACAGCTAGACAAAAATGCCTGGTGTGTTGCATAAAAATCTTTCTGACCAGCAAAGTCCCACAACCAACAGGCAGCTGTTTTAGAACTTGTGTTCGTCGCATGTTTGTCTTTTACAGAGTTAATTAATGCACTGGCTGCATTATCTATGTCTTTCTCAATGTTGTCGATGGAAGAGTTTGCGCTTGATGACGATTTTTCATTTTTTTCATTTACCACAGTTACTGTTTTGGACGAAGAGTTTGTATTTTGTTTGTTTACTTTGGGTATTCTATTCGGAAGTGATGTGTCATTTTGTTCCTTTTCATTTGTTTAAAATCATGGTTTGTTATGCCCTGTTCGTTGTTTGCGTCTTTGTTTGTTACGTCCTCCCGTGTAGTGTTTGCTACTTTGTCGTAATGACTTTGCTCATCTTAGTGTTGATACGCATCTAATCGTTGTTCCAATGTCTTGGGAAGTGATGTTTTACTTTGATCGTTTTCTGTTTTTAAATCATGCTTTCCCCTTTGTTTGTCGTTGGAGTCGTTGTCGTAATGGCGTTGTTCATCTAATTGTTGATTGGGAACAATTGACCCATCCAATGATTCATTGGGAACAAATGGTGCCGTTGATTTTATTTGTGATTGATCGACCTCCGATACTATCTTTGATGGAGCCTCCGTTTTAGTTTTAATAGGTTGTTTAGCACACGCACGTTCAAATCTTTGCACTAAATCATCTGTTGCTTCTGTGAATGATAAATTATAAAATTGATTTATACAATAAACGAAATGCAGATAAATATATTTTTCGTGCTTACAGTTAATTATAGCATATATCTAAATATCCCCACCTCATCTGGTAGTGTTATGTAACACCACAAAGTCCAAAGTAGACTGAGTTAAAAAACCATAGAGTATGTAAAAAGGCAGTTGGGTTGGTCATACCAAGTTGTCCACTGGAAAACATTACATTTATTGGCTTAAGAGAACATTTAGCTCTTTTGGAGAGATAGTATGAATTTCCCTTGTCTCATTTTTAACATGCAAAAATTGTGTCAGTGTTCTTATGTCTGATATGATTTTTCTGGCTGTCCCTTGGTTTGTTTGCTGGTTGATAAAATCATCAACAGAGTTTTCATCAATGGGAACAAATTTTCTTTCTGTTAATGTTGTTCTTAAATTACTTCACCTAGATGTAGATGGTGGTGGAACTTGTGGAATATGTGGTGGAGGTGGGGGTTGTCTGAAGTCAGACAGGAGATGGACATCAGGAATACATATTTCATCATCACTGAAATTGAGTTCATTTTGAAAAAAAACATTGTTAATTCTACTGGTACTGGTGGAGAACAACTAGATATTTCTTCATTCGCCACGGGCAATTCATCATCCAGTACATCAAACCTGTATCTGGCTTCGGTAACAATTTTTCCACTTTGGAGCTCTATTTCAAACAGTGGAAAGTTAAAGTTATCAACCGTATCTTTTATAATGCCTGTTGTACCATTTAAAAATCGGAATTTTGGTCCCTTTTTTATTATTTCGTTCAGCGACATCGCCGACGTAGATTGAAAAGCAGACGACGCGTTCGCGAGTTTATTTACATGTAACCAAGGAAAAAGTTGCAATTTTTTGTAAAGCTTTAGTTTCGAAGAAAGTAGTTCCTGGAATTGAGCACGCGCCGTTATTATTTCAACCAATCAATGAATGAGAACACGAAATTTACTAGTGACGAGAAATATTATTGCCACACCGGTCAAGCGGTTTGAAAATTTCCTTAAAAATAGAGAAAGCATATATCTAAAATTGACATTAAATAATTAAGCGCTGTCGATAACGTGCCTTTGCGGACATTTTACACGAGTACTGTAATAAAACTAGTTAATCAAAAATATCTGAATGAGCCTTCAAAACGGATTAAATAGTTGTATCAGCATATGCCGAGACTTATATAATATTATGTGTAACTGAAGCTCACTTCGCAATGCTCAGCAAAACAAAAACAAAAGGAAAGACACAAATTGGTCTTAAAAGGGGGTTATATCAGGTGTTCCGAACGAGGAAGCATATCATTCTTATATTCAAAATCAGATTGAAGGCACGAACAAGTGGCGAGATCGGTAAAAATATAAGTAAACATATGTAAATTCAGTTGATCTATATTGAAGTGTATTATACAACATTACAAATAATCAACGTAGGTTATTACCAACTATGTAGGTGAGGAATATCAATTGTGACACACTACAGGTTTCATTTTCAGTATCAATGCTATGTTGGATTACGCTGCATCAACTTTTAAATGAGTTTTTTAATTATATACTAAATAGCTTTCAAAGCTGATATATCGAAACCGTATTTCTACCTAAAGGGCGTGGTATGAGTAGGTATTAAGCACCACTGTCAGAAATTTTCAGGCATGCTCAAACTAATAAGACATTTAAATGTAAAGCTAATATCAATTGCATTAGTGTGTCAATTGCATTATCCCCGGTTTGTAACAAATGCGGATTTTGATTGTTTGCTTAACCGATGATACCAATCCCAGCCCCCGGTGGCGTTACTAACGTCTCAGGTTGTATTTTTTGTGCGTTGCTAATGTATGTTCTAGTGTACCAGTGTATGTTATTTTAGACAGGAACATTTGTGTGTTTTTATATTTGCATTTTATACTGCATATGCTCTATATTCACCCTAAAAAATATAAATATGGATTAAATCGGAACTTAACGTCATTGTGCCTAAAGGAGCCATAATACGATTTGTTGTGAGCAATTTTGATAAGTTGCCCATTCAGCCTTTTTCTGACGACAGAAGAACCAATGTTTAGCCTTTTACACTTGTAAGCAGAGGATAAATCCGTTACCTCCTTTATAACCCTAGTGTATAGAAATTGTACAACCTGACAGTACTAAAGGTGGTACAATGTCCATACACCCGGGTTATAACGTAGGTAACTGATACTGCATTTCCAATGTGCTAGAACCAGAACGACTACACACCACGATATACCAAGTATACATACATTTAAAACTATGTGTTAGGTCTTGTTTTGATATATTAATAAAGGTACAATGGCTATCATTTCTTATACATTTCCACAAACTTTGAATTATTGTACATAAATTCTTATGATCGGCAAAAAAGTATCGTGAGCTATATAGCTCAACTGGCTAATAAACGACCATACAAAGAATTCTGTCTATGGCAGTATTGAAAGTATGACCAGTAAGTCCGTGAAATCGAGAATAGCCATTAAACTACACACACATTTGGCGGCGGAGAGATAGGCCTCCACATAGTTAAACTGGTTAACGTCGAATTTTGAAAAACACGATGAAACTTGGTTTGTTTGCTTTTTTGTTTAAATAGGGCTAAGAGCCCACCTCACTATTTTATTAAGCTGTATCATCGTTAATATTGTATTGAGGATGAAGCCGGAGTACTGACATTCTACTGGAAAAGTGGCAGTCCTTATCAATTAAGGTTGAAGCCGATCATTACCTGTCACAGTAAGGTCATAACTAAACCATCCATGTTGACAGACTCCACGTGATCCTGACTAACTACCTTATTTACTCGGCCACTGAAACCCCATGTAGCCTTGTTTTAATGAGGAATTCAAACAATATAAATCAAATAAATTAGGATTAAATAAAACGTCATGTTTTGCTAAGCGCAAAATTATTAAGTTTTTAAACAAAGTCCATTTATTCAATCATCCCAATGCTACAATCATGTAGTTTTAATTGTTAAACTAGTAAAAGCTAGCTAAGATTGATAAATATGTGGCAATGTTTGATCCCTTGGTCTGAAAATTGTTTAAAGGGGTTTTTTAAACTTCAATAATACAAAGTTTTTTTTAAATATATCGGCTCCTTAGTTAATGAGAAACAGTTTGCTTTATATATCGAAGCTAAAAATATATTTCCTTGTCACGATGGAAGACAATTTAAGTCTAATAAGAATCACCTGCGCAAGAATTCATTATCATACCAGAGGGAACAATAATAAATGTTAGTTTAACAAAGTTATTTCTAAATTTCAAATCAATGAAACAAAAAACTGCTGATAGTAATTTAGAAAAAAACTAAATGCACTACAAATAGCCTTATCCTACCTGTTATTAGAATTTGTTTTAATTTCAATAGTATGAATTTAGACAAACCGTGAATTTGCGTGAAGCAAAGTTATACATGAAAATAATCTGTTGGAATATTCAGTACAGGTGATGAAAAGCTAGCTATGAAACCATGTCATAATAGATATATTGATGCGGGTACGGTTATCTGTTAATCTGATACTAACAGAAGTTGAAAATGTTGTAACTGAATAAATTAAAACATGCTTATTAATCATTTATGTACATAAACACAAGTGATACTCTTGAAAAAACATAGATGGCAGATGCAATAAAAGTAGTTACCTTCCAGCGAGCAGTCAATATTAACTCATTTAAAATGACTAGTAGGAGCAATTCAACTACGTACCTTCGTATATCTCTGTTACTGGCTTTTTTCTTAAACTCAACATAAATGGGTGAGGATTTAGTCTGTTTATTCGATTTATTTCAAAAAAGCAATCATCATTCGATTTACATCTTAGATTAGTTTGTACAAACTTACACTGATTATGTATTTGATACTTACTATCAGATTTGTAAAAAATAATGATCACAGTATTTAAATATGCAAGGAAAACATTAATTAATTTTAATATATGAAATATATCTGTTTTTAATGCATGTATTTGTTTTACTATGGACTCAAAAGTAGCAATCAACTAAGTTTACATTTGTTATGCGTTATGTTATCGTTTTCGTCATGTTGAGTCTGTTTCTTGCTAAAATGTGTCTCCTTCTGCTGGATATAATAAATATTTAACGTTATGAAAGGTTTATGGTATGTTTAGGGTCGTTTGCGTTTTCGGTATTGATTACGTGATTTTGAATAACAAATTTTGAATGAACTTTCAAATTTTCCATCGATCCTTTTGCTGACAATACTTGGTTGAGTGATGTGTGATTTCTTTATAAAAGTAAGATACCAATTATACAAATAGACAAGAATCAAATACATTGTAACCTGTACGGGGTAATATTTCCGATTCACAATTAATACAGTAAATAATGTTTAAACGAAAGAAGCCGTATAATCATTTTAATAACAAGATATGGACTGCAAATATTACAAGATGATTTATGGGAAAAGGCCATAATCGATCGATGTGTCTAGTTTTTTGAAAAAGTAATATTCTACTATTTGAGCACATTAATGCCAAAATGTCTGAACTACTATTTTAAATATTACATGCATGATCATAATTAACAAATCAGAACAGTTTTTTAAACCGTATCTCATAGATTACAACACAAATCTCTGCATTGCTTTACGTTGTGTTTATTTCCATGCTTACATCAAAAAGTTATATGTAATAAAGAATAATGAAAAAATTGTCCAGTTGTTTAGGCAGTATGGATGTAACGGAAATTCAAACTGACACGTGTCACTTATGCTCCTACTATTCATTCATTGATTTTTTCCACATCTATTGATAGGTTGGCAATAAGTGTTTTGATTTGACCTCCGCACATGCCATTTAGTTTAGTCCCATCAATAGACCCATGTGTAGATCTTAATTTTGTGTTATTTACACAACAACACTAGTGTTTTTGAATAAAAAATAACGTGAAAGAAAAATATAAGTGGGGCGTCAAAGTAGCTTGGCAAAAAGGGCTGCTTTCTTTCTGCAACAAACATTTGCAGCAGGAAGTTGTACCTTTACATTATATTCGTAGTACAAGTAAGTATTGACATTCTCACAAATTCGGTAAAGGACGTTTGTGCAGTCCTTTTTGCGCAGAAAGATGACTGTTTTGTAATTACGCCTGAGGGATTGAGCTAGAGCTGGGCATCGAGTTTTGAAAAAAATATTAAAATTTCATATTTAGGATTACAATTTAAGGATTCTGTATTTTTTTCAAAGTAAAAGGTCCCGTTCAATTATTAACATTTATGTCTCCATTCTTCCAACATACCAAACTATTTTTCGTCTTTGTAGCCATCGATTTGCAATTTGATACTAAAATCTAGTTTTCCGATTATCTTCCTATTTTATATGTCTCTTTTTGTAAAATACAAAGCCTAATGCAATTATCTCTGCAGAATTTAATATTATTTGCAGATTTGAGATTTTGTATAAAAACTCTTTGTTACCTTTAGTTATTAGACTGCCATTGGAAATTAAATCTGGCAGTTTAAAATTGGTCACATGAAAAACAACTATTTTGCTCTGACACTACAGTGTTAATAGATTGGTAGATTTTGCGTCGATAATTTTTTTGGCTAAATTTCCTGATTTTTTTTTGGCTAAATTTCCTGATTTTGAATTCGTAAGACCTACAAAATGAAATTAACAATCCTTTCCAAATCAATGATTCTTGTAAGGTCCGTTGCCACATATTATTTGATAGCAAGCTTTTTGATCAAGACGTCCTTTACTAAACTGTTCTGGCTTCAATTACAAATTTTCTTTAAATCAACAAAAACTTAAATGCATAATTCTTTTAACAAGTCAAAGTGCTTCCGATTATGATTACAAACTTAACATATATTAGTACAGTAAACAAAATTTCAATAGCCAGCTGCAACTTCCATTCATGAACACGCCTGACGACTTAAACCATTTAAATGGTCGACATTTCTGATTAATTGAATGTTTAATATATACCGTAATTAATTATTATTTATAACTAAGAAAGTCATGACAACATTGATAGTGTTTATTTAAAGGAATACAGTTATATTTAATAATCAAACGGCTGTACAGAAAGTTTTGGTGAAAAAAAGAATGTGAGCGGTTTTTTATGGATATTTTTATGCTAAAAATTTACATTTAAAATCCATTCATTTTGCTACTACTGAAAAGGAATAAGCAAATAAGCAAACAGACTATGCAAATCATAATTCTGAAAAACATATAAACTATAAATTATGACTGACCATTATATGGCATCCAAGTACCATTTTCTACATCAATTTCACATTCTGTAATACAAATATCTATTCCATCTGTACTTGGTATATTTGAAATGTCGCTTGGACTTCTCCATAGCAATCTTTTCAATAAGCTTGTCTTGCCAACACCTTCCCTACCAACTATGATTACACGAGCGTAATGTCGAAGTTCCTTTGCATTTTTTACATCTGTTCAAAGAAACAATATGCTATCTAGAGGCGTAACGGTGATATAATTTAGACCTAAAATCTGGCAAAAATGTTGCATCTGACATGTGTAGCAGTACGGTTTCGATCTGCTTTAATTAGTTTTGAGGATAACGCCTGTTAATGCATTAGTTTCTATATTTTAATATCAGCTACACTGGGAGTCCGATGTATTTGTCAAAACAATATACACTGTATAGAACTATCCAAGCTACATTCACATTCAGTATTGGCTTTAATCAGCTTTGCAGTTCCTTAGGAGAAGTCATTAAAACATTTCAATAGGGTCTCTTGTTTCACTTGCGTATCTCCTTCGGCGATTGATATAAGGAAAAAGTTGTATGAAACCATTTTTATGGATATCACTTCGCAAGTTCGGTTTTACGTGGTTTAACTGTTATATAGAACTAGCTTTTTAATAATTGTAATAGATTATTCCGCAGTATCTGGAAAGACGATTACACAATTTATCTTTGACCTACGACAAATGATATCCTGTTGTGGTGGTAATATGACACTACTTGTGCATGTAATTAAAGAAATCACAAACATAGCAATATATATGATTATTATGTTTTGATTTATCAGACTTGCAGTTTCTGAGATGAAGTTTAAAATGTAATGTGATCGTTTATAAACGAGTTGTTTGAATGAATAGGGTTTATTGCTTATTCAGCAATTTTTCAGGTATATCAACACAAAAGTTGTGACTCTTGCTAAATAAGGTTGGATTCCAGCACACTTGTTATACCTGTGTATAAAATTAAGTCAAAAGAACCAATATATAATATGATTGCTATGTAATAATTACCAATTACTGTTAATGTAAACGGTTTACTTTTTGAAGATCCTTTAGAATTCCTTACAAAACAAGTGTATGTTCCTGCATCAGCTACTTCGACCTCGTGAATAGTTAGAGTTGCATCATGTTTCTTTTTAAAATCATACTTCTCACCGCTTTCCAAATATTCATTGCTACCACTTCGTTGCCATATTATGTCATAGTTAGATTTTATTGCACATGCAATTTGGGTACGCATGCCACTGACAGCTTTTCCTGAAGGTTGCTCTAAATATATCTTTGGGTTTTCTGAAGAGATTGTGAACCATAAAGACTTAAATGATAAACACAACAGTTGGAAATAAAAAAGGCATCAGCAATTGATTTTGTTGAAATGGATAAAACACTGCATACCATATCCTTGATAAAAAACCTTTTAAATATCACTACTTAACAAATGAACTTCATACAAGTAGCCAAAATTAATAACCGTATAGAATATAATTATGATAAAATGTTTGGGTATCGTACTTAAAAACCTTTTAAATATCACTAATTAACAAATGAACTTCATACAAGTAGCCAAAAATAATAACCGTGTAGAATATCATTATGATAAAATGTTTGGGTATTGTTCTTAAAGAGATTTCTTGGTGAGCCAAATGCCGAATCAGAATGTGACGGATAGCAAAAAGAGGAAAGTACTAGTACAGCTTATTTCATATAAAGCACAAGATAAATGTACCAGATAAAGATTTCCCCACTTTACGAAAACCGTCGCAAATAAACATCGTGTTTAGTCAAAATTTATTAAAAAACAAACTATCAGCGACAATGCATATTGTAGTAACCGACTAAAATAATTTATGCTCACCTACATATTTTCTAAAATTTAAAGTGATGCCTACAAAATATAAAGAGCACATGTAATATTTTAACAGGTAATAATGATATCAAATGCATCTTATGTGCATTCATTGACCTCCCGGACATATTTTCATATATTATAAATGTTACAATGTAGTTTAATATTTAGCATGTCTATGTCTACGATTCACCCCGGATAATTAAGCTATATTTTTATATAACGGATTTGGCCAAGGAGACTAGACCGCTGGACATAGTGCAGGCTATTTGGTGCCACAGTGTCACAACGTTGTGAGTTGGAATCTCGCTGAGGGTAAGCAAACATTTGACAGTGTAAAAATCTAATTCTAACAATGTTGGGCTTAATTTGTAGACGTATATATACATATTTGATATTAACCCTGTATTTCTGATGCTTCAGAAATCCGCTGGATAGATATATTATATCGTTGTCACAAATATATGTTACTTAAAAGGTCGGTTTATAAATGTACATTCTATTATCAAACCCTTATTTACTAAAACAGAGTTTGCAAATAAGTAATGCAGACACAAATGGTGCATTATTTAATCCAGAGGTCGCCTATGCGTTTATCGTAACGTTATTAATTTTCTGTCGGCGGCGAATTTTCGCAATTTAACCCAATTTCAAATAGTTTGAAATTAGTATTAATCTTGTCGTTTGATTGAAAATATTAAATAAGAAGATAAGATCTTTATCTGTCTAATTATATCAAGTTTATGACAATGATGATGACTGAGTGCTGTATTTATGCGTTTGAAGTGGAGACATTTTGCGAAAAAATTGGTCGCCTTAATTTTTATTTCTAAAATCATGCCGATTTAAAAATTGTTTTCGGAAGCTGTTACTTGGGTGTTTTTTATCACGTATGGCTTAAAAGTAACAAAGAGTCTTCTTGTTTTCAGATCATCTTTTGAGAATTGCCCATCTATCGATTTTCGAAGAAATATGAAAAAAATTTAAAATATGTGCCGGAAAATACTTTTCAGCCTTTCCGTAAGGTTCGCACAGTCGGATGTTGAGAATTTAATCCTTTTCATTTCCACAAATAACATAGGTTACACATAATCAACAATAGGTACTTGAGAAATTATTTGGATATTTGGTTGTTATGGGCATGGTTTTGACCAGAAATTTGTATTAAGTGTTTTACTTTCTCTTCGTAAATTTGATTTTACGGACGTTTAACTTTTTGGACTGACAAACAAACTGACTTACAACGATGGAAGTCGGCCATGGAGGCCAATTACTACCGGTTACAGATTAATTTCTTTAAGTAGTTACATACGATCTTGTATGCTCAGGGTCAAACTTGGTTGATAAGTTAATAAAATATATTTTCATTAAATAGTCCTTCTTTTTGTTGATTACAAGCAATATTTCCTATAAAATATATTGTAGCAATAATGCAAGTTTTCAGTCTGTGAAGTTTATCCCTTAGTGAGAGTTTGCTCCCTAATATGTTAGTCCAGCCATGGAGGTTGTTGCCACACAAACAAAAAAACCCAACTTAGTAGAAAGTCATTTTTCAAAGTTTTAGACAGCTCATAATGTTTGTTCAAAATGACTTATAAACACAATTTATCACTCATTTGAAAGCACACATATAGCACAACAAAAAGAAATTAAACAATATTTCTTTTTAACGCAACCAATTAATTTGATTGCAAATGTTTCAAAAATTTGGTACTTTAGGAGAAAAAAATATAAAAAATAGCACATTTTTGAACCGCTTAACAGATTTTAAATTTTTTCTCCTATATTCTTCATTGTGAAATGTATTAAAATTAAAAAGACAGGACATATTTTCCATGATGTTTTTTCTTGGCTGACCTCCATAACATAGGTCACAAAACATTGGAGCAACTAATATTGGTATCATTTTCACTAAGTTACTAGTTCACTAAGATTTTGAGTTACGCTACTAATATGTGATTATTGTCATCATATATTTGGCATTCTTTTGTGTGTAAAAAAAAAGAAAAATCAACCAGCTATACTCACCTATTGTACAAGGTATACAAATTATTCCAAGTATTATGCATGCACAAATTATTCTGTAATTCTGACCTATAAGACATAAAATGTCATAAAAGATACCAAGTTTAAAATGATTCCAAGCTTATATTTACAGGTTAGACAAAGTAATATCTCCAGAAATTAGTGTTGCTATCGGCCACTGTTATTGAATTAATAAATGAAATATGGTTAAAATTTATTAATTGTGTGCAAGAGCATCTAACTGATTTTGAATACAGCTACCTGTTACATGTTAGTAGTAGAAATTGTTCAGCAGATACAGAAAACGTATTTACATAAATTATAAATCCGTATGACGAGAAACACACGGCCACACAATGAACGATGGCAGACTGCAATCAAGTGAAATAAACTTTAAAATGCAATTAAAATTGGTGACGAATGCATCCACGAAGTCCTTTTATGGTTAAGTCAATTGCATAAAGAAGGCAGAAGAGACCGAAAAATTTATTGAGAATGCAAAATCGCCTGGGCCATCTGCGACACAGGCGCCACGGTGCGAACTATTGTTCTAAGACGTGACGTTGTATGTTCTATAAACGTTATATCATTTGTGAACATTAAGCTATACTTTTGTCATTTATTATAAGTTTTGGCTTACAACAAACAGTTAAAATGACTGTCAGATCATTGTCATAAACCTTACTGTTTGGAAGTTTTCGGCGTATTATTTTGTCTAATTACATTTCAGAAATCATCTCTGTTGCCTGATATACCTCGATAAACCTTTCATAAAATGTACATGAAACATCCCTATCAGAAAATTGAAATACATTGTAACTTCACCAGTTCGAACACGGATCTCTCAAACACACATAATTTATCGAATCTTTCGAACACCTATAAAAGTACGGAATTATATTATCAATTGTTAAAGTGCTTCGAATTCTCTTACACAGATTTCTCGAAAAATCGAACTAAGCAGTCCAAATTGTAAACATCCATTGTAACAAACATGAATTCTCGAACTTGACTCGAATTATTGACCGCTTTGGTTCATAAAATGTGGGAATATGGAACACATCCCTGCAAAACACTAAGCTTAATTCATAATTATATAATCCATAATGATTATGTCGTCAAGAATTAAAAATCCGATCAAATATCGAGGTCATTGACGCGCAATGTAATGCTATAATAACATATTACACATCTTATTAACATCTTTGCCGAAAATTAACGACGCAAAATAAGAGTAAATATTTTTATTTTAACAAAACCATACAACATGCGTAACAACAAGTCTTATATATCCAATACAAAAAATAAAAGCAATGTGACAGAGTATTAATTGAAATATATATGTTAATATCGATTCCTGTTGGCTCATAAAATATTTCCGAAAATCACAAGACCAGACTTTTCGAACGTAAAAGATTTACAAACTAGTCTATAATAATCACAACTTTTTGCGTGTTATAATCCAGCGTAATATTAGTGCATGAGTACCAACTTCCAAATAGAACATATATTACTATTGAATAAAAGACTACTTTAATACTAGTCTTATGATTGTTGCAGATTTCAAAATATAAAAACAAACTCCTCTGCAGACATTACAGTACTTGCACCCGTAAACGCAACACTTTGACTGATTGATAACTGATTGGTGACGGATTTTGGAACGCTGACGGATCGCTGACTGATTGATGATGAATACATCCGTCCAAAATTATGAATCCGTCATTACCTTGGTAACCGTCAGCGATCAGTTCAATCAGTCCGATCCAAAATCCGTCATTAAATTATATGCATAAATCGGTCAGTTTATTGACGGATACGTATACATTAATAATTTAGAGATAAAACGAATTCTGCGTGATTTGAATATTATATATGCATTTATAATAAAATTTATAATATAATAAACGCAAGTATTCTAAAGAATAGTTAATACAATGTCTCGTTCTTAAAAATAATATAATTAAACTTATTTAAAGAAAAAACTATTTTATTTATATTATTTAATAAAGCAAATTTCTTTAAAACAGGACATATTTGCGGGTTGCGCCCTGTAAACCTTAAAAAAACTTCGATTTAAGGCACATCAGTAGCGACGAGGTAAATGTTTTATTTTCGTTATCCTTTATTGATTCTCTTTTTTTATTTCCGCGACTCGTGATTTCGGCCTATTTTATTTTCTGCGACCTGTTACATGTATATTTGTTGTATATTAAGCCGACCCGACTCCTTCCAATCAGTAACAGATTTATTTTCATTTAGGAAAGGACGTTGCATCTTTTTGTTATCATTACTAGTTACTTAAATGTATGCTTACGTGTTTTTAATTAGTCTACAACATTTTAAATACAATTATAAAACAATTGTTTAAATGTTGAACAAGCTTTGTCAATCAAAACAAATTGTTTACTAAACAAAACGTTGAATTGTAAAATATATAGCGATTCTTGTCGCAAGTTTTATTTGACAGAATAAAAGAAGTTAAAAGTATAATTACAATTACGCTGGATTGTTTCATTTATTTCATGGCGTCCATTTTTAATTGGGAGTGAGGTGGGAGGAAGCCGGAGTACACGGGTTAAAACGGACAAGTCAATACAGTTGGAGTCAGGCACACCCTGTCTGCAGTCGTTCGAAAATTCGCAACGTGTTTATAGGCATGTGATAACTAGTAGATGACTAACCAATCAGCCACTGAGGCCCTAATAACGCCGGGGAGACTTGTCTGTGAATACTGCAGTTAAGCGTAAAAATGTGTTACAGACAGACACGTGTTATAGTACGAAAAAGTAATTTTTTTAACAAAACATCATTTATTCCCTAGGTCTATGAAGATCGGTTTGAACATTGTCATTACAGTCATATCGATAAAACAGAACTTTTCAAAACGTACCCTTTAAAAGATTGTCATTCAATTTGAATAACTTATTTCATTGATTGATTGATTGGATGCTTGCTTTTCTTTCAGCGAGGGTGTTCAGCCTTATTCATGAAGAGAAAAAGTTAAATATCAATTAGATTTGTTTGTTTGTTTGTTTGTTTAAATATTGTTTAACGCCACTTTCAGCAATTTTTGCAGCTATATCATGGCGTCCCATTTTTATTGGAGGAGGAAGAAAACCCCGGTCCTTCGGTAGGAAAAGTGGCAATCCTTGTCAATTAAGTCTAGTGCATCCTGTCCGACTTGAGACTCGAACCCGCAACCTCAGTGTTGACAGACAACGTGATCAATAGTAGACTACCATAACCACTCGGCCACCGAGCCCCCCTCAGTCAATTAGAGAAATATGGATAAAAGGGCAAACATTTTGAATTCAACTGGAAAAATAAGTGGTATGGGTATGGGCGGAAAATTTTAAGCCTTCTCCTTTTCGAAATCTACAAACGAGATCATTAGCGTGCAAGTACTCTCTAAACACGTCATTAATGTTCGCGGCAATTCTATTATGTCCTGAACCACCCCCGCCTCCCAAAAAAACGTGATACCTAGTAACTAATTTTAAACACTTCCGAATTTAAAGGAAACCATTCATACTTATATATCATTAAATATCGAAATAATATAACAGACATCGTAAAATAAAGAAATTGTGACGGAAAAATGCGAAAGCAGAATTTATTTTAAAATTATGTTTACATATTTGCGTCTTTAACTCGAAAGCTTCTATATACAAACGCTTTTATTCTGTATTTGACATTTAATTCTGTGTAAATTCATGTGACACAACTAGATTGTGAATCAAATATATATAAATAGATGTATTCGCTTTTGTCGTAAATCTTTCTTAGTATTATACACCGGAATTCTTAGGAATTGTGCCACAGAAAGAAAACTGATCAAACCACGACAAATGATCTTTTTACGCGTTTATAATAAAAAACCTCGACCGCGGTGGTTAAGGTAGCAGTAATATAGTATTGATCACCGAGTTATCTGTTCGACCCTTACAGCGAGAGGGTGTGTTCGACTCATCCCTAAATTTGCAAAGAGAACCAGTTTTCCTGTCGAAGGTCTGCTGTTTCGTTGGGTACTGCAGCTCTTCCTTATAAACACTCGACGCCATATTAAATAGACTAATCTAATGTTTGAAAATAGTCTTAAACTAACTTCAATGATACATACAAACAATGCTAACGCGAAAGCGCGACGTGAAAAAAATGTTACTATTCCGCCTTCGTCTTTCTCGCTTTTCCGCTTTAAAAAATTTCGAGTCAAATACGAGATGTACGCCTTGTCACGCGAGGTCAAATATTTTTTTAATTCATTGTGTGTGTGTTTTTTTTTCCATTTCTTTTTTTATATATAAAATTGCACTATGTGATGTTTATATTCCGTCACAGATGCATTAGTTATATATTGGGGAAGTTCCATTTATGATTTATAACTTTAGACTCGACTTTTTCCGCTTTAAAAAATTCGAAGACAAATACGAGACGTACGCTTTGGCACGCGAGGTCAATTTGTTTTAAGTCATTTTGTGTGTATTTTTTAAAAATTATTTTGTTAATAAAATGACACTATGTGATGTTTATATTTCGTCACAGATGCATATATAACTAGTAATAGATTGGGGTAATTTCCATTCGTATTATTTATAACTTTCGACCTGTTTTAGCCTTATTATTATTAGGTTAAACGAGCCATAAATGAGGACATAACAGTTGACATTTGTATACTTCTAATATTTGCAAGTGAAACGAATTTTCACATTTCGAAATATTGATTGAATGGACGGATTGGAGCGATCAGTCCAAATCGATCCGTCAGATCAGTCAAATCGTTCCGAATCCGTCAATTGACGGATGGACAGATTGGGAACGATCTGACGGATTGGGAACGATTTGACTGATCTGACTGATTGATAACTGATTGCTGACGGATTTTGGAACGCTGACCGATCGCTGACGGATTGA
The DNA here is from genome assembly GCA_944474755.1 of Limnoperna fortunei. NCBI lineage: Eukaryota > Metazoa > Mollusca > Bivalvia > Mytilida > Modiolidae > Limnoperna > Limnoperna fortunei. The sequence goes on along the minus strand of OX104124.1, from coordinate 9,785,650 downwards.
TAAAAGTGTTGCGTTTTCAATCTCAAGTACTGTATCCTGGTTAATAATCATAGAAAAAACCACTGATCTATAAATACCTAGAGGCAGAATGTTTTCATAATGCTCATACTGGCTATAGAAGACTGTGACAAATTCTGTAAATCTGCAATCAGATTAAAATTTACAACTTATAAAATTTGCAGATTATTCCAATGAATTCGCAGCTAAATTTTAGACAAACGGTTTCACATTGAAGAATTACCCTGTTTGCACTTTGTCAATTGGGTACATGTTTTTGGATGCAGATTGTCTGATCTGAAGGAAGTATTTAAGATTCTAGACATCTATTACAAAAAGCTTTAAGAAGGAAGTTTCCCGTTTGGGTAGCAGACATTGGCATTATTTAAAAAAATTATATGAGTATTCATCTTTTAAACCTTAAATAATTATCACTTAAGCTACTTTTACATGTATTTCCGAAGTACAATTGGTCTAACTGCAAATACTGTCATCATTTTACACAGTCGTCGTGCAATGTTATGATGTCAACAGTTTGAATATAATAATGTCTGGCAAACTAACCTTATTAACAAAGACCTAATTGCCGTTTAGTTTCGTACATTGTGTATTCTGAATCGAATAAATCTGGAAATAATTTGCTTCATTGCCTCTTATCTTAATGTATACATAAACTTACATTGTTGTTTCGTTTTGTTCACATGTTGCGAAATTCAGTAATGTGTTTTCATTGCATTTAAAACCTACAAAATGATGTTCGAACATTAAATATAATTTACAATTGTACAAATAAAAAATTAAGCATGTCATTAAAATAAGTATATACTGGGTTCAAACAGATTGGAAACAAAGTACTTAGCTATCTCAAACGTCTATGGCACAATCACATTAAGAAATCAATACAGAAAAGAATTATCTTACCCGGTAAACATTTCGTTTTATAGCACGAACAGTCTTCTTCCGATGGAATACAATAACACACATTTTTGGGTTTTGTTACAAAGGTATACTCATTTTTAAAATCACATCGACAAAAAGTGTCCCTAACAACCGTTCCATTATTGAACACAACCTGCCCGTCTTCGTCACATTTTGATTTCTGATATACACAGTCGCTGTTTCCATCTGCCGTAAATTTGAATGGTTGATACCGGTGCTGATGACATTCAACAAAATCGTAAGTTGGGCGCAAAACGAATTTGCCACCTATACAAAGCAAAATAATAGATAAAGTTTCACTGCAAAATGCTACAACATTAGCTTTTTATATACTTGGGACAGGCATCTATGTCTTCTTATTTGAATAGTAAGGAAGGCTACTGGATTTAATTAGATTCGAAATATTGTTTCTGGATTTAACCTTTCTTATAAGTAGACTAATTGATGTTGGACTATACGGCGATCCTATCAATTCAACACCATTTACAGTGGAATTTAGAGAAATTATTAGACTTCAAGTATTAAATGCAAAATTGATTTTCTGCATTGGAAATTTTTCTTGTATTTTGTGTTTTGTTAAATATTAAATGCATTTTATAAATAAATCGTAATTTGTATATTTGCTTTTGTTTGTTTTGTTTTTTTTTTGTTGGCTGAACTATGGTTATTTCTGAACCTTTACGTTCACAACTGGAAAACAAGAAATGGAACTTATTCATCATGTTTGTTGGTAGAAGCAATCTTATGATTTTTCAAACAGTTTATGGCCTAAAATGGCAGAAACCATGGAAAATAAACATTATGTTTTCATTGAAATGGGAAAAATGTCTACTAGTCAAACTGGCAAACAATATGTTAAACTAGGATATTTGGATTTACAGTGACGCAAATTCTATGAAAGTGGAACCCGATTCTGTCGAGGTTCTTTTGGCCTATTTTGGACGAGGAGCTGAAATTAAAAATTATCACTTGGTCATCATATCAAAATGGAAATGCATTTAACAAACAATTTATTGAAAGTCGAAATCGCTTAGTGTAAAATTGTTACATATATTTGTGTTGAGGCTTGAAAATAAGATAGAAAGTTTGTACTTATTGCACGATGAAATCTTAACACAATGCAAAGGTTAGAGCAATAATTATTAAACAGTTGTGATGCCATACAAGCTCCACCTCTTACGACATCTTAATTAATGCGTATAGAAAACTAAACCAAACCATTTCATAATACTCAGTTGTAGATCAAATGACCGAATGAAAAGATGGTATTGTTGTTGGCAATCTGAAACACTTTATTTTCAGTTTAACATTTTGTGTTGTCACCAACACATCAGACACGGTACCAATGGAATACAGAGGCACTATTATGGTGCTCTGCATTATCTTCATGAACAATATAATGTGCAAAAATCGAAATTAGGATGCGTCTTTATTCCTTTTATATTACACCGTTAGAATGAGATATTAAAAATTTGTTGCGCAATGTGCTAGAAGTGATATGTACTAATATCAATCTTTTTTAATAGCTAGAAATACCTGTTCTTTAAAAATTTTTAATATAAATTACATTTTAACTTTACGTTTAAATTATAAAATCAAAATTTAAACTTTAGAAATGTAAACATTGAAAAGAGAATGACGTCATAATACTTTCGGTTTACTTTAACTTATCTTCATTACAAAATGGCAAGTCTAGAGAACACCCGAACTTCAAATTTCTGCGCTCTCGCCGTTGAAATCCAATGCTCCTGACCTGACGTTATATCCGAAGGCCGCTTATGCTAAAAAGGATATCATCGTCAGGATACCAGAATATACTGCGGTAGGGCGGACTCAACTATAATAAACAAAGATGACACTTTTCCACCGGGTACTACGATTTCGGTTTCCAATCAGGGATCGTTAAATATAGAAATGCCTGCACGTCCGGAACATGTGTTTTCATTTTCGGTTTTTGTTGCAGGCTATATATGTGTTAATTTTTTGTCAATCCTTCGGATTAAATGTGCATATCTAATTTATTGTTGTACTTCATTTATATTTATCACAGAACTGTAATACCTAATGGACCTTCCTCATTTTGTTCGTCACATAATTCCTCATATAGACTGGAATTTGCAGTTGAATGTAAACGTAGCAAACATTTATAATGTCTTGCAACTGAACATATTTCTCTGGCGTATAGCTGCCACTGGGAAGGTTCCGGGCATTTTCTATCATATGCTGTGCTCAATATGGCTGTCTGAAAAGAATAAACGGAAAAAAATTAAGGAAACTAACAACGGAAGCTTAAGGTCCCTAAAACGTATTTTGCGAAAAGTAGTTCAAGATACATGCAACTACAGCTTCTAACCATTGTGTATATAAAAAACGACTCGAATAATACGACTGCATGTTTTTTTATTATAAATCATTATACACACTTTTATACAATTGTCATTACATATTCAATCTTATATATTTGTATACATTTTCATCCAATCAAGTATAAAAAAGCAAATGATCCGTGTAAAATGATAATAAGACATTGCCGATTCTTTTTATTACAAAATTACAGAGAGTTAAGCATGTTTTAATGCTTTTTTAAGGAAACATAGTTTTGGGAAACATATTGTTTTTCCCCTCCTTCTTATTCTTCTTCTTCGTTTTTCTTTTGTCTTTCCTTCAATATTGGCCTCTCTTCTTCTTACATATGTGATGTCTGATCAGCACAAACTTTTGTGTAAGTATGTTGGGGCTTATGTGAAGGTAACTTAAAAAAATTACAAAATGGCCGTTATTGTCAAAATGGCCGCCATTGAAAATACAAGTACTTTTCTCGAATATCCGAAATGGGTACACTGATTTCAATGAAAAGTTATACAATGATACAGTTGACTATTCTGAGCATTTCTGCAGAAATAGATTGACGCTATAGCCGCTATTGGGTAAGACGACCATTTCACCACCCCCCTCCAACCGCAACTGTGCCGGGGTTAAACAAACTTGGTATGCAGTCAACTAAATTAAGGCTTCCTTTAGAAGACATTTGTGTTGGCATCCCAACACAGTTATTAGTATTATATTTTGAGATGTTTATTTTACTATTTGCAGACTCACATCTTAGCTCAAATGCCAGCCATTTAATTAATAATTCGCGAAAACACTAGTATGTTTCTAATTACCAAGATTAGCAGCAACGTGATAATCATTCCGCATTCCATTATTCCTGAATAAAATAGTAAGCAAAATACAATTAAGTGTTATTTATAGCCACATGTATATATAAATGTAACAAAAACGTTATTGATTATAGATGTATATCTGTAGCAGGATACAAAATGCCATAAATAATAATCGCAGCTTTGAATATAATTTAACCAGGTGTACGAAGTATAACTTGCGTCCGTTCAAACCTGTTAACTTGGTGTTTTTTTTTATATGTTACTGTCAGTTGAGTAGAAACAAAAAGATACCCAAACAATAAGTATTAAATTGTATCACTTTAAATCACTACACTTTTCAAACAGTTCTTTTACTTGTTCAATAATCAACATAACATAATTGTAGTATGTTTATCAATTGTATATCTCTGAATTGTTTGTAGTCTTCCACAAAAATACACATCTATGTGAGTGCAATATACAAATATTGTAATCAGTGAAAAATAATACTTCAACGGTATCGTTTAAATGAGCACACTAGGAAATAGCAAGAGATTCTTTTTTAAGTTTTTTTTTTAAATAATTGTTGTCACTTAGGATTGATCCTCCAAACTATTCAGGGTTAGGAAACGTGGTTTGGAAGAAGAATACATACAACATGTCAGTTTGGCATATTCTGAAAGTAATTTGTATAAGAACATGAGTTTGTATTGGCCATTAGACAAAACTAAATTTGTCAGCGTTTCGTGGACACAGAAACCCTCACGTGTGAGGACTAGGATTGATTTACATTTGACTCACAATGATTATACTTTGTATAACACATTGTAGAACATGATGCACTGGAAAGTAAACATTCATCTTCCTGAGCTTGTAGCAGAGGTTACTTAAGTAACAATATCGGTTTATTGCAATTGTGTAAATGGTCCTATTAACCTAATTGACCTTTACATTTTCTAGATTGTTAGTCAAATTTGCATAAATTTGTAAATCACGTCGTGTTCTTTGTGAACACTTCTCACTTAGATGTTCCCTTGGTATGCGTTAAGTACTTCCAGGAAGATCACGAGGGCTTTACCTGTGCACATGAACTTAAGTGCTTAAAATAAGAAACATATGCGTTCTCCTTCATAAAGTGTCATCATTCCATTAATAAAAAAATCAAAAACGTAAAAAATATAACTTACCCCGAGGTTTGTTGCTTCCTCTTTGTATCAAATAATTCAGGTACATCTAACCAAGCTGTGCCATTGTGACCAAGTGTGTAAGTTTGTCAACAGTACCAAAGAAAATGTTCACCTTTATAACAAAAAATGCAATCTTTTCTCAGTTCAAACGTCAGACAAAATAAAAATATTTTACAAAAAAATCAGCACAGACCTCTTCCACTACATATCAATCTAACCCTGTCTCCCATTTTATTAAGAGTTCTTCATAACATTCAAAACGCTTAACGATTTTAATATGTCAAAATGAAATGCACCTATAGAAAAATAGTTCATGTAGTGGAACATTAAATGATACCCCTCCACGTTGCATGTTAATATTCATGAACGCATTTTACTAAATGAGAAATTAGCCTACATGAACAGTTGAAAATAATAACAGTCCATCTCAGAAGATAATGTTTACCTTGACCTTGGAATTATAAAAATAATTTCAAATGAGAACAACTCATAATGTACAAATGGGATTGTGCTGAAAATTGAAAAATATCTTAATTTTATTGTATTTAACAGCTGTGCAATGTTTTCACCAAATCTGTTTTCTAGGTATTTTTTGGAATCCGTCAACTGACATTTGAATTAGCCTAAATGGAAAACTACAAATTGAATTGTGTTGAAAAAATTGAAATTGATCTAAACAAAATATGTTCGTATTCAAGTTATCATCTGGAAACCACCAACTGATGAAAAAGTGGCCTTAGTCGAAAACTACAAATTGGATTGTGCTGGAAATCGAATTTGGCCTTCATTTTATGGTAGTTAACAGCTGTGTTTTGTTTGTTGACGCGTTTTCGAGTCATCAACTGGAAACCACCGAGGCACGGACATACGGATAATATAACATAATACCCAGGCACTTTTTGTGATGGGGTATAAAAGAATACAGTTCAAAACGAAAACAACTAAATCTATGAGATACCCTACTGATCCAGAGCACATTCAAAAATTAAGATGATTCTTACAATGTGATCCAATGTTTAGTCGGAACTATGTACGAGTTCACACACTGGATCTCTTTGCGGAGATTAGCGAGGGTGACTAACGTTATCCTGTCTTCACATCAGTTAAAAAACCTTTACGATATTTTTAGTGACTTCAAACCGACTATTTTTTACACATATTTCCAATTCGGCAGAGAAAGTAGGGTCTGGAACATTAAAATAAACTTCTATAAGATCTTACCACTTTTTCGCCAAACAAATTTGACTACGAGACCGAGTTTTTATAAAACTGGAGTCTTATTTTTTAAATAATGATCCAAGACCAGAGATTACCATTATACTTACAAATTATGTTATTAATCCCGAAATGTTTATATTTTTATAGCGCGCGTGATAAAACCTGTCAAACTCCTTGAATGATAAACGTTTCTCCATGACCGCATCATAATGTCGTGTAAAAAAACATGTTAAAAAGTTGCTTGAATTTAACCGTCCATATCAATTTCGTACACACAATTCAGATTAAAGGATCAATAAATCGTGCATCGATGTGCATAAAATAAAGTTTGGTAATCCTTGCTAACCAGAAAGACATACTGGCAAGAAATGAGACATTTTTAAGTGCGCATTTCTTATGCGTGACTTCTACAGAATTAAACTTTATTTGGCATTCTATTTTCCAAAGATAGTTGTTTAATGCCAGTCTACATAAATAAGGAATATTTGTAAAGAACCTATTATAATGCAATATTTAGAAGTCTCTTGAATTTAGACAAAAAGAAATAGTACATTTCGCCAATCAGAAACTAGGATTGCCAAAGACGGGCAGGTTTCTAGTTGCATCGAGACAAAATATAGACTGTTTGTAAAGAATATAAAATACATTATTTGTACAACTTATTTACACTTGACCTGGTTGTGAGCAATTCCGCACCTATCAACTGAACTCCGGCTAAATTTGGTTTACATTAAAATAGTAGTTTCAGTAGAGAAACTTAAAATTTGAAAAGTTATCGACAGATGGACACATATTGGTAAAATATCTCGTTCTGGCTAAACAGAACCTGTTTAGTTTTGATAGTTTATCTTGATTTTTATGAGACGGCATTATATTTCATTTATCTTGTGGTAACAACTATTTCGTTTAATAAGAACATATTTGACAATCTAAACATCAGTTTTGAAAATGCCAAATGTTAACATTCTTGCATTTGTAGACAAGATTTTTCGCTTCTTGCGTCAAGGTTTGTTAATTTATCTAGTGTCAATAACAAGATTACAAATAGACTACATAAAATTAGAGGAATAAGTAAAACCAATATCTTAAATGCTTGTATAGCTTACCTTGTTAGAAAGATGCATGCAAAATATGATTAATTAATTTTATCCCGGAAGCTAGTAGGTTTTTCACACCAGTGTATTGTTTAAAGGGACAAAATAAAGATCTCTGGTACAAGATAGCAAATAATAAAATTATGTTAAGTTTAAACTTATAGTTACAGATGATTTTTCAGGTCATAAAAAAATTAGGATACCCAATGAGCCTCATTTTAGCAAGAAATGAGATATATAATCGAAAGTTACGTCTTTACTTCAACAATACAAATTTACAAGAAATTCGAAATAGAGTTTTAGAGAAGAAGAATTAAACGATTTTAATCCATCAAAATAATTACAAGAATAATAAGAAGAATAATTAAGACGTGCTTTTAAGAAAGGTCAAAAATATGTGCCATGGATCTTACCATTGTGAATATAAAAGTCCACAAATTGAAAATACGTTTTCAAATTTAAGCACTTGAATTGTAAAAACTTGACATATTGCAGATTAAAAAAATTGACAACAATTCCTTATCCTGATGTTCATTAAAGATAAGTAATCGAAATGATTGTCCTAAGGTTTCCTTGGTGGCAATATTATTATTTTGCACACCCAAATTATTCCAATCATATGCTACGACTCCTCCCATTTCTAAAAATTAAACTTTTGTTTTAATACTGTCAAATCGGTTGGATTCGAACTCGTCTAACAACTAGATTGCTTGCATCTTCATTTAATAAAAATGATGTTGGCTTTTCAGACAATTTAGTAAATTCGTACGAAATCACACAGGTTCAGGCTTTGGTTTCCTGTAGCACGCTTGGTTATTCACGTAGTAGGTTATCATATTTGTAAGATATCTTTAAGATTTTGTCTATAATGTGAAATCATTGAATTTTTAAATACGGTAAACATTCACGAAATTTGCTTGACCACAGGACGACAACACAATCTAATCTACGTAACACGATACTATTGGTTAAATGAAAAAAATGTATTGTCTTTTTATGTTAATCATTTGCTTTATTATAATTTTAGTTTTAATTTAGCATTTAGTAATTATAAGTTTTGTTTTCGTGATTCATTTTATTATTCGTTAGATATATTTTTGTTATTCACCATAATTGTAGATTTTCGACAAGGATTAGTAGACTCACCAAATTTGCTTGACCACAGGACGACAACAAAATCTAATCTACGTAATACAATACTAAAGGTTAAATGAAAAAAAAATATAATGTCATTTGCAATATAGCATTTAGTAATAATTAATTTTGTTATCGTGATTCATTTTATTATTCGTTATATATATTTTTGTTATTCACAATTTTGTTTTTTTTTTCATTCTCTTTTTGTTTGTAAACAAAATGTTTTTTAAGCGTTTTTCTAAAGCGCTTATAGGTTAAGAACAAAAACAATACAGGAAGACTTTAGGCCTTAAAACATTTATAATATTTGAATTTGACAATGAAAATAGTGTCAATGTTAAATTTCTGTCAAACCACCCGAAAGTGCCCCCAAAAAGGTAACTTCTTGTATGAAAACGCCACTTTCGGTGTCAAAAATGTCACTAAGAATATGTCTATGTTCAGCTTTAGAAATGATGTTTTATGAAAAGATTCACTTCCGATGTTTTAAACTGACTTCAGTTTTTAAACAATCTTAAGCAACGATATATTTTTGGGAACATTTTGATATTATTAGTATTAATCTGATAATCTTATATTATTAATAAAAAGTTAATTTATTTTTCACGTAATGTTCTACAGATCAAACAGCAATAATTTTGAAGTGCAGCTATGTAATAATTTTTTGGTTTGTTAAAATATAACTAGGGCTTATAAATATTGGCTAACAAAAATGAAACCTGTTTAAAAATCAAGTAATACGATTTATAATATAATTATTTTAGGTGATAAAATGTAAGCAAACAACTGTTAATAATATAGATTAAAGAAAAGAGAACGACGAATAACGAATAGCAGAACAAACATGATCCAATTAGATATTTCACACCTGTTTAACACCTGAACATATACCTGTGCTCGTTAATGTAAAACTACACGTTATATAAAATAAACATGGTTGACTAACAAACTTTAAATACATGTCGCATTCATTTTAGGTACTATTTAAACGAACATATACACTTATAATTGCAAACGCTTTAAAAACTATTTTAATTGATTTTATAGTCAAAATAATTATTGTTAGTACTTACGTTGGGTACCTAATATGTTATTCATGGATTGAACTCGGTCTTATTCCGTAACCAATGAAAACATATGAAATAGACAAATAACCCAATGGAAACTTTGATCCCTACTACTAGTACAACTTCAAATTTGTAATGACCTTACAAAAAATGGCGACGTAACATACATAATTTATTCACCCGTGTTTAAATGTCTCATATAACAGAAAACTTTTTGCGGAAATCTTTAATTGCATGATTTTTCATAACAGAACCAGTTAAAAAATATGGTACTTCATATCACATAACAACAATTTAATCAATATGAACTTGGTTTTTGAAACTAATTATTTTCAGTACTCACAAACCTGTCCAATCTCTACTATCGAAGAAATCTTATGTCGGTTTCTCTGTATAATTCTACGTCATGTCACTGGTTCCAATCAACGAACCGACAAAATGAAGTCATGCGTCGTTGGGGGAAAACTTCAGATATTATTTCAGGAAACAGTTTAGCTCACACTTATATTATTTAAAATTAACCTTTTTTGTAAATATGTCCATATTTAACGTGTGGCCCTAGACTATTATCAAACCACTCATTAAAACAAAACAGAAAGTCCAGATGTTTCAATGAAGAAATTAACTCCTAATTCCGGAATAAACGCATGCAAATGAAATAGATCAACTAATCCAAACATGCTGAAAAACTCTGCTCCCTGATACTATTTCAACTCGAACTATGAAATCAACTTACACAAAACATGGCGACATTTAACATGAATAATTGGCTACCTGTGTTTAAAAGTTTCGTATTACAGAAAACAGTTGACAGGTAATCGTTAAAAATGTCCATTTTAATTGTAGGTACGATGTAGGAACAGCACAATAAATTTTCCATACAAACTAAAACCTAGAATAATTGAAAAATGAATTCAAATTAAATTAATTTTTGTCAGTACTTACAAAAATTAAAAGATCTCGACTAATTGTGTAACCGTGTGTAGTTTTCGATGTGTAGATATTGAAGAACTTACAATAATTGACACAAATAAAATGCAAAATTATATTATTTGAAATCATCCTATTGTGTAAATTTCCAACCTCAAGAAGAATCCGTTGGAAGACATACAATGAATCACTCAACAAATTAGATAATATGTCATTGGGGGAATGAACTCGTCCCAAATTCCGGAATGACAAATACCAAACTGTAAATTGACAACATACTATACAACATTTACGCTACATTCGATTGTATATAATTGATTTCATAGTGTAACTTACATAAGTGGAAATTGAAATACGAGTATGGTATGCAAAATGTTGTGCATGAACTTATTGAGTTTCATTGTCACTCGCAACTGGAAAAATTATAAATGTCAAAATTCAACAAGAGTCTGTCCGTAAACATACAAGGAAATCCCTCAACAAAATTAGATTATCTGGCATTGGGGGAATGAGCTCGTCCCGAATTCCAGAATGACAAATACCAAAATGTAAATTGGCAGCATTTTATTTCTACTTTACAACATTTACACTACATTCGATTGAAATAGAAATATTTCATACTGTAACTTTCATTAGGTGGAAATTTAAATACAAGTATGGTATGCAAAATGTTTTGCAAGAAAGTCGACCATTTAACTGAGTTTTATTGTCGTTCACAACTGGACAGACTCTAACTTCGAAAATGAGTTTAAGTGGTTTGGCATTTGTATTCAATAAAATCTATTCCGATATATATTGTGTTTCTATACACGTATTGAACCCCAGTATAATTCCAGCGGCCAATGAGTTTTACCCAAAATACACTTGCTAATTCTAATTAAGAGTAATGAGTGTTGTGTAGGAGGTCACATAAAATGTCTTCATGTATGCTAAAGATATAAAAGCTGGCTTAGTCTAAAGCAGAAATGAGCACTACATGTAAGCATACACAAACCCCAGGCTGTGTATGCGCTTGACTTCAAGAAACACACTACAGCTTTACTAACTTTTGGCTAACTAAATAATTATGCATAAAGACAGAGTAACATGGGAAAACCCCCATCCTTTTGCAGAAAATTGGCAACTCTTGTCACTTTATGTTGATGAAGTCGAACACTTGCCAGCAATAAGACTAGAACCCACAATCTCAGTGTTAACAAACAGTCAATTATAAATATGACTAACTACAACGTTATTAGTGTAAAGAAAAACTTGTCACTAAAAATATTTTTCAAATCAGGAGCACTTTTTCTGATTAGTCAATATGGTTGTATACAAGATTTCATAAGAATGTAAATTTTCCAGTTTTGAATTGTAGACATTTTGTTCTTGGTTATGTTATTTTGTTATGTCCTTACTAAACAAATGTAATAAACTATGGCAAATTCTAATGGAACAGAGCGTCAAATAAAAGTTCGTACAATACTTCTTATTACCCATATACCGTACTTTTATTCTGGTAATAAACTTCATTTGTCAGGGAATATATTTGTAAATACGACATATATGTCCAGATTTGATCTCCTCGGTATATTTAACAGAATGTTTTTACATTACATTTGATATGATTTTAGTGTTTACAATCGTTTGCGATATATTAAATCGTGAATGTAGTTGAATCTAATTTAACACAGTTCTCAACTAAATATACTACATTCAATTATATTTTCGTTATTTAATCTTACAGGTTGGCATATTCAGCTACTGTAAAGGTAAACCCATTTTCGATGGTATTCCATAGGTTAAAGCTACGCACAAATCCAAAAAAGACTAGTACCAACTGGCAAGGGAACGACGAACAAAACTAGTGATTGTTTTTTACACCGGAAATTAAGCATATTGGAGAGTGTAGCTTTCCAAATGGTCACCTATGGGCTACCATAGACTGATTAAAGACTGATTTTTTTGTATGGCTGCTTAACGTTCATCAAAGTGTACGGAAAATGGCATGAACGACAGAAAACAGAATTTTGTTTGCAACAATAGGTGTGGAGAGTTGGTTAGGTACGGAAAATGTGGCTTTTTTCTAGCTCCAAATTAGTTACCAACTATTGTCAGCGGTCAAGGAATCCAGTATTATAACCTGACAAGTCCCTATTGGGTCCAACAATAGGCAACTGAAGGACGTGTTGAATATCTCTCTTTATCTAGTCTAAGAACCCTTCTTAGTACCAGCTATTCTTGAAAAATTTTACAAGATTATTATTCATTAAAATATAAACAAATTTAAACATGCTATAGTTTGTCAACAATTCATCAGAAAAATGAATGACGTGATATAGCGGAAATCCGAAACTTGCATCGGTCCAGTTTAACATTTCCGAGTTTTTCTAATCTATACTCTAATTTATATGGTCATCTCGATGGCGATTGGTGAAGGTAGTTCGTCTAATATAAATCAACTGATTTTTCAACATTGAGATTTTTAGTTCTAGTCTCACGGGGTGTACTCGTCTCCAATCCTATTTGACAAGGATTGTCAGTTTTCCTACCGAAGTTCGGGTTTTTTCCGGGTACTTTTGCTACCTCCCACAATACAAATTGGACGCCATGACATACTACACAATGCTGAAAGTGTCGTTAAACAACAATTAAATATTTTAACAAACAAATTTATATGCAAAAATTATGTTATATTTAATAATAGAAGCCATGCATAATCTTATACGCTTGTAAAACATGCACCGCGCGGTCTTTCATAATAGAACTGACAGGTTTAACAAGATTTTGCATCCAAATAATCGTTTGAAGTATAATCTTCCCCGTTGTTTATCTCAACATCAGTGTCTGATTTTGGTACATATTCACTTATTCTACAACAACATTCTTGCTTTAAAATAGAAATTGTTTGGGTTTCTGAATCTGACATGCTTTTTGAACTTTGAACTTTGCCGTTGTTTAAACCTTTCTCTATCAGAATCGAACATACTTTGTTTAGTGCATCAACGGAGAGACTACACAAATGGTCATTGATATAGGCATCGTTTTTCTTGTTTACAAAAGAAGCATTACGTTTTATTACATCGCAATTTACACTTGATTCATATTTATGGGAAAATTCTCTCCAGTTATCTTGAAGTTTTTGATATGGGCTGAGATATCCTGATGCATCCTCGCAAATTGCGGCCGATTCCACATTTCTATCATCATCGTTGTCATTCTGTGAGTTGTCATTGGATGAATGACAAGGATAAAGATAGTCATCATTCGACTCATTTGATGAAATACTCAGGTCGGCATTGTCAAAATCGAAATACTCGGTCATATTAGATCTGCCTTCTCTATTCATATTCTCTGCTTCGATATCTACAATCCCTGATTCATCTATTTCGTCGTAAATATACTCTTGATTTGTGGATAAATTGACTTGTTGCATGGACACACTACTGGTGATCACAATTTTTTTAAAACGTTTCTTTTTACATTTATAAAGGATAAAGCTTATCCCGATTACAACAACAATAAGTGTGACGCAAACTGAGTAAATGAACATTTCGTGGTGAAGAACTCCTGTATGTGGAGAAAAATATACGATAAATATGAAATAGAAAGAGCATAACTACATTATAACGGATGACCGATTTGTATATGTTAAGGGCAAACCATGTGTTTTAGTACCATGGAAATATATAGATATTTAGTTTACACAATGAAAGATCGCGTGTCTTTTGTATTACGTGCTAACCAGACAAAGATCAATATGAAGTGTGAAATAGTCATTTCTTGTTATTTCTAATTCTTGTTACTTTAAAGATATTTGGAATATGCTTTGTATAAATTGTAAGCTGCGTCTACATTTTAACATACGCAGAGTTATGTATGCATCTCTTTTTTTAAATAAACCAAGAAATCAATGCGTAAATTATTGCAAGTAAAACCTTTATATTTAAATGAAATGCATATAGCACCCTCTGACTGGAATAACAACTTTTCAATATTCCGTCTTACTAAAAGTACATTAGTTTACCAAAATATACAAGAATTTCAAGACAGGTGATGGTAAACTTAATTTCCCTTAAATGCTACTTACAAGATATTTATCTTAACTGCAGTGTGTACGGTGAAAGGTAGTATAGTTAATATGTTAAATCCATACAACTGCTCGAATGCTACAAATTGTATATGTTCGAAAAATGCTTATTTAATACATACTCTCAAACTGATCATCCATTTTAAAAGTTTTTATTGTTGACTCATCTCTCATTGTGTGATGCGTAACTATAAAAAATAAATTAGTCTAACCTTTATTCGACGTATTATTTTTGAAATAAAGAAGCTAAGCCAAAAACGCCTTTAATTTGTTAAATGGTTAAAGCCATTGCAATACTTGCCAAAAATGTCGAGTTAGTTGTAATAAAGACATCGCGTTACTTGTGAAAAGCCAAGCATTACTTGTGAACAAACATCGCGTTACTTGTTTAAAGCATCACAATACCAGTCAAAAGCATTGTGTTACTTGCAAACGCATTGCGCTACTTGTTAAAAGCAACGCAATGCTTTTGAAAAGTAAGCCGATCTCTTTTATGTTTTGCATGATACTTTCCATCTGCCCTCTTTTTAAAATTTAAAAATTATTTCGATGTTTTTTTACAAGTAACGTGATGTTTTTAATAAGTAACGCGATGCTTTTAATGAGTTACGCGATGGTTTTAACTAATATTGGGATAGCAAAAAGAAAGCCGACAGAAACATCACAATTGGGTCACGATCGGTTACGTAGTTGAAAATAGCAAGCCGATGCCATTTTAAAAGTAAACCGATTCTTCACTATGCTTGGATTTTTTTCTATCGGCTTACTTTTAACAAGTATCGCAATGATTTAAATAAGCATAATTATAATTAAGTATAATAAGTCGATTATATAAGTAAATAGATTGAAGTTGAAAAAATAATCAAGATTGGGTGAAAATTTAATAAAAAAAAAACGAATCACAAAAGACAATAAAAGCCAAAGAAATACCCCTCAGCATGCAGGCATGTTTGTATGCGCATTTTCAGAGTTAAATCTTTTTAAATGTTCTTGAACAATGGGTGACAAAGATCTACTACTAATTAATCATGTTTAAGAAAGGGACTTCCAAAGTGTCAAGAGATAAGTATTCAGGACAAGAACAAGTCAGCAAACAATTGATCAATGAGAGAAATAGGGTGGATCAATGGAAGGGAATTTTAATTTCCAGTCGAAAAGTATTGATGGCTGGGTATGGACGAAAAAAATATTATTCAAAATCTACGAAAGAGGTCTTTATCGTGAAAAGAGCGTTGCAGTCTTAAACCTATTATGATTCGCGGTCGGGCCATCTTCGCTAGCCAAGGGTTACGATAGGTCCCCAACGCATCGTAACTCTTGGCTAGAGAACATGCGGTCAGACTTGAAAATCCCAATAAGGCTCTCTCATATTCGTCTCCTTGAAACGCGCTGAACAGCTATGAATATTTGTATGTTCTTGTGTTTTTTTCATTTTAGTTATATAGTTTCTAAATGTAGTACTACCTCAGTAATACTACCTTTCATAGATTAACACACTACAACATCTGAGCTCTTTTCAAAATCAGCAATTATTCGATCTCTTAGCAAGATGATTTATCTGTCTATTATCTGGTTGTAAACATACAAAAACACTGAGAAGTTGTCACAATAAGGAGTCCATTTACTGTCAATATTCTAGTATGATTGCTTATTTATGCTTATATCTATTTTTTGAGTTGCTTCTTTAAGTTTTTGATATGTAATTTAGTAAAGGAAATTATAACGACTGCGTACTTTGTAAGAGTTTTACACTCTAAACGGAGCAAAATTTCTTGTTGCCATTAGTTACCATTAAGTCACAAATTCAAGACGAAAAAATCAAAGCATAAATTGGTTTTGCTTTGTTTGTGTTTGTGTTTTGTGTATTTATGTTTGTTTTTGTTTTGAGTTACACGGCAAATTAGGCTTAGTGTTAATTCATCACTGCCTGTTCGCAAATTGTGTCTTACCTAAATGCCTTTCTGTACTGAATGGCTCTGCAGACAGTTCATCGACACATCCGTTTTCTTTATCACATCTTTTTATAAGATAATTTTATTTTAAATTAGATCTTGTTATCAAAATGATATTTTTATTAAATAAATTGTTATTAATGATATTTGCAAATGTATTATATATAAAATGCAGGGTTAACCACAGCAAACTTTAAAACTTAAGTGTTATGTAGCACACCATATTATGTTGCAAGCTGACCAATTGGGTAAGTCTTTAGTATAAAGTTCCATGCTGTATTCGAAATGTTGCGTGAAGTGTAATGGTAAGTTAATATCGCATTGCGAAAAATGATAGAACGTTTGAAAACAAGGGTACGCATTCGATCAATATTGACATAGAAGTATGATTGCATACCATATTTCCATGAATATTACAAATCTATACAAAAAAGTGATAAAAGGGAAATTTTTCATTTCCAATACCTTTGAAATTTGCTGCAGAGACATTGTTTAAGACATCTGTATCCATACATATTGTCCGTACATGGTTGGCATTTCTGACCTTTTAAAGAACTGGTTCCATTTTTACAAACTAGAAATAATGCAACATTTGTTTAGACACCATTAACCTTTTCCTTGACGATCTTTATGTAGCGACTTAATTAAAAAAAAACTATTGCAGTTTTTTTAATATGTAAGCATAAAAGTTAACAACAGATAAGACAAATTTTAGTTTTTTAAGTTTTATTCAGCATAATCATCATTTGTTTTCTTCTTGTAAAGGAAAAATGCGGAAGTAGCGAATACAGTACTCATCATTCTCTGAATAACATGTAGTGACATATAAAGTAAAGACTCTTTAATTAAGTGAAATATATCCCGTCATCACGATCTTTAAAATTATAAATTCAATGTTTGAAGGCAAAATAACTAACATGCTAAAAAGATATAAGCACACAAATTTTTTATGCCAATATCCCTAAGGACATATAACACTAAGGAATGCAAACACCATAGAATAAAAATCATTTTGGCTATTTCTTTGTCAATTTAATACAATTACTATTTCAATTAATTGTTTATAGCAAAATACACTTGATTGTTGTATAGATAAAAATTTATGTTTTATTGTTTGTCGTGTAAACATTATATTGATAATAATGCTTCCTAAATGTTCGTATTTAGACACCATGACAAACAACACTTCTTAGGATACAAAGTATAGGTATAATATGTCGAGTTGTTGTTTACGATTGACACACGAAATATTGACAAGAGATTTAAACTGTACTTAAAGACACATACCTATGCGCTCAGGTTTTTACTTGTATTTTTTAATTATTGCATGTTGTACGTTTACATTACGGAAATTAAATATATTTTTTTTTCCAACGATAACACGTTTATATTTTATGCATTGTCACTTTTATTTACATCTCACAAATGATGAGTTATTGTAAGTCAGCCTAATTTGTTTAAAAAAATCATTCATTGTTTACAAAAGTTCGTTTGCTTTCGTGATTTTAAATGGTATTGGGACAATCCGCGATGCTTTTCTCGCCTATCAACTGCAAACTTCATTACCCGAAAGGTTTCGAAAGGTTAACAATTGCCTGCTCATAGTTTACACTTTCGTTCTAATTATGTCAAAACTTACTATGGAAAATCACCTATCAAACGAAAAAAACGTCAAATTTAAAAACGTTGCTTTTGTTTGTTTTGAAGTTTAACGCCACTTTCAGCAATTTTTCAGCTATTTCATGGCGTCCAGTTTTTATTGGGGAGGAAGCCGGACTTCCCGGAGAAAACCCCCGACATGCAGAAGGAAAACTGGAAATTCCTATCAATTAAAATTGGAGTTGAGTACACCCTGCCCACAGCGAGACTCGAGCCCGCAATCTCAGTGTTGACAGACCACGTGATCAATAGTAGACGAAATACCTTAACTTTAAAAACGCTGCTAAATAATTAATTTAGCTCATGTTTTAAATCATTATGAGCATTGCCGGTAAATAGTGTTCATTTGTCACGCAAAAACACATTTTAGACACCGTGTCTTTTAGCGTATTGTAGTGTGCGATGACACAAAGGTCATATGTTCCAAGCATTCAATTTGTTTTGTTAAAAACCAAGCTAACAAAGAATTGGCATCCACTACAACACATCCTTTGCATGAAATTTGTAATAGTAACATTCTTACTTTGGCATTTACCATCTTTTTCTTCGTGGTTATAGCAACATTGCTTTTTTCTGCAAATATAAATACTACATTTCTATTCTGATAGCGAAACTTGCTATATTACATAAGATCTAAAACTCTATATGTATGTTTGCTTTTAGAATTATCGGAAAACTATTTTTTCTAAATCATTAGTCGTTTATTATAAATTTACTTCAGTCAAAACATGTTTTGTATTCAGAAGACAGACGTGTGGGAAAATTATGGGGAAACAATAGAGTGAGTATGATCCGCCATAAAATAGATTGAGGGGCAGATATAGTTGTTTGTTTTAACTGGTTTTTGATGTCAATGGTTTTTGTGTGTTTTAAATTTCGTTCTCTTCAGCTTGTATTTTTTACTATTTTTAATTGTTGATGATTTGATACTTTATGCAGTTGAGAACAAACGTTCTCATCAATGCACGTATTGTGCTCGCTGTAAATCAAAACAAAATGTTAATGAGGAAGCTTGTCATAATTTAATATCTTAGTACGGCTTTGGAAAGATTGGCCAAGTAATGTTTTTATAATTTAAGAGTTGCCATTAAAACTTAAAATGATCATAAGCCATGTATGGTTAAGGAATCGTTTTGTGGAATCCGTCTGTTCTAATCCGTATGGTTTTTCTCGCGTTGTTACAAAGTACAACATTTAAACGACTGTATACGTAATACGAATTTCAAACAAGTGAACAGTATCAAAACGACACAACAGCAGAACCAATCGTGTGTTGCTATAGAGCAACGTTACCAATATAATAATAGTCTATAATAGATTATTGTATTGTTGATAGGCTCATTCAAATCTTATATATTTTCATGGTATTAAAAGTATGCAATAAACTCAACAAAGACAGATTGGATAATACATTTAATGAACTAAAACATTCGCGTTCGACGATAGGGTTAGCTCAGTAAGTTACATTTTGACGGTGCAAAGTGATAATGTGACGCTCTGGTTATGTGAATTTTCCAGAAAGGATCTATAATAATACTGACATTGGTCGTATGTATATTTGCTTAATTCCGTAAATTCAATAAATAAAATAAGTAAAACGTTTTATAATGTTGATATAATCATCAATTAAATTACAATGGAACTGCAGCAACGTGAAATAAGTTTGAAACAGAATTCCGATATTTTATTTTCGATGCTTGACTAAGAATATGGTTGAAGAGCTGTATTCAATATATATCAATGCAGTCATTTATGTACTCTTCTTCATTTCCAATCTACACACCAACGTGTACATGAATGTTCGAGACAGGTTCGGATACTACTTTCAGGTGTCTGTTTAGACTATAAATTTCCATCATACAGAAACTATTTTTTTGATTTGAGTTTTCGGTTAGGCGTGGATTTGTTATTGCATAATTTGAATTAGTTTTACTTTTAGTATCCTAAAATTTACTTCAATATTAAATGTTTCCCGTTGTTGAAACATTACATTTTTACATACTAAACAAAAAAGGTAAACAAAAAATTGTAAATAGAAGAGCTGTTTTATTTTTTCTGTCAACAAAGAAAAGGAGAGTAATACATTGTGAATCCTGATGTGTGATGGATGCCATCTACAATTTAAATTACTTGTTAATACAACGATTGCAGCTCACAAATGTGTTTGCTTCTGTCCAGAATAGTATATTTACTTACCCGTTGCCACCATCGCACACTTGAGGACCCTCGAGACCAATAGTAACTTGCGTATACAAGAGTAATAAAACCGATATTTGAAAGGACATTTTGAAAACATAATTTTCCATGTTTTCAAACACAATAGGAAAAAGGAAATATTAGTACTATGTGTATTGGAACGGAAGGATGTATTAATCATTCGAGTATAAAATGATCTAAACCATATTATAACAAATGTAATTTAAACTATTTATTATTTCAAAATGCATATGACCGTATTTGGAAAGTCTTCTTTATCGTGAATAAGTTGGCAATATTGTTTAGTTTTGTGAATGAGATAAGACATTTAAAAAATAAGGATTTAATAAATATTATTTACCATAGTTAGTATGGTGTCCATTGAGACTTATAAGTGAAATTATTGTCAACCTGCTATCGTTTTGTCAATACACATTAACGGTTAAGTGCTGTCAATCGAACATCACAGTTCAAAAATCACTAGATTTTTTTTAAAACATCCGTTTATACCAATTTGATTAAATATGTATGTGCATTATCACTTAAACGAACCCAAGTCAAAAATTAGCCTAGATCTGGAACAGTAAGTTTACTGTCATATCCCTGTTGGCCATGTTATGACAAGCGAGCTGACTGCAATTCCAAATCACATTTTGTATTTTTCTGTGTAGTAATAATCTCGTTAATAATGTAACCAGAGAGTGTTAATCAAGATATTTTTTTTTGTATCTTTTGTAGCCGATGGTGTAATGGGTAAACCCCATTTGAAAAAAACATAACAAGATACAATACAGCTCTAATTTACCATTACATAAATTAATTGTATCAGACATGAAATGATGCACGAAGGATGGAACTGAATAATCTCAGGATTCCCCTCTTCATCTGACAGTAAGCACTATTTATAACTGAAACAGATAAATAGTCAATGTAACATTTACTTAATCTAGTTAATTGTGAATACATGTATAAAAGTCTGTAGCTTTTGCATTTCCTAATGGCTGCGTTCCTTAACACGTCACCACACAACATGAAATCCTGCAAGAACAAAAATTAAATTGAAACAAAAAAGGCAAATGCATTTAAATGTTTAAATATGTAGACCTATGCTTTCCATTTATAGCTTTGTATTCAAATATTCGCGTCATTTTTCTCGGGGTTTTTTTTTCTTGTCCTCGGACTTGTTCATTAGGTTTCTAACGTTAACAAAATGACGGACTCGCGGTAGGAGGATATTGATGCCCCAAATAAGAAATGAACAACTTATACGGCTGTAAAATATTCCAGACCATACTTAACAACCAAAAATTATCCTGCTGACTTTGAACATTTAGAATTTTATACTTGTAATTATATTGGTTTATATCGTTAATCAATCTAATCATTGCACTTCTCAATGAAACCGGTAGCAATGAGGATCACGCGCTTCCACAGCAAACAAACAACTCAGAGTAATTAAAATATGCACTAATACACTATGCATGATTTAAATCAGGTTCCCTGATTTTTGCAATAGAAATAAAATGTAAATATTAGAATATAATTTAATGTATCATTTTGAATTTTTATTGACGTATGAAAGTGTTGCGCGAATCACGTTTTCATTACGTTGCGGTAGCGCTCTGTACTTCGGCAACTCTTTTATACGTCAATGAAACTTTGACAGAATGCATTCAATCCTTAAATATTATTACATTTTACAGAAACTCAAATCATATAAACATTGACGGTAACCTAAAGCTATGTGGCCATGCTGTATGTGGCAATTACAACTATAGCAAATTGACCCAATTTCGTATAAAGTTTGATTTAATTGGAAACAGTGATGTCATTATTATATATGCCAAAAAAATTTTCATTTTGTTAATACATGCACTCATAAAAATGAGAAAATATGAAAATATTAATAAATTGAAAACGTTAGCTTAAACTCGTAATTGTATAATAAATAAAAAATAATAAAATAATATTATTAATTAAAGTCAACGCCACCTGACAGGTACCCGGATTAAATGAATAGATTAAATAATTAGCATTAACGAGACATGCATAATGTGATAGCCAAATAGTACAGACAATGGGCATATAACAGAGTACATACACATACTTTTACTATTGATCAACTGAAATTGCACCTGCGAGCCTTATCGAGAGCAGAGTATGCCTGAAAATGATTGCCAGTTTTTTTTCTGCATTGATACGTGACAGGTTTTATACCAGGTTCAGTAAAATCTAAAGTTGTTTCTAGAGGTCTTAAATAGTTTGATAAGAAATGAATTGAATTGTTAATCGATGAATATAAAAGTACCATATTGACTTTATCATTATTTTTTCCTTGGTTCAGTAATTAAGAAACATCTGGATACAAATATGAAACAACAGAATGCCACATATCTTAATAAGAAAAGAAGAAAACATATACAATCAAATACACAACAGGCTGAATATACTGAATCATTTGTTGGATCAGATGGACTTCGGGCCAGCAGTCATGGCACAAGACAGGAATGCACACCAGCTTAATGCATCGTTGGAGCAGAAGGATATTGAAAGAGTAAAAGAATTCCGAAATGGTGGAAATCATGCTGGTTAGTATACAAATGATTCATCTCTACCCAAAAGATTCTGGGTGTCATACGACAACCAAAATCACCTCTGTCACCCCATTGATTGACGTCTTTTTTTCCTAGTTGGTATGGTGACCGCCAGAAAGTTACAGTAAAAAATCACAGTTTTGATATGAAAAAATATAGTTTTTTTATGCGCTTTGAGAAAGCACAATTGATCTTTCCATATAATTGTATTGAGACGTCAACTGTCAGTTCAGCTATTTAAACCAGAAACAAATTCCTTTTGCTGCGTTTAATTAATTCGCCTCTGTTGATATAAACATGAAAACAACATATATGAGCTTGCAACCACGACCAAATTTTATGCCACAATATGATAGCAGTGCACATCAAAACAAACATATACTAGAGATTACTCTCAGGGTAGATAACTCTATTTGTTGACATTCTCCTAGTCTTAATCACCCAGACACATATCAAATTCGTCTGGGATCATCTTGTGGTAATTTCCCTACCAAAATGTAGAGACAAAACAATCATTCTACTTTAGGGCCCTGTTTTTGACACCAGTAAAAACGATGAAAATATGTCTGCACGTATAAAATGACGTAACAGCAGGATTTTGGCTTGATTGTGCATAACAATAATAATTGTTTAATTAATCTATAAAATAATATTTTCTTTGAACGGGAGTAATTGTTCAGACAAATAATATCATCCAATAAAAAATTCAGGTAATATTTTTTATTTTTCGCACGTAATTAGAACGCGTTCAATATAGATATGAACCCAAACGCACAAATGCTGGATGATCGAAAATAACATCTGCCAGGGGAGAAAACATTTATTCAATTCATTGAGTTTTTCTACTAAATTTGTTCATTTTTGACTGTATATATACATTATTTACCTTACGTTTAACTTGTCCAAAACCATATATATAAACGCACAAATGCAATTAAAGCGTCTGGATGATCGAGAATAACATCTGCCAGGGGAGAAAACATTTATTCAATTCTTTGAGTTTTTCTACTAAATTTGTTCATTGTTGAATGTATATAAATCTTATTAACCTTACGTTTAACTTGTCCAGAACCATATATATCTAGACACTTACATGCCAGGGTCAGATTCTCCTAGAATGTCATCTCCACTTTAAAACCTCCTAAAATAAAAAAGCTTCAAAGGTAAACCCCACTATAACAACAGAACATTCATTTGAAAAAAATCTTTAGTGTAAACATATTTTATTCGTGGTACTGAACATAGTTAATACGTCGTATACAATGTTAGGATCCGGAAACAAGTCACAGACTTATATTAATCCGTTTCCTATAGATATTACAGTTACATTAATAATACTCAATGGGTAAAAACTATTTACAACATAAGCGAATAAACTTGCATATTTTGTAACAGAAGTGATATATAAAATGAATTGTGGATACAGGAAAACACAGGAAAACACTGATGAGTTTTTAGTGCAGAGATGAGGTTTTAATCAAATCGTTTTGTACTAAGTATATATTCTTGAACTGTCAAAAATAAATTAACATTTTCTTCGTATGATAGGTCAGGTGAGCCATATAATAGTGTCTGAACAGGTAAATTATTGACGATGTTGCTAAGATGATGTTGGCGTTGTGGATTGAAAAGTGGGCAGTGTAATAAGTGAATTGTTGTCTCAACTTCTCCACAATGACAAAGCGGCGAATCAACTATATTTTTAACGTACAAGTCCCGTTTCAGGGAGCTACATTCCATTCGTAATCTAGAATGAAGTATTTGTGCTATTCTCTTCCCGACAAAATAATATTGTGGTTTTTGTTGTGCCTTCATCTGCGCAGTCTTGAAGGATGAAACTGACGCACTTAGCTTCGTGCATTCAGGTATCAAATTCCAAGATCGTACAGTTGAAGGCACAAAATAGTTTGAATAGAGTGCTGTTCTAGTTCGAACAGGTGGAATGGTGGATCTATTCCTAGTGTTGTGGCTGTGGATGTTACTTAGTGAGTCCGGTATTAGGTCAGAGAGTTATGGAGGGGTCAAACGATTTTTCATTTTATAAAAGTAAGTCAGTCTATGAGATTCTCGTCGCTCACTGAGTTCCAACCAACCCGTCTCAATATAAAGTTTTTCAAGGGAGACTAATCTGGTTGCTCCGGTTACTATCCTGGCAGCCTCAACATGTACCCTTTCCACTTTGTCTGACATCCGCATATTCTAATATAGGACGTATATAGGTTAGATAAACAATTTCCAATGTTTTTCGATCGAGGATAAATTTAAATTTTCGTAAAACATTAATACGTTTATATGCCTTTTCTACTATGAATTCAATATGTTTATTCCATGTGCCATCATTTGAGATATATACTCCAAGATGTTTGTGACTGGATACTTCACTCACCAGTACGTTATTCATATAAAGGTTCGGATGGTCTGGTTTGTGAAGTTTCCTTGTTATTGTCATTGTCTCTGTTTTGTGAGGGTTAAAGCTGACTAACCATTTAGAAGACCATGTATGTATTTTTTCAATATCACTATTCAAAACATTCGCTGCCACACTGGGACTATCTACAATTAAGTAGAGACTGGTGTCGTCAGCAAATAATTTGATAGTAGACTGAATATCAGTTACAATATCGTTAATAAAGATGATAAAAAGAAGAGTCCTCAGGATAGACCCTTGAGGAACACCAGCTTTTACAATACCCCAGTCCGATGACGAACTATGTATTACTACCCTTTGTTTTTTTCCCGATAAATAATTTTCAACCCATTTTAATAAAGTGCCTTTGATACCAGATGCCTCTAGTCTACATAATAATCCCCGATGCCATACTCTATCAAATGCTTTACTGATATCACAAAATACAACCCTTACTTCTTTTCCATCATCTAATGCTTTTCCAAAGTCGTTCGTGATTTTTAGAAGTTGATTAATAGCAGAATCCCCTGGAGTAAAACCAGACTGATTTGGTGTGATCGTTTGGTTAATACGTAGATAATTGTGGATATGTTTGTAAATACATCTTTCCATGACTTTACCAATTACACTGATAAGTGAAATAGGTCTATAATTTCTATAGTCACTCTGCGAGTCTTTCTTGAACACGGGTGTTACATTGGCATTTTTCCATGTAGTTGGATATATGCCAACTGTTAAAGACAAATTAAACAGTCTACACAAAGGATACTTTAGTACAGTGGAGGCTTCTTTTAGGAGTCGTGGACTTATGCAATCTGGACCAGATGCTTTAGATGTGTCTAGGGAATTAATTATGTCCTCAACCTCGTTTTCTGTGATGTCGATGCAAGTAAGTCCGTCTGTCTGAGTGTCTGGTATGTCCGGGGTGGGATGGTTAGTGTCGTTTAGGTCTGATTGTCTGCAAAAGTATTTATTAAATATTTCAGCCTTTTGTTTGTCGTCACAAATCAAATCATTATCAGTCTGTAAGGGGGGAACACTACGATTGTTAATAGTGTCGCAGTTTATGAGTAATTTTATTAATTTCCAATACGGTTTACCTCCCCTGACTTCAGTTGAGATATTGGAAGCGATCTTTGAGAAAAAAACACTCTTGGAGTCTAGAACAAGTTTCGTACACCTATTTCTAATAGTTCGAAACCTGGTCCAGTGTCCAACAGAGTTAGTTCTTTTTGCCTTCTTATGTGCTCGATTTTTCTGTCGAATACTTTTCCTAATCTCAGTGGTTAGCCAAGGAGGATCGTTTTTCCTAATGGTAACGGTACGATTATGTATATTTTGGTGGGCCTTTTCCAAAATTATGTCAGTAATAGCTGATGCTATGTCGTCGACGTCATTTGAAACAAATAGGTCATTGCATTCGTTGTTTGAAAGTTGATTTCGGTACGATTCATAATTTCCTTTTTCGTATACAAAGATTTTACGTTTGAATGATTTACATGGCTTGGTAGGCTGATCGAGGATACCTACTACTGGTAGATGGTACCGTACTTGATCAAGTAGTGGAGGACCAACGTATGAGGTCAAAACACTTCTTGTATTATTTACTAATATGAGATCAAGTAATGAAGAGCTGTGCTCTGTAATATATGTCGGCTCTGAGATAAGTTGATGAAGACTAAACTGAGTTTTTATCATACCTATTCTGTCGTCAGAGTAACCCCTTATTTGATTAACATTGAAGTCCCCAGTCACAATAAAAAATCTTTGTTTATTTGTGATGTAGCAAAAGTAAGGTACAATATCCTAAACGCCATTTAAAAGAGCAATTTAAGACTCAAAATTGTCGCAATATTTTCACCTTTCAGAAATATGTTGATTAAGTAAAATTCGTTGGGTAGTTCTTAATACATACCAAGTTGAAAAGAACTATTTTGCAATTACAGTGTATTCTACTTTTATTCCTTGTTTATCATAACAGTTCATCACAGAAAGCTCCGAAGAATCAATAGTAGACAGTGTGGCCCAACAGATTTTTGTATTTGGTAAGATGATTCGGTTCCAGACACTAGGACCACACCATTTAGACCAGATAAACCATCTGGGTTTCAGTTTTTTCAGTTGTCAGGTGTCATTTTTCAAACAAGTGAATTCTGCTACCAATAATTCACAAATAAGCTTTTGTAAGCAAAAAATTTAGTGCAAAAACTAATTTGGTTTATTTTTATTTTAAGAGATCAATTAAATTTTAGCTGAAATCTGATTATTTTCCTTCACTCGAAAATGTAAACAATAAATCCAAGGTGAAATTACTGTTAAATATCGTGCATTTAAACAAATACATTCTCCGTAATAAAGTACAGGTGTTTCAAGCTAATTGCAGTCTGTTAAAGCGACACACAGAAGACATTTTCATCGAATTGTGAACACGGAAATCATACATTAATTCTTTTACGTAGGAGGGACCAGGAGCAGCTAATGCCACCTATAGATTTCTTTCCATCTGTCTTGTACCATCGAGCTTGTACAACAAATTTGTATTACCACTAACAACCAGGCCAAAAACTGCTAAGTGCAAGGATTTGCACATCATATGCAACAGGTAATGTCTGCAGTTACGCATTACCTCAGATTTCATTAAATTGTGATATTTGGCATGTAAATATGCTTGCAAGTGTGAGTGATTAGGCTGTGATGGTGCTTAATGCGTCTTTCAGAAATGTTTTAGCTAGTATAGTGTGGCATCCAATTTTTATTTGGGAAGCAATCCAGCTGCAGAGTACCTGGAAAAACCCTGGGAAATTTGGTAGAACAACTAGTCTTCTTTGTTAAATAGGATTGAAGTCTAGCACACTCTGTTCTCAGTGAGACTGGAATTAAATTTGAAACCTAAGTATTGACAGGCGCGCAATCAAAAAAAGATGACTAATTACATTAACCACTCTGCTACCAATTTTTATGTTTTTAACCAAATTTGTTTGTTGCATTTTTCAGATTTATTGGAATTACAATCTTTGCCTCTATAGAAAAGCTCTCATCAATTGATAAATATTGGTCAAAACTGTTGTGTCATGGAGTTGATGTCAAAAACAAAATATTTAGCAATGCTGTCATTTATCCTAGTTATATCTTGGCAGAAATTGATAAAGGTATAGTACTTACTCAGTAACATGGTAGTGGACATTTAGGACAATGTAATTAAAAGTGCATTTAATCAGTTTTTTTCAGTTATTTTAAACTTGAAACCGACAATTACAAAATAACAGATAACTAATAAATAGTTGTTGCTGTGTGATTAACCCACTTTAAATCTGGCATGGCAAGAATGTACTGATGTCAACCATTTTAAAAAAAATACAACAATTTAGCAAAGGCTTAAATTGAAATAACTATTATGTCTTTAAAACTTCACACAAACCAAGATTTGAGGATTCTTTTCCCGTTGAGGTCGTTTTTATAATTATGTAGTGTTGAGACTTTTTCAGATGACAAGTAGACAAAAATTAATTATTTGACTGATCATATGAAAATAAAGTTTTAAATCTATATCATCGATGTAGAGATATTTCAGCTGCTGAACAAATGACTGCCTCAAAACCAAAATTTTCTGGTGTCATTTATTTTGTAAAGGATAAACATATAAGTTTTGGTATAAAACTCTGGGCGCTGGCTTGTTCCATCACTTTATATACTTGGAACTTTTTTGTTTACTTGTAAAAAAGTACAGACGACTTTGGTAAAGGGAAAAGACTTATAATGTAGTTACAACGTTGTGTAAAGATATTTGTTGCAGGGTTATATGTTATTTGTTGATTCATTTTATACAACAATCCCACTGTCTTTAGATCTTTTGAAAAACAAAGTGTATTTAATTGGTGCTTTTAAATGCAATAGTTATGTCTTTCCTCTTGCATTGAAACAGAACTCTGAGTGGGGTACAATTTTGTCTAGGGGTAATTTTAGATAGCACAGAAAAAGTTCTTTTGTGTTTGTTCAATTGAAAGATTGCAAAGTTGCTACCTTAATGTCACCACTTTATAAAAGCTCTAAAATTAATAGCTGTATACGTGCTACGGCGAAACGTAGTGGATGGTGGAAAATGTTTAACAGCCCACACTCACCAATAATTACAATAAAAGTATGGGTGGTGATGATCTGTCAAACTAATATCTAAATAAAAATTCTTCTTATCTACCAACACAATGTCACTGGTGGAAAGTACTTTTCTTTCTATCGTATAGATATAATGATTGTAAATTCTTATATTCTTTTTCAAAAAATTATTGCCAAAAACCGTAAAGATTTTTAAATACTGCTTTTGATTCTCGATTTGGACAACAAGAAGTCAGAGAAGCAATTTCAACTGCATTAATGAAACTGGGTACAACAAATAAAGGTACAAAACATAAGAGTACAGAACATATGCCTGGGTTTTTGGATACAAGTAGGGATTGTCTTTATTGTAATCCAATGGCGAGTGGTAGTGGTTTGCCATCACCTAGTAATAAGTTTTTTCTTGCTGTACTGATTGCGAAGTGCAACTTTCTTGTACTTAGCAAGAAATTGTTTGTTTTCAATGGCATGAAAATGCTGAGTGAAAATTATAGGTTTAAGAAAAGAAAATACTTGTTAGAATAAGGATAAGGTATTGATTTGTTATTGCAATATTGGATATTTTGTAGAAATTTTATGCATTTTAATTTAGTACTGTAATTATCTAGTTTCTTGCCAAAATAAATGTTGCAGAACTAGTTGAATATATATATCCATAATTTTTCAAAGGTCAGCAATGTTTGACCTATTTTATGGCATCCAGCTTTCAATTGGCAGAGTAACAGGTTTCCTTTAATTGTTGATTACAGTGACAAACTGAACATTGGTACACGTTGCCCTCAAATTTAATTTGGGGGATACAGATCATATAGTACAATAAAAAGGCATAACTTATTCAGTACATATAGTATATAGAACATGATGCCAATTTCGTTATATAAATGGACTAATGGAGGGAGGACGGACGGACGGACAATGGTTATCACGAATACCCACGAATAGCAGAGCGATATATTTCTCCAAAACAAGTGGACAAAGAGCTTCCAACGTGCATTTCCAAAAGTAGTCATAAGCATTTATATAGTGTCTAACGAAAGCTACCATCTTGCACACTTATTAAGTATCAGATCGACAAACATGAATAACCCCCACCCCCAAAAAAGCAAAACCAAAAACAAACAAGAAACAAAAAAACTGTGTTTTATAATATTTTATCACTTGTCTGAAATTATGACATGCGTTTATCATAATTTCAGACACATATTGACCAACGAATGGCCTTGGTCATTGAGTGTCAATATAAATAACATCAAGAAGTCATAAAATATTGATCTAGAATTTTCTCACTTTAACTGAACTTAAAACTTCTATATATTGTCATTGCCATTTGCTACATTTTATTTGATTATTTGAACAAAGCCGAGTGAACGCTCAACCCAAATATTATTATGCATTGTCATAATTTGTCAAAATTGAATAACCCCCACCCCCCAAAAAGCAAAAACAAAAACAAACAAGAAACGAAAAACCTTTTTTTATAATATTTTATCACTTGTTACCTAGTAACCCTCAAAAACTAAATTTGCATAGGAGCACAAAAAAGTGTTATATAAATATTGATAACTGAGAATATTACTACAACGAAGAACAACATATATTTCTACTAGATTAATTATTATGGTCTTTAAGATAGCAGACTGTTAGTTAAAATTCATCAAATCTTAGAAATTTTACATTATTTTGAACCTTACCTATGTGACCCCTTGCCATGGTAACAGAACATTTTATTTTTAAAATAAAGCTCATATATGTATTTGTAAAATGGTATATAACATGTATATGTATTCTTTTAAGTAAACTGGAGATTTTAATTGTTTTAAGTAGTATATATGTGTTAGAAAAAGCACCTGAAAAATACCCGAAAAGGAAAGTGTTAAAGTATTAGTTTCTTATATGTCCTAAAGTGGGATTTCTCCTATTTTGTTTATTGATAACTTCTAGGGGAACAGCACCGGATTCTTTTAACGAATTAGTGAGAAAAATCGAACACCGATAGGAGGCAAGACGGGAAAACACAATTACCGATGTGAAAGATTTATTTTGGTCTCCAACTGGGTAGAGCCTCTTTGGACACCAGACATTTTTTCCCTTGGGTGTCTGTGATTTTCCCGTCTTGGACTCACCCATGTGTTAGATCCTTTATATCTCATCCACGGGTTGAGACTAATAGGTTCTTACATACGTTTTTTAAAATGAGTGATATAAATTGTATATTTTTCAGCTAGAGGAGGGAAATTATTTAAAGTAATCTTTGTGTTTCTAGTTAGTAAATAAACGAATATTATTAGTTGGTCCTACTTTTTCATGGTATACATTATGTGTAGGTACAACTTCCTGTTTCACGTCGAGACATGATGCGGAATATAAAATTTACAACTGTCGGGACGCGATACAGGTAGTTGCACCTACATTTAAATGTGTGTAATACATTGTTTGCAGAACTTCCGGTTTACAGGTTTGCTCCGAAATCGATTTGTTTATTTTCTACGCCGCGGGGCTAGCAACTGAGTCACATGATGACGCGAAATGGCGGTAAATATGAGAGAATTTCAACTCACCTACGCTGAGAGGCTTGACAAAGATGCCGCTACCCGCTATTCAGCCAAGATGAAATTGTTAGATTTAAAAAAATGTCCATACGAGGATTCGGAATGGATCAATGACTGCACAAAATGGCCTTGTGTAACTTATCCAGACATATATCACTACTTGACGGAGATGCCGGGTCAGTTCACACGCAGTGCATTGAAAGCTTACAAAAGTTTAGAGAGCTATAACTATTTTGAATCGGGATTTGTTAGTGACATATTGGTTAAGACATTAGAAAGTGGAAACGTTATTCTGAAATGCCAAGTGAAACACGGCCAGAAAAGTGATCCTCCATGCATGGTGTGGACAGGTGTCACCAAAGATGGATCCATTATTGCATGCCATTGTAACTGCATGGCGGGGTAAGAAATGTTTATAAAAATATAACCAAAGTCAAAGGGATATTACTGGTATGGGCCACGAGAAATTTTCAAAAAAGATTTATGTATACAGCATACACCTACCATGTTTACAGTTAAACTTTTTAGGCATGGACCATTTGATTTTCTGGGTGGGCCTGGGATTTTTTGAAAAAAAATTCCCGGCCCTGATTTTTGTAAAAAAAAATTTTGTCAGCACCTAGGTTGAAATAAAATAGTTTCACAGTTAATATACATGTATATTGTATAAAATGCTAATTGATTTTTATGTTAAAAGAACAAACTATTTAAGAGCAGTGTGTCTTCTGAAGAGGAAAATAATAGTTTAAAACTTATTATTTCATTGTAAGATGATGTTTATAATTATACATGTATATATATATATATATTTTTCTCATTTTAATTATTACTATCATAATTATCCAAATAATATTCCTTTTTCACTGTAATGATTATTTCTGCTGTTTATGTATTATTTTATTTGATTTAAATGCTCTTTAAAGGGCACCATACTTGGATTTAATAAAATATTCTTATTCTTACATGTATATTTACCTCTTTAGTTACATGTTGATGTTTTGGGGATTGGTATTGAACCTTTTGTGTTGTATCTTGGAAAGTCTTGGGCCAATGCAAGACGGCGAGCAGTGACCTCTGGTCATGTTGAAGACTGCTGGCTGTTTTCTATTGTGATTTTTTTAAATTCCTGTTTGTTTTATGTTTGTTGTGTCGCGTACACTTATTCCACATCTCAATATCGTCTATGTAGTTAGTTAGCAATATACTGATTTTAGGTCTAAATAGAAAACCAGATGTGTTTTTTTTAAATACTAAAATAGTTAGTTGTGTATGGAGTCATCTGGTCAATCGTCATGAATGAGTTTATAATTATTTCTATTACAAGATAATATGTATTAATTAAAAAACTTTAAAAAAAAACATGTAACCTAATTATGTAAATCATTGTTTATAATTTTGTGCTCTATTCTAGAGCCCTTGATTGGAATAAAGATGTTTGTATTTGTATACATTGTAACTCGTAGAAGACAGGACAAGGTGAAGCGACTCAGGCCCCTGGGAGCTTCTGGTTTTCTTATGTAATTAAAGTGCCTCTCTCCTGGCGAAAAATTCTAGGCATGCATTCCATAATCTAGGCCATCACTATTGAATTGATGTTATTATTTAAATATTCTTTTACAGGTTAGGTGAGGCATGTTCTCATATTGGAGCAATGCTATTTAAAGTTGAAGCTTTTGTAAGACATGGCTATACCAAGGAAGAATCTTGTACGTCTAAGGAATGTAAATGGAACCAACAGTTCAGAAAAAAGGTAATATTTATGCTTTAAATAGTTTTTATATATATTTACATAATTTTATTTGTATACCTTGTATTTAATTACTCAATCATTGTTTTGTTCTTTTATTATGTTCACATTACATTCATTCTTGTACAGATCAAGTTCAAGAGCATTTTATCCGTATGCCCTGCAGTCATGGTCTACTGATTTTTTACTGAATTTGCTTGATATTTACCTTTTTAGCACACCTGGCCCGAAGGGCCATGTGAGCTATTGTCATCACTTGGCGTCCGTTGTCGTTAACTTTTTATTCAAAAATCTTCTCCACTGAAAATGTTGAACGAATTGAAACCA
This sequence comes from Limnoperna fortunei, assembly GCA_944474755.1. Lineage (NCBI taxonomy): Eukaryota > Metazoa > Mollusca > Bivalvia > Mytilida > Modiolidae > Limnoperna > Limnoperna fortunei. The sequence continues at coordinate 9,751,325 of OX104124.1, read as the reverse complement.
AACTTGGTCTGGTTGTTCCTTAGGATATCCTGCACTGAACTGATGTGGGGATTTTTGACCCATCGAAAAACATGGCCGCCATCACTACAGATCAATTTCAAGAGCATTTTGTCTGTATGCCATGCAGTCATGGTCTACTGATTTTTTACTGGTTTGGCCAATTTTTACCTTTTTTTTCTAAAGTCTGTTTACCATGAAGTAGTAATGGTACACCATTGATATTTGGTATGTAGTTGCATTAGCATTAGTAATGATCAATTTCAAGAGCATTTTATCTGTATGCCCCTGCTGTCACACTTTATTGACTTTGTGTTTTTTTACTTATTTTACCATATTAACCCCTTTTTAAGTAATTGTCAGTACAGTAGTCACTTATAACATTGGCATTTTTTAATTGTAAATTTTCTGTGTCCAGCTGCAATAGGCGAGACATATCTCTGTGTAAACAATTTATTTTGATTAAGATTTCTTATTTAAAAAAAAAATCTGTATATGTTCATGTACACATTTACTTTCTTTACAGGTTCAACCTGCACCGTTTACCCATATTGATTTTTCCACCCCAAGGACTAGAGTGAAAGAAACCCCCCAAAAGCAAACCCTAACAAAATCTGATCTCACATGCAAGGAACAGGAGGACTTTTTCGTTAAGCTACACCAAAGTGGCATGAAATCTGTAGTGTTGACAACACATGGTACGTTTTATGAATTTTATAAACCAACACCTATAGCTGTGAGCACAAAGAAACTTCCAGTTGAGTTGAAAAAGTACTTTCAGTCCCAGATTACTAAAAAAGCATTCTCAAAGATAGAAGTTCTTACTGAAGCTGAGAAAAGGTTTGAAAAATTGTCCATTTCAACATCAGAAGTAGATTATGTTGAGCTTGTTACTCGTAACCAGGCAGACTCTATAGTTTGGCATGAACAGCGTGTTGGAAAAATTACTGCTAGCAAAGTTTACGATGTTTTGCGGACAGACATTAAGAATCCTTCCAAATCTTTGCTTAGAGAAATTAGCACTACTAACTATAATGCAGGAATAATGAATGTTCCTTCATTGAAATATGGGCGTGAACATGAAATAGATGGTGTTGATGACCTAACTTTCATTCTTAGCGGTGGTGTAACAGAACTTGATCTTGATTTGCCAAAAGTAGATGCAACTGAAAATATAGTGTATCAGTATACTATTGAGTGCCCAATAAATGAGGATGAAAATACACTAAAAACACTTTGTTTTTCAAGTGCATTAAAACTGGAGCATTCTAACTTGATTATACTAAAATGTGGCTTGCATTTATCTTCAAAATATCCTTTTCTTGCAGCAACCCCTGGTCGTGTGGTATCTTGTGATTGTTGTGGCAAAGGAGCTGTGGAAATTAAATGTCCGTTTTCTCTTGAGAAAACAACAGACTCTGAAGTTCTAATAGCACAATACTTTTACCCCCATATCACACTTAAAATAGACCATCCTTACTACCATCAGATTCAGACACAAATGAATATTTGCGAATATGACTATGCATACTTTGTTATTTGGACACCAAACATAACAATTGTTTCAGTTGAAACTCGAAATGCACAGTGGTTTCAAAATAAGATTGACAAGTTGCGTTCCTTTTTCTTAAAGCACATAATTCCTATTTTCATAACGGATGATTTGGAGTGGGGTTCAAAAGAGCAACACAAGCTATTAGCAGACAAGGAAAATATACCAACTTATTGTGTGTGTGATGGTATTGAGGATAATCGTACAATGGTGCGATGCAGCAACTTCAAACAATGCAACAAGAAATGGTTTCATTTGGGCTGTTTAAATATGTCAAAAGCACCAAAAGGAAGATGGTTGTGTCCATATTGCAAAAAAATAAAATAATTAATTTTAATAAAATTTATCATTTAGGATGAATGTGCCAATTATGAAACAAGCTAAAATTGCTGTTAGAAATTTTTTACAAGTCAATTTCTGAACCGTACCATTCCCACATTTTCTTGTTAATAGTCAACTTTTTATTAGGATTGAACATTATGATATTGATACACCTACATACATGTAAGAGTGGTATTCCTTAACTTTTTGATATCAAATAAGGCCATAAAAAATTGATTGTTGGTTTCCCCTAACATGGGCAGAAATTTTAGACCCGGCGGGCAGGGAAATAATTTTTTTTAATTATTTTTTTATCAAACCATTAACAATGTATAATAAATTTTGTACACTAAGTGTCAGTAATGTACAACAATTAATGACTTTCATTTTTAAAACAGAATAAAGTAAGAAAATACTTTGATTTAAAAGATTCAAAATTTTCATTTAAGATAAAAATAGCTTATCTCATTATCTAAGATGCGACAGGGAATAATTTAATTATATTTTTTTGAAAATGGCAAAAAAATTTATTAACCAGGCACCAAAAAAGAGACCCGGCAGGTTTAGGGGAAACCAACAATTTTTTTTTTGGCCTAAGATTGTCTTAAAATTCGTTTAGTATAATTCTTCCCTCTATAGACAAAAGGATTTTTAAAAAAATCTTTATAACTAACCAGAAAAAAAGGGTGTTAAATAAAACTACCGAACTGGCATGTTCAGTGTCATAATCCAGTAAGAAATGACAAAGCAGGTTATAATCTACCGGAACACTTGTGTCGCAATGGTCCTGACTTGGTACAGACATTTCAAGAGAAAAGGGATATTTATTTCCACTCTAATATTGGTGTATCTCGTACAGGCAAGGAATGTGTGTACTTCACAAGAAATAAATAAAACCCAATAAATGTTTACATTGTTTCAAGTTTGTTCAACCTTAAATAGTTATGGTACATGTACACCATTGATATTTGGCATGCAGTTGCCTTAGAATCAGTACAGTTTAATTTCAAGATCATTTCATCTGCATGTTTCTACAATCATGGTCAAAATGCATTTATATTATCATTAAGTTGCAAAACACTCTAGAAATATTAAAGGCTGCTCCAGAAAAACAAACATGTGGGTTGGTGGAAAGGCACTTTCTAACACAGGTACCACCAATAGAAGAAAATATTCAAATAACCTATACATGTATTAATATTAAATTTGGAGCTTAATGAGCTGAACGTTTAAGCAAGCAACAGCTTTTCTCTATCTGCAATAGTTTTCATTCTGTAGGGCATAACCTTTATAAGGGTTCATCTGACAGCTTTGACCCATTCGGGCTATTCGGGCTAGTAGCTGAAAAAGTTTTTGGCACAGACTGATCTGTTCACTATAATAAAAGCATCAATACATGTACATGTACAAATGTATTTGTCATAATTTATTTATATCAACAATTGTTTCACATAAATTAGTAAGGCTTCCACATACTGCTACAATCTTGTCCACTATGGCATATTCAGAGTCGTCTTTCTTGGTACACAGATGAATGGGCAATGGCCCCTCTAAAATGGTGTATTTGGATTTCAAGTACCCAATAAGTCTTTCTACCTCAATTCTTACTCTTGAGAGATTTCGTGATCTTTCTATATCAGATGCAGATAACTGGTTTTTACCTTTTGTAAAAGATGGAATTGTTAATTTTGCCCCCCTTAAAGCAAAGTCCTCATCATTTACAAAACCTCTATCTGCTAAAACTTGGTCTCCTGGGATCAGATTTTCTAAGAACCCACTTTCTTTAACTATCTCCTTGTCAGAGACTTTTCCTCCCCAAGCCTTAGAAATGAAACAAAAGCTACCAGTTGGAGAAATCGCTAGAAGAACCTTTGCAGTGTTATGTTTTTTGTAGGGTGAAAATGTCTGAGACCTAGATATTAACTTTTTCGGTTTTTCTATAAATATTTCAGTGCAATCAATAATGCATACAGTGTGAGGAAAATATTCTCTAAACATATTTGGTAAAGTATTTCTTACTGCTTCTCTGCTTGGCCAATTAATAAGGAATCTTAATCTTCCAAAGCAAATATTTAGCCACTTGTAGAATAGACGAGACACTGTACTTATAGACACCAAGGATCTGTATGCTAGGTCCTCAAATGATAAGTTTAGACGTAGTCTTATCAGGAATAAAAAAAATTCATCCATTAAAGATAATTCTGTCCTAGACTTCTTTACATCTTTTGATATTAAGTTAAATACCATAATAAACAATGCAAACTTAGGTAGTCCTGTGTAAAAGTTGCATTTCTTATCATCAGACCTAATTTGTTGACTTCCAAAGGTTAACGCTTCACACTTGTTTCTACTTTTATATAATTGTTGGTTTACATATTGATAATCATCAGACAACTTTTTATACTGATTTCTTGTTGTTTGTAGCTCAGATTTAAGATGGATGTTTTCCTCTTTAATTAAAACAAGTTCTGCTTTTACATTTTTTAGTTCAGTTTTTAAGCTTTCAAATTTTGTTTTTATATCGTTGAGTTCTGCACTGTCACTAAGCATGGTAAGGGGAGTTGCAGTATAAATAAAATTACTGTCGTTAACTAAGTTGTTGTTTTTGTCTTGTGTCTCTTCTATGTTTTCTAAAAATGAATTTAATGCAAGCAGGGCATTAACAGCATCATCTCTCTTTTCAACCTCAACTTTTTGAAAACAACGAGCCATATTTCTTTCATAGCGGTTTAAGTCTCGTTGAAGCTTCTCCAGATCTACTTCCTTATACTTAAAAATCTGAGGTCTGTAATCAGGATGCCGTCTGTCATTGTGTGGCTTTCCTAAAAAAAAAGATGCAAACTGTGCTACATAACCATGTATTAAATTGGTGAAAATAATCGCCTGAATTGCTCACCTGGTAAACATTAAAAAAATCCTTATGAAACTAGGCCATCCTTAAAAAAAAATGTTTGTTTCCCCACACCCCTACCCATACTTTTCAAAGTGGGTAGGTAGGTGTTTTTTTTTTAACAAAGTGTATTATTAACGGTGCTACATGGTTTTGCTATCTCCTAGACAGCAACACTATATGTACTTTAACCAGGTACATGTATGACCTTAACCAACATTGCAGGCAGTATTTATTATTCCAAATGAACTTGGGACGAGCAACTAGCAGGAACATTTCTATTTAAATTAGGAATGCACTATAACAATACATGTATGTCTCCCCCTTCTAGGATGGGGAGACATAATTAAAAAAAAACACCAGCACATTGACCAGGCAAAAGCTTTCCTTTATTGTTGATATCAAAGTGTGTTTCTAAGAAAAATCTAAACCACCCAATTCAATAAAATCGTTTAGCATTGAAAAAAAAAACCTGTCTGATCATTGCTACATTTGTAAATCTAATTAATTGCACACAGTCATGACAGTGAGTTCTTTAAAATATCAAACAAACATAAGATTGTCCATAATAAGGGAACGGTCATTATTTACTAGCTCAGGGGGTTGGAGGAAATTTACCACAACCTCAAATATATCCTACAACCCCCCTCCCCTAAAGAATAATTACCAGGCTCACAACCCCCCTATGCATTACAATTCAAATGCATGACCCCCCCCCCCCCACACACACACCCATTAACATAGCATATCATTGACACAGAATGGATAAAAATAACTTTATGGTAAGCAATGTTTTTTTATGATATCACAAGGGCCATTCTAGTTTTTTAGTATACTGGGGAGGGTGGGACAAAATTTTAAGATTAGCGAAAATTTTTTGGTGTTTTTTTTTGTGTAAATTTAATGTAAAGTGCCCCTCAACATATCTGCCTTGTTTCAAAAATCCATGACCGCCCTAAATTGCTCCACCCCCCCAGCTGATAAACTGATAAATAATGACCGTTCCCTAAAAACAAACATACACAAAAGTTTACATAGCTTTCTCTCACTTAGGGAGCAATCATTTGATTTTTATGGGGGGGGGGTGCTATGGATATTTTTTTTGCGTCCTGCCTTTTTATTTTTGTAAAAGTTGGAGCCTGGTTTTTTTTGTGCGCTTACACGCACAAATTTTTTTTTAAAATTAGCCATAAATGTTATTGCCAAAAATACCATCCTGCCTTTTTTTTCAGGTGAACCACTGTCCTGACTATTTTTTTCATCATTTTGGGCATCCTGCCTTTTTATTTCAAATTTAAATAGCCCCCCCCCCTAAAAATCAAATGGTTGCTCCCTTAATCAGAATGCCTTAACTTGGATTAGGTTTTTCATAAAACTTCAATTATATTTTTATCCATGTGCTTTTATTTTTTATTTGACAAATATACTGACCAATGAAAAGTATTGATTCGCTAAACAAGGAAGTTAATTCATCGTTAAAAACTTGTTTATATCTACAAGGCGATCATTTTGATCTCATAAAAAAAATTTTTTTTTAGTCGGCGGCAATTTTCTGAGTCGGTCGGGGCGTGGGGAAACAAATATTTTGGCCCTACCGCAGTAGTGCAGGTAGCAAAAATTTAAAAGACAAGTGGAAAAACAAAAACAAAAAAAGACTGATAAAACTATTATGAATCAATAAATGTCACTATAAAATGTCACTATAAAATTTGTATGAGTTTAAAGGAAAAGGCCTACCCAACGTTACCTGTCAAAAAATGTACCCCGCAAACAACACTTTCCACATGAGGCTCCCAATCCTCCCGGAAAATGGCCGCCAACCACTCATTTCTACGAGGCAGATCTCTGTTTTCCCTGGGAATTTTATAAAATCCTAGTTTCTTCCCATTCACCACGTCTCCCCATCTATAGTTACAGTCATAAATGCAACAGCTTTTCACCATAAATGCTGATATTGTGTTTACATGAGCAACAAAATGGCGACTGCCCCTCGATTGCCCCGCGGTAAGAACGATAACTCTAGTAGCCAAAAGATGACGTCACCAGATAATAAACTATACGTTTATCTAAAATGGAGACGTATAAAAAGGCAGAACAACACTTAATGTGTAACATTTAATATTTATACATAGCGTTGTTATATATTCTAAAATGACGTGCCTATGACGAATAAAACTAGTATATACTCCTAATCAACGTCATAAACGATCAACAATCTTCATGGCGAAATCATAGTAGTGATTTTACCACGGGTTTGTCCTTTATGCCACATTTTACATAAGTTTTTGTGCTTAAAGGGCCAAACTGGTGCTAAAATCAGTATATATTCGTGCCACAATGCATTATTTGTTGAATATATGGCCCCTTACGTCAAGGGAATTATGACGTCACATTTCATTCATAGAATGAATTTGTTTATTTTGAAGCCAAAATAGTACTTAAGACTAAAATACATCTAGTTACACTTGGCCAAAAGTTAGGGACCACCAGGTTTTGCTTCAAATAAATAAAAAAAATAAAATATTGGTTCTTTGTACATATGTTATCAACAAAAGCTAGGTTTGTAGTTATCTATTGTTAACATTTTTAAATCGCTCGATTCACGATACAATAACAATAGAGATTTAAAAAACACTACCCTCAGCTTTTGAAAACCCAAGTTTGGCGCCTTTTTTCTTTTTATAATGTGCACGTGCGAAACAGGTACAATTTATCCTTTTTTGAAATCATTTCAACATGGTACGTTGAAAACTATCAGATTCAGAGAGATGACAAGCAGTTGGTATAATAAGGGCTGGAATGACACAGCGGCAGGTTTCAGATAGGTTCAATGTTAGCCATTAGGATGCCGACTGCCGAGGGCGCGTGACTATATCGGGTGGAATATTCGCTCTTGGAAAAGAATTCATTGGTCCGACGAAAGTATGCGTGTATGGCATCAACGCAACACAGGTTTTGATCCTGCACATATTCTATGAACTACAGCTTTTGGTGGTGGCGGAGTGACAGTTTGGGGCTGCTTCTCATATGACTGCAAGTTAGACTTGTATCCATTAGATGGCACACTAACTGCTTTAAACTACAGAGATCAGATTCCGGACCCGGTATTGTGTCCCATTTTGATGCGCTTCAACTTGGAAACATACATGTGTTCATGGACGAAAACATAGACCTCATAGAGAACGCATCGTCAAAGATTATCTTGCAAATGAGGCAATTGAGACATTACCATGGCCTGCCATGTCTTCGTATATGAATCCGATAGAGCATGTTTGGGACTTTCTCGGCCGCAAAGTGAATTAACGTGACCCTCTATGTCAGAACATTCAAGAATTGCGTGATACTTAAATTCAAGAGTGGCGGCGATTCCCTCGACGTAGACTTCAGAGATTTGTCCAAAGCAGGAGTAGACGAGTTCAAGAATTGCATCGGAAACGTGGTGGATACACATGATACTGACTCTTTTCTTGTCAATAAATGTTTAAAAATGATTTCTTCTTACATCTTAATAACCCTCAACCTGCCAACTCTTTGTATGTAACATTACCAGCGGTTCAAACTGAAACTTTTTTGAGTTATGATTTTGCAGTTTTATGGCATATTTTTACAAACGACATCTTGTTGGTCTTTTCTATACATGTTGAATAGTAAAATCATAAACTTCTTTAAAATAGTCGACTATTTTAAACGAAAAGTGAAAGGAACAATAGATGGTTACATATTGACAGAAATATTGGTTTTACAAAATCACCTCCGCTAAAATCCTGGTGGTTCCTAACTTATAGCATAGTGTATAGTAACACCTATGTAGATAATACAATGTTTTGTATCACGCCGGTTGTATTATTCTAAAATATTTTAAGATTTTGGCCAAAAACATGATTGATCGGGATAAATACACTTTACGTACATTATGTTTAAGTACAATTACCTATATCGTTGAGAAGATTTTGTACATTCATATCTGTAAGGGATGCGTAGCGTCGAGTTCTGAGGCGGAACGTTTGAATCTCGATCTCTCATTATTTCAGATTTTGACAAAGCACATACTAAATTTTAGATACATACCACTACCATGAAAACTTTATAAATAAAATTAATTTAAAAAATCTCACGTCCTGATAGTACAGTTTGCATCAGGGATCTTGTAATCATTATTGATATTTTATTGTAATTAAGCACCACATATTTCAGATTTTTTTTATTGTGCAACGGTTGCTTAACGGCCAGTAAGTGGTATTTCAGATATATTTTAAACCAGAAAAAGTTAACAAACAATACATAAACTGGGCGAAATGAGATGAACACCTGGGAACAAAATTTTAACTGCGAGCGAAAACGTATGCAGAGTTGCGTATGGACAGAACGTTCGCGACAATTGTTTTTTAAAAGCTTAAAAATGGTCATTATCATGCATGGGGCGTGTTACTCTCCCAACACGTTACCCACTTTGTTCCACGATCATGCTTTGTGCTTTAAAACCTGACAACATCATACGAAAGGACTCCTTTTACCGCCACGTGGTTCTCTATCAAAAGTTGTGAAAGACAGTCTATGTACGAGTTTTCTCAATGTTTAGATCGTTTTCAGAGATGATTCTTTAAAATCAGATATTTCAATGTCCGAACATGTACGTTCGATCTGAATGTCGGAATGTTTCTTGAACATTTTAATTGTGTTTTCACCGGTTTCTCATTCAGCGATGCGTGTGAAACGAAGTGACTTATGCGACCATATTATTCTAGAGCATCTACGTTCTGTTTTAATTCTTTATTTTCTTTTTTAAGTATTGCAACTTTTTTAAAGCGTAGTACAGTTATAGCCGCTAAGAGAAACAGCAGCAAACTTAGGTTTTATCGCATTTGATGTTTTATCAATATATTCTTCAGACATAGAAAAATATGGCAAGACATTGTCCAAAGATGACTTTTCAGTGCTTCGATCCATTTCAGTTATCTGTATATTTAAATGAGATATGATCAAGGACAGTGCGACTCTAGATGTTCTGATGTCTGAGCGTTTTGTTAGAATGAGAATGCTCTTACCCTTTTTTGAGTAATCGTCATTTGTGGAATGTTTTATGGATATAAAATAGTATTCCCATTTAACGATAAAGCGTGTATGTTTCAGGGTCAGAGTCTAAATGTAAAATATGTGAAGATGTTGTATTCTGAGTTTTTATGTGTTTACGTGTTTACCTATACCTGTACATGTATACTTTTGTCACTATTAGATGTTTTCACTTATGTTAATATAACTTTATAAAGATCGAACAATTGTCATATTCTGGGTTTTCCAAGGTCCAGTTTTTTTAAATTATCAGGCTATAAGTCCTTACATAATTATTTACAATTGTCCAACACCCCAAAAGTAGGATATATCCCAGAAAATCACACATCCTTACACTACGAGGAAAACTAGACCATCCACTTATTAGCATGGACATTAAAATTTAAAAATATATATTTTTAACGACATTTTCTATACAAGTTTGATTCATTTGGGAGTTGTCCGAAGTTTTTGCTCTAAATTATGTTGTTAATCGTGCATATTCAGGACCAGGAAGCTGCAGAAGAAAATGAATTCTATCAACACAACTCTAGTGTTGAATAATTTAATTTGTTTTTAAGACGGAATTGTTGTTGCCAATTCCAAGGAGCACTGATATTATACAATGGTCACGTGGCCGATTCTTACACACCATTATATTTATAATAGTTCCACGACGTCATCACAAAGTACGTGTTATGTTCCGAAATTTGAAATATTCTTTAAATATTTTACAGATTATATCATCCGCTTGAAGCCATCTGTATCCTACTTTTTGTCTAAGCATGTACATGTAGTTTGAACTATGCGATAAGTCACATTTCATCTTCATTTAAATAATTATGGTCTTTCCCGTCTTTCTTATGATAAGTATTATTATTTTTCTTCTATCACGGAAATTTACCATAAGTATCTCGTCATGTCGTTACGATACTTGGTACCATTAATCGGTCATATCCAGAGATGGCATGGCTCACGCTTTTGAAATGATACATTTTTAGTAACAGAGTTATATGTCCCAACACGAAAACCCTTGTTAGCAGATAAACTCAGAAACTTTACCGATTCTCAAAATATGAAAAGTACAAAATGAAGGCTGCCCTATGGCGCTGTTTTAACATGCAAAATTTTCTTCTTATCAACTTCCTGTTTTTGACCCGAAAATTGACGCCTGTTGTAAAAAATTTTTCTCGAAAATTCTAAGTCCTATAGACTTGGGACGACCACCACCATTGATCGTGTGACATATGTTACATTTCAAAATGTCACGTTCAAAGGTCAGAAGTCAAGGTCAAAGTTCTTCATAGGTCTTGTTAACAGAATATCTCATAAACCATAAAAGATATATTAAGCAGAAAATAAATGGGAAAAATACTTCTCTTATCAATAACTTTATTTGGTACATTAGCCTGAAGCTGTGCGATGAACCGTTTTCCAGTTACAGCCCTTGACGCGTTTCGGTTAATGGTTTTTTTTTGTTACAACTTGAAAACAGTTAGAGATAATATAGTAAACAGTAAACATATAGGATTAGTGATCAGTAGGAAAAGAGCTTCAATTTGAGCCAAGATCAAAGGTCATAGGTCAAGGTCATACCATAGCACCGAGGTAACTGTTATAAAAATTCCTTAGCAACCATATATCTTTAGAATCAGAATGATGAACTTCTTTTGAAATATGTCATTTAATGACCAGAAGTTGCACTTTGTCCCTAGCAAAGGGCATAAACGTCCTAAACAACCATCTTTTTGTGGTTCAGGACCACCTTCTTTACTCAAATAACTCATTTTGATTACTAGAAGTGACATTTTGTGATAAGCAACAGAAACGAAGCCCATAGAATCACATATATTTTAGAGGAACAGTGGGAAAGACCTTCTCGTTTGTTTTCAGAACAAATGGCGATTCAATTATTTTTCATCTTAATGTGATAAATTCTTATTAAATTACCAAGCTGTTTATTATACATTTAAGCTTTGTTTAAAGCCACGTCTAGAAATATCGTGGTATCCAGTTTTTAAATGGGAGGAAGCCGGAGTATCCAAACAAACCCGGCCTTCAGTGGGAAAACTGGCAATTTTTTACAATTAATATTGGAGTCCAGTGTATCCTGCCCGTGGGGAAACTCGAAGTCAGTGTTGACAAACCACTTGATCAATAGTAGACTAACTATCGTAACCGCTCGCAAACATTTGTATTTAGGTATTTCATCATGTTCGCAACACAACTATTCGAACTATGTTTGTTTAAACTGTATTGACTTACAGACAGTTGCGACGATGTTTTTAGAATTTAAAAATGTAAACATAAATAAAATCACGTGACGTTATTATGGGCATCCTTGACAGAACATCATTTATTTATTTTTCAGAACTGTCTCCCTTTGGTTATTTAAAATGTTGACGAATATATTTTTTAACTACTTTTAAATATCCTTTTCCTAGAGTCAGAGGAAAATTCCTGCAATTACAAATGTTTGGAAGCGTGAAAATTAACATCTTTGACTGGACGTTTTGTTAAACACTGATATTAAAAGTCTTTTCGTCAATCCGATTTAATAAGCTGTTACGTTCGCTCTGTATACTACGTTCTAGTCGTCTAGTACGTAAATATTTGTTCTCTTTGCATATCCAAATTGTAGCATATTTCAATAGAATGTATATACTTAAATTTCTAAAATAAAAAAACCCATCTGTTTGAAGAACAAAAAACTCGACAACGGCTTTCTAAGGTATGATGAAAAACCTCCAACATATAAAACTGTTTTGGGAATTTTTACCATAACACAATAGGATAAACAGTTAATTATTAATTATTTTGAACCAGTGTGTCACAGATATGGTTGTCAGGCTATTATGAGACTGACAGCAGGTACAGTATGCCCAACTTCAACCTTTTAACAACAAAATTTGGCTGTTATCTTGTAAAATGTCATGTGTTCCTGTACGGGTATTTGACCAAGAAAAACCATTTGTCATAATATAGATGTTAATTGTCGGAAGTATATAAAACCTTATATAAACAAACAAACACACACACAAACAGACAGTTTAATACATTTGCTACAATGTTTAGAATATCTTCTGTATTTCCTTATAATGTGCTTCTATATCTTGTCTTGACATGAGATCCACCAGGCCCCTGTATTCTGTTTGATTTAAATCAACAAAAAAATTCCCTATGATGTCATGTCCGATTACTATCATTTCATTTCCTGTAGTGAAATCCAACGTTTTGCTTGGCAAGTCCTTATCAAGCTATAAAACAAAAACAAAACTCAATACTGCTCCATCCATAAGTACATCATTAATGTCTTCCAACGACAGTCTAAATGTTAAATGTTTTTGAAGAAATTTGTATGTTATTCAAATGGAATCACGGGTGAAGTCAAGGTTTTAATAGTTTGTAATTATGTCCACTGGTAGTTTTCTTGTTAACCGTAAAAAATATCTTATATATTAAATCTGAAATATGTAAAGTTTTGAGTATGTTCAATATTTATCATAGTCAATTTTTTTTAGATCCTTAACTAATTTAGGTGTGTTTACTTCGTTGCACTTTTTCAACAAAAATTATATCATATTTTTTTTTTAAATGCGGATACAATAAAATATTTCCAATAGTCCAGGAATCCTCTGCCATCCAACACGTCCAAGCTCGAGGATTCTATTACAACACTCCATGTAATTGTCAAATTTTTTTAGATCCTTAACTAATTTAGGTGTGTTTACTTCGTTGCACTTTTTTAACAAAAATTATATCATATTTTTTTTAAATGCGGATACAATAAAATATTTCCAATAGTCCAGGAATCCTCTGCCATCCAACACGTCCAAGCTCGAGGATTCTATTACAACACTCCATGTAATTGACCGATAAAATTATTGGTTGATTGAATTTGTGTTAAGTGCCCAGTGAGCCGTAATTCAGCCATATGCAGGACGAGAACAAGTTAGCAAACAATAAATCAACGGCGAATTGAACTGGACCAATGGGACGACAATATTTAATACCTCTGGATAATTTTGAATGTATATGTAATTTTCACTAGTTAGATTGTTATATATTTGCATTGCCAAGTACTAAAGTGTTTGTAATATTTTCATTGTATAGTCTAGTAGGGGCTTTGGATAATAGTTTAGAAAGAAGTTGTGCCTAGAAGACAACTGTAATATTGTTTATTTAAAGTGAAAAAAATTGGGAGTGGTTACAGCATTGGACGTATCTTTTCTGAATGGAACATATTTTATAAAAACAAGAGATATAAATAAAATTATAAAAAAGTAGATTTAGTGCATACAATTACCTGCTGTAAATGGATATTCTTTACTACCAGTATAATGCCATCAATGATTGGAATGGCCTTTTTGTGGATATCAAGAAAATCATTCTTGTGGATATTAAGAAAATCAAAAGTTCACATGCATTTCAAGTTAAGGATTTTCTCTTGGAAAAAAGTAACTTTTAATGATATTAATACCATATAGTTACACTATTGAAGAATGGATTCCTTATATATTTGGTAAACCAGATATTTACTGCTTTTACTGCTTAAGTCTAGACCCAGCTGTTTTCTTTTTTTATATTTTAAGCTGATGTTACTCTTTTATCAGGACCCCATTTGAAATATTAAGTCTCTTGGCTTGTTTGTTTACTCAATCGGTTATCAAATCTAAAATGTATGTGTAAAACTTTACACTTAGATTTTCCTGGTAGCAATACATGTGCTTTAAACATCCATTTCATGTCAGTCAGAATTTATTAATATTGGTACTAACAAAGTGAAGTAATAGGCCTTAGCAAGATTTGTTTATAAAATTCTGTTATTATGAATTGGTTCCAGGCCAACTATATATGTTTACTGTTGTGGTGTTTTGCTTATATGTCAATAACTACTCAGCTATATGTATACTGATAAAGTTTCTATCATGTACTGTTAAGTAATGGATGCAATCTATCTAGTATGATGACGAAAACATTTTTTTCAAAACTAGCATGCACAACCCCCCACCATTCTTCTTGGAAAAAAAGGATGAGGCCAAAAATCCGGTGAGTTATTGTTTAGGGTGTCCATCTTGCTGTTTGTTGATTTCGTAATTTCGTATGAAAATAGCAAAGTTAACAACATTAGCCAAAAGCCAAGGGACAGTTACAGATCCGGATGTAGACAAACACAACACAAAAACCAAAAACATAAAACACAGAAAGAGAGTAACTAAAACCCATTAAAACCATTGGTGCACTCAGCTTCTCCGAACGACTAAGCAGTACCTGCCGCTTATTGGACACCCGTCGAGTTACTCAACGTCATGTCCAGGGAAAAGTCAAATCTAAAATAGTCTTGTCTCATCAGTGCGAAAGTCATACGTTTTCCTTAGCTATTATTTGACTATCTACTACGTATACATTCCGATGTTAATTCGGCGTCATTTTCAAGTTTGACTATCGATGTTGACGTCATGACAATATCCGTAAAATAATACATGACATGTTTGATTGAAACGTGCGGTGGCTTGTGAATAATAAAATTTAATTGTTAATACTATAATAATAATTATTCGAAATGTGTGTAACATATGCAAATCGTTGGGATATTTGTTGTTTATCAGATAAGATATTGGCTTGTTGTGGCACTTAATAACAGGTAACCACTATTTACAAGTGAAGTGAGTTTCATTGTCCATTAAAACTAACCGTCACTCACCGCCCTTTTTCGTCAAATGTACTTGGCTAAAAATAAAGTGTTGTGTCACGTGACTACTTTTGCTTTAAATGTTTAATATTTGGCTTAAAGAAATAAAACAAGAATACATTGTTTATTGACGGAAGAAACAATAGATGATTGTATAACTGTTTTACTTACAAAGTAGTGTCTAAAAGATCGGCTTATATTGCAACATGCAATTTATGTATTTTTTACAATATTGCATTAACATCGCTGCGTGCGGAAAAAGATTGCACCACTGTAACACAATTTTGCCCTCTGCAGTAAAATTTGGAGTGTTGGATAGAAATGGAAAATTAAGCTTTTTCACAATGTCTACGTTTCTTTAACACGTCGATACTATTGTCATTTACCAGAACTCCTGTATTGTGATTGTCAGATTAAAATTTACAAGTATTTCTTATTTGTTGGATTTTATTATGTTATATGTATTAATATAAGCCATATATAATTCAATGTTCTTTTAAAACATGCACCGCTCGAAAGTCCTTAAACGAACCAATATATTTAACAAGATTGTGCATCCAAATATTCATGTGATGTAGTATCTTCGTAATAGTTGATCTCAACTTCTGTGTCAGATTTGGGAACAAGTTCACTTATTTTATAACCAAATTCTTCCTTAGAAGAAGAAAAAGATTTGGTATCTGACTGGTTAATCTCTGAAATGCTATTTGTACTTTGAACCATTGCGTTGTTTAAATCGACCTCAATCGGGGGCAAAAGAGCTTCGTTGGGTGTTCCATCGGATTCAGATAAACTGTTCGAATGGGCATTAACATTAGTATATTTTCCTCTTTAGCAACAAAAGTATTACTTTCTAATTTATTGCCGTTTACAATTAATGAACATTTCGTGGTGAAGAACTCCTGTATTGGAAAAAACGATGGATATTAAATAAGATATAAATCAAAACATCATGACTAATGAGTGACTACTACATGAAACCACGTGTTTTAGTACATATGAAAGATTAAGATGCATCTGTAAGTTTACGGAATGAAAGAATGCATGTCTTTCCTAGAACATAATTATCATAAAACAATCAATATGAAGTGTCACATTGTCAGTTCGTGTTATTTCTAATTCGTGTTACGTTTAATATATTTTGATATATTTTCTGATATGGTAAGCTACAAATACTTTTTGCAGAATAACACATGCATGTATCTCCTTTTTACATAAAGCACGATTTCTGTGAATGTGTAAATCATTGAAAGTAAAACCAGAATATATAATAATTACTTTCAGTGCATATAGCAACCACTGACTCTAAAAATAACCATTTGCCTTGTTAATATTGTAAAATAAAATACTGTACGTTTACCGCAATATCTTTAGAAATTGCTGATGTATTTCTCATTTTACATTGTTTTGGAAGACACCATCTGTCATTATCTGGAGCTACATATGACAGTTAAGATGACAGTATGTCGGAAATGTGAACAAGGTACACGAATTTCAAGACAACGGATAGTATACTAAAGATTACTGTATGCCGTTTAGAAAATATTTATCGAAATACGAAAGGTAAAACATTTAACAGTATAAATTCAACTTTTCTAAAGTAACAAATTAAAATATTAAATATTTAAAATTAAAATAGTTTATTTAATACATACTCTCAAACTGATCATTCATTTTAAAAGTTTTCGTCGTTGATTTATTACTTATAATGTAATAGGTATCTACAAAATATTACATAATTACCTATCACTCTTGAATTAAAGGAGCTAAGCTTACAATCCTTTCTGCGTGTGCGATACATGTTATTAGTTTGTTTAATTTGGTGTTCGTTAGTAAAGCAATTGTATCTTTATATAATATTTATATAATAACAAAACCTCTTGTGTAAAAACTAAATAATTGAGACTATATTGTCTGAAGAAAAGCTAATAAAAACGGTTGTGCAAGTCTCTACGGATTGTTTAGCAAAACAAATTAAGAAACAAACTTCGCCATCCTAAAGAAGAAACAATGTGTACAGTTAAAGCTGTATATGCACGGTTGTGCTCTTTACTTTTAAATCTACGTCAGTCTTACACACTGCTGAGCTATAAAAGGGACAACAACAATAATACCTTAAATTCCAATTGTTACCGTGTCATTCTTATTAACAAATATTTCAACTGCAATCGCTTATGGTATTTAATACAATAAATAATACAATACGTAATTGCTATACATCCCATTAGTATGGCTGAAAGCAAGAGAAAAGTCTAAATAGAACAACAAGGTTGAGGACTTTGTCTACGGATGTTATTTCTAAAAGTGGTAGTCACAAAGTAGTTGGTCACATCGGAATGTAAGTCTCACAGATAAGTCAATTAACAGACGCCTTAAACTGAACTGTTGTATTCTCGCTTTTTATTTACCTTTTAATTAATTTTTTACTTGACTTTGACAATTTTACGGCTGTAACATACCGAGTTGCCTTTCGTTCTTAAGCAAATGTGTTAAACCTCGGGTTTTAGTAGTATTCGTGTTGCTTTAGTTTAGATTAATGTTAGACACCACTTTTGAAGTCAGAGTTCATGGGCACCAATTTATTTCAGGTAAGTCTTAAATTATCCAAAGGAGTGGCGTGCAATGTTTATTAAAAAGGCTTAATGTTGTGAGTCAAACGACTGTTTTATGAAATTTGCGAAATATTCAGCAGCAAAAAATAATTCTCTTCAAAGAAGAACAATACAGTTTGGGTAGAAGATTGTTACTAAGGAGAATAAATAAAATATATCTTATATTTTCATGCTAATTTCATTTTAATGTACAATTTCAATCCACTGTGTTAAACAATGACGACTGCTTGCATATGCATTCTTAAATGTACAATAAAAGCCGACATTACGACAAACTATATACAATGTATACGCATAGTTAACGATAGAAACTAAAATTGATTGATTTCAATTAGAACCATCATGTCTTAAAATCTATAATCATGTATTATACAAATTTAATTTGAAGATGTTAAATACATACTTGTATATTGATCTTGAGCTTCAGTCTTTTTCGTAATGAATTTGTCACTTGTGTAATAAACTATAATATACACGATAAATGGGATAAGCTGTCCAATTGGTCAAATGTTTGGTATAAAATTTCATGTTCAGTTGAATTGGTGCGCTTAGTGGCATGGTAAGTTAATATCGAACGGCAAAAAATTAAAGAATGCTGGACATCAAGACTATGCATTTGTTGAAAATTATTATTAACGTAAAAGTGTGATTGCATAACATAACATACGCAAATAGTGTTAAAATAAGAAATTTTACATTTCAAATACATTTCAAATCTGCTGCAAGAACATCGTTCAAGACATTTGTACCCGTACATATTCTGCGAGCATGGCATGCATTTCTGACCTTGTATGGAAATGGTTCCTTTTTCACAAACTGGAAATAATACAATTATAAGTGATTGCCCAGAAAGCTGTTGAGTATTACGCACGTTGTATAAAACTTGCTCTGCTTGCCATTGAAGGATCTTATTTGATAAATCTTCTTAGATCAGTATGTTAAAAGTTAAAAATTAAAAATGAAGTATTGTGCTGTAAGATTGCCCACATTTATATTTTTAATTCTATTGTTAAAG
This sequence comes from Limnoperna fortunei, assembly GCA_944474755.1. NCBI lineage: Eukaryota > Metazoa > Mollusca > Bivalvia > Mytilida > Modiolidae > Limnoperna > Limnoperna fortunei. The sequence continues at coordinate 9,732,197 of OX104124.1, read as the reverse complement.
TTTTTTGCCAGTGCAGTGTTTTAAATATACAAGCATGATATGTTACCAACAAATTAAAAATGAATTATTGTGGTGTAAGATTGCCCACGTTTAAACTTTTTAATTATATTTTAAAAGTTTTTGGCAATTTATACAATATTATTTTTGACCCTAAAGATCTTGATGATGCTGTATAATTAAACAGTAAGTGATTTGTTTTAAATATGCAGGCATGATTTGTTATCAACAAATTAAAAATGAATCATTGTGGTGTTATATTGCCCACGTTTTTACCTTTTTATTCTATTTTAAGGTTTTTTGCCATTTTATTCATAAATAAATTTTTCGAGAATACTGACTTTTGATTGGCTTAAAAATATTTTCTATCAGAGGATGGAAAAAAATTTGATCGTCATGTAGACACGCGCCATTTGACGGCATATATTACTCCACGGAAAACTAATAGTTTTTGTGTTGAACTGCTTTTTCAAAATTGTCCAGTTAAAAAAATAAAACTGTTGAGTTTATTCTAATATTTGAATTTATTTATATGCGAGCGAAGCGAAGCTCACTAATGTACAGAGTCTGCTAAATTGCACGAGACCCAAAATATGATCATTGAAAAAAAACCTGGACTACTCGGAATGCATTGGGAATTGACCAAAATACCAGGTATTTTTTAGCGAGACCCGGTATTTTCCTTTTTTTACAAACGGCTAAATTAAAGTGCTTATTTTTGAAAATTACCACACAAATGCCAGACAATTTTTTTTAATCTGAAACGCTGTATTTGAAATTGAGTTTTGTGACGTCACAAACACATTATTACGTCAGGTCATCAATGGAATGTAGAGGCACTGTTAGGGGGCTCTGAAGTAACGACATGAACAATGTGCGATGCTCGCATTTTAGGCTGCGCCTGCATTCATATTAAGTATTAACTACAAAACATATTTTCTCCATCGAGGGATAACAAAATTTCCGTTGTTCCCATTTGATATAATCCGCTACGCGGATTATACAATGTGCAAAACGGAAATTTTGTTATCCCTCGATGGAGAAAATATTTTTTGTAGTTAATTCTTAAATACAATATTAATGTTCACCATTTACATCTTTATGATGCGGCATAACAAAAAAGTAATTGCAGCGTTTCAAATTTGCCAGCATGATATGTTACCAACAGAGAAACTAAATTTCATAATAATCTGCATATCGTCCTTTTACTTTTTCTTCCGAAACTTCACATTGTAAGTAAGCCATTTTTGTTTCGTAGGGAAACAGGCGTTGTTTACAAAAGTGTGTCTGCTTTTGCGATCTTCATTGGTATTGAGACAAACCAAGAAACTTTTGTCGCCTCAGCCTCAAACGACATTGCTCGAAAGGATGTAAAAAGACAACAATCACCCGCACTAACAATAACTTGCACTCACGTTCCAATTTAGGTCACAAATCAAAAACACAATAAAGTTCCAGGCAATACATTTTGCTACGTCTGTCTATTTACTATTGCAAATCAACCAAACATAATACATTAAATTTCAAAATAGTGATTTACTGTGGAAAATAATTGTTGTATTCAATTTGCACATTTTAAGATCTGCGACCAAACCAGGTAAACAGTTTTCATTTGTCATGCGAAGCATAATTTCAGACATGATGAAAATTAGTATACATGTAGTTTAAGGTTCTCGTATGCTCCAAACACTCATTTTAATATGTTAAAAGCCTGCATATGAATACTGGCTATGCAACGTTTCATTCAAATGACATGTTTATTGTACTATATCTATCAACATTCTTACTTTGGCATTTACCATCTTTTTCTTCGTAGTTAAAGCAACAATGTATCTTTCTGCAAATAAAAATTATACATTTACATTTTGATATCGAACTAGTATATTGCATAAAACTCAATACGTATTTTTGCTTTAAGTTTATCTGAAAAAAAACTTTTTACATCATAGGTTAATGATACAACTTCAGACAGAATACATTTTATAAACCTGTTTTGAATTCAATAAATAATCGTGTGATTTTTAAACAAAAATCATGGGAAAGGAGACATTATTTATTATCTGTATAAAATAGAGCGCAAGTGGCAGATATAGTTGTTTGGTTCACCTGTTTTATTTATAAAGCGGGTTGCTGTATTCAAGTATTTGTTCACCTTATCTTGATTTATTTATTAGCAATTGTTGATGAATAAAACTTTTTATCGCATTAAGTTTGGATATTGCATGCAGTTGCAAACAGTAGCACATTTATGTGCACAGTAACGTGTTTGCTGTAAATCAAAATAAAAGGTTAGAAATGATCCTTGTCACAATTGAATATTTAAACAGGGCTTTGGAAACGTTGACAAGTCTGTAAAAATGATTCAAATAAATTGAACTGAAACAAATCAATCATGTCTTAGTAATTTTTTCGTGTGGAATCCTCCTTTGCTAATCCATATGGTGTTTTTAACAAATGCAACATTTAAACGTATTTATACGAATTTCAAACACCTGAACAACTGAAACGTTAGATAGAAGAACGTTACTGGTATAATAATAGTATCTAAAGATTTTGATATGGCCATTAAAATATTAAATGTTCCGTGTTTGATTAACTTGGAAACACCAATAATCATGTTATATGTAAATTATACCATAAAATAAACAAATACAGATTTAAAATGGACGAGCACTTAGTCGTGCTAAGTATATCCCCAGTCGACCACTTTTGGGCTCGCAAAACAGGAAGTAGAGAACTGACTGACCTGGAAAGAACAGACACGGTACAGCGCATCATGCTGAAACTGTGCCTCAAATTTAAAATCAATCCTTTTAGAAGCCGAAAAATCTGTTAAGTAAATTTTTTCCTATTTTGACCAATGAAGCAGTCTGTCAGCTTGGTAAACAGGAAGTAGATAACTGACTGACCTGGGAAGGGGAGACACCGTACAACGCATCATGATAAAGCTACGCACCAAATTTCAAATCAATCCCTTTAGAAGAAGATGAGGAATCTGTTACCAAACGTTGTACCGGACGGACAGACGGACAACCGACAAGATAATTGCAATATAGCCCCCTCTCTTACGAGTGGGGTATAATTAAAGAAATACATACTTTTGGAGTTGGTATGGGGAATCCAGTTGATGAACTAAAAGTGCATTTTGTTCCGATGTCAAGTGACATTATGACGGTGCAAATGAAAATGTGATCCCGAGGAGTTTTTCACTAATGATCCATATTTACTATAAACATTGTGTATATTGACAAAGTAAACGAAACTTTACACAACCTTCTAAATAGAAGAGTTATTGTAATTCTTTTTCTGTAAACGAAGGGAATGTGATCAATACCTACATGTAATGGGTCCTGATATAAAAAGAATATTAGCTATCTACAACTTTTAAATACAATTCACCAATGTGTTGCTTCTGCCAAGAATAGTATATTTACTTACCCGTTGTTGCCATGGCACAAATTAGGTCCATGGAGACCAATAGTAAGGAAATATTAGATGTATTTGTATTAAAGGAAGTAACAATCATTTGAGTATAAAATGATCTACACAATATAACAAAATATAATTTAAACTTATAGACATTTGTAGGACTTTAGTGAACCATTAATTTATTTACAAAGTAAGAGAAACTAAACAAAATCGTCGAAAACACGTTCTATTTTGACTTTTCCTGTAAACGATGGACGTTTGATTAATATCTTGTTGATCTTGATGTGTGATGCATGCCATATAGAGTGTTAAATGGAATGTTAATACACGCTTAGAATTCTAGGCCAATACTGATGATACAGGAGTGATGAAACCGATATTTGAAAAGACATTTTTAAAATCAAACTCCATATTTCCAACAAGAACCGAAAAAAGAAAAATGTGCAGCAATTGTTATGAAGGAAGTATCAAATAGTCGAGTTTATAATGACCTATACCATATTAAAACACACATAATTTATCTTATTCATTATTTCAAAATGAATATGCCCGTAACAATAATGATGTAAAAATATTATTTGAGGATAGAATAGTTGTAAGTAAGTCGTCTTCATATCGTCAGAGACGTATAAATGCAAACAGAAGCACATATATTAAGACAAACCATGTTTTGTATTTAATAGACAAACGTTTGATTTTTTCCAAATTATTGGGAATGGAGAGAGTGAGTATGATATCCATAAAATAGAATTAGCGGCGGATATAGTTGTTTGATTCAACTGGTTTTTTATGTTAATAGTTTTTTTTTGTGTTTCAAATCTACGTTCTCTTCAGCTTGTATTTTTTTAAATATTTGTAATTGTTACTGATCAAATCAAATCAAATTGTGCTGCTGTAAATCAAAACCATATTTTACGGATGAAGCTTGTCACAGTTTAATATTTAAGTAGGGCTTTCGAAAGATTGACTAACAAATGGTTTTTAAAATTTTACAATAGCCATTAAAACTCATCATAAGAGATTTATTGGTACGAAATCGTTTTGTGTAATCCGTCTTTGATAATCCGTACGGTTTTCATTGCGTTGTTACAAAAAACAACGAATCGTTTTTTTATTGAAGTGCAACGTTACCAATATAAAAATAATATGTAATTTATTATTGTATTGTCGAAATACTCATTCAAATCTTAAATGTTTTCATTTTGATTATATAGAAAACATCAATAATCACTTTGTACTAAACTTCTTCAACAACTCAATACAGTTAATGAATTAAAAAACGCATGTGTAATGACGATATGGTTAGCTCATAAAGTTCCATCGCGACGGTGCGAAGTAATAATGCGACTTTTCCACAAAGGACTATAATTAGTATTAACATTATTAATATGAAGATTTGCTTATTTCTGTAAATCTAATAAATAAATTAAATCAAATGTTTTATAAAGACTTACGTGAAACAAATTGGAAACATAGTTCTGATATTTATTTTCGAAGGTGGACTAAGAATATGTTTTATTCAGGGTATATATCTTGCTATCATTAAGTACTCTTCATTTTCAATCTACACAACAAATTTTACATGGCAGTTCAAGATGGGTGTTATCGGATACCACTTTCGGGGGTCTGTATAGACTAGGGGTCACCCACCGTAAAGGGATTGGTTGTTTGATTCGAGTGTTCTGTATAATAAAATTTAAATAGTAAATGGTTCTTTTTTTAAACATTCCATTATTTACATAGTAAACAAAAAAGGTAAACAAAAGCTTCTAAATATAAGAACTATTCTATCTTTTCTGTAAACGAAAAAAAGAGAGTAATACGTTGTGAATCCTGGTGTGTAATAAATGCCATCTTTAATTTTAAATGACGTGTTAATATAATGTTTGCAATTTACACATGTGTTTGCTTTTGTCCAGAATTTACTTATCCATTGTTGCCTTCGCACACATAAGGTCTCTTGAGACCAATAGTTACTTGCGTATACAAAAGTAATAAAACCAATGTTTGAAAGGACATTTTGAAAATATAATGTTCCATGTTTTCAAACACAATCGGAAAAAGGAAATATTAGTACTATTTGTATTGAAACGGAAGGATGTATTAATCATTTGAGTATAACATGATCTATACCATATTATAACAAATGTAATTAAACTCATTCATTTTTTTCAAAATGTATATGACCGTTTTTGGAGAGCTTCTTTATCGTGAAGTTAGCAATATTGTTTGGTTTGGTGAATGAGTAATGACTTTTTAAAAATAAGAATGTATTATAAGTTATATACGTTCATATCTGTAGATATGGAGATTTTAACACCTGAAGTGCCCCAAGTACGCCCTGAGGTGAAGCCGAAGGTTGTACAGGGGTGCTGAAGGTGTTAAAATCTCCATATCTACGGATACGTAAGTGTATAACTTATTTATCACCTGTTTTAGGTTGAAATTATAGATTTTTAGATACTGTCAACGAAATGGCTTACGTTAAAGTAATGTTTTTATCATTATCATGAAATATAATAAACTTAGGCTTTTTTCAAGGTGTATGGTACTACCTTTGGTAGAACCCCACAATTCTCGTAATAGAACAGTTTTTGTTGGAATTAAACAGATGTTTAAAAAATACATTTTGGCGCTGAATGTCTTGCAGAGACGTCATAACAGAGTGACGTCCTTGTTTGTCAGACTGCATATCTTTTTGTTCTGTTTATGTTAAAAACAAAGCACATTTGGACCTTTTGTTAAAGATTTCATCATCCTATATATTACACCAACCAATTATCATTTCTACTACAAACGCATCTTACGTATTATTATGAAACTAACGCTTAGCAACACCCGGGTATATGACTTAGCAACGCCCCGGGAATATTGGTTTTGTAAAAACGTGTAACTGACCAATCAAATTCCAGGAATAATACTCAAAGGGGGATAATTAATATTATTAAGGATATGAGAAGTTGTAAGCATGGTGTCTTCATATTGTGAGATTGCAGTTTTTGTTCAGCTGCTATCGTGTGTTAATACATATTAACTGTAAAAATGGAAGATCACAGTTCCAAAATTACTAGATTTTTTAAAACATCAATTTGCATCTATTTGGGAAAGTAAGTTTACTCTTATTATCCATGTTGGCTGTGTTATGAAAAGCGAGATTACTTCAATTCCCAATCATTTATTTCCTTTTTTCTGTGAAGTAAAATTCTCGCGAAATAATGTAACCAGAGAGTGTTTATCAAGATATATTTATTATTTTATCTTTTTTAAGAAGGTTATTTATGAATTTACAGGGCAAGAACGTAATGGTGGGGGTACCCACATTAAAAAAAAACTATGACAAGAAAGAAGAATACAATACAGCTCTAGTTTACCATTACATAAACTGATTGTATCAGACATGAAACAAAGAGTGGAATTTTTTCCTCTTCATCTCATGATTTGTGTCAATTATAACTGAAACAGAGTTTAAACATTTAAATTATACACCTCAAAATAAATAATCAATGTAACATTTACTTAATCTTGTTAATTGTACATACGAAAAGTATGTAGCTTTTACACTTCCAAATGGCTAAGGGTCTTCGCTCCTTAACACGTCCCCAAAAACATAAAACCCCGTATGAACACAATTTAAATTGAAAAAAAGGCAAATACATTTGAATATGTAATTCATTGTAATTAAATATCTGTGATTGGATTATTATGTACCACATGCAAAATTTTAAAAACAAACGTATTAAACATGCTATAATACTATTATTAACTTATACTTTCATTTAATAGCTGTGCATTCAGATCTCATTTTCTCTCGGTTGTTTCCCTTGTCCTCAGACTTTTTCATTAGATATCTAGCGTTAGCAAAATGACTGACTCGTGGTAGGAGAATATAAAATGCAACTAAAGCGGCTGAAAAACTTTACAGAACATACAACCAAAAATTATCCTGCTGGCTTTCAACATTTTGAATTATTTAATAAAGCAATAGTAGCATATTGATTCAGTCGTTCCTTCATTTTGTCGAACCAACCAAGGAGCGACCTCATCCACATGCTGAAATATAATGTTGTATAATAACATTAAATAGGTCTTTCATTGATATCTTATAATTCTATTGGCTCAAAACTTTACAGATGACGTAGAATCAATCTAATCTTTCTATTTCTCAAAGAAACCGGCAACAATGATGATCACACGCATCTTTGACGACATCCACAGTACACAAACAACGCCGAGTAATTTATATAAACTCAAAATATGCATGATTTAAATCAGGACCCCTGAATTTTATTAAATGAAATAAAATGTAAATATTAGAATTTAATCTATTATTTTGCAGTTTCATTGACGTATGAACGTGTTGAGCGAATCACGTTTTCATTATGTGGCGACAGCGCTTCATTGAAAATGTACTTCGGTAAACGCTTTCATACGTCAATGAAATTTTAAAAGGATGCATTCAATCTTTAAATATTATTTCAATCTTTACAGAAACTCAAATCATAAAAACATTGATGGTAACCTAAAGCTGTATGGTCAGGCTGTTCGTGACAATTACATCTATCGCAAAAGTGACACAATTTCGAATAAAGTTTGATTTGATTGGATACAGTCGCAACAAAACAATGATGTCATTATCATAATTGTTTTAAATATGTTTTTTATTTCGTTCTTACAGGCATTCATTACAATTAGAAAATATGGAAATATTAATAAATTGAAAACGTTACCCTAAAATACTAAATTGAACGGCAGTTAAAAATAAAATAGTTTATCAACTCAAGTCAACGTCATCTGACAGTTTAAGGATTAACGGAAAAGATTAAACAACTAGCGAGACATGCATAATATTAGAGCCAAAAAGTAGAGACAATATGCATAAAACAGAGTACATAAACGACGTTTACTATTGATAAACGGCGTGTTACACTGAAATTGCATCTTCGAGCCTTATCGCGAGAAGAGTATGCTTGACAATTATTGACAGGTTATTTTTCTGCAAAAGTCGGAATTTTCACAGTACTTCTTCTTACATTGATCACGTGACAGGTTTTATACTAGATTCAGCAGTTTGGCAGTAAAATCTAAAGTTGTTTCTTACCTTAGTGGTCGTAAATATTTTGATAAGAAATAAATTGAAATCTTCTTCGAAAAGATAAAGTAACATATGATATAAATATTTTTCTTTGTTTCAGTAATCAAGAAACGTCTGGATGCAAATCAAAACAACAGAATGCCACATAATTTAATAAGAAGAGTAAAAAAAATACAGATAGATCAGATGAACTTCGGGACAGCAGTCACGCCACAGGAAATAAATGTACACTAGCGTAATGCAGCGTTGTAGCAGGATATTCAAAAATAACTTGCTTCCTATATTAACGATAACAAGAGTTTGATTACCAAACCATATCCAATTATGGACTGTCAAAGAGGTCAATACGCTTAAAATGGACCTTATAGGATAATATTGATCGACGACGACAAAGACAATCAAATTTCAGGAAATGTTATCATTTGTATTGTACATTTGTATCATTTTTTTTAAACCAATTGCTGACAAAACAGATTTCGTATATGGACTTAATGCAATGTATATATATTTTTACAGAAAATTGACAATGTAATAAGTCTTGCACCTTTTCAAGTTTCTATAAAGATATAATAATTCCAGATTTACTAACAATTTATATACTGGAACTTTTGCTATTTAACAAAAGTATCACATCTATAAAACATTAATTTACTGTTGCTTTGTTGTATCAGCCATCACTTTTGACAGGCATTTTATAAATAAAAGGTGATCAATGATACCAAGGTTAATAGAATTTACTACGCCAGACGCGCGTTTCTTTAAATATTGACTCTTCAGTGGCACAAGAACCCAAGCAATATTTAAACTCCAAACGAATGATAATCTGTAATCTTCACCTTGAAAATAGAAAAACCTTAGAATTAAAATAATTTTCGAAATTTCATGGTAGGACATTTAGACAGATTGTTATTTTGTTAAAAGTACGTTTTTTTCATTTAATATAGTTTTAATATATATCAAATTTTGCAATTCTTTGTTTTCTTTCTTTATTTCTTTGTTTCTTTCTTTTGTTTTTTTCTTTTAATGATACCTTATATGATAAGTAAAGTACCTAATTACAGTAAATTACAACGATAGGTCGACCTCCAAAGCCGTATAAAATCGGTATATATTTCGAATAGTTCCTCGAACATATTATGAAGCAGACCAAAAATATTGTGAATACAAGATAATACAAGAGCTGTACATATTAAATACAATGAACTAACTGCACTTGATGGTTTTAAATTTTATTAACAGTAATATAACGTAAAGGTTAAATTATAAAATTTCATTTAACTGCGTACTGCTAAATACTGAGTTATGTTTTCTGTCAGCATGAGCTAGTGTAGTTAGTGTTATCTATATAAATTATATTTTCTGTCAGCATGAACTATTCGAAAAAACATTTGAAATATAAAGTACATTTGTATTTTATCAATTATACTGTATGATATTTATAGATTATAATATGGCATTTTCTATATCGGGCCTGATATCCACCCAAGACTCTATTATCAAGCCCGAGAGCTCGTTCGAGGGCTGATACCAGGACCGATAAGGAAAATGACCTACCATATTCTTTTTACCAGATATTTTATAACCACTAGTCAATCTTTTATCCGAAAAAGCACTTGAAAACAGTTTAATATTAAAAAAAACACAATTACATTTGCAACTCTATACAGTTCAATATCATCAGTTTTAGAAGAAAGCAAGTATTATTTACAGTTGTGTCACTCAGTGAAAACAAACTTTTATTTTTCGTGTTGTTTTTTTAATACTATTAAAAATATAGAAGTTTTTTTACAGAGACAGCAACAAAAATGTCTTCCTGTCATTTTATAAGTTGGAGTTCGTCAGTTATGTTGACATATGAGTGGAAGTGCACAATGACAGCGGAAGCTTAAAACCGATATCAGCCAACATGAGCTAATATCGGTCCATCACTTCCGGTCATATCAAATACGCAAGAATATTCACATTACTACCAAATGTGTTATACGGATATTTTATACATTTGAAACTTATTTTAACACTGCAGATGTAGGACCCCCTAGAAGATTCATGATATGTATTAGAGTAGGAAAAGGTTACATCATTAAAAAAGCCTATTTTGACCAAATTTGAACCAATAACAACCGTTCCAATTGATGTCATAATCATCATTCGCGATCAGTCAGCAATGAGTCAGCGACCATCACTTCGTCAACAATTACTTATCAATCTATTACAGTGTTGCGTTTATGGGTGTAAATACTGTAACAGATCGTCACTTTATTTGTAGTCATTAATTAGTAATAATTTAGTTGAAAAAGAAACGTATAGTATTTTGGATTGCATTTATTAAATTTCAAAAACTCTCGGCATTTGAAGATTTAAGAGGTGGAATTACCTCATTACCGGAGATAATTGAGCCTAGTGTTTTATGTTTGCTAATTATAAACAAGTACCACTCTTTGGACAGTATGCACTCAATCAAATAATCAAGCAATTCTTCAATCCAACACAGATTGATAATTATAAACAAACTACTTTTCGTTGGACAGTTAGCACTTAATAAAACAACAAAGCAATTCTTCATAAAGAAGCAAAATTGAACAATACTTCGGGTCTTGGTAATTTAAACGGTGACGAAGAAAATGTTATGTTTAAATGGAGAGAGCTTCGAAGTGATCTGAATGCATTTTTGTTGCATTATTATATGTATTGTTCTACATTTACTAAATAAAGTACTGTTTCCACTAGACAAATCAGCAGAAGCCAACACCACCATTGTTCAAAATAGAAATAATAAAACAATTGACGGGGAAATGAACTGACATGTTGTCCACACAAACGCCTTCCTAATGAACGAGCTACTACATCACTATGTGGTTTAAAATACAGAAAAAATTTCCTTGACTTTCATCTCTTGTTGTGTGCTAGTTTTACTTAATATATTCCCTGATTGGCTGACTGACCGACTGATTTATTGATACACGTACACATTTATACGAACCAACCATTTTCTTATTATGGTAGGGGTGCACAGTAGATTTACTTTTCCGAGAAAAATCGTTTAGCAGCTAAGATTTGTTTGTTTGTTCGAATGATAAATTACGCAACTTTCAGCAATTTAGCATATATATATATTGTGGCGTCCTGTTTTCTTTTGGAGGAGTAAGCCGGATTACCGGAGAAAACCACTGACTTTCAGAGGGAAAATTGTCCTATGCCAAAAATGATAATCGAGTACTTCCTGCCCACAGTGACACTCGAAACCGCAACCACCGTGTTGCCGGACCACGTGATCAATAGTAGATGACTAACTGTATTAACAATTCGACCACCGAGACCGCTCAAATTAAATGTACATGTATTTAGACTGCATTAAGTTGATTTTTAAAGGTTGTCATGCTATTTAACCTGAACGTTAATCATGTGATTATATTTACCAACGGGACACTATTCCATAATGTTTTGTTGTGTCGGATTTTGCATATTTTGGGGGTTTAAAGATCAACAATAGATAAAATTAGAACAAAAATTATATAATTCATCAATTTTTTTATATACCTGCATAAGTTACCGTTCGGATATTTATACATGTATATAACCTTTTTATTATTTTTTTTTATTCAGAAATGTTAATCTTGGGAATAATCTTGCATTTGCATATAAATTCATCAACAATTTAGACCACTTTAATTTGCCCATGTAGAAAACTTGAACTGGGAAGGGAAAAGTTATTGAAGTAAATTATTAAGTACTTAACAGAAAGACGAAGATACATGTACTGTTTAGAAGAATCATAAACAACTAAACAGTTTGTTTTTAATATAAGAATTATCGTATCCTCCTTCATTTTAAGTTATTAAAGAAAAGATGCCAAACCACGAATGAAAGAAACGTTGAATACAATTAAACATTGGAACATGTTGATTTATAAGGTGATTACTTTAGAATAACTCACGGTCACTCAATATTTATATTTAGAGAATACTTGATTGGATGGATACTACTTCGATAGATAAATAGTGTTTATTACTCACTAAGACACATGTTGTGTACAAGAGCAGCATATACAAAATAAATACATATGAACATTTTCATATACAAAAAAAAATAAAAAAACAAATATATACAGAATATGTACAAATATAAGACAGTCACCGTTTATATCAATATGAAATGTGTACATTTACTATAAAAATATATGTCTCAGTTCATCATAGATTCATAAAAATTTCCTATTTTCTTCAAGAATAGTGATCGTTTTTTCTGTAAATGGGTGTTGGAGAGACAAAGTAAACCCTTCAATTTATATTCTCCTGGTTTAATAATATAATAACACGGTATAAAGACAGCTAAGAGTTTTTCGATTTCATTAAAACTACATACAAACAAGTAAAGAAATTCATCCCCAAATCCATTTTTTCAGAGCATATAACGATGAAATAGTTGAATATATATATCAAATTTTTCATCAATGTCAGTGGTTATTAAATCAAGACCTCTTATATCACAACTTGATAAGAAGAACTTAAAAAGATCGAAAATAAAAAGGGGATAAATTTGCCTCTTTGTCGTACACATCCATGTTGTAAACAATTCTGGATTTTGTTTCATAATAACGATTAAAAATTACTTCATATTATTCAACAAAGCTTATACCATAGGCCTTCTCTCCATACTTTATCGAAAGCAATCAAAGTCAATAAAACATATCAAAAATCGCACGGGAATTTGTTAAGCCGCTCATATAGAACAGATGTAAAGAGTTTACGTAAACAACTCAAATCGTAATAGGTCTGAAGTTTATAGGGTCAAAGGGGTCGCATAATATTTTTATATAAATCGGTTTAATATCATCTCCAGCGAACCAATTCTCTGGTATTATTCCAGTTTCAAATATTATGTTGAAAAGGTATTCATAAGTCACTATAAACGTGTCATCCGTCGATTTAATATATTCTTTTAAAATAATATCTTGACCAGAAGCTTTGTTATTTTTAAGTTTCTATATACAGTTTATATCTCACAATGTTTAATTTTCGTATTGAGCTCTTCATTCAGAATTTCTACATCATCCGGATCAATATTAGGAAATTTGATAGTATCATCTTTCTCGGGAGCTTCATTCAGTTTACTGAAAAAGTCGTATACAGATTCTTAGGGAATATTAGGCCCCTCTTTTCTGTCACCCTTAAGTAGTGTCCAAAATTCCTTGGATTACTCGACTTTAGTTCGTCTATATCGCTTGCGACTTTTATTCTACATGAGCGCATATCTATATACATTGCGTTGTATAAGACTTTTCAGCTTCCTAACTTTTACTTTATAATAATGTTTTTATGTTCATCGAACGAAGGCTTAGTATTCAATAGTTAATTATGATATTGTTTTGTATTTTTTGCAGGCATAGTTTTTGATCCAAAGGTGTCTCTGGATGAGCTTATAAAAATATTACAAAGTTCCAAAGTTAATTTTTTTACAATACTTTTATCTATGACGGTATTTTGTAGCGCTAAAAGTTTTTCATTAAATGAATTAACCATGTCTCTGTCAATTCCTTTTTGAAATTCCGCTTTCTTTACATTATATTATTACTTAATATATTCGCGATGACCAAGGGATTATGATCAGTCTGTCGTAGTACCAAGCTGCTGGTAGCGTCTCCAAATGCGTGAAATTGTGCTACGCTGAACATTTTACGTTCTGGCAGCAGCATTATGTGATTCCCCGGCCTTGACTTGACCAATAGCGATATTCCGTTTTGCAGCATCTAACATTGGCATTTCAAGAAAAAAATAGCGGGGTTTTATACAGATTGTCTGAGATAATACCAATGATTTGCACGTGAAATTCGACCCTGTTTTAGCAATGCGTAATTCATAGTGTAATTTTAATGTTCTAAGTATTGTGACATTAAATTTATCCATCGGATTTCTGAAACATCGGAAATACAGGGTTAATATCAAATATTTATATATACGTCTACAAATTAAGCCCAACACTGTTAGAATTAGACTTTTAACACTATATTTATAGTTGATTTGTCCTCAAAAAATGATTTAAAAATTTTTTTATATATCATATTCTTTTTTTGACAATAGATTTGTTAAAAAAAATGAAATTAGATGCAGTAATGAAGTTTTATGTCTTAATTGAAGCCTAAAAGAATTTTTTCTTACATGTTTGCTTGATAAACAAATAGCAACAACCTATAATCAGGCGTTAGCAACTGACACCAAAGTATGTCTATACAAAATATTGATCGTAGTATATCAAATAGGCAGATATGTCAAGTTATTGTTACTGGTCCCAACTAATTATAATCACAGAGTTGTCACTTGGTCCTATATATAACTCTTGTTTACACGTGATAAATATGTGGGAAGAGGTTTCTTGTTATTAAATTTTTGGCAGAGATACATATCCATTGCAAGTCATATTTATATTATGACGTCAGTAGAATAGAATTTTTGCGTTTGACGACGATTCTTATCTAAATAAGTCAATTCACTTTTTTAATATATTACAGTATTTTTTTCCAGGCATGTATTATAATATAATAGAATAATTTTCTCAATATTCACTAAGGTTAATTTGTTTGTTCGATTTTAAGACATGTTCTAGGAACGTTTGTTGGGATATATATATTCAGTATCAACGAATATCGATGTTTGTTCCACTTGTATGTGTTTATGCACGCGTACACTAGTGTGCATAGTTGTATGTTTTAAAAGTTGCAAAATTTTTGGATTTTATTTAATTGATCACAAACTGAAGTATTGGCGGGAAATTAAACAATTGAGGTAAAATTTACTCTTTTGCATATGAACTTTAATTTCATTGTAGCGTGAAAAATAAACCTGACTAGCTTCGCCAGCAAAATATATATAATAACATGGCTGACAAAAGTTACACAAGAAGCCGTTATATATCTAGCTGTAAAGAGGAACCTTTAAAAATAATAACGAAAAGTCAGATGTTTGCCTTTAACCTATTTATTTTCTAGATGTCAGCATGATGTTACAATTCTATGCTTGAAAAGAATACCACCAACCCTTTGCCAATTTTACATATTTTACAAACTTTTGACTATTTGTTATGTTTAATAATTTGTTTTAACTGCGTTATGTATTTTGTTGTGTTTTCCTTACTTCTAGCAGCTAGCTACAACGTGATTTTATCGAAAAAAATCTTAGTGGAACTGTTAATTCAAAACAATAATAACCTTTATAATTGAATATTATAGTACGGCACGGATAACTGTGCAAACGAGCATTCTAAAAATCATATGACCACTTTACGAATTAATTTTCAACAATTTCACACTGCATAACAGGCACACGTGGTTCAAGGAAATTGCCACAAAACCAACACCACATGAATTACCGTGCAAGAGGCATGATTACGCTTTTGATTTAAAAAATTTCACACTTCAAAGTAAGCACAGGTGGTCCAAGCAGAAGAACTTCAATATAAATTTAGTTTTCATGTTAAAACTGTTAACAGATCTATAATGAAATTCATATCTTCTATAAGAGATATTTTTTCTGCACTCTATGATTCTGACGCGAACGGCGACAATTCAATTCTCCATTAAAAAGGATCTGTCACGGGTATATAACGTGGAAATTGTGTCTTTAGCGTACGTCACTAAGAGCTCAAAATACAAAACGTTGTACTAGTTTATTCTATAGTTCTATACAACATTGCCGTTTATATAAAACGTGCAAATATAAAACAAAACTTATGCATAATAAGCAAATATAAAATGAAATTAAAGACATATTCATCATATGTTATACTTACAATTAGTCAACCTCTTTACTAGCAACAACATAGTCTGCTACAATAAGTCATTTCTGGTTGAAGCCGTGAGCGATTACAATTGTTCGAATTAATGTGAACAAAAGGTATTCTGTTAAATATTTATCTCAAAATTTCGACGATTGGTTATCGTGAATTTTTTTTTTGGGAATTTCGTGTTCACTGATTTTATTTTGTCAATTTTCTCCTTGATGTAGACAATTCAAAATTTCTCATTAATTTATGTTCACGCTTTTCTTGTTACCTCGCACAAATAGGCGATATTAAGTCTCTATGAACATTTTTATTTTACAGCAGTCTTGGGGTATGTTATATGTATAATTATTTTGTTTCTTTGAATGTAGTTTAATCTCCACTTTCAGCAATTTTTCAGGTATATCATTACATCCAGCCTTTTTATTTAAAGGAGCCGGGGAACCCGGTAAAAGTCCCTGATATTCGGTAGTAATTTTTCAATTAAGATTGCAGGCAAGCACACCCTGCCCACAACAAGGTTCGAAATAGCGACCTCAGTGTTGACAGGAACATGATCAAATAGTAGATGACTAACTAACTGAACTGTCACCAAGGTCCTTCTAATTAAAATTATCTGACTAATAATAAAATGTCCTAAGATAAACATGAAATAAAAAAAAACATTTTGGTTGGTTTCCTTTTTATCGGAACTTAGTTTTCTTTTTATCGGAAATTTGTTACAATTTCCTTCGATTTTTACTACCAATAAAACAAGTATCAACGGTCAGTATAACACCAAATAGTAATACTAGAAAGTATCAGCTTTTTGTCATTTGTCATGCGCAACACATTACGGAAAAATCGGCCTTACTTTTTGACCAATTGCTCATCACTGAACAAAGCTCATAAAAATTAAAGAAAACAAACATTACGAAAAGTAAAATGCATCTTTGCTGCAATTAATCAGACCTGTCCAGACACCAAAAAGTGTTATACAAAATAAAACGCAACACACAGTGATTATCTTGAGAGTATCTTATAAGTCTCCTGAAATAAGAATAACGAACAATGTACATACAATCCCCCACCCTGTATGGCGTAACACTCGAATTTCTGCGATGCACTGGTCTCGAAAGTTACAACGTTGTGGTTTTAATGGTCGGTATTGTGGTTGAAACTCCTGTTTATCTGTATTAAGGAATCATTTGTTAAGAAAAATGAATGCAGAATATTTTCAAAGAATATTTCGATTTACATTCATTGTATACATCGCTTAATGAAAGAAGATAATAATCATAATAACCTACCCCTTTAAACTTTTTAGTAACGCCGAACTTAGTTTTAGGTTGATATTTTTTCTCGGTTCATTTGAAATTCCCTCCATCCCACCGGTTCAATGGCCTGAGTCACAGTTTTTGAATGAATGAGGTAGAAGTAACGTCATGTCAGACCACATTACGCAAAAAACTTGTAAAAAGAAGTAGTACTCATATTCTTACCGTAAAAACGGCACTATTACAATGCACCGATAAAAAATTTTTTTTTTCTAAAAGCTCATCAACAACACAACATTACCCAATGCTATCTTCATTGTAACATGAGATTCTGCTGATAGTTATTCATAACGTTTTTTTTGTTTTATTTGGGGTGGTCATATCGGTGTGTTTATTGCCCACGACCGGACAGGAGATTGATAACACAATACATATTTGATTTTACTGTTATATGTTGAATGAACAATGAAGATGTTGTATCTACTAAATGAAAATTGTAAATCATATATGCCGGAAGGTCAGTTGCGTAATGGAGGCATATTCTCTTAACACCTGCTACTTAATAAAGTGTTACAGAAAGTTATTAAGTCAAAAATAAACAAATAACTGATGAGGTTTTAATTTCATCATCTTACCTTCTATTCTTCCTACCACCCGTATGCCTGTACAAATATAATGTAATCACGGGTTTATTAATTTTTAATTTTTTTATACATGTCAATTTGAGAAATTTTCACGGATGATTATTTCACAAGCGCATATTAATATAAAATAAACTTTGAATTGACATGTACTATTACGTAAACTTAGCAATTTTACTTCTATTACCCTTTGAATAATCTATACTTCACTAATGTGATAATTAAAAACAACATGTGTTTTTTCAGATTGTAAGTAGAAGACAAGAAAGTAACGATTAGTATATCATTAAAACAGCACAAAGTTACCCAATTCTATGTTCACTCATAATTGACATTTTGCTGAAAGAAATGAAAAAAAAAGTTTTTTTGGTTGGAGTATTCTTATTAAATCTAACACATTCTCTATTTGCTCTAGATAGTTCTCGAAATTAAACTTACTAGATCTTTGGTTTAAGTGTTACAGGTTGTATGAGCAATGCAGTGGTTGAAGGTGTTATTTGTACTTAATGGAAACTAAAAGTCCGATAGGTTCGAAGATAGGTTATGACAATATACCTCCTTCTAAAATCTGCCAGTTTTTTTATTTCTTTTTCATCATCTGACCTTCTATATATTTTACAACTAATATAAATATACATGTACAAATAATTTTAAAAAATCAGGCGTTATTTTTAACTTCACAAGCACATATCGTAACATAGACTTGAATTTACATATATTATCACATAAACTAGAAAACGTCACTGTTATTATCCTTCTTAATACTATTGCTGTTGCGATGATTTATTCCGTCTGTGGGTCAAAATAGTAGCGTTACGTATACTAATAAAACAACAAAGCATTCACTCATACAATGGATCTTTGGTTTCAGTGTTACAATTTGTATAAACAATGAAAGTGTAATATCAACAATGTGACAACTGGAAATCCGATATGCTCGAATCTCAATAACTCAGTTATCCATTTGTTTTTGACATCTATTAATTAATGTGCTACTTAAGGCTTTAATGTTTAATGGCCCTTTCCATCTAAAATATGTCATCTTACTTTGTAATACAAAATTGCATTACAGTGTCTCTTTAGTAACCGTTGTTATTACACATGTGCCAGTTACTCTTATAGATTTTTTTCCAACGGAAGAATAAGGACAAGTAAAGAAAGTAACAGTACAATTATCAATTAAATAGCCTATTATTTTTATTAGTAACTGATACCTGTACTGATAAATTTATCCCAGATAAATGCAATATAGCCATAAAAACATTCGATTTTCTTTTCATTTTATTTTTATACATAATGAGTAATTATACAACACAACAACGTTGCTTAGTGACAGACTAATTGTAAATTAAACACGCACTACGTTAACTTACAAGAAAGCAAATCTCTATCCAAAACTAGATCATTTATTATAATGTTTACCATCCGAACTTTTAACTTTCTAAATGTCTGACCATTAATTCAATAATTTATATTGCCACAAAAAGTTTAGTCAAAATCTATTTTATAATATGATTTCCCTAGATATTTCCTCATAAATAATTTAAACTATATATTAATGTATATACATATATAGTTTATTCATGTTAGTTCTATTATTCTTGTTACTTTACGTTTTTTCAATATCTATTACGAATGATATGTTTGGTTTCAGTAAGTAAGAATAAAAAGCAAATCAAGTTTCGTTTTTTAATTTTACTGATAAATGTCGACATAATAGGAAGGGCCTATTGATTTTGAGGTCATAAACCAGTTATAAGAATTAGTAACTGAACTAGTTCTTGGAGCAAACATAGAATTATCAACAGTATCTTTACTAATTGTGTTTAAACTGTTCATGTAATGACGATCATGTATAAATTACTGACTAACAATAGTAAAACTCCTTTGACTTTTATAACTGTTTATGCTTATAACATATCACTTAACATTTTGCTTTCATAGGCTCCAAATATGTTTGTTGGCTTTGTGGTCCTATGCCACATTCAACATTATGTTATATATATAATATCATCTGGTCTTAATTAGGGGATAAAATCAGTGAAACTGTCAAAAACTTCAAAACTTCATCATACTTAACAAATTTTAACAATCAATTTAAAATCGAACCCATTAACTAATTTGTTTTTTTTTCCTTTTTCGGTATTCATGTTTGAGATTTTTATAAACGTGTTTCATTTCTCCGTCTTTATAGATAATTATAAATAATCATGTTTTAACTGAATGGTGATGATAGTCATTGAAATTGAAACCTTAACGGGAGTTCATCAGTAACAATGGAGCATTTTTCTGCTAATTATTTTATGCATTTGTTGCCTTACAGTCTCGGCATAATATCCAAAAAGTACGGAAATTTTAGGTAGCTGTCGTTAAGAAGAAACAAACATTTATAAATTTATGTTGCATTTGTAATTTTGGTAGATCAGTTATACATGTTCTCTTATTAATGATTATGTGTATTTTTTACATTTTGGCATAGAAATTTAGTTTGTTTTCATTTATATAACAATTAACACTTTTATAACTATTAATGATTTTGATTGTTTGTTAGGATAATTGTAAAAGTAAAATGTATATTAATGGCATTGATGTATTCCATTTTATTATATGTTCAGCATTTAAATGCTATTGTTTATTTGCTGGTTTAGATGCTAACGCTACGAATGATATGCATGATTTTTTATGAATTAAGGGGATATTTAAATCACAAGCATTTCAATAAGGTTAATGAATTAAAGAAAGTACTTAAATCACAAAGAAAACCACACGAACACAAATGAATCGAATCTAATATAATTAAACATTTCCAGTGCTTTTCTACGGTTTTTGTATTGTCGATTTATATCACCGCCTTAAAATCATAGAAATAAATGAAAACAAGATTAAAGAGCAAAATAAAAACAAATCTGAAATAAAACAGAACTAGTAAGAAATATAGGATCTAACACCGGTGGAGGGCAAGACGGAAAAATCTCATACACCCAAACGAAAAGATTCCTGGTCGACAACGATATACTCTATACTCTGCCATATAGGATACCAATTTTTTCACAGTACTCGGCGGAATTGGAATGTGGTCTGGACGGGGTCTTCTGTTCGGATATAAAATTTCCAACACTACCTTCAGTACAGTATACAAAATAATTGAAAAATCATTTGTGGTTATGCTTACCGTTTCACAGCACATCTACATGCCTCCAGTTTCTTTGGTACTTATCAATACACGGTATTTTTTCTTCCTTCTTATGGAGCTGATAAGTGTATCAATAAACGCTACATAGCTACTGACTAAACACAACAAAAATGTATTCATATACTTTTATTGTACAGCAAATAAAATGATTAAAGGAAAAATCAGTTGATTGTATCAACAGATTTGAACGATAGTTTTCTGACACCATTTGGGTTTTCAATATTATACACAGATCTTGTACACATTTACTTAATACATTGTGATAATTAAGTGTTGTTTAATGAATTATACTAAAATTTAAGAAACTCGGAAAACTGTGAGTGTTACGTCATACCGACTGTTCATCATAAGTATTAATCGTTTCGAAGAACCCTTAGATACATAAAACAATATTTTGTAATCAGAAATCAAACTTTTCTCAATATGGCTTTGAACATTTGCAAAATAATTCATTGTAGTCACAAGTTCACACGGAATTTAAAAATCAAAGTATCCTAGGTATCACAAATACGTACGAATAAATATCACTGGTTTAAAATAAAAAAATACATGCTAGGCATTTTCCACGTTATTTCAGGTCAGTAAACTTAAATAATGGTTATTCTGCATTTTTTTGTTAACCAATATGGTACATTATTTTGTATTTTGTATTTACAGTAAAATGACTTTAGCATTTTCAAAACGCATATCGGTACTCTGCACATTGTGCACTATAATTGTTGAAATAGTACAACACACTATGACGAACCAAGTGAATTGCGCATTCCCTTAAACATCCTTTGATTATAAATCTTTTATAATGGTAGACATACTAGAGAATCGTTGTTTGTAGCGACACACTGAAAACGTACGAGATCTTGTTTACACAAATGTACTCTTGTTCATGGGGTTTACTATACCAGTAGACGATATACAGTCACTGAATATATATCACAAATAAATTTTTGGTAAATTTTGTTTAGGTTTTTTATAATACAATTAAAAATAATATAGAGAAATAATATTATACAGAAACTCCAAATATATACTAACTGTTATGTCTAGTAATAAGAAGTAAAATTATTGATTAATGTTACTAAAGTATTCAATTTTTTTTAAATGTTTTTAATCATTATCTGTTAAGTATTATTATAACAATATAAGACCAGGTGTTTTTAATATTAATTCAATTTTTATTATATAGCATGTATTAAAAAATAAACAATTTAATTTTATGGATGTCAAAATTATTTTTTGTATACTTTTAAATGATTTTCAGTGTTTTTCTACAATATTTTTCTTCGTGTAGCTCAGTTATCATCTGAAATGGGTTTGTTCATACAGATCTCGCGAATGTTACATACATGAATGTAACCATATAGCTCGCATCTACGATGATCGATATTAAAATGACATTAAATACACAACACACAGTTTTAAGCCTGCCTCGTATTTAAATGTTTGTCTGGAGGTCTTAAAAAATATTATCGGCTTAACTATATATTAAACAACACAAGCGAAATAGTTTTTAATGATATTCAGACTTCACAGAATTGTATTGAAAAGAATGTCCAATGTTTTATAACACAACTAGTTAACATTGTCGCGATTTTCTTAAACTCAAAAAGTGGTAGAAGAAAAGTCACTTCAGAATTTATACAAACTTTGCAATTGAATGCCCGAATTTAATCATAAACCATGGTCGTTGCGGAGTGCAGGAACATTACGATCCATCTGCATCTACACATAAAAAAATTTTGGGCTATAAAGAGTCTTTTGATAATGTTGATAGATTTAACTTATGTTTCAAACTATCAGGTATTGGTATTGTGTTCGCAATGATGGGAGTAACTCAGAAAAATTCACTAACTTTGTGGGTTTAATGAAAAGAAAAGTGCTTTCCCCAATTCTTTTATCATAAAATGTAAACGATTTTGAAATGGAATTTTTAAACAAGGGAAATATATCAAACTATGTTCTAAATGTTTCTTTGTTTTTTTGTTGCACATGCGTCAAAAGTATGGCTAAGAATTTGTTCAGAAACAAAAATTTTATTAATTTAGGATTATATTAATGTGAAAAAGGATGCCAAGACCTACGAGATGAAGAAAGAGAGATCTTAATAATAAGCCAAGGAACTATTTGCTACTGCGTCTTCAGATTAGATGATGAAAGATTTTGCAATCAAGAAATAAACCAGGTACATGTAAACAGTGTTGAGCTGCACTCTAATCAAACAAACAATTCTTGCATTCTTGTCAATATAAAATATTGCCTACATGCCACCTTGCATGCCACCTAACCCCCGCAACAGGATTTTGAAAAGTCATTAAGAGAACTTTGTCAGAAGCTATCGTTTGCAGAAAATGAAGTATCCAAACTTGATTGTATAAATAAAAGCGTACATTCAATAGATAAGAGATAAAGAACTATTGAATCAGAGGTCAACTCTTGAAAAAATTACAATATAAACCATTGAAGTTTCCAGTTTCTTTTCGATGTACCAGATGAGCAAGAATCAATCAAATGGAGCTTGATAAACTTACAAGTGGCATCGAATCGACGAAAAACTTCTAGATATAGAGATCAGCGGTTAGAAAACAATGTGTTGTTTTTGCAATTAATAAATAAAATACACGGCGATAATGCAGGGATCAATGCAGCGTCCGTGGGTCAATCTAAAACAAACGAGCAAGAAAATGAAGTGAAAGATGAAGCCAAAAGACAGTAGAGTGGCACACACAAAATTTTAAATAAATTTCATAGAAACTCTAAAATAGAAAAGGCATACCGACAGAGAAAACGCAATGATGGAGCAGAGAAACCTCGACCAAAGGTTACGTAAATGAAATTCTATAGAAAGGAGCGTATAGATGGTATGTAGCAGAGTGTGATGTAAACTCGTTATATTGAAACAGAAGTGTGCTAAATATCTGTTCATAAAATATTTCAAAAGGATTAATCAAGCAATTTCCTGATCCCGAGTTTCTACAAATCATAAACACATATGATGTAAAGTTCCCATAGCATTTCGAAATTAAAAGTTGTTGCTCAAAGCATGTAGTTAGATATAAATAAACTGGGCGAATTAGTGTTTTTATGATATGTTTCCCATAGCAACAGTCTAATCACCTTATTGAACTGACAGAAATATTTTCCACAGTAAGCATGTTGTTGACATCTTAATATTCTGCATGAACTAGTTGAATACTTTTCAAAACCTATGTGCGGTTTCACTAATCGGTGACCTTAATGGACCGGTGGGCACATAAAAGGACTGAAAACGTACGAGATCTTGTTTACACAAATGTACTCTTGTTTGATTATGTTTTAAATTAACAACTATGTAGGCAATACGGTATAAAAGTAATATTTTAGAAAGTCCGTCCGGTTCGAGGAACTTTTGTCAAGACTTTTGGAAAATGGGGAAATGGTAAACGAACGGGTCTCTGAACTTAACACTTTACTTACTTTATTATGGGCAATATACACAGTGGGAAAAAGAAACTAGGATAGTTAGTAATTACTGCAGTGGAAAGTCACAACTACAGTATATGAAATCTTTAGTTAAGGATAAACCTTGGATATCTGAAGAATGTAAGAAGGAGTAAAAATCTGCGTTAATCAATTTTAACAATGATCGATCAGACGACAATAGACTTCAATTTAATGTAGCTACACTCAAAAACAAGAAACTGAAATAAGACTTCAAAGAAACTAAAAACCAGTAAGGAAACATGTTGCATAGCTTAAGACGAAATAACCTTAACACGTTTTATAAAAATTTTGGAACATATGCCCGATAAACGAATGGAATATAAGTTTAGAACATTTTCATGAATATTTTCAAAATCTGTTCGCTAAAGATATTGATAATCCCAACAACACCAAAGAAAAACTATCGATTGTATATTTTCAGAGCTGGATACGCCTTTTACACAGGACGAACTTGTAAGCGTTGTGAAGTAGCTTAAGAAAGGCTAATCACCAGGATATGACATCATACTGAATTATTATTTGCTGACAGTGTTATCCTATGTAAACTTTGAATAACATTCTTAATACTTGAATTTTCCCTGAAATATTGGTAGGAAGTATTATTGTACCGTTTGTAAGGGAGATTTAAATGATCCGAGCAAATTATCATGGTATATCCTTAGTTTTTTTACATCGGAAATTTTTTTTAATTTTTCTTGTAAACAAAAGACTTTTGAAATGGAGCGATAATAATAACAGATGCACAGTTTGGTTTCCGTCCAGAATTTGGTACACCAGATCCCGTCTTTGCCCTTCATTCCATCATGACCAATACTTAAAAAGAGGTAAACGTTTATACTGTTCTTTCATAGTCCATAGTAAAGCATTTTATAGTGTTTTACATTTTAAGTTATGGCGCAGATTAATTAGATTAATTAGATCTAGCTTGACAGGAAAATTATAAGATGTTATTAAATATTTGTACTTTAATTTGAAATCATGTGTGAAATTTAACAAAACACGGTCCGATTTTTGACACTTGCTCGTCGGGCTTATTCAAGGCGAATCATTGTCCCCGTATACTATACGTAAATTAAATTGAAATCAAATTTATAAAAAGAAAACAATTGTGTACCTTATGAGTTAGAATGTTAAATCTTTACCTTTAATGTACACCGATGACATGGCCGTGTTTAGTGAAAATGTAGATCAATTGCAGAAGATGATAGGTACTGTATATTTTTATTCTAATGAATAAAACCAGTTTATTACTATGACTAAAACAAAAATTCTTATATTTAGAACCAGAGGTAAAGCGAAATTTGGTTTCTAAACGGTGAACCTATTAAGATAAATAGCAAAAATATACAAATATTAAATCAAAATACATGTATCAGTTTTAAACCAAAATCAACTATCCACATTTATTTACTTCAGTATAGTTCATTAGACTGTTGCTATAGGACAAATAACATAGAAACGTTACATTTAGAGATAACTATATGCTTTGAACAATAAACTTTAATTTCCGAATGCTCTGGGCATTTTACCCAACACTTGCTTATGCATAACACATCATATTTGTTTATGATTTGTAGAAACTCGGGATCAGAACATTTCGTGTTTAATCCTTACGAACAAATATTTAGCTCACTTTTGTTGAATCTAACGCGTTTACATCACACTCTGCTACATACTTTCTATCCGCTCAATTTACGTACAATTTATCACCTACAATGTTAACTATTTTCCTGCGTTCCTTTAACATTATCGGAACATTTTGTTTCGGCGCTCCAGAATTTAGCGAGAGTATCAAACTTTTCTCCTTAAGATGATGCTGCGACGCGTTCATTACTATAGCCATGTCTCTTAAGCTAATGAATTTAACAACTATCTTCTTCTTCTTCTTTTGGTATCCAGTTATCCATCACTTATGATGATTACTAACTGCTGCGCATGCGTGGTAATCCAAACTTATGTACAGAAATAAAAAACAATAAAAGAAAATAAAAATGGTGTTTACAAACTTGAAACAATGTGATTACAAATTTTTATATATGTATATATTATGTTTGTTTTGACTAAATGTGACTAATTGTAAAAATAACAGATGAGGTCAATTGTGCTTTAAAAGCATCTATTGTGGGTGCTTGCAAGATATGAGTTGGTTAAGATTCCACTGTGGTATGGTTCTGGGGAAGAATGAGTATTTGTAGCAATCTTTTGATGCAAGAATATGTTTGTATGTATATGGTTGTGCTCTACGGGTTCTGGGGTCTCACGGTATTGATACTGTGGTTGGGATGGCAACTAGATTGTGAACTACTTTATAAAATATAATTAATCTTGTTTTTAATCTTCTATGTTGAAGTGTGGGCCAATTTAATGTATTCATCATATTGGTAACGCTGCTGGTGTTGTGAAACCTGTTACAGGCATACCTGGCTGCTCGACGCTGGACCATCTCCAGGTTATAGGATTGGTCAGCTGTATGTGGGTCCCATATAGCACTAGCATATTCTAGTTTTGGTCGGACAAGTGCCTAGTATGCCCTGGACTTAATGCCTGTATTGTTTGTTTTTAAATTTCTTTTGAGAAAGCCTAGTGTTTGCGAGGCTCTTGATGCTATATTTTTAGTATGCTGATTCCATTTTAGATCTGCTTGTAGGGTGATACCGAGATATTAAGCTGAATATACAGGTTCCAAATTATGGTTGTGTAGGATATATTTGTATTTAAACGGGTTCTTTTTAGTTGTTACAGAAAGTACTGTGCATTTGTCTGGGTGGAAAGCCATCAGCCAGTCTTTTTCCCACCCAGCGGCAGCATCGAGATCTAATTGGAGGCTGTCACAGTCTTGTTGTGACTGGATAGTTCGGTATATGATGCTGTCATCAGCAAACAGTCTGAGTTTATATATATCAGAAAAAGAACTGGCCCTAGTACTGTTCCTTGGGGGACACCAGAAGTGACTAGGCCTTGGTCTGATGACTTCCCATCCAGAACGACTGTCTGTGTTCTACCAGAGAGGAATGCTGTTACCCAATTCAAAGTTTCATTTTGGATTCCGTAGTATTTTAGTTTATAAAGAAGTCTCTGATGTGGAACTTTGTCAAATGCTTTTGCAAAGTCCATAATAATTAGATCAGTCTGTGTATTTTGATCAGAGTTGGAGGCAAGTTCTTGGATAAATGACAGAAGTTGTGTTTCACAGGATCTAGAGTGTCTGAATCCAGTGTGCTGCCAGATTGTAAAGATTTACGAAATATGATGGTAAGTATTGGTGCTGTTATTTCATGCATTTCTTTAAGAATTTTGTCATTGATGTTATCTGGGCCACTAGCTTTGTGTGGATTGATGTTGCACAGCAGTTTTTGGATACCAGGTGTGGTGATTTCAAGTGGTTGGATAACTGGATGTATGCTGGTACCTTTATTTGGAATATTTTCAGTTGATTCTGTTGTAAAGACTGACTGAAATTGGTTGTTGAGTATATCGGCTTTTTGTTTCGAGTCAGTTTAAAGTTGTCCATCTCTTTTTAAAGGAGCTACTCCATTTTTATCTGATCTAATGGATTGGATAAATGAGAATAGTTTTTTAGGCTTTGATTGTGTGATATGCTTAGAATCTGTATTATCGAGAGGGAGATCAAGAATCATTTTTTCGATGTAGCTGTTATTGGCTTGTCTTTGTTCCTTCTGTACTATGCGTTTTAGTTGTTTCTATTTATCATGATGTTTATTATTCTTTTTTGTTTTAAAGTACAGTTTATTTCTCTTGTTAATTAGCTTTCTTAGTTTATTATGTACCCATGGTAGTCGATGTTTATAAGTGAGCATTTTTTAGGGATGTTTTCATCTACTGATTTATTGAGATCTAACCTAAAGGTACTGTACATCTCTTCAACACCTGTATTTTTGTCTTGTTCCATTTCGTTTAATTTGCCTAATATTTGTTTGAGGTCTACGCTTGGATGTTACCCCAATTTGCTTGCTTATATTTTAGTATTGTTCTTGGTATTTGTCTAACTTTACGTAGCCAGATGTCAGATTCTACGTATACAATGTCATGATCGCTTAAGCCGAGCGAGGGTAAGGTGTCTACTTTATTAATAACAGTTTGATTATTAACAAGAATAAGGTCTAGTGTTTTGTCATTTCGAGTTGGTAGCATAACAATTTGGTTTAAATAGTGATTTTCAATTATATCAGTAAGTTTTCGATGGAGTTCAGCTTCCGGTCTGTTTGCCATGACCTGTTGTGTTGACCAGTCAATGTGGGCTAGATTAAAATCCCCACCTATCATGATGTTAGAAGATGAGTTTTTGTTTAATCTACTAATTGATATTTCAAAGTGGTCTAAAGATGAACCTTTGTCTGAGGGGCGTCTGTAATATGCAGCAACCATCATGTTTTAACTGATGTAAAAACATCGGTAAAAACATGATGGTTGCTATCGGTCGACGTTTGTCTGCTGCGTCTTTGCGTTTTCTCAGTCAGTACGCCTTTTCTATTTTATCATCTAAGAAAATCAACTTCTTTTCAAGAAGGTTTAAAATTTTGTCCAGGCAACTCTACTAGTTTATTGCATCTCTTTCACTTCATTTATTTGGCCCGTTTGTATTAGATTGATCTCTGCGTTATCTTCCTGTGTTTTATTTATTAATTGCTTGTCTATTGCAAAGAACAACAGATTTTTTTTCTAAACTCTGCTTCTCTATATCTAGAAGTTTATCATTCATGTTTTTCGTCGATTCTATAACACTTGAAGTTGATCAATCTTCATTTTTAAGGATTTTTGCTCATCTGGTGCATCGAAAAAAAGCTGAAAACTTCAAGGGTTTATATTCTAATTTTTCAAGAGTTGACCTCCGATATTTGGTATCCTTGCCACGGGTGTATATTGGCAAGAATGGAAGAAATGTTTGTTTGATTAGAGTGCAGCTCACCACTGTTTACATGTGCTTGGTTCATTTCTTGATTGCAAAATCTTTTATCATCTGATATGAAGACGCAGTATCATATATTGTCTTTGGCTTATTATTAAGATCTATCTTTCTTCATCTCGTAGGTCTTGGCATCCATACTTACGATAATATAATCCTAAATTAATAAAATTGTTGTATCTGAAAAAAATTCTTAGCCATACCTTTCGACGCATGCACAACATAAAAACATACATCTTGAATATCGATTGGTATATTCCCTTGTTTGCAAATTCCATTTCAAAATCGTTTACATATTATTATAAAGGAATTGCGGAAAGCACTTTCCTTTGCATTAAATCCACAAAGTTAATGATTTTTTCTGAGTTAATCCGATTACTGCGAACACAATACCAATTTTTGATAGTTTGAAACATCATCAAAAGACTGTTTGTAGCCCCAAATTTTTTTTTATTGTGTAGATGTAGATGGATCGCAATTTCCTGCACTCCGAATCGACCATTGTTTATGATTAAATTCGGGCATTCTACTGCAAGGTTTGTACTTTGTACTGTTTCTTTTCGTGTACTTTTTTGAGTTAAGGAATGGCGCGACAATGTCAACTAGTTGTCTTATATCTGTTATCATTGACAACTATTTCGCTTTTGTTTTTTAATATATAGTTTAGCCGATGATATTTATTGACCATTTCCAGACGAACAATAAATACAAGGCAGACTTAAAACTGTGTGTTGTGTATTTAATGTCATTTTAAATATCGATCATCGGAGATGCGAGCTATACGGTTACATTCATGTATGTAACATTCGCGTGATCCATATGAACAAACCAATTTCAGGTGGCAACTGAGATATACAAAGAAAAATATTTTAGAATAACACTGAAATTCTTTAAAATAGACAAAAATAATTTTGACAACCATAAAATTAAATTGTTTTTTTTTAAATACACAACAAAAACGTCACAATTTTTTGCAATCTCTGAATAGATAAAATAAATAATTTTGCGACGTACCTTACACATAAGAGAAAGACTAACAAATCGAATGTATATGCACTGTCATGGTGCTCTAAAGTAATGCCATGAACGATAAAATATGCGATGCTCGCATTTAGGTTGTGCCTATATTCATATTATGGAAAATTTTAAATACTGCTGTGT
The DNA here is from genome assembly GCA_944474755.1 of Limnoperna fortunei. Classification (NCBI taxonomy): domain Eukaryota; kingdom Metazoa; phylum Mollusca; class Bivalvia; order Mytilida; family Modiolidae; genus Limnoperna; species Limnoperna fortunei. Next base: position 9,701,254 of record OX104124.1, on the reverse strand, counting down.
GAAAATGAGTCACGACCAATTTCTTAGATTACTACTTTAACGTCTTTAACTTTTATGATATACTGCCAGTAATGACTTCCACAAAAAATTCCCCTTTTCAATCATATTTCAATAAAGATTAAGAACATTCACTGCTTCTTTTTGTGGTATCGTCTTTTAATTTATTAATTAAATATACTAATACTAATATTTCATTAAAGCATAAAAGTGTGAAAATTCAAAAAGTAAAAAAAAAATGCTTCATAATAAAAGTAGAATTAATATGAATTAATATGAAAAAACACCTGGTCTTAGATTGCTATGATAATACTTAAACAGATAAGGATTGAAACATAAAAGGCATTGAATATTTTAATAACATTAATCAATAATTTAACTTCTTCTTGCAAGGAATAAGAGCTAGTATATATTTTGAGTTTCTGTATATAATTATTTCTATTAATCGCATTATAAAAAAGCTAAACAAGATTTACGATATATTTATTTGTGATATATATTCAGTAACGTTATATCATCTACTGGTATCCTAAACCCTATGGACAAGGAAAAATATTGTGTGGTACTATACAAACAATTATAGCGCACAATGTCCATAGGACCGATATGGGTTTTGAAAATTTTTAAATCATTTTACTATAAATACAAAATAATGTACAATATGGGTTAACAACGCGTACAAAAATGCAGAATAACTATAATTTAAGTTTATTGACCTGAAATAAAAAAAATATGTACTCGAAACGTGGAAAATGACTAGCATGTATTTTTGATTGTAAACCAGTGATATTTTGTCTTACGTATCTGTGATACATAAATTCCGTGTGAGCTTGTGACTACAATTAATAATCTGCAAATGAGCAATGCCGTATTGGGATAAGTTTGCTTTCTGATTACAAAATACTGTTTTATGAATCTCAGGGTTTTTCGAAACGATCAATACTAATGTTGAACAGTCGGTATGACGTCACACACACAGTTTCACGAGTTTGTTTCTGTAATATATCTTAAACTTTAGCATAATACAATCAAAAAATTACTTTATTATCACAATGTATTCAGTAAATGTGTACAAGATCTGTTTACAATATTAAACCCCCAAATGGTTCCAGTAAATTATAGTTCAAACCTGTTGATACAATAAACTGTTTTTTCTTTTAATCGTTTTATTTGCTGTACAATAAAGGTATATGAATACATTTTTGTTGTGTTTAGTCAGTGGCCATGTAGAGTTTATTTGTACACTTATCAGCTACTTAAGAAAAAAGAATAAAAAATACCGTGTATTGACAAGTACCATAAAAACTGGGGGCGTGTAGCAGTGTTGTGGAAAGGTAAGCAAATCCTGCTTCCATGCGAAACAGCAATTCTACAACTTAAGTTAAAATCCGGTCATATCCGGGAGTCAGAGTCCAGTAAGAAGGAGGGAAAAGTGGTTAAGACAAACAAAACAAACTAATAGTCATTTGTGATATTCCTTAAAAGTCAACTATTTTCAAAGTGCCATTTTAAACCCCTTTTAAAATATGTTTAAATAGATTTCCGTTAGACACCCTCTATCAGGGATATCTAGATCTACAGGGATTTGGTCAATTTCAAGGTGGATTCAAACGCAGGTGCAAAAATGTAATCTTCACAATGGGAAAATTATTATCACTTTTGTCGTAAATTTCGGTTCTCAAGACCTTTATTGTCAATTTCTAGATGTATGTTAAATGATTAGGCAGATTTATATCCTTCTTCTTATTTTTTCTTTTAATCGGGTAGATTCGATCATTTTTGTCAGTCTTTTCTGGCTTACGACATGTTATCGAATACAATTTACTCAATTGTTGGAACAAAATGAATATATTTTTATAGTATAAAACAGCATGTGTACATTTTCAGAGCCTCGTAGTTCCATACATGATGAAATAAACATTATATATTTTTTGACAAAGGACGATACTTTATACTGATATTGCTTTTGGCCTTTCCAATACACACTCAATATACATCCTATAGCTGTTGTATAATCATATTTTGAGTTGTTCCTGCATAACCGAAGATGATTTTTCAATCATTTTGTATACTGTACTGAAGGTAGTGTTATAAATTTTATATCCGAACAGAAGACCCCGTCCAGACCACAATCCAATTCTGCCGAATACTGTTAAAAAATTGTGACCTGTCCTTATAGTAAGAAAACTTTTCATGTGTTTTCTGACTGTTTTGAGCTAAAGAAACGAAATAGGATACAGTCAAAGCCAAAACATTAAGAAGAGCCCTAATTGACAGTGTTGAACCATTACCCATCCTTTAAGACACATTAAGACTCCAGCAATTGCGAAAGCTTTGTTTAAGTTCTTTACGCTTTTCCATTTTCCAAAGTCAATTCAATCTGACCAAGGGTCCACCTTTATGTGAAGAAACTTGTTCCAACAATCTGTGCATTATTAGGAACTCGCCAGTTAAAGTCAAGTGATTACCAGACAGAATATCAAGTAGCCTTGGAACGATTCCATCAGACTTTTAAAAAAATTAATAAGGACATTTAAAGCTTGAAAGAGACTGGAAAAGGTTACAATTCCTTCTGTTTGTTGCAATAGAGGCTGTTCAGAAATCTCTTGGTTTTAGTCAGTTCACGTTGGTGCTTGGTAACACTGTTATAAGACATTTGAAATTAGTAGAAGAAAAATGGCTCGATGAGCACACTGCTTTTGACAATGTGTTTAGCTTTAAAGCAAAAACAATATTACGCTGTGCACATTGCACATTTCAATTTGAATAATAAAACAATCTAAAATGAACATATGGTATGACACAGGAACATAATTTTTAAGCCTTGTTATAGGGTATTTGCATTTTTGCCAGTTTCCCATATTAAACCATATGTTAAACGCTGTAATGATTGTGATAATAAACACGATTACACAACCAGGTTTGTGTGGTTTTTCTGTTTAAATTCTTTCTTTAATTTTTAACGTAATTGGCATCTTTGTGAGTTAATTATTTCCCTAATTCATAAAATTCATTCATATCATTCGTAGCATTTGATTTTAAACCAGCAAATAAACAATAGCATATAAACGCGGCTTATATTTTAAAATGTGATACATATACGCCATTAATATACGTAACATTTTACTTTTATAATTATCATAATAAACAATCAAAATCATTAAAAGTTATAAAGTGTTAACTGTTATAAAAATGAAAACAAACTAAATATCTATACAAAAATGTTAAAATATACATAATCATTATTAAGAGAAACATGTATAACTGATCTACCAAAACTTAATTACGTTGAATACGTTCAAGCAAGACTATCAATGTAACATAAATTTCTAAATGTTTGTCTGTTCTAAAAGACAGTTAGCTAAATTTTCCGTACTTTCTGGACACTGTGCGGAGACTGCAAGGCAAACATCTGCCTAAAATAAATAACAGAAAAATGATCCATCGTTACTGATAGACTCACGTTATGGTTTCAATTTCAATGACTATCATCACCATTCAGTCAAAACATGTTTATTTATAAAAACGGAGGCATGAAACACGTTTATAACAATCTCATGAATACCGAAAAAGGAAAAAAAAACAAATTAGTTAATGGGTTCGATGTTAAATCGATTGTTAAAATATGTTAAGTTTGACGAAGTTTTGAGGTCCTTGACAGTTTCTCTAATTACATCCCATATTAACAACCGGATGCTATTATATATCTTACATAATGCCGAATGTGGCATAAGACCACAAAGCCAACAAACATATTTGGAGCCTATGAAAGCAAATTGTTAAGTGATATTTTATAAGCATAAACAGTTATAAAAGTCAAAAGAGTTTTACAATTGTATCAGTAAGTCAGTAATTTATTCATGATCGTCATTACATGAACAGTTGAGACACAATAAGTAAAGATACTGTTGATAATTCTTTGTTGGCTTTAAGAACTAGTTCAGTTACTAATTCTTATAACTGGTGTATGACCACAAAATCAATAGGCCCTTCCTATTAACAGCGACATTTATCAGTAAAATTGAAAAAACGAAATTTGATATGTTTTTTCCTTACTTACTGAAACCAAACATATCATTCGTAATATATATGGAACAATGTAAAGTAACAAGAATAATAGAATTAACATGGATAAACTATATATGTTTATACATTAATATATAGTCTACTTTACATGATATTTGAGGAAATATCTAGAAAAATCATCTTATAAAATAGATTGTGACTAAACATTTTGTGGCAATATAAATTGTATTGAATTGATTGTAAGACATTTAGAAAGTTAGACAATGTCTGTATGGTAAACATTATTATAAATGATCTACTTTTGGATAAAGATATGCTTTCTTGTAAGTTAAAGTTAGTGCGTATTTAATTTACAATTAGGCGGGCACTAAGCACTGCTGTTGTGTTGTATAATTACTTATTATGTAAAAAAACTGAAAAGAAAATCGAATATTTTTGTTTTTATGGCTATATTGTATTTAGCTGGGATAAATTTATCAGTATCAGTTACTAATATAATAATAAGCTATTTAATTGATATCTTACTGTTACTTTCTTTACTTGTCCTTATTCTTCCGCTGGAAAAAAATCCATAACAGTAACTAAAAAATAGCACATGTGTAATAACAACGGTTACTGAAGAGAAACTGTCAGCTAATTTATGAAACATTTTTAATTAAAATGTCCATACCACCTGTCCTCAAAGTAATCATTTGCATGGAATTTCGTATTATAAAGTCAGACGACATGTTTGAGATGGAAAGAGGCATTAAACATTAAAACCCTAAGTAGCACATTAAATTATAGATGTCAAGAGAAAATGGATCAATTGTAATATTTGAGATTCGAGCATATCGATTTCACAGTTGTCACATTGTTGATATTAAACTTTCATTGTTTATACAACGTGTAACACTGAAACCAACGATGCATTATATTAGTGAAGATAATGTTTTGTTGTTTTATTGGTATACTTATCGCTACTATTTTGAATCATGCTCACAGACAGACAAAAAATAAATATTATGTTTTAAATCATCACATCAGTGGAATAGTATTACCAAGGACAATAACAGTGACGCCTAATAGTTTATGTAATATATGTAAATTCAAGTCTATATTACGTTATTGTGCGCTAGTGAAATAACCATCGATGAAAAGATGCATCGAATTAACCTAATAAAATTACAAATAACGCGTGATTATGTTTATCATTTGTAAATGTATATTTATATTGGTGGTAACAAATATAGAAGGTCAGATGAGAAAAAGAAATAAAAAATGACAGATTTTAGTCGGAGGTATACATTGTAATAAACTAGCTTCAAGCATATCGGAATTTTTGTTTCAATTAAGTAGATATAACACCTTCAACAACGCCATTGCTCATACAACCTGTAACACTAAAACCAAAGATCTAGTAACTTTTCGAATTCGCGAACTATCCAGAGCAATAAAGAATTTTGTTTGATTTTGATATGACCATTCTAACCAACAACTTTTGTGAATAACTTCAGTCGAAAGTCATATATAAGTGAAGATATCATTGGGAAATGTTGTGTTGTTTTATTGATATACTTATTGTTACTTTCTTGGCTTGTAAGTACTCACAGCAAAAACAAACAAATAATATGTTTTAAATCATCATATCAGTGGAAGATTACTACCAAGGACAAAATCAGTAACATTGTTAAGTTTATGTAGTAATAGCCAAGTACAAGCCAAGAAAGTAACTATGGTATCTTAGCTTCAACATGTCGTTCTTGTGATAGTTTTTCATAAGATTTTTGTGTAGGGTGGCTTCTACTTACTCTCTTAAAAAACCGAATACTATGTTTGAGATCCTGTCATCAGTGGAAGAGTATAGAGTATTGTCGAAGATAATAGATGTAACGTTGTAAAGTTTATTTGATAGTATATGTCAATTCAAAGTTTATCTTACAATATAATGCGCGTGTAAAATAATCATATTTGAAAAATGCCTCAAATAAGCATGTGTAAATACTTAAGAATAACATGTGATTACATAAATTATTTGTACATGTATACTGGTGGCAGGAAATTTATAACGTAAGATGCTGGATTATAAATGAAGTTGAAACTTCCTGAATTGTTAATTTCTGACTTAAACTGTCAGCAACATATTATTAAGAGACAGGTGTTAGGAGAATAAGTATGCATTTCGAAATTCTTCTTCCGGCATATGTGATTTACAGTTTTCATTAAGTACATATAACATTTTCACTGTTCATGCAACCTATAACTTGCAATGAGAAATTTGTTAAACTTTGATAAGAAAACCCATCTAAAAATTGTCCCGAATAACTAGCAGAATTTGATGTTGAATTGTAGATAGAGTTGTGTAATGTGTTGTAAATATTGATATAATTATCTTCACTTTCTTGGCTTGTACTTACCATTTGAAAAACAAAAACAAATAATATGTTTTAAATCATCCCATCTGTGGTAAAGTATATAGTATTGCAAAGGATAATAGAAGTATCTTTGCAAAGTTTATGTAATCGTATATGTCAATTCTAGGTTTATTACAGTATTATGAGCATGTAAAATGCCTCGCTTTCACTTTTGTAAAAAAGTTAAAAATGCTGGTGGTACGAAGAATAGGAGGGAAGAATTATATATTAAATTAAAACTTCATCAACTGTTTGTTTATTTTTGACTTCTAAACTTTCAGCAACACTTTACAAAGTGAAAGGTGTTAGTAGAATAAGAATGCATGGGGAAATTGACCTTCCGGCATATGTGATTTACAGTTTTCATTTCGTAGATATAACATCTTCATTGTTCATGCCACATATAACATGCGATAAGAAATTTGTTAAACTTTGATAAGACCACCCCAACTAAAAATCGTTTTGAATAACTATCAGAAGAACGTCATGTTGAAAGTTAAGATAGCATTGGGTAATGTTGTATTGTTTTATTGAAATACTTATCCCTACTTACTTGTCTTGTACTTACTTCCTGAAAAAAAATCAAATACTATGTTTGCGATCAAGTCATCAGTGGAAGAGTATAGAGTTGTGTCAACGATAATAGAAGTAACGTTGTCAAGTTTTTATAAAAGTTTATGTGAATTCAAGGTTTATCTTACAATATTATGCGCTGGTGAAATAATCATCCTTGAAAATGCCTCGAATAAGCATGTGTAAAAATTTAAGAATAACATGTGATTACATAAATTGTTTGTACATTTATACTGGTGGTAGGAAATATATAACGTAAATTAAAACTTCATGAATTCTTGATTTCTTACTTTTAATCTTTCAAGAAAACATTAATAAGTGACAGGTGTTAGGAAAATAAGTCAGAATTGAGAAAATGACATTCCGGCATAAACGATTGATCGTTTTCGATAAGAAAATATAACATTTCATTGTTCATACGACATATAACAGAAAAACCAAATATGTATTGTGTTATAAATCTCTTGCACGGTCTTGGGCAATTGCAAATATGTAAAACTTTGATAAGACCACCCAACTAAAAGGCTTCTGAATAAATATCAGAAGAACGTCATGTTGAAGTTAATATAGCATTGGGTAATGTTGTATTGTTTTATTGATATACTTATCGTTACTTTCTTGGCTTGTACTTACGATCTGAAAAAAATTGAAATACTATGTTTGAGATCATGTCATCAGTGGAAGAGTTTAGAGTTGTGTCAACGATAATAGAAGTAACGTTGTAAACGTTTTTAAATAGTTTATGTCAATTCAATGTTAATCTTAAAATTTATGCGTTTGTGCAATAATCATGCTTGAAAAATGACTCGAATAAACATGCGTAAAAACTTAAAAATAACATGCGATTACATAAATTATTTGTACATTACTGGTGGCAGGAAATATATAATATAAGATGATGGATTATAAATGAAATTAAAACTTCATGCATTGTTAATTTTTGACTTTTAAACTTTAAACAAAACTTTATTAAGTGACAGGTGTTATCAGAGTAAAGATGCATTTCGAAATTCTTCTTCCGGCATATATGATTTACAGTTTTCATTTAGTAGATATAACATCTTCATTGTTCATGCAACATATAACATGCGATAAAAAATGTGTTAAACGTTGATAAGGCCACTCCAACAAAAAATTTTCCTGAATAACTAGCAGAATTTCATGTTAAAGTGAAGATAGCGTTGGGTAATGTTGTGCTGTTTTATTGATATACTTATCTTCACTGTCTTGGCTTGTACTTACATACTGAAAAAAACCCAAATAATATGTTTTAAATCATTCTATCTGTGGATAGGTATATAGTATTGCCAAGGATAACAGAAATGTCATCGCAAAGTTTATGTGATCTTATATGTCAATTCAAGGTTGATATTACAGTATTATGCCCATGTGAAATGCCTCGTTTTAACATTTCTATAAAAAAAAATAAAAATGACGTGTGATTACATAAATTATTTGCACAACCATATTGGTGGTACGAAGAATAGAAGGGAGGATGGAGGATTATAGGTTAAATTAAACCTTCATCAATTACTTCTTTATTTTGACTTCTAAAAGTTCAGCAACACTTTATTAAGTGAAAGGTGTTAGGAGAATAAGCATGCATGGCGAAATTGACCTTCCAGCATATGTGATTTACAGTTTTCATTTCGTAGATATAACATCTTCATTGTTCATGCAACATATGACATGCGATAAGAAATTTGTTAAACTTTAATAAGACCATCCCAACTAAAAAACGTTCTGAATAACTATCAGAAGAACGTCATGTTGAAGTTAAGATAGCATTAGGTAATGTTGCATTGTTTTATTGATATACTTATCGTTACTTTCTTGTCTTGTACTTACTGCCTGAAAAAAAATCAAATACTATGTTTGAGATCATGTCATTAGTGGAAGAGTATTATAATCATACTGCCTTTGAACGAGACGGAGTCGAGGGTGATAATTTTTTCTTCATGTGATAATCTACCCTAACACCTGAGTTCAAAGGCAGTATGATTTTTATTATACTGAATGCCTATTATCTGATGAAGAAATGTAAACTACCACATAGATGCTGTACTGAATCATATATTTAATGGAAAATGCTTGTTTGTCTGCTAGTTCTTTTTTTAAATAATAATTGCCCAATTTCCTGTATTTATTGTGTCTTTGACATGTTTACACGGAAAGACACGCGAACTGTGAGTAAATTTCAGCTGATGCGGCTGATCATTTTCGAAATTGGCAATTTTCTTTTTGATAATTTTTTTTATATCACTCGTAAACTTCGGCTGAAGCGTGTGATAATTTTCCAGTTCGGCAATATCCGGTCTATGCGGGTGTTAATTTTTTTATATCACGCGTTGGTAGGAAATCACGAGGAATTAACACCCGTTGCTATAATGGGCGGGGCTAAAACGAGAATCAGTAGAAATTAACACATGGTTACTGTCCAATAAAAAGACAGCATTTTTTGCATGAAGTATAATAAAGAGTATTGTCAACGATAACACAAGTAACGTTGTAAAGTTTATGTAATAGTATATGTCAATTCAAAGTCTATCTTACAATATAATGTTCTTGTGAAATAATCATCCTTGAAAAATGCCTCGAATAAGCATGTGTAAAGACTAAAGAATAAAATGTGACTACACAAATTATTTGTATATGTATACTGATGGCAGGAAATATATAACGTAAGATTATGGATTTCAAATGAAATTAAAACTGCATGAATTCTTCATGATATACTTATCGTTACTTTCTTGGCTTGTACTTACTTTCTGAAAAAAAACCAAATACTATGTTTGAGATCATGTCATCAGTGGAAGAGTATAGAGTTGTGTCAAGGATAATAAAAATAACGTTGTAAAGTTTATGTAACAGTATATGTCAATTCAATGTTTATCTTACAATATAATGCGCTTGTGAAATAATCATCTTTGAAAAATGCCTCGAATTAGCAAGTGTAAAAACTTAAAAATAACATGTGATTAAATAAATTATTTGTACATGTATACTTGTGGCAAAAAATATAGAACGTAAGATTATGGATTATAAATGAAATTAAAACTTCATGAATTCTTAATTTCTGACTTTTAAACTTTCAACAAAACATTTTTAAGTGACAGGTGTTAGGAAAATAAGCTAGAATTGCGAAAATGACCTTCCGGCATACACGATTTACAATTTTCGATAAGCAAATATAACATCTTCATTGTTCATACGACATATAACAGAAAAACCAAATATGTATTGTGTTATAAATCTCTTGCACGGTCTTGGGCAATTGCAAATATGTAAAACTTTGATAAGACCACCCAACTAAAAGGCTTCTGAATAAATATCAGAAGAACGTCATTTTGAAGTTAATATAGCATTGGGTAATGTTGTATTGTTTTATTGATATACTTATCGTTACTTTCTTGGCTTGTACTTACGATCTGAAAAAAATTGAAATACTATGTTTGAGATCATGTCATCAGTGGAAGAGTTTAGAGTTGTGTCAACGATAATAGAAGTAACGTTGTAAACGTTTTTAAATAGTTTATGTCAATTCAATGTTAATCTTAAAATTTATGCGTTTGTGCAATAATCATGCTTGAAAAATGACTCGAATAAACATGCGTAAAAACTTAAAAATAACATGCGATTACATAAATTATTTGTACATTACTGGTGGCAGGAAATATATAATATAAGATGATGGATTATAAATGAAATTAAAACTTCATGCATTGTTAATTTTTGACTTTTAAACTTTAAACAAAACTTTATTAAGTGACAGGTGTTATCAGAGTAAAGATGCATTTCGAAATTCTTCTTCCGGCATATATGATTTACAGTTTTCATTTAGTAGATATAACATCTTCATTGTTCATGCAACATATAACATGCGATAAAAAATGTGTTAAACGTTGATAAGGCCACTCCAACAAAAAATTTTCCTGAATAACTAGCAGAATTTCATGTTAAAGTGAAGATAGCGTTGGGTAATGTTGTGCTGTTTTATTGATATACTTATCTTCACTGTCTTGGCTTGTACTTACATACTGAAAAAAACCCAAATAATATGTTTTAAATCATTCTATCTGTGGATAGGTATATAGTATTGCCAAGGATAACAGAAATGTCATCGCAAAGTTTATGTGATCTTATATGTCAATTCAAGGTTGATATTACAGTATTATGCCCATGTGAAATGCCTCGTTTTAACATTTCTATAAAAAAAAAAATAAAAATGACGTGTGATTACATAAATTATTTGCACAACCATATTGGTGGTACGAAGAATAGAAGGGAGGATGGAGGATTATAGGTTAAATTAAACCTTCATCAATTACTTCTTTATTTTGACTTCTAAAATTTCAGCAACACTTTATTAAGTGAAAGGTGTTAGGAGAATAAGCATGCATGGCGAAATTGACCTTCCAGCATATGTGATTTACAGTTTTCATTTCGTAGATATAACATCTTCATTGTTCATGCAACATATGACATGCGATAAGAAATTTGTTAAACTTTAATAAGACCATCCCAACTAAAAAACGTTCTGAATAACTATCAGAAGAACGTCATGTTGAAGTTAAGATAGCATTAGGTAATGTTGCATTGTTTTATTGATATACTTATCGTTACTTTCTTGTCTTGTACTTACTGCCTGAAAAAAAATCAAATACTATGTTTGAGATCATGTCATTAGTGGAAGAGTATTATAATCATACTGCCTTTGAACGAGACGGAGTCGAGGGTGATAATTTTTTCTTCATGTGATAATCTACCCTAACACCTGAGTTCAAAGGCAGTATGATTTTTATTATACTGAATGCCTATTATCTGATGAAGAAATGTAAACTACCACATAGATGCTGTACTGAATCATATATTTAATGGAAAATGCTTGTTTGTCTGCTAGTTCTTTTTTTAAATAATAATTGCCCAATTTCCTGTATTTATTGTGTCTTTGACATGTTTACACGGAAAGACACGCGAACTGTGAGTAAATTTCAGCTGATGCGGCTGATCATTTTCGAAATTGGCAATTTTCTTTTTGATAATTTTTTTTATATCACTCGTAAACTTCGGCTGAAGCGTGTGATAATTTTCCAGTTCGGCAATATCCGGTCTATGCGGGTGTTAATTTTTTTATATCACGCGTTGGTAGGAAATCACGAGGAATTAACACCCGTTGCTATAATGGGCGGGGCTAAAACGAGAATCAGTAGAAATTAACACATGGTTACTGTCCAATAAAAAGACAGCATTTTTTGCATGAAGTATAATAAAGAGTATTGTCAACGATAACACAAGTAACGTTGTAAAGTTTATGTAATAGTATATGTCAATTCAAAGTCTATCTTACAATATAATGTTCTTGTGAAATAATCATCCTTGAAAAATGCCTCGAATAAGCATGTGTAAAGACTAAAGAATAAAATGTGACTACACAAATTATTTGTATATGTATACTGATGGCAGGAAATATATAACGTAAGATTATGGATTTCAAATGAAATTAAAACTGCATGAATTCTTCATGATATACTTATCGTTACTTTCTTGGCTTGTACTTACTTTCTGAAAAAAAACCAAATACTATGTTTGAGATCATGTCATCAGTGGAAGAGTATAGAGTTGTGTCAAGGATAATAAAAATAACGTTGTAAAGTTTATGTAACAGTATATGTCAATTCAATGTTTATCTTACAATATAATGCGCTTGTGAAATAATCATCTTTGAAAAATGCCTCGAATTAGCAAGTGTAAAAACTTAAAAATAACATGTGATTAAATAAATTATTTGTACATGTATACTTGTGGCAAAAAATATAGAACGTAAGATTATGGATTATAAATGAAATTAAAACTTCATGAATTCTTAATTTCTGACTTTTAAACTTTCAACAAAACATTTTTAAGTGACAGGTGTTAGGAAAATAAGCTAGAATTGCGAAAATGACCTTCCGGCATACACGATTTACAATTTTCGATAAGCAAATATAACATCTTCATTGTTCATACGACATATACCAGTTAAACCAAATATGTATTGTGTTATCAATCTCTTGCACAGTCTTGAGCTATTGCAAATATGAAAAACTTTGATAAGACCACCCAACTAAAAAAGCTTCTGAATTAATATCAGAAGAACGTCATGTTAAAGTTAATATAGCATTGGGTAATGTTGTATTGTTTTATTGATATACTTATCGTTACTTTCTTGGCTTGTACTTACGATCTGAAAACAAATCAAATACTATGTTTGAGATCATGTCATCAGTGGAAGAGTATAGAGTATTGTCAATAATAATACAAGTAACGATGTAAAGTTTATGTAATAGTATATGTCAATTAAAAGTTTATCTTACAATATTATGCGTTTGTGAAATAATCATCCTTGAAAAAATGCCTCGAATTAGCATGTGTAAAGACTTAAGAATAACATGTGATTACATAAATTATTTGTAGATGTATACTGGTGGCAGGAAATATATAACATAAGATGCTGGATTATAAATGAAATTAAAGTTTCATGAATTGTTAATTTCTGACTTTTAAACTGTCAGTTACACATTATTAAGTGACAGGTGTTAGGAGAATAAGTATGCATTTCGAAATTCTTCTTCCGGCATATGTGATTTACAGTTTTCATTTAGTACATATAACATATTCACTGTTCATGCAACCTATAACTTGCATTGAGAAATTCGTTAAACTTTGATAAGAAAACCCATCTAAAAAGATTGTACTGAATAACTAGTAGAATTTCATGTTGAAGTGTAGATAGAGTTGTGTAATGTGTTATTTTAATGATATATTTATCGTCACTTTCTTGGCTCATACTTATCATTTGAAAAAAACAAATAATATGTTTTAAATCATCCCATCTGTTGGAAAGTATATAGTATTGCCAAGGATAATAGAAGTATCGTTGCAAAGTTTATGTAATCGTATTTGTCAATTCAAGGTTTATTACAGTATTATGCACATGTGAAATGACTCGTTTTAACTTTTGAAAAAAAATTTATAACGTAAGATGCTGGATTATAAATGAAGTTACAACTTCATGATTGTTAATTTCTGACTTTTAAACTGTCAGCAACACATTATTAAGAGACGGGTGTTACAGTACTTGCACCCGTAAACGCAACACTTTGACGGATTGATAACTGATTGGTGACGGATTTTGGAACGCTGACGGATCGCTGACTGATTAATGATGAATACATCCGTCCAAAATTATGAATCCGTCATTACCTTGGTAACCGTCAGCGATCAGTTCAATCAGTGCGATCCAAATCCGTCATTTAATTATATGCATAAATCGGCCAGTTTATTGACGGATACGTTTACATTAATAATTTAAAGATAAAACGAATTATGCGTGATTTGTATATTATATATGCATTTATAATAAAATTTATAATAAAATAAACGCAAGTATTCAAAAGAATAGTTAATACAATGTCTCGTTCTTAAAAATAACATAAGTAAACCTATTTAAAGAAAAAAACTATTTTCTTTATATTATATAATAGAGCTAATTTTTTTTAAAACAGGACATATTTGCGGGTTGCGCCCTGTAAACCTTAAAAAACTTCGATTTGAGGCACATCAGTAGCGACGAGATAAATTTTTTATTTTCGTAATCCTTTATTGATTTTCTTTTTTTATTTCCGCGACTCGTGATTTCGGCCTATTTTATTTTCTGCGACCTGTTACATGTATATATTTTGTCGTATATTAAGCCGACCCGACTCCCCCAATCAGTAACATATTTATTTTCATTTAGGAAAGGTCATCATTAATTGTTACTTAAATGTATGCCTACGTGTTTTTATTTAGTCTACAACATTTTTAAATACAATTATAAAACTGTTGTGTATAAACAATTGTTGGACTGTTGAACAAGCATTGTCAATCAAAACAAATTGTTTACGAAATAAAAAGTTGTATTGTAAAATATACAGCGATTCTGATAGCAAGTTTTATTTGACAGGCAATAAAAGAAGTTAAATGTTTATTTACAGCATTAAATTGATTTTTTGACAAACAGGATTTTGTACCAAATTCGCAAGTCGGTATAGATAACGTCTTTCAAACAGATTTATCAGTCTTGATAATTATCTCCCTTCTCGTATCTCCCAACAGATGGCGTTTACTCCATTGTATTACAGCTACACAAGCTTTGCACATTTAGGCACGTGCGTTAGGATTAGATAGTTTTAAGTTACCCGCCATCCCACCCTAACCAAATTTAAGTTCTGGTTAAGGAAATTATGAATATGAAGGACTTAAGTTTTATTATGTTTCTGGTTTGTTTGTAATTTTTTTATACCCTACAGTTTTTTCTCATGCATGTATTATCAACAACTTTAGAATAAGTTATGTATTTAAGTAATTAACGTTCTGTAAAAACAAAGTTGTTGAGCTGTATTATGATGTTTGTGAATATGTAAAAGGCCTATAATATCCCCATCTTTGATGGGATGGGTTCTTCATTATAGTAGTTAAGATTTCTGACTATTTGTATGTATATATATTTTATTATTTGTAATTTGCGTTTTAGTTATTTATATTTATTAATAAATGACATTTTCAATTCAATGCCGAGTTTCTTTTTCCCTCCCATCAAACGGAGCACAGCCTGTGTTGACAAAACTGTATCATTACAGTTACGCTGGATTGTTTCCTGTATTTCATGGCGTCCATTTTTTATTGGGTGGGGTGGGAGGAAGCCGGAGTACACGGATTAAAACGGACAACTCAATACAGTTGGAGTCGGGCACACCCTATCTGCTGTCGTTCGAAAATCCGCAACCTGTTTATAGGCATGTAATAACTAGTAGATGACTTACCAATCAGCCACTGAGGCCCTAATAACGCCGGGGAGACTTGTCTGTGAATACTGCAGTTAAGCGTAAAAATGCGTTACAGATAGACACGTGTTAAAGTACGAAATAGTAATTTTTTTAGCAAAACGTCATTAATTCCCTAGGTCTATGAAGATCGGTTTGAACATTGTCATTACAGTCATATCGATAAAACAGAACCATTTCAAAAGGTACCCTTTAAAAGATTGTCATTCAATTTGAATAACTTATTTCATTGATTGATTGTTTCTATGCTTACTTTTCTTTCAGCGAGGGTGTTCAGCATTATTCATGACGAGAATAAGTTAAATATCAATTAGATTTGTTTGTTTGTTTATTTGTTTAAATAATGTTCAGCAATTTTTGCAGCTATATCATGGCGTCCAGTTTTTATTGGAGGAGGAAGCCGGAGAACCCGGAGAAAACCCCGGTCCTTCGGTAGGAAAAGTGGCAATCCTTGTCAATTAAGTCGAGTGCACCCTGCCGGCCTTGAGACTCGAACCCGAAACCTCAGTGTTGACAGACAACGTGATCAATAGTAGACTACCATAACCACTCGGCTACCGAGGCCCCCTCAATCAATTAGAGAAAGATGGAAAAAAGGGCAAACATTTTGAATTCAACTGGAAAATAAGTAGTATGGGTATGGGCGGAAAATTTTAAGCCTTCTCCTTTTCGAAATCTACAAAAGAGATCCTTAGCGTGCAAGTACTCTCTAAACACGTCACTATGGTTCGCGGCAATTATATTATGTCCTGAACCACCCCCTCCCAAAAAAATCGTGATACCTAGTAACTAATTTCAAACACTTCCGAATTTAGAGGAAACCATTTATACTTATATATCATTAAATATCGAATGACTATAACAGACATCGTAAAATAAACAAATTGTGACGGCTAAAATGCGAAAGCATAATTGATTTTAAAATTATGCTTCCATGTTTGCGTCTTCAATATACAAACACGTTAATTCTTTATTTGACATTTAATTCTGTGTAAATTCATGTGACACAATTAGATAGTGAATAAAATATATAAATAGATGTATTCGCTTTTGTCGAAAATCTTCATCAGTATTATACACCGGCATTCTTAGGAATTGTGGCACACAAAGAAAACTGATCAAACCACGACAAATGATCTTTTTACGCGTTTATAATAAAAAACCTCGACCGCGGGGGTTAAGGTAGCAGTAATCTAGTATTGATCACCGAGTTGTCTGTTCGACCCTTACAGCGAGAGGGTGTTCTCGACTCATCCCTAAATTTGCAAAGAGAACCAGTTTTCCTGTCGAAGGTCTGCTGTTTCGTTTGGGAACTGCAGCTCTTCCTTATAAACACTCGACGCCATATTAAATAGACTAATATAATGTTTGAAAATAGTGTTAAACTAACTTCAATCATATATACAAATAATGCTAACGCGAAAGAGCGACGTGAAAAAAATGTTACTATTCCGCCTTCGTCTTTCTCGCTTTTTCCGCTTTAAAAAAATCGAAGTCAAATACGAGATGTACGCCTTGTCATGCGAGGTCAAAAGCTTTTAAATTCATTGTGTGTGTGTTTTTTTTTCCATTTCTTTTCTTTTTTTTTTTATAAAATTGCATTATGTTATGTTTATATTCCGTCACAGATGCATTAGTTATATATTGGGGGAATTTCCTTTAATGATTTATAACTTTAGACTCGACATTTTCCGCTTTAAAAAATTCGAAGACCAACACGAGACGTACGCCTTGGCACGCGAGGTCAATTTGTTTTAAGTCATTGTTTGTGTGTGTGTTTTTTATAATTATTTTGTTAATAAAATGACACTATGTGATGTTTATATTTCGTCACAGATGCATATATAACTAGTAATAGATTAGGGGAATTTCCATTCGTATTATTTATAACTTTAGACCTGTTTTAGTCTTATTATTAGGTTAAACGAGCCATAAATGAGGACATAACAGTAGACATTTGTATACTTCTAATATTTGCGAGTGAAACAAATTTTCACATTTCGAAATATTGATTTCACTAACCGGAAGTTGAATGGACGGATTGGACCGATCAGTCCAAATCGATCCGTCAGATCAGTCAAATCGTTCCGAATCCGTCAATTAACGGATGGACGGATTTTGGAACGCTGACGGATCGCTGAAGGATAGATAAAAGTGTTGCGTTTTCAATCTCAAGTACTGTAGGAGAATAAGTATGCTATTCGAAATTCTTCTTCCGGCATATGTGATTTACAGTTTTCATTTAGTGCATATATAATTTTCACTGTTCATGCAACCTATAACTTGCAATGAGAAATTCGTTAAACTTTGATAAGAAAACCCATCTAAAAATTGTCCTGAATAACTAGCATAATTTGATGTTGAAGTGTAGATATAGGTGCTTCTGAAAAAATATATCAGAAGATCGTCATGTTGAACTTATATAGCATTTGGTAATGTTGTATTGTTTAATTGATATACTTATCGTTACTTACTTGGCTTGAACCTACTCTCTGAAAAAAACCAAATACTATGTTTGAGATCATGTCATCAGTGGAAGAGTATAGAGTATTGTCAACGATAATAGAAAAAAACGTTGTAAAGTTAATTTAATAGTTTGTCAAGTTAAAGTTTATCTTACAGTATTTTGCGCTTGAGAAATAATCATCCTTGAAAAATGCCTCGAATAATCATGTGTAAAAAATTAAGAATAACACGCGATTGCATAAATTATTCGTACATGTATACTGGTGGCAGGGAATATAGAACGTAAGATTATGGATTATAAATGAAATTAAAACTTCATGAATTCTTAATTTCTGACTTTTAAACTTTCAACAAAACATGACATTTGTATACTTCTAATATTTGCGAGTGAAACAAATTTTTACATTTCGAAATATTGATTTCACTAACCGGAAGTTGAATGGACGGATTGGAGCGATCAGTCCAAATCGATCCGTCAGATCAGTCAAATCGTTCCGAATCCGCCAATTAAAGGATGGACGGATTGGGAACGATCTGACGGATTGGGAACGATTCGACTGATCTGACTGATTGATAACTGATCGATGACGGATTTTGGAACGCTGACGGATCGCTGAAGGATTGATAAAAGTGTTGCGTTTTCAATCTCAAGTACTGTAGGAGAATAAGTATGCTATTCGAAATTCTTCTTCCGGCATATGTGATTTACAGTTTTCATTTAGTACATATATCATTTTCACTGTTCATGCAACCTATAACTTGCAATGAGAAATTCGTTAAACTTTGATAAGAAAACCCATCTAAAAATTGTCCTGAATAACTAGCATAATTTGATGTTGAAGTGTAGATATAGGTGCTTCTGAAAAAATATATCAGAAGAACGTCATGTTGAACTTATATAGCATTTGGTAATGTTGTATTGTTTCATTGATATACTTATCGTTACTTACTTGGCTTGAACTTACTCTCTGAAAAAAACCAAATACTATGTTTGAGATCATGTCATCAGTGGAAGAGTATAGAGTATTGTCAACGATAATAGAAAAAACGTTGTAAAGTTAATTTAATAGTTTGTCAAGTTAAAGTTTATCTTACAGTATTTTGCGCTTGAGAAATAATCATCCTTGAAAAATGCCTCGAATAATCATGTGTAAAAACTTAAGAATAACACGCGATTGCATAAATTATTCGTACATGTATACTGGTGGGAGGGAATATAGAACGTAAGATTATGGATTATAAATGAAATTAAAACTTCATGAATTCTTAATTTCTGACTTTTAAACTTTCAACAAAACATTATTAAGTGACAGGTGTTAGGAAAATAAGTTAGAATTGCGAAAATGACCTTCCGGAATACACGATTTACAGTTTTCGATAAGCAAATATAAGATGCTGGATAATAAATAAAATTAAAACTTAATTAATTGTTAATTTCTGACTTATAAACGTTGAGCATATTTTTAGTAAGTGTGGGGAGAATAAGTATGCATTTCGAAATTCTTCTTCCGGCATATGTGATTTACAGTTTTTATTTAGTACATATAACATATTCACTGTTCATTCAACCTATAACTTGCAATGAGAAATTCGTTAAACTTTGATAAGAAAACCCATCTAAAAATTGTCCTAAATAACTAGCAGAATTTCATGTTGAAGTGTAAATAGAAGTGTGTAATGTTCTATTTTATTGATATATTTATCTTCACTTTCTTGGCTCGTACTTATCATTTGAAATAAAACTAAATAATGTTTTAATCATCCCATCTGTGGGAAAGTATATAATATTGCCAAGGATAATAGAAGTGTCATTGCAAAGTTTATGTAATCGTATTTGTCAATTCAGGGTTTATTACAGTATTATTCACATGTGAAATACCTCATTTTAACTTTTGTAAAAATAATTAAAAATGACGTGCGATTACATAAATTATTTGCACAGCCATACTGGTCGTACAAAGAATAGAAGGGAAGATGAAGAATTATAGATTAAATTAAAACTTCTTCAATTACTTGTTTATTTTTTGTTTAAACTTTCAGCAGCACATTATTAAGTGAAAGGTGTTAGTAGAGTAAGCATGCATGGCGAGATTGACCTTCCGGCATATGTCATTAACAGTTTTCATTTCGTAGATATAACATCTTCATTGTTCATGCAACATAATATGCGATAAGAAATTTGTTAAACTTTGATAAGACCAACCCAACTAAAAAGCGTTTTGAATATCTATCAGAAGAACGTCATGTTGAACGTTAAGATAGCATTGGGTAAGTTGTATTGTTTTACTGATATACTTATCGTTACTTTCTTGTTTTGTACTTACTGTCTGAAAAGAAAATCAAATACTATGTTTGAGATCATGTCATCAGTGGAAGAGTATAGAGTTGTGTCAACGATAATAGAAGTAAGGTTGTAAAGATTTTTAAAATAGTTTATGTAAATTCAATGTTTATCTTACAATATTATGCGCTTGTGAAATGATCTTCCTTGAAAAATGCCTCGAATAAGCATGTGTAAAAAATTAGGAATAACATGTGATTACATAAATTATTTGTACATGTATACTGGTGGCAGGAAATTTATAACGTAAGATGCTGGATTATAAATGAAGTTACAACTTCATGATTGTTAATTTCTGACTTTTAAACTGTCAGCAACACATTATTAAGAGACGGGTGTTACAGTACTTGCACCCGTAAACGCAACACTTTGACTGATTGATAACTGATTGGTGACGGATTTTGGAACGCTGACTGATCGCTGACTGATTAATGATGAATACATCGTCCAAAATTATGAATCCGTCATTACCTTGGTAACCGTCAGCGATCAGTTCAATCAGTGCGATCCAAATCCGTCATTTAATTATATGCATAAATCGGCCAGTTTATTGACGGATACGTATACATTAATAATTTAAAGATAAAACGAATTATGCGTGATTTGTATATTATATATGCATTTATAATAAAATTTATAATAAAATAAACGCAAGTATTCAAAAGAATAGTTAATACAATGTCTCGTTCTTAAAAATAACATAAGTAAACCTATTTAGAGAAAAAAACTATTTTCTTTATATTATATAATAAAGCTAATTTTTTTTAAAAACAGGACATATTTGCGGGTTGCGCCCTGTAAACCTTAAAAAACTTCGATTTGAGGCACATCAGTAGCGACGAGATAAATTTTTTATTTTCGTAATCCTTTATTGATTTTCTTTTTTTATTTCCGCGACTCGTGATTTCGGCCTATTTTATTTTCTGCGACCTGTTACATGTATATATTTTGTCGTATATTAAGCCGACCCGACTCCCCCAATCAGTAACATATTTATTTTCATTTAGGAAAGGTCATCATTAATTGTTACTTAAATGTATGCCTACATGTTTTTTTTTAGTCTACAACATTTTTAAATACAATTATAAAACTGTTGTGTATAAACAATTGTTGGACTGTTGAACAAGCATTGTCAATCAAAACAAATTGTTTACGAAATAAAAAAGTTGTATTGTAAAATATACAGCGATTCTGATAGCAAGTTTTATTTGACAGGCAATAAAAGAAGTTAAATGTTTATTTACAGCATTAAATTGATTTTTTGACAAACAGGATTTTGTACCAAATTTGCAAGTCGGTATAGATAACGTCTTTCAAACAGATTTATCAGTCTTGATAATTATCTCCCTTCTCGTATCTCCCAACAGATGGCGTTTACTCCATTGTATTACAGCTACACAAGCTTTGCACATTTAGGCACGTGCGTTAGGATTAGATAGTTTTAAGTTACCCGCCATCCCACCCTAACCAAATTTAAGTTCTGGTTAAGGAAATTATGAATATGAAGGACTTAAGTTTTATTATGTTTCTGGTTTGTTTGTAATTTTTTTATACCCTACAGTTTTTTCTCATGCATGTATTATCAACAACTTTAGAATAAGTTATGTATTTAAGTAGTTAACGTTCTGTAAAAACAAAGTTGTTGAGCTGTATTATGATGTTTGTGAATATGTAAAAGGCCTATAATATCCCCATCTTTGATGGGATGGGTTCTTCATAATAGTAGTTAAGATTTCTGTCTATTTGTATGTATATATATTTTATTATTTGTAATTTGCGTTTTAGTCATTTATATTTATTAATAAATGACATTTTCAATTCAATGCCGAGTTTCTTCTTCCCTCCCATCAAACGGAGCACAGCCTGTGTTGACAAAACTGTATCATTACAGTTACGCTGGATTGTTTCCTGTATTTCATGGGTGCCATTTTTTATTGGGTGGGGTGGGAGGAAGCCGGAGTACACGGATTAAAACGGACAACTCAATACAGTTGGAGTCGGGCACACCCTATCTGCTGTCGTTCGAAAATCCGCAACCTGTTTATAGGCATGTAATAACTAGTAGATGACTTACCAATCAGCCACTGAGGCCCTAATAACGCCGGGGAGACTCGTCTGTGAATACTGCAGTTAAGCGTAAAAATGCGTTACAGATAGACACGTGTTAAAGTACGAAATAGTAATTTTTTTTAACAAAACGTCATTAATTCCCTAGGTCTATGAAGATCGGTTTGAACATTGTCATTACAGTCATATCGATAAAACAGAACCATTTCAAAAGGTACCCTTTAAAAGATTGTCATTCAATTTGAATAACTTATTTCATTGATTGATTGTTTCTATGCTTACTTTTCTTTCAGCGAGGGTGTTCAGCATTATTCATGACGAGAATAAGTTAAATATCAATTAGATTTGTTTGTTTGTTTATTTGTTTAAATAATGTTCAGCAATTTTTGCAGCTATATCATGGCGTCCAGTTTTTATTGGAGGAGGAAGCCGGAGAACCCGGAGAAAACCCCGGTCCTTCGGTAGGAAAAGTGGCAATCCTTGTCAATTAAGTCGAGTGCACCCTGCCGGCCTTGAGACTCGAACCCGAAACCTCAGTGTTGACAGACAACGTGATCAATAGTAGACTACCATAACCACTCGGCTACCGAGGCCCCCTCAATCAATTAGAGAAAGATGGAAAAAAGGGCAAACATTTTGAATTCAACTGGAAAATAAGTAGTATGGGTATGGGCGGAAAATTTTAAGCCTTCTCCTTTTCGAAATCTACAAAAGAGATCCTTAGCGTGCAAGCACTCTCTAAACACGTCACTATGGTTTGCGGCAATTCTATTATGTCCTGAACCACCCCCTCCCAAAAAAATCGTGATACCTAGTAACTAATTTCAAACACTTCCGAATTCAGAGGAAACCATTTATACTTATATATCATTAAATATCGAATGACTATAACAGACATCGTAAAATAAACAAATTGTGACGGCTAAAATGCGAAAGCAGAATTGATTTTAAAATTATGCTTACATGTTTGCGTCTTCAATATACAAACACGTTAATTCTTTATTTGACATTTAATTCTGTGTAAATTCATGTGACACAATTAGATAGTGAATAAAATATATAAAAAGATGTATTCGCTTTTGTCGAAAATCTTCATCAGTATTATACACCGGAATTCTTAGGAATTGTGGCACACAAAGAAAACTGATCAAACCACGACAAATGATCTTTTTACGCGTTTATAATAAAAAACCTCGACCGCGGGGGTTAAGGTAGCAGTAATCTAGTATTGATCACCGAGTTGTCTGTTCGACCCTTACAGCGAGAGGGTGTTCTCGACTCATCCCTAAATTTGCAAAGAGAACCAGTTTTCCTGTCGAAGGTCTGCTGTTTCGTTTGGGTACTGCAGCTCTTCCTTATAAACACTCGACGCCATATTAAATAGACTAATATAATGTTTGAAAATAGTGTTAAACTAACTTCAATCATATATACAAATAATGCTAAAGCGAAAGCGCGACGTGAAAAAAATGTTACTATTCCGCCTTCGTCTTTCTCGCTTTTTCCGCTTTAGAAAAATTCGAAGTCAAATACGAGATGTACGCCTTGTCATGCGAGGTCAAAAGTTTTTAAATTCATTGTGTGTGTGTTTTCTTCCATTTCTTTTCTTTTTTTTGGATAAAATTGCATTATGTTATGTTTATATTCCGTCACAGATGCATTAGTTATATATTGGGGGAATTTTCTTTCATGATTTATAACTTTAGACTCGACATTTTCCGCTTTAAAAAATTCGAAGACCAATACGAGACGTACGCCTTGGCACGCTAGGTCAATTTGTTTTAAGTCATTGTGTGTGTGTGTGTGTTTTATAATTATTTTGTTAATAAAATGACACTATGTGATGTTTATATTTCGTCACAGATGCATATATAGCTAGTAATAGATTAGGGAAATTTCCATTCGTATTATTTATACCTTTAGAACTGTTTTAGTCTTATTATTAGGTTAAACGAGCCATAAATGAGGACATAACAGTTGACATTTGTATACTTCTAATATTTGCGAGTGAAACAAATTTTCACATTTCGAAATATTGATTTCACTAACCGGAAGTTGAATGGACGGATTGGAGCTATCAGTCCAAATCGATCCGTCAGATCAGTCAAATCGTTCCGAATCCGTCAATTAACGGATGGACGGATTGGGAACGATCTGACGGATTGGGAACGATTCGACTGATCTGACTGATTGATAACTGATCGATAACGGATTTTGGAACGCTGACGGATCGCTGAAGGATTGATAAAAGTGTTGCGTTTTCAATCTCAAGTACTGTAGGAGAATAAGTATGCTATTCGAAATTCTTCTTCCGGCATATGTGATTTACAGTTTTCATTTATTACATATATCATTTTCACTGTTCATGCAACCTATAACTTGCAAAGAGGAATTCGTTAAACTTTGATAAGAAAACCCATCTAAAAATTGTCCTGAATAACTAGTAGAATTTCATGTTGAAGTGTAGATAGAGTTGTGTAATTTGTTATTTTAATGATATATTTATCTTCACTTTCTTGGCTCGTACTTACCATTTGAAAAAAAACCAAATCATATGTTTTAAATCATCCCATCTGTTGGAAAGTATATATTATTGCCAAGGATAATAGAAATATCGTTGCAAAGTTTATGTAATCGTATTTGTCAATTCAAGGTTTATTACAGTATTATGAGCATGTAAAATGCCTCGCTTTAACTTTTGTAAAAAAATTTAAAATGACGTGTGATTACATCAATTATTTGCACAACGAAACTGGTGGTCCAAAGAATAGAAGGGAAGATGAAGAATTATAGATTATATTAAAACTTCATCAATTACTTGGTTATTTTTGACTTCTAAACTTTCAGCAACACTTTGAAAAGTGAAAGGTGTTAGCAGAATAAACATGCATGGCGAAATTGATCTTCCGGCATATGTGATTTACCGTTTTCATTTTGTAGATATAACATCTTCATTGTTCATGCACGATATAACATGCGATAAGAAATTTTTTAAACTTTGATAAGACCACCCCACTAAAAAACGTTCTGAATATCAGAAGAACGTCATGTTGAAGTTAATATAGCATTGGGTAATGTTGTATTGTTTTATTGATATACTTATCGTTACTTTCTTGTCTTGTACTTACTGTCTGAAAAGAAAATCAAATACTATGTTTGAGATCATGTCATCAGTGGAAGAGTATAGAGTATTGCCAACGATAATAGAAAAAACGTTGTAAATTTTATTTAAACGTTTTTGTCAATTCAAAGTTTATCTTACAATATTATGCGCTTGTGAAATAATCATCCTTGAAATATGCCTCGAATTAGCATGTGTAAAGACTTAAGAGACATGTGATTACATACATTATTTGTACATGTATACTGGTGGCAGGAAATATATAACGTAAGATGCTGGATAATAAATAAAATTAAAACTTAATTAATTGTTAATTTCTGACTTATAAACGTTGAGCATATTTTTAGTAAGTGTGGGGAGAATAAGTATGCATTTCGAAGTTCTTCTTCCGGCATATGTGATTTACAGTTTTTATTTAGTACATATAACATATTCACTGTTCATGCAACCTATAACTTGCAATGAGAAATTCTTTAAACTTTGATAAGAAAACCAATCTAAAAATTGTCCTGAATAACTAGCAGAACTTCATGTTGAAGTGTAGATAGAGTTGTGTAATGTGTTGTTTTATTGATATATTTATCTTCACTTTCTTGGCTCGTACTTTCGATTTGAAAAAAAACCAAATAATATGTTTTAAATCATCCCATCTGTGCAAATGTATATAGCACTGGGTAATGTTGCATTGTTTTATTGATATTCTTATCGTTACTTTCTTGGCTTGTACTTACTTTCTGAAATAAAACCAAATACTGTTTGAGATCATGTCATCAGTGGACGTGTAAAGAGTATTGCCAACGACAATAGAAGTAACGTTGGAAAGTTTATTTAATAGTTTGTCAAGGTAAAGTTTGTAAATTCAATGTTTATCAATGATTTGACAGAATGCAGTGTTGAATTTGCTTTATTAAACTATATAATAATTAGCGCAATGTAATTGTCGTACATTTCGAACTACTGAGTAGAAAAGGTCTACGGCGTCATAAACACCGTCTAAATTTTATAAATTATTTGGATTTCTTCTTCAATACAAACATCAAAGTCGAACAAAGGCCGAAACGTTTTACTAAAGAGAATGATATGCAGCGATCAAAAGACAGTTTTTGTTGCGTAATTTCTGCCCAGCTTGCATAGATTATCGAGCATGGTCAAACGAACAAAATCCATTTACGAAATAGCTAAAACATGGCCCACAGAATGGTAATGACGACAAAAACAACAAACCCATACAATATACAGAAAAAAAATTTAAAAATGACAATAGCTGCCCTCCCTTGAACAAATTTTACAGGTGTTCTGGAAAGTGCAAAAGTTCGAATATACATGCATGCATTCTATAGTTGTGATAAGACAGCCACACTTGCAAGGATTTACAATAATGTTTTATGTCCCTAAAAAAGAAGCAGTAACTCGACGGGTGTCTAATTAGAGGCAGGCACTGCTTACTCATCCGGAGCACCTGAGTGTACCCATGGTTTTTATTGGGTTCGGGTTACTCTCTTTTTGTGTTTTATATTTTTGATTGTTGTGTTGTGTTTGTCTATATCCGGATTTGTAACTGTCCCTTGGTTTTTGGCTCTTGTTGTTCGGTCGGTTTTCTTTGTTACTTTCTTATTGTGTTTTAGATTGACAAAATACTATTATATTTAACATTTGTAAAAAAGGTAGCTTACAAATATAAGAGAAACCTAACATATTTGAACAGCTTTTTGCCTAAACATTTAATGCCATATCTATTTCTTTAGTCCTGCCCACATGTACGATATCTGTCTCCCTAAATGAGTATAATATCAGAATAATACCATAAGCGCCTAACTGACATGGCTACAATAGTGCACCAATGAGATTGGTAGAGAACAAACCAGTCAACAGGAATCACAAACACACTCAATAAAACATGGATGCAGGCAGATGTAAACACCATACGCTGAAGCTGATGGAATATAACTATCAGTAGAAAGTTGTTCGATAACAAGACATCATCTATATAGCTCCCGGTGAAATTAAAAGTCTCGTTTAAGTTCCGTTTTGTTTTAAATAGACCTTCGGGGAACTCCGCGTCCTACGGATACAAAACAAGACGGCGTGGAGAGGAGCACTGTGTGTACTCATTGAAATACAGAAAGTCTGCGTAAAAATCCAAACATGGCATACATGTATAAATGGTCAATTAAAAATATTATATTTGAAAGATATCCCTTTCAGGAAATTTATTCTTATATTTTGTATATTCTGTCATGAATTACCAACAAGTTCTTATATTGTCTTTTCCCTTATTTAACTTAACAACAAGTCGTGGAAGCATGCTTTTAGCTGCATGTGAGAAATGGTAGTATAGAATGTGGGAAAAATCGAATGTTTAAATGCTGTTACATTGGGAAAGAGACTTGAATTCTTTAGTATCCACATTTAATGTACATTACACCTCGAATAAAATGTATCACTGCAGCAAACCTGTTGCCAGCGTTGTTTAAAATGACAAGATAAATGTTTGCTGAGGTTAAACATCTAGACGAACATGTATTGATATAAACTTATGTAGAATAATATTCACTAAAAATGTCTTACCTGAAGATCATCGAAATACCAGGGAATAAGAATATCCACCAAACGATGTTCCTGCCGATGGTGTGAACAGAAATATTGTTTTTCTAGTACGTCTCGAAGGCTAATGTTCGAATATTCCCATCTTTCTGTTGCAAACGTTGAGCTGTTACATTTTAATGACATTTTGTGGTTTATTTTCATACTATATTTCTGCTTTAGAGTTTTTATGAAGTCATCCACCATAGCTCTTAAATGAGGAGCATTTGAAGAACTCTGTAAGACAGGTTTTCTTGTACATATCTGAATGCCGATGATATTTCCTGAAACGCATAAAACTATTTTTGCATCTTTCGTATCATCCAGGTCCAAGACAGCAAAGTGTCGATACATAGCAAGCTCTGTTTTCATTTCATTCCATACTTTAGTAACAGAGTACATTTTGATAAAAAATACTACAACGTGGTTAAAAAAACAAGGTGGCAAAAAATCAAATTCAAAGCATAACCAAGATGTCCTTATGTTTCCCAGCTTGTCCAAAATTTTTTCCAGATCGCCAGCTTTTACTATGCATGGCATATACAAATTGTCACTGAGTCCTTCGTTTCTGAGTTGCACAAGTATGTCGTATTGTTTCATTACTTCAATTAAATGACTTTTGTTTTCAAGAAAATCGTAATCTGAGGTCTTTTTTAGTAACTCACAAAACAATGCGTCTGTCATCTTCCCAGTATTTATAAGTTCTCCCCAGTCCTTGTTCATCTTGATTTTCTCGTCAATCTTATCAGAAAAAAGACAACGAAATGCCTGAACTAGCCATTTCGGATTTACAATAATGTAATCTTTCAGATTATCATATGGAAAATATATAATGTTTCCCACATTATGCTGAGTTTTTAAAAAGTCGTCAAGTTCTTTTTTTTGAGTAATTCCGATATTTTTATTCCTCGCGATTTTATCCAACTTCTTGTATGTTGTCACATTAACATTTTTACCTTTCATCTTTTGTAAAATCATCTCCAAAAAAAGCCATCTCAATGGCATTTTTCTTCCCCAGTCTTTCATTTGACTTGCTTGCTTGAATATTTCTTTACGCAAAACATCAAATGAATCATCAGTATCATCTACATTTGATATACTTATTATTCTCCGAATGTGACCATTCGTTGGCTCATCACGGAACCTGTCACATATTTTGTCACCAAATTTTCGCCGATTAGTTTCTTTTTCTTGTTGCCTGTCTTTTTGTTTTTCCGACTGCAAATACATAATTAAACTTATGTAATAAAAACTGTCATATTAATTGAGAACCTGTTCATACTGAAAGTCGTTATAGCCTGCGTCTAGAGTAGTAAATTCGATAAAATTTCATATCAGTTATCGATATGTTACAATCTTGTAGATGGCATCAAAATCTTTAATGTTATAGCGTGAAAATTATAATGCATTTTTCATCTATATGAAAACTTTCCCCTTGACTGAGCTATTAAGTGGGAACCGCAAATGCAGAGTTTTATTGCTAGCAAGTTATATATAAGATATCATGTACTTGTAGTCATTTAAAACTTCATCGTTTTATTACTTTTTCATTTAGTGTAATACCAAAATAATAGTTGATCGTTTTGGGGATATTATTCCTACAATCAGTTTCTGTACTGTGATTAAAATTGGAGGAACTAAATTTAGACATGTACAGTTTTCGTTTTTTGCTGACTCTCAATACCGAGCGTATAATTATAATAGTATTGTTTCTATTAGTTAAAGGGGCCCCGGTGGCCGAGTGGTTAAGGTAGTTCCTACCGCAGATCGGGGTTCTCTCCGGGTACTCCGGCTTCCTCTCCAAATAAAAACTGGACGCTATGATATAGCTGAAAAATTGCTGAAAGTGGCGTAAAAACACCATTCAAACAAACAGTCTATTAGTGAAGCAAAAAATTTATTTTTTATATCTAGTCGATAGATATATTTCGACTTTAATCTTACTAACATAATTCAGCTGTATTAACCGATGAAGTAATTGCCATAAATAAATTAGTGCTATTGCATGCCTTTTCTATTCTGTGATGATCTACATATGGGCTCAGCTAATTTAATGCTAAAGTCCAATATTATGTAGACGAACAGAATGAGAAAGAAAGAATGTAGTAGATAATTTTGTTTGTTGAGTGTATAGAATTCAACTAAAGTTTTTGTTCTTTTCTTTTTCATTGTCTTCAACGGGTAGGTAATATTATTAGTTAAAAATATGTTTTAAGAAGCATTTTGAAAAACGTCTTCAAATATACTAAGGTTAAAAATTAACATAGCCAGATTAGTCAATAAGTTGATGGTGTTTTGAACCATGATTGAAGACAGCTAACAATTACATCAGATATTTAAACTTTTAGTATATAGTAAAAACTATCAATATCAATCGCCTTAAAGTGCTGTATAAATTTAACCCTGGGCTACCTAACTTGCTTTTAAAATTTTCAGGGTATTGAATACTGTGGTCGTACTAACTGGTTTTCTGCTGGAAATAATTATGCCTTATAAATGCATATACCTTTAATTTATCATCTTTTGAACAGACAACAATTACAGGTGGGTCCAGTTCGTCATCTCTTCTAACAGACCAGTAACAATGGATGCTGTTTAGCCAAAAATCAACATAATCTGCAATATATTTCTACAAGTTAAGGCCAACACTGTTAGAATTAGATTTTTAACACTGTCAAATGTTTGCTTAACCTCAGCGGGATTTGAACGCACACACCGTTGTGACACTGTGCCACAAATTCGCCTGCACTATGTCCAGCGATCTAGACCACTCGGCCAAATCCGCAATATAAACTATATCTTCATTAACCGGGGTAAATCGTAGACATAAACATAGTACATGTGTAATAACGTGTGACGATGGAAAATATGTATTGTTTACTCGTCCGGAGCACCTGAGTTCACCCATGGTTTTTATTGGGTTCGGGCTACTCTCTTGGGTTTTTGGTCTTTTTTGTTGCCTTTCTCAATATCCAGATTTGTAACTGTCTCTTGACTTTTGGCTCTGGTTGTTCGGTCGGTTTTCTTTGCTATTTGTCTTATACAAAATATCCACGGTTGTTAAATATTAAACGGGGCAAGTCAGAAGCTCGAGTCCCCAGATGCGTATATCCTACCTGCTGTCCTAAATCATCGGAATTCAATTAAAATAACTTGTATTTTGTGTGTTTAAATGTCGCTAAGAACGCTTCCTCCTACCCACTGACCGTGTATAAAATAAATTCTAGGTGTCACCTCATATGATGAGACTAATTGTGTTTTCATACTGAGGCTGTAATATAAAACAAAGCACAGGGTCTTTGTGATATCTCTGACAGTTTGTTAAAGTGTTGAAATACTTATACTTCATGTAACTCCAAAATGACAACAAATAAAACATCTCACGTTTTTGGTGAAGAAATACAAAATGATATTTTAGCATAAAAATTAACTTTCTAAAAATATGGTGGGCTAAGGTGTTTTCGATAGTCTAATTTATTCAATAAACGTGGTTCATTGGTAGATAAACAGAAAAAAAAATACTGAATTCAATAATAACCATAGAAAATTTGTTCACCAAGTTTTATATTGATCCCCTACCTTTTATTGTACCATACACACTTAACTGAAAAATAGTTTAACTATTGTATTACAAATAAACGTAAAGGGTGATAGTTAACTAATGTAATGACATAGTACATAAGAATCGGAGGCCTTTATGGTACAAAACAATATAATTCAAAAACTACAAGATCCATCTGCATTAAATTTTATTTAAGTAACATTTATATTGTAACGTGGTATATTTTTAAACAATTCAGAACATTAACCTTTTGATCAGGATACCCTTGTCTGTATTTCATGAGTTTTAAAAAAACAAAAAAAAAATATAGAAAAAAGTACTTAAAAATATACAGTTAACCACGAAAACTACAGAAACATACTCCCTCTGTTGAAATATGTTAATGGCCTTTGGAATGTGATAAAAGTCTCTAGGGATTTTTTTTATACAAAATAAAACCTCTCAAGACCCCTTCAAATTAAAAGGCAAGTGATGACATTAAGCAAAACATTGCCCATGGCTACCGGGAAGTGCAGACGATAAACAAAGTTAACTTAAACACGGAAATACGGAAGTAGTAATGCACACGATAAGTAGAACTTAAAATGAACCATTTATAGAAAACGCCAATTATTAGAATACACCTAATTTACGAGACAATACTACAACAATTCCTTACTTCATTTAATACATCGTGATCAATAAAAAAACTTCAATTTTACCCTTTAACTATCTCAGTATCTTGCACTGTTAGTTTGACAATATGCGCAAATACTGATCGTCGATTATAAGATATTTAGAGCAGTCAGTACGTATTCATAGATAAAGTCATATGTTTCCAACTTTTTATCACTTTCATTTCTAAACTCTGAATGATGACAGAAAATGTCCTGGAAAAGAATCAATCCAATCAATAAAGTCAGATAACTGGGTAATAAAGGTTTTTTTGTGGCTGCGAAAAAAGGCATTCCTGATGATTTGTAATCATAAAAATCCATTAGAGCATCACATCGTATAACTAAAAATGGAAAGCCATAATATACTCCGAAGAAGAATTCAAAATGAGTCGTTAGGCTATTTATAGTCCCAAACGATTATGCGTGGTATGCATTAACCTAGGAACTTTCTATACAATTACTATCTAAATTGGTGCTCTACGTCGATCACTTTTCTTAACTATACATATTACACATTTGAAAAAGTACATTTCAGACCATTGCAGTAAATGAGTTTATTGACCGTATTATTCTTCATCAAAGCATTTTACATTTATTAATTTACCTCCAGCATGCTGGAAATCTTCTGACCTATTATGTTGTTTACTTATGTCTTCTGTTATATCCGCAACTAACAAAAAAAAACAGCACAGCTTGACAAAAACGCCTGGTGTGTAGCATAAAAATCTTTTTGACCAGCAAAGTCCCACAACCAGCAGGAAGCCGTCCTTTTAGAACTGGTGTTCGTCGTCGCATGTTTGGCTTTTACAGAGCTTATTAATGCAGTGGCTGCATCATCTATTTCTATCTCATCAATGTCGCTAGACGAGTTTATGATCGATGATGATTCTTCATTTTTCTCATCAACCACAGGAAATTCATTCGACGAGGACTTTGTATTTTTTAGTTGCTCTTCTGGTATTATCTTGGAAAGTGAAGCATTATTTTGTTCTTTTTCAGTTTTCAATTCGGGATTTTTTATGTTGTGAGTTTCCTCCAATCTATAATTTTCTTCTTTGTTGTGATAAGGATGCTCATCTAATTGCTGATTCGATTCATTTGGGCGATGTATGTGTGTTTTTCCAGGATGGTCTAAATCCGATAAAATTTCTGATGGATCATTATATTTACTTTCAGTTTCAGTATGCTGTTTTGCAAACGCACGTTCAAATCTTTGTACCAAGTCATCTGTTGCCTCTGATAATGATAAATTATCATTCGAGCTTAGTATATCAGCAGATACTGACACATTATTAGAAGAACGAAACCCAGTTAAAAGCTTACAAAGTCATGTATAACGTACGACACAACAAGAGGCAAACAAAAACGTAAAAACATGCAACAAAACCTTAACAAGACAAAAGAGAGATACAAAGTGTTCAAAACGTGTAAGCATATCTTGTAGTCGAAATCTGTGTGAGGGCATAAACAAAAGGAGAGACCGGTAGAAATATCAGTAAATATGTGTAATACCAGTGTCTACATTTTAAGTGCTAATTACGCCTTGATCAAGCAAGAACAAAGCCGCGATATTAAAACACTGTATCTTTTGAAGTTTGTGATTTTATTATTTGAAACTAAGGATTTCGTAATGACTCTATAAGATTTGTCATAGTCTAGTGACAGATATTGTCTCTCTGGGTGGTTAAAGTTGAAAGTAAATGATAATTATTTTTGAATTGTGTGCAAAACTGCTCTGTATCGATGTGCTATTCCATCTAAATCGTGCTACATAATCTGACCGCCCTGGGGAATTCAGATTTCTGATTGGCTGAAATGTTTCAAATCTTTAACACAACACGATATCACTGAACACTGTTTTTTGCTTGTTTATTTAGTTTAAACGACAGATTCAGCATTTGTGGGGTATATCGCAATGCAATTTTCGTTGAAAGTTGTAGTGCACGGAGAAAACCCTTGACTTCCGGCAGGGATTAACATATATTGAATTCTTAGTTTAAAGGGAAAACAGAAAACATACGCCATTTTTGGAAAATCTTATTTTCTTATAGATATCACATAAATGCTAATATTCGTTATTAATTTCTTTCATTTTAAAAACTATACTATAATATATAAATAAAAACTACATTTTGCCAATGACCTCTGTCGTTTTAACATGTAAACATGTAAACAAATGACAAAACGATGTATAGATGTCACCGTCAATAACATCAACAACCTTGCAGTGGTAGACGAAACGTCAGGAAAATATATTTTGGAGGAACAATGTTAACTTTATTATATACTCTTAAATTCCATAAAATCAAAATTGTCAATAAAGACTTATTCCTATACTATCATATCAATTTATCAATTGTTTAAATAGAAAATGTTTAATAAGCTCTGAATACCACAATTTGTTATTTTGGATTATAAATGCTAGTATCAAAAGTAACTATATGGCAAAAAAGGTTTTCCTAAAAATGAATACTTACATAAAAAAACTCACAAAGTGGAAAATATAGATTGTTGTTTTATTATCTTTTGATTGGCACTTATTCTGAATGGATAATACTTAAATGCACTTATGACTTATTGACAAAAAATATTCTTCTACTTTATTGGACTGTCATTGGAAATTGTTTAAAATTTAACAATTCTTCTTCTCTGACACTACAGCGTTACTAGACTGTATGAATATACTAGGTAAATTATATTTACCTTGGTATCTTTGATGACATTTTATTTGAATTCATCGGACTTACTTTTATCATATTAAACTATTAATATTTTCTGAATAAATAACTTTAAAAGGTCAGTAACAAAATAGTATTTGATAGTCTGCCTTCCAACCAAGATGAAATTGCTAAAATGATTCTCAGACTGTAACTCGAAAAGAGAAGTCATTTCAGTTTTAAATGCCAGATTAAAATTGATGTCGGTTACGATGTAAAACTTTTTCTCTAAGCACCGTCAAAGAAATTTCGATACATAAACTTGCATTTCAGTTTAACACTATTTTTTTAAAGTCTGAGGTATTGTTATTATTTCTACAATTTTGACAACTTAATAAATGTTGACAGAGTTTATTTTAATGAATGCGGGCACATTATAATCAAAACATTCTACGTACAGTTATAGAAAGAACTTCTTAGCGGTACTGACATGAATATGCTTAAAATAAATTAATATTATAAAACCAACTAGATAGCTTCTAATGAACATGCTACAGCGAAAATGGTTTGCAAAACATTATTTTCTACACAACTGTTGTAACACCTTTTGATTTACCATTATATGGCATCCATTTACCATCTTCCACGTCAATTTCACATTCTGTAATAGAGATATCAATTCCATCCGTACTTTGTATATCTTTAATTTCACTAGGACTCTTCCACAGCAGTCGTTTCATTAAACTTGACTTCCCAACGCCTTCTTTACCAACTATGATTACCCGAATATAATGTCGGATTTCCTCCGCATCTTTTAGATCTGTTAAAAGAAACATTTACGATTAAGAGCTTGTACTGCTGATCAGACTTAGATCGGTAAGGAACAAAACAAGAATTCGTAGAGGCCGAATTAAAGCAAAAATAGTTTTCCAAAATACGAAACATTTCTCCATTATAGTTTACATTGAAATATACACTGCATTGCGAGTAATTTTTTTTTTTCTGGTAGAAAAAATACTTTTTAAATGATCATCTTGTATACATTCCCGTACAATATCGCATAATCCGCTTTGAATTTTTTCAAAAGAAGGCATGGCAATATTTTCAATAGATTACTATTTTTCACTAACATAGATCCTTCTGTGATGTCCATTTTAGCGTTTAAGGGCATTATACAAAAATTAATCAATTGTATTTTTAAGTGAAAATTCTTCATGAACCTTGTTGTAGCACCATAAGCTGGAGACACAAAACCGACTAGATTAGAAAATTACATACAAAGTGTCAGGACAAAATGGGAGAATTGACATGTTTGAGGACTTTTTCGGTAGTTCTAGTATTTTTCTTAAATAAATAACACCATTTAATTTAAACATCCGTATACTACCTGAAGTTAAACATGATCATTTGTAAGTAAATGTATTGTTATTGAAATAATTACCCTTTACTGTTAATGTAAACTGATTACTTTGTGAAGATCCTATACAATTCCTCACAAAACAAGTGTATGTTCCTGCATCAGTTAGGTTGGCCTCATGAATTGTTAGAGTTGCATCATGTTCTATTTTAAAACAATATTTACTACCGTTTTCTAGGTTTATGCCGTCTCTTTGCCATCGGACATGTAATATGTCCTTTATAGATTCTATTTTACACTCAATTTGTACATTTTCTGTTTGGCCATTGAAAGCTATGCCTGACGGTTGTTTCAAAAATATTCTTGGTTTTCCTGTGACGAGATTTAAAAAAACACAAAACTTAAATGATATACACAACAAATTAGCGACTATACCACATAAATGTGTTTTTTCTCAAGGGAAAAAATTAGCGTCTTTGTTAGGTAACTAGTTTTCCGGTCCCTAATCAGATTTACTAACTCTATAGATTTTTTCCTAATATTTCGCGTTCTTATTTGATTTATAGCAAAAATTAAATCACGCGAAAAATCCTACTTATAAGGTACATCCTCATGACAGGTAAACTCATTTGAGAATAGACAAATCATAATTTAGCATTTCCTTGATATACTTTTGCATGCTTTGCATTAACAAATGGCATTAACAAAACGCGTGTTTTGTTAACTATGAACAATATTCAATTATTATATTTTTGTGATACGAGACGTATAGAGAACAAATAAATAAATACAATGTATTTATAAATAAATGATAACACATAAAAGGCAAATTTAACAAATATTCCGTAGACGTGCAGTGACTAGTATCTTTCTGTCTATTTTGTTAAATATAATACCTTGTCCAATCTATAGGTCATGTTATTGTTATTTCGTTTATAATATTTAAAACCAATGACACTACTTTACGACAATTAATGACTTGTACTTCGGGATGAATAGTCTTCATCAAACTTGTAAGAAGATAAAGTTAATATGCGAAACTATAAAGTATAATATCGCAGATTAGGAATATTTTCTAGGGTTTGAAGACAAGAACAGATATAAAAGTTTGTAACGAACATGTTTATGCACTTGTGTCGACAGTAACAAAGAACTTACAGTGTTTGCAGATCAAAAGATAAGCAATTGAGTGGTAACTTAAATCTTTAAATATATGTTTGTCATCTTAAATGAAAAATAATAATAGAAAAACTTTAAATTAAATTAATGTAAATTCAATAATTACCTACAACTGTCAATATAAACGGATTACTTTTGGAAGAACCTACACAATTAGTCACGATACAAGTGTATGTTCCTGAATCCATTTCGTTGACTTCATAAATTGTCAGAGTCGCATCATTTTTGTTTACAAAATATTTGAGAACGTCTTCCAAATATGTGTTGCTATCGTGTCGTTGCCATTGGACCTCTGATATGCGCAGCTTAGATTTTATTTTACATTTAATGTGTGCATCTGCGCCACTTACAGCTTCTACTGAAGGTTGTAGTAAATATATTCTTGGTCTTTCTAAAAAACATAAAACTGAAATGATATACAAAAATGGATAGAACAATGTTTTAAACATGAAGGCTTGTACCCATATACCCATGACATGCAACGTTTTGAATTTCATTTAAACATTTTTTTTAAGAAACACTCAAGCTTTCCTAAACATGCACAATATAATTTAATTATTATATTTAGTTCTGGTATTTTCAAAGCATTCTCTAGATACTTAATGTCTAACACGATTTCCGCTTATTTGTTACGTTATTGTAGATTTTGCAATCGGGTACTCCAATTTTCTAGACCAGACCCTGTTCTTTACTACTACGCTTTTCACGCGAAGGTTTGTTGCAGATAGGTTAATGTTTTCCCTTCAGAAGTAATATGGCCGTCACTAAGACTTACATAATGTAATTGATAGTTATGGGGAATTCATTTCTCAAATACGATAGGACATTTTCGCTGAGTCATAGCTACATTCCTAGATTTGACTTTTCCTCAACATTTTAATGAGTAAATTGACGAGTGGACGAGTGTCTAATTAGAAGAAGGCATTGCTTACTAGTCCGAAACACCTAAATGTCCATGGTTTGAATTGGGTTCGGGTTACAAACGTTCGTTTTTTTATTTTGGTTTTCGTTTCGTGGTGTATTTCGTTATCTAAATCTTGATTTGTAATCGTCCCTTCGCTTTTCGCTCTTGTTGTTTGATCGGTTTCCTTGCTAATTTTTCCTACCAACCACTCTGCATATTTTGTGATCTAAATACACTTATTTATGCTCACCAAGATACAGCCTTACATTCCTTGTGCCTAAGAAATTAAATTAGCATAAATAGTATATCATTATCATGTTGTAATCCATACAAGTTATTTATTCTTTATGACAAATAATTCTTATAACAAATCTATCTATTTTAAATGTGCATGTATGGAAAACTCAAATATATTTCAGTCTAAAACAAACATTAATTATTACCAAAGTCATTATTGGATCAATTAAAACAAATGCATACAACAGTCACAACAGATATGCATTAAACACAAATAGCAACGAAGGTAGCTGACAACGGCCTCTTAATTATTTGCGTATAAGGGAAACATAACATTTTTTGCTCTGTCTTAGGCATCAAGTTTCATTGAATAATATACAATTACTGTCTTTTGATGAGGTAAATGTGTGGAGTTATTGACTTTTGAAAAAAACTGTTTTTCACCGAGCCCAGCGGGCGAGGTGAATAACAAAGGGTTTTTTCAAAAGTCAATAACTCCACACATTTACCGAATCAAAAGACAGTTATTGTTTTATTCAATAAAAAAGGATATTCACCAAAAATAAAATGGTTATTCACCGCGGGAAAATGCATGCGATTGTTATTTAAAAAAGGGAATAACCGGGATTCTATAAAAAACAATCGCATGCATTTTCCCGCGGCGAATAACCATTTTATTTTTAGTGAATATCCTTTTTTATTCAAATTTTTCAGTCACATTATTTTTATACAAAATGTTTTATATATTATTGAATAAATTCATTTATCAATTCTGTATGGAACTGCTTTTTAAAAACAGCTCTAATATCAAATTTACATTGAATAATAAATTCACAGCCCATGCGACAGCCCGGCGCAGCCAAATATCAAAATAAGAACTAATGTCCTCTCCCTCAGTCAGAGGTCATTTACAGAGCCGTTGTCAGCTATTGTTTTTCGAATTACGTAGTTATGAATTATAAAAAATAATTCTGCATTTTTCAAAAAGTAAAAAAAATATTCTAACTTATCAGAACATTATCACCTTTACAACATCAATTTTCCTGGTTTTTGGGACATACTTAGTATTACAAACAATTAAAACTTTTACTGACTCGTTTTTTTTTATATGTGCAAAGAACTCCATGCAGTTAAGTATTTTCCTTTAAATGAATCTGATGAGAGTTAAGGCCCTCAACTCTTATATTCAATATTGAAATATTAATTAGATCAATTTGAATTGCTCTATTGATGTTTTCCAGTTTGTCTGTTTTTTCAGTTTGACTGTTGTTTTATGAAGACATGTTTTGATCTATAGAAAGTTGATTGAGTATTAACTTTAAGTTTTTACTTAGAAGAAATTATTAAAATTTTAAAAATCTTTAAAAATAAGCAATTTTGTTTTTTTTTAATTTTGACATGAGCATGGTTCAATACTCGTGTACCTGAAGAAGAAAGAGAAAGGTTTCTGTAACGTTGTAGTAGAGTCTATTTAGTAGCTGGTGGTAGGGAATCATAACCTTAGGTAATGAAGTTAATATTAAAATTTTGAAGATTAATTGTCGGTTTCGTATTCCGCATAATTAAAAAAAAATCAATAATTATGTTAACTACAAAGTTACTCAAGCAAGGGCTTGTTGAACTTGGGTAGATCTTGTCCCTTCAGAAGTTCTATGTTCTATATACTTCCAAATACGATCAGACATTGTTGACATATGTTGCCTTTCCTATTCATGGATTTGACTTTTTCCTGGACATGACAATGAGTTGTCTATTTAAAGGCAGGCACTGCTTACTCGTCCCGAGTACCTTAGTGCACCCATAGATTTTATGTTTTGTTTGGGGTCCTCACTGTTTTCTCTTTTTGTGATTTTCGCTTTGTTTTGTGTGGTATTTGTTTGTCTGAATCCGGATTTGTAATCAGTATTTGACTTGGTCTTGTTGTTATTTTGATTTTTTGCTGTTTTTTTTTTGCTATTTTGCCTTAGAGTGGATTTTCTTGTGGTGGAACAGCAGGACAATGATTACATTACAGATCAAAATAAAACATAATTCACAGAAAGGCGATATAAGAAAAGCATACAATTCGCCGAGAGCATTCTTTTTTTTATAATACAGTCTGGTACTTAGATAATGTTTCTTTTTAGTAATTTTCTTAAATCAACCTCTTTCTCTTATATATGTTACACTCCAACTCAGTGTGAATGCATCTATATATACACTTGGCCATAAGTTAGGGACCACCAGGATTTTAGCGGAGGTGATTTTTTAAAACTAATATTTTGATCAATATATAACCATCCATTGTTTATTTCACGTTTCGTTTAAAATAGTCGTATAGTTTATGATTTTACTATTCAAAAAATATATATAGAAGACCAACAAGATGCCGTTTATAAAAATATGCCATTAAACTGAAAATCATTACTAAAAAAGTTTCAGTTTGAACCGCTGGTATTGTTACATACATAGAGTTGGCAGGTTGAGACTTATTAAGATGTAAGAAGAAATCACTTTTAAACATTTATTCATAAGAAAAAGTCAGTAGCGTGTGTATCCACCACGCTTCCGGTACAATTCTTGAACTCGTCTCTTCATGCTCCAATCAAGTCTCTGAAGTCTACTTTGCGGGAATTGCCGCCAATCCTGAATAAACGTACACGCAATTCTTGAATATTCTGACAGGTAGGTTCACGTTCATTCACTTTCCGGCCAAGATAGTTCTAAACAGGCTCTATCGGATTCATATCAGGAGACATGGCAGGCCATGGTAATGTCTTAATTGCCTCATTTGCAAGAAAATCTTTGACGATGCGTTCTCTATGAGGTCTTGCGTTGTCGTCCATGAACACGGTTCTGTTTCAAAGTGGATGCGCATCAAAATCGGGCACAATACGGGGGTCCAGAATCTTATCTCTGTATTTTAAATCGATACAAATCTAACTTAGAGTCATATGAGAAGCAGCCACAAACTGTCACTACGCCATCACCAAAAGCTGTAGTTCCCAGAACATGAGCAAGATGTTGCGTTGACGCCAAACTCGCATACCAACATCAACTGGTGTCAGAAGAAAACGACTTTCGTCAGACCAAATTCTTTTCCAAGAGCGAATATTCCACCCGATATGGTCACGCGCCCACTGCAGCCCGACATTCTTATGTGTAAGTGTTGGTCGCTTTATTGGCCTCCATCCTTGAAATTTTCTGCAGTTTAGCCTACTGTTTACTGTCCGTCTACTGATTCTATCATTGACATTTCATCGACTACGCAACCAGTTTGCAGTGGTAAAAGGTTGTTGTCAAGAAAGTCTTCGAAGTAGTCTCCCACTCTTGTCTTCGTCGGTCGCCCTGATCTTGGCCTTTCCCAAGCAATACCAGTTTCATTATATCGTCTCATTAGCCGTCCGATGACAGAGTGGCTAACATTGAACCTATCTGAATCCTTATCATATCAGCACTTATCATCCCAACTGATTGTCATCTCTCTGCATCTGTTAATTTTCGAAGTTCCACGTTGAAATGATTTGAAAACGGTAATTTAACCGGTTACACACGTGCAAATGATGAAAGGAAAAAAAGACGCAAAACTTGGGTTTTCAAAAGATGAAGGTAGTTTTTTTTCAAAAATCTTTATTGTTATTGTGTCATGAATCGAGTGATTAAATATTTTTCACAATAGATACTACAAACCTAGCTTGTGTTGATAACATATGTACAAAGAACCAGAAACAATTATTTGTTTCATTTATTTGCAGCCAAACCTGGTGGTAACTAACTTTTGGCCAATAATTTGAATAATACACCTGTTAGCAAATTGACAGACATTAGTCTGATGTCTTGTTACTTTCATAGTTACATAATTCTAATATGATTTTATAAATGGAGTTGACCGAACTATTTTTAGCGTAACCAATGTAAACAAAGATGGCGGCATTTAATATCGACGGTAGTTACACATTATTTGTATGATAAATTGACGTTAACATTTGTTAAATTTTAAACTATTCTTGTGTTCGATACATAACATAAAGTAATAGATCGAAGCTGTATTTATTAAAATCAAAAGGTGGTTTATGAATAACATTTGCTATTAAAAATCAACAAAATATTCATACGTTAAGTCGACGATCGTTGCTACCAAAATAAACAAGAAACATGGAATTGAGAATGCCTATAGAAGAAATTTATTTCTTAATTCAATTTTAAAGAATTATTAGGATTGAACAACGCTTTCAATGGATTTATCGATATATCAACAAGACCAACTCACTCACAAACATATCATAAAAGTCCTTCGGACTTTAATTTGTTTGTAAGTGAGGTGGTCGTGTTAATATGCCGCTAAATCTTTGAAAACGGTGTTCAATCCTATAAAAAAGATACGACGCTAACTGGAGAAACAGATTACAGATCAAACTAAAAACAGGTTTAAAAACTGACGATAAATAAAATTGTATTCTGTCTATTTGTTTATATTTAGTATCTAGCTCTGGAATACATCTGGAATACATATGTAACATATATAAGTTAAGTAACATA
Source organism: Limnoperna fortunei (assembly GCA_944474755.1). Lineage (NCBI taxonomy): Eukaryota > Metazoa > Mollusca > Bivalvia > Mytilida > Modiolidae > Limnoperna > Limnoperna fortunei. The sequence continues at coordinate 9,657,753 of OX104124.1, read as the reverse complement.
ACTTTCTGAATTGGTATTCGATCGACATGTTTAGTGAAAAAATAGGATAAACTAACATTTTGCATCAATATAATTTTATTTGCTTTGGAGTTGTTACAAAATTTACTTTTGGGTAATGTTAAATCGCCGCAGTATTAAAATTGAATCATGGTTCTTTTTTCCTTTCCACAGTTTCATAAGATTACTGGCGCTTAACCCGAATCTCCTATTAAACAAATTTTACCCTAAAAATAGGAAACGAAAGTACAATTGTTTAGCAGCCAATCAGAATAACTGTTTCATTGGCAATCATTAAAGCAATGCATCTGATTAATTTATGTGCCAAGGATCTGGTCTCTTGCTCCTGACAGTTAAAAGAAACATTCCAAAATAATAGAAATTATCAAACTTAAAAATGTTGTAATTCACGTAAAAAAACATGTACTAACTTTATAATTGATTGTTTGCTTTACTCAAGCGCGCAGTATTTATGTGTTATTTAGAACGAGAAAAAGTTAGCAAACAATAATTATCGGAAAAAAGGTCAGAGATAGGACGAAGGGAACATAATTTTGACTGCCACTAAAAAAAGAGCAGACAATCAAGCCATTTGTAGCGGCTACAATGAAGCTGAACGTTTGGAAAACTACAAAAAAGTGTTTATCGTGCAAAGAGCGTTGCAGTCTCCAAAATCGTTACCAACTATGGTCCGTTGCCAGGCTTTAAGTATTATTACGTTACAACCTCTCAACGAGAGGGTCTCCCTTATCCGCCACATGGGGACACTCTGTGGGTCGTGCACTGGGAAGCCTCCCAGTATGGTCCCAGCTAACTTTTTAATTTGGTTGCTATCGGGCAGACTTGATTGAATCGTAATTGCTTTAATCTTAAGCTTCCTAGTATAGGCAATCTCTATATTAAAAGAAATAAGTTCACGTGTGGGCCAACCTCTTTTCTTTTTTATAAAGACCTTGTGAGAGGGATTATGCCTCATACGACAATGAAAACACGTTTGTAAGCAGATTATCACAATATGTACCCATATTGCAATGTCGATAGTCTGCGGAAAAATCCGCCATCCAAAGCTATTAAAACATTAGATTAGACATATCTCATCTGTACTAAATCTAAGCTTGGACCTTGAGTCACTGATGGCAAAGTAAGTTTTCGTAATAAATAAGCACCAGGTACTCATATGGCATCTTTCCATTTTATTAAACAGACAGTATGACGATATCTTCCGTATTATGACCAAGTTTTTTATGCAGAATTTTTCTTTCGGTGCGGCATAGACGGAGAGAAATAATGCTTCTTACATTTTTCCGGGTTACACCTTTAATGTGTAATTATTATGATAATATATATTGTGTCTTTTGCTCGAATTAGCTATACTCACATATTGGACAAAGTATACAGATCATTCCAAGTAAAGTACCGACGGCAGCAGTAGTTCTGTATATTTTACCTACGGAAAAATGATTTTAAAGTTTAAAGTGATACAAAGTAATATATCTGTTGCTGTGTCTATCACAAGCTCTAATAATATGGTTTGTTTTTTTTTATTGTGTAGAAAACCGGCTTTTATATCATAATAAACCTAATGCTACCTTATATAAATGTTAAAAACGTAGGAGAGTTGTATTTTGAAATTTAATGTATTGTTTTAAACTGCAATTATAAGTAATTTTTCAATCGTGGTAATCAGTTTCGGAACAAATAAACACTTCGTTCTCAAAGTAAAATAAATCGGATAATGCTTCATTTACAAGCTTATCACATTTTTCTTTGAGATTTACATATATGAACAAAAACACTCTTCTGGACACAAAGTAAGTGCACTGGTTTAATCATAACAAGCGAAAAATACTGATCTATCAATACCTTGACGTAGAATGTTATCAAATTCTGTAAATCTGTTAAAAGATTAAATATATAACTTAAGAATTATCTTAAGACTGGAGTGAATTTTAGACAGAAATTGTCTCATTAATTTATTAACCTTTTTCGTATATCTGTTTTAACAATTAATTTCACCATCTTTGGGAAGTAGCAATAAACACCAAGCTTGGAATGTAATAGAATGTTGCTTTCAATTTTGTTAGCAGAAGTAAGTAAAGAACATTTAATAAAAGACATACACATTACATACATTATATGTAGGTACAACTACCTGTATCATGCCGAGACAGTTCTGTACATTCGTATCATTACTAGACGCGCAGCGTCAAGTTGCGATGCGGAATGTATGCAGCTGTCGAGACGTGATACAGGTAGTTTTACCGACATTTAAATATATGTAATAGGTTTATCTAAAATTAAAAAGAATAAAAAGGCAAAACAAAACTAATGTTAAAAATTTAAAATTGAGCATTCAACTAACAATTTGTTTATAAAATAGAATCCCTAACGTCACACGTACTATGACGTCATATGTCATTCATAGAATGAGAGTAATTTAACGAATCATTGGTTATAACATTAATTGTGACGTCAAGAAGTAGTTCCGAAAATAATACATCTTGTATCACATATATAGATGATACAAGGATTTGTATCACACAGGTTGTATCAAACGCTTGTTTTTCAGATTTTGTTTGTTTTGTTTGTTTGTTTGATGGTGTTTAACGCCACTTTCAGCAATTTTTCAGCTATATCGTGGCGTCCAGTTTTTATTGGGGGAGGAAGCCGGAGTACCTGGAGAAAACCCCCGACCTTCGGTAGGAAAACTGGCAATCATTGTCAATTAAGATTGAAGTCATGTACACCCTGCCTGCAGTGAGAATCGAACCCGTAATCTCAGTGTTGACAGACCACGTGATCAATAGTAGACGAACTACCTTGACCACTCGGTCACCGAGGCCCCTTTTTTCAGATTGTGACAAGATCATACTTAATTTTAGATAACAAGAGGTATTTTTTATCATTGAAACATGTGTTACTGGAGAACAAATAAATGCAAGATATGCTTTGTTTTAATTAATATACTTTTATGTACAGAAGCAAAACCCAGAGGGAATTGATCAAGGCATCACCAAACTAATTAAATAATGTCGGGCAAAAATTATGTTTAGTCTCAAAGATATCATTGACCTAAGGTTATATTGTACATAACAAAACGATTTAATCAGTCTCATTACCGTTTTTCTTTCCGCATGCATACACTTACACTTTTGTCTCGTTATATTTTTTGAATCTTGTAAAGTTCAACATGGTTACATTACAATTGAAATCTACAAAAAGATGTACATACATTAAGCTAAATTACAATTACGCAAATGAAAATCTACAGGTAAATAAAATAAGCATATCATGAGTTTTTTTAATAATATAGGAATAGAGATCTTATAATAACATACATATTCGTACTTCTAGCATATACCCATCAAACGAAGGAATAAATAAGCGATACATAAGTTTTCATTATTTTGTTAAATCTTTAAGATAAGGAACATGTCATTTGTGCCATACATTTCGTACTGTATCTGATATACTTCTTGTTTATATTTGTATTTATACGGGCCAGTGAGATAGAAAAAATATTAAGACATAGTGGGAACGGAGTGCTTAGCATATCTTAAAGCGTCTATTGCAGAATGAAATGAAGAAATCAACGAAGAAAATATTTGTTTACCTGGTAAAGTGTTCGTTTTATAGCACGAACAGTCTTCTGCTGATGGAATACAATAACACAAATTCTTTGGTTGTTGTACAAAGGTATACCCATTTCTATGATTACATCGACAGAGAGTGTCATTATCATGAGTTCCATAACTGAAAACGACTTGCCCGACTTCGTTACATTTTGATTTCTGATATAGACAATCGCTGTTCCCATATGTCGTAAATACAAGCGGTTGATAACGGTGCTGAACACAATAAACAAAATCATAGGATGGACGCAAAACGAGTTTACCACCTATACAAAACAAAATTTACAAACTTTGTAACTAAATTATTCTTTTAAATGCTAACATACAAGACTTTCATTAATAAACCACACATACATGAGATATAGATGTTGTAGCAGTAAAATTGATATATTTTAAAATGTTCAAATCATAAAATTTTTAAATAATACCCTTTAATAAATGCACACTTTTTATAATAACCTGCGTAACGATTCAATTTACTTAAAATTACACCTCTACAAATGTTAGATTAATAGCGTTTAGCTTCAAGTAACATTAATTTAATTAAGCACAACACTGTTTGAATTAAAACGTTGGAAAAATATTTTTCTTTTTTTTAGATATATGATATTGCTATGAAAAAAGACTTTGTGTCCTATTGGTGCTGAAAATAACACAACTTGGAGTCCCATGTTTTATGCAGGCATACACAAGTATGTGTCCTATTGCAATTTGCAAATGTCTCATCACCCCAATAACATCCTGAATATAGCTGAAATATTGCTTGGACGTTAAACAGCAATCAATCAATCAATCAATCACTCAATCACCCCTATAAATATTGACCGGTTCCCTTAGAATTGGATTTTTATACTGTCAAATTAAACAGTGTTGGGCTCAATTTTTAGACCTATATAAAAACTTGGTGTTAAAACTGTATGATTCAAAAATCTGCTGGATAAATAAATGTATATTATATGGTTGTCATAATACTTAGACGTTTGTGGATATATATCAATTGAAATGAAATAAATCCATATACAAAAGAATTTTAATAACAACTGAAGTAGTATACAGTTATTTCTTTTTATGAATATGAAATATTGGACACGTTTAGTCGGCAGTTGTTCCCAATTTGATCGACCGACTGAGTTACGCGTAGCCGCGTATCGTAGTGATACAAATGAACACAACTGTCTCGCCGTGATATTGGTAAATGTATCAATTTGTGTTAAGTCTACAGTATACTGTAATTTGTTAAAGGCGACACATTAATTGCATTAAACATTTAACCAATAGGAAAATCTGGTGTACGAATGGATATAAGGGAAGTTGTAATGCCTCTCGAGAGTTGGAGTCAGGCCTATAATTAAGCTTTTGATTGCGACTATATTGCGCCTTCTTTTATCGTTATGTTCCAAAGGGGCCTTGACAATGATTACCAGTTTTCCTACCGCAGGTCGGAGTTTTCTCCGGGTTCTCTAGCTTCTTCCCCAAATACAAACTAGAGGCCATAATATAGCTGAACAAATGCTGAAAGGGCGTTAAAACAATATTCAAATCAAATCAATCAAAAGGGGTCTTGAACGGGCAAGATGCGTGGCACTCTTCAAACACTTTTACCTGCCACGATAATAGAGCTGGGCAGTTTTGTGCGGCGATCCCTAAGAACCTTAAAAGTTTTTTTGTTCCAGAGTATATAAGAGAGTCTAGGTTTAAGTTGCATTTAAAGTTTATTAGCACTCCTGTTTTATGAAAAAAGTATTATTTTTAATGAAAAAAATATATTGATTTGTGTTATTTTTGATAAACGGATCGGTTTCTAATCGTCGAGCTATATTTCTTCACGAATAGAGTAAACGTACCAAAAACAAATCAGTTAGGGAAAAGGACTGGTCGGCGAGGACTAAATTTTAACTGCTAATGTATGAAAGTATGAACAGTATGAAAAGTTGGACAGGGGAGGTTATAAATCTAGTCTTTTCTTAAATCCACAAAGATCAATTTAAACACATACCGACTATGCTCCGTGATAAGGCTTTCTGTAATCTGACAAATCCTTTCTCACGCGCGATAATTAGAGGTCCACCCGTTTTTAACACTGTGGCCACCAGTTTTGCGGGTCATTCGCTGGGAATCCTTCTAATGCTTTTTTATAAAGCTCAATGCGTTTGGGTTTCGTTAGGCTATTTTTTTATTTGTATATATGGCTTTATATTTGAGTTCACTATAGTGATGAATAACAAAACGTATTATTACTATATCTATACTTACTTTTATTTATTAACAGTGAACGATATAAATTATTTTTTTTTAAATTGTAGTGATTAAATGACGCGTTGCTTATACAATAGACCGTATATAATATTAGTCATTTAATCACTAAAATAAATACAGTATTTGTCGTTTTAGATTTCCGAGAAACACCAAATTTTCAAACTGAAGTTAGCAAACTAATAACAGTTACACGATATTTGTAAAGGAGGAGGGGCATTAAGGACTCAAATTTCCAAATCTCAAATAATCAGTTTAAACTTTTCTGTAAACAGCAAAAATATTTTAATATTTGGCACCATTGGCCATATTTGAATACTTTACACAAACAAAATATTGTATGAGATCATGAAATTTGGGTCAAAATCAGAGTTTCACAGATATCGTTCAATTAAAAAAATTAAGCCATTTTGTCTCGCCTTCGACTATAGTTGCTGAGGTGAGACATATATATGGGAATCCGACGGCGGCTGCGGCGTAGACACTTGTGCATTTAGCTTGATATCTTTCTAAGCTTAAGTCTTATGTCCATTTGAATTTAGTCCAGTGGTAGCTTATCAATAGAAATTGCCAGTCAGTCAACTGTCAGCTGACCTTGACCTCAGTGACTGCGTTAAAAGTTTTTGGATTAGGACAGTTCCTCTTTAACCATGTATGGTAGGATGACAATATTTAGTATATAGGTTGCTGATAAATAATACATGACTGTTTGGAAGTTATTACTTGACCTTGACCTCAATTTTACGGTCCAGTGACTACGTTAAAGTTTTGGGATTTGGGCAGTTCATTTGTAACCATGCATTGTATATTTTGCAAAGGATACCAATTTAATACTTTTTACTTAATGCTTATGACGTAGTTTTTGTCGTAATTTTCTGTGTCCCCAGGAACTAAGTTTTCCGTTTCTTATCAAAACGGAAAACCATTAGATTAAATGCTGAAATCGGCATTAATCCCCACTCAAACAAATAAGCCAATTAAATAGTAAAGCAAACACAAATCTTATCTGTTTAAAAGCAGAAACTTTGCACTTTTTATCTATGTATACTTGCAGGTCAAATAGTTTTGTCTACTATATCGAAATATACTGACAAATATGACGCTAAAACACGACATTGATCGTTAACCATGGAAATGTTTGCACGTCCAGAGCATGTATTTTCGCTTCCAGTTTATGTAGCAGGTCGTGCAATTTTTTGTAGTTTTGTGTGATAATTTTTGTGTCTTTCCTTTGGCCTAAGAGTGCATATCTAACTATAGTTGTACTTACAACTTATCTGCATTATTCCTAAATATATCATAAGATATATTCTACCTTCCAGTTTGTATTATTTATTGATATGGTACCTTTTTCACTCTCTTGCTCTTTGTCACATAATTCCTCATATCGACTGGAATTTGCAGTTGAATTTAAACGAAGCAGACATATATAATTCTTTTCAACTGAACATTTTCTGGCGTGCAATGACCAATGGGAAGGATCTGGGCATTTTGTATCGTATGCAGTACTCAGTGTGGATATCTGAAAAAAATAACGGAAAACATTAAGGAAATTTACGGAAGATTAAGGCCGCTATAACGACTTTTGCTGCAAGTAGTTCAAGATAAATGGGACCACAGCCTCTAACCATTGTGCATACACAAAGCGATTAAAAAATATACATTCAAGTGTGTAACTATCAACCATTACACACGCATTTTTCACAAGTGTCATTACATATTCAATCTTATATATACATTTTTATAAAATGAAGAAGAAAGCAATCGATCTATGTTCTTTTTATTATTCTTTCCTACAGTTATACAGATCGAGATTGTTAATCCCTGTGTTATTGCTTTTATGAGCAAAACATATTGTTTTGTCTGACTCCTTATTCTTCTTCGTTTTTTTCTTTTTTCTTTCCCTCAATATTGGCTGTTCATCTTCTTAAAGGTGAGATGTCTGTTAACTTTTGTAAACTTTTTTGTGAGTATGTTTAGGCCGAAGTGGTGTGAAGTAAACATTTAAAATAGTTTAAATGGTTGTTATTAATTAAAATGACAGCATTTGAATATGAATGTTCATTTCATAAATCTCTGGAATAAATGCAACGATTTCAATGAAAATTGATAAACCTATAAAGTTGACTATCCTGAGCCTATTTTTGAAGAAATTAGATGGCGCAAAAGTCGCCAATTTGGTACAAATGGCCATTTTACCACACCCTTCTACCCCTAAAAGAATATCAACGTTGTCTGAGGTATGCAAATTTAGATATGTATGAATAATTTTTATGTATTGTTTTAAGGCAATAAACTAAATTAAGGCTTCGTTTAGCATTTTTTGCAAACTCACATCGCACATACTAGGCATTTTATTCGCGAGAACTCTAGCATATTTCTATAATTACCAAGATAAGCAGCAAGATGATAATCATTCTGCAATCCATTACTATCTTCGTTATCTGCAATTAAATTCCACGACATATCAAAGTCTTTAAAAAGACAATATAACAGTGCATAGAATCAGATGAAATATAAGATTATTTTTAGGAAATGCATGACATTTGAAATAATTATTTCAATAACATAAAAAAAAAATATTGACTACCAAATTCGACCCTCTTCACATATCAGATACGAATAATACAAAATAGAAAAAGGTAAGTAAAATCAGTTTAGTGTAATTTATATTTATATAAATATATATGTAACGAAAAACGTTATTGATGATAGATTTATATCTACAGTAGGATCAATAAATGTCTTAAATAATAACAGCAGCTTTGTATATAACAGAACCATGTGTACGAATTAAAGTTTGCGTCCGTTCAAACGTGTCAATGGTATTTTTATAGGTTACCGTCTGCTGAGTAGAAACAGAAAGATAAACCATAAGAATTACATTATATTTTTTATATACTTTGTAACACAACACATATTTTACTTTGTCCTATTATTACTGTCCTGTATTTAAATCACAATTTTCAAACAGTTATTAACAACATTAACTTAGTTGTATTCTGTTTATCAATTGTGTATCTCTGAATTGTTTGAGTCTTTCACAAAAGTACACATTTATGTGAGTACAGAAAAAAACTTACAGTGAGAACCTAAATGTATTTGAGCCGGAAACCACATATTTCAGTGAAAAATAACAGTATCTTTTAAAGGATTGATCATCATGGGTAAGGAAACATAATTTGGCAAAGGAATACATACAACATGTCAGTGTGGGATATTCTAAAAAAAATGTATAAGAAAATGTGAGTTCTTTATTGGCCAGTTGACGAATACTACATTTGTCAGCATTTACGAAGAAACCATGACTTGTTACGACGAGGAATGAATTACATTCGATTTTAAATGATTATACTTTTATGTATACTACTTTGTGTATCATGATGCACTGAAAAATAGACATTCATCTTCCTCCCGTCGCAGCAGATGCTACTTGTCTTTTGTTGCAATCGTGTAAACGAACCTAGTAACCTAATGGACCCCTACATTTTTGATTGATTGTTAAATTAGCCATAAATTAGTACGTCTTGTTCTTTGTGAAACCTTCTCATTTAGCAATTCTATTGAGAAATTGTCTTTCAAACTATCCTTGTGAAATGCGTTTACCATTGATTGACCGCTTCCACGTAGGTTTGCAAAGAAGGCTTTGGCTTAAGAGTAAAAATCTTCTTACGCTTGTTGTGACTAGTGCTTGTGGGGAATGGGATCCAGGTTGTTGCAAAACGCCACTTTCCTTCTTATTTAATCTAGATGAATGGACTTGGTTCATTTAAACTGCTAGTCACACGAATCAAATTAATCTAATTTCAGACCAATCTCCTCAACATATAATAAAACGCTGTTGTAAACGTATGTATGTAAAACATTTTAAAAGGTAGAGGATACTACGTCAAACAAGTAGATTTAAACGGTTGTTTAAATGTATGACTCGACGCACGAAGTTTTGTATTTCTGGGGATGTTCTTCATTTGAACCTCTTGCGTTTAACATTGCATTGCAAATATACATGAAATGAAGCTGAAGAATTTTGCAAATAAAATTTAAACATTCAACAGTCTCCAGTCAGTTTCATATTGGCCTTTATAATGTTTAAAGTAAGCGGTTTTAACACTAAACTCGTACGCTGCTCACAATGCGGAAATATGTACATGGTAAAGGGCAATGTTAAGGCGTCTCGGTATGTGTCAATTACTTTGAAGAAGATTTGGGGCTTAACATTTAGAAATAAACCAAAGTGAACACTAAATTACAAATCAGCCTTCATAAACAGCTGGTCATGATAACAGTCCATCTCAGAATATGATTTTTACATTGAACTTGATCTATAAAAATAATTGCAAATCGGCACACCTCAAAATCTACAAATGGGATTGTGCTAAAAATTAAACATTATCTTAATTTTATAGTACTGCACAGTTGTGCAATGCTTTCACAAAATCTGTTGACGTGTTTTCTAGTTATCATTTGAAAAAATCAAATGACATTTAAATTGGCCCAAGTCGAAACTATAAATTGAATTGTGCTGAAAAATTGAACAGCTGTTCAAAGTTTAAACAAAATATGGTAATTCGTTTTCAAGTTTTCATCTGGAAACCACCAACTAATAAAAACGCTTGAAGTGACCTTTGTCGAAAACTACAAATATAATTGTGGTGGAAGTCCTTACCTTAATTGAATAATACTTTAAAACTTTCTTTGTTTAAGCAAAATATGTTATTATCTGGAAATCACCTATGCATGGACAGACGGACGGATGGGCCGGCACTTATATCCATACGAAAGGAATAACATAATACCCCGCTACTGTCTCTGGTGAGGTATAAAAAAATACATTTCAAACTGAAAACATCGTAAGCTATGAAATACCCTGTACTGATCCAAAACACATTTTAATATTAAGATGATTGCGACAATCTTTTGTGATCCAGTTATTTCGTCGCAACTATATACGAGTTCATGCAGTTTTTGTTTTGTTTGCAACATATTTCATTCAGAAAAATACGAAAGAAATGGATTATATAGCCTATATATATCCTCTGCATTTAGGCAACAGTCAACAGGTGGAATTAAACATCAACAAATAAAAAAAAATATATAATGTACAATTGTATCAATATTAATATAATTATTATATGTAGTTTAGTTTACTTCTAACAGTCTGGGCTTTAAATGGAATAGTTTATATTACTTTAAGTTTATCATGAATGTGAAGGAAGAAAAAATAGTTTGGGGAGCTTCTTCTAATACAAAATTTATCAAAAGGAATGGAAGAACGAAGTAAAAGACAGAAAAAGAAATATTATAACAGCAATGTAAAATAGACTGTCTTTAAAGTAGTTTTCATACTCATTCCACCATACATGTGTGTATTAAAAATATTGTGTTACAAGAATCGTTTACACTCTTTAATATATTTCTGTAGAGACAATTTAATAGTAGTTTTACATTATCGACATAAGAAAGAATTGCATTACTAAATAGAATATTATTCAGGTTGTAATCAATTTTCATATCATTTTTGCAGTTACCGTCTATATTCTAAATATAAAGGACAGGTTAGGAAGAAGTGACAGTTGTCCTAATTTCCGTTCCTGCAGCGATGGAGATTGTAACATTACCCTACCTTCTTCCCCATTCGTCTAGTAAAATAAATAACATCAATCAATGGTATTATCAGGTTTGAACATAATTACTGATTGAATTACATTACTTTTATTTCTTATTACTATCGTTTTATTACTATCGTTCCTTTTTCTTATGGTGATAACTATTTCGTTTCATAAGACAATAGCTCAAAATCTCAATATCAGTTTCGAAAATGCCAAATGTTAACATTTCTGGTATTTTGAAAAAAAAATCTCGTTTCGTGAGTCCAGGTTTATTATATATCTATTACCACTAACAAGATAACAAAAAGACTGCGTTAAATTAGAAGAATATGTGAAACCAAAACCTTAAATGCTTGTATAGCTAACCTTGTTAAAAAATGCGTGCAAAAAGGATAATGTTATCTCGGAAGCTAATAGGTTTTTCACATCGTTGTATTGTTATCTGTTACAAGATTGCAAATACTTAAATTATGTCAAGTTTAAATCTATACTTACAGATGATTTTTCAGGTAATACTAAATAAGGATACTCAACGAGCTTCATTTAGCAAAAAAATGAGAAATATATTCGAAGGTTACGTCTGTACTTCAACACTGAAAATTTACAGTAAATTTGAAATATAGATTTAGAAGAGAAGCATTAAACCATTCCAATCCATCTGAATAAATACAAGATATCAGTCACATCTCATAAAGTCTTGTCCCCCTTGTTCCAACTAGAAATAACAAAAGAATATTTAAGACGTGCTTTTATAAGAGGTCAAACATATATGCCATGAACTTTATCATTTGAAATAGAAAACTCTAAAAATTGAAAACATGTTCTCTAATTGAGCACTTGAATTGTTAAAAGGATGTGACAGGTTTGCAGATTCACAGCAACAACAATGATTTATTCTGAAGTTCAGTCAGGAAGAGTAATCGAAAAGATCGTTCTAAGGTTTCCCTGGTGGCATTAGTATTTGTTTACATACCCAATTTATTCTAATCATATGGTACGGCTGCTCCCATTTCTAAAAATTAACTTTTGATTTAATACTATCAAATCAGTTTAACTCGGACTCGCCTAAAAAAACAGATTGATTTCATCTTCATTTGATAAAACGATGTTGGCTTTTCATACAATTTTGTCTATTTTTACGAAATCAAACAAGTTCAAGCTTTGGTTTCAGGTAGCTTAGTAATTGACGTAGTAGGTTATCATATTTGCAAGACATCTTGTGAAACCACTCTTTGGATGAACGCTATATTATTACTGGAATAAAACACACTGTAAAGCTATTACCGTATGTCAATCGCCACTCAAATTATTTAATAAAATATAAGTCAAGCTCTTTAAACAATTAAAAAAAACGAAACCTACGATGTTTCTAATATGTTGTGTTTCCAATCTAGTGATTAAAGCGGCATCCGATTTGAACTAGCGTTCTGAACGTCAGTTTGTGTTTTGAATTAGCCACCCGACACGTGGCTTACTTATATTTTTAAATGGAAATTGACAACGTTGCAAACGTAAGAATCTTTAAGATTGTGTCTAATGTTAAGTAGATAAAATATACAATAAGGCAAATATTCACGAAATTTGCTTGACCCCAGCAAGACAACATGTTCAATATCAAACTGTTTTCAATGTTAAATTTCCATCAAGTCACCCGAAAGTGTCGCAAGACAGTTTACTTCTTTATTCAAACACCACTTTCGGTTTCAAAAAGTTCTTTGCAACAACATTTTAATTAGGTTCAGGACAACATAATCTATTAGAAAAGGTACAAAAATAGGTCACTAAGAAAACATGCATGTTCAGCGTAAAAAAATGTTTTAAGAAAAGTTTCACTTCCAATTTTTAAAACTCACTGCAGGTTTTAAACTATCGTTTCCAACGATATGCTTTTGGGTAATTAGCCACACTTTTAAAAAATTAGCCATAATCTGATAATCTTATCTTATGAATAAAATGTTAATTTACTATTCACCTAATGTTCTCCACATTAAACAGCTATAATTTTGAAGCGAAGCGTTGTAATAACATAATGATAACTAGGGCTTATAAACGTTGGCAAACAAAAAAGGAACCTGATTAAAAATGAAATAATACGATCAATTATATAATTCATTTAGGTGATTAAATGTAAACAAACAACTATTAATAATATAGATTAAAGAATAGAGAACGAAGAATAACGAATAAAAGAACAACCATTATCAACTTGACCCCAATGATAATTTACACCTGTATAACACCTTAACGTTTACCTGTGCTCTTAAATCTGTAACAACACGTTATATCAAGCACACTCTTTGCAGTGTTAAAAAAATGCCGACTTAAAATAAATAATTAAGCTATCTTTGATTATATGTCCGTTAAATGAGAACATTGTTGACAGACAAACTTTAAATACATGACTAATTCATTTTAGGTACTTTTTAAAGGACTTACACACTTTATATTAATTGCAAGCGCTTTAAGATGTTATTAATGGAATTCGGCCTTATTTCGTAACCAACGAATGCATATGAAATATACAGATAATCTAATGGAAACTTTGATCCCTACTACTAGTTCGACTTCAACTGTGTATAGACCTTATACAACAAGGGCAACTTAACATACATAATTTAGTCACCGGTGTTAAAATGTCTCATATAACAGAATGTTGCTGACCGAAATCTGTAATTGCATGATATTTCATTACAGAACCAGTTAAAAAAGAGGGTAATGCATATCACATAAAAATAATCTTAATAATATCAATTTGGTTTTTAAGACCAATTATTGTCAGTACTCACAAACCTGTCCAATCTCTTCTATCTCTGTGAAATTCTAAGTAATGTCACTTCTACCAATCAAAGAACCGACAAAATGAAGTCAGAGGGAAACTTTAGATATAATAAGGGAACAGTATAGGTCAGAATTATATTATCTCAAATTATCCTATTTAGTAAATATGTCCATATTTAACATGTGCCTCCAAGATGATTATATAAACACTCATTAAAACAGAAAGTACAGGTGTTTCAATTAAGAAATCAACTCGGTCCAAACTCCGGAATGAACGCATGCAAATGAGATATATCAACTAATCCATACAAGCTGAAAAACTCTCTGCTGTCTAATACTAGTTCAACTCCAACATTGTAATCAACTTCCGCAAGCATGGCGACATTATAAAACATTTGGCTACCTGTGTTTAAATGTCACGTATTACAGAAAATAGTTGAAAGATAATTGATAAATGTCTATTTTAATTTTAGGTACGATGTCGTAACAGAGAAATACGGTTTGTATAAACATTAAAATTAAGGATAATTATAAAAAATAATTATAATTAAATTAAGTGTTGTCAATAATTAAAAACTTTAGCTGATTTTGACTATACGTGTAAACGTGTGTCCTTTTCGCTGTATAGTTATGGAAGAACTTTAGATAAAATAACGGACAGAAATAAATGCAAAATTTTATTATTAGAAATCCTCATAGTGTGTAAATGTCCAAATTCAACAAGGGTCTTTCCGAAGAAAACGGTTAGAGATAATATAGTAAACATGCATAGCTAAAGTGATCAGTAGAAAAAGAGCTTCAATTTGACCCCAAGGTAAAACTTAACGGCAGCATAGAAAGGTCAGTACGTAAATTATATTATATGAATATTTCTCACAGTAAGGGTCGAATGTTTAACAAGAAACAATGGGGAGGGGGAATTACATGAACGCTTATAAGCATACAACATGATATCAGTAAAAAAAAACTACTGGTATATAAATGTAACTAACGTGGTTGGGAGATCGATAAGGGCAGTTAATAATAATATTAGATTATTAATATTTCACATAAACTATCAATAAGACTACTGATAGACATTAAATATATACTTTACACCCCGTTACTCCAGTTTTAATCATCATTCATGGCTTGGTTGACTGTCAGAAAAGACTTAAGGTACATTGATCACCACAAATGAAACGCCATCTACATTTGTGAACAAAGTTGTGGATTTTTTTCAGTACTGGCAAACATTAAAAAAAATTATTTGTCCGAAAGAAGGGCGCACAAAACAAAACTACAAATAAAAAAGTTATATAGTTAATAAGGTCATTTAATACATGTATAAATTACAATGAACAACAATTTCTTCCAGATGGCTGAAAATATCAAAGACGGATTTAAAGATATCACTTGTTCGTCACCCGAGTCAAGTTGTTGACCCTGTATAAAAAGCATTTTTCAAAAGTTTCTGTTCAAATTAAAGAAAAGTTTCGCATAATGTCAACTTGGTAAGTGGAATGTTTACATCTTAATGTTTTTGAATATGCTAGTACAATCTATATTGTAAATAACTGTTTTAACTTGTACACATTTTCATAAAGTTGATAGTTATTTATAAGTAACCTCACATCATAGATGTATTCTTATATTCTATATGAAAGTAATTGAAATGCAATATTAATAGTCAAGAATAGAAAAGGCTTTGCTCACATAGTGCAGTGACATGCAGTTTAAACAATTTTCCACCGTTCAAACAGAGAAGAAGATGATCATAGCTGTCATTTCCGTTCTGGTCTAAAGTGCTAAATTATCAGTATATTGAGAGGTCATGCTCATGACTTATACGCTGCAGATGGATTACAGGACATTAACGAATGGTCCTTTTTCAAAATCGATCATCCATTGCACTTCAAGGTAATATACCTGTATTTTATAAATGTGCAATGGACGGTTCGAACGAAATAAGAATTCGTCAGTTGCTTTTATTTTATACTACAATTATCATCTTCATCAACTGACTTTGAAGTTAAAACATACCATGAAAACAAAAACTGTCGTATAACGAACAATTTTATAAATGCAGTGTTCATCTGAACTGAAGACCTTCATCTGATTCTAATGTCGATATGCATGATAACTAAAATACAACTAGAAATGCTTTCGTGATAAATTACCAATTATTGGTACCAAGCGAAAATTTCATCAAATACATGTACATCTATGTACCTTTATGTTTATCAGCTATCATGCACAATTTATTTGTAGAAATAAGTTTGTTTATTTTGTGCATTTTTTCAGTTATATAGTCACATCCAGTTATATTGGTGGAGCAATTTAAAGTACCATGGTGAAAATCCTGACATTCTTTAGGAAGACTAGCAATTCTTGTAATTCTTCCCATAATGAGACTCGAACCCGCAACCTTTTAAATTATATTAGTTTTCAAGTTTTATTGTCATGCCTGTGGGTTTTTTGTTTGTTTTCTTGAATGTTGTTAAACGCCACTTTCAGAAATTTTTCTCCTATATCATGGCGTCCAGTTTTTATTGGGGAGGAAGCCTGAGAAAACACCGGACCTTCGGCAGGGAAACTGGAATCCAACGCACCCTGCCCGCAAAGAGTATTGAACCCGCAATCTCAGTGTTGACAGACCACGTGATCAATAGTAGACAAACTACCTTAACCACTCGGCCACCGATAACCCTCTTGTCTGTGGGGACTGGAGTTGAAACATAAAGGAATCTGCCGACTACATAAACATTATATTTGCTTTATATCTGTATAAGCTTAAGTCCTAGCTAAACCAAATTTGGTCCAGTGGAAGCTTATAATGAGAACTTGTCAGTCAGTAACCTGACCTAGGCCTCAATTTTGTGGTCCCGTGACTACATTTAAGTCATTGGACTAGGTCAGTTCCTAACTAACCGTGACAATATTTGGTATAAAGATAGGGAAACAAGAAATCCTTGGCAGTTATGATTGGAGTTGAGCACATCCTCCCGCAGTAAAATATCAAACCCATAACCTCAGTGTTGACAGGCACTTGATCAAAGGTAAGATGAGCAACTATGTTTACCACTCAACCACCAAGCGTTCTGTAGTCAAGAGACGACCAAGCCGCTAAAAATAAGAAACGCACATAAGGGTACTCCAGACCAGTTAGAGGAATTACACTTATGTAATACTACTTTAAATCTTTTCCACTTGAAAGTTATTACTTTTGTCAAGTCAGGTTCTAATTACATAAACCTGAATACATGTACAATTTAAAAATGAGAAAATGTGTCTCGATGACATTAAAGTCCGCCTTAACGTATATTGGTAAACACACCCCTAATTCTAAGTTTACTCAAGCCAGAACTTTTTGGCACTGCACTACAAAATTTTGCAAGTGAAGAGATATCATGTTGTAACTGTGTGCCAAGTTTAATAAAGATGTGATGTTAGCTTCCTAAAACATGCTTCAAATTTGTATGTCCCCAACGGAAACAAAATACATTTTTCTCATATAAATGCAAATGAATAAATGTTGACTAAATCTGTATGCTCTGAAGCAAGAGACAGTGGCATTTGATTTCCATTGTGGAAACTTAACAAGTATAGGCATATATTTAACATTCATTTGACATATTTGTCATTTAAGTAATGTACATGTTGTAAACGTGTTGTACATGAATTTTACAACATTTGATTACCTTAAAATATAATTAAGAATCATTCCACCTGTGCCTGTGTAAGGTATTCTGGATTGGTCTTTTTGACCTATAATTCATTTTGTGTACATTTGCAACAAGAAATATGAAACTTGACTCAATGACATAATCATTGCTCAAATGAGAAATTAAAAAGGATATGCCTCCGAGTTTAGTTCGATTTTATTTCCACCTGGTCCTAGTGTAGCCTCGATTTGCACGAATGAAAATAACACACACACATTGTGATTTTAGGATCGTTTGTACAACTTTCGTGACGTTGTTTATTAAGTGGATTCCATATTTGTAAGACAATTTGCTTCAATTTGGTTTGTTTACATCTCGGTAACAATCTTGTAGACGTATTGTCATACATTTGGTACACTTTGGCGTCGAATAGAAAAAGGCCGATTTGCCGATGTTGTTATATCTTACCAAGGTCGGCATACTCCGTGGTTGTAAAGGTAAACGCATTTTCAATTGTATTCTATAAGTTAATGCTCACATATCACCAAAAAGGACCAGTGCCAGGATCAATTGGCAATATGATCGAGGAACAAAACGAGTGATTATTTTTATTACACGGGAAATTCAGAATTTTTGAAGAGTGTAATATATCTTTGCGAATGGTTGCCTATGGGCTACCATAGACCGATTGAATTGTGATTTATTGTATGGCTGCTTTACGTTCATCAAAGAGTACAGGAATGGCATGAACCACAGTAACAACACTTTTGCTTGTGGAATTAGAGGTGTGGATAGCTGGTTAGGAACGGAAAGTTTTTTTTCCAGCGGCTACACTGCGCCAATTTATTTTTTAAATCTAAAAAACAGCGCCACAAACTCGTTTCCCACTGTTGTCAGCGGTCAGGATTAGAGTATTATGACCTGACACGACCCTATTGGGTCTTCTTATAAGCAACTGGAGAACGTGTTTAATAGCTCTCTCGATCTACTCAAAAAACTCTTCTTTGTACCAGCTATTATTGAGAAACCGCACAAGATTATTATTCATTAAAATATAAACAAATTTTACAATGCATATTTTTTCTACAATACATCAAAATAATTGATGACTAGATATAGCGAAAGATAGAAAGGTGCAGCGGTCTAGATTTCCGAGTTTTTCTAATCTATACTCAAATTTATATGGGTGTCTGGATTGGCGAGATGTTAAGGTATTTCGTCTCCTATAAATCAGTTGATCTGTCAACACTGAGATTTAGAGTTCGAGTCTCACAGTGTGTACTAAACTCCAATCTTATTTGACAAGGATTGTAAGTTTTCGTAAGGAAGGTCGGGATTTTCTGCATGTACTTTGGCTATCCACAATAAAAACTGGACGCCATGGCGCCATGACTTCACCTTGCTAAAAGTGTAGTTAAACAACAATCAAACACATTTATTTGCAAAAATTATGTTATATTTAATAATAGAAGCCATGACTCTAATACGCTTGTAAATCATGCATTGCTGGCTCGTTCATAAAAGAACAGACAGGTTTAACAAGATTTTGCATCCAAATAATCGTTTGAAGTATAATCTTCGCCATCGTTGATCTCAGTGTGAGTGTCAGATTGTGGTGTATGTTCACTTATTCTATAACAACATTCTTGCTTTAAAGAAGAAATATATTTTGTTTCTGAATCTGACATGCGTTTTGTACTTTGAACTTTGCCGTTGTTAAAACTTTTTTCTATCAGAATCGAACATGCTTTGTTTGGTGCATCAACGGAGGGACTACACGAATGGTCATTGATATTGGCATCGTTTTCCTTCTTTACAAAAGAAGCATTACTTTTAAATACATCGCTAGTTACACTTGATTCATATTTATGGGAAAATTCTCTCCAGTTATCTTGAAGTTGTTGATATGGGCTAAGATATCCTGATGCATCTACGCAAATTTCGGCCGATTCCGTATTACTCTCTCCATCGTTGTCATTCTGTGAGTCGTCATTTGATGAATGGCAAGGATAAAGATAGTCGTCATTTGTCTCAGTCGATAAAATACTATGGTCGGCATCTCCAAATTCGAAATAATCGGTCATAATAGATCTACCTTCTCTATTCATATTCTCTGTTTCGATATCTATAATCCCTGATTCATCTATTTCATCATAAATATACTCTCGGTTTGTTGATATATTGACATGTTGCATTGAGGCATTACGGGTGATCACAACTTTTTTTAAACGTTTCTTTTTACATTTATAAAGGATAAAGCTTATCCCGATTACAACAATAATAAGTGTGACGCAAACCGAGTAAATGAACATTTCGTGGTGAAGAACTCCTGTATGTGTAGAAAAATATACGATTATTATTAAATAGGAAAAAACATAACTACATTATGACTGATGACTGATTACTACACATAGAGGGCAAATCACGTGTATAAGTACAATTGAAATATCAAGATAAAACTTTAGTACATTTTGTTTACACGCTGAAAGATCGCATGTTCTTGTGCCGAACGTACTAACCACAAATGGTTCACTATGAAGTCTGAAATAGTCACTTCTTATTATTTCTAATTCTTGTTACATTAAAGATATTTGGACAATGGTTGGTAAAAACTGTATGATGCATCTGACTTTTAACATATGTAGAGTTATACATGAATCTCTTTTTTATATAAACCAAGATTTTCAAGAACTCAATGCGTAAATCATTAAAAGCAAAACCATTTTAATTACATGTAATGCATATAGTAACCACTGACTGGAATAATGTGTTTACCAAACTATACAAGAATTTTAAGACAAGTGATGGTAAACTTAAGTTCACTTTAATGCTATTTACAAGATATTTTTTAACTACAGTGTGTACTTTGAAAGGTACATGTAGTATAGTTAATAGGTTTAATTCATTCAACTTCTCTAAAGCTACAAATTGTATCTGTTCGGAAAAGGCTTATTTAATACATACTCTCAAACTGATCATCCATTTTAAAAGTTTTTGTCGTTGATTCATCTCTCATTGTGTGATACGTACCTATAAAATAAATAAGTCTAACCTTTATTCGACATATCATTCTTGAAATAAAGGAACAAAGCCAAAAAAGTTACTTAAATGTGCTAAACGGTTAAAAACATCGCATTACTTGTGAAATGCATCGAGTTACTTGTTAAAAGCATCGCAATACTTGTCAAAAACATCGTGTTACTTGCAAAACGCATCACGCTACTTGTTAAAAGCATCGCCTTTGAAAATAAAGCCGATGCTTTTTATTTAATGGATGATGTTTTTTTATTGGCTTTCTTTGAACAATTATTAAACTTCTAACAAGAAACGCGATGCTTTTAATAAGTAACACGATCCTTGTAATAAGTAAGCGACGGTTTTGACAAGTATCGGGATAGCAAAACTAAAAGTTGATAGAAACATTACAATTGTGACACGATAGGTCAGGTAGCTGAAAAAAGCAAGCATATGTTTTTTACTATGCATACAGTATTTTTTACATTGGCTTACTTGTAACAAGTATCGCAATGCTTTTAATAAGTATAATGATAATTAAGTAAAATAAGTCGATTATTTAAGTTAATAGATTAAAGTAAAATAAATAACCAAGATCAGGTACAAATTAGTAGAAAAGACGAATCACAAAAGATAATAAAAACCAAAAATGCCCCTCAGCGTGCAGGCATGTTGTGTTTACATTTCAAGAGTAAAATGATTTTTGATGTTCTTAGACAAAGGGTGACAATGCTCTACTAGAACCGTTTTTATTAATCGCGTTTAAGTAAGTGACTTAATATACAAAATATACAAGAATTTCAAGACAAGTGATGGTAAACTTAAATTCACTTTAATGCTATTGACATAATATTTTTTACCTACAGTGTGTACTGTGAAATGTACATGTAGTGTAGTTAATAGGTTTAATTAATTAAACTTCTCTAAAGCTACAAATTTTATATGTTCGAAAAAGGCTTATTTAATACATACTCTGAAACTGATCATCCATTTCAAAAGTTTGTGTTGTTGACTCATCTCTTATTGTGTGATACGTACCTATAAATAAATTGGTCTAACCTTTATTCGACGAATCATTCTTGAAATAAAGGAGCTAAGCAAAACAACGACTTAATTTTTTTAAATGGTTGAAAACATCGCAATACATGTGAAAAGCCACGAGTTACTTGTCAAAAGAATCGCGGTACTTGCAAAAAGTATCGCGCTACTTGATAAAAGCATAACGATGCTTTTGAAAAGTAAGCCGATGCTTTTTATTTCATGGATAATGATTTTCATTGGCTTTCGATGAAAAATTTTCGCCATGCATTTAAAAGGTAACGCGAGGCTTTTTAATAAGTAACGCGATGTTTTTTATAACAACGCGATGTAACGCCATGGTTTTAACAAGTATCGGGATAGCAAAGAAAAAGCCGATAGAAACATCACAATTGTTACACGATAGGACAGGTAGTTGAAAAAAGCAAGCCAATGCTCTTTTAAAGTAAGCCGATTAATTACTATGCATAAAGTTTTTTCAATCGGCTAAATTTTAACAAATATCGCGATGCTTTTAATAATTATATTGTAATTAAGTATAATAAGTCGACAACTTAATATATTTAAGTTAAATAAGTAACCAATATCAGGTACACAATCAATAGAAAAGACGAATCACAAAAAGATAATAAAAACCAAAAATGACCCACAGCATGCAGGCATGTTGTGTTAACATTTCCAGAGTTAATGATTTTTGGATGTTTTTGAACAAAGGGTGACAAAGATCTACTAGAACTGCTTTTTTATTAATCAAGAGACTTCGAAAAAGTCAATAGATAAGCATTTTGCTATATTCAGGATAAGAACAAGTTAGCAAAAAATTGATCAATGAGAGAAATAGGGTGAACCAATGGGAAGGGAATATTAATTGGCACTAAAACAGTTTTGAGTGCTGGGTATGGACGCAAAAAATATTTTTCAAAATCTACGAAAGAAGTCTTTGAAAATCCCAACTATTCACCTATCATATTTTTCTCATTGAAACGCGCTGAGCAGCTTTATAGATTTTTTATAATACTAATTGCAAAAATATCCAAATTCATGTCCAAAATTTTATAATGTAGCAGCTGTTATAATTGTAATGCCTTTTACCTGATATTTATCAGATTAAAGGACACCAGACCACTGCAATTTTTCTGTTTGTTTGTTTGTTTTTTTTTGTTTATTCATATAAATTCATATTAATATCTAGCACATTTTCATTCAGCCGAATGAAAAATCTTATTTAAAAGTTTACTTACTTTTATGAAGACGAATTGTTAAAAATTCGTATAGAAAATTGCTTTAAATGATAGCGCTTCTTATCCAGATAGTCAAACGATGTTGCAAACTAAAATTACGAATTATTGAAAATCCTTCAGACTAAAGATTGGGAATTTTTGTGTAGTAACAGATTGGACTGAGCCACAGTAAATTCGAATAATGTTTCCTAAAATATTCCCACACTTTCACGACGCCTCATCTATAATGGATACAAAACTACATTTCCACAATAAATTTGTTGAATCTACATGCAATTAATAATTTATTCTTCATGTTCTTTTGGAGTATGCATACAAAAATGAAAGCAACATTACATTGCAAGAAAGTATTTGAGATAAATACAACTAGTTTGTTCATTTCAATTTTATTAATAAAATCAAAAGTGCAGAAGACTGCTTACAAGGAAAATACACAAAATATATCTTATATTTTAAAACATACTTTTATTTAAATGAGATTTTAATCTTCTGTTTAAAGTACTTGCACCCGTAAACGCAACACTTTGACTGATTGATAACTGATTGGTGACGGATTTTGTTACGCTGACGGATCGCTGACTGATTGATGATGAATACATCCGTCCAAAATTATGAATCCGTCATTACCTTGGTAACCGTCAGCGATCAGTTCAATCAGTGCGATCCAGAATCCGTCATTTAATTATATGCATAAATCGGTCAGTTTATTGACGGATACGTATACATTAATAATTTAAAGATAAAACGAATTCTGCGTGATTTGTATATTATATATGAATTTATAATAAAATTTATAATAAAATAAACGGAAGTATTCAAAAGAATAGTTAAAACAATGTCTCGTTCTTAAAAATAAAAATTATTTTCTTTATATTATATAATAAAGCAAATTTCTTTTAAACAGGACATATTTACGGGTTGCGCCCTGTAGAGACGAGGTAAATGTTTTATTTTCGTAATCCTTTATTGATTCTCTTTTTTTATTTCCGCGACTCGTGATTTCGGCCTATTTTATTTTCTGCGGCTTGTTACATGTATATTTTTGTCGTATATTAAGCCGACTCGACTCCCCCAATCAGTAACAGATTTATTTTCATTTAGGAAAGGACGTGGCCTCTTTTTGACATCATTACTTAAATGTATGCCTACGTGTTTTTATTTAGTCTGCAACATTTTTAAATACAATTATAAAACTGTTGTGTATAAACAATTGTTGAACTGTTGAACAAGCATTGTCAATCCAAACAAATTGTTTACTAAACAAAAAGTTGTATTGTAAAATATACAGCGATTCTGGTCACAAGTTTTATTTGACAGGCAATAAAATAAATGAAAAAGTATAATTGCAATTACGCTGGATTGTTTCATTTATTTCATGGCGTCCATTTTTTATTGGGAGTGGGGTGGGAGGAAGCCGGAGTACACGGGTTACAACGGACAGGTCAATACAGTTGGAGTCGGGCACACCCTATCTGCAGTCGTTCAAAAATCCGTAACCTGTTTATAGTCATGTAATAACTAGTAGATAACTAACCAATCAGCCACTGAGGCCCTAATAACGCCGGGGAGACTTGTCTGTGAATACTGCAGTTAAGCGTAAAAATGTTTTACAGATAGACACGTGTTATAGTACGAAATTTTTTTAACAAAACGTCAATAATTCCCTAGGTCTATGAAGATAGGTTTGAAAATTGTCATTACAGTCATATCGATAAAACAGAACCTTTTCAAAACGTACCCTTAAAAGATTTTCATTCAATTTGAATAACTTATTTCATTGATTGATTGGTTGATTGGATGCTTGCTTTTCTTTCAGTGAGGGTGCTCAGCTTTATTCATGACGAGAATAAGTTAAATATCAATAAGATTTGTTTGTTTGTTTGTTTAAATATTGTTTAACGCCACTTCCAGCAATTTTTGCAGCTTTATCATGGCGTCCAGTTTTTATTGGAGGAGGAAGCACGAGTACCTGGAGAAAACCCCGGTCCTTCGGTTGAAAAAGTGGCAATCCCTGTCAATTAAGTCGAATGCACCCTGCCCGCCTTGAGACTCGAACCCGCAACCTCGGTGTTGACAGACAAAGTGATCAATAATAGACTACCATAACCACTCGGCCACCGAGGCCCCCTCAATCAATTAGAGAAAGATGGAAAAGGGGCACTCATTTTGAATTCAACTGGAAAAATAAGCGGTATAGGTATGGGCGGAAAAGTTTAAGCCTTCTCCTTTTCGAAATCTACAAAAGAGTTCCTTTGCGTGCAAGTACTCTCTGAACACGTCACTATGGTTTGCGGCAATTCTATTATGTCCTGAACCACCCCCCCTTCCCAAAAAAAAACGTGATACCTAGTAACTAATTTCAAACAATTCCGAATTTAAAGGAAACCATTTATACTTATATATCATTAAATATCGAATGACTATAACAGATATCGTAAAATAAACAAATTGTGACGGCTGAAATGCGAAAGCAGAATTGATTTTAAAATTATGCTTACATGTTTACGTCTTTAACTCGTAAGCTTCTATATACAAACGCGTTTATTCTTTATTTGACATTTCATTCTGTGTAATATCATGGGACACAATTAGATAGTGAATAAAATATATAAATAGATGTATTCGCATTTGTCGTAAATCTTTCTCAGTATTATACACCAGAATGCTTAGGAATTGTGGCACAAAAAGAAATCTGATCAAACCACGACAAATGATTTTTTACGCGTTTATAATAAAAAACCTCGATCACCGAGCTGTCTGTTTTACCCTTACCGCGACTCATCCCTAAATTTGCAGAGAACCAGTTTTCCTGTCGAAGGTCTGCTGTTTCGTTGGGTACTGCAGCTCTTCCTTATAAACACTCGACGCCATATTAATTAGACTAATATAATGTTTGAAAATAGTGTTAAATTAACTTCATTCATACATACAAATAATGCTAACGCGAAAGCGCGACGTGAAAAAATGTTACTATTCCGCCTTCGTCTTTCTCGCTTTTTCAGTTTTAAAAAATTCGAAGTCAAATACGAGATGTACGCCTTGTCACGCGAGGTCAAATATTTTTTTAATTCATTGTGTGTGTTTTTTTTTTCATTTCTTTTTTTAAATAAAATTGCTCTATGTGATGTTTATATTCCGTCACAGATGCGTTAGTTATATATTGGGGGAATTTCCATTTATGATTTATAACTTTAGACTCGAATTTTTCCGCTTTAAAAAATTCGAAGACAAATACGAGACGTACGCCTTGGCACGCGAGTTCAATTTGTTTAAAGTCATTGTGTGTGTATTTTTTTATTTTATTTTGTTAATAAAATGACACTATGTGATGTTTATATTAAGTCACAGATGCATATATAACCGGGAAATTTCCATTGGTATTATTTATAATTTTAGACCTGTTTTAGCCTTATTATTATGTTAGACGATACATAAATAAGGACATAACAGTTGAAATTTGTATACTAATATTTGCGAGTGGAACGAATTTTTACATTTCAAAATATTGATTTCACTAACCGGAAGTTGAATAGGCGGATTGGAGCGATCAGCCCAAATCGATCCGTCCGATCAGTCAAATCGTTCGGAATCCGTCAATTGATGGATGGACAGATTGAGAACGATCTGACAGATTGGGAACGATTTGACTGATCCGACTGATTGATAACTGATCGCTGACGGATCGCTGACGGATTGATAAAAGTGTTGCGTTTTCAATCTCAAGTACTGTAATACAATAAATGATTTCGTACATGTCCATTCTCGAATGCTAAATAAAAGCCGACATTACCACAAACTGCATGTATGCATAGTTAACGATAGAAATTTAAATATATTGATTCCTTTTGTCAACATCATGTCTTAAAATCTAGAATCTTATGCGAATATAATAAAAGATATTAACTACATACTTGTATATTGATCTTGAGCTTCAGTCTTTCTAAGAGTGAATTTATCACTTGTGTAATAAACTATAATATACATGATAATAAGACTAATCATACCAACAAAGGGTTTCAAACGAAGAATATTGTGTTACTGTTGTAAATTTTTATTGGTGAAAACATGTTTTGTCTCGGATGACAATAAAGATACGTGTAAAGGATTTCGCACAAAATTATTATATTACTAATTATTCGTTATCGCCTAAACCATGATGTTAAACGCGCAACTTTAACAGTTTGTATGTTCTCGTGTTTTATTCATTTAAGTTCTTTAGTTTCTAAATGAAGTAATAGCTCAGTAATACCTTTTTAGATACACACACTACAGCATTTGAGCTTGTGTCAAAAAAGTCATTATTCAATCTCTTAGCAAGATGATTGTCACAATGAAAAATCAATGTTGTGTCGACATTCTAATATAATTGCTTATTTATGCTTATATCTGGTTTTTACAGTTGAGTTTCTTTAAGGTTTCAATATGTAATTTAGTAAAAGATATAATAACCCCTTCGTACATTTTGAAAGTTTTACACTTTGCACTCTAAACGAAGCCTTATTTATTGCTGTCTCCCATTAGTTAGCATCAATTCAAGACATAAAAATCGAAGCATCAAGTGGTTTTCATTTTGTTTTGCTTTGTTTCTGTTTGTGTTTTGTGCATTTGTGTTAATTCATCACAGATTTTTCGTAAATTGTGTCTTACCTAAATACCTTTCTGTACTGAATGGCTCTGTAGACGGTATGTCGACACATCCGTTTTCTTTATCACATCTTGTTTTATAAATTGCATAAACAATCCCGTAGTTACTTTTACGTAAGATTATTATGTTTTTAATTAGATGTTATTATCAAAATGATAGTTTTATAAAGTAAATTGTAATTAATAAAGAATATTCGCAAATGTATTATATATAAAATACAACGTTAACAGAGCCGACTTTAACACTTACGTGTTATGTATCACACCGCATTTATGTTGCAAGCTATCCAATTGGATAAGTCTTTAGTGTAAAGTTATATGCTGTGTTCGAACTGTTGCGCTAAGTGTAATGGTAAGTTAATATCGCATTGCGAAAAATTATACAACGTTTGACATTAAAGGTCTGCATTTGATCAACATTTATATAAAATGTATGATTGCATACCATATTTCTGTTAAAATTGCAAATCACTACAAAAAGTGGTAAAATAGACAACTTTACTTTTCAAATACCTTTGAAATGTGCTGCAGAAACATTGTTTAAGACATTTGTATCCATACATATTTTCCGAGCATGGTAGGCATTTCTGACCTTGTTTAGAACTGGATCCATTTTTACAAACTAAAAATAATGCAAAGGCTAATAATCTTTTCCTTAAAGATCTTTTACAATTTATAATTGCAGTTCTTTTTAAATATGTGAGCATAACTGTTAACAACAGACAAATTTTAGTCTTGTTAAGTTTTATTCGGCATAATCATCATTTGTTTTCTTCTTGTAAGAGACAAATGAGGAAGTAGCGAATACAGTACTTATCCTTCTATATTCTCTCAATAACATATAGTGGCATATAAAGTAAAGAATCTTCAATTAAGTGAATTAGATCCCGTCATCACGATCTTAAAAATTTTATATGCAATATTTGAAGGCAAAATAATTAACATGTTAAAGAGATATATGCACGAAAACGTGTTATGCCAATATACCTAAGGGCATAAGGAATGTAATCACCATAGAATATAAATCATTTTTTGTCTATATAACAATGACTACTTCAATGTATTGTTCATAGCAAAATGCACTTGATTGTTTTATAGAAAATTTATGCTTTATTGTTTTTCGTGTGAATATGATATTGATTATAATGCTTCCTAAATGTTCGTATTTAGTCAAGGAACACTTTTTCAAAATACAACGTGTAAGTATAATATGTCAAGTTGTTAGTATACTATTGATACACGAAATATTGACAAGAGATTTAAACTATACTTAAAGACACACACTTTTTCGCTCAGATTTTACTGGTATTTTTTAATTATTCTATGTTGTACGTTTGCATTACGGATTACAGAAATTAAATAGAAATTATTCTCCAACAATTACATGTTTATATTTTATGCATTGCCATTGTTATTTATATCTCGCAAAATCATGAGTCATTGTAAGTCAGCCTAATTTGTTTTTAAAAAAGATCATTTATTGTTTGCAATACTTCGTTTTCTTTGGTGACTTTCAATGCTATTGGGACATTTTTTCGTCATCAACCACAAACGTCATTACCCGAAAAGTTTCGAAAAGGCAACAATTGCCTGCTCATAGTTTACGCTTTCGTTCTAATTTATGTCAAAATTAACTATGGAAAATCACACTATCAAAACGAAAAAAACGTCACATTTCAAAACGCTGATAAATAATTGTGAAATAAATTCGCACATTTTCTATATCATTAGGAGAGCATTACCGGTAAACAGTGTTCATTTGTCACGCAAAAAACATCATTTCAGACACCTTGACTTTTATTATAGTTTAGTTCGTGATGACGCAAAGGTCATATGTTCTAAACACCCATTGTGTTATGTCAAAAATGCCAACCTAACAAAGATTTGGCTTTCACTACGACGTTACTTAATATTCTTAAGTAACATTCTTACTTTGGCATCTACCATCTTTTTCTTCGTAGTTATAGCAACACTGCTTTTTTCTGCAAATATAAATACTACATTGCAATTCTGATATCAAAACTAGCTATATTGCATATGATCTTAAGCTCTATATGTATGTTTGCTTTTAAAATTATATGAAAAAACTATTTTTGCTAAATCATAAGTCGTTTATTATAAATTTACCTCCGACAAAACATTTTTTGTATTCAAAAGACAAACGTGTGGGAAAATTATGGGGAAAGAAGATAATGAGTATGATCCGCCATCAAATAGAATGATGGGCAGACGAAGTTGTTTTTTTAACATGTTTTTTATGTCAATGGTTTTTTTGTGTTTAAAATTTACTTTCTTTTCAGCTTGTATTTTTTAATATATTTATTTGTTGATGATTTGATACTTTATGCAGTTGAGAACAAAGGTACACATCAATATACCGTATTGTGCTCGCTGTAAGTCAAAACAAACTATGAAGGATAAAGCTTGTCATAATTTAATATGTAAGTAGGGCTTTGGGAAGATTGACCAAATAATGATTTTTTTTAATGATTTAATAGTTGTCATTAAAACTTAAAATGATCATAAGCCATGTATTGGTACGAAATCGTTTTGTGGAATCCGTCGGTGCTAATACGTATGATTTTCCTCGCGTTGTTACAAAAAAGACTGTATACGTAACACAAATTTCAAACAACTGAACAGTATCAAAAGACACAACCAAACCTTTGTTATCATAGAGCAACGTTATATAATTATAGTCTATAATAAATTATTGTACTGTTGGTATGCTCATTCAAATCTTAAATGTTTTCATGGTATTAAAATTATGCAACAAACTCAACAAATACAGACTGCATGTGATCCGACTTTAGGGACAGCTCATTAAGTTACATCATGACGGTGAAAAGTGATAATGTGACGCATGCGGGTGTGACTTTTCTACAAAGGATCTATAATTAGTATTGACATTGTTCATATGAATATTTGCTGAATTCTGTAAATTCTATAAATAAAATAAATAAAACAGTTTATAATGTTGATATAATCATCAACTAAATCACAAAAGAACTGCAGCAGCGTCAGAAACACAGACCTACGTGAAATAAGTTGGAAACAGAGTTCTGATATTTATTTTCGAAGGTTGACTAAGAATATAGTTGAAGAGCTGTATTCAATATATATATCAATGTGCAGTCATTCAAGTACTCTTCTTTATTTCCAATCTACACAACAAAGTGGACATGAATGTTCGAGATAGGTATTATTGGATAACACTTTCAGGGGTCTGTTTTGACTTGTTTGATTTGAGTTTTTTGTTAGGCGTGGATTTGTTATTGCATACTTTGAATAAGTTTTATTAATACTTTGGTATCCTAACATTTACTTAAATATTAAATGGTTCAAATTATTGAAACATTACATTATTTACATATTAAACAAAAAAGGTAGACAAAAAGCTTGTAAATAGAAGAGCTATTTGATCTTCTTCTGTAAACAAAAAAAAAGGAGAGTAATACATTGTGAATCATGATGTGTGATAAATGCCATCTACAATTTAAATTACTTGATAATACAACAATTGCAGTTCACAAAGGTGTTTGCTTTTGTCCAGAATAGCATATTTACTTACCCATTGTCACCATCGCACACATGAGGTCCCTCTAGACCAATAGTTACTTGCGTATACAAGAGTAATACAACCGATATTTGAAAGGACATTTTGAAAATATAATTTTTCATGTTTTCAAACACAATCGGAAAAGGGAAATATTAGTACTATGTGTATTGAAACGGAAGGATGTATTAATCATTCGAGTATAAAATGATCTAAATTATGTTATAACAAATGTAATTTAAACTTATTAATGATTTCAAAATGCCTATGACCGTATTTGGAAAGTCTTCTTTATCGTGAATAAGTTAGCAATATAGTTTAGTTCTGTGAATGGGATATGACATTTTAAAAATAAAAACGTTATAAATATATTAAGGATAGTAAGTATCGCATCTTCGGAGATGTATATGCGCAGTTATTGTCAATCTGATCTTGTTTTGTTAATACATATTAATGGTTAGTTGCGGTCAAACGAACATCACAGTTCCAACATCATTAGATTTTTTTAACATCAATTTAATATAACTTTAAAAAGATCGAACAATTGTCATATTCTGGGTTTTCCAAGGTCCTGCTTTTTTAATATATCAGGCTATAGGTCTTTACATAATTATTCACAATTGTCCAACACCCCAAAAGTAGGATACATCCCAGAAAATCCCACATCCTTACACTACGAGGAAAACTAGACCATCCACGTATTAGCATGCACATTAAAATTAAAAAAATATATATTTTTAACGACATTTTCTATACAAGTTTTTATTTGGGAGTTGTCCGAAGTTTTTGTTCTAAATTATGTTGTTAATCGTGCATATTCAGGACCAGGAAGCTGCAGAAGAAATTGAATTCTATCAACACAACTCTAGTGTTGAATAATTTAATTTGTTTTTAAGACGGAATCTTTTTGGCCAATTCCAATGGAGCACGCATATTATACAATGGTCACGTGGCCGATTCTTACACCATTAGATTTATAATAGTTCCATAACGTCATCACAAAGTACGTGTTATGTTCCGAAATTTGAAATATTCTTTAAATATTTTACAGATTCTATCATCCACTTGAAGCCATCTGTATCCTACTGTTTGTCTAAGCATGAACATGTAGTCTGAACTATGCGATAAGTCACATTTCCTCTTCATTTAAATAATTATGGTCTTTCTAGTCTTTCTTATGATAAATATTATTATTTTTCTTCTTTCACGGAGATTTGCCAAAAAGTATCTCGTCATATCATTACGATACTTGGTACCCTTAATCGGGCATATCCAGAGATGGCATGGCTCATGCTTTTAGACCGATCTATTTTTAGTAACAGAGTAATCTGTCCCAACACAAAAACCCTTGTTAGCAGATAAACTGAGAAACTTTACCGATTCTCAAAATATGAAGAGTACAAAATGAAGGCTGCCCTATGGCGCTGTTTTAACATTCAAAATTTTCTTCTTATCAACTTCCTGTTAACGCGTTTTTGACCCGAAAATTGACACCAGTT
This sequence comes from Limnoperna fortunei, assembly GCA_944474755.1. Classification (NCBI taxonomy): domain Eukaryota; kingdom Metazoa; phylum Mollusca; class Bivalvia; order Mytilida; family Modiolidae; genus Limnoperna; species Limnoperna fortunei. The sequence goes on along the minus strand of OX104124.1, from coordinate 9,624,847 downwards.
GTAAAAAAATTTTTTCTCGAAAACTCGAAGTCCTTGGGACTTGGGACCACCACCATTGATCCTGTGACATATATTACATTTCAAAATGTCAAGGTCAAAGGTCAAAAGTCAAGGTCAAAGTTCTTCATAGGTCTTGTTAGCAGAATATCTCATAAACCATAAAAGATATAAGCAGAAAATAAATGGGAAAAATACTTCTCTTATCAACAACTTTACTTGGTACATTGGCCCGAAGCTGTGCGATGAACCGTTTTCCATTTACAGCCCTTGACGCGTTTCGGTTAATGGTTTTTTTTTGTTACAACTTGAAAACAGCTAGAGATAATACAGTAAACATATAGGATTAGTGATCAGACGGAAAAGAGCTTCAATTTGAGTCAAGATCAAAGGTCATAGGTCAAGGTCATACCATAGCAACGAGGTAACTGTTATAAAAATTCCTTAGCAACCATATATCTTTAGAATCAGAAGGATGCACTTCTTTTGAAATATGTCATTTAATGACCAGAAGTTGCATTTTGTCCCTAGCAAAGGGCATAAACGTCCTAAACAACCATTTATTTGTTTATTTATTTATTTACCTTCTTTACTCAAATAACTCATTTTTATTACTAGAAGTGACATTTTGTGCTAATCAACAGACACGAAGCCCATAGAATGACATATATTTTCTGATTTTAGAGATCCAAGGGGAAAGACCATCTCATTTGTTCTCAGAACAAATGGCGATTCAATTATTTTTTATCTTGTGATAAATGTGATAAATTCTTATGAAATTGCCAAGCTGTTTATTATACATTTAAGCTTTGTTTAACGCTACGTTTAGCAATATCGTGGTATCCAGTTTTTAAATTGGGAGGAAGCCGGAGTACCCAAACAAACCCAGCCTTCATTGTATCCTGCCCGTGGAGAAACTCGAAGTCAGTGTTGACAAGCCACATGATCAATAGTAGACTAACTATCGTAACCACTCGCAAACATTTGTATTGAGGTAATTCATCATGTTCGCAGCACAACTATTCGAGCTATGTTTGTTTAAACTGTATTGAATTACATTCATTTTTTTTCAGAACTGTCTCCCTTTGGTTATTTAATGTTGACGAATATATTTTTAACAACTTTTAAATATCCTTTTCCTAGAGGTCTGAGGAAAATTCCTGCAATTTCAAATGTTTGGAAGCGTGAAAATTAACATCTTTGACTGGACGTTTTTTTAAACACTGTTTTTATGCGAACTGATATTAAAGGTATTTTCCTCAATCCGATTTAATCAGCTGTTACGTTCGCTCTGTATACTACGTTTAGTCGTCTAGTACGTAAATATTTGTTCTCTTTGCATATCTAAGTTGAAGCATATTTTAATAGATTGTATATACTTAAATTTCGAAAATAAGAAAACCCACCTGTTTGAAGACCAAAACGCTCGACAACGATTTCGGCTTTCGAAGGTATGATGAAAAACCTCCAACTTATAAAACTGTTTTGGGGATTTTTACCCTAACACAATAGGATAAACAGTTAATTATTGATTATTTTGAACCAGTGTGTCACAGATATGGTTGTCAGGTTATTATGAGACTGACAGCAGGTACAGTATGCCCAACTTCAACCTTTTAACTTCAAAATTTGTCTGTTATCCTGTAAAATGTCATGTGTTCCTGTACGGGTATTTGACCAAGAAAAACCATTTGTCATAATATAGATGTTAATTGTCGGAAGTATATAAAACCTTATATAAACAAACAAACACACACACAAACAGACAGTTTAATACATTTGCTACAATGTTTAGAATATCTTCTGTAATTCCTTATAATGTGCTTCTATATCTTGTCTTGACATGAGATCCACCAGGCCCCTGTATTCTGTTTGATTTAAATCAACCAAAAAATTCCCTATGATGTCATGTCCGATTACTATCATTTTTATTTCCTGTAGTGAAATCCAACGTTTTGTTTGGCAAGTCCTTATCAAGCTATAAAACAAAAACAAAACTCAATACTGCTCTATCCATAAGTACATCGTTAATGTCTCCCAACGACAGTTTAAATGTTAAATGTTTTTGAAGAAATTTGTCTGTTATTTAAATGGTATCACGGGTGAAATCAAGGTTTCAATAGTTTGTAATTATGTCCACTGGTATTTTTCTTGTTAACCGTAAAAAATATCATATATATTAAATCTGAAATATGTAAAGTTTTGAGTATGTTCAATGTTTATCATAGGGAAATTTTTTTAAGATCCTTAACTAATTTAGGTGTGTTTACTTCGTTGCACTTTGTCAACAAAAATTATATCATATTTTTCTTTAAATGCGGATACAAAATAATATTTCCAATAATCCAGGAATCCTCTGCCGTCCAACACGTCCAAGCTCGAGGATTCTATAACAACACTCCATGTAATTATTGGTTGATTGAATTTGTGTTAAGTGCGAGAACGAGTTAGCAAACAATAAATCAACGGGGAATTGGGCTGGACCAATTGGACGACAATACTTACTGCCTCTGGAAAATTTTCAATGCAGATGCAATTTTCACTGGTTAGATTGTTATAAAGGACTAGGTTCACGGAGTACCAATTTTGGCCCTATACTGAAAAACACTTTTGTTGTGTCATTCTGGTAGAATAAGCTTTAATTTAGTGTAAAATGCAGTTTTTATTGTTTTTCTTATGTTTTTGCTAATTTTGGGGTCAAAACTGCTAAAATGAACGGAAAATCACAAATTTCTGGAAAAAGACAGTAAAACTTGAAAAAAACATATAATTGTAATATTTTGCATAAAACATTTATGTCAATCATAATTTTCATATAAACAGATTTATAATCGCTCTCAACAACATATATTAGTATTTTGCGGGTGAAAGATGATTTTTTAGCAGAAATTCACAGATTTCTGGAAATTAATAATAAAAAGTGAAAGTAACATTATGTGATTGTCATAAAAAGGCACATAATGCATTTTCGCCTTTAGTTTTCATTTAAATATTATTGTTAATAGTAGCACCAAATGATAAGTGATTTTTTGGTAAAAAGTTGCATTTTAATTAAATATGTTCGATTTCTGGAAATAATAAATACAAATTAAGAGCTACAGTGAACAATTGTAATCAGTGACAAATGGCAATAAATTCAGTTGCAGTTTTCATAAGAATACTATTTCTTCATATCATTTATATATTAATATTACATAAAGACATATCAGAAAAAAAGACATATGTCTGATTTTGGTGAATATAAAAAAAGTTGAAAAGCACAATTAAATTAATTGTAAAAATGGCGTGTTATGTTATTTTTAGATACTACAGTTTTCTAATACGTTTTTAATACTATTAACCAAAAATCACAGATTTGTCAATGAAGTATGAAAAAAAATAATTTGACTAATAAATGGTGGAAAGAATTTACTTCACTTATAGTTTGAAACAAATAAGTTTTTTATGTCTTTCATAGAAATATAGGAATTTTAGGTAAAATGCATTTAAGTTGAAAAAAGGAATCACAGACTTTTGGAAATAATCAATATAAGAGATAATTGCAAACAATGGAAAATTATTATAACTACTTTAAAAATACATACAGGATATTACACACACGTGATTTTATTTATGCTAGAGCTGATATGCTGTTGTCGTTGGTAACATCATCGATATCACCCCACCGTCTTTGGAAACACAATCAGGGTTATTACCGGGTTACAACTACTTGGCAAATATCACTGCTAAATATGTGATAATAATTACTATACTTCAGGCAAAAAATCTATCTTTTTATTGGACCGTAACCATATGTTAATTTCAACCGATTCCGATTTTAGCCTCGCCCCGTCCATTATAGCAACGGGTGTTAATTCCTGGTGCTTTCCTCACATAGGATGATATAAAAAAATTAACACCCACTCATAATGGACATTGCCGAACTGTAAAATTACCACCCGCTTCAGCCGAAGAAAATTGCCAACCTGGAAAATGATCAGCCTTTCCATGCAAATATGTCGATGACCCAACAAAAATAGGACAATGGGCAATTATTATTTGAAAAACAAATAGCAGACAAAAAAAGCATTTTCCATTAAAAATGTATTTCAGTACAGTATCTATATGATAGTTCAGGTTTCTTCTTAAGATAATAGGAATTCAGTATAATAAAAATAATACTGGCTTTAAACTCAGGTTTTAGGATAGATCACCATATGAAGAAACAAATTATCGCCCTCGACTTCGTCTCGGGTGATAATTTTATCTTTATGTGATAATCTAATCTAACACATATGATATTATTTTACTCTACTATTTTATCAGTGGAACTTGCAATACTTATAAATGGTCGACTCGTGCACACCGTATGTTGTAATGCTGAGGAAATATTGACTTATACACCTGTTAATGTTAGTGCATTACTGTAAATTGATTGATAGACCATCACTTATTCTTAGTAGTGTGTCATAAAGGATGCGCGACTAAACCATTTATTTGTACCGCTTTCATTAAGACATAAGAAAAAGTGTCGAGTTAAAAGGTGAGTAAGGCCAGTCAGTTTAGTTAGTTTAAGCAATATAGCAATATATAGAAAACTGCTACTCTTCAATGGCACTTGAATCGGAGTCTGAATCGCTCTGGTCTAGTATATATGCATCTTTGACAAACTCTCTCCAATCCTTTACACCAAAATTACTTTTTGAAGTGTGTCTATCATAGCCAAGATACCACAGCACAGCTGCTATGTGGGAACACACCGCGACAACCCTAGCTCCGGCGCGACACTTGCAGAACCACGCAGTAATATTAGACTCAGTAAACTTGATCCATAATAGATATTGTTTTGATGAAATATGCCTGCTTTGTACTTTCACTCTTAACAGACCCGGGTCTTCCTTGAAAATTAAAATGTCACTTTCTTCACCCAAAGTGGGCTCAACTTCAGCTGATATGTTCCACATTTTATATTCCTGAGATCTTCGTCACTTAGTTTAGGAAAATCTTCTAAACCATCGGCAGTACTCCATTTAGAAGACCTCCTCTCCAACGCATTTTCCTCCACAAATGCTTTCAGGCTGTTTACTTGGGTAGATAGGTGTATCATCTTGGCACCCAAAACCTCATCTTCTGCAGACAAGCCAGTGGACAGTTGTGGATAAAATTTGTTGCTGATTGCACAAACGTTTTTTATATTATCCTGAAAGTATGGAACTTGACTTGTTGGTAAAGTGTTCGAGAAATATTTAAATCTTTTAATTCTTGAGTTTGCTGCTTCCACTACCCATCTTATCTACAAATACATGTACATTAGTTGATACAAAATTAATTACCGCACCATGTAAACATCATACATTTCCAGGGGTAACAATTTCAACATTAAAACTATGCTCACTTAATAAAATACTTTTTATGACTGTAATACATATATATGGCAATATGCAAAACAGTTATACAGCAGTTGTACATTATTTTGAAGTCGTTTGTTTTTGTTTGTTTCAATGATGTTTTACGCCACTTTCAGCAATTTTTCAGCTAAGTCATGGCGTCCAGTTTTTATTGAGGGATGAAGCCGGAGTACCCTAAGAGAACCCCCGAGCTTCGGTAGGAAAACTGGCAATCCTTGTCAATTAAGATTGGAGTTAAGTACACCCTGTCCGCAATGAGACTGGAACCCGAAACCTCAGTGTTGAAATACCACTTGATCAATAGTAACTACCTTAACCACTTGGCCACCGGACCCCTTTTTGAAGTCGTGAAATACTTGTTTTATAACGTATGATCTAAATAAACTTTAAAAAAATTCTGATTGTGTCTTCTAGTAGTGTTGTGTTTTAATGATACAACTATATGCAAATTCTGTTATTTAGGTGAAACTTAACGTTACTTCAATTTCGTCCCGTATTGCCCATTTGTATGCTTCTCATTATCTTCTACAGATTGAAATAATATCTTTTTGGTATTACCAAAATCACCAGAAAAATAGTCTTTATCAATCAATGCTTTGATTTATACTAAGCATATTGTTAAGCTTTTAATGGAATACTTAATAATTTATTGTTTGTTTGTTTGAATGATGCTTAGCGCCACTTTTTTCATTTTTTTTTGTTCATGCAGCTATATCATGGCGTCCAGTTTTTATTGGGGCAGGAAGCCGGAATGTCCCTAGAAAACACCGATCTCCGGTAGGAAAAATAATATTTTAAAATATAATACTATTAATACAGCTTTGAACAACTATTGATTTAAAATATACCAATTATATGTTTGGAGACTTAATACATAAGCTACCCCTTATTTGCTCTGCAACACCATATGCCCCTAACCTTAAAAAAAATTATAATTTAATTTTAACACAAAACACAAAAATGTGCCGGTAGTGTTGTCTCCAAGTACATGTGATAAGAACTTCTTTGTCACTTACCTTGGTAACTAGTCTACTAAGAGTAGCATCTTCAGTTGACATTTGCTTATCTCCTTTATTCATTAACTTGGGCATTTCTGCTTGAATTCTCAGGGATTCTAAATATAGAAGTGCGTCTCTAAAGCCTCGATCTACTATAAAAATATCATCTCCAGTCACCCAGTTCCTAATTTCTTCAATATTATTATTTAATATGTGTTGTAATATTGACGCATTATTGTTTTTGGCATCAGCTAGGTAAGGACCAATCAAAGCTATAAAATAACCAGTGGTCGTGACGATCACCATTGGTTTAACCAATGGCCTCCCTTTGTGTGTGCTATACGAACGTAGTTGAAAGAGAAAATTGTTACTTTTTTCAATAAAGATGTATGTACCATCAATAACAAGTATAGCTTGGTTGTTAGCAACATTTCCAAATAATGACTGTGCCAAAGGTCTGGTGTGACAATCAATAACTTGTTGTCGGCTTATGTGGTTGAATCCCAAATATTTAGGTGAAAAATGTTGAATTAAAACTTTTCTGACGGATGATATGGCTCTACGCACACTGGATTTAGAAACATGAAAAATTGTTGAGAGAAAGGTATTTGAAAGTCCAGATTTCATTTTACAGAGGTATATTGCAACAGTTGTTTTAATACTTCGAACTGGGGTATTCTTAAGGAATTGGCATATCTCTTTATAAAACTCCTTAAACTTGAGTCCTTTAAGACCTGTAAGTTCTAACAAGTCATGGTCTCTTAAATTAGAAGAGTCATCAAAATCTAGCCTTTTTGTCTCATTATTATAAACATAATTCACGCATACGATTAAATATTTCTGCTACGTATGTTCTATTCACAAACGATTTATCTACAATCGGAAGATTTTTTAATGCATCCTCAACAAGCAACCCATCTTTCAGATGACCGGGGCAGCATCTGCTGCCAGCTGGAATTAAAACATTGTTTTTGATAAATGCAGTTGTGCGGCAATCCGATGTTATGACGACAAGTTTTGGCCCGGTTTCTTGCAGATGCAGCAATACCCATGACTTTTAGATGTTATGGACTTGGAAGGTTTATTTGTTGTACTGTTTGTTGAGTTGCGACTCTCGTTGATACTTCTTTAGGAGAGTTTCTGGTTTCATTTCGACACTGGTGCCTACACTAATTGCAAATTACGGAGTTTAACCCATTTTCAATCAAAAACTTTTTCCGTAGAACTTTGGCCACATCCTTAGTAACTGTGCGTCTCTCAGTCGTCTTTGTTCTTTTAGAGCATAATATACATTCAAAGTAGTTGGTTTTATTTTTTGGCACTGTAGGAGTTTCTGAAAAAAAAATTCAACATGCATTTACTTAATTAGCCTACAATTTACTAATGTAGATTATAACAGGCAAATAGCTGAATTTGAATAATACACATTTCTGAGATTTCTCAACTTTTGCAAATTATCATGGTATAGTTAGCATATTTATTTCAATGATTGAAGGTTGAAAAGTAACACAGTTATTTAATTTATTAATAATTGATTTTTAAGATAATTGTTAATAAACTATTTTTATTATGGATTTATTTACTGGAATAATTTATTTCCATGTATTTACATGTACTGTGGTATTGGTAGAATTATCTCACTGTTTTAGTTCTAGTTTTTATTTTATTTTTTAAAATTGAATATCTACAATAATTATCAATTTTGGAAAATGTAAAATATTTTGTTTTGGTTTTTTTAAGGTTTTAATGATTAGATTTTGTTCGCAACAATACTTGTCAAATACAATACAAATGTTATATTAGAAAATACCTTGATAGAGTAAAAAACATTTTTCCCTTAAGGGAGATATCAACGGGCTATCTTCATTTGAGTTTGGAATTACGCATGTTAATCATTTCACTTAAAGATAAACATTAGACTTTAACTTAGGCGAACGGAACTTGAAAAAAATATCAACCGGAAAGGAGAATATTTCATTTGATTCACCAAGTCGGGTTACTAATTGCAGATACAAAATTGATGGAAAAAAAAGACCAAAAGATGAAGGAACGTATCTACATACAGTTCCGTGCACAAATACATCATTTATTAGTTAGAAATGCTCACGGACGGACAGATATACCGTCTTGTAATAGTTTTCATTGTCCGGCTCGGCTAGCTTTTATAATTATCTCCCCTGAATATAACTGATACATTAATTAATTACATTATTTCTATACAATTAACAGAAGTTCCTTTTTTGTCGAAACATTTTAAGTAATTATTTAAATACATGCCATTTTGTATTATTCATAATGTACATATTTCAAAATCTCTCTTTCTTTTGTTATTTTTATTGCTTTAAATACCATGTGCGACATTCATAAAAAATTCAATTAGTCCATTTATTTTTGAAAAGTGTCGTCTGCTTCCTCAAAAACCTTCCAGAATACTACCTGACGGTGGCCTGTTGGTTATGATACTGATAAAATTTTAATTTTGAAAACAAAACACAAGTCAATCCATTATATAACTAAACAAAAGCAGAATTATCGCGAGTCCAGTTACATTTGGTGTATGATCATTGTTCACTGTATTATCAGAAATGTATATGGAAATTCCGATTATTACAAATATATTGCACTGATTAAACTCATATCTGAACAAAATAAAAATGTTAATTTTTACAAATCAATATATTGTCATGTGTTGAGAAAATACTGTATGGTACCATACTTCACTGGTTGTTAGGAAGTTCGGCTTGCTGATTGTAACATTCCTGACATTTTATAAAAAAATACAGTAGTGTGTCAACTCCAACATCGGATTCTTAAAAATACCAGAAAGTAGTACAAGATCATCTGTTTACCTTATTCTATAGCTGCCACTGTTTACGGTGTTTTCATCTCGATCATTCATCTCTGAATCAAAGTTTTCTTATCCGACCGAACCCGACTTTAAAATTACGCGATGTGTCTCCTTGGAAACAAAAAAACGAATTTTGCAAAATATACGATTTTGAAACCTTTCACCGTTGTTTCAATAAAAACTTTTATTTGAAAATTTAATAAACATGAACTAAATTTAATTTAATAGGTTATAATATAACTCTATTTGATTGCGGGAACATTTTGGGGCATGAAATAGGTAAAATACTGTATGTAAAACTTACGAATACTTTCGACCGTGGGCTTGATTGTTCAAAGTATTTCGATACATTTTAGTGCATTATTGGACAATTAAACATTAGTATCGTTTTTAACGAATTATCTACTCAAAATTTCGGCACTATAACCGGTTGAAAATGTTAGTTTTTCATTAAAGTGGTCAAAATTACGTCAAATGAAGATGCTTATTTATACCCGATTATGTGGTATAGCGTTACTATTTTTTTTTAACATTACGGTAGGGCGCCACACCTCGCCCACCATTTTTTTTCACAGTTCCGTTCTGAAAAACTTTTTCTTTCATCTTATGTTAAAATAATGGTGGGCGAGGGCTGGCGCCACTATGTTTAACAATGAAATATGGTGAAATTTTCATAAAAATGACCAAATAAAAGGATTATGTCATTTTTATTTGTCCTGTGTGTACATACCAGTTTAGTATTTGTTTGTGATATGTTATATGTGCTATCAGGGACACATAAGCTGTTCACTGCACAATTTATTATATATCTACATTCTACTTAAAAAAATGTTGGACAACAGGGCAATTTTGATGGGTACTTGGCCCTGATCCTTTGCATTGGCAAGTACTATAGTGTTTGTAATATTTTCATTGTATAGTCTAGTAGGGGCTTTGGATAATAGTTTAGAAAGACGTTGTGCCTAGAAGACAACTGTAATATGGTTTTTCAAAAGTGAAAAAATCGGGAGTGGTTACAGCATTGGATGTTTCTTTTCTTAATGGAACATATTTTATAAAAACAACAGATATAAATAAAAAAAGTAGATTTAGTGCATACAATTACCTGCTGTAAATGGACATTCTTTACTACCAGTATAATGCCATCAATGATTGGAATGGCCTTTTTGTGGATATCAAGAAAATCATTCTTGTGGATATTAAGAAAATCAAAAGTTCACATGCATTTCAAGTTAAGGATTTTCTCTTGGAAAAAAAGTAACTTTTAATAATATTAATACCATATAGTTAAACTATTGAAGAATGGATTCTCTATATATTTTGTAAACCAGATATTTACTGCTTTTACTGCTTAAGTCTAGACCCAGCTATTTTTTGTTTTAAGCTGAAGTTACTCTTTTATCAGGACCCCATTAGAAATATTAAGTCTCTTGGCTTGTTTTTTTAACTCAATCGGTTATCAAATCTAAAATGTATGTTAAAAACTTTACACTAAGATTTTCCTGGTATGAAAGAGGAAGCAATACATGTGCTTTAAACATCCATTTCATGTCAGTCAGAATTTATTAATATTGGTACTAACAAAGTGAAGTAATAGGCCTTAGCAAGATATGTAAGTTTATAAAATTATGTTATTAGGACTTGACTCCAGGCCAACTATATATATTTACTGTTGTGGTGTTTTGCTTATATGTCAATAACTACTCAGCTATATGTATACTGATAAAGTTTCTATGATGTACTGTTAAGTAATGAATGCAATCTATCTAGTATGAAGACAAAAACATTTTTTGTTCAAAACTAGCATGCACAACCCCCCCACACACACACCATTCTTCTTGAAAAAAAGGATGAGGCCAAAAATCCGGTGAGTTATTTTTGTCCATCTTGCTGTTTGTTAATTTTGTAATTTCGTATGAAAATAGCAAAGTAAATAACATTAGCCAAAAGCCAAGGGACAGTTACAAATCCGGATGTAGACAAACACAACACAAAAACCAAAAACATAAAACACAGAAAGAGAGTAACCGAAACCCATTAAAAACCATGGGTGCACTCAGCTTCTCCGAACGAGTAAGCAGTGCCTGCCGCTAATTGGACACCCGTCGAGTTACTCACCGTCATGTCCAGGGAAAAGTCAAATCTAAAATAGTATTGTCTCATCAGTGCGAAAGTCATACGTTTTCCTTAGCTATTACTTGACGTATCTACTTCGTATACATTCCGATGTTAATTCGGCGTCATTTTCACGTTTGACTTAGATGTTGACGTCGTGACAATATCCATAAAATAATACATGACATGTTTGATTGAAACGTGCGGTGGCTTGTGAATAATTAAATTGAATTGTTAATACTATAATAATAATAATTCGAAATGTGTGTAACATATGCAAATCGTTGTGATATTTGTTGTTTATAAGATAAGATATTGGCTTGTTGTGGCACTTAATAACAGGTAACAACTATTTACAAGTGAAGTCAGTTTCATTGTCCATTAAAACTAACCGTAACCCACCGCCCTTTTTCTTCAAATGTACTTGGCTAAAAATAAAGTGTTGTGTCACGTGACTACTTTCGCTTTAAATGTTTAATATTTGGCTTAAAGAAATAAAACAAGAATGCATTGTTTATTGACTGAAGAAAAAATAGATGATTGTATAACTGTTTTTCGTACAAAGTAGTGTCTAAAGGATCGGTTTATATTGCATCATGCAATTTATGTATTTTTTACAATATTGCATTAACATCGCTGCGTGCGGAAATAGATTGTACCACTGTAACCAAAGTGTGGCCTTCGGCAGTAAAATTTGGAGTGTTGGATAGAAATGGAAAATTAAGCTTTTTCAGAATGTTTTTTAACACGTTACATACTATTGTCAGTTACCAGAACTCCTGTATTGTGATTGTCAGATTAAAATTTACAAGTATTTTTTATTTGTTGGGTAATATTATGTTATATGTAATAATAGAAGCCATATGTAATTCAATGTTCTTTTAAAACATGCACCGCTCGCAAGTCCTTAAACGAACCAATATATGTAACAAGATTGTGCATCCAAATATTCGTTTGATGTAGTATCTTCGTAATAGTTGATCTCAACTTCAGTGTCAGATTTGGGAACATGTTCACTAATTTTATAACCAAATTCTTCCTTAGAAGAAGAAATAGATTTGGTATCTGACTGGTTAATCTCTGAAATGCTATTTGTACTTTGAACCATTGCGTTGTTTAAATCGACCTCAATCGGGGGCAAAAGAGCTTCGTTGGGGGCTCCATCCGATTCGGATAAACTGTTCCAATGGGCATTAACATTAGTATATTTTCCTCTTTAGCAGCAAAAACATTACTTTCTAATTTATTGCCGTTTACAATTACTTCATATTTATGAGACCATTCTTTTCAGTTGTCTTGGAGTTGGGCTGAAATATCCCGAGGCGTCGACGCAAATTCCGACCGCTTCCTCATTACTATCATCATCGTTGTTATTCTGTGAGTTGTCAATTGATGACTTGCAAGGATAAAGATAGTCATCATTTGACGACATACTATGGTTGACATTGCTAAAATAAAAATAATTGGGCCTACTAGATCTACTTTCCCTATTTCTATTTACTGTTTCCATTTCTACAGTCCCTGATTCATTAATTTAGATGTACACATTTTCTTGGTTTGTTGATATATTTACACGTTGCATTGACGCACTACGGGTGATTACTGCTCTTTTAAAATGTTTTCTTCTACATTTAAAACCGACAAAGGTTATCCCGATAACAACAATAATAAGTATCACACACACTGAGTAAATGAGCAGTTCGTGGTGAAGAACTCCTGTATTGGAAAAAAACGATGGATAATAATAAGATATAAATCAAAACATCATGACTAATGACTGATTACTACATGAAACCACGTGTTTAAGTACATATGAAAGATTAAGATGCATCTGTAAGTTTACGGAATGAAAGAATGCATGTCTTTCCTAGAACATAATTATCATTAAACAATCAATATGAAGTATGACATTGTCAGTTCGTGTTATTTTTAATTCGTGTAACGTTTAATATATTTTGATATATTTTCTGATATGGTAAGCTACAAATGCTTTTTGCAGAATTACACATGTATCTCCTTTTTACATAAAGCACGATTTCTGTGAATGTGTAAATCATTGAAAGTAAAACCACAATAATTACATGCAGTGCATATAGCAACCACTGACACTAATAATAATAACAACTATTTTCAATCATTTGTCTTGTTAATATTGTAAAAAAACACTATACGTTTACCACAATATAGTTAGAAAATTGCTGATGTCTTTCTTATTTTACATTGTTTTGGAAGACCATCTGTTATTATCTGGAGCTATATATGACAGTTAAGATGACAGAACGTTGGAAATGTGAACACGGTACACGAATTTCCAGACAGCGTATAATATACTAAAGATTACTGTAATGCCGTTTAGAGAATATTTATCCACAAATATGAAAGGTAAAACATTTAATAGTATATTCAACTTCTCTAAAGTTAAAAAATTAAAATATTAAATATTAAAATTAAAATATAATCTAAAAGGGTTTATTTAATTCATACTCTCAAACTGATCATTCATTTGAAAAGTTTTCGTCGTTGATTCACTACTTATAATGTAATACGTATCTACAAAATATTACATAATTATTAGGACCTATCACTCTTGAATTACAGGAGCTAAGCTTACAATCCTTTCTGCGTGTGCGATACATGTTATTAGTTTGTTTAATTTCGTGTTCGTTAGTATAGCAATTGTATCTTTATATAATATTTTTTCAAAACAAAACCTCTCGTGTAAAAACTAAATAATAAAGACTAAAGTGTCTGCAGCGAAGCTGATAAAAACGGTTGTGCAAGTCTCTACGAATAACTTAGCAAAACAAACTAAGAAACAAACTTCGCCATCCTAAAGAGGAAACAATGTGTACAGTTAAAGCTTTGTTTGCACGGTTGTGCTCTTTACTTTTAAATCCGCGTCAGTCGTACACACTGCTGAGATATAAATGGAACAATAGCAATAATACCTCAACTTCCAATTGTTACCGTTTCATTCTTATTTACAAATATTTCAACTGTATATAATACAATAAATAATACAATACGTTATTGCATATACATCCTATTAGTATCGCTGAAAGCAAAAAAAAACGTCCAAACAGAACCACAAGATTGAGGCCTGTCTACGGATGTTATTTTCTAAAAGTAGTAGTCAAAAAGTAGTTGGTCACATCGTTATGTAAGTCTCACAGATAAATCAATTAACAGATGCCTTAATTTAAACTGCTGTTCTCTCGCTTTTTCTTTACCTTTTAATTAACTTTTTACTTGACTTTGACAATTTAACGGCTGTAACACACCGAGTTGCTTTTCGTTCTTAAGCAAATGTGGTGAACCTCGGGTTTTAGTAGTATTCGTGTTGCTTAAGTTTAGATTAATGTTAGACACAACTTTTGAAATCAGAGTTCATGCGCACACATTTATTTAAGAGGTAAGTCTTATATTATCCAAAGGAGTGGCGTACAATGTTTATATAAAACTTAGTTTTGTAAGTCAAGCGACTGTTTGTGATATTTCCGAAATATTAAGCAAGCAAAATTTAATTCGCTTAAAAGAAGAACAATATAATTTGGGTAGAAGAATGTTACAAAGAGAATAAACAAAATATATCTTATATTTTCATGATAATTTTATTTTAATGTACAATTTCAATCCACTGTTTTACACAATGATGACTGCTTGCAAATGCATTCTTAAATGTACAATAAAAGCCGATATTACGACAAACTATAAATAATGTATATGCATAGTTAACGATAGAAACTAAAATTGATTGATTTCATTTCGAACCATCATGTCTTAAAATCTATAATCATGTATTATACAAATTTAATTTAAAGATGTTAAATACATACTTGTATATTGATCTTGAGCTTCAGTCTTTTTCGTAATGAATTTGTCACTTGTGTAATAAACTATAATATACACGATAAGATGACTAACTTCCGGGTTAACACAACATGTATTTTGTTTCTACTGTTGATTAGTTTCAAAATATTTTAGGATTCTTTCTGTAATTTAATTAAAGATATTATTACCACTTCGTTTATTTTTAGAGTATTACAAATGTGTACTGGAATTCGAGCCTTTTTTCTTCTGGACGCCATACAGTCAACAAGTTACATTTCAAAACATAAACTACAGAGTATACAGTTTTTTTCATGCTATTTGGGGTGGCTATTTTTGTTGTTGCTTGTTTTGTTTGTTTGGTTTTTTTTCGTTCGTGTTTTGAGTTTTGCTTTTGATTTGTGTTGAAACACACATATATTGTGTCTCACCTAAATACTTTTCCATACTGAATTTCTCTGTAGACAGAAAATCGACAACACATCCGTTTTCTGCATCACATCTTGTTTTTATAAATAACAAAAAAATTGTGAATATTATTTTATGTAAGAAAATAGTAATTTTAATTAATAAGTTTTAATCTGATTGTAAAATAGTGTTATAAAATAAATTGTGTAGCTAAGGATATTCGTGAACGTATAATCTGTAAACTACACTGTTTACCAGAGTCAATCTAAAGACTTACGTATGAACGTAGCACACCAAATATATGAGATAAGCTGTCCAATTGGTAAAATGTTTGGTATAAAATTTGATGTTCAATTGAATTGGTGCGCTAAGTGGCATGGTAAGTTAATATCGAACGACAAAAGAATTAAATAATGCTGGACATCAAGACTATGCATTTGTTGAAAATTATTATTAACGTAAAAGTGTGATTGCATAACATAACATACGCAAATAGTGTTAAAATAAGAAATTTATTTTACATTTCAAATACCTTTCAAATTTGCTGCAAGAACATCGTTCAAGACATTTGTACCCGTACATATTCTCCGAACATGGTATGCATTTCTGACCTTGTTTAGAAATGGTTCCTTTTTTACAAACTGGAAATAGTACAATTATAAGTGATTGCCCAGAAAGCTGTTGAGTATTACGTACGTTGTAAAAACATGCTCTGCTTTCCATTGCAGGATCTAATTTGTTAAATCTTCTTAGATCAGTATGTTTAAAGTTAAAAATTAAAAATGAAGTATTGTGCTGTAAGATTGCCCACATTTATATTTTTTAATTCTATTTTTTAAGTTTTTTTGCCAGTGCAGTGATTTAAATATACAAGCATGATATGTTACCAACAAATTAAAAATGAATTATTGTGGTGTAAGATTGCCCACGTTTAAACTTTTTAATTATATTTGTAAAGTTTTTTGCCAATTTATTTATACAATATTATTGTTGACCCTAAAGATCTGGATGATGCTGTATAATTAAACAGTAAGTGATTTGTTTTAAATATCCATTTTATTGATACATAAATTTTTCGAGAATACTGACTTTTGATTGGCGGAAAAATATTTTCTATCAGAGGATGGAAAACAAATTTGATCGTCATGGAGACACGCGCCATTTGACGTCATATATTACTCCACGGGAAACTAATAGTTTTTGTGTTGAACTGCTTTTAAAAAAAATTACAATAAATTACAAAAAATTAATATAATCCGCGGATTATACAATGTGTCAAACGAAAATTTTGTTATCCCTCGATGGAGAAAATATTTTTAGTAGTTAATTCTTAAATGCAATATTAATGTTGACCCTTTACATCTTTATGATGAGGCATAATAAAAAAGTAATTGCAGCGTTTCGAATTTGCCAGCATGATATGTTACCAACAGGGAAACCAAATTTCATAATAATCTGCATGTCGTCCTTATACTTTTTCTTCGGAAATGTCACATTGTAAGTCAGGCATTTTTGTTTCGAAGGGGAACAGGCGTTGTTTACAAAAGTGTGTCTGCTTTTGCGATCTTCAATGGTATTCAGACTAACCAAGAAACTTTTGTCGCCTCAACCTCAAACGACATTTGTCATGCGAAAGCATAATTTCAGACATGATGAAAATTAGTATACATGTAGTTTAAGGTTCTCGTATGCTGCAAACACTCATTTTAATATGTTTAAAGCCTGCATATGAATACTGGCCATGCAACGTTTCATTCAAATGACATGTTTATTGTACTATTTCTATCAACATTCTTACTTTGGCATTTACCATCTTTTTCTTCGTAGTTAAAGCAACAATGTATCTTTCTGCAAATAAAAATTATACATTTACATTTTGATATCGAACTAGAATATTGCATAAGACTCAATATGTATTTTTGCTTTAAGTTTATCTGAAAAACAACTTTTTACATCAAAGGTTAATGATGCAACTTCAGACAGAATACATTTGATAAACGTGTTTTGTATTCAATAAATAATCGTGTGATTTTTTTTAAAAAAGTCATGGGAAAGGAGACATTATTTATTATCTGTATAAAATAGAGCGCAAGGGGCAGATATAGTTGTTTGGTTTACCTGTTTTATTTAGAAAGCGGGTTGCTGTATTCAAGTATTTGTTCACCTTATCTTGATTTATTTATTAGCAATTGTTGATGAATAAAACTTGTTATCGCATTAAGTTTGGATATTGCATGCAGTTGCAAACAGTAGCACATATATGTGCACAGTAACGTGTTTGCTGTAAATCAAAATAAAATGTTACAAATGATCCTTGTCACAATTGAATATTTCAACAGGGCATTGGAAACGTTGACAAGTCTGTAAAAATGGTTCAAATATTTAAACAGTCTCCATTAAAACTGAAATAAATCTATCATGTCTTAGTAAGTAATGTTTTCGTGTGGAATCCTCCTATGCTAATCCATATGGTGTTTTTAACAAATGCACCATTTTTACGTATTTATACGAATTTCAAACACCTGAACAACTGAAACGTTATTATAGAAGAACGTTACTGGTATAATAATAGTATCTATAGATTTTGATACGGCCATTAAAATATTAAATGTTTCGTTTTTAATTAAATTGGAAACACCAATGATCATTTTATATGTAAATTATACCATAAAATCAACAAATACAGATTTAAAATGGACGAGCACCTAGTCGTGCTAAGTATACCCCCAGTCGACCATTTTTCGGCTCGCAAAACAGGAAGTAGAGAACGACTGACCTGGAAAGAGGAGGCACGGTACATCTCATCATGCTAAAACTGTGCATCAAATTTTAAATCAATCCTTTTAGAAGCCGAGAAATCTGTTACGAAAAATTTTCCTATTTTGACCAATGAAACAGTCTGTCAGCTCGGTAAACAGGAAGTAGATAACTGACGGACCTGAAAAGGGGAGACACGGTACAACGCATCATGCTAAAGCTGTGCACTAAATTTGAAATCAATCCCTTTAGAAGAAGTTTTGGAAACTGTTACCAAACTTTGTACCGGACGGACAGACGGACAGACCGACAAGATGATTGCAATATAGCCCCCTCTCTTACGAGTGGGGTATAATTAAAGAAATACATACTTTTGGGGTTGGTATGGGGAATCCAGTTGATGAATTAAAAGTGCATTTTGTTCCGATGTCAAGTAACATTATGACGGGGCAAATGATAATGTGATCCCGAGGAATTTTCCACTAATGATCCATATTTACTATAAACATTTTGTATATGACTTTACATTATTGACAAAGTAAACGAATCTTTACACAACCTTCTAAATAGAAGAGTTATTTAAATTCTTTTTCTGTAAACGAAAGAAAGGTGATCAATACCTACATGTAATGGGTCCTGATATAAAAAGAATGTTAGCTATCTACAACTTTTAAATACAATTCACCAATGTGTTGCTTCTGCCTAGAATATTATATTTACTTACCCGTTGTTGCCATGGCACACATTAGGTCCATGGAGACCAATAGTAAGTTGCGTATACAAGAGTAATAAAACAATTTTTTGAAAGGATAATTTGATAATATCATTCTCCATATTTTCAAACACGATCGGAAAAAGGAAATATTAGTAGTATTTGTATTAAAGGAAGTAACAATCATTTGAGTATAAAATGATCTACACCATATAACAAAATATAATTTAAACTTATAGACATTTGTAGGACTTTAGTGAACCATTAATTTATTTACAAAGTAAGAGAAACTAAACAAAACCGTCTAAAACACGTTCTATTTTGACTTTTTTTTTAAACGAAGGACGTTTGATTAATAACTTGTTGATCTTGATGTTTGATGCATGCCATATAGAGTTTTAAATGGAATGTTAATACACGCTTAGAATTCTAGGCCAATACTTATGATACAGGAGCGATGAAACCGATATTTGAAAATACATTTTTAAAATCAAACTCCATATTTCCAACAAGAACGGAAAAAGGAAAAATTTGCAGCAATTGTTATGAAGGAAGTATCAAATAGTCGAGTTTATAATGACCTATACCATATTAGAACACATATAATTTAAACTTATTCATTATTTCAAAATGAATATGCCCGTAACAATAATGATGTAAACATATTATTTGAGGATGGGAAAGTTGTAAGTAAGTCGCCTTCGTATCGTCAGAGACGTATAAATGCAAACAGAAGCACATATTTTAAGACATACCATGTTTTGTATTGAATAGACAAACGTTTAGTCCTTTCCAAATTATGGGGAAAAGAGAGAATGAGTTGACCTGCACAAAATAGAATTAGGGGCAGATATAGTTGTTTGATTTAACTGTTTTTTATGTTAATGGTTTTTTGTGTTTCAAATCTACGTTCTCTTCAGCTTGTAGATTTTTAAATATTTTTAATTGTTACTGATTGAATACTTCATGAAGTTTAGAACAGAGGTGCACATCGATCAAATTATGCTACTGTAAATCAAAACAATATTTTAAGGATGAAGCTTGTCATAATTTAATATTTAAGAAGGGCTTTCGAAAGATTGACTTACAAATGGTTTTTAAAATTTAACAATTGCCATTAAAACTCAGCATAAGCCATGTATTGGTACGAAATCGTTTTGTGGAAACCGTCTTTGCTAATCCGGACGGTTTTAATCGCGTTGTTACAAAAAACAATCGTTCTTTATTGACAGAAGTGCAACGTTACCAGTATAAAAATAATCTGAAATGGATTATTATATTGTTGATAGGCTCATTCAAATCTTAAATGTTTTCATTTTGATTATATTGAAAACATCAATAATCACTTTTGTACTAAACTTATGCAACAAACTCAATAAATACAGCCTGGGAAATTGGGAAATACAGTTAATAAATTTTAAAAAATGCATGTGTTACGACGATATGTTTATCTCATTAGGTTACATCGTGACGGTGCGAAGTAATAATGTTACTTTTCCACAAATGATCTATAATTAGTATTAACATTATTAATATGAAGATTTGCTTAATTCTGTTAATCCAATAAATAAAATAAATCAACTGTCGATATAATCATCAAATAAAATCACAGAGAAGCGCAGCAACATCAGCAACACAGACCTACGTGACATAAATAGGAAACATAGTTCTGATATTTATTTTCGAAGGTTGACTAAGAATATGTTTTATTCAGTATATATCTTGCAGTCATTTAAGTACTCTTCATTTCCAATAAGTTATCGGATACCACTTTCGGAGGTCTGTATAGAGTAAGAATCATCCATCGTAAAGAGACAGGTTGTTTGATTTGAGTGTTCTGTATAATACAATTTAAATATTAAATGGTTCTTTTTTTAAACATTCCATTATTTACATAGTAAATAAAAAAGGTAAACACAAGCTTCTAATAGAAGAACTATTTTATCTTTTCTGTAAACGAAAAAAAGGAGAGTAATACCTTGTGAATCCTGGTGTGTAATGAATGCCATCTTTATTTTTAAATGACGTGTTAATATAATGTTTGCAATTTACACATGTGTTTGCTTCTGTCCAGAATTACCTTACCCATTGTCGCCAACGCACACATTAGGTCCCTCGAGACCAATAGTTACTTGCGTATACAAAAGTAATAAAACCAATGTTTGAAAGGACATTTTGAAAATATAATGTTCCAGGTTTTCAAACACAATCGGAAAAGGAAATATTAGTACTATTTGTATTGAAACGGAAG
This sequence comes from Limnoperna fortunei, assembly GCA_944474755.1. Lineage (NCBI taxonomy): Eukaryota > Metazoa > Mollusca > Bivalvia > Mytilida > Modiolidae > Limnoperna > Limnoperna fortunei. The sequence goes on along the minus strand of OX104124.1, from coordinate 9,603,546 downwards.
GATGTATTAATCATTCGAGTATAACATGATCTATACAATATTATAACAAATGCTATTAAACTCATTCATTTTTTCAAAATGCATATGACCTTTTTTGTAAAGTCGTCTTTATCGTGAATAAGTTAGCAATATTGTTTGGTTTGGTGAATGAGATATGACTTTTTCAAGATAAGGATGTATTATAAGTTATATGCGTTCATATCTGTAGATATGGAGATTTTAACACCTAAAGTGCCCCAAGTACGCCCTGAGGCGAAGCCGAAGGTTGTACAGGGGTGCTGAAGGTGTTATAATCTCCATATCTACGGATATGAACGTGTATAACGTATTTATCCCCTGTTTTAGTTTGAAATGATGGATTTTTAGGTACTGTCAACGAAATGTCTGACGTTAAAGTAACTTTTTCATCATTATCAAAGAAAGTTTGATTGAAATTTGATAAAACTGAGGTTTTTTACAAGGTGTAGAACCCTACAATTCTCGTAATAGAGCAGTTTTTTGTTGGGTTCAAACAGATGATTAAGAAATACATTTTGGCGCTGAATGTCTTGCAGAGACGTCATAATAGTCTGACGTCGTTGTTTGTCAGACTGCATATCTTTTTTTCTATTTCTGTAAAAAAAAAGCACATTTGGATCTTTTGTTAAAGATTTCATCATCCTATATATAACACAAACCAATTATCATTTCTACTACAAACGCATCGTACGTATTATTATGAAAGTAACGCTTAGCAACACCCGGGTATATGACTTAGCAACGCCCCGGGTATATTGGTTTTGTAAAGACGTGTAACTGACCAATTAAATTCCATGAATAATATACATACGGGGATAAATTAATATTATTAAGGATATGAGAAGTTGTAAGTATGGCATCTTTATATCGCCAAATTGCAGTATTGTTAAGCTGCTATCGTTGGATTAATACATATTAACTGTAAGAATGGAAGATCACAGTTCCAACATTACTAGATTTTTGTAAACATCAATTTGCATAGATTTGGGACAGTAAGTTTACTCTTAATATACATGTTGGCTGTGTTATGACAAGCGAGATTACTTCAATTCCCAATCATATATTTCCTTTTTCTGTGAAGTAAAATTCTCGGGAAATAATTTAACCAGAGAGTGTTTATCATGATATATTTATTTTTTTATCGTTTTTAAGAATGTCTTTTAAAAAATTAACGTGACAACAACGTTATGGTGGGGGTACCCACATTTAAAAAAACTATGACAAAAAAGGCAAATACATTTGAATATGTAATTCATTGTAAGATATCTGTGATTGGATTATTATGTACCACATGAAAAATTATAAAAACAAACTTATTAAGCATGCTATAATATTATAGTTATTTCGATACATCAAAGATAACAAGAAAACATATTGGCATTAAATGTTCATGGCTTTAATTATTAAAAAATCAAATGTGGTGGCCGACCTTTCAATAAGATTGAATGGCTCACCATGCAATCAATACAAGTGCAATAAACAATAAGAAAACATTAAACAATGAAATGTTCATTCTGCAAGAATTATGTTCAATAAAATAATTAAAGTCAAATATTTCAATGAATTAAAAGTCTATAAACAATCTTCCGAATATGCTGACAATTAATATTCACGAAAGCTAGATTAAACCTTACAGATCGCAGGATAAAACGGTAATCTGCAAGGCTAGCCTCATTCGCAAAATTCAGCCATCATCAGTGTCGTAAGACTAGCATCATAATCTGCTCTCCAAATGCATTATCTTTGCATTAAAATAAAGCCATGACGATATTTGATATCCATCTGTTACGATCCTGAAATATATTAATCAAACAACAGCAGTATCTACTCTGAATAAATCAGTGCAAAAATACACATTCAATACAATTTACTGTACAACATAACATAAAAGGAAAAAAAAACAAAATATTGTTTGTTGGCCATCTTCTGCTAAAACAAAATTCAATCATGTGCAAAAACAATATTAACATTTTAACAAGTTTTTTTTCAAAAAATGGTCCACCCTTGTCTTGATGCTGTTCAAGAAAAAGAGGATGTTGCTCAAACAAGTGCGTGCGCACAGAAAACACGTGCATATGTTTTTTCAATCAATGACTGACGCGATAGGAGAATATTGATGCACCAACTACAAAAAAAACAACAAATGCGGCTGTAAAACTTTACAGAACATACTTAACAACCAAAAATTATCCTTCTGGCTTTAAACATTTGGAATTATTTAATAAAGCAATTAGCATATTAATTCAGTCGTTCCATAATTTTATCGCACCAACCAAGGAACGACCTCATCCACATGCTGAAATATAATGTTGTATATTTACATTAAATAGGTCTTTCATTGATATCTGATAATTCTATTGGTTCAAAACTTTACAAGTGATGTAGAATCAATCTAATCTTTCTATTTCTCAACGAAACTGGCAACGATAATGATCACACGCTTCGTTGACGACATCCACAGTAAACAAACAACGCAAAGTAATTTATATCAACACAAATATACTATGCATGATTTAAATCAGGACCCCTGAATTTTGTTAAATGAAATAAAATGTAAATATTAGAATTTAATCCATTATTTTGCAGTTTCATTGACGTATGAGCGTGTTGAGCGAATCACGTTTTCATTATGTGGCGATAGCGCTTCATCGAAAATGTACTTCGGTAAACGCTTTCATACATCAATGAAACTTTAAAAGGATGCATTCAATCCTAAACATTATTTCAATCTTTACAGAAACTCAAATCATATAAACATTGATGGTAACCTAAAGCTGTATGGTCCTGCTGTCCGTGACAATATCATCTATGGCAAAAGTGACACAATTTCGAATAAAGTTTGATTTGATTGGATACAGTCGCAACAAAACAATGATGTCATTATCATAATTGTTTTAAATATTTGTTTTCCATTTCGTTGTAACTTGCATCCATCAAAATTAGAAAATATGGAAATATTAATAAATTGAAAACGTTACCCTTTAAATCCTAAATTGAACGGCAGTTAAAAATAAAATAGTTGATGATCTCAAGTCAACGTCATCTGATAGTTACCCGGATTAAAGGAAAAGATTAAACAATTAGCGAAACATGCACAATATTATAGCCAAATAGTAGAGACAATATTCATAAAACAGAGTACATAAAATGACGTTTACTATTGATCAACGGCGTGTTACACTGAAATTGCATCTTCGAGAAGAGTATGCTTGACAATTATTGCCAGTTTTTTCTGCAATTTTCACAGAACATCTGCTTACATTGATCACGTGACAGGTTTTATACCAGATTCAGCAGTTTGGCAGTAAAATCTTAAGTTGTTTCTTACCTTGTTGGTCCTAAATATTTTGATAAGAAATAAATTGAACTATTCTTGGACAAGATAAAAGTAACATATCGACTATATACTTATTTTTCTTTGTTTCAGTAATCAAGAAACGTCTGGATGCAAATCAAAACAACAGAATGGCACATAATTTAATAAGAAGAGTAGAAAACATATACAGATAGATCAGATGAACTTCGGGACAGCAATCATACCACAAGTAATAAATGTACACTAGCGTAATGCAGCGTTGGAGCAGGATATTGAAAGAGTAAAAGAAATCCGAAATGGTGGAAAGCATGCTGTTTAGTATATAAGTGATTAATGAATCTCTACTCAAAACATTCTGGGTATCCTACGTCAACCAAAATCACCCCTTTCACCCCATTAATGGACGCCTGTTTCCTTGTTTGGTACGGTGACAGCCGTTAATTTACAGGAAAACAGTCAGTTTTGATATGAAAAAAGTCACAGGAAAATATGGGTATTTTATGCGCTTAGGATCTTTCACTCGTGATAAAAAGTTTCCGTAAAAATGTATTGTGACGTCAACTGTCGGTTCAGCGATTAAAACCAGAAAAAAATTCAATTTGTTGTGTTTCTTAACTTTTTTCCTCTTTAAAAATGAACACAAAAACAACATATATGAGCTTGCAACCATAGTAGTATAACAGTACACATCAAAACAAACATATACTAGAGAATACTTTCAAGGTAGATAACTCTTTTTATTGTAACAGGGCTATCTGTGTTTTCAACATCCAGCAAGAGCACATATTTTATGCTCGTAAATTTCCATTTCTAGAACAGAAACCTCTCAAGTTCAAACCGACACCTCCAGTGGAGACACCAGTTACAGTTCAGAACCAAGTATACCTAATACAGAACATCAGATACGAGTATTTTTTAGTTTTATTAGTTTGACACAAGAAGTTGTAAACATGGATACTATATCATGGTCCTCATACCACCTTGCAAAGGAAAGAGGTCCTGAAATTGAAGTTATCATCATTGCATTACTACCTTTACTTCAGGATCAAGCACACTCTGTGTCTACAATTAGGCATGATATGGACAAAATTAACGATATAACAAAATTTCTCAATCGAACTCATACTCCCGTTTTGACAACCAGTGTTTGTTCTTGCAAAGCAGATTCAATAGCAATGGCCCGAAAAGTAGAATGAAGATAAAATTGTGATACTGTTTGGTGGTTTACTAAAAGGATCAGGTTGGGTAGCGGCTTTGACTGAGGCTGAGATCGCTTCTTCCGGTTCTTCGGAATCCTTCCTCTCAGTACCTAATATTGCAAAAACAAGACAAGTATATCAATTAACAGCATGCTGCCTTTTTGAACTAATAAAAGAGGGTTATCGAAATGCAAGCGAAAGGGAATTGAATCTAGAAAATACTGAAGTCAGTGACATTTTGGAGTGGTTTTCTGTGCGCGAAAAAGAATGTCGCAATTTCAATTTTGGGGTTTAATATTTAATTTGGAATAACTGGTCCTGTCATTCATCCGATCATTCATGGAATCTGATTTTAGGTTCTATGTTGAAAGTCTCTCAGCTCTTATTCCATTTTTCTTTACACTCGATCATATGAACTATGCAAGATGGTTGCCTATTCAACTTCGTGACATGCTTTCTCTTGAAATACGTCGCCCTAGAATTATTTAAAGTCATGAAAACGAATAGCAGGTTTTCATGTATTTCTTTGATCAAGCCTTATGAGCAAAATAACGCTGTCGTAAAAGGTGATGGTGATGCTATTGGCTTGACGGAAGATCCTTCAGCACTTCGAAGATGGACGGTTGCTGGACCAGAGATTAGTAGATTGCTTGAAGAGTTTTCAACAGCAAGTGGAAACGTGAAGATAAAAAGATCCAAACACCACGAGGAAACAATTTCTTTACAAAAACAAATGTTTTAAAAAGTAAGAAAGCTTATTGGGTTTTTATAAAAATGGGAACCCTTTCGAGGAAGAGTCTTTAGATCTCTATGCTATTGACACAAAATATGTTGTTGACAGCAAGGTTTCCCAGTCACTACGATAACTGACAAAGCTTGGTGGACGTTAATTCGATCAGTTCATGACAAATGTAAACAATACAGAAAAGTCTGGATTTTACGAGCCAGTTGCAAAAAAAACAAACTTTCACTATTTAGTTCGAAAGCAAAATCTGACTTGAATGCTTCAAAGTCAAAGCTTGCAAGTTTAAAAGATGACTGCAAACTGTTCTCAAGATTGTTCATCTCTTGCCAAAGTAGGCAAATCGATTTTTTAGAATTCTTCCCTCACGATAATCAACATTATCCACAATCAATATCACAAACTGGGACTGTAAACTCTGAAACAATATCACAATTGATGCCAGTGCTGGGAAGTGATATACAGATCCCTTCAACCACACCACAGGCAGACACTCTTATTATAGATGGTGCTGCGTTGGTCAACTCGAAACAGCCAGAAGCATGTGAAATCTTCGATGCATATGCCGATGATGTCATTTTGCCGTACGCTCAGCACTGAGCTGGCCATCACCGACGAATAGACATAGTGTTTGATGTTTAATATGAGGACAGCCTAAAAGGTTAAACCAGACAAAAACGTGGAACATGTGGCAGAAGAAAAGTTAGTGCTAACCGTAGACCACCTAAATCATGAAACACATTTTTAAGATGTGATGAAAGCAAGACGGAATTGTTTGTTTTCCTTGCGGACAAAATTGCTGGTATGAACAATGATACAGACATAATTGTTACTCGAGAGAAGAATGTTCTCTCAAACAACGAAGCAGATGGGTCCCAGATTTCACCTTGTAACTACGAAGAGGATGACACTCGAATGTTTCTCCATGCAAAAGACGCAGCCGTCAACGGCAGTCAGAGTGTTAGGATACTGAGGTCTGATACAGATGTTGTTGTCTTTGGTGTTCCGTTGTTTGCAGACTTGGATAAAGAGCGGCTATGGATGTCTTTGGGAAAGGAAACGATTCGAGAGGGAGACCTTTACATGAAATATGTAGATTACTAGGGCCATGAGCCAGAGGATTACCCTTTTTTCACGCCTTCTCTGGTTATGATGTCGTGTCTGCATTTGTTGGCAAAGGAAAGAAGTCGTGCTGGCAGGCATGGAATGTTTATCCTGGTGCAACAGCGCTTTTCAACCGACTTAGTTCTCCTACAGACGACTTATCATCTTCGGACATGAGAGTCATTGAAGAGTATGTTATGGTGATGTACGACCGTTCAAGCACCACAAAGTCGATGAAGCAAGGTTTGAATTGTTTGCATAAAAAATAGAAGCCTTACAATGTCATTCCAACGTATAGAGCAGCTTTAGTTGAGCATGCGAAGAGATTTGTACCGCAAGCTGGGGATAAATGGGGTCAGTCCTTAGTTCGCAAATATGAAATTACCTTCATCTGAAAGTTGGGGTTGGCAAAACGACGACCAGCTTGCAACCCATAGCAACGTCCTGTCATCAGCTCTTAAAATGTGGATGTAAAAAGACTTGTACTGGGAATTGTAAGTGCCATAGGTCAGGACTGTAATGCACATTATTATGCACCTGTACATGTGACCATACGTGACTCTATTTGATGTATTTCATTCTAAGTTCACCCATGCGGAATGTTGAATTTTCACAAAATGATATTTACAGTGAATATTGATAAAATTACAGTTGTTTTACTTCAAACATAGGCCACTGGTCATCAAAGTTGCTTCTCATGATTCATTTTTCAAAATCTAGAATGAGTAAAATTGGGATTTTTGCCGCTGTCTTAAAAATGTTGCCGCCATCTTGAAAAATAAAAAAGTTGAGTGGCTAACGGTTTTATTTCTAAAATAACACCATAAAGTGGCTTCGTGCAAAGTTTGATTCTTGTATCATAAAATGAACCATTTTGTCAGGTAACGCTCCGCTATTGTAAATTAAGATAGAGTCGATTACACACTGCCAGCATTTGGGCACAAACCTGCAATCTTAGTGTTGACAGACCACGTGATCAATAAAAAATACTGACTACCTTAAACACTGGGCCAATGAGGACCCCTATTAAAAATGAAATAAGAAATGATGGGAGGAGAAACCGTCCAGCGCCATAATAAGCACAACAAATGAAAAATGGATTTTATTAAAATATCCTCTTATCTGAATATATTATTATGAGATAACTTCTACTGCGGGACGTTAAACATCAATCAACCAATCAATTTCAGTGTTACATGTAAGATTACCTTCATTTAAAAAAAATATGTATTCACATATCACAGTCAGGAAAACTATACTGCACATATTTTATCAAAAATGTGTTTTCTCACTTAAAATATTAATTATTTTAATATCTACTTCAAATAAAATTGTAAACACACAAAAAAATAATTAAATTAAAATCAGGGGTCGACAATTATCACTATTTTTAACAAGATTATGTGAAGGGAAAATTTGGCTGTTTCCAGGTAGCTTTAATTGTAATCACCAACTCATTATCCTTCGGTAAATTTAATTATTTTTTGCTGGTATTAAGATGGATTTTTTTCAAATCTTTTAAAATAATGTTATTATATAATTCGATTTAAAAATCATCAATGCAGGTAAAGGTAATTATTATTATCAAATTACAGACTTGCTTTAACAAAACCTTGACACGTTAAACATTTACTAGCATGTAGCATAAATTTAAATGAAAGGTTGAATATTATTTAATACAAAAAATAACTTTTGCTTCCTGAAAACGTTTTGTTTTATATTAACGATAACGAGAGTTTGATTATCAAACCTTATTCAATTATGGACTGTCAAAGAGGTCAATACGCTCAAAATGGACCTTGTAGGATGATATCGACCGACGACGACAAAGACAATCAAATTTCAGGAAATGTAATCATTTGTTATGCACATTTGTATCATTTCTTTTTTGAAACCAATTGCTGAAAAAACAGACGTCGTATATGGACTTAATGCAATGTATATATTTTAACAGGAAATTGACAATGTAATAAGTCTTGCACCTTTTCCAGTTTCTATAAAGATATATAATTTCAGATTTACTAACAATTTTGATACTGGAACGTTTGCTATTTAACAAAAGTAACGCATCTATATAGCATTAATTTACTGTTGTTTTGTTGTATCAGCCATCACTTATGACAGGCATATTATAAATAAAAGGTGATCAATGGTACTAAGGTTAATAGAATTTATTACGCCAGACGCGCTTTTCGTCTAATATTGACTCTTCAGTGGCACAAGAACCCAAACTATATTTAAACTCCAAACGAATGATAATCTGTAGACCTTTCATCACCAAATTTCAAAACGTTGTAATAATTCCGGCTAATGTTATCTTCACATTGAAATTAGAAAAACCCTAGAATTAAAATAATTTTCGAAATTTCATGGTAGGACATTTAGACATATTTTTATTTTGTAAAAATGACGTTTTTTTTCATTAATACAGTTTTCATATATATGAACATTTGCAATTCCTTGTTTTCTTTCTTTCTTTGTTTTTTCTTTTAATGATAAGTACCTAATTACAGTAAATTACAACTAACGGTCAACCTCCAAAGCCGTATTAAATCGGTATATATTTCGAATATTTCCTCGAACATATTATGAAGATAATGCAAGAGCTGTACATAAATACAGTGAACTAACTGCACTTGATGGTTTTAAATGTTATTAACACTAATATAACCTAAAGGTTAAATTATATAATTTCATTTAACTCCGTACTGCTAAATACTGAGTTATCTACCATTAATACATTTAGTGTATTTAGTGTAATCTATAGAAATTATATTTTATGTCAGTATGAGCTAGTGTATTTAATGTTTTCTATAGAAAATATATTTTCTGTCAGCTTGAGCTATACGAACAAACATTTGAAATGTTTAAGTTCTTTTGTATTTTAACCAATATCAATTATACTATATAATATTTATTGATTGTTACATGGCATTTTCTATTTCCTGATATCCTCCCGAGACTCCATTATCAAGCGCGAGAGCTTGCTCGAGGGCTGATACCAGGACCGATATGGAAAATGACCTACCATATTCTGTTTATCACATATTTGATAAACACTAGTCAACCTTTTATCCGAAAAAGCACTTGAAAACAGTTTAATAGTTAAAAAAAATATAATAAAACACAAACACATATGAAACTCTAAGCAGTTCAATATCATAGGTTTTAGAAGAAAGCAAACATTATTTACAGTTGTGTCACTCAGTAAAAACAAACTTTTATTTTTCGTGTTGTTTTTTTATACTATTAAAGTTTTTTTTCTACAGTGACAACAACAAAAATGTCTTCCTGTCATTTTGTAAGTTGAAGTTCGTCAGCTATGTTGACATATGAGCGGAAGTGCAAAATGAAAGCGGAAGCTAAAAACCGATATCAGCCATCATGGCCTTATATCGGTCCATCACTTCCGGTCATATCAAATACGCAAGAATGTTCACATTACTACCAAATATGTTTTAAAGATATTTTATACGTTTGAAACTAATTTAAACACTGCAGATGTAGGACCCCCTAGAAGTTTCGTGATAGGTATTAAAGTAAGAAAACGTTACATCGTTAAAAAAGCCGATTTTGACCAAATTTGAACCACTAATAACCGTTCTAATTGATGGCAGTATCATCATCCTCGGTCAGTCAGCAATGAGTCAGCGACCATCACTTCAGCAATTACTTATCGATCTATTAAAGTGTTGCATTTACGGGTGTAAATACTGTAATACATAACACATCGTCTCTTTATTTGTAGTTATTGATTAGTAATACTTAAGTTAAAAAAGAAACGTATAGTATTTTGGATTGCATGTATTAAATTTCAAAAACTCTTAGTATGTTAAGATTTCAGAGGTGGGATTATCTCATTATCGGAGATAATTGAGCCTAGTGCTTTATGTTTGCTAATTATAAACAAAGTGCCACTCTTTGGACAGTAAGCACTCAATCAAACAATCAAGCAATTTTTCAATCCAACAAAGTTTGATAGTTATAAACAAACTTATTTTCGTTAGACAGTTAGCACTTAATCAAACAATTAAGCAATTCTTCCTAAAGAAGCGAAATTGAACTATACTTAGGGTCTTGGTAATTTAAATGGCAACGAATCAAAATGGTATGTTTAAATGGAGAGAGCCTCGAAGTGATCTGAAACCATTTTTATTACATTATTATATGTATTGTACTTGCATTTACTCAATAAAATACCGTTTCCACTTAAGTGATCTGTAGTTTTTTTCGACCTTCAATTTTTTAGTGCAAATTTTTTTTAACGGTAGTGTAATCCATTCCCTTTCTACGCTGTACAACTACAATATTGAAACTGTTCAAATGGGATTTATTGTCTGAACAATGTTGTGATGTTGAGACGATAAAAAGACAAATTATCAGAAGCCAACAACACCATGGTTCAAAATGTAAATAATAAAACAAGAGACCGTGAACTGAACTGACATGTTCTCCACACAGACGCCTTCCTAATGAACGAGCTACTATATTACTATGTGGTTTACCATACAAAAAAATTTCCTTGACTTTCATCTCTTGCTTTTAGGCTAGTTTTCCTTAATATATTCTCTGATTGGCTGACTGACCGACTGATTTATTGATGATACATGTATCTTGTCCTAAAGACATTTATACTAACCAACCATTTACTTATTATGGTAGGGGTGCACGGTAGATATACTTTTCCGAGAAAAATAGTTTAGCAGCTTAGATTTGTTTGTTTGTTTGAATGATTAATTACGCAACTTTCAGCAATTTACCATATATATTGTGGCGTCCAGTTTTTATTGGTGGAGGAAGCCGGATCACCCGGAGAAAACCACCAACCTTCAGAAGGAAAATTGTCTATGTCAAAATTGGTAATCAACTACTTCCTGCCCACAGTGACACTCGAAACCGCAACCACCGTGATGACAGACCACTTGATCAATAGTAGATGACTAACTGTCTTAACAATTCGACCACCGAGACCGCTCAAATTAAATGTACATGTATTTAGAATGCATTTACTTGATTTTTAAGGTTGTCAAGCTATTTAACCTGAACGTTAATCATGTGATTATATTTACCAACGGGACAAAATTCCATAAATTTGTGTTGGATCCTAATTTAAATACATAAATAATCTAACATAAAGAAAATGTTTCTTTTCGGATTTTGCATATAATTTGGGGTTTAAAGATCAACAATCGATAAAATTAGAAAAGAAATTATATAATTCATCAATTTTGTTTATACCCCTGTATAAGTTACCGTTCCGATATGTATATAGAACTTTTTAAATTTTTCTATTCAGAAATATTAATCTGTGAGGAATTTTTTTTTTACTCGCGCAAGCTTCCAGAAAAAAAAAAACTTTAATCGTCATTTTAAAATATTTCGGTAATTTTTTTTCACCAATAAAAATATTGGAAAATTATGCATTCACGATTTCAAAACATTAAAGTTTTACTTATTTACGATTTAAAACAAGAAGAAACGAAGAAGAAACCACGTAGAGTGCAGTTGACAAAAAATCATTGAGTTTAAGGAGACAACACACAAATATTTATTATTTAACTCTACATAATTGTGCACGATAACAACATATACAAAACAAACAAATATATACAGAATATGTACAAATATAAGACAGACACCGTATATGTATTACTGTAATATGAAATGTGCGATTTATCTATAAGAATCTATGTCTAAAGTCCATAGAAGGTTCATAGAAATTTCCTATGTTCTGCAAGGAATAAACTCACTGACACTATACCGTGGATAGTGGGAGACAACAACTTTTAACTAGCACATTATGTTCAACTACAGTTTATGCAAATTAGTAAGTATTCTTTGTGACTAACTTCAAGGCAATATATTTGCATATAAATTCATCAAAAACAAAAATTTAGACCATTTCAATGTGCCCATGTAGAAAACTTGAACTGGAAAAGGATAAGTTATTAGTTTTAGATCGATTTACCATAGAAAAAATGTATTTTTCATATATCAGACCAATTTTAGAATATAGTGACGTCGTTTGGGACAAGGAGATTCAAACATTAGTTAATAAAATCGAACGCGTTCACATAGAAGCGATGCGAATCGTCACGGGTGGCACAAACTTAACATAGATTGAAACATTATACGAGGAAACGGGATGGGAAAAACTGTCTGATCGTAGAAAGAAACACAAATTTGTTATGATATACAAAACGTTGAATGGGAATCCTCCTGAGTATTTGAGTAATTTATTACCAAATATCAGGTTTAACTTTCATCGTTATTTCACACGCCAATCTACCAATATTACTGATATTCGGACTAGGACGTCTTTAAATTCAAATTATTTTCAACTATTAAATTGTGGAATAACCTGCCGATAGTTATCCGAAATTCGCGATCGCTAAATATATTCAAGTCACGTATCGGAGCTCAAAATGAAAAACGCCCATTATTTCACAATGCAGGTAATAGATGGGTCAAATCTTGCATGCCAGAATGAGCATCTGTTCAGGCGTAGTCTGGTTGACAGTCCAAATTGTACATGCGGACAGATAGAGTCAAACAGACATTTCCTACTTTACTGTCATAAATATTCCGATCTTCGTCGAAGGACTATTTTTGCTTTGAATTTTCAAGTACAAATCGACTTAAACCTATTTCTGTATGGTGCAGATTCTCTAATATTGGAACAGAATACTGAAGATTTTTTTAAAGTGCAATCCTAAAAGTAAACGTTTTATAGATGCATAGACATTAAACACCTTAAAGCATTTCATCAACCCTTTCTTTATTTCCTTTTCCTATCAAATATATTAATTTATTTTTTTTATTTCCTCTCTATTCTTCATTATAAAATTTATCAAGCCTATCAGAGCATGTATCTTACGTTTTGTTAAATATGTAATTTCATAACTGGAGTCGGATTTGTAAAAGCTTTTTACCTTATTTCCGAATCCTTGTACTGTATTAACTGTATATTCAATTATATATCTATTTATACAATAAAATATGTTTAAATTAAGTTATTGAACGAATTATTAAGAACTTAACAGAAAGATGAAGGTACTGTTTAGAATCATATACAGCTAAATGAAAATACTCATGTTATTATTTTATCAACAGTTTGTTTTTAATAAAAGAATTATCGTATCCTCCTGCATGTTACATTATTAATGAAAAGATACCACGCCACGCATGTAAGAAAAGTTGAATTCAATTAAACATTGGAACATGTTGATTTATTCGTCGATTGCTTTAGAATAACTCACGTTTACTCCATATTTATATTTAGAGAATACTTGATTTGATTGATACTACGTCGATACATAAATAGTGTTTATTACTCACTAAGACACATGTTGTGTACAAGAGCAGCATATACAAAATAAATACATATAAACATGTACATATACAAACAAATATATACAGAATATGTACAAATAAGACATACACCGTATATATCAATTTGAAATTTGCGCATTAACTTTAAAAATATGTCTTAGTTCATCATAGATTCATAACAAATTTCCTATTTTCTTCAAGAATATTGATCGTTTTTTTCTGTAACTGGGTTTTGCAGAGAGAAGGTAAACCCTTCAATTTATATTCTCTTGGGTTACTATATAATAACTCGGTATAAAGAGAGCTCAGAGTTTTTCGATTACATTAAAACCACATACAAACAAGTAGTGAAATTCATCCCCAGGTCCATTCTTTTCAGAGATGGCAGATTCTCTTCTCCCACGGTACCCCACTCCAAAGTCCCGTTTCTATAAGGAATTTCAGGTTGAAGCAGCGAAACTTTGTGATAAACATTCTCTCAGGTATACATAGTCGTAGTAGTTCATGGCTATCCAAGTAAAATTTAAGTCTATTTAAGATTTGACCTCTAGAAAATATCATAAGTTTTGTTTTATGATTCCTAAGCTTCTGGCTTTTGCAGTAATGTGAAAAAAACATTTTGAAGATTTTGCATATTATTTTCATCTTCGGCAACAAAACAGTATCATCAGGTTATATCGATGAAAATAGTTGAATATATATATATCAAATTTTTCATCAATGTCAGTGGTTATTAAATTAAGACCTCTTATATCTCAACTTGATAAGAAGAACTTTAAAAGATCGAAAATAAAAAGGTGATAAATTTTCCCCTTGGTCGTACACCACTTAGACATGGACGCTTCCCTGTTGTAAACAATTTTAGATTTTGTTTCATAATAAAGATTAAAAATTACTTTGTATATTTTATCGTTCAAATTATTCAACAAAACTTATACCATATGCCTTCTCTCCATTCTTCATCTTTTCGTTTTCAAAATTTTAAAGTGATTTTACAAAAAAAAAAACAAAATACAAAATAATGTACCATATAGTTATCAACGCGCAAAAAATGCAGAATAACCAGAATTTAAGTTTATTGACCTGAAATAAAAAATTTGTGTACTCGGCACGAAACGTGGAAATTCTTAGCATGTATTTTTGATTGTTTTCCAGTCATATATTGTCTTACGTATATGAGATACATATGATACTGCGATTTTTATATTCCGTGTAAACTTGTGACTACAATGATTAATCTGCAAATGTATAATGCCATATTGAGATTAGTTTGCTTTCTGATTACAAAATACTGTCTCAATCTCCGGGTTCTTCGAAACACATAATACTAATGGGGCTCGCTCGATTCACTGTGCATTACTTGTTCCGGTTATATTGTTCTGGACAATTGAATGGAATACACGGAACATTAAGTAACCTTCGATAAAATGGACTTCAATTGTGAATTCTACCGATATATTTATGGAAAATGAGGATGAATATGAGGAAGATGACACAGCATTTTTCGTAGTTGCATCGTGTATTGCATTGTAGGTTTTGTATGCAAAATGATACGTTTATCTTTTGTTTTGCGCAAATGTATTAAAATTGAATATGTAAAAACAAAATGTGAATAGTGTAAACAAGTTATTTCAGCTCCGTTACACTCCTCAAATTTTGGCTTATATGGAAATTGATGCACATATACTTGGCCCCTCTCTATCATTGACTTTTACATGAAATTGATAGAGGGATGCATGTTTCTTTCTTTTTAAATGAATAAAACTGCATGCAACTGGTTAAATAGTAGCACCCCTCTAAGGCACGCCAGCTCAAAGCCAAATCATTTATCTGAAATTTATATCTAGTAAAGCATAGGTTTATTTTACTAGTATACATATACAATGTGCCTGAATTATGTAATTCTTTTAAAATGCCTGTAGCAAGTCAGGACCATTGTAATCAATTCCTCAGGCATGTCTGCCTTGTTTTGCCTTCTCCCAGTTCGGTTGTTTTGTTACCGTTATATACTACATAATAATGCAACTAAATAAATGACTAAACAGAATAGCATTTATTTAACTTTTTATTCCTCAATATCTGTGTTTTTTATGTTTGTATCTACAGTCTTCTAAATTCAAGACCTAAAATATATGGCTATGTTGAAAATGTAGTACCGCAATTTAATAAAGACCAATTCAGGAAGCTGTTCAGAAAGTCTTTAAATACTTTTGAGGTTTTATTGTCTTTCCTTGAAGAATGCCCAGAGCAAACAAAAAGAAGTTATGGTGGAAAGATCTCAATATCTGTAAAAAAAACAATTGATGAACACTTTGTGATACCTTGGAAGCCAGGATCAAATTATAAGAATAGCGGACAGATTTGGGGTTTCAGAATCATCCATTATTATTATCGAAAAATCGCATTTTTGTAGCTGTTGATTAACAATATTTTATCAAAAGGAATTTGCTGGCCTAAAAGTGAACAGATGGAGAATGTGACTTTTAAATTCAGTCGAGAAATAATTTTCCTGGAATTGTCGGATCCCTAGATGACGCTTACATTAAAATCCGTGCACTAAAAGCTCATCCTCAGTCATACATTAATCGTAAAAATTTCATCCCATCCATCTCCAAGCAATATGCAATGCAGACATGGAATTTATGTATTTCCATATTAGTTTTCAAGAATTTTGCCATAACGCTAGGTTATGCGCCAATCAGACTTTCGGGATCAGGGCGTAGTACTCTGCGATGGTAAACATGTTATTGTATATGGGGCATTTCCTCTGCGCAGATGGGTATTGACTCCGTATAGAGACACAGGGAACTTAACAAATGAGCAAAAAACTACAACCACTTACATTCCAAGAATAGGGTTGTCATAGAAAGGACATTTAGATTACTCAAAGGCAGGTTCAGGCGTTTAATTAATCTAGAAACGATGTCAGTTGAGACCGCTATTCACATAATCAACTGCTGCTGGGTTGTTCACAATATTTGCCTTTTCAGTCATGATATGATTGATGATTTTGCAGAGGCTGATGAAACCCTTCACTTTAATCATATAAATCTACAGTTGCAAGAAGCTGAAAATAAAGGAGTTGTTAAGCGTAACAACATTGCAAGATTACTTGCCAGACATTACTACTATTGACATTCTTCAAACATGCATTATTAATTATGTTTATTAATTACAGACATTTAAACATAGCTTGTAGTCTTGTGTTTTTACCAATTTTTCCATATGATTTCCACAATGATCAGTTGAATGAAGCAAACAGAGATGTACATGTACAATTGGGCATTCGAATGTCAAAGGTCAGAAAGAGCAAAGACAAAACCAGTAAACACAAAGAAAAACAGCACGAAGAAACACAGCACAAAACTACATTAAAACAACTGATAAGCAATCATCAATGCGAACTCAAGTTGTAACGGGAGTGAACTCATGGGCTACGGAAGGGTAAGCAGTTCCTGCTTGTTGTAACACACCTGTTGCGTTACTAATTTGTTTGTCAAGTGTGACACTCTATCAAGTAAATCAATGTATGTCCCACTAGCTATGGATCCGGTGGATGTTCAACAAGTGACTTCCAAAGGTTTAAAAATGAACAAGTGGTACAACAGAGTATATTCCACTACATACATATATTGTACATTTAAACTGCTAAGTCCCACAAAAATTATTGACAGGCACTGGTTTTAAATGTTTTCTAAGAGTGACTGATAATAACCTAAATGCACTAAATTTGGTAAAATCTTTTAAATAGCGTCAAATCAATGAGAAAAGTGTTTTTTAAACTTTAATACAATATGATAGATTGAAAGTAAAAATGCAATTTTCTCTTAACATCTAGTATTTTTCAATCTAAGTAAAATTAGGTCTTTTACAATATCCCCCTTTTTGTTATTGTCGATGTGAAGATCTAACAACATCCCATTACAGGTCATATCAGATTGAACTTTTGATATAAATATTATATAAAATGAAAAAAATGGGTATTTCCCAAAAAACCAATCAAATGCAAGAACTCCCCAAAAGTAAAGGTTGGTGAAGACAGTTTTTGATTGGTCAATACAGAAGTTCATCCTAAGATGACCTGTTGTAAGATCTTCACAGCGACAATAACAAAAAGGGGGGAGCTAGTGAATGATTTGATTTGAATTTGATTGATATATTTTTCAAAATAATATTTTTTTATGCATAACTATATTTAGTGTAGTACATTGTAACAAGTTTAATCAATTTCCATCATATTATTTTTAACACATACATGCATAGACAGACAAAGACATACCGCATGAGTTTTGAGGTTTCCCATTTAACCTTTAAAAGTCAAATTTTATTAAAATAAATGAAATGAAAAGAAAGATGTATATATGCCATATTTGCCCCTAACAATACTGAATAAGAAATCCCACAGACTTCAAAATGGTAATGTAATGAAAAGTATGTTATAAATTTTACAAAACATTATCTCGAAGCAATAAATGCATTTCTGTTTTTGTGTCAGAGAATCAGACATTGCATTCTGATAAAATTAATTGCAAGTTAAAAATAACCTTTTGATTTCATTTTTTTAACAAATTCAATCAAACTATTTCTTGTTCTATTGCGGTCAGCCATATATGTAAACACAAAGAATTTATTCATCAATTATTGTTACCAATATGAAAATCCCCTTGCCACCCCCTATAAAATTAACAACACACACACTGACACACAGAACTACAATGGGTGGAAGACATAAATGGCAGGATTTCGCTAAACAGGAAGTAGATGAGTGACAGACCTGAAATCAAATCCAACGTTATGGAAGTCCATTCTGATGCTGCATACCAATTTTCAAGAGAATGTGATTAGTAGTTTCTGAGAAAACTGTTATGAAATTTTTTCCTAGCCCGACATTCACCATATTATAACCCGGATTTTCACTCTGTGAAATCCGACCAAAAATACGATGCGCATTGAAGCAATAATTGGTTTACGTATAGTATAATTACTTGAAACCTACATGACTGAAGGGAAGTAGCTCATTTTTGTACACTGTATATATACTGGTACCTACTTGAAAAATTTAGTTTGTTATGCATGTCTTCATTTACCAGCACTGTGTATACGAATGTTCCATATTCGACTTGAACAGGTATCGTGTTTCTAAAATGAGAACAATTTTAACAAACTGAAACATTACATGAACATGCAGCATCAGATTTTAAAGATATCCTCACAAACAACAGTTTTATATAAAAAAGTATACTTACATTGTAGAATGAGATCTGTGTCTGTAAATTGCTAACATGTAAACTGGTTGCTTCAAGGATTTGCAATTGGCATATACAGTTTTTGATTTTCTTTTTGTCAAAGGTTTAAGTTAGCAAGCAATTATTTGACTTTTATGGGGAGGCTATGGTGAAATTTGAAATAAAAAGGAAGACTGGGAAAAATGAGGAATTAAAAAGAAAGGACAGTGCTTTGAAAAAAAAAGCAGGATGCAGTGTGCGAAATAAGCACTGGTCTGTTGGCACCTGCCCAGCAAATCCTTTCGCGCAAGTGAAATTTTGATGAATTTTGTATAGAATAAATAGTACACAAACTAAAATTCAAGTATTCAGGGAAGTGAATCTCAAATGATGAAATCCTATTAAATTTGCTATTCTGGGGATGTTATATTTATAAAGACAATTTTTTAAAGAAAAATTGAGGACCAGAAGCGCTGAAAATAAATCCAAGCTCCAATTTTTTCCAAATTTAAAGAGGCAGGACGAAAAATATCCATAGCCCTCACATAAAAATCAAGTGGCTGCTCCCTTAGTAGAAAGATGCTGCAATACTACTGTCTTGTAATTCCAATTCGTACCTTACCTTTAACTCTCACATTTTTCTCTGAATATTTGGCCGGATCCATCTTTTTTTTCATTTAATTAATAATTCATGTCTTAATCAACAAATACAAGATTTGTGCAATTTAAATGACTTTGTATTGCTTTATTACCTTTGAACAGCGGGTTTCGAGTAGTCATCTGTGTTCGACGCCATCTTGAAATGTAGATGGTAACGCCTTAACCCCTTCTGAGTCGGTACAGATTGGACAGTTCCGAAACACTGCTCGTCTGCACTCTTATATTGTACAGTACTGTAACGGATACCCTGGTCAGGGAATCAAGCGGGCCCGCTGTGAACAGTCGGTATGACGTCAAACTCACAATTTCACGAGTTTGTTTTTATATTTTGTCTTAAGTTTTAGCATAATACATTCAAAAGAAAAAGTACTTAATTATCACAATGTAATCAGTAAATGTACATGATCTGTTTATAATATTGAAAACCCAAATGGTTTCAGTAAATTATCGTTTAAACCTGTTGATATATACAATACACTGATTTTTCCTTTAATCTTTTTATTTGCTGTACAATAAAGGTATATGAATACATTTTTGATGGGTTTAGTCAGGGGCCATATAGAATTTATTGATACACTTATCCGCTCTTTAAGAAAAACCAAAAAAAAAATACCGTTATTGACAAGCACCAAAGAAACTGGGAAGGGGGGGGGAGTAAATGACGCTGCTGTGGAAGAGACGCACGTCCTGCTTCCATGAGTACCAGCCATTCTACAACTTAGGTTAAAATCCGGTAATTAGTCATATCCAGGAGTCAGAGTCCAGCAAGAAGGGTGGAAAAATGGTTAAGACAACCGGAACTTATAGACATTTGTGATATTCCTTAAAGGTCAACTATTTTCAATGCCATTTTAACCATTTTAAGATATGTTATAATAAAACTGAGATTGCTTTCGGTCTTTCCAATACACACTGAATATACATCGTATAACTGTTGTATAGTCACATTTTAAGCTATTACTGCATAACCACAGATGAATTTTAAATCATTTTGTATACTGTACTGGAGATTGTGTTGGAAATTTTATATCCGAACAGAAGACCCCGTCCAGACCACAATCCAATTCTCCCGAGTACTGTGAAAAAATTGTGACATGTGCTTATAGTAAGAAAAATGGTCATGTGTTTTCAGGATGTTTTGAGCTAAAGAAACGAAATAGGATACAGTCGAAGCCAAACATTAAGAAGAGTCCTAATTGACAGTGTTTTAAGACATGAACCATTAACAATTCTTTTAGACACGATAAGACTCAAACAATAGTGAAAGCTTTGTCTAAGTTCTTTACGCTTTTCGATTCGCCAAAGTCAATATAATGTGACCAAGGGTCCACTTTTATGTCAAACTTGTTCCAAAAGCCTTTGCTTTATTAAGAACTCGCCAGTTAAAGTCAAGTGATTACCAGACGGAATATCAAGTAGCTTTAGAACGATTCCATCACACTTTTGAAAAATTTAATAAGGACATTCTGTTTAAAGCTTGAAAGAGAGTGTAAAAGGTGTAAATTTCCTTCTGTTTGTTGCAATAGAGGTTGTTCAGAAATATCTTTGTTTTAGTCAGTTCACGTTGGTGTTTGGTAACACTTGTAAAAGACATTTGAAATTAGTAGACGACAAATGAATCGATGAGCGCACTGTTTTGACAATGGGATTAGCTTTCGAGAAAAAACATATATTACGCTGTGCACATTGCACAATCCGATCTGAAAAATAAAACACCCATGGTTCATATTCCAGTTGAATGCAATTCGCTATCGTGACAAGATTTTAAGCCTTACGTATTGCCCACAATTGATGTCCAAATTGTACGCACTCTAGAGCTAAACCAAATTGAGCATATGTCGGATTCATACAACCACATACGTAAACGGCAACCACCGCCTTAAACACTGCAGGCATGACAGCATGCACTTCAGGTTGAAGAGTACAAAATTCCTAGTGCTCGCTTAGTCGCCCGTAGTACTTTGTTGGGTTCATGTTAATCTGAAGTATTCCTGTCGTCGGTCGTTTCTAATTTTTTCAATGTTTTTAGTTTTCAATTCTTGTTGACTGGTGGATTGTAGACCGCTGAGTCTTTGTGTTTTACTTGTATATTAATTGGACGTCATTTTGTTTCAAATTTCTTAGTCTAAAAACTCATACTGTTGTTTCATTTATTTTTCAAATGACTGTCTAATTACAGTGTTTTGCATTGTAAGATTTTACAAACAACAATAGTTGAACGTGTAAGATTAGCACCATCGGCTTCCTCTTTCTATTTAATGTTATATCAAGACCAGTATTAACAGTGCTATTGTGATGACTGTTGTTTTGCATTTGTAATAATCTTCTTGTATCATGTGTGTGTGGTTCCCACTAATGAGACAGTGTGGTAATATTTATCTCAATCCGTATAACAGGAATTCCACGCTCATTTTACTGTAAAAATGACGTAAAATCAATTGTGACGTCAGCTGTATGTTCAGCGAGACAAATCATAAAATATATGCTTAAGTTATGTTAGTTTACTAGGCTTCCTTAAATATTGATATGAAAACAATATATTTGATAGCAGTACACATAAAAAAAAAACACATTGACGCAACATATGTGCACTGGAGATTACGCTCAGAGTAGATAACTCTATTTGGTGACATCTTACAGCAGAACATCACCGATTTTTTTGTCACGAATTAGGGAAAACTAGAATCGAACACCGTTCGAAAGGCAAGACGGGAAAATTTCAGATACCCACCTGAAAGATTTCTTTTCGTATCATACTCGCCAAGTATCTCCTCGTTGGATACCAGAAATCTTTTCACTTTAGTGTCTGAAATTTTTCCGTCTTGACCGCATCTGGTGTTAGAACCTACATTTCTTTCTCGCTCTGTTTTATTTCAGATTTGTTTTTATTTTGTATGTTGATCTTGTTTTCATTTATGTCTGATGTTAAGGCAGTAATATAAAACACGGTTAAGATCTAAATCCGAACTTATAAAAAAATTGTGTGATTAGACCAACCCAGGTTTTAATGCCTTCGTTTGAAAAAATTATTCAATCTAATTAAACACGCGGCGACAATAGAAAAATCAGAGGAGAGCACTGGAAACGTTTAATTAGATTAGATTCGATTCTTTTGTGTTTGCGTGGTTTTTCTGTATGATTTAAGTACTTTCTCTAATTCACTAACCTAATTGACATGTTTGTGATTTAAATTAATTCATAAAAAATCATGCATATCATTCGTAGCATTTGCATTTAAACCAGCAAATAGCATATAAATGCTGATAATATTCTAAAACGAAATACATCAACGCCATTAATATACATTACATTTTACTTTTACAATTTTCATAATAAACAATCAAAAGCATTCAAAGTTATAAAGTGTTAATTGTTATATAAATGAAAACAAAATAAATATCTATGCCAAGATGTAAATAAATACACATAATCATTAATAAGAGAAACATGTATAACTGATCTACCAAAACTTAATTACATTGAATACGTTCAAACAAAAAATAAATGTAACATGAATTTATAAATGTTTGTCTGTTCTAAAAGACAGCTAGCTAAATTGTCCGTACTTTCTGGACATTGGGCGGGGACTGCAAGGCAAACATCTACCTAAAATAATTAGCAGAAAAATGTTCCTTCGTTACTGATAAACTCACACTATAGTTTCAATTTCAATTACTATCATCACCATGATTAATTATTTAAAACGGAGGCACGAAACACGTTTATAACAATCTCAACATGAATACCGAAAAAGGAAAAAAAAACAAATTAGTAAACGGGTTCAATTGTAAATTGACAATTAAAATTTGTTAAGTATGACGCAGATCTGAATTTTGTCTGATTTCACTCGCTATTACAAACCGGATGCTATTATATATCTAACATAATGCTGAATGTGGCATAAGACCACAAAGCCAACAAACATAGTTGGAGCCTATGAAGGCAAATTGTTTAGTGATATTTTATAAGCATAAACAGTTATAAAAGGTCAAAAGAGTTTTACCATTGTTAGTCAGTAATTTATACATGATCGTCATTACATGAACAGTATAAACACAATAAGTAAAGATACTGTTGATAATTCTTCGTTGGCTCCAAGAACTGGTTCAGTTACTAATTCTTATAACTGGTGTATGACTACAAAACCAATAGGCCCTTCCTTATAACAGCGATATTCATCAGTAAATTTAAAAAAATGAAACTTCATTTGTTTTTTTCTCACTTGCTGAAACCAAACATATCATTCGTAATAGATATTGAAAAATGTAAAGAAACAAGAATTATAGAACTGACATGGATAAACTACAGTTTAGTGCAGTCCTAACATAACATAAAGTTAACTTAAACCAGTCCAAATCTCTGGTCAAAATCTCTGCTTTTTGACCAAAAAACCAGGCAATTTGACCGCTTTGACGGGACAAAATTTTGCTTTAAAAATTGTCAAATTCTCTGCTTTTGTCAAATTGACAAAAACGGTCAAAATCTCTGCTTTTAAATGTCACGTGACAAAAAATGTTCAGTTTACAAAAATTGTCAAGATCTCTGCTTTTCAATTGTCACGTGACAAAAACGTCCAGTTGACAAAAATTGACAAAATTTCTGCTTTTTTATAGTCACGTGAGAAAAATGTGCAGTGGACAAAATCTCTGCTTTTCAATTTTCAAGTCACAAAATTATCCCTGTGTACACAAAGTCAAAATATATGCTTCATTTAATCATTTCGTTACAAATTGTCAATGAAACGTATTCTAAAGAACGCGATTTCTTTCCCGTTCGCGTTTCAGTAAATTTATAGCAAGCCGTTGTGGTTACATATTTATACTGTAGCTCTCCCTACATTTCTATTATTATTATATTATTTTTATTATGGTTGAGCAATCATATTTATGTTTAGAATAAAAATATAAACTTATAAATCCTAACCTGTCATATATTTTTATTTAATAATAATACTGTTACAACTGACCTGTCATGCCTGTATATCGGTATCATTAAATCTATTTTTAAAATTTACATTTCACTTTTAATTTCACACTAAATAATATTAATTAGTTTTCAAATCTTAGCTGCCTACATCTACATCCTAGGATATGCTTTTTAACTTCAAATCCACAATTTAAAACAAATCACCCATACAATCCCAAATTAAAACCTCTTCTTCATATCAAATCACACCTGAGAAAATAGAAATATAAATTACAACCATATTAAATACATAATATCACCCCAAAAAGCTATTGCGATGCAATGAAAAAACATATTTCTAATACAAAATCACTCCAAATACTTAAGTGAGGAAATTTAAAACCCTATTTCACATATCAAATCAATCCTGATCCCATAGCAATACTACTAAGAACCATATTTCACATATGAAATTAATTCTGAGACATTTATAATGCAAATATAAGCTGTATTTGACATATAAAAATCAATCAGGAGACTATAGCAATGCAATTTAAACCATATTCCACATATAAAGTTACTCTGGAGACCTTAGCCATGTGATTAAAAAAATATTTTAGATATAAAATCACTAAAGAAACTAAGGCTATGCAATTAAAAACTATATTTCACATATAAAATTACTCCAAAGACCTTGACCATGCAATTAAAACCCATATTTTGCTTATAAATTCAATCCTGAAGCCTTGGCAATACCATTAAAACAAAATATTCCACATATAAAATCATTCCTGACACCATAGTGATGGAATAAAAAAAACATATTCACATATAAAATTAATTCTGAAACTTAAAAATACAATTAATATCTATATTTAACATATCAAATCTCTAATGAGACTAAAGCCATGTAACCAAAACCACATTCCACATATGGGGACCTACGTGGTGCAGTTAAAATCCCTATTTAACATATAAAATCAATTTGGAGACTTTGGCAATGCAACTAGAAACCATATTTCACGTATAAAATCAATCCTGAAGCCTTGGTTATGCCATAAAAAACAATATCTCACATATAAAATCACTCTGGAGACCTAAGCGATGCAATTAAAATCCATATTCAACATATAAAATCAATCTTGACACTTTAGCAATGCAACTAGAAACCATATTTCTCATATAAAATCATTCCTGAAGCCTTGGTTATGCCATAAAAAACAATATCTCACATATAAAATCACTCTGTAGACCTAAGCGATGCGATTAAAATCCATATTTAACATATAAAACCAATCTCGAGACCTTAGCAGTGCGACTAGAAGCCATATTTCACATATAAAATCATTCCTGTAGCCTTGGTTATGCCATAAAAAACAATATCTCACATATAAAATCACTCTGGAGACCTAACGATGCAATTAAAATTCATATTTAACATATAAAATCAATCTCGAGACTTTAGCGATGCAATTAAAAACCATATTTTACATATAAAATCATTCCTGGGACTATAGTGATTTTACATATAATAACAATTCTGAGGCCTGAGCTATAAAAGTTAAAACCATACTTTTATGTATAACATCACTCTGGGGATATACGTGATGGGATTAAAATCACATTTTACATATAAAATCATTCCTGACACCCAAAAGATGCAACCAAAATGTGGATTTTACCATTGTAATTAATATAAGATATTTTACATTATTGTTTAATTATTGTATACTTTAATCAGATTTAGTGGTTAAAATACAGAACTCTCATAGATTTTTAACTTTTTTTGTTATTATCGACATACATTTTGGATTGCAATGTACTTTCAAGGGATACATTAAGACTTAATTTATATTTTGAATGATTGCTAAGTTCAAGAGTTGTAATTGATATTATGAGATCGAAGAATTGCTTGATTGATAGATATCTATATAACAAAGATATGTCTCACTTTATTGGACTATACATTAATATTTAATTAAAGGAAACAACGGCGCAATAAGTAATATGTTTCCAAGCCGTACGATTTTAAACATTTTTGTTGACATGATATCCTCCAAAAACACGTAAATAGCAAATAAATCTTCAATATAAAATTCTTTCATTACTAATTTTGTATTATATCGATTGTTTTTTGGTAGTAGGATTTTAATAAACGACAACAGGACAAAGGATTTGATTTTTCATCTTTCGTATATTTTTCATTCCGACAACGCGCAGATAAAAAAAATGGACGGTACGGTATAACCAGTCGGTCTTTCGTAAAGACATCAAAAAGGTAAAAGTTAAAAGTGTTTTCAAGTGCAGTCGAAAGGTTAGCAAGTTGACAAAGTGGACATAAATTTCCAAAATAAAAAATGTCAAAATGTGACAAAATTGTCATGTGATAAATAGTCAAGAGAAAAATAATTGTCCAGAGGACAGAAATTGTCAAACGAAAACACAAGTGCAGTGGAACAAAAATGTCCAGTGGACAGAAATTGTCAACAAATTGTCAAATGGACAGACATATATTGCATAAAAATATTGATGGCAAGACATTTAGAAAGTAAGACGAAGTCCGCATGGTAAACATTTTAATAAATGATCTACTTTTGGGTAAAGATAAGCTTTCTTGTAAGCGAAAGTAGTTCGCATTTTATTTACAATGAGGCTGTCACTAAGCAATGCTGTTGTTTTGCACAATTACTTATTGGGTATAAAAAATAAAATCGAATATTTCTGTTTATATGCCTATATTGCATTAAGTTGGGATAAATTTATCAGTAAAGGTATCAGTTACTACTATAATAATAAGCTATTTAATTGATTATCTTACTGTTTCTTTCTTTACTTGTCCTTATTCTTCCGCTAGAAATGATCCAGTAACTAAAAAAAAACAGTAACTTAAAAGGGCACATGTGTAATAACAACGGTTACTAAAGAGACACTGTTAGCTAATTTATCAAACATTTTACATTTGAAAATCCATACCACGTGTCCTCAAAGTTATCATAGCATGGCATTTTTTATTATAAAGTGAGACTCTAAGTAACACATTAATTGATAGATGTCAAGAGAAAATGGATGAATTGTAATTATTGAGATTTGAGCATATCGGATTTACAGTTGTCACACAGTTGATATTACACTTTCATTGTTTATAAGAGGTATAATAACAGTGACGTTTTATGGTGTATGTAATATATGTAAATTCAAGTCTATATTACGATATTGTGTGCTTGTGAAATAACCATTGATGAAAAGATGCCTCGAATTAACTTAAAAAAATTACAAGTAACACGTGACTATGTTAATTATTTCCAAATGAATATTTCAATTGGTGGTAACAAATATAGAAGGTCAGATAATGAATAAAAAAACAAAACAAACTGACAGATTTTAGTAGGAGGTATATATTGTCATAAACTAGCCTTGAACATATCGGATGTTTAGTTTCCATTTAGTAGATATAACACCTTCAACAACTTAATTGTTCATACAACCTGGAACACTAAAACCAGATCTAGTAAGTTTTTAATTTCGCTAACTATCTATAGCAATAAAGAATTTGTTTGATTTTGTTAAGACCATTCTTACGAACATCATTTGTTAATAACGTCAGTCGAAAGTCATATATAAGTGAAGATAGCATTGGTTAATGTTGTGTTGTTTTATTGATATACGTGTCGTTACTTTCTTGGCTTGTACTTACTCTCTGAAAAACAAACAAATATGTTTTAAAATATCATATTAGTTGAAGATAATTACCAAGGACAACAGCAGTAACAATTTTATGTAGTAATATATGTCAAATCTCAAAGTCTAAATTACGATATTATGTGCTTGAGAAATAACCATTGCTGAAAAAATGCCTCGAATTAACATGTGTACACAATAACAATAAGGTGTACTTATACTAATTATTTAAAGATGAAAATATGATGTCATCGTATATTTATTTCTGACATTAAAACTTAAACCAACACTCTAATAAGTTAGGGAGGTCAGCGCTACGCTTATCGTAACATTCCGGCACTGAAAAACCGGAATGTTACTCATTTTCAAACGACTAGCATACATACTTAAAGTTACCAAATCTCAACAGATAATATATGTCGGTAACGAACAATCGTTTATTTTGTCACAATTTATAAATTTTAAATACTGATTCAACAAAGATTTACCTTAAAGTTTTTTTTTAAATTGGGTCGATGACGAAAAATTTGTCGCCATTTTTTCTCTGTGTCAGTCATTTGCA
Source organism: Limnoperna fortunei (assembly GCA_944474755.1). Classification (NCBI taxonomy): domain Eukaryota; kingdom Metazoa; phylum Mollusca; class Bivalvia; order Mytilida; family Modiolidae; genus Limnoperna; species Limnoperna fortunei. The sequence continues at coordinate 9,574,805 of OX104124.1, read as the reverse complement.
AAAAGTGATGCATTTTCAAAATTAAATCATCTGAATGTTTCTGAACCGACTTTCTTCATTTTTGTTTAAAAATTTAGATAAAAAATCGTCAGTGAACCAAATTTGCATGTGATGGATCGATTTATAACTTAAGTCAAATAGTAATGTATCTATTTTTTTAAAAATGGTATCAGAAAGTTTACGAATCGCCTTGAATTTTAGTCCTCACACCTGGATAGCCATTGCCTATATACCCCTCTGAGGCAATGTAACCATGGTTTCATCAGATACACAAAAGCATCATGCGGAAATAATTTGATGTAAAAGGTCATCTGACACGGTTCTATAGGCGCGAAGAGTTGCCGTTCGTAACGGGAAAACCCCTCCGATTACGTCCCTTTTATGAGTCATCCGCCATTTTGGGACTCTTATCGAAATTAATAGGCATAACAGCCGTGCAGGGAATCTCAGTAAACAAGTCAGAATGTTTGACACTTTTAAAAGTTTTAATGAAAATATATAACCATTATTTCATTGAGTGTATATAAAAATTGTTATAATTGATATATTTTTTATTTATATAATTTCAATTCACAAAAATGTTTTTCTATAAACTTTTCATTTATTTTATCCTCATGCATAATTAATGAGGTAAATTCTTCCAAAATGCCAATAGCCATTGGTTATGTCTACGAAAAACATTTTTCGGACCATCTTAATGTTTATACATACCGGAAACAAGGTCTTTTTCGAAAGTTCATATGGTACTACGGAACTAAAAGTTGGGAGAATATGGAAATTGAAAACTTGGTTTATTTTTTTTCAAAATAACCTTATTTAATATTTTTTTATTATAATTGTAAAATCTTTATCTTGATATGCTGAACAAGAAGTATTAAATAATAAACTAAAGTTTCTCAAACGTATCTATGGAGTAAAAATGTATGTTACATGATATGGCTGAAAAATTGTTGAAAGTGGATTTGAAGATCATTCAAACAAAGAAACAAACGGTATCAAATAATAATAAATTTGTTAGCTTTTTAAAGTTCTGTTGAACTGGCCTATCGAAATGGGAGAGGTCAGGATGGTTGTAAGGGAGAATGAAGTCATATAACAAATAATGTTTGCAATCTTAATTTTTCTTTCTAATTATAATGTGCTGTTCTTTTTATTCTTTTAAGGTGTAGCTATTATATATCCTGGAAAGGGAGCAATGCGTCTTACAAAATGTTTGTGACAAAACACACACTATCGGCTTCACATGTCATATTTGTCTTGGGCAAATTACTAATGTCAGATGACCTACTTTTTGTTTTTCAAAGACCCATGTATAAGTACTAATTTGGACAGTTTGAATTCATTACGAGTTTATATAAATCCATACAATAACAGAAGGTTGCACACAAAATGGAGCAAAACACCACCAATTAAGTCAAGACCATTGACCAAGCTGAATTTGTCTCATGGGATGTGTCCTACATGTATCTTTATACTCTAGATATATTTGCATTTGAGTTTTTTTTATTATATTCCCTAACATTAATTTAAGGTTTTAACTGGCGTACATATATATGCAAGATATAATATTTGCTTTATACTGATAAAACCCACATATTGCAGTGTGGATTTTTATGGGTAAGTGCTAACAAAGAAGTGCACTTTGTGTATGGAGATCATATCTTATCATAATTGTCTTGGTTTTTTTATATTTTTTAAATATTTTGTATAAAATATTTTTTTAATTTGACAACATGTATCATCCCGAACATATGTTTAGTTTATATTTTGGACAAAACTGCTAAAACTTCTACAATATGTTCAAATAATTACTCATTTGAAAATAATTTTAATGCAGGGTTTTGGGTATATATGATCAAAAATCTTGAAATGATGCAAAATAATAGATACTTAAAATGTGTAATTAGTACAACTAAGGGGAATGTCAAACTAAATCACTCATAAAAAAATTTTAGAATTTTTTCTGATTTTATACAGAAGCTATTCTTGATTTTGAGCAAGATTTTTCTGAACTTTTACAGAAGGAAGGTAATACATTTTTGAGATGACCATAAAACTAAGAAAACTGCGAAAACACTTTGTATATCTGCATTCTTAGCTCTTGTTTACAGCATGGCCTAAAATATACTTGAAAACAGTTATAAGTGTTTATAACAGCTATGCACCGTGATGTAATATCCAAAGTTGGCCTTTCAAACATTCTACCAGTTGACACAGAGCAAAATAATAGCAACGTAAAATGAGTAATTAGTACAACTAAGGGGAATGTCAAACTAAATCACTCATCAAAACATGAAAAAATTTTCTCTGATTTTGTACAGAATTAATTCTTGATTTTGAGCGAGATTTTTCTGCACCTTTTCAGAAGGAAGGTAGTACATTTTTGAGATGACCATAAAACTAAGAAAACTGCGAAAACACTTTGTATGTCTGCATTCTTAGCTCTTGTTTACAGCATGGCCTAAAATATACTTGAAAAAAAACAGCTATGCACCGTGATGTAATATCCACAGTTGGCCTTTCAAACCTTCTACCAGTTGACACAGAGCAAAAAATGACGAAGTCCACAGGTGTTTTTAGAGACTTCGGCAGGTCGCCGAATTTTTTTAATATATTCTGATTCTTTTGTAAGAGCACTCATTTTAAAGATAAAAGTGAGTTTAGTTGTTTTATTATTTTTAACCAACTTATATCATATCTATTTTTGAAATATTTTTGCTCAAAAATAGTCAATTTTACATAAAATGTAGATTGACAGGAAAATCGCTGAAATTGACAACTTCTATTGGTCACAACTTTTGAACCCCTTGACTGATTTTAAAAAGTAAGGTACAATAATGTTTCTTTTAAAAGGACTATCAAACAGCAGATAAGTAATTAGTATTCTCAGTAATTCATTTTTTGGCTGACCTCTCTAATTAAGTTACTCGCATCGCATATCTAATTTACAATGTCCATATTACGATATAATGAGCTTATATAATAATCATCGATAAAAAAATGCCTCGAATTAACTTGTGTGAAAAAATAAAAAATAATGTGTGACCATATTTATTATTTGTAAATGACTATTGATGTAATATACAAATATTAAAGGTAAGATGAAGAATGAGAGTTAAAGAGTCACCTTCATTGCTTATTTGTTTATTTCTGACTATACATTTTCAGAAAAACTTTTTAACTGAGAGATTTTAGTAGGTTATATACTAAAACATTGTAAGACTTTAATACTTTCAGCAACACTTTGTTCAGTAACAATTGTTTTTACATAGAGGTATATATTGTAATGAACTCGCTTTGATCATATCAGATTTCCAACCAAATTTTATTTTCATTTCTTTCAGCAAAATGTCATTTATTAGTCAAGATAGCGTTGGGTAATGTTGTATACTTATCGTTACTTTCTTGGCTTGTACTTACATTCTGAAACAAAACCAAATGATTTGTTTTAAATCATCACATCAGTGAAAGAATTGAGAGTATTGAAAGGATAATAGAAGTAACATTGTAAAGTTTACGTAATCGAAAATGTCCATTTAAAGCTTATACATGTACTATATTATTACATAATATATATTTTTGCCTTTTTCCTATTGGCCTAAACCAATACACGTGACTTTCCATTTCCTATCATATTGGTTTGCAAAAAACTCATTCTACTCAATAAAAAACCATATTGCACTCTCGTGAGAAATTTATGAATGAAAATACCTAGCACGTGCTGTTTCCCCCAACGAAAATACGATATCCAATTAAATCTTCTTTCTTTAATCCCCTAAACCAATCAAAATTATCGTTCTGACTGATGTTCGGATTCTATTGTTGTTTGTAAACATGGTAACGTTGTAACGTCATCGAGTGAACGTAATGCGGATAGTTCTGGTGCTAATAAGCGAAGATTTGCAGATATTACTAACTTGGAAATTAATGAAATCATTAAGAAAAAAGATCCTGTCAACACTCGCAAATCGAAAGAGCAAGCGATTATTTTTTTTCCAAATATTTACGTGAAACGGATATGTCAGTTAGTTTGGAAATGGCGGACCCTCAGGAATTAGACTCATATCTTTGTAAATTTTATGCATTTGCAAGGTCTGAGGAAGGGACATTATACAAGAAATAATCAATGCAAACATTTCGTCATAGATTATGTCGATCGGGAATAAAAAAAACTTGTATATTCCATTTCATTACTCAATGAATTATGTAATAAAACAATTACTACACTCGAACTCGATCAATATGAGGTTTTATGGAGCAGGGTAGAATAATATCGAACTTGGCTTCGCCTCGTTCAATATTATTCTACCCTGCTCCATAAAACCTCATATTGATCTCGTTCAAGTGCAGTAATTGTATATTATTATGCGCTTGTGAAATAATCATCCATGAAAATTTCTCGAATTGACATGTGTAAAAAATTTAAAAAGAACGTGTGATAACATAAATTATTTGTAAATACATACTGGTGGCAGGAAATATAGAACGTAAGTTGGTGTATGAGAAAAAATTAAAGCTTCATGAATTAGTTTAAGCACCACGAAAATGACCTTCTGGCATAAAGGCTTTACAGCTTTCATTCCGTAGATATAACATCTTTGATAAGATCACCAACTAAAGAAGCTTTTGAATAACTATCATAAGAATGTCATGTTTAAGTTAATATAGCATTGCTTAATATTGAGTTGTTTTAATGATATAATTATCGTTACGTTTTTGGCTTTTACCTACTTTCTAAAAAAACATCAAATACTATGTTTGAGATTATCACATTAGTGGAAGAGATTAGGGTATTGTCAACGATAATAGAAGTAACGTTTAACTTGTTAAGTTTATGCTATAGTACATGTCAATTTTAAGTTTATCTTACAATATTATGCGCTTGTGAAAAAATAATCTGTGGAAATTTCTTCTTCTAACATTTGTAAAAAAGTAAAATAACGTGTGATTACATAAATTATTTGTACAAGCATACTGGTGGTATGAAATACAGAACCTAAATTGATGAATTATAAATGAAATAAAAACTTTATCATTTATTTATTTATTTCTGACCTTTAAACTTTCGTGAATTTGTTAAGTGACCGGTTTTAGAAGATAAGGTATGCATTGCGAAAATCGCCATCATACATAAACGATTTACTGTTTTCGTTTAGAAAAAAAACCATCTTCAATGTTCATACAACATATACCAGTAAGACTTAATATGCATTGTGTTATCAATCTCCTGTACGGTCTTGGGCAATGACAAATTTGTTACATTTAGATAAGACAACCTATCTAAGCTTCTGAAAACTATTATAAGAATGTCATGTTCAAGTTAAAATAACACTGGGTAATGTTGAGTTGTTTTATTATTATACTTATGATATCTTTCTTGTCTTGTACTTACTTTCTGAAAAAAACAAAACTATGTATTGAGATCACTACATCATTCGAAGAGAATAGAGTATTGTCAACGACAATATAAGTAACATTGTCAAGTTTATGTTATAGTATATGTCAATTTAAAGTTTATTATACAATATTGTGCGCTTGTGAAATAATCATCCATTGAAAAATTCATCGAACTAACATGAGTAAAAAATTAAAAATAACGTGTGATTACATAAAAATATTTGTACAAGAATGATGATTGTAGGAGAATAAATTGTAAGATGATGAATTATAGATGAAATTAAAGCATCATCAATTACTTGTTAATTGCTGACTTTATATTTTTTAGCAACACTTTATTAAGTGACAGGTTCACGGTCTTGGGCAATGACAAATTTGTTATTCTTTGATAAGACCATCCAACCTAAAAAAGCTTCTGAATATCTATCATAAGAATGTCATGTTTAAGTTTACATAACATTGCGCAATGTTGAGTTGTTTTATCGATATATTTACAATTCCTTTCTTGGCTTGTACTTACCATCTGAAAAAAAACCAAAAAAATTGTTTGAAATCATTACATTTATGGAAGAGTATAAAGTATTGTGAACAATAATAGAAGTAACAAAGTTTATCGTACAATATTATGCACTTGTGAAATTATCATTCTTGAAAAATTCCCCGAGTTAACATGAGTAAAATTTAAACTATAACGTGTGATTACATAAATTATTTGTCAAGCATACTGATGGTAAGAAGAATAGAAGGTAAGATCATGAATTATAGATGAAATTAAAACTTCATCACTTACTTGTTTATTTCTGCATTTAAACTTTCAGCAACGCTTAATTAGGTGACAGGTGTACGGAGAATAAACTTACAGTTTTTTTTAGTAAAAAAACATCTTCATTGTTCATGCAACATAAAACATGCAATGAGAAATTTCTTAAACTTTGATCAGACCACCCAAACTAAAAAACGTTCTGAAAAACTACCAGCAGAATGTCATGTTTAAGTGAAGATGGCGTTTGGTACTGTAGCATTCTTTATTGATATACTTATCCTTACATTCTTGGCTTGTACTTACTGTCTAAAAAATACAAATAATATGTTTCAAATCATCCCATGTGTGAAAAAGTATATAGTAATGCCAAGGATAATAGAAGCAAAATTGCAAAATTTATGTAAACGTACAAAGTCATGTCGATTCAATGTGTATATTACAGCATTAGGCGCATGTGAAATTCCTCGTTTAAACTTTTGTAAAAAAACTTGTGATTTCGCAAAATTATTTGCACAAGCACACTGGTGGTAGGATATATAGAAGATTAGATTAGGAAAATATATATGACATTAAAACTTTCTCATTTTTTAGTTTATTTCTGACTCTTACACTTTCAGCAGCACTTTATTAAGTGACGGGCGTCAGGAGAATAAGTATGAATTGCGAAAATGACCTTCTGGCATATGTGATTTACAGTTATCATTTGGTAGATATAACATTTTCATTATTCATGCTACATATAACATGCAAGGAGAAATTTGTTACACTTTGTTAAGAAAACCCAATTAAAAAAGCTTCTAAAAAACTATCAGAAGAATGTAATGTCGGAGTTAAGATATCATTGGGTATTATTGTATTGTTTCATTAATATACTTATCGTTACTTTCGTGGCTTGTACTTACTTCCTGAAAAAAGCAAATACTATGTTTTAGATCATGTCATCAGTGGAAGAGTATATGGTATTGTCAACGATAAAAGAAGAAACGTTTTAAAGTTTATGTAATAGTACATGTATATGCCAAAAAAAGTTTATATTACAATATTATGAGCTTGAAAAATAATAATCCCTGAAAATGTTTTGAATTAACAAGTGTAAAAAAGTAATAACGACTTGTGATTACATAAATTATTTGTACACGCATACTGGTGGCAGGAAATATATAGCGAAAGATAATGGATTATAAATGGCATTGAAACTTCATGAGTTGTTAATTTCTGACTTTTAAACATTCAGCAACAATTTTGTAATTGACAGGTTTTCGGAGAATAGGTATGCATTGCGCAAACGACCTTCCGGCATATAGATTTACAGTTTTCAATTAGTAGATATAACTTCTTCATTGTTCATCCAACATATAGCAGTAAAACCAAAGATGTATTGTTTTATCACTCTCCTGCACGGTCTTGAGCAAAGACAAATTGTAACACTTTGATAAGACCACCCAAACTAAAAGAACGTTCTGAATAACAATCAAGAGAATGTCATGTTTAAGTAAAGATATCAGTGTTTAATGTTTAGTGTTCTTTTATTGATGTACTTATCGTTACTTTCTTGGCTCGTACTTACAATCTGAAAAGAACAAAGAACATGCTTTAAATCATCCCATATGTGGAAATGTATATAGTATTGCATATGATAATAGAAGTAACATGGCAAAGTTTATGTAAACGTATAAGAATAGATGATGAATCATAGATTACATTTAAACATCATCATTTACTTTTTTTTATTTTTGACTTTTAACTTTCAGCAACACTTTATTAATTGACGGGTGTCAGGAGAATAAGTATGCATTGCGAAAATGACCTTCCGGCATATGTGATTTACAGATTCTTTAGTAGGTATAAGATCTTTATTGTTCATGCAACATATAACATGCAATGAGAAATTTTTTAAACTTTTATAAGACCACCCCAGCTAAAAACGTTCTGAGTAACTATCAGCAGAACGTAATGTTGTATTGTTTTATTGATATACTTATCGTTACTTTATTGGCTTGTACTTACTCCTTGAAAAAAATACTACGTTTGAGATCATCACATTATTGGAAGAGTATAGAGTATTGTCAACGATAATAGAAGTAACGTTGTAAAGTTTATTTTATAGTATATGTCAATTCAAAGTTTAAATTACAATATTATTCGCTTTAGAAATGTCTTGTTTTAACTTTTGTAAAAAATTAAAAATAACGTGTAATAACTTAAATTAGTTGCACAAGCATACTGGTGGTAGGAAATATAGAAGATAAAACGATTAATCATAGACGACACATAAACTTTACCATTTATTAGTTTATTTCTGACTTTTAAACTTTCAGCAACACTTTATTAACTGATAGGTTTAGGAGAATAAGTATGCATTGCGAAAATGACCTTCAGGAATATGTGATTTACAGTTTTTATTTAGTAGATTCATTAGAATGTCATGTTTAAGTTTAAGATAGCATTGCTTAATGTTGAGTTGTTTTGATAATATACTTATCGTTACTTTCTTGGCTAAAACTTACTTCCTGAAAAAACAAACCAAATACTATGTTTGAGATCATCACATCACATGAAAATTATAGACTATTGTAAATGATAATATAAGTAACATTGTCAAGTTTATGATATAGTATATGCCAATTCAAAGTTTATCTTACAATGTTATGCGCTTGTGAAATAAACATCAATGAAAAATGCGTCGAAATAAAATGTGGAAAAAGTTAAAGTCATATAGTTTGATTAAATAAATCATTGGTACAAGCATGCTGACAGTAGGAAGAATATAAGGTAAGATGATGAATTATAGATAAAATTAAAACTTCATCAATTATTTGTTTATTTCTGATTTTTAAACTTTCGGTAACAATTTATTCAGTGACAGGTGTTAAGATAATAGGTATGCTTTGCGAGCTTCTCATCGGCATATTTGATTAACAGTTATCAGTTAATAAATATAACATCTTCATTGTTCATGCAACATGTAACATGCAATGAGAAATTTGTTAATACAGTGTCATCAAAGATACCAAGATTAGTAAATATATCATCTGCATTGTTCATGTAACATATAACATGCAATGGGAAATTTCTTAAACTTAGATAAGACAAGCAAACTAAAAAAAGGTCCTGAATAACAGAATGTCATGTTTAATTGAAGATAACATTGAGTAATGTTGTTTTGCTTTATTGATATACTTATCTCTAATTTCTTGGTTCGTACTTACAAACTAAAAAAAATAATATAAAAATAATATGTTTTAAATCATCCCATATGTGGAAAAGTATATAGTATTGCCAAGGATAATAGAAGTAAAATAACAAAATTAATGTAATCGTATATGTCAATTCAAGGTTTTTATTTTACAGTATTATGCGCGTGTTAAATAAATCATTTTAACTATGGTAAAACGTTTGATTACACACATTATTTGTACACGCATACTGGCGGTAGTAAGAATAGATCGTAAGATGATAAATTATAGATGAAATTAAAACTTCATCATTAATTAGTTGATTTCTGACTTTTAAACTTTCCTCAATACTTTTTCAAGGGTCAGATGTTAGGAGAATAAGTATGCATTTCACAATTCTCTTTCCGGCAATTGTGATTTACAGTTTCAATGTAGTAGATACATGTATAACATCCTCATTGTTCATGCAACATACAACATGCAATGAGAAATTTCTTTACTTTTGATAAGACCACCCCAACCTAAAAAAACGTTCTGAATAATTTTCAGCAGAATGTCATGTTTAAATGGAGATAGCTTTGGGTAATGTTTTGTTGTTTTATTGATATACTTATTTTTACTTTCTTGGATTATACTTACAAACTGAAATAAAAAAAATATTTTGTATTAAATTATCTCATCTGTGGAAAAGTATATAGTATTGCATAATATATTGGAAGTAATTGTAGTTTATGTAACAGTATGTGTCAATTCAAAGTTTATCTTACAATATTTTGCGCTTGTGAAGTAATCATACGTGAAAAATGCCTCGCATTAACATGATTGTGTAAAAATTATAAATAACGTGTGATTAAATAAATTCGTTCAAGCATACTGGTGGTGGGAAGAATAGAAGGTAAGATGATGAATTATATATGACTTTAAAACTTGATCATTTATAAGTTTATTTCTTACTTTTAAATTGTCAGCAACACTTTATTAAGTGGCAACCGTTAGGAGAATAAGTATGCATTGCAAAAATGACCTTGCGGAATATGTGATTTGCAGTTTTTATTTAGTAGATATAACAAATTGATTTTTATGCAACATACAACATGCAATGATAAATTTGTTAAACTTTGATAAGACCACCCTTACTAAAAAACGTTCCGAATAAATATCTGCAAAATGTCATGATAAGTGAAGATAACATTGGGTTATGTTGTATTTTTCTATTGATATACTTATCGTTACTTTCCTGGCTTGTACTTACCATCTGAAAAACAAAGCATAGAACATGTTTTCGTATGTTTCATTTCAACGTTTATATAACAATATTATGCATTAGTGGAATGCCTCGTTTCAACTTTTGTAAAAAATTAAAAATAACGTGTTCTTGTGTAAATTATTTGCACAGGCATACTAGTGGTAAGAAATATATAAGATAAGATGAAAAATTATAGATGACATTAAAACTTTATCAGTTATTAGTTTATTTCTGAATTTTAAACTTTCAGCAGCACTTTATTACACAGCAAAAAATGCTACGGACGTAAATCATCCGTTTTCCTTACGTAAAACGTCCGTTTTTTACATCCGTTTTACGGATGTTTAGCACCACGGATGTTTAACGGATGGCAGGTACATCCGTAAAACGTACGTAATCTTTCCGTAACTGTCCGTATTACGTACGTTTAACGGATGGTAATTGTAATGTGCAATGCGGCCGTTTTACGGATGTATTATCCAGTCGTTTTACAGATGTAAAGGGCTTACCATTAATAAACTCCTCTTCTGTTTTTATATATTGTTATTATAAAAGGTAAATATGTTATAAACATTTCTCCATATCTTTTACCTTGTCTTAAAAAATATAATCATATAGTGAACCTTCAGACCATTTTTTTCAGACCAAAAATGCATTATGTAGCTCTAAGTAAGAAAAATGAAATAAGAAAAGTGACCGTTACAATTATTTAATGTAACTATATAAAAGAATACAAAAGTAAATGTCCAAAAAAAGGAATGAATGTTCATGGATTGCACACGGTCCTTCAGTTCTCTGTCCCTGAAAAAAACAAACAAAAACTATAGTATCATACAAAATTATTTTTTATGTTATGAACCAATACATCTAATTTAACTAGCCTACACTGTATAATCAAAATTATCTTCACTTGAATTAAACATTATTTTCACCCAAAATGAGCAGCTAATTTATGTGTTGGGCTTCAAATGAACTTGGTGCAAAACAATCAATCCCATGAAAATCGTGTTTATGGCATGCAGGACACTTTCACTATAATTTGTCAATGAATTTTCTTTAAATTCACCATAAAGTTAGTTTTTTTTATACAAGTAATCATAAGTCAAAATAACAAATAGGGGTTGAGCTTTTTTCTAGGGGTTTATCACTGAAATTTTAAATTTTCTAATAGATTATACATGTACAGAGATAATATTACACAATTTCTGTCCTATGAAATTTTCTGAATTTGTTATGTAACGTCATGCAATTGGTATACAATTTAGTGAATGAATGAAAAATAGGGGTCTCCGAGTTAATTTTTGTTCATTGGGAAAAGACTGATCAAAATGTGCTAAAAAATAGTATTTTTAGTCAAAATTACCTCCCTTGTTAAAAATTTCATATTCATGATGTTCATTTAACATGAATTTGGTGTGAAGTTCACATAAAATTCACGTTAAACTCAGGTGAAGCTCATTTCATGTGAAATTCACGTGAAGATTATTTGAAATTAACAATTTATTTGTCAAGGAAATGAACAATTAAGAAGAATCTGCTTTTTTAAAAAGTGTATTCTACAGTTCAAGAGAACTCTGGATGTCATTACATTTATAATTATCAACAAACATAAACAGCAATGGGAAAATAATAAGTGTAAAATTAATGGTAAGTGTGTGGAAAACAATCAAATTGACATTATGAATTCGTTACTTATGATCAATTTCACACTTACATATTTTTTAGAAATCCACTGCAGAACTTTGCTAAAATTTGCATGACTCCTAATAGGAGTTATTTCAGATTAACCTTAAGCTGACTAAACACTGATCATTTCATTTCTTGTAAATATAACCCAACTTAAGACTATTCATTATATATCTTTTAACTATTGTATTTTGTTGACAACTACAAGTGTACAAGAGGTACAATTAGTGAAAAACATAAAATGTGTATTTCTACATGTTTGTGAAATCTTTGTATTGATATGTTTTATTGAAAACAGTTTTATGTAAAATGTTAGTAGGAAGGATGTATTGTTTTGAATTGCATTTTTAGACTTTTGAGTAGAGTATATATGCAGATGAATTTTCAGAAGATGAAATAAATTTCAGATCCATTTCAGTTTTTGACTTAATTGTGTTAATTTGGGATTCAGGTGCCAGTGAATTTCTTGTGCACGTTAAAAGAAATTAGCATTTTTCTTTTGAACAAAAACTGTACATACCTAAAACCTCTCTTCTTTTCTGCACCCTTTTCTTGTCAATGTCAAGTAGGGTTTGCCATTTTTCTGCCCCCTGTTTAACACTTTGTTCTTATATAAAACACTTTAAACTGTTCCCAAAAATCAGCTGGGCATGAAGACGTTGGGAACAGCAACTTGCCTTTGTATAAAAATGATCTCTGCAAAATAAAATAAATTTTAAATCTTACATTAGTGAAATGTTTTCCCCATAGAAATTTGCGAGAGAAATTATTATGTATCATTCATGAAACAAATTGCATTGAAAGACTTGGCTTACTAAGTACTGAATCTGGTCTAAAATCAAGAAAAATCCATGGTTTATCAAAGCAAATGATTGATCCTTAAAAGTCATATTTAAATAATAATTTTTAGAATTTGGGTACAATGTATTAAAAAATGACAATTGGCTTTAAATTATAGTATAAGAACAATAATTCTTTCAAATTCTGTGAAAATATGTTAAAAAATCAACATCAAAATGAGGAAATGTGAAGATTATTCTAAACATACCCATAAATCCTTACAACAGTTGGGAGGGAATATACTTACGAAATTAACCATATTGTATTTCAAGCTCTGACGTAAAATTTAAGTTTTACAGTAACAAAAACATTTACCTAACATTGCATAAGTACCCAAATTGCATTGCTATTTTGTTAATTGAAAATGTTTTGTCATTTACCTGGATAGTTAGCTTTGATGATGACAGTTTCTCACAGAGATTAATTTACTCCAGTACAAACACAAAAGGAAATCCAGATCAATAAGATAATCTCACCTGAATGATTTTGACACCAATACATTTTATTTAAGTAATGACCGTCAAATATCATTCAGGGGAGATTATCTGATTATTAATGGGTATCATTTGTGGGAGTGCTATTGGTATTTCTAGTTTGTAGTTGATAATAAACTATTTGCATACTGTAAGCAAATAAAACTTATATTATCGGTCAAGTTTAAGGAATTCATTAAAGTTAAACTTCACTATGACATCATGCTTTATATAAGTTATAAGGATGACAATGTAAGAATTTGCAAAAAAAAATTGACAATTTTTGTTTAGATAAAAAAGCTTTTGTAGAAAAATCTGTTTTTCAAATTCTGTTTTTTTACTATCACACACAGTTTAAACTGTGCCAAATATCACCTATTTAAGAGTGCTTTAAGATGAAAACAAGCCCTGCTACCCCAATTTTTCTTTATATTTTGCAACATAATTAAGTAAGGTCTTTTAACATGCAATTTTTCAGAATTTTGTAGGACAGCTGCACTTTCCAATTCTTTCAACTTGACATTAAATGCATGTTTTGAATAACTTCACATTCTGCCTTCAAATAACTAAGTTTGAATAATTTTATTCAATAAGTTTCAAGGCAGTTTCTCTGAAACTTCTTGACCATGACAAGACCATCTTGATTTAAGTGTCTTTGTTTAGTCCACTTTCTGAATGGTCTTTCAACAATGATTTTTTTTTTGTTTTTACCATACATGTTTATCAGTAAAGATTAGAAAATAACTTACAAGTAAGAGACAAAGATGGACTCTTTGTGCATCATTGGCACTCAATTCCCCCAACTTTAACAAAATTCTCCATCAAAAGAGTAGTAAACTCCTCGATGGAGAGACTCTGTAGATCTCTCTTTCCCTCTTTCAGTTCTTTAAATATCTACAGAACACAGAAAAATGTGAAAATAGGTAAAATTATTTATTTCTGTATACAAGCATATCAAACAGTTCTTTTTTGGAAAAAATGTCAATTTATTTTTAGGCTAGCAAGTCTATTTTTGCATGTTATTAAAAATTCTATGGTCAGTCAATTCTAAACTTTTAAGAAAATTCTTAAGAAATTAATATAGATATCTTGTAAAATATAAATAATTCAATTTTGCATTGGCAAATAAAATCAACTTGTACATTTCACATCATGAGATGAGGAAGCCTTTCATTTGTAACTTTTTAATATTTTGGTCGCACGAATAGTGCAGGTTTCTACCTCAATGCCCCATAAAAAAGTTCAGTTCAGTTTGCATTAAAATCTTTCACTGCACACAATAAATATCAATTATTTTATTGTTTTTAAAATATGTTTAATAAAAGACAGTGCAGGTTTGTTGACTCGGATATGAATTAAATAGGCAATAAATCTACACTTTGAATTTATACAGATATAGTTCCTAACATAGTGGAACATATAAACATGATAAATAGAAGCAAAATGTGAGTCACAGTAACCTACTTTGTCTTAAAAAAGACCAACTTTCCATGATATATCAGTATAAAAAGATTCATGATCTTATGACCGATATGCTGAATTCAGAAGCAATAGTACGTTATTAGCTTTGTTCATTCAAAGTAACAGCTATATGTCCTCATTTAAAAAAAAATTTAAATAGGCTTTGTAATTCAATGGCTGATACTTTGCACAATTCGCCTATTACCAACAACATGATGCATGGCTTATCCTTTCTTTTTTATACAAGAAAAATCATACATACTTTTCTCCTCAATTGATTTCAGAAGTCAGAAAACTTTGAGCTTGCAAAGGACAACACCTGTTTGTAAACAGATGGGTCCTTTGCAAAGCCCTCTTGCTTGATGAAGAGGTTCACTTCTTCCTAAACATAAAGGAAAAAAATACAATACATAAAATGTAATGCCCCATCATTTACAATGGGATGTATTATGGTATACCACTGTCCGTCCATCGTCCACACTTTGTACACCAACTAAAACATGCTGTCATTGATTTAATGAAACTGGTAAAATATATATTGACAAACTAAAGCATGTATTTTTCAACAAATACCAGCTTTTTGGTTTTTAAAGTATGACTCTTTTTGATTGATTAAAACAAGAGGCTCTCAGGAGCCTGCATAGCTCACCTGACTTCATAGACAAACTAAATGATACCTAGCTGAACATATGCTTTTTCCTATCTTTAATGGTTTTCATTTTCTAAGACTAAGGCAAAATGAAAAAAAACATGCAACTTATAACCTTAACGTGCAATACCTTTTATAAGAGGTCATCTGGTAACTTAAACCAAAATGTCCAAGTGGAGTTTACATGTAAAACAATTAGCTGAACATTAAAGCAAGCATAATAAAGATATAAGAAACAGTTTTGTTATCATTTTAATGATGAATGTGTAATAAGAAAAAAACCCAAATATTAAATCCTGAACCCTTATACATTGTAAAAGTACTTAAAACATGTAGAATATAGTACTTAAACATTTACCTTAAATTCAACATCTATTGATGGTTCCAGCCAAAGTTTTCGGCTAAACCTCAATTTTAGGCTTGTGTTCAGCCTCTTCTGTAAATAAAAATGCACTCGATAGTTTATTGTTTTTGCATGCAGTGGCACATGTGCAATACCATTATAATAATGTTAGCAATATTAGGTTCTACAATTTGGGTGACACATTTGATTTAAATTACCTGAATATTCAAAAACCATACAATATGACTCTGAAATTTTTTTCTAAATGTCTTCAGACTTCACTAATAATACATTAGACTTAAATCAATTCTACATTCAAAGGAATTTTTAACTTGATGAGATTATTTATACATAAAACCTGTATTGTTTAAAAGTTACCTTAAATGAACATGTGTCAATATGAAACGCATTTGCATTGCTGTGCTGTTGGTCCTTCAGCTGTTTAATTTCTGCCTGCATGGTTTCAATTTTTTTGTCCATGCTGTTTAATTTGTGCACTAAAAATATAACAAATTATAAATTCACAGTAAAAATTATTTTTGAACAGGAGCATTCCATTGTCCCCTACAGCCTACTTGATATCTAGTTGTAAGTGTTCTTTCCAAAATTTTCACATAGCACCATAGAAATATAGATGGGACCGATTTTCTTAAAGTTATTCCAACATGGCCTTCATACATTCTACTGTACAAGAAAATAGCACCATGAGGATAACACTGGCTATCAGAATTTGTAAATTACAAAAGTCTCGTGGGTTTGAAATTGTCATTTGACTTCTTGTAGCAGCTTTTGCTCCTCAAGTGACAAAAATTTCAGGTGAGTGATACAGGCCCGCTGGGGCCTCTTGTTGAATATTTTCCCTAAATTATGGCAATGTGTAAAATAAATGAAATGTATGTTATTATTAAATTCACTTAAAACCAGTGTAACATGAATAATAATGATTCTAATATGACAAAGGAAATAAGACATAAAAAAAGGCTACCATTACATTTGATGTTTGTTCTTTTATAATTTTTTGTGTGTGCACACATATATAAAGCCCTGCTGGTATGAGCGTTTAACTGTGTAATGGCTTATGTTCTTTTGGAAATTTTGCAGTGGGTATCCTCATGATTTCCTTTCACCTAACTAACTATCTAAACAATATACACATAGTTTTATTTCCAGTTATGGCAGCATTACTAACTTATATCAGATAGGGTTAGTGGTCTTTCCTCTGGCAGTATGTTGTTTGAATTAACCAGGACTGGTTCAAACAAATCCTGGGACTGAGTATTTTGTGATTCCTGCAAATTGAATTAAAGAAATAAACACAAGTCTCGCCTAGCTTTATCATACCTCAACTTAGCTCTCAACAGTAAAGTCTCATTGAATTCAATTTTTTTTAAGTTTAAGCAGGGACAATCTATACTTAGTATACTATAGACTGTCCCTGGTTTAAGGTATGTAGCTTAGGACACTTTAAAAAAATATATGTAAGGGACAGACAATTTAACTTTATGGGAGGGGGGGGGGGGCTATGTTTTTTTTTATTAAAAAATTTTTGGATCCTGAATTTTGAGAAAAGAAAAGAAAAAATGATCTACCTATAGTTCCACTACCATAATTTATGACTCTATTTGAAATTTTGGAAAAATATTTTGTTTTATCGTTGACTAAAAATACAAAAAATAAAATAAAAATTTCTGAAAGGAAGAAAAAATTCATAGCCTAAAATCAGCCATCCCCCTACCCCAAACGTTTTGGTTGGTACCTACAGCTACAGTAATCAGTATACAGTAATCACACATATTTTTCTATAATAATATCTTTTGTTAATTTGAGATATGACCTATTCAAAATCAAATGCAGAGCTTGCAAAATAAATTGTTAGCTTAAACACTGTTAAACGATTCCTTCTACCAAGATTCTTACATCAAATGCATCCATTTCTTTCATCTGATTGACAATTTTCAACACTGGACAACAGTTCTGTCAAATGTCGTCTGTAGTGACGTCATTCCAATTCTTTCGAAACACTCTCTTTATTGTATAGCACTACCTACGTGTCCGAAAAACCCGAGCGTACACATCATCAACGAAGAATGTCTGCGTAAAATGTCTGCAAGATTTTAATGCGATCCGTGTGATTTTGTTACTGACCGACAAAGGAATCTTGATCGGCAATTTGTATCAAAACAACACAAGACTATTGTTTTTCTAAAAAGCGAAGAGACTCCATTGAATGTACAAGAGGAATGTGGCGAGGGTGCCAAGTTAGACGACCTGCAGTGCCGGCAGTGGCAGGATCACTATCAACAAAATTTCTCTACGGGTCACGACTACAACGATGTCAGCAACAACACAAGCAGCGACGAGAGTGAGGAAGACGTGAACAATTCATCAGAAGACAATTATGGGACTGATTCGTGTGAATGGCATCCATTTACGTCCAAGGCAGAGATGCTTCTGTACATTTTCATGAATTCGTCAACGCACCCAGTGGTAAGCATTTTTTCTACTGGTAAGGATTTACACATAAATATGATATACTAGAATCCACAGGCACAAGACGAGATCATTTATATATTAACAAGGTCCATAACTTGCCCTTGTTCTCACGTAAATTCCTCCATCTTCGGAGCACTCCACCTGACGTTTTATCTTTGAATTTTATTCTAAGACATTGTGGTCTTGGGTAAAACTTTCACATTGTTACATGTATATCCTAAAGACTCTACATTGTTTTAGACTTCATTGTCTCTTGACATCCAATCAGAACACTGGAAACAAGAATGCCAAACTAGAACATTGTTATGCTGCGATAACAATGTAATTGTTTATGGCGTTTTGATTGGATGACAAAGCAAGTACAGATGTTTGCACGTGAGCTCATCTGTACCAGATATCGGACATTTACAGAAGAAGTGTACATTGTATCGTTACACACCTAATATACAGTTTATGTAGGTACCCTATATTGTAAACAATATACATACATGTACATGTATATTACTTGTAATTTTAAGTTCTTTAATTCTTGCCTAATGTAACCACCACTCGGCTGGTATGGGAAAAATAGTTTTCACCACAAGTGAGAAAACATAGTGAGACATTTCCCACCAAATCTACTCTGAAAGAAATCTCAAGAGTTTTACCTTAGCCATTAGAGGAAAAGCATCTTCAACTTAAAATAATATGCCAGAGAAAACTACTTTGAAATAATTTTCTTCAATTCCTTTTTTTCAGAGTGATGGGGTAGTATCATTTGTTCTCTACATGTTAAAAGAACTAGGAGTTCATGATTTACCAACATTAAAAAAACTGAAAGAAAAGAAGTTTGGAAGCTATAGCTGGGAAAATTTAATAACTCAGGTACATACACTATATGAATTGTATATAAGGTTCTCATCTTAACTTAAACTCCAATCTTAATTGACAAGGATTGCCAGTTTTCCTACAGCAGGTCCTGGGTTCTCTCTGGGTACTCCGGCTTCCTCCCCAAATTAAAACTGGATGCCACAATATAGCTGAAAAATTGCTAATAGTTGCTTTAAAACACCATTCAAACAAACAAACAATCTTAATTTTAAGCAGTGATGTAGCTAGTGCTTGTCACTCACATGAGTAATTTTCCATTATCTAAAATTTTCCTGGACTATTTCTTCACTTGACATTTTCTTCAGCTATTGCAACTTAATAGCAATAGTAAAAAAATTAATCTGAGTACATTGTACTTTAAAACAATTATACAAATCAATGCAATATTGTTGTCTTGAAAACTCATATGCTATAGCTCCAAGCCAATTAACGAGTGTAGACTTCAATGCAATTTATGACTTTATGGCTTAATCCCTGTATTATTTGTGCAATAATATGTCACCACATGTAAATCAGCTATTCCATATACAACTTACCACCATTTAAATGGGAAAATTAAGTACTTTGTAAGCAATTTTATACATGTACATGTAGCTCATTTATAAATTATTATAACCTCGCCAATGAAGTTGCAAGGGAATATTGTAACACCAGGGTTTGTAACATTTTCTTGTGAATATAGAGTCAACATCGTTTGAAGAATTTTCACTAAACTTGTTATGTACTTTGTGGAAAGGTCTCTAAGCCTAGGCCAAAATAAATTAATTGTGTGTTTCCGGTTTCCCGACCCAGTTTGGACGTCGACCCTAAAACATTTTATCAACTTTCAAAAAACCCGATTTTTTTCATGTCATTTCCGTGTACAATTTAAATTTTTTTTCACTGCGTCTTAAAAATGTTTGTAACTAACAGAAAATGAAAGTGATTCAAGCGTCTTTAAAACACAGATTTTAAAGTATGGCGTGCTGACTGCCATTTAGTGTTATTGCAATTCGAATAAGTGAGTTCGCAATTCGGACCACCTCCGGTTTATAGGAGAAAATTAGTGAGGAATTGTGGGAATGTAAGGAAGATAAACAATCCGCGCATCATATAGGAGAAAACAATTATAAAACAATTTTGCCGAAATTCAATTTAAAACGGATCGTGGTGGTTTATATAAGCACCAGGAAGAGCCAAGAGATGAATAGAAACACCACAAGTAAAGCGTTTGTACCGATTTTGTCTCTTTTACAACACTCGATCTGCGTCCCGAACGTTATTGTTTATCTGCCTTGACCTTTTAACCTTAGCGGGTTATTCCCCTTTTTAAAAATTTACACATGCGCATTAAGAAACTGCGAACTCGCTTATTGCAAAATGCGACCACGTACAGGAACCTAAGAGTTTCATGACATGGCTTCTCGATCACTCAGACAAGATGAGTGTTTTTAAAGTTAATCATTACACCTCTTCCGCGGACGATTTGATGAAAAGCAATTTTTATAGTAAAAACGTTGATGACATCATGGAACTATTTCAATTTTAACGGTGTAAGAATAGGTCAAAGGTCACACAAGTTATTTCTTATAATATGGAATGCTCAATTTAAATTAACCAATCAGATTTCAGCTTACAAAGCAAATTAAATTATAAGCAGATAATGTCACTGTGCACCTCCTATTTTGATTTTGCGTCAGTCTGCTAAATCATTTTTGTAATACTTTACCATAATTTCAGTCAGTTCTTGTTACAACCATATGGAAAGCTACTCTTATTTTAAATGTAACAAGATTAATTAACTTATCTAGCATTTGTTTTTATGAATTTCAAAGAAATACCAGACTTTATTTAGTTGAACTTTATGGAATGCTTGTTATTTTTTTCTTCTTAATTGCAGATGTCAGGCAACTTCTGCAGTCATCAGGTTAGGATTGCAGTCACCAGTACTGAATTTTCTTTGTGCTGACACTCATATAGACTCAACTAAACAGAGAACAGGAACCATTCCATTATTTGAAAGGGACCAAAAGAAGAAAATTGTTGTAGAAAATCCAACAGATGATATTCTTATACAAGCACTTCTTACTTTAAACATTGAAAATCATCACTTTGATCAATACAAGCTAATGTGAGGCTCTGGTGTAAGAGCAGAGAGTGGCATTCTTATACATTCTGGAGAATGGGTTTCCTATTTAGATTCTGAAAAGCAGGTAACAAAAGTCTTGGTTCATTTTTATGTTTTATAACCTTGTGGATTTAAGTTTTACTCATGTTCCTGTGTATGTAATGGATTATTTTAAACCCAACTTCCAGTTTTTGGTGTGGTGGGTATTAAACTTTGTTTAAGCTTTTCTTTTAAACATTTCATATTGTTTGATATTTACCTCAATGTTTTAGTATGATATAAGATGTCTGTAAAAAAATGTTCTCGCCTTCAACCAATTTAAACTACGCAAGAATAATTTGGGACAACTGGCTACAAATGACATGTTCCTCAGTATGATTTATCCCTATGTTTTATTACAGCACATTTAATGGCAGTTAACTCAAGACTATTATATCTTCATAATCAAAAGCTCTATTCTAGAAAAGTTTATTTTTAGTCAAAGTTGTCCGATTCCACTTTTAAGAGTAACTGCACATAAAGGCAAAAAGTAGCGTTATTTTTTCTTCAGATGTCAACTTCTTGATCTCTTTAAAAGTCTTAGTGGGGTCAAAAATGTTAAATGATCCCTTGTTCATGGCCATCATGATATGAAACACTTTCCATCAATTTTTTACTGACTTAACTTGAATGATTTAGTAATTTATGAATACTTTTTTTCAGGAATTCATTGGTGTCTTTAAAGAAGGACTTGTTATTATACCAAAAAGAGGTTGTCACTTAGAGGTTGTGGTGCTATGGAAGACCAACATTCTCAATAAAAAGGTTATGGGTTGTCAAGTCCTCGAAAAGTCAGCAACAACCACGATAGTGTCATCTAAAAATTTAGAAAAAATTAGTGTAGTACATAATTGCTCTGCTGCCAAATGTAGAATTCTTGAGGCTATTTCATCAGATAAAGTTGATCAAGAGAATGTTTTAAAGAAGTCTACTCATTTAAAACATAATCTGTTAGTTAATCAGTACATTGTCAGCCAGTTTTATCTTTAAATATTTGACCTTGATCCTTAAGCTAATTTTTCTTTTCAAAGCTTGTCCTGGCCATTACTTTGTTGTCTTTACACCTAGGCCTAAACATTTGGTATGTAATTGATCAGACTGTAATAATGTGCTTAATGAATTGACTTCCTTTCAGTTTCTGATAATGATGTATAATTTACATCATGGTATGTTCAGTGAATCAGAGTTAATTTTATAATGTGCTCAGTGGTTTACAATAATGTCATATGTTGTTTAATATCACAGATTAATGTTATAGTGTACTCAGTGAATCAGATTAATGTCATAGTGTACTTGGTGAATCAGATGAATGTCACAGTATACTCAGTAAAACAGAGTAATGTCATATTGTATACATTAAATCAGATTAATGTCACAGTGAATCAGTGATGTCATAGTGTACTCAGTGAATCAGAGTAATGTCATAGTGTACTCGGTGAATCAGAGTAGTATCATAGTGTACTCTGTGAATTCATTTACACAGTGATTCTGAGTAATGTCATAGTGTACTTTGTGAATCAGATTAATGTCACAGTATACTCAGTAAAACAGAGTAATGTCATATTGTATACATTAAATCAGATTAATGTCACAGTGAATCAGAGTAGTGTCATAGTGTACTCGGTGAATTCATTTACACAGTGATTCTGAGTAATGTCATAGTGTACTTTGTGAATCAGATTAATGTCACAGTGAATCAGAGTAGTGTCATAGTGTACTTGGTGAATTAGATTAATGTCACAGTGTACTATGTGAATCAGAGTAATGTCATAGTGTACACAGTGTAAATCAGAGTAATGTGAGTGTACACAGTTAATCAGAGTAATGACATGGTGTACACGTTAAATCAGAGTAATGTCACAGTGTACGCAGTAAATCAGATAAATGGTATAATGTACTAGATTTACAGGTTAATGTAAAAGTGTACTCTGTGAATCAGAGTAATGTCATAGTGTACTTGGTGAATCAGAGTAATGTCACTGTACTCAGGAATTATAGTAATGTCTTATTGTACTAGGTGAATCAGATTAATGTCAGTGTACTGGGTGAGCAGGTTAATGTCATAGTATACTCTGTGAATCAGGGAAATGTCAGAGTGTACTCAGTGAAGTAGAGTAATGTCATAGTGTACTTGCTGAATCAGAGTAATGTCATAGTGTACTTGGTGAATCAGAGAAATGTCATAGTGTACTCAGTGAAGTAGAGTAATGTCATAGTGTACTTGGTAAATCAGAGTAATGTCATAGTGTACTTGGTGAATCAGAGAAATGTCATAGTGTACTTGGTGAATCAGAGAAATGTCATAGTGTACTCAGTGAAGCAGAGTTATGTCATAGTGTACTTTGTGAATCAGAGTAATGTCATAGTGTACTCAGTAAAGTAGAGTAATGTCATAGTGTTCTTGGTGAATCAGGTTAATGCCATAGTGTACTTGGTGAATCAGAGTAAAGTCAAAGTGTACTTGGTGAATCTGAGTAATGTCATAGTGTACTGGGTGAGCAGGTTAATGTCATAGTGTACTTGGTGAATCAGAGTAATGTCATAGTATACTCGGTGAATCATAGTAATGTCACTGTACTAAGTGAATTATAGTAATGTCATATTGTACTAGGTGAATCAGATTAATGTCAAAGTGTACTTGGTGAATCTGATTAATGTCACTGTACTCAGTGAATTATAGTAATGTCATATATACTAGGTGAATCAGATTAATGTCAAAGTGTACTTAGTGAATCAAAGTAATGACATAGTGTACTTGGTGAACAGATTAATGTCATAGTGTACAGGTGAACAGGTTAATGCCATAGTGTACTCAGTGAATTGGATTAATATCAAAGTGTACTTGGTGAATAAGAGTAATGTCATAGTGTACTTGGTGAATCATAGTAATGTCATAGTGTACTCGATGAACAGAGTAATGTCATATTGTACTTGGTGAATCAGAGAAGTGGCACATTTTACTCATTGAATGGATGATAGTATTTTGTTTTCTGTTTCCATTTAACTTGTTTTCAATTATGTATGTTTCTGAAGTTGATGATTCAAGAAAATGTTTTTGTAATATAAATATATGAACATTTATATATAATGTGATATATATAAAATTGAAAATCATTAATTTAAGATAAATTTGATAAGTTTTCTTATCTTTATATTGACTAAATACTTGCCTTTAATAAATTATGATGTATTCATGTTCATTTATTGTGTTTTTTATCTATTATACAAATGCCCAATTCATTTTTAATCATCATCCGTATTACGGATGTTTTACGTCTGATTAACGTCTGTTTAATCTACATACGTTTTACGGATGTTGTGCGTTACGTCCGTTAATGAAACGGATGTAAAACGGACGTTTTCAGTACTGATGGTTTACGGATGTTTCCGTTTTGAACGTAAACGTTTTGAATGGTAAACGGACGTTTTACGGATGTTTAGTTACACATCCGTTAAACCTCCGTAGCTATTTTTGCTGTGTAAGTGACAGGTTTTAGGAGAATAATCATGCATTTCGAAATTCTCCTTACGGCATATGTGTTTTACAGTTTATTGTTTAGTAGATATAACATCTTCCTAGTTCATACAACATATAACATGCAATGATAAATGTGTTAAACTTTAATAAGACCACCCAACTTGAAAGACGTTATGATTAACTATCAGCAGAACGTGATGTTTAAGTAAAGATAGCATTGTGTAATGTTGTATTGTTTTATTGATATACTTATCGTTACTTTCGTGGCTTGTACTTACTCCCTGAAAAAAACAAGTACTATGTTTGAGATCATCACATTATAGGAAGAGTATAGAGTATTGTCAACGATAATAGAAGTAACATTGTCAAGTTTATGTAATCATATAAATTGATTCAAGGTTTATATTACAGTATTATTCGCTTGAGAAGTGCCTTGTTTTAACTTTTGTAAAAAATTAAAAATAACGTGAACATAAATTATTTGCACAAGCATACTGGTGGTAGGAAATATATAAGATAAGATGATACATCATAGAAGATACATAAACTTTATCATTTATTAATTTCTGACTTGTAAACTTTCAGCAACACTTTATTAACTGAGAGGTTTAGGAGAATAATTATGCATTGAGAAAATGACCTTTAGGCTTATATGATTTACAGTTTTTATTTAGCAGATATAACAATGTTATTGTTCATGCAATTTGTTAACCTTTGATAAGACCACCCAACTAAAAAACCTTCTGAATAACTATCAGATGGACGTCATGCCGAAACTGAGATGGCATACGGTTATGTTGTTTTATTAGTATACTTATCGTTACTTTCTTGGCTAATACTTACTTCCTGAAAAAAAACCAAATACTATTGTTGAGATCATCACATCAATGGGAGAGTATACAGTATTGGCAACGAAAATAGAAGTTACATTGTCAAGTTTATGATATAGTATATGCCAATTCAAAGTTTATCTTACAATGTTATGGGCTTGTGAAATAAACATCAATGAAAAATGCATTGAATTAAAATGTGGAAAAAATTAAACATATCGTGTGATTAAATAAATTATTTGTGCAAGCATACTGATGGTAAGAATTATAGAAGGTAAGATAATGAACTAATGATGAAATTAAAACTTTATCATTTAAGTGTTTATTTCTGACTTTTAAACTTTCCGGAACACTTTATTCAGTAGCAGGAATAAGGGAAATTAATACGCTTTGCGAAATTCACCATTCGGCATATGTGATTAACAGTTATCAGTTAGTAAATATAACATCTTCATTGCTCATGCAACATATAACATGCAATGGGAAATTTCTTAAAATATCAACAGAATGCCATGTTTAAGTGAAGAAAAAACATTGGGTAATGTTGTGTTGCTTTATTGAAACATGTATACTTATCGCATATCTTGGCTCGTACTTACAAACTGAAATAAATAATATGTTTTAAATCATCCCATATGTGGAAAAGTATATAGTATTGCCAAAAGTTAATAGAAGTACAATAGCAAAATTTATGTAATAGTATATGTCAATTGAAGGTTTATATTACAGTATAATGCGCTTGTGAAATGCATCGTTTTAACTTTAGTAAAAAATTAAAAATAACTTTCGATTACACAAATTATCTGTACAAGCATACTGGTGGTAGTAAGAATGAAAGGTAAGATGATAAATTATAGATGAAATTAAAACTTCATCATTAATTAATCTATTTCTGATTTTTAAACTTTCAGCAACAATGGTGTTATGATAACGAGTATGCGTTGAAAAATTCTTCTTCTGGCATATGTGATTTACAGTTTCATTAGGAAATATAACAGCTTCATTGTTCATGCAACATATAATATGCCATGAATAATTGACAAATTTAACACCAGTTAAAAACGTTCTAAAAAACTATCAGCAGAATGTCCTATTTAGTAAAAATAGCGTTGGGTAATGTTGTTTAGTTTCTACTATACTTATCGTTACTTTCTCTCTTGTACTTACCATCTGCAAAAAACCAAATAACATGTTTTAAATCATCCTATCAGTGGAAAAGTGTATAGTATTGCCAAGTATAATAGAAGTAACTGCAAAGTTTATGTAATAATATATATCAATTTAGGGTTTATATTACAGTATTATGCGCTTGTAAAATGCATTAAATAATGTAAAAAAATAATAATAACGTTCGATTATATAAATTATTTGCACAAGCAAATAGTAGGTTAGATGATGAATTATAGATGAAATTAAAACTTCGTCAATTACTTGTTTATTTTTGAATGTTAAACTTTATCAGGTGACCGGAACAAGTATGCATTGCAAAAATAGCATATGTGATTTACAGTTTTCATTTAGTAGATATAACATCTTCAGTGTTTATGCATAATATAACATGCAATCAGAACTTTAATAAGACCACCCAACTAAAAAGTTTCTGAATAACTACCATAAGAACGTCATTTTGAAGTTAAGATAGCATTGGGTAAAGTTGTATGTTTTATTAATATACTTATCGTTTCTTTCTTGGCTTGTACTTACTGGCTGAAAAAAATACTATGTTTCAGATTTTCACATCAGTGGAATATTATAGAGTTTTGTCAACGATAATAGAAGTAACGTTGTAAAGTGTATGTAATAGTACATGTCAATTCAAAGTTTATATTACAATATTATTCGGTTGTGAAATAATCATCCATTGAAAAAGCCTCTAATTAGCATTTGTAAAAAAATAATAATAACGTGTGATTACATTAATTATTTTTAGAAGCATAATTTTCACGGCTAGTAATCACGCACATGTACCACCAAATTTGATGCATAGAAAATACAGCGATTTCTGGTTATTTAGAAAAGCGATAAAAATGGAGTTTTGACACGACGAGGTAAGGAAGTTTGCTATTATTAAGTTACTATTATTCTTTAGTACCTAACCGGCCATGTGATTACGTGTCCAATACATTTTTATGGACGTTTATCGGCAGCTTTTTTATGAAACCTGTCTTCATAATTTTCCTGAAAACAGTTTGTGCCTCTGATATACAAAGGAAATGAGCAACGATAAAACAAATATCGTCCTTCTCAGTATTCCATACGACAGAAGCGTATCAAGTTAATGTGGCATTCACACACAAATTCTGCAGTGCAAATTTTTTTATCTGGCTGCAACAAAATAAACGTTATGCGTTTCGACTTGATAGAATCTCAAGTCTTGAATACAAGACCAAGCAGCCGAAATAAAATGAAGAAACTTAGGACAAATCAACTATTTACTAAATTATGTGACTATTTCCATACAATTTACCCTAGCGAGCTTGAAATTAAAAACACCACCAATACGATAAGGTCAACATGTTACCTAGACTTACTTTTAGAAATAAACTCAGGAAAACTACAAACTAGATTCTACGACTTTAACATTCTAATTGTCAACTTCCCGTTCATCGACAGCAACATTCCAGCCGGTCCACCGTATGGTGTGTACAATTCACAACTTTTACGTTATTCTAGATCCTGCGATCGGTATTCCGATTTTCTAGACCGATCACTGCTCTAGACTGCTAAACTACTCAAACAAGGGTTTGTTGAACCTAGGTTGATGTTATCTCTCCGGAAGTTCTATGGTCGACACCATGACTTAATTCATCTTTATGGGAAATCAGTATATTAAATACGATCTGACATTTTCGTTGAGTCATAGGTAGTGATTCCTATTCCTGGATTTGACTTTTCGCTAGACATGACATTACTCATCGGGTGTCTAATTAGAGGCAGGCACTGCTTACTAGTCTGGAGCACCTAAGTGCACCTATGGTTTTTATTGGGTTCGGGTTACTCTCTGTTTTTTTTTGCGTTTTTGGTTTTTGTGTTGCGTTTGTCTGTATCCTGATTTGTAACTGTCACTTGACTTTTGACTCTTGTTGTTCGCTTCGTTTTCTTTGCTATTTTTCTTATTAATATAATATGTTTTTTTTATAAACAACCCATTGTGAAGGGATAAATGTATTATTTATGGGTTAAGTACTATAAAACTTGATAATGCAATAAATAAAAAAAATACATAGTAAGTATAAAAAAGTGTGCTAAATGATATCAAAATTCCTTATTTCTGCTATAAAATAAGTAGATATTTATTTTTTGCAGTTCAATATGGATATAATTTTAAAAATAACAGCCTTCCTGTGGTTGACTATGACATATATAGTATGTCTAATTACATAAACAATACAACTAGAGATAAAATGACAAATGGAGGTGGTTGATTTTTTTTATATTAAGTATTTAAATGAACAACTGAAAGTCGAGTAAAAAGGGAGGATCAAATGGCTTTATTTTTTCAGATTGAGATGAAACTACATCGAATTGTGGAAAATGGCGGTCATTGATGTTTTTAAAATCAAGAATTAAGATGAACAGAATGAAATAATGAAGGTCGTACAAAAAATCGTACCAGCATTCTAACTCGTGCAAGACCCTGAAGATATTAAATTTAAAATGTGATATTATCTTCAAAAATAATAAAGACAATGTTAATTTCTATTCATAGAATTGGTATAAAAATATTCAAAATCAAACGTCACCGTCCCCCACACTAATCCCTATTTGCTGGGTGATGCACTGATTTGACAGAATGCAGTGTTGAATTTGACAAAATACTATTATATTTAAGAATAGTAAACATTAGGTAGCTTACAAATGTAGAAGATACCTAACATATTTGAACAGCATTTTACCCTTTAATTTACGTCGTCGCTATTAGTTAAGTTCTGCCCACCTGTATAAAATCTGTCTCCCTAAATAAGTATAATATAAGAGTAATACCATAAATGACATGGCTACATTATTGCACCAATGAGATAGGTAGAGAGCAAACCAGTCAACAGGAATCAAAAACAAACTCAATAAAACATGGGTGCAACCAGATGCACCAAATAATGCGCCTGCCTCTAAGTAGACACCAGTCGAATTTCTCATCGTCATTACTATGTGTCTAGTTTTTCATAGTTTTTCATAGATAGCAAAACTCAAATTTGAGAAAGCTGACCAATGACTAAGAATATTTTATAGAAAGGTTTTCTATGCTTTTCAATGAAGTCGTAGTCAACTCCGTAGAACATATGACTGAATGAAATCAACCTAGGCACATCAAATTCCTGCTTGGTTAATATCATCGCCCGTTTAAGAAATACACATCTTTCATAAGTCATGAATTGTAAAATGTCAACACCTTACGCTGAAGCTGATGGAATATAACTATCATTGGAAAGTTGTTTGGTAACAAGACATCATCTATATAGCTGAATGTAAAATTAAAAGTCTCGTTTAAGTACCGTTTTGTTTTAAATAGACCTTCGGTGAATTCCGCTTCCTACGATACAAAACAAGACGGCGTAGTGAGGAGTACTTTGTGTACTCATTGAAATACAGATAGTCTGCTTAAAAAGTCATGGCATACATGTATAAATGGTCATTTAAAAAAATTAAATTTAAAAGATATCCCTTTCAGGAAATTTAGTCTTATAGTTTGTATATTCTGTCATGATTTACCACCAAGTACTGATTTTGTATTTTCCCATTATTTAACTTAACATTAAGTCGTGTAAGACTGCTTTTAAGCTGCATGTGAGAAATGGTATTATAGATTGTGGAAAAAAATGAATGTTTTAATGATGTTACATTTATTGGAAAAAGACTGGAATTATCTAGTATCAACATTTTATTTATATCATTCCTCGAGTAACATGTATCTCTGTTGTATGAAAAATTATTGCCAGCGTTGTATAAAATGACAAGATTAATTTATGCTGAGAGTAAACATCTAGAAGAACATGTATTGCAATAAACTTATGTAGAATAATATTCAATAAAAATGTCTTACCTGAGCATTATCTAAATACCAGGGAGTAAGAATATCCACCACACGATGATCCTCGCGATGGTGTGAACAGTAATATAGTTTTTCTCTTATGTCTGGCGAGATAATGTTCAGATATTCCCACCTTTCTGTTGCAAACGTTGCACTGTTACATTTTAATGATATTTTGTGGTTTATTTTCAACCTATATTTATGCTTTAAAGTTTTTATGAAGTCATCCACCATGGTTCTTAAATGAGCAGCATTTGAAGATAGTAGTAAAACAGATTTTGTTTTACATATCTGAATGCCTATAACATTTCCTGAAACGCATAAAACTATCTTTGCATCTTTGGTATCATCGATATCAAAGACAGCAAAGTGTCGATACATAGCAAGCTCTCTCGTTTTCATTTCATTCCAAATTTTAGTAACTGAGTAGTTTCTGATCAAAAATACTACAACGTGGTTAAAAAAAGAAGGTGGCAAAAATTCAAATTCAAAGCAAAGCCAAGATGTCCTTGTGTTTCCTAGCTTGTTCAAAGTTTTTTCCAAATCACCAGCTTTTACTATGCATGGCATATACAAATTATCACAGAGTTCTTCGTTTCTAAGTTGTACAAGTATGTCATATTGTTTCATTACTTCAATTAAATAAATTTTGTTTTCAAGAAAATCGTAATCTGAGGTCTTTTGTAGTAACTCACAAAGCCATTTCGGATTTACAATAATGAAATCCTTCAGATTATCATAGGGAAAATATATAATGTTTCCCTCATTATGCTGAGTTTTTAAAAACTCTTCAAGTTCATTTTTTTTTAGTAATTCCGATATTTCTATTCCTTGCGATTTTGTCCAACTTTTTGTATGTTATGACATTAACATTTTTAACTTTCATCTTTTGTAAAATCATCTCCAAAAAAAGCCATCTCAATGGCATTTTTCTTCTCCAGTTTTTCATTTGACTTGCTTGCTTGAATATTTCTTTACGCAAACCATCAAATGCCTCATCAGTATCATCTAGATTTGATATACTGATTATTCGTCGAATGTGACCATTCGTTGGCTCATCACGGAACCTATCACATATTTTGTCAATAAATTTTTGCCGATTAGTTTCTTTTTCTTGCTGCCTGTCTTTTTGTTTTTCCGACTGCAAATACATTATTAAACTTATGTAATACAAACTTTCATATTAATTGCCCAACGAAGAACATGTTCATAATGAAAGTCGTTATAGCCTGCGTCTGGAATAGTAAATTCTATAAACTTTCGTACTTTTCAGTTATCCATATGTTACAATCTTGTAGATGACATCAAAATCTTTAAATGTATAGCGTGAACATTATAATGTATTTGTCATATATATGTAGCTTTCACATTAACATAACTATTACGCGGGAGCGACAACTTCAGGGTTTTATTGCTTACAAGAAATATGGAAGATATCATGTACTTGTAGTCATTTAAAACTTCATTGTTCTATTACTTTTTTATTTCTTGTATTATCAAAATCGCTATAGATACATTTAGACTTTAACTTTAATCTTACTAACATAACTTAGCGGTATTGACTGATGTAGTGATTGCCGTTAATAAATTAGTGCTATCGCAAGCTTTTTCTATTCTGTGATTATCTCCCTATGGGCTCAGGTAATTAAATTCTAAAATTAAATATTATATAGACGAACAGTAGAGAAAGAGAGCAGTAAATAATATTGTTTGTTGAATATATAAAATTCAACTAAATCGTTTGTTCTGTTCTTTTGTATTGTCTTCAACACGCACTACTGGCTAAAAAAATGACTGTAAATACCAGTTGCAGTCGTTTTTCGTCTGTCACTGACTGAGATTGACTGCAAAAATGTCTGTAAAAGACTGCAAACGTTGTGTCAGACAATAATGTTTACTGTGACAGTCATTTTATGCCTGTCACAGACATATTTTGTCCGTCACAGACATTTTTTCCGTTGGCGCAGTCATTTTATGTCTGTTACAAATCCGTTGTATCAGTCAAAAAATGTCTGTCGCAGTCATTTTTTCCGTTGACTCAGTCGAAAATCGTCTGTTACAACGGCATTACCGTTGTATCAGTCAAAAAATGTCTGTCACAGACATTTTCTCCGTTGTATCAGACAAAATACCACTGTTACAACGCCTGGTAATTATTATCGTTAATTTATTAACAGCGGCCGATTTATATTTTAAATTTTAATTTCTTTTATGAAAATATTCGGAATTCAACCAAAAAAAAATCTCTATTTGGAAAATGATCTCTCGCACACTTTACGATTACAAATGTTTAACGCCTGGTAATTATTATTTGTATTGTTGTAACACCCGTCGATTAATTTTCTAAATGTCAAGTTATTTAATTTATGAAAATGTTCGGAATTCAACAAAAAACATCTATTGGAAATTTGATTATCTTCTACATTTTTATAATAATATTTTCTGCAAACAAAGTTAAACAAAATATGATGACATCGCTTATTTATTAAGTTATGTCGAAAATTATTTTACAATTATAGTTAGTATAAATATGTTTAGCTATTTTAAATACCATATTTAATAAAAAAAATCAAATCATGTTACTTTGTTTTCTATTGTTTAAAATATCAGGTAATTCAGTAAACATAATAAAGTTGTTGATGTCCACGGGGCGCTTCCGATTTAACGAAGGACACATGTGGTTAATTATGTTACAGGTAATCCAGCCTCACTGATCAAAGTTCAGGTGTATGAAACATTGGGCTGCATCATGTGAAAACATTACACAGGTGACCGGTAATTAACGATACTAAAATCGGCACGTGCCGATAAATATGCAAATATCTCTAAAGCTACAAAATAAAAAAAAATTGGTAAAAACTATATTTATGCACTAACTAGTAGTTTGCTGCGGTTTTTCTACGGACCAAATAAATTTACAATTATAGATTGTACGGTTATCTTGTAAGTAAACTTCAACCCCTTTTGTTCTACAGAAAAACACTAAATTTTAAAGGTGTTTATTTTTAATTGTCTACATCGACTCTAAAATCATACCATAGAAAGGCAAAGTGCCACAGAACAAATAACAGACACACTTTATCGAATGAAACAGAATCGAGTGCGCCGTTTCGTACAAAGTTGAAGCATGGTTTCTCCAGCTTGCATGGTAGGGTTTTTCCTTTATTCTATCGAGAAGTGTATACAGTTTTTACATCATAAAACGAAATAAAACATTATAAATTTGAATAAAGGAATTTGAAAATCAAACTTCTTTTAGTTTTTACTGGTTCGAGTACACCACGAACATTGTCCCTGCGCATATGTACACAAGTAATAAATACACTTCAAAGACATATACACGACCTGTATTGTATTCGGTTATTGTAATTAACAAAATTAACAATAATTCTGTAGTTCAGATTTTAAAAAACGATACTCAGAACTGAAATTAGAAAAAACAAAAGTATATTATTGTGCACACGGTCTTTTAATTTCTTTAATAAATATTTAGGGGGCCTCGGTGGCCGAGTGGTCGTAGTTCGTCTACAATTGATCACGTGGTCTGTCAACACTGAGATTGCGGGTTCGATTCTCACTGCAGGCAGGGTGTACTCGACTCCAATCTTAATTGACAAGGATTGCCAGTTTTCCTACCGCAGGTCGGGGGTTCTCTTCGGGTAATCCGGCTTCCTCCCCAATAAAAACTGGACGCCATGAAATAGCTGAAAAATTGCTGAAAGTGGCGTTAAAACACCATTCAAACAAACAAAAAAACAATAAATATTTAGCGTGTATTAAAATACTTTATGAAAACTTACACCTTTCAAATATATTAAAGGTTTGTTTTTAATAAATCAATAGTCCAAGTGTGGTAATGAAATTGCATAAATAATGTGTTAGAATTCAAACTAAACGATGTGGTATCCAATTATTACCGAAATAGATAGATAAGTTTGATCGGATGTTTGCTTTACGTCCAGCGAGTAGTATTTCAGCACACAGTAGTAAACACACAATTAATCAACGGAAAAAGGGGGTGGGATGGGACACAAGTAACACAATTTAGACTGCCACTGGAAAAGTATGAAGTTTTGTGTAGGGGCGGAGAATTTAGCCTTTTGTAGCGGCTACAATGAGCCTACTCTTTTTTTCAAATCTGCAAAAGGGGCTTTATCGTGCTCTGGGAGTGGCAATCTTCAAACACGTTACCCACTACAGTCAGCGGTCAGGCTTTCCGTATGATGACCTAACCCTAACCCTAATACGACAACTAGAGGGTCTCCACTACAAGTAGAAATAATTGTATCAACAACGTGTACAACTTTTTCAAAAATACATTTTTAAATTATTTTGAAGTAATAATTTCATTTTCTTATTAAACTATACCGATGGGCTAGTCATTCTAAAGTCTCCGTGTAGTTTAATTCTCTTGCTTATTATGTTTCGTGCTTGACAGAATATTGTACGTCTAAAAGCAAACGGCGCACTCGATTCAGTTGCATGCTATATATTATACAGGTCGTCCGGTCTTTCCGGGGCATTTCTTTGGAATAATTTTAATGATCTCTATTGCTTGTCAAAGTTGACAATAAGAAAAATACACCTTTACAATTAGCGTTTTATGTGTACAAAGTTCATAATTTACCACGGGGGGTGGGGGGGGGGCAGGAACATGTATTTTAGAAGACAGTACCCATTCATCCATAACTATAAATGTATTTATTACATTATTATATTACACAATATCAACCCTTGTTCTGCATGGTCGCGGAAAAACACCGGATGGTTTCGCAAAATGTATTATACACATTATCTTTGATCAGCGAGGCGGCGAGGCGAGATTACCTGTAACCTAATTAACAACATGTATCATTCTTTAAATTGTACATATACAATTTTATGGCCCTAACTAAATTACCAGATCCATTTAAACAACAGTAGATGCAGCTTAGAAAACAAACATTATTTTAGGTTTTTTTTTTAATATTTAATATTTAATATTGAAAGACAGAAAAAATATAACGACTAAAATGTCACAATTTAATGTATGTATCCGTACTAAATAAAATACTAACAGTTTCCGCCATAATTAAAGAAATTGGCGATTTTATTATATGTATTTTTTTCTTACTTTGTCCGTGTTTTAAGAAAACATTATTGTACAAATGTTTCAAATGCAATCGTTGTTATGGCTTTAATGCGGTTTTAATTTTCACCAGATGTGTAAGTTAACAATTGAGAAATTCAGTTTAATAATTATAAATAAGGACAGAACAAATGCTAACATTTTCAGCAGTCTTCATTTTTTAGAAACAGATTTATTTAAACATACATTTATCTTTAACATTACTATTTAAATAACATTTGTTATCGTAATTGTGCGAACGCACAATTTCCAAATAGAGATATTTTTTGTTTAATTCAGAAAATTTTCAAAAAACAAGTGAAATAAAAAATATTAATCGACGGCAGTAAATAAATTAACAATAATAATTACCACGCGTTGTGACAGTCGTATTTTGTCTGATACAACGGAGAAAATGTCTGTGACAGACATTTTTTGACTGATACAACGGTAAAGCCGTTGCAACAGACGATTTTCGACTGAGTCAACGTAAAAAATGACTGCGACAGACATTGTTTGACTGATACAACGGATACGCCGTTGTCACAGACATAAAATGACTGCGCCAACGGAAAAATGTCTGTGACGGACAAAATATGTCTGTGACAGGCATAAAATGACTGTCACAGTAAAAATTATTGTCTGACACAACGTTTGCAGTCTTTTACAGACATTTTTGCAGTCATTTGCAGTCAATCTCAGTCAGTGACAGACGAAAAACGACTTCAACTGGTATTTACAGTCATTTTTTTAGCCAGTAGTGACGTATGTAATATTAGTTAATAATATGGTTTAAGAAGCATTTTGTAAAACGTCTTCAAATATACCAAGGTTAAAAATTAACATATCCAGACTCGTAAATAATTTAGATTTCGACAAGCATTGGTTGCAATAAATATGCAGAATCCGGCTGAGGGAATCGTTAATGGTGGTTTGAACCATGGTTGTAGACAGCGAAAGATTTACTTTAGATATTAATGCTTTTACTATATAGAAAAACTATTTATAGCAATCGCCTTAATATGATGTATAAATTTAAACCTGGGCTACCTAACTTTATTTTTTTTCAGTATATTTAATACTGGGGTTAGACTTTCTGGTTTCCACTTGAAAGAATGATATCTTATAAATGCATATACCTTTAATTTATCATCTTTTGAACAGACAACAATTACAGGTGGGTCCAGTTCGTTATGTCGTCTAACAGAACAGTAACAATGGATGCTGTTTAACCAAAAATCAACATAATCTGAAAAATATTAATAAATTGCACATTGATAGTAACGTCAATTTTCAGTTTACAATTATTAACTCCATTTAAGATAAAAAAAATACTAATACATGCAGTCGCTTACCTTATACAAAATATACATGGTAAGTAAATATTAAGCGGAGCCAGCCAGAAGCTTGTCCCCATATGCGTATATCCTACCTACTATCCTAAAACATCGGAATTCAATTAAAATAATTTGTATTTTATGTGTTTTTATGTCGCTAAGGACGCTTACTCCTACCTTCTGACCGTGTATAAAATAAATTCTAGGTGTCACATCTTATGATGAGACTAATTGTGTTTTCATATTGAGGCTGTAATATAAAACAAAGCAATATAAACAATATAACTCAAAAACTGAAAGAACGATATGCATTAAATTTTATTTTAGTAACATTTATATTATAAGGTGGTATATTATACACTTCAGAGCATTAACCTTTTGAGCAGGATACCCTTGTCTGTATTTCATAAATTATAGTGAGTTTTAAAAACATAAAAAACAATTAGAAAACTAATATTTAGAAATATACAGTTAACAAAGAAAAGTGCACACAAATACTATTGAGAGCCTCCTCTATTGAAATAAGTAATGACCTTGGAATGTGACAAATGTCTCTAGTGATTTTTTTATACAAAATAATACCTCTCCAGACCCCTTCAAATTCTAAAGGTAAATCTTAATGGCAAGTGATGACGCTAAGATAAACATTGCACTTGGCTACCGGGAAGTGCAGACCGATTAATCAAGTTAACTTAATCACGGAAGTACGGAAGTAGTAATACACACGACAAGTAGAACTTAAAATGAACTAGTTATATTAAACACCCATTAATCCAAAACGCCTTATTTACTAGACACTACAACAACGATTCCTTACTCCATTTAATACATCACGATCAATGAAAAGACTTAAATTTTACACATATAAACTTTCTCAGTATCTTGCACTGCTAGTTTTTCAATATGCGAAAAAGTGATCGTCGAGTATAAGATATTTAGAACAGTACGTATCGATAGATATCGTCTTATGTTTCCAACTTTTTATCTATTTTATTTCAAAACTCTAAATGACGACAAAGGTCCCGGAAAAGAATCAGTCAATAAAGTCGATTGGCTAGGTAATAAAGGCTTTTTGTGGTTGCAAAAAAAAATGGCATTCCTGATGAGTGTAATGATGAAAATCCAAAAGAGCATCGTCTAAATAAAAAATGGAAAACCATAAAATACTCCAAAGAAGAATTTATAATGAGTCGATAAGATATTATAGTCACAAATGATTATGTATGGTATGCATTAACATATGAACTTTCTATACAATGACTATCTGAATTAGTGCTCTACGTCGAACACTTGTCTTAACTATACATATTATCCATTTGAAAGGGAACATTTCAGACCATTGCAACAAATGAATTCATTCACCATATTATTCTTCATAAAAGCATATTTATATTTATTTATTTACCTCCGGCATGCTGGAGATCTTCTGACATATAATGTTGTTTACTTATGTCGTCTGTTATATCCGCAACTAACAAATAAACAGCACAGCTTGACAAAAACGCCTGGTGTGTGGCGTAAAAATCTTTTTGACCAGCAAAGTCCCACAACGAGCAAGAAGCCGTCCTTTTAGAACTGGTGTTCGTCTTCGCATGTTTGGCTTTTACAGAGTTAATTAATGCAGTGGCTGCATCATCTATTTCTTTCTCATTAATGTCGCTAGACGGGTTAATGATCGATGACGATTCTTCATTTTTCTCACTAACCACAGATAATTCATTGGACGAGGACTTTGTATTTTTTAGTTGCTCTTCTGGTATTATCTTGGAAAATGATGCATTATTTTGTTCTTTTTCAGTTTTCAATTCGGGATTTGTTATTTTGTGAGTTTCCTCCAATCTATGATTTGCTTCCTTGTTGTGATAAGGTTGCCTATCTAAGTGTTGATTCGGTTCATTGGGGCGAAGTAGTACCAAATGTGTTTTTCCAGGATGGTCTAAATCCGATAAAATCTCTGATGGATTATTACTTTTACTTTCAATTTCAGTATGATGTTTTGCAAACGCACGTTCAAATCTTTGTACCAAGTCATCTGTTGTCTCTGATAATGATAAATTATAATTCGGGCTTAGTATATCAGAAGTTACTGAAACATTATCAGACGAACGAAACCCAGTTAAAAACTTACAAACCATGTCTAACGTAAGACACAACAAGAGGCAAACCAAGGCATAGAAAAATGAAACAAAATCATAGCAAAACAAAAGAGAGATATAAAGGGTTCTGAACGTGTAAGCATATCTTGTAGTCGAAATCTGTGTGAGGGCATAAACAAAAGGAGAGACCGGTAGGAATATCAGTAAATATGTGTAATACCAGTGTCTTCATTTAAGTGCTAATTATGCCTTGATCCAGCAAAAACAAAGCAGCGATATTAAATAATGTATCTTTTTCATTTATATTATTTTATTATTCAAAACTAATGTTGTCGTAATGGCTCTATACGATTTGTCATAGTCTCGTGACAGACATTGTCTCTTTGGATGGTTAAAATTGAAAGTAACATATTTTTTTTAAATTGTCTGCATAAGTGTACTGTATCGATGTGCTATTCCATCAAAATCGTGCTACATAACCTGACCACCATGGGGATTTAAGATTTCTGATTGGCCGAAATGTTTCAAATCTTCTTTTACACATTACGACATCATTGAACACGGTTTTTGTGTTTTCTGCTGATTAAAGTTCATAAAGGACCGGTATTGTGAATGCTCAGATTAATATTTAAATGTCTTATCTTTTAAAGCTACAAATCCAAGAAAATGTATCTTCAGGGCTCCAAGTCTGAGATCTTCTGCAAAGTTTCCAAATTTTATTACATGGTTTTGTAACATATAATTTGTTTGTTTATTTAGGTTAAACGACATTTTCAGCAAGTTGTGGGCTATATCGCGGTGTTCATTTTTATTGAAAGTTGGAGTACACGGAGAAAACCCTCGACTTCCGGCAGGAATTTAACATATATTGAATTCTTGTTTTAAGGGAAAACAGAAACCATCCGCCATTTTGGAAAATCTTATTTTCTCATAGATACATGTATCAAATAAATGCTTATATTCGTTATTAATTTCTTTCATTTTAAAAACTATACGGTAATATAAATAAAAAACATTATGCCGATGACCACTTCCGACATATACGCATATGACAAAAAGATATATAGATGTCACCGTCAATAACAACAACAACATTACAGGAGGGCAGGGGTAGACGAAACGTCAGGAAAATATATTTTGTAAGAACTTTTTAATTTTCTTATATGCTCTTAAATTAAATAAAATTAAAATTGTTCATAAAGACTTATACCTATACTTTCGTATCAATGTATCAATTGTTTAAATACAAAATGTTAAATAAGTTAGAAAAAAAATTTTTGAGCGGTTTTGACATTAATATGCTTAAAATAAATATCATATAACCAATTAGATTGCTTCTTATCAAAACGCTAGAGCAAATATGCTATGCAGAACATAATTTTCTACACAACTGTTGTAACACTTTTCAATTTACCATTATATGGCATCCATTTACCATCTTCCACGTCAATTTCACATTCTTTAATAGAGATATCAATTCCATCTGTACTTGGTATACTTAAAATTTCACTAGGACTCTTCCACAGCAGTCGTTTCACTAAACTTGACTTTCCAACGCCTTCTTTACCAATTATGATTACCCGAACATAATGTCGGATTTCCTCCGCATCGTTTAGATCTGTTAAAAGAAAAAATGTATGACTAAGAGCTTGTTTTGCTGATGAAACTTAGATCGGCAATGAACAAAACAGAATTCGCAGATGCCGATTCAAAACAACATTAAATATACATCATGGTTTTATTAATCGTCCCTTAATTAGTTTTACAGAATAAAACGCATTTCTCCCGTCATGTTTACATTGAAATATACACTGCAGTGCGAGACAATTTGTTTTCTGGTAGCAACAATATTTTATATAGAATAATATTGTATACATTTCCGTACAATATTGCATAATCCGCTGTGAAGTTTTTCAAAAGAACACATTAGACAATTTTCAATAGAGTACTATATTTCACTGACATAGATCCTTCTGCGATGTCCATTGTAGGGAGTAGAATGAAATTTTACAAAAAATAGCCATGTTGTAGGACCGTACGGTGGAGATTCGAAACAGGCTAGATTAGAACATTACCTTCAAAGTGTCAAGACAAAATAAGAGATTTTACATTTTTTATTATAATGTTTCAGAAATTTGTATACAACTTGAAGTTAAACAGAATCTTTTGTAAGTGATGTAATATTATTGTAATAATTACCCTTTACTGTTAATGTAAACGGATTACTTTGTGAAGATCCTATACAATTCCTCACAAAACAAGTGTATGTTCCTGCATCAGTTAGGTTGACCTCACGAATTGTTAGAGTTGCATCATGTTCCATTTCAAAACAATATTTACTACCGTTTTCCAGGTTTATGTTGCTATCGTCTCTTTGCCATCGGACATCTAATATGTCCCTTATAGTTTCTATTTTACATTCAATTTGTACATCTTCTGTTTGGCCATTAAAAGCGATTTATGAAGTTTGTTTCAACAATATTCTTGGTTTGTCTGTGAAGTGATTTGAAAAACACAGAAATTATATACACAACAGATTAGCGAAAATACCGCATAAATGTGTTTTTTCGAATAAGGGAAATGAGTGTGTTTGTTACGTAACTAGGGAGTTTATTTTTGCGTTATTTAATTTCTTCCGGTCCGTAATCTGAATTAATAACTCATTTTGTTACCTAACATTTCGATTGTTCTTATTTTATTTATAGCAAAAATTAAATCACCGCGAAAAAACTTACGTATATGGTATATCTTCATCACATGCAAACTCTTTTAAGAATGGACAAATCATAATTTAGCATTTCCTTGCTATACGTTTGAATGTTTTGAATTCACAAATGACATTAATGAAAAAGCGTTAACTATGAACGATATTCAATTATTATATTTGGCAATCGTAATCGTATTTTTGTTATTTACAATGACGAGCCATTACAAGACGTATAAAGAAAACAAAAATAAATTCAATGTATTTATAAATGAATGATACTACATGAAAAGGCAAATTTGAAAAATATTCCATACACGTGAAGTGGCCAGTATCTTCATGTCTATCTTGAATGAAATACCTTGTTCAATCTAT
Organism: Limnoperna fortunei; assembly: GCA_944474755.1. Taxonomy (NCBI): domain Eukaryota; kingdom Metazoa; phylum Mollusca; class Bivalvia; order Mytilida; family Modiolidae; genus Limnoperna; species Limnoperna fortunei. The sequence continues at coordinate 9,532,306 of OX104124.1, read as the reverse complement.
AGGTTATGTTGTTGTTATTTCGCTTATAATATTTAAAACCAATGACGCTATTTTACGAAATTAATGACGTGTACTTCTAGATGAATAGTCTTCATGAAACTCATTGTAAGAAGATTCAGTGAAGATACGAAACTAGATAGTTAGACATCGCAGATTGGGAATATTTTCTACAACGGGTTTCAAGACATGAACAGATTGGAAATTTTGTAACAAACTTGTTTATGAACTTGTGTCGACAGTAACAAAGAACTTACAATGTTTGAAGAAAAAAAAAATCAGCAATTGAGTGGTAAATTAAATCTTTTGTCATTTTTGTAACTTTGAGAAAATATAAAGTAGATATGTTTGTCTTCTTAAATGGAAAAATAATAATAGAAAAAATTTAAATTAAATTAAAGTTAATTTAATAATTACCCATAACTGATAATATAAACGGATTACTTTTGGAAGAACCTATACAATTAGTCACAATACAAATATATTTTCCTGAATCCGTTTCGTTGACTTCATGAATTGTCAGAGTTGCATCATCTTCTTTTTTAAAAAAATATTTGGCAACGTCTTCCAAATATGTGTTGCTATTGTGTCGTTGCCATCGTACCTCTAATATGCGCAACTTAGTTTTTATTTTACATTTAATGTGTGCATCTTTGCCACTTACAGCTTCTCCTGAAGGTTGTAGTAAATATATTCTTGGTCTTTCTATGAAGAGATTTAAAACCATAAAAGTGAAATGATATACACAAATAAATCAAATTCTTTTTAAAGATGGCCAGTAGCTTCCTTCTTAAATGGATATTACAAATACTTAGATACCCATGACATACAATGTTTTTATTTCATTAAAAAAATATCTTTGAGAAACACTCAAGCTTTCTTAAACATGCACAATATAATTCAATTATTATATTTAGTTCTTGTATTTTCAAAGCTTTTCCTAGATACATAATGTCGAGCACGATTCCTTCTTATTTCTTAAAAAAATAGATCAAACCAGATTAAGATGTTTGCATTGTATACCGCAACCTTAGATTTAATGATGTTTGGTGTAGTGCCCGTTTAAGATGAAACCATTCGCATCGTCAATAAAAATATTTTTCTGTCCCATTTAGTTCAAGGCAAATATTCTAGCAGCTAGCTCAGGCGTATGGTGTGCAAATTTCAAACTTTTACGTTATGGTAGATTTAGCAATCGATACTCCAATTTTCTAGACCTGACACTGTTCTTGAGTACTAAGATTCTCAACCGAAGGTTTGTTGCACATATGTTAATGTTGTCCCTTTAGAAGATCTATGGCCGTCACTGTGACTTAATTGATAGTTATGGGGATTCCATCTCTCAAATACAATCTGACATTTTTGCTGAGTCATAGGTTAATTCCCGGATTTGACTTTTCCTAGACATTTTAATGAGTAACTCGACGAGTGTCTTATAAGAGGAAGGCACTGCTTACTAGTACGGAACACCTGAATGCACCCAGGGTTTTTATTAGATTCGCATTACTAACTTTATTTTGTGGTTTATTTTAGGTTTTTGTTTCATGGGGTATTTGTTTGTCTAAATCTGTATTTGTAATCGTCCCTTGGCTATAATATCTTGTTGTTCTGTCGTTTTCCTTCCTAATTTTTCCTACCAACCACTATGAATATTCTATGAACTAAATATAATTATTAATGCTCACCAAGATACCGCCTTACATTACATGTGCCTAAGAAATAAAATTAGCAAAAATAGTATATCATGTTGTAATCCATACCAGTTATTTAAACTTTATGACAAATAATGCTTATATCTATTTACATGTGCATGTATGGAAAACTCAAAAATATTTCAGTTCCATGACAAACATTAAATATTACCAAATTCCTTAAAAATGCATTTAAACTAATGCATACAATAGTCACAATAGTATGCATTAAACACAAATAGCGAACGTAGGTAGATATTGTTTTTAGAATTACGTAATTTTTTCTCCATTGTCTCTAGTTGTCATGATGAATTAAAAAATATAATTTAGCATTTTTCAAAACGTTTAAAAAAATATAATTTAATTTATCAAAGCATTGTCACCATAACAACGTCAGTCTACCTGGTTTTTGTGACATAATTATTATAACCAACAGTTTACAAATGAAAATTGCATTGTCACTGACTCTTTATTGTAATTTTTTCAAAGATCTCCATGCAGTTAAGTATTTTACTTCAAATGAAACCTATGATTTTTAAGGACCTCAACTGTTATATTCAATATTGGAATATTTATTAGTACAATTTGAATTGCTCTATGGATTTTTTTCCTGTTTTTTCCGTTTTTTTCAGTTTGACTGTTGTTTGAAGAACAAATTTGTCCATCTACAGAAAGTTGATTGAATACTAATTTTAAGTTTTTACTTAGAAGAAATTATTCAAATATTTAAAATCTTTAAAAATAAGCAATTATGTCTTTTTTTTAATTTTGACCTGAGGATGATTGAATACTCTTGGAGGAGAAAGAGAAAGGTTTTTGTAACGTTATAGTCGAGTTTATTTAGTAGCCGGTGGTAAGGAATCTTAACCTTAGGAAATGAAGTTAACATTAAAATTTTGAAGATCAATTGTCAGTTTCGTATTTAGCACTTGCGCATAATATTTGCAACAATTTTTTCAGTAATTATATTGACTACTAAGTTACGCAAGCAAGGGCTTGTTGAACCTAGGTTGATGTTGTCCCTTCAGATGCTCTATGTTCTATATTCTTTCAAATACGATCAGACATTTTCGTCATATGTAGTCCTTTCTATTCCTGGATTTGACTTTTTCCTGGACATGACAATGAGTAACTCGAGTGTCTATTTAGAGGCAGGCACTGCTTACTCGTCGGAATACTTGAGTGCGCACATAGATTTTATTTTGTTTGGGGTACTCACTTTTTTCTCTTTTTGTGATTTTCGCTTTGTTTTGTGTTGAATATGTTTGTCTGAATCCGGATTTGTTATCAGTACTTGACTTAACGTCTTGTTGTTATTTGGTTTTTTTTTTTGCTAATTTGCCTAAGAGTTGATTGTCTTGGAACAGCAGATAAATGCTTACATTAAAGATCAAATTAATATAAAATATGCTGAAAGGCGATACAAGAAAAGCAAACAATTTGCCGAAATCATTCTTTTTTTATAATACAGTCTGGTACTTAGATAATGTTTCTTTGTAGTAATTTTCTAATATCAACTTTTTTATCTTCTACATGTTTAAAACACCAACTGAATGGAAATGCACCTATATATAACTTGAATAATACAACCTGTTAGCAAATTGACAGACATTGGTCTGACGCCTTGTTACTTTCATTATTACAAAAATGCCAAGCCAGCTGTAGAAACAGTATACATTAAAAACACGTTTGAAAACTGAAGATAAATAAAACAGACTTCTGTCTATTTGTTTAAATTTAGTATCTAGCTCCGGAATACAGTATGCTTAACATTAAACTGTTTTAATTGTATCGTGTAGCATGTAACAAATATAAGTTAAGTAACAAAACTTTATGAATTGGCATTCGATCGACATGTTTATAATGAATGCAAATTTAGTTAAGGTTAAACATTTAATGTATGCCGCTAAGTTTATTGAAAACATAGGATATCTAACATTATTGCATCAATAGAATTTTACTTGCTTTTGAGTTGTTACAAAAATTACTTTTGGGTAATATTAAATAGCAAAAGTATTAAAATTGCATCATGGTTCTTTTTTCCCTTGCACAGTTTCAGAAGATTACCAGCCGTAAATCCGAATCTCCTATTGAAATGTTTTACCCCAAAAAATAGAAAACGAAAGTACAATTGTTTAGCAGCCAATCAGAATAGCCGTTTCATTGGCAATCATTTAATCAAGGTATCTGATTGATTTATGTGCCTAGGATCTGGTCTGTTGCTTCTGACAGTTACCAAAGTTATAGAAATTATAAAGCTAAAATTATATTGTTAGTCATATACTCAAACATATACTAACTTTTATAATTGATTGATTGATTATATGTTTGCTTTACATCAAGCGCGCAATATTTAAGCGTTATTCAGAAAGAGAGCTAGTTAAGAAACAATAAAGTATCGGAAAAAGGTTTGAGATGGGACAAAGGGAACAAAATTTGACTGCCACTGAAAAAGTATAGAGTTTACGGCAGGGATGGATAATTAAGCCTTTTTAGCGGCTACAATGAAGCTGCCCCTTTGGAAAACTACAAAAGGGTCTTTTATCGTGCAAAGAGCGTTAAAGTCTCCAAAATCATTACCAATACGGTCAGCGGCCAGGCTTCACGTATTATGAACTCTCGACCCCTCAACGAGAGGGTCTCCCTTATCCGCCACCTGGGAACGCTCTGTGGGTCGCGCACTAGGAGCCTCCCAGTATGGTCCCAGCTAACTTTTAAATGCGGTTGCTATCGGGCTGTCTTGATTGAATCGTAGTGGCCTTGATCTTAAGCTTCCTAGTATAGGCACGATTTATGTAGTGACCAAACTTAATGGTTATGCAGTGACAAAGCATCATCTCTATAGCAAACACTATGAACCCAAATAAGGACTGACATTACCATACACAGTTCAAATTTGATTGACAGAAACTGATAGTGACTGTAAATTTACTTTTCACGATCTGTAAATCACTGTTTACAATTCATACAGTTCACGTCAGTCATTTACAATTTTTATCTTTTACTGATTGTTTCTGTCCTGAACTGAAACAGTTCATGACATTTAAGTACAGTACGTTTGTAGGATCAAAAAGAACTGTTAGTCACTGCATCAGATCGTAACAGTACTTTTAAATTTTTACCTGTATTTAGAATGACTGACATGCACTGTAGCAGTCTTTGACAGTGATTATCAATATTTACCTGTATTTAGAATGACTGATAATCACTGTAGCAGTCCTTGTCGGTCATTATCAGTTCTTACCTTGATTTAGAATGACTGATGTTCACTGTAGCAGTCCGTGACAGTGATCATCAATATTCACTTCGATTTAGAATGACCGATATTCGCTGTACAGTTCTTTTCGGTCATTATCAGTTCTTTCCTTGATTTAGAATGACTCATGTTCACTGTAGCAGTCCTTGTCAGTCATCATCTGTTCTTACCTTGATTAAGTATGAATGATGTTCACTGTAGCAGTCCTTAACAGAGATTGGCAATATTTACCTTGATTTAGAATAACTGATATTTATTTTAGCCTTATTTTTATAAATGGTGTTGAAAAATGCATCAAAGTTTGTCAGCTTTTCACATCAGTAAAAGATAAAAATTGTAAATGACTGACGTGAACTGTATGAACAGTAAATTTACAGTCGCTATCAGTTTCTATCAATCAAATTTGAACTGTGTATGGTAATTTCAGTCATTATTTTTGGTTCATAGTGAAAAGAAACAAGTTAAAGTGTGTGCCAACCTCTTTTCTTTTTCTAAAAAGACTTTGGACAGGGATTATGCCTCATAATACAATGAAAACACGTTTGCAAGCAGAGTATCACAATATGTACCCATTGAAATGACGATAGTTTGTTGAACAATCCGCAATCCAAACATGAAATATAAGCTGTTTATTACAAACCTAAGATTAGACATATTTCATCTGTCCTAAATATAATCTTGGATCTCATATCACTGATGACAAAGTTTTTTCATAAATAATCACCAGGTACTTTCCAAAAGAGACAGTCTGACAATATCTTCTGTATTATGACCACGTTTGTTTATGCAGGACTTTTTTTTCTGTGCGGCGTAGAACGAGAGTCCTAATGCTTCTTACATTTTTTGTGTTATTTCCGAGTAACACTTGTAATGTGTAATTATCATGATATATATTGTGCATTGCTAAGTGCTTTGCAAACATTATCTATACTCACATATTGTACAAAGTATACAAATCATTCCAAGTAAAGTACCGACGGCAGCAGTAGTTCTGTATATTTTACCTAAAGAAACATGATTTTTATAGTATCAAGTGAAACAAAGTAATATATCTATAGTTGTGTCTATCACACACTCTTATATTATGGTTTGATTTTTGATTGTGTAGAAAAGCGGCTTTTATATCCGAATAAACATTGTGTTACCTAAAGACGATAGTAGAAGAAATAGTAGCAGAATATACACAAAACGTGATTATATTGTGGCCAACAAAAATTACAAAGACAAGCAACAAGCACAATAAACTAATGATCAGCTACGCAAAACGAACTTAAAAGTGTCAAAGCATGACATTCTTCTGAAGCAAAAACTTATTTCTGCCCCACAAGTGGTATTCCCCACGTTAAGCATAGTCAAAAATTTTTTAGACAAGGTAACAGTGACAAAATAGATTTTAACAATTTAAAAAAGCCTTGGTCATCTAGGACGCAGATACCAAGTACCATCCGCCCCAAATAAAATTAGGTCTGCACGATATAGCTAAACGATTGCTGAAAGTGGCGTTAAACACCATTCATTCAAAACAAAACCTATATAAACCTTTATAGACTATAAATGTTAATAAAGTAGTAGAGTTGTATTTTGAAATTTAAAATATTGTTTTAAACTGCAATTATAAGTAATATATAAATCGTGGGTATCAGCTTCCAAAAAACCACACTTTGTTCTCAAAGTAAAATTAATTGGATTCTGCTTCATTGACATGCTTATCATATTTTGCTTTGAGATGTACAAATGTGAACAAAAAACTCTTACAAAGTAATCATAGCAAAAAATACTAATCTATCAATACCTTGATGTAGAATGTTATCAAGTTCTGTAAATCTGTTAAAAGAAAAAAAATTATAACTTAAACGCGTTCAAGAATTATCTTATTAAGACTGGAATGAATTTTAAACAGAAATTGTCCCAATAATGCATTAATCTTTTTGCTTCCACATATTTGTTGTTTTCAACATCTTTGGGAACTAATAAAGAATCAAGCTTAGAATGTAGTATGATGTTGTTTTCCATTTTGTTAGCAGAAATAAGTAAAGAGCATTTAATAAAATCCAATGAGGTATTTTTTATCTTTAAAACATGTATTACTGGAGAACATATTAATGCAAGATGTACTTTGTTTTAGTTATTATATATCTTTGTGTACAGAAGCAACACCCAGAAGCAATCGCTCAAGGCAATACCCAACTAATTACATAATGTCGGGCAAAAAAAAAGGTTTCGTCTCAAAGATATTATTGACGTTATGTTATTTTGTACATAACAAAACGAATAAACCAGTTTCATTACCGTTTTCCTTTCCGCATACATAAACTTACACTTTTGTTACGTTATATTCAAGTCTTGTAAAGTTTAATATGGTTTCATTACAGTTAAAATCTACAAAAAAATTAGCAAAGTTAGAATTACGCAAATGACAATTACAAGTAAATAAAATAAGTATATCATGAGATTTGTTTAATAATATACGAAAAAAGATTTTATAATAACAGACACAAGCCGAACTTCTAGCATATTCCCCATCAAACAAAGGAATAAATAAGCGATAAATAAGTTTTCATTAATTTTGTTAAATATTCAGGATCAGGAACATGCCATTTGTGCCATACATTCCATACTATATCAGATGTGCTTCTTGTTTTAATTTGTATTTATACGGGCCGGTGAAATATAATAAAATAATTATTAAAATAGAGTGGGAACGGAGTGCTTAGCATATCTTAAAACGTTTATTGTAGAAACAAATAAATAAATAAATTAAGAAAAATAATCATTTTACCTGGCAAACTGTTCGTTTTATAGCACGAACAGTCTTCTGCTGATGGAATACAATAACACAAATTCTTTGGTTGTTGTACAAAGGAATACCCATTTGTATGATTACATCGACAAAGAGTGTCATTATCAGGAGTTCCATTATTGAACACGACCTGTCCGACTTCGTTACATTTTGATTTCTGATACAGACAGTCGCTATTCCCATATGTCGTTAATACAAACGGTTGATAACGGTGCTGAATACAATTAACAAAATCGTAGGATGGGCGCAAAACGAGTTTGCCACCTATACAAAACAAAATTTACAAACTCCGTAACTTAAATATTCTTTTAAATGTTAACATAAACGATTTGCATTAATAAAACACAAGTATAGATGTTGTAGCAGAAAAATTAATATATATTTGATGTTAAAATCAAAACGTTATAAAAATATTTTTTCTTTTGTAATTGATGATATTGATATTGATTAAATAGTTGTCACAATACTTAGACGTTTGTGGATATATATATATATATATATATATTTATATATATTGACACGGACTGACCAACGAATGGCCTTAGTCTTTGAGTGTCAATATAAATAAATAACGTAAACAATCATAACATATTGATCTAAAACTTTCTCACTCCAACTGAACCCACAACTTTTTACTAGTCTGTTGCTTCCCAGTCCGCTACCTGCGGACGTGCCATGGTGTTACTTGGCTTTGCTCAAATATTCCAACAAGATGTAATTAAATTATCATGGTGACACAATCATTACGCCAGAAGCGCGTTTCGTCTACTTAAGACTCATCAGTGGCGTTTAACTCTAAATGTTTAAGATATTCTTCATTGGGAGATGGAATAATTTTTTTTCTTTTTTCATTGCGAGTTGGAATAATATAAGTCCACTGGGATCGTGTAAATACACAATACAGGCAGTTCAAAATATTATATTTAAGAGTCTCAAGAAAGCTGCTAAACCAGTACACTTATTTAGTATCGGTTCAACAAACATGACGATACAGCATAAACAAAAAATAATATACAAGTCTAGAAGATTATGCAACGATACAAACGGTGTTTCTTGTCAAAAATTTAGACACAGACTGACCAACGAACGGCCTTAGTCATTGAGTGTCAATATAAGAGTTGGTCAGTCTGTGTCTAAATTTTTGACAAGAAACACCGTCATTTGTATCGTTGCATACTCTTCTAGACTTGTATATATATATTATATATATATAATAAATTGAAATGAAATAAATCCCTACATATACAAGAATGGTCAATTAAAACTAGGATTGAAGTAGTATACATTAATTTCTTTTTACGAGGGATTAAACATTGCACACGTTTAGTCGCCAGTTGTTCCTATTTGGTAGAATGACTGTATTACGCTTATCGTAGTGATACGAATGTTCCCAACTGTCTCGACGTGATACAGGATAATGTATCAAATAATATGTATGTATTTGTGTTAAGTCTACATTATACTGTAATTTGTTTTAATAGCATTTATAAGAACATTTCTCAGTTGTAGATCTAAATGACACTTTAAAAAGATGTTATTATTCTTCATCATTTTCCTACGACTTTCTGAAGCTCAAATCGTCTTCAATATGTTGCGTAAGTATGTTATCATATGCCGCTATGTCATATACTGTCATTATTCGCATGTAACCTGAAGGTCAAATTATGTTCTTACAAGTTAGGACATTTGATATTTACACCTGACTTTTGATGTTTGTTATGTCATATACAAATAAAAATAATGATGCAATGTTAATTGATTGATTAATTTCTAACTCCAGCAAGCAATATTTCCGAATGATTAAATGCAACCAGTTAAACAATAAACCAAAAGGGAAATCTGGAGTATGAATGGATAAAAGGGAAGTTTTAATGCCACTCGATAGTTGGATTCAAGGCTATAATTAAGCTTTCGAAAGCGACTATATTGCGCCTTCTTTTATAGCTATGTTCAAAAAGGTCCTTTACGGGCAAGATGCGTGGCACTCTTCAAACCCTCTTATCTGCAACAATAATAGAGGTGGGCAGTTATGTGCGTCGATTCCTAAATACCATAATTACAGTTTTTATTGTCCATTCTACATATAAGAGAGTCATATGTTTAAGTTGCATAAAAAATTAATTAGCACTCTTGTTTTCTGAAAAAGTTATGATTTTGTTTAATTTAAAATAAATTGATCTGTGTTATTTTTGACAAATTGCTTAGCGTCGAGTTATATTCAAGAAGAGAGTAGATGTACCAAAAACAAAATCAATTAGGGAACAGGACTGGTTAACGTGGACTAAATTTTAACTGCAAATAGTATGAAGAGTCGGACAGGGAAGGTTATAGATCTAGTCTTTTCTTAAAGCAACAAAGGGCAATTAAAACACTTACCGACTATGGTCCATGATCAGGCTTTCCCTAACCTGAAAACTCCCTTCCCACACGCGATAAGGAGAGGTCCTACCTTTTTCGCCGCTTTGGCCACCAGTTTTGCGGGTCTTTCGCTGGGAGTCCTTCTAGTGTTATTTTGTAACACTTTATGCATTTAAGTTTCGTTAGGCTATTTTTTCATTAATATATGCTTTATATTTGTGTACAATATAGTAATGAATGAAAAAAATGTATTATTACTATATCTATACTTATTTTATGTATGTAAACAGTGTACAATGTATATTATGTTTTTTAATTTGTAGTGATTAATTGACGCGTTGATTATATAAAAGACCGTATATAATATTATATAGGTCTATTTTATAAGCAACAAGTCATTTAATTACTAAAAATAAATACCGTATTTTGCCATGTTGGATATCCGAATAACACCAAAATGTCAAACTGAAGTTAGCAAACTAATGGCCGGTGCGCCATATTCGTAAAGGAGCAGGGACATAAATGGCCAAAATTTCCAAATCTCAAATATTCAGTTTAAACTTTGCTGTAACCAGCAAAAATATTTTAGTGATAGCACTCTTTACAATTTTTGAATACTTTACACAAATAAAAGATTGTATGAGATCATGAAATGGCGTCAAAATCAGGGTTTTGTCAGCAATCGTTAAATTTTAAAAAAAATCAAGCCATTTTTGTCTCGCTTGAGACGATAGTCGCTGGAAGTGAGACACATATATATGCGAATCCGGCGGCGGCTGCTGCTTAAACACTTCGACATCCGGCTTTATATCTTTCTAAGCTTAAGCCTTAGTTCCATTTAATTTTGGTCCAGTGGCAGCTTATGAAGAGTACTAGCCAGTCAGTCACCTGTCACCTGACCTTGACCTGAATTTCACGGTCCAGTGAAAGCTTTAAAGTTTTTTGAATTTCGGCAGTTCCTCTATAACAATGTATGGTAGGATGACAATATTTTATATATAGGTTGCGGATGAATAGTACATATCTCTCTGGTAGGTGTCACTTGACGTTGACCTCAATTTTACGGTCCAGTGACGTTAAATTTTATGGATAAGGGCAGTTCATCTGTAATCATGCATTTTAAATTATAACAGTTTAATGCTTTTCACGTAATGCCTATGACGTAATTTTTGTTGTTACTGATGCGAAATGCAGGTAAGACGTTTTTCTGTGTCCACACTTGTTTAAACAATTAAGTACCCCACATGCTGGATCAAAACTATAATGAACAATATCAAGAATATATATGTTGAATTTTTTTCATGTAAGGATGTGGGGAAAACTATTTCTGAATCACTGAATTTGAAACATTTCCCTGGCAAAATTGGCGCTGTCAGTCGATGGTGGTGTCATTATTAGGGTTAATTTGAGAAAGATTTTAAAAAATGATTACAGAATATTAGAGAGACATTTCGACTTATTCATTTTGCAAACTCTAAACATAACAATCACGATTTTAATTTTTTGTCAAATCATGGGGCCAATAAAGGGCCCTTAATGAACCATGTCCTTTGCGCGTGTTTAATTTTACTTGGAAAATTAGTTCTATCTCAATTTATGTTAAATAAATTTGTAACTATAGGTCTTGGTGATCACGGGATGCGATTTCAAACCTTACTGCGGTATGGTGTGCCCGACTCCAACCGTAATTAACAACGATGCCAATTTTTCTTGCCGGGGGTCTAGTTTTCACCGGGTAATAGGTTTTCCGTTTCCAATCAAAACTGCACACCATGATATAAAATGCTGAAATCAGCATTAAATTCCACTCAAACAAATAAGCAAATTAAATAGTAAAGCAATGACAAATCTTATCTGTTTAAAAGAAGAAACTTCGCACTTGTTATCAATGTATACTTAAAGTTTAATAGTTTTGTCTTTCTATATCGAAATAGACTTACATAAATGACGCTAAAAACAGGACATTGATCGTTAACTATGGAAATGTTTGCACGTCCGGAGCATGTATTCTCACTTCCGGTTTTTTGTTGTTTTGTGTGCTAATTTGTGTGTCTAACCTTTGGCCTAAGAGTTAATATCTAATCTATCGTTGTACTTGCAACTTATCTGCATTATTCCTAAACATATCATAAGGCACATTCTACCTCCCAGCTTTTATTATTTATTTATATTCATTGCAGAATAATGGTACCTTTTTTACTCTCCTGTTCTAGGTCACAGAATTCCTCATATCGACTGGAATTTGCAGTTAAATTTAAACGAAGCAAACATATATAATTTTTTTCAACTGAACATATTACTCTGGCGCGCATTGTCCACTGGGAAGGATCTGGGCATTTTGTATCGTATGCTTTGTTCAGTGTGGTAATCTGAAAAAAATAAACGGAAAACATTTAAGGAAACTTATAACGGAAGTTTAAGGTCGCTACGATTAGCTCAAGATAAATGCGACCACGGCCTTTAACCGTTGAGTATACGAAAAGCGACTCGAAAAATATACATGCATGTTTTTATTATAAATAATTACACACACATGTTTTCACAGATGTCATTACATATTCAATCTTATATATACATTTTTTTAAAATCAAGAATTAAAAAGCAATAGATCTATGTTAAATAATTACCGATTTATTACATTTATTACAACAACAGTTAAACAGATCGACATTGGTAATCTCTGTGTTATTGCTTTTATGAGCAGGACATATTGTGTTGTCCGACTTCTTATTCTTCTTCGGTTTTCGTTTTTCGTTCCTTCAATATTGGCTGCTCTACTTCTTAGAGATGCGATGTCTGTTCGGCACAAACTTTTGTGTGAGTATGATAAGGCCGAAGTCGGTTGAAGTAAACATTTAAAATTTTCAAAATGGCTGTTATTTTCACAATGACAGCCATTGAAAATGAAATTACATTGTCAAATCTCTGGAATGAATACAACGATTTCAATGAAAGTTAATAAGCCCATACAGCTGAGCATTTTTGCAGAAAATAGGTTGACGCAAAAGCTGCAATTTAGTAATAACCGCAATTTTACCACGACCCTCCACCCCCAAAAGAATATCAACGTCGTCTGAGTTATGCAAAATTAGATATGTATGTATAATTTTAATGTATTATTAGAATGCAATAAACTCAACTAATGCTTCGTTTAGTAGACACGTGTGTAATAACTACTACATGTAGGTTTTGAGATGGTAATTTTACTATTTGCATACTCACATCTAACATACTAGGCATTTTATTAATAATTCGCGAGAACACTAGCATGCTTCTATAATTACCAAGATTAGCAGCATGATGATAATCATTCTGCAATCCATTTGTCTTTTCTTTATCTGCAATTAAAATCCACGACATATCAAAGTCTTTAAAAAGACAATATAACAGTGCATGGAATCAGATGAAATATAAGAATACTTTTAGGAGATGCATAATGACATTTGAGATAATTATTTAAATAACAGAGAAATATTGACATATAAAAACCTCCCCACATATCAAATATCAATAATACAAATTAGGAAAAAAAATAGGAAGCAAAATACAATTAAATGTAATTGATAGCCACATGTATATATAAATGTAACAAAAAATGTTATTGATGATAGATGTATATATGTAGTATGATCAATAAATGTCATTAATAATAACAGCTGCTTTGAATATAACAGAATTAGGTGTACGAATCAAAACTTACATCCGTTCAAACGTGTCAATGGAATTTTATATATTACCGTCGGTTGAGTAGAAACAAAAAGATACCTAAACAATAAGTATTAAATTAAATTCTAAATTCCTTTATATACTTTGTAACACAAAACATATTTTACATAGTCCTATTATTATAGTCATGAATTTAAATCACAATTCTCAAACAGTTATAAACACTTGTTCAATAAAATACATAACTTAGTTATATTATGTTTATCAATTTGGCTTAAGGGTAAAATCTTCCAACGCTGTTTGTGACTAGTGTTTGTGGAGAATGGGATCTTAGTTGTTGTAAAACATCACTTTTCGTCTAATTTAATCTAGAGGAATGGGCCCGGTTTATTTAAACGGCTAGGCACACGAAGCAATTTAATTGAATTTCTGACACACCAATCTCCTCAACATATATTAAGACGCTGTTCAAAACGTATGTATGTAAAAAAATTTAAAACGTAGAGTATTATAGGTCAAACCAGTAGATGTTGATTCAAACGGTTGTTTAAATGTGTGACCCGACGCACGAACTGTTGCGTTTCTGGTGAAATTCTCCATTTGAGTTGACCATCCTTGAAACAGCTTATGCCCTCTGCTTAAGATCCGCTTAGTCTAAACATGGCCCATGATAGAAATACGTGGTAAGTTGGGGAAAAGGTTGTTCTGCTCGTTGAATATACAAAGAAACAGCAGTGTTTCAAAATACTCAAACTAGACCCAATAATATTCGATATAGATTTTATTTTGGAACTTTTTGATTAAAACATCTGTAAGGAAAAAAGAACCTCTTGCGATTAAAATTTCATAGAAAATATACATGAAATGAAGCTGAATATCTTTTTAAATAATATTTAATTCTTCAACAGTCCCCAGTCAATTTCATATTGGCCTTTATAATGTTATAAAGTAAGCGGTTTTAACACTAAACCCATACGCTGTTCACAATGCAGAAATATGTACATGGCCAAGGACAATGTTAAGGCCCCTTAGTATTTGTCAAGAACTTCAAGGAAGAGCATGAGGGTTTTACCTGTACAAATGAACCTAAGGGCTTAATCGGAGCAACAAATGTGTTCTTCTCCAGTAAGTGTCATCATTTCATTAAAAACGTTTCAAAAACGTATTAAAAAGTTAACTTACGCCGAGGTTCCTTGTCACCTCTTTGTTTCGAATAATTCAGGTACATCTAACCAAGCAGTGCCATTGTGACCAATAGTGTTGGTTTGTCAACTGCATCACAGAAAATGCTCACCTTTATAACAGAAATTTTTTATCAGTTGAAACATCAGACAAAATAATAATTTCTTTTAAAATTCAATACAGACTACTTCAACTACATTCCAATCTAATCCTTCGCCCATTTTAACCAGAGTTCTTCACAACTTCCAAAACAGTCAACGTGTGAAATGAGTCAATATTAAATGTACTCCCTAGAAAAAAATATTTCATTTAATGGAACATTAAATGATACCCCGCCGTGTTGCATTTCTTAATATTCGTGAACAATAAATTACAAATCAGCCTACATGAACAGCTGGGCATGATAACAGTCCATCTCAGAAGACGATGTGTACCTTGAACTTGAAACTACAATCTACAAATGGGGTTGTGCTGAAAATTAACCATTATCTTAATTTGATAGACGTATTTAACAGTTGTGAATTGTTTTCACAAAATCTGTTGACATGTTTTCTAGTTATCATTTGGAAACCGTCAACTGACAATTGAATTGGCCTAGGTCATTAAACTACAAATTGAATTGTGCTGAAAAAAAAGAACTTGATCTTTATTTTATAGTACTTAACAGCTGTGACAAGTTTAAACAAAATATGGTAACTGGTTTTCAATTAATCATCTGAAAGCCACCAACTGATGAAAAAAAACATTTGAAGTAACCTAAGTCGAAGACTACAAATAAGATTGTGCTGGAAATGCTGACCTATATTTTATAATACTTAAAAGAAAATAGCAAAGAAAACCGACCGAACAACAAGAGCCAAAAGCCAAGGGACAGACACAAATCCGGATATAGACAAACACAACACAAAAACCAAAACCACAAAACACAGAAAGTGAGCAACTCGAACCCAATAAAAACAATGGGTGCACTCAGGCACTCCGGACGAGCAAGCAGTGCCTGCCTCCAATTAGACACCCGTTGAGTACTCATTGTCGTGTCTAGGGAAAAGTCAAATCCAGGAATAGGAAACACTACCTATCACTCAGCGAAAATGTCAGACCGTATTTGAGACACTGATTTCCCATAACGATCAAGTCATGGTGACGACCATAGAACTTCTGGAGAGATAACATCAACCCAGGTGCAACAAACCCTTGTTTGAGTAGTTAAGCAGTCAACAGCAGTGATCGGTCTATAAAATCGGAATACCGATCGCAGGATCTAGAATAACGTATAAGTTGTGAAATGTACACACCAAACGCTGGAGCTGCTGGAATGTTGCTGTCGATGAACGGGAAGTTGACAATTTGAAGTCATCACGCTTGTCGTAGAGTCTAATTTGTAGTTTTACTGAGTCTATTTCTAGAAGTAGGTCTTAGTAAGAGGCTGACCTAAGTGTATTAGTTTTGTCTTTAATTTCAAGCTCGCTAGGGTAAATTGAATGTAAATAGTCAGCAAATTTAGCATTGTTGAGGGACAAAACATCATCAATATAGCGGAATGTGAAATTAAAGGTCTTGGACAGAGTCTTTTCTTTCTTCTTCAATAGGCCTTCTAGGAACTCAGCCTCATAAGAGTACAAAAACAGATCGGCGAGGAGGGGAGCACAATTAGTTCCCATTGGAATACCAACAGTCTGTTGAAAAACATGTCTTCCAAACATGTTGTCAAATAGAAAATCTAACATGTGACATATTTGGTCTTCAGTATATTTAGCATTAGATTTGGAGTCATTGATGACAAAGTAAGTTCTGTCATGACTAATTACCAGGTATTTATATCTTCTCTTTCCGTATTTTCTTGAAAAAGCAGCGTTTTATGAGATCTTTTAACCTGGTTTTAAGCTGCGTATGAGGGATGGCCCTAAAGAGTGTCGAAAATTCAAATGCTTAATGCTGTTACAATGGGAAAGAGATCCAGACCTCAAGATGTCTATCAGGTCTTGTAATTTTTCAATATCTACATTTCATTTATTCCGCTTCTGGAGTAGAAAGTGTCACTGTGTTTTTGAAGTCATGTGGTTAAAATCGTGGTCAGGAGTTTCGAAAGTGTTTTGGTAGTACACATAATCGATCCTGCTATGAAAGTCTGTTTGTATGGATTTTTGTTAAGTTTTGAAATCCAATACAATAAAGGGAGATCACAATATTCGACTCTGATTTTGAGATCAAAGGATGCCAATACCGATCAGTGATTTTCAATAATGTCCTCTTTTGAAAGCGCAGTGAATGTGTAAGTAGGATTTTCAAGTGAAAGCTTACTTTGTTTAAACAAAATATGTTGACGCGTTTTCGAGTTATTATATGGAAACCACCGAGGCATGGACAGACGGACGGGCGCTGATATGTCTGGTGAGGTATAAAACATACAGTTAAAAATGAAAACATCTAAAGCTTTGAAATACCCTATACTGATCCACAACACATTTTAATGTTGAGATGATTGTGACAATCTTTTGTGATCAAATGATTTCGTCGCAACTATGTACGAGTTCACACAGCAGATCTCTTTGCGGAAATTGGCGATGTAGACTGTAATGTTATCCTACCTTCCCCCCATTGGTTTAGTAAAATTAACAACATCAATCAATGGTATTATCAGGTTTGAACATAATTACTGATTGAATCACATTTTTTTCTTACTTCTTATTGTTTGCCTTTTGCCTTTTGCCGTCAAAAAACATACTTGTTTGCAATATGGTACACTATCTTCATTTCGTTTAGAACACGTGTGAAGCGAATCTACAATTCTAGTGAATAGTCAAATTCTGCACAACCCTGTTGACCTTAATACTTATACACGTGTTTTTATATAATAAAAGCTTAGATAAATCTATAACGTTATGTACAGTTTAAATACACTATGGCTCTTTAGGTACACATCCGTTAAAAACTTTCCGATTTTTTTAGTGACTTTTAGAAAAGATAGGGTCTAGAACATTCAAATAAAACGTCGCCACACAAATTTGACTAAGAGACCGAGTTGTTCTAAAACAGTGTAGTCTTATATTTTAAATAATGATCCATGATCCGTGGTTAAAACAAGACAACAAGTATGTCTTGATACACTTTATTGACGTAGCTTAAACTCGGAAACGTTTTAAAGGCGTCAACACGTATAATATTTCGTGCACAACTGTCTCATGAAACACTATTGACTTTTAAAAGTAATAAATTTAGAGAAAAAACAATTGCATTCTGTATGTATTCATTATCCGATGTTTGGTCTATTAACTATGATGTAATGTAATATTTTATAATTTGTGTTCCTTCACTAGTTTTTAATGTGTATATATCTTCATTTCCTTGTATGAGGCTTGTTATAATCGCTCATGGTTTTAAGATAATTATGTTCACTTCCTGAATATAGCTTAAATATTGCTTGCTGTGCGTAAAGTATCAATCAACTAATACGTCAATGAATCAATACGGTGATTATAATTGTTTATTAATTATATTTTGTTTACATACAAATTACGTTTTCAATCCCAAAATGTTTATATGTTTATAGCGCGCGATAAAACTTGTCAAACTCCTTGAATGATAAACGTTTCTTCATGACCGCATCATAAATGGCGTCTAAAAAACATGTTTAAAGGTTGCTTGAATTTAACAGTCCGTCTCAATTTGTTACACACAGTTAAGATTAAATGATCAATAAAGCGTGAATCGATGTGCATAAAATAAAGTTTAGACATCCTTGCAATTTAGAAAGACTTACTGGTATGAAATAAGACACTTTGAAGTGCCCATTTCCTATGCGTGAATCCTACAGAATAACACTTTATTTGGCATTATATGTTCCGAAAATAGTTGTTTATTTATAGAAGTCTAGTCTAGTTGTTTGTAAAGGATATAAATTACATTATTTGTACAACTAATTTAAACTTGCTCTGTTTTTGAGCAATTCCATACCTATCAACTGCACTATTGCTAAATTTTGTTTCAATTTGTAAAGTGGTTTCAGTAGAGGAAATTAAATATGAAAAGTTAACGACAGATGGACACAAATTGATAGGAAGATTATCTCGCTCAGACATAAATCAGGCAGCTAAACCAAAACCTGTTTAGTTTAACTAGTTTATCGTCATTTTTAAGAGACTGCACTATCGTTCCTTTGTCTTATGGTGACAACTGTTTCGTTTAATAAGGCCACAGCTGACAATCTAAACATAAGTTTCGAAATGCCAAATGTCAACATTTCTGGCATTTTGAGGCAAGATTGTTCGTTTCGTGAGTCCAGGTCCGGTTCCGTTTCATGGCAGCGTCCATGAATTTTATCACGAGGGCATAAAAAAACAAAAATATGGCTGAAATTAAGCAATGAATGATCATCTAGATAAGAATTGCACTATAACATTATGGCGACAAAATCCCCTCCACACAATAACGGCAACAGCCAACACACGATAAAACTCAAAGATAAACAAACAACCCTAGTGTGGCGGCGTGATTTTCTCATTAGATATTTCAAAATATTAGAGGGAGAGAGTAATACTGAAATTAGCTGGAAAGATTTCGACGTTAAAAATAAACCTATAACAATCAGCGATGAAACGAAGGCATTTGTGTGGAAAATGCCTGACAACGAACTCACAAAAATGCGATTGAAATAACAATAAATAGGAATAAACATTATGTTATTAATCTCTATTATGGAACAAGAACATTATTTATTCAGGGCAAAAACACAAAGAAGTGGCTAGATCATGAATATAGTAAACTGAAAGATGTAGTGACCAAAATTGTAAATGAAAAGGGGAGACCTCAACCAATCAAATCGACCAAACTATTAAGGAAATACAGTTTTCACCAGAAATCTGTGACGGTATAAACCTAAATTCTTCATATGACGATAGCCTACTTGATATAGTGGAAGACATAGATAAACAAAACTCACTTGGAAAATCCAATGAACCCTCACCATGTTCATTAAAAAATGGTAAATATGATTCAAATGAGGGGAGTGGGAAGCAGTCCTCATGTTCATGCAACCCTAGGTTTGAAGAAATGTTTGAAGAGTTGAAACGTGTCAAAGAATCTATGCATAATATTGAGCGAAAGCTTGCAGAGAAAGATGAAAACCTCCACAAAATACTTAATATTTGCAAATCAATTCAAGAGAAGTGTGACACAATCCCAAGTCTTCACGAGGATGTTAAATCCATGAAAGAGTCTATTAACCAAATAAAAGTGCCCGATAAACTACTTAAAGATCTTTTAGAAGAGGAAACCTTGATTCAGTATCAGATAGGTGAAAATAAAAAAAGTATTGAAGACAAATATACAGAAATAACTGAACATATAAATAAAGCCAAAATGAAATAGTTAAATCAGTACAAAATGTCACACATAGAGAGGAAATTATATTCGAACAAAGCCAATCCACAAATCCTGAAAACAGTAGACAGAACCAGAAAGATGAAAATCCCAAAGTAGAATATAAGCACGACATTAACCGAAACAAAAATATCCATATTGTCGGATCATCCATTATCAAGGATTTAGCTGGAAGAAGAATGTACAAAAACAGAATCACAAGAATCACAACCCTTAGAGACAAAACTATACATGGGGCACTAGAATATATCCGTAGTAAGAAAATTCAGAAAGAAACTAGTGTAATTATGCTACAAATAGGATCAAATGATTTAGATGAAGCGAAGCAGGTGAAGTCATAGAAGAATACGAACAATTAGTCGAGCTAACACATCAGAATTACCCACACTCGGAAATTGTCCTTGGGCAGGTTTTGCCCAGAACCTACCAGAACAGTCATGATACAGAATCATTTGAAATAAAACTAAATCAGTTCAACCTTCTGTTAAAAGATCTGTGTAGGGACAGAAATCTGAAATTTATATGCTTCGATGATATGATGCCAAATAATTTTTATGATGGTATACACTTAAACAATGAGGGTATTCAAAATTATGTTAAACATTTCAAGCAGGTGGTTAGTCCTTTGATTGGCGTACCATTACCAGAACATACACAGCCACAATATAGGTGCTCCAATACACATGCAAATATATATGATCATAAATCTCAAAAGCAAGGGGACAGAAATTTTGGCAATTTTCATTTATACCGTAATACAGGTACCTATCACTCTCATAATAGGGGTAGTCTGGACAGACGAGATAGATTGAACGAACAAAGTCAAGGCAGACGTTTTTATCAAGGTCACAAAAATAAACAAACTTGGCATAATAATACAGAGCTTTATAGAGACAACAACATTTACAATTTACTAGAGCTGCTACTAAATGATAGAAATAGTTATGGCTTCAGACAAAATGTTTGAGTCCTTCCAGTCTTGTATATATGTAATATAGAACAGGTTTATATGAAGTTTTGAATGCTAAGAAATAGACCACTGATAGACTGATATAATGGAAAACACACACTATGTTAATTGATATTAGTAACCATTAAAAGTTTCTCACCTTTGTATATGTGTACAGGTTTATATGAAGTTTTTATATATGCTAAGAAATTAAGGTATCCGACCCATAATTAAAGTCGCCGCTTAATTTTATTGCTCGACCAAGAAATATACCTTTATTTAAATCAATATATTGCTAGTTAATGATACAAATTAAGTATCTTGTTTTACTTTGTGTCAATGTAAACATTTTTGGTAAAAAAAGTTAGTTACTCAAATAGTATTTCCGATGTTTGCTGAAATTTACCGAAGTCTGCTCCATTGAAAAGCAATGGACATCCGGGACATCAAATATGATCACGTGGTCAATTATGGTCCGGATACCTTAATCACTGATATACTGATATAATTGTGTTAACTGATAAAGGAAAACAATAATTTGATATATAAGTACCATTAACTTGATAAGGGTAAACAATAATAGGATTTATAATTTTCATTAACTCAATTATAAAATACTATATTATATACTCAGTGCCACATAGAATGGTCATACATATATTAAGGTTCATATTGTACTAGTATGCTTCATTCAGTCAGAAAATAATAACAAGAACTATTGTTAGATAAAGTACCTTATCATAAAAAGAGTTATCTTTCTTTGTACTCTGTTGAATGAATATGACTTGTGCCTACATACATAGATACTAGTAGGTATAAATATCAAATGTCTATTGAAAATCACTAGTACTTATAGAATTGTATAACGATGTATCATATGTTTTAAATTAGTTGTGTATTTCAGCCATATTTGATTGTTACGTATACATGAAAATAGATACAAATCTAAATCAGTTATCTATATCTGCCTGGAATATACATGTTCTAGGGGATAAATTAAATATTGAATCTTTTTTAGAGAAAATTAATAGTGACATAAATATTCTTATAGAAACATGGACATGAATTAATAAGAAAGTATCATTACTAGACTTTATATCTATCTCAAAAACTAGAAAAAAACAAGAAGAAATCCAAATGAAATAGTGGTGCCATAATTATATTTTACAAGAAAAGTTTGGCAAAAGGGATCAAAAATTTAGAAAATGGAACACATTCTGAAAATAGAATCTGGATGAAATTAGATAAAAAATTCTTTGGTTTAGATAAAGCTTTATATGTTTGCTCAGTTTACATACCACCGATCAATTCAAATTACTATGAAAATGACTGTGACTCTCTAGAGAATGAAATAAGTATTTATTCCAACAGCGGAAAAATTATACTTATAGGAGATTTTATTTCACGCACTAGTAATTATCCAGATTATGTAATTAATGATTCGTTTAAATTGAATGTTTTAACTAAAAAAATATTCTACCAAGAAATTATCTAATTGATAATGTTACTAAAAGAAATAACCAGGATAGAATATGTAATAATCATGGAAAAAATCTATTAGAAATGTGTATATCCTCTAGACTCAGAATTCTGAATGGCAGATATATGGGAGATTCTTTAGGTTTCTTTACATGTTTAACTGCTAATGGAGCAAGTTGTGTTGACTATGCTATATTGAGTGAAAATCTTTTGCCCTCAGTTCTCTATTTTATTACACAAGACTTTAACTACTTATCTGATTACACACAAATCAAAGTGATATTAAAATGTAATATCAATAAGGAAAAACCAAAATTTTCTTCAATATGTTCAAATTGGAAAGAAGTTAAAGGATTTAAATGGGTGGTAGACTCAAATATCAAGATTATTGATGCTTTATCAGGTGATAAAGTGAAAGATGATATTATAAACTTCGAAAGAAACTCTTTCTCAGAAGATCAGAGTGGGGTAGATGAAGCCACAGTAGCTCTGAATTCAATATTTCTCGATATAGCAAAGAATTCGTGTAAACTGGTTAGAAATATAAAACCTATACATAAGAAGAAAATTATAAAACAAAAGTGGTCTGATTATTCTGTATATGAACAAAAGAAAACTCTTAATTTAATTTCTAGTCAAATAAGAAAAATCCTTATGATAATAGTCTTAGACAAAGGTATTTCTACCATTTACCATCTACCGCAGGTCGGGGGTTTTCTCCGGGTACTCCGGCTTCCTCCTCCAAAAAAAACTGGACGCCATGAAATAGCTGAAGAATTGCTGAAAGTGGCGTTAAAACACAATTCAAACAAACAAACAAAAACCATTTAAAGTCGTTTAGAAAAAATTGCAAACAAAAAAAACAGTCATATAAATTAAGAATATTTGAACAACTTTCAAATTCCCTAGAAAAAAATCCTGCAGAATTTTGGAAAATTTTAAGGTCAATCCAAGATAAAGATGACAAACAACAGGAAGCCGAAGGTATTGTGGACCTCTTAGGAGACATTGATAAAACAATAAAATATATTCAAGATCAAGGAAAGTGCAGTGAGGAAAATATAAATTTTGAAAAAAAAATAAATAATGAACTAAAAGTCCTGTAGCAGAATCTGAGTTACAATCAAGAAACAGATGAACCTATATCCATTAAGGAAATTAAATATGTCCTCAATAAATTAAAGAAGGGGAAGTCGGGTGGGCCAGATGGTATTGTAAACGAAATAATAAAATATATTAGTAGTGTAACTATTACTTCTATCTCAAAGCTTTTTAATGGGATACTCAAAACAGGATTCTATCCATCAAATTGGAATAAATCTTTTTTGACCCTACTGCATAAATCTGGGAGTAGATATGACCCATCAAATTATAGAGGGATATCCCTTATGAACTCTATGTCAAAAATATTCAGTGCCATTCTCAATGAGAGACTTATTTCTATAATGACAGAATAATATTAAATGATACAATTTGGTTTCAGGGATAACCATAGAACATCTAATAGGTTATTTATTCTCAAATCTATTATAAATAAATATATACACAAAAATAAAAAGAAACTTTACATATGTTTTGTAGATTTTAGAAAGGCTTTTGACTCGGTGTGGTGAAATGGTTTACTTTTTAAGCTAGCTAAAAGTGGGGTTGGAAAATTACTATTTCAAGTGATAAAAAACCAGTACTCGAGAATAGAAATGGCATTGAAATTTAATAATAATTATTCCCCTTTCTTCGAAACATACAGAGGAGTGAGGCAAGGGAATTCAATTAGTTCCACTCTATTTAATATATTTATAAATGATTTAGAACATATCACAACCAGTGAAGGTTCAGTGCCACCAAAATTGATAGACTCCAGTGTGGGGTCACTATTATTTGCGGATGACCTGGTCTTACTATCAGAAACTAAAGATGGTCTACAAAATAGCATGAATAACCTTAGTGTTTTCTGTGATAATTGGAAACTTACATTAAATATTAAACCTTTTATCTCCTACAAAAATAGTTTTATATAAAATGTATCTGAATATAAGTTTTTGGGCTCAATATTAAGAAATAATGGCAATTTAATTCATAGCCTAGAAGACCTCGCTAAAAGGGGCAGTAAGGTCTATCGTTGTTATATCTGTTACAAAATCGCAAGTAATTAAATTATGTGAAGTTTAAATGTATAGTATAGCAATAGTATTTGTTTGCACACCCAAATTATTTTAATCATATGTTACGACTACTCCCATTTCTAAGAATCAAACATTTGATTTAATAATATCTGTTGGATTCGAACTCGCCTAAAAACCAGATTGATTCCATCTCTATTTGATAAGGCCTTTCATACAAATTAGTCAATTTGTACGAAATCACACAAGTTCAGGCTTTGGTTTCACGAAACTTAGTAATTTACCTAGTAGGTTATCATATTTGTAAGACATCTTGCTAAACCTAAAGCTATATTATTACTCGAATAAAACACACTGTAAAGCTACGACCGTATGTCAATCGTCACTCAAATAATTTAAATAAATATAAGTAAAGATCTTTAAACAAATTTGAAAAAAAATGAAAGCCACGATGTTTCTAATATCTTGTGTTTCCAATCTAGTGATTAAAGCGGGATTAGATTCAAACTAGCTTCCTGAACTTCGGTTTGTCTTGCGAATAAGCCTACGGACACATGGCTTACAAATGTTTTAAATGATAATTGACAACGTTGCAAACGTTAGAATCTTCAAGATTGTGTCTAATGTGAAATCGAAAAAATTTAAAATAAGTTAAATCTTCACGAAATTTGCTTTACAACAGAACGACTACATGTTAAAGATCAAACTGTTTTGTTTGTAGATTTCATGTTCGATTCTCAAGAATCTAATCAACGTAACAAAATACTATAGGTTAAATAAAAGCAATATTTTCTTTTTGTTAATCATTTGCTTTATTTTTTTTTTTTTTTGCATGCGTCAAGTTGTGCGTCATTTACAGACCACCGCCATCCAAATCGAATGGTTTAAAAACCAGCTTATTCTTTGACCAATGGAATCTTTATCTCGACCAAATTCTGACCTCTACCAAAGAAGTTATCATCACCGGTGATTTTAACTTTCACGTGGACGAGAAAAATAATGCCGACGGTCTGAAATTTTTACAAACTTTGGACGTCCATAATCTTACGCAGCATATAACCGCATCTAAACACAATCGTGGACATATTCTTGACTTCATCACAAAATCTTAATCTAATATAGTAACGAACATGCCAACTGTTCATGGTCCTTATCTTTTTTATTCTAAGGGAAACTCATTTTGCGATCACCTTGCGATTCGCGATGTACTAGCGTTGTCAAAATCACAGTGCTTCCAAAAATTAGTATCTTTTTGAAACTGGAAAAAACTGAACCAATCAAAACTAGCAAATGATATTGCCTTGGAAATGCAATCCGAAAAAGTTTCTTCTGTTGACGATAAACATGCGCCACTTATCAAGAAGGCGTTGATTGTTCGTTCAAAAACACAATTCCTCTCCGATGAACTTCGCGAGTCGAAACGAGAGAGACGAAAAGCGGAAAGAGTCTATCGTCGTATGGGCTCGAGATTCATAGTCAAATTTACAAAGAACAGTGTAGTTCTACTGCAAAACTTTTACATCAAACAAAACAGCGATCATTTCCGAAAAATGATCGCGGAGTGCGGCAGTGACACTAAACAGTTGTTCAACTTATCGAATTCATTAATGAATAAACCTCGTGAGGTAATCCTACCGTCTGCAGTGTCAAACACGGAATTAGCAAACACTTTTGCGTCATTTTTTATCAAAAAAGTGTTTACCATCAGGGAACTCTAAGTCATCGGAGTTCATATAACCGAGAATTATCACTTGCCGAAGACGTCCCATTCAGTATTGATCCGCTATCATAATTTCCGTTACAAATGTTGATGAGGTGACGAAATTCATATGCAAAGCGCCAAACAAAGCATGCGAGCTTGATCCTATTCCGACGGATTTTTTGAAAAAAACAACATGCATACTGTCGTTCCGTTTATTTGTAAGATTATTAACACTTCTTTTGAGCAAGCTGATGTTCCATCAAGGAAGCATTAGTAAGACCGTATTTTAAAAAAACAGGACTAGACCAGGAAGTTCTCAAAAACTACAGGCCTGTTTCAAATATGTCCTTTATTTCTAAAGTTATGGAAAAAGTATAAACTTCTCGATCAACATCTGGATAAAAACCTGCTTCGTGATTTATTAGAGTCAGCCTATCGACCACGTCACTCGATAGCGCTGCTCCGGGTGAGCCATGATATTTTGGAAGCCCTAGATGGACAATTATCTGTGGTATTAGGTACCATTCTTTGTAAGAATCATGCAATTTGGGAAAATAGTGATCCATAGGGGTCAGTAATTTTTTCCTTTTTTGTTTTTTTCTGGATGATATATTCATATTTAATTGAAAAAAATTAACTGAAGAAAAAAAAATTTTTATTATAGACCAGGGTCATTTACTTCTAAGGTGCATTTACATTGATTTGTATGGGAATTTTGAGGTTCATATTTTTCAGCTGATGGACTATTTGGCATTATAATTCTTTTTTCAAAATATTGATATACACCTTTGGTACATTTTTTTACTGAGAAATTCTTGTTTTTTACCTTCTGTGTCTCTTAAGTTTAAAAAATAATTTTAATTTTCCCGCCAAAATTTCTTCAGAGTTATTTTCCTTTTAAAAATAATCAGTTTCTTATCTGACTTGATTATTACTTCTTCGTTCAAATATCTGATGTGTTATATATCAAAAAATAAATTTTAGAAATGTTCAGTGAAAATATTCTAATTTTGCTGGATTTAAATGTGAATTTGATCTTTTTCATTTTGTTCAGACATACAGAATTGTCAAAGTCTTTAAGGCAGAAAAATATTAAATTACTATCATGATCAAACATGTTAGGTGTAATAGATCATTTACTACTATATAGCTAATTTGATGGTATTTAGTATCAAATCAACTATATATATTTTTCAAGAAATAAAAAAAAATTTGGAGATTTGAATTTTTTGTTTTATTGACACATGTGTCCATGTTATGAGCAATAATTTTTGTTTTCCTGATTTATACTATATAAATTTGCAAATTTTCATGACCACGTTTAAGAAAAACCATTGGAAATAATTATTATGTTTCGATATTAAAAAAGATTCGCAAAACATACATGCATGTCACAATGAAACAAAAAAATCTCAAAATATTTTTATATTATTTACAGGAAGCAAGTGAACTGTTACCCCAACCTGTCAAATACCAATGCAATGAGATTAGGTACCTGACAAACCTAATTACATACAGGCATCCAAGACCAAACTTTTTTCCAGTTTAATACATATTGTACTTGACCAGTGTAGTATTTTGATATTTAACAGCCCCTTAGACTAATCAGCCACCCAAAACCTCCAATGTCCAGATTGAAAGTCAGCAAAAAATTGTATTTCCTGTTTTCCTAACTACCCACAATTTCGCTGCAATTTATTTTCTGGAATTTGAAAGTTCCACTTTTACATGTACTGAAAGCCCCAGTGACCCCACAGAACTACATACATGAACTAAAAGTAAATTACTTGAGAAATCTAGTCGGTGTACAGCACACGTAATTTGTCTTTTCACATGTCCTGACTCCATCTTCACTTGTGAAATCTACATGTAATAAATATTGATGTTACAGTAAACATACTGAAGGGTGAATAGAATAACATAAATTTTCGATGTACATGTGCACATATAAAACAAGCCTGAATGAGTTTGGCTGCAAGTTTTTTTAGAAAAAAAATATTATTGTTTTGCACTGTTCTATATTTTGGATGTCTTATTCAATTTGCATTTTATTCTTGCTACAATTAAATTATAAAAATAAGAGTCTTGTACAGTACAAGTACATGTATATACATGTATATACAAGTATTCAACTTGCTCGGTATCTGTAAATGGAAACAAAATGTAGGATGTGATGTACATGATTGATCTAATTCCATTTCAGATAGAAGTTTTAAAACTAAATTCAGCACTACTAGTTATAGAACAAAATGTACATGTAAATATGTTAATTATTTTCATAGGAATATGCATAAAATGTTTAGATACATTTAAGAGAGATGTACCAGATGTTTCAATATTCCAGAATAGATTGATGCAGGATCAGGAGAACTGCAAGGTACTTAATTTAGTTCACAAAAATTGGATAAAACCCACAATTTACCTGTGCTGCACATTTGTAACAAAGGTCATACAAAATTAATTTTTAGCTTCTCAAGCCATTTTTGTTTAAAAACAGATGAGGGACGGAGGCTTCTAATTTATTTTTGTATTGGTCCATGGAGATGAGGCAACTTTTTACATTGTAAACACAAAAAAGTAACGAGGTAAGGGATTTTGTTTTTTCTGACAAAGCAATACAAATTGGAACGAGACTGCCTCAGAACAGATGCGGCAGGGGCCTGATACGCTAAATATTTTTTTTCGCCAAAGGACACTATTTTTGAAATTCAGATGTTGTATACCGATTTTATTTTCCAGAAAACACACTTAATATCAAGAATTCTTGCAAAATGCGGAGTTTATCTTATTTTAACAAAATTTAAAATATACTCTTTTTGTTAACCACACATGTCATAGAAAATGAAGAGGAAACCTGCTGTGACTGCCTAAAATTTGATTTTACTGTCGCAAATAGCGTTTATCGTACCCGCTTTGTGTCGTCAGGTAAACTAATTTTCAACAATAAAACTTGTGTGTTTTTCAGTCACAGCTTGAAATACAATACAGTTATTCCCTAATTATATTTATGAATTGGTGAAATTTAGATTTAAAAATAATTAATTATAGAAATCAATGCCAAATTTTGAGTAATATGAATTCCATATCTTTCAGGTCAATAGCAAAGCAGAGACCCCAGATGATTCTTACAATGATCACCAAGTTTATAACTTTCGACCAAGACAAGCCAAAGAAGAGGTGATTAAACATTTAGGGATCAGAAGGAGCCCTTAAGTTTTGACTTTGTCTTACTGTTCATTTGTCCATATACATGTACAAATATTGTGAATTTCCTACACTACATGTATAAGGGGTATAGATTAAAACAAAATGCAAGATGTTTGAGAAAAACATGAAAAAGGAAAAAAACATTTACAGATAATGACCGTCTTTGTACATGTAAGTATTAAAGTTTCACAGAAGTGAAGTTATAATGTTTTACATGCACATGACCATATCACACTTTTTATTTGATCATAGCTCATAAACTAAACTCCTCGATTAAATTGTTAATATTTGGTAAACAGCATTATATAGACATGATGCAGTGTGGAAAGCGTTTTGACATTAATGGTCAATGGTAGAAAATTTTCGTAACAGTTTTCTCAGCAACCACTTATCACAGCCTTACAACCTCGTAAGCAGCATCACCATGAGGGCTCATAACGTGAGATTAGATTTCAAGTCTGTAACTTACCTAGTTGTTGTTAAAAAATCCGCCATTTCTGTCTTTGACCCATTTTTTATTTTTTTTATTTGTTTACTGGTATACCGCATTGTCAATAGTTTGTAAGTTCTATACTCAATAGTTTTGCTGGTTGGTAGCTTCTTCTGGACCATTTATATATTAAAATTAGTAAAGAAAATACCAGATCTATTCCTTTCATGTTCTCAGTATTTATTTTAAAATACACTGTATTCCGGATTTTCACAAATGGTGTTTTTTCATAATTTATTTACAGAACTATCTGCAGACACAAAGGTTGAATATCTTTATGATACTGAGATGGCAGAAAAGTACATTGATGACATTGAAGACTGGAAGTCTCATATAGTAAGAGGTGTGGCCCATGACCAGTGTCGCCAAGATTTTTTTGAGAATTTGGCAGACAAGTTGTTTAGATTATGGACTGGGCAATGAAAATTTTACTGCACTGGAAGAAACAGTCAGACAAGTTCAGGCAAAAAGGGTTCAATTGGTACGTAGTTGTTTGTGTTTTTAAAGACATGGATGACAACCTAAAGGTAATTTGTCTTTCCACAAAAGTATTCTCACTTTTGATATAGGATGTTATCATTTTTATACCCCGCCACACGAAGTGGCAAGGTATTATGTTATACCCTCCGTTTCGTTCCCTCCGTCCCCCGAAGGTTTCCTGATAACTTGAAAACGCGTCATGGGATTTAAATGATAATTTGCACAACCATTAAGTACAATAAAATACAGGTCAAGTTCAATTTTCAGGATCATCCAAAAAATATTATGTATAGTTTTGCCAATTCATAAATTTTCTAAATTTTGACAATGCTAAAATTTTCTGGTCTTAGAAAGATAACGCACTTCTCCTTATATATATATCTATATATTTATAACTATTGATAAATTAAAATATGGTGATCGGGTATCATGCCTGCTGTCCATCTGTCGAACCTTTTATGCCCCTTCTAAGAAAGGGGGCATATAGTGTTCGGGTCTATTCATCCGTCCGTTCGTCCCTCTGTCAAACATGTTGCGAGATGGGGCATTATATCTTTTGGACATATTCTTGTTAAAAATCATAATCATTATTATTATGCAGGTTTTTGATTCCTCACAAACCTATGCCACCGTTACTAAAAATTGTACATTGGTGTCAAATAGCAGGTTTTTGCAAATAACTCAAAAATGGTTAGGAGTCATCAATAATTGTCAACATTTTTCACGAGTTGGCAAAGAGAACTCTTTTTGGAAACCCCCTCCATCCCTTCAAAAGAGTACATCAACATTTTTTTGCACTATAATCTATCTGATTTTTCAGATTATATTTAAGGTTTGCACATCTAAATGCACAGTTAATAATTGATATATTCCATAACCATTCCTATTATATCTCCTTGTGATTGCTTCAAAAGTATTTTACAAAACATATTATTCTCCACGTTTTCATCAATTAATAATGTCACCAGTATGTATCTAAACTGTCACTCTGCAATTTGAATTGATTTTTGTGCTGTGATCACCTTATCAATCCCAGAAGAAACTTGTATGGTATACAATGAGCTTAAATTGAATATTGCATAGTGCATGATTCTTGTCATCAACAGAAATAACGTGTTTGCTCTTTTTCTTGCCTCTTTGTCCAATAAACCACTTTTATATTTCTTATATTTTAATTAATTTTATCATAAAAGAAATATATATTATTAAAAGCTACAACCAACCAGGGAAAGTACAAACTGGGACTAGTATAAATAACTTGATTTATAGGTTCCTGGTATAAACAACACAACCAGAAAGAAATAATAATATATATAAAAACCAATTAGAAACAGTTTTATTGTTTTAATTTTTTGCTTCCTTTTATAAGTGTATAGTTTTCCTGGTTTTGTTTTGAGGATAAAACACATAATTGTAGGCCAACCACGATACGCCCATTTTATAATTGCAAAAAAAGAACCGCCATTCTGTGTTTTCCCTCCTGATTAAAGCATCTCCTTGATGACCTTTATGTTAAATTTGTGACAATAAAACTGATTGAAAAAAATTAATACGCAGTCCTTGAATGTATGTCAATAGTTTTTTTATACTCAATTTTAAATTTGGAAACCAACTAAGTTTTCAGAGGCCATGCAGATTGAGATTTCAAACATTAGGACAACTTTGACAATATGTCAAAATCGGAAAACAGTTCTGGAAACTTTTTCGATATTGCCGGAAGTTAAAGACGAAGACAAAACAGTAAGGAAAAAATGTTGGAATTGAAAGCCCCTCCCCCTATAGTGTGCTTTGCAAACTTGTGAAAAATGTTGACAATTATGCATGACCCCTTAGGTTTAGTCCTATTCAGAAGTAGTGAAAATTTCCAGAATGATTATATCTACAGCTGTAGATTTTTGAAAATATCTAATAACCAATGTTGGAGTTATTGCCTTTTTGCCTAATTGTCATTTATACTGATCCAATAAAAAAATTCTATCATCTGTAGGTGCTCAGCCAAACTTGGTATGATTGTTATAAAGGGCATCCTCTATAATACTGTTGTTCTTATTGTTTTATTTGTAAAAACATGGCCACTGTTAATTTAAGTTAGGCAGTATATTCATATCATAAGGACTTCCCTGATTTCAAATAAAAAAAACAAAACAAATATACTGCTTTATACTGTTCGATGTTGAAAATTGTAAATTTCTACATACATAGAAAACATGTTTAGTGACGCTTACATGTAAGTCATCTCATTTTATTGATTCATGTTTTTGTGGAATTTCTACATCCTTTATGTAATTTTATCATTATAGTTTGTTTTTTTATTTTCTAACTTCACATTTTTATACCCACCGATTGAAAATTGGGGGTATATAGTGATAGGGGTGTTCGTCAGTGTGTCTGTACGTCCGTCCGTGTGTCCGTCCTTCCGTTACACTTCAGGGTACCCATCTCTTATTCAGAACTCCTTATCTAACAGTGATAAAGTCATTGTCTAAATTTACAGACTAGAAATTTCACAAAATTGTATTCTAAGGTATTTTCTATTTCAAGGTGTAGATAGCCTTAGCCGGAATTGATATAACGTTTTACAATTTTGGTGATAAAAGCTCTACTACATCTTAATCATTTGGATTTTAAAATATTGTTTGGGTTTGAGCGCCACTAATTAGTCTTGATTAGACGAAACGCGAAATCTGGCGAAGAAAATTTTTTTGTTAACCTTGGTATCTTTGACGACATTTTATGTCACACAATCTTTGTGACATAGTGTAGATGTGCACCTCTTATTTTATAATTTGATCAGATTGATTTAAGGGTTAACTATAGCAAAATGGACTTATAGCCATAGTAACGACAAAGGGTACAATCTCTTATCCGCATCTCCTCCTAAACCCCTCAATGTATTTTAATAAAACTTTCACACAATCGTTTTTACATAATGTAGATATGCACCTCTTATTTCAAATTTCTTCTGATTGATATTGTGGGCGGGGGTATTTATTTGGGAGCTGCTGCTCACAGTTTTTCTAGTTTTGTTTTATTTTACAGGAGTTGAAATTCAAAGATATGATTTTAGTGAAAGTCAAAACTGTGAATCTTACTGTGATTCAAAGATTGCGCACATGAGAGGGAAGCTACGAAAACATGTTAACAGTGTTGGAAATGTTGTTTCAGCAGCCGACATGAAGTCAGTACTAGACAGTGGCAATGGCGTTCCAGGATGTAATATTGCCTATGTTGAGATAAAGCCTACAGAGCCTACAGAAAACACATGTATTAAAAAAAAATGTCCAATGTCAATTCAATAACAGAAATAATACCATCACCTTTTGTAAAAAATACAACATCAGTAAAGGCCAAGACTTGTTACTAGTTACCAACCACCTCACATCAACATTAAAAGTAATATCTGATTTCACAAACACCATATCAGAACTATGGCATAATCAAGTACGTCACGCCAATTAATGAACACCAAGCAGATGATACAACAAGCATGGACATTGAATTGCAATGTCCAGATCATTTATGCACTAATACAATTAAATCCTACTCAGAACTATGTGCCCATTGATTAGTTGGAAAGCATGACAATATTTGCACATTTGATGCAATTAAGACGAAATGGAAAGATAATTGTTTTGACATTGTATCAACATCAAGGACTACTTGTGGCAATAATACAGAAGTACCGTCAGAAAATGTCTTAAACAAAGGATGGGCATTAAAGAAAGAGAGAAAAAACACTAGTAAAACTGAAAATATTAAAAGTTATTTGTACTCTGTATTTGAGGAGGGAGAGAACTGGATGCAAGGCAAATCCAGCCACCGTTGCTAGGAATAGAGGATATGCTAAAATGACAATGGAAACAAGAGGTTCAAAATAAATAAATGCTTGAATGCCAAGCACATCATCTTACATTACTCACAATTTGCAGTCCAGGTTCGACAGCCTGATTTTTTCTGAAGATGATAATGACGCAGCTATTAGCCTTATAAATAAGGCAGAAGCATTACAAGAGATTTCCTTATTATAAACACAAACTATTGAAATAAGATTGCCCAACTTTACGGCACGTGAAAAAAAGCACTTTGTTATCTTACATGTAGTTCAGGCCATAATAAAATACTTCCTATATTCTCATCCAAATCTCTTGAAAATTTTTTTATCAATTTTAATAAAATATTCTGTCATTTTACAGGAAATTGACCAAAAATGAACGTAATTTGCCAAAAAATCATAAAAGTTTTTGAGGGGCTGAAAAAATTGGGGCGGGAGGGGATGAGAATCTAGAAATTTTTTATATTGGCCTTAACTCTTTGTTGAGAATATAATCAAAAGGCTTGATATAAAGTATACTGATTTTTGTAAGAATAAATACTTCTTTATGGCTTGATCATGGTATTGTTTGTGGATAAGAAATATAAAATAAGCCTCTTTTTGTCAAACGTTGACTGATTTTCCCCTGCCACGAAGTGTTGGAGGGACATTGTATACGTAGGCCTCTGTCCGTCTGTTCGTTAGGTTCATGTGGACACAACTCCTCTGAAACCGCTTGACCAAATCATTTGATACTTAGTAGGATTTATTTTCATGATATGTAGATGTGCATACGATACTGCCATTTTTATTCTTCAATTTTAACAGGAGTTATGGGACTTTGAGTATTTTTAATATGGAATATCATAATGCCATGGCAGTGGAAATATGGCTACGTGTAGCAATCTTGTTTGTATGTGTGTTACTTACTGGCCCTAGGATTCACATAGAAGATGTAGTTTGGCACCACAAAATCTAGGTAAAACTTGCTTATTTGTCAGACAAATGGGAGTTTGAAACAGCAAAAAAAATAATCAATGGAAGCAAAATAAATAGAGAAACATTGCGGGAATTTTATTGAAGAAAAGTAATTGTTGGTGGGAAAGGGGACATAATTCTCTATATTCTTCAGATAGAAAAATACCATTGAATTTAACTTGTCTGATGATCCGAATCTTTACAATAAAATAATTTTCTATATAAAGAATCCTATTTTAATGTTAAGACAAACTGTTACTGAATAAAACAAAAAAGAAAAAAATAGACAATCACTGAATAGGATACGTTCGTATCTAACCAATGGACATCAACGAGTAGTGATCGGATCAGATATATCAGACCCTTGTCAACTATTGTTCGGTGTTCCCCAATGATCCGTTTTGGGACCAAAATTGTATTGTCTTTTTTCGCGGAATGTTGGTCATATATGTCTCCGCCATGGCTTTAACTATCACTGCTATGCCGATCACTACCAGGTCTACATGGTTATAAAGCCCCGGGATGACTGGGATAACTATGTTGAGAGACTTGAACGCTGTTTGAGAGACATAAGCGCCTGGATGTCAAATAACCTATTGAAACTGAATGAGGATAAAACGGAAATGATTATTTTTACGACAAAACACCAGTCTAAAAAGATGTCGACATTCCAGCTCAAAGAAGGTGAAAGCTTAATTAATAGATCTATATCAGCTCCCAGCCTTGGTGGACATTTCGATCAGTGTTTTACTATGGAAAAACAAGTCGCATCAGTGGTAAAACCTTGCAATTATCAACTCTGCTTGTTTCTGAATCCTAATTGTCATGATTTCTTTTAATTGTGTTTCGTGCGATCCTGTATGATCATGCTTAAATTATGAAATAAAATATGTTTACACCAATTATCATCTCTGCAATATTGGCCGAATCAGGCATTTCATTTTTACAAACAAAACACTGGTAAATGCTTTGGTAACTTATAGACTGGATTATGTTAAAAGTCTAATCCTTGGTATAAAGTGTCTTCTGGACAGGTTACAACAGCTTCAGAATAGTGCAGAACGACTAGTGGCAAAAACAAGAAAGAACAATCATATTACTCCTGTTTTAGCTGAACTACACTGGTTACCGGTAGATTTCAGACCAAAATTCAAAATTCTCATACTAACTTTCTTGGCAACACATGGATCCCACTAGAATACTTCCATGAACTTATTAATATCAAGGAGTCGAATCGAGCTTTAAGATCAGATGGTACTTTAAGACTGGGACAACCTAGAGTGCGTACCAAGACTTATGGTGAAAGTAGTTTAACTATTCTTCGGGTATTCTTTGGAATTCTTTACTAATAGACATTCGCCTTTCCACATCTATTGAGTGTTTCAAGAAAAAGTTAAAAACATATTTTTGCAGGCTTGCATTTTCTTAGTGTATTTATGTTGATTGACTGTGATATTTTGGTTGTATTTTACCGTTTTAGTGACTTATTTATTTTGTTTGTATTTTCAAATACTTATATTCTCTTACACATCATATTTTTATCATCATTATAAATTTCGATTTGTAGATAATTTTAGCCATAGCTACATTGTACAATTTTTCGTTTTTGATTCTTTTCTTAAGTTTTACCATCAAATATTTTTTTAAATTTTTTAATGCAATGTAAATTACTTATGAATAGAGTTTTAATATGTATCTTTTAATGGTTTTAGTATTATATAAGGCGTTATATAAATAATGTTATATTATTATTATATTATAGTATTAAATTTAGCATTTTGTAATTATAAATTTTGTTTTCGTTATTAATTTTACCATTCGTTATATATATTTTTGTTATTCATTTTTTGTTTGTTTGTCAAAAAGTTTTCTTTTCTTCGTTTTCAGCGGTTGTAACTCAAAACTAAAAAAACAATACAGAATGACTTTCGGTCTTTAAGCGATAATCATATTTAGATTTGACAATGAAAATAGTGTCAATGTTAAATTTTCACCAAACAACCCGAAAGTGCAGCAAACCAAGATACTTCCTTAGGCAAACGCCACTTTCGGTTTAAAAAATACTTTGCAACAACATTTTGATTAAGTTCAGGACCACATAATCTGTTACAGAAAATTAAACAAAATAGGTCAGTAAGAAAACATGTATGTTCAGCTTGAGAAAAAAGATGTTTTAAGAAAAGTTTCACTTCCGATTTTTAAAACTCACTTCAGGTTTTAAACAATCTTAACCAAAGATATATTTTCGGGTAATAAATCACATTTTTAGATTATTGGCAATAATCTGATAATCTTATATTATGAATAAAATGTTCGTTTACTATTAACCTAATGTTCTACATATTAAACAGCTATAATTTTGAAACAATTACGAAACAACCATTATCAAATCAGACACAATGATAATTCACGTGTTTAACACCTGAACGTAAACCTGTGCACTTTAATCTGTAACTACACGTTATATCAAACAAACTCATTGTAGTGTTAAAAACACAATGGTGACTTCAAAATTAGTTCAGCTACCTGTGTTTATATGTCCGTTAAATACGAACATTGTTGTATGACTTTAAATACATGACTAAATCATTTTAGGTACAATTTAAAGGAACATATACACTTATATTAATTGCAAACGTTTAAAAATCTATTTTAATAGATTTTGGAGTCAAATATTAATTATTGTTAGTACTCACAATAAGTACCTAATATGTTATTAATGGATTTAACTCGGTCTTTATCCGTAACCAATGAAAACAAATGAAATATACAGATAACCCAATAGAAACTTTATCCCTACTACTAGTTCGACTTCAACTTTGAAATGACGTTACAAAACAATGGCGACTGAACATAATTTAGTAAACCGTGTTTAAATTTCTCATATAACAGAATATTGTTGACGGAAATCTGTAATTGAATGAGTCTGCATTACAGAAGCAGTTAAATAAGTGGGTAATTCATATCACATAAAAACAATTTAATCAATATGAACTTCAGACTAATTATTCTCAGTACTTTCAAACGTGGCCATCTCCTCTATGAAAAAACTCGTTTGTCTATATTGTTCTACGTAATGTCACTTGTGTCATTCAGAGAACCAACAAAATGAATTCAGGCGTCGTTGGGGGAAACTTTTGATATAATAAG
The DNA here is from genome assembly GCA_944474755.1 of Limnoperna fortunei. Lineage (NCBI taxonomy): Eukaryota > Metazoa > Mollusca > Bivalvia > Mytilida > Modiolidae > Limnoperna > Limnoperna fortunei. The sequence goes on along the minus strand of OX104124.1, from coordinate 9,493,611 downwards.
GGAAGCAGTATAGGTCAGAATTATATTATCTAAAATTATCCTATTAGGTAAATGTGTCCATATTTAACATGTGCTTCCAAGACGATTATCAAAATACTCATTAAAACAAAAAGTACAGATGTTTCAATGAAGAAATGAATTCTGTCCAACCTCCGGAATGAACTAATCCATACACGCTGAAAAACTCTCTGCTCCCTAAGACTAGTTCAACTTCAACATTGAAATCAACTTCCACAAACATGGAGACATTATAGAATAATAAAATGCAAAAGCTATCTGTGTTTAAATGTCTCGTATTACAGAAAATAGTTGACATAAAATCGTTAAATGTCTATTTTAATTTTAGGTACGATGTAGGAACAGACCAACACATTTTGTATACAAACTAAAACTATGGATAACTGAAAAATTAATTAAAATTAAATCAAGTGTTGTCAGTAATTACAAACTTTAGCTGATCTCGACTATAAACGGGTGTCGTTTTTGATGTATAGTTATGGAAGAACTTTAGATATAATATCTGACACAAATAAATGCAAAATTATTGTTTGAAATAATCCTATTTCGTAAATGTCCAAAATCAAGAAGAGTCCGTCGGAAGACATACAATGACATCACTCAACCAAAAAATTAGATAATGTGTCATTGGTGGAATGAACTCGTCCCGAATTCCGGAATGACAAATAACAAACTGTAAATTGACAGCATTTTATTTCTACTTTCCAACATTTACACTACACTCAATCGAATATAAATATTTCGTATTGTTACTAAGATAGGTGAAAATTTAAAAACTAGTGTGGTATGCAAAACGTTTTGCAAGCAATTCGACCAATGTGTTGTTTTATCTTACCTAGGTCGGCATACGCAGCTATTGTAAAGGTAAACCCATTTTCGATGGTATTCTATAGGTTAACACTACGCACATCACTAAAAGGACTAGTACCAGGATCAACTGGCAACGGGATCGACGAACAAAACTGGTTGTTTTTTTCATCGGAAATTTAGCATATTGGAGAGTGTAGCTTTGCAAATGGTCACCTATGGGCTACCATAGACTGATTAAAGAACAGACTGGTTTAACAAGATTTTGCATCCAAATAATCGTTTGAGGTATAATTTTCGCCATCGTTTATCTCAGTGTCAGTGTCTGATTTTGGTACATTGAAATTAATTGGGTTTCCGAATCTGGCATGCTTTTTGAACTTTGAACTTTGCCGTTGTTTAAACCTTTCGGAATCAAGCATGTTTTATTTGTGAATCAACGGAGAGACTACACGAATGTCATTGATATTGGTATAGTTTTCCCTTTTACAAAAGAAACATTACATTTTAATACATTGAAAGTTACACTTGATTAATGGGAAAATTATCTCCAGTTATTTTGAAGTTGTTGATATGGGCTGAGATATCCTGATGCATCTACGCAAATTTCGGCCGATTCCGCATTATTTTGCATCGTTGTCATTCTATGAGTTGTCATTGGATGAATGGCAAGGATAAAGATAGTCGTCATTTGTCTCGGGTGAATAAATAATACGCTCAGCATCCACAGAATCGAATTAATCGACCATATTAGATCTACCTTCTCTATTCTTATTCTCTATTCGATATCTACAATCCATGATTCATCTATCTCATCATAAATATACTCCTGGTTTGTGGATATATTGACATGTTGCATTGACGCACTACAGTTAATCACAACTTTTTTTAGCTTATCCCGATTACAAAAATAATAAGTGTGACGCAAACTGTGTAAATGAACATTTCGTGGTGAAGAACTCCTGTATGTGGAGAAAAATATACGGTCAATATTAAATAGGAAAAACTAACTACATAATAACGGATGACTTAGTACTAGAAGTAAAGGGAAAATCAAGTGTTTTAGTACAATTGAAATATAAAGATATTTATTTTACACAATGAAAGATCGCATGTCTTGTGGAGAACATACTAACCAGAAAAAGATCACTATGAAGTGTGAAATTGTCACTTCTAAGTCTTGTTACTTTAAGTCTTACAAATAAAGATATTTGTATGATACTTAGTAAAAATTGTAAGCTGTGTCTACCTTTTAACATACGCAGAGTTATTCGTGTATCTTTTTATATAAACCAAGATTTTCAAGAAATCAAAGCGTAAATTATTGAAAGTAAAACCTTTATAATTACATGAAATGCATATAGCTACCACTGACTGGAATAAGACTTTTTCAATAATAAGTCTTGCTAAAAGTACATGTGTTTACCAACATATACAAGAAATTCAAGGCAATTGATGGTAAACTTAATTTCATTAAATTGCTTTTTACAAGATATTTAACAAAGGTGTGTACTGTGAAAGGTAGTTTAGTTAATAGGTTAAATCCATTCAACTTCTCTAATGTTACAAATTGTATATGTTTGAAAAAGGCTTTTTTAATACATACCCTCAAACTTGTCATCCATTTCAAAAGTTTTTGTCGTTGATTCATCTCTCATTGTGTGATACGTACCTATAAAATGAATTAGTCGACAAATCATTCTTGAAATAAAGGAGCTAAACCAAATAACGCCTTAAATTTGTTAAATGGTTAAAGACGTCACAATACTTATGAAAAGCATCGCACTACTTTCCAAAAGTGTCGCGTTAGTTGTAAAAAAAGCATCGCGTTACTTGTGAAAAGCTACGTGTTACTTGTGAAAAGCTAAGTGTTACTTGTGAAAAGCTAAGTGTTACTTGTGAAAAACTAAGTGTTACTTGTGAAAAGAATCGCGTTACTTGTTAAAAGCATCACAATACTTGTCAAAAGTATCGCGTTACTTGTAAAAAGCATCACGATGCCTTTGAAAACTAAGCTTTCCATCGGCTTTCTTTAAAAAAATATTGCGATGCTTTTAACAAGTAACCCAATGCTTTTTACAAGTAACGCGATGCTTTTAATAAGTTACGCGATGGTTTTAACAAGTATCGGGATAGCAAAACAAAAGCCGATAGAAACATCACAATTGTGACACGATCGGTTAGGTAGTTGAAAATAGCAAGCCGATGCCTTTTAAAAGTAAACCGATTCTTCACTATGCATGGAATTTTTTTCCATCGGCTTACTTTTAACAAAAATATCGCGATGATTTTAATAGATCTAATTAAAATTAAGTATAATAAGTCGATTATATAAGTAGTAAATAGATTGAAGTTAAATAAATAACCAAGACCAGGTACATAATTAATAGAAAGACGAATCCCAAAAGATAATAAAATCTAAAAAATGCCCCTCAGCGTGAAGGCATGTTGTACGTGCATTTTTAGAGTTAAATGATTTTAATGATCTTGAACAAAGGGTGACAAAGATCTACTAGAAGTGTTTGTAATTAAACATGTTTAAGAAAGGGACTTCCACATCGTCAAGATATAAGTATTCAGGACAAGAACAAGTCAGCAAACAATAAAGAGAAATAGGGTGTACCAAAGGGGAAGGAATTTTAATTGCCACTCGAAAAGTATTGAGTTCTGGGTGTTGACGAAACATATATTCGAAATCTACTAACGAGGTCTTTATCGTGCAAAGAGCGTGGCAATCTTAAACCCATTATGATTCGCGGTCGGGCCATCTTCGCTAGCCAAGGGTTACGATCCGGTCCCCACCGGATCGTAAACCTCGGCTAGCGAAGATGCGGTGCGGTCAGGCTTGAAAATCCCAACAAGGCCCTATGATATTCATCCCTTTGAAACGTGCTAGCAGCTATGTAGATTCGTTTTGGTACTAAATGCAAAATTATCCGTATACATGTTGACAAATTTTATAATGTAGCAGCTATTATAATTGTAACGCTTTTGGTTAAATTTATAACATCAAAAGACAACAGACAACTGCAATTTTTCTGTTTGTTTATTTTATTTTTATTTTTTTATTTTTTTGGTTTATTCATATGAATTCATATTATTAAAAAGCAAATTTTGAGTTTTTTGACATTTCATTAAATCGGAATGAAAAATCTTATTTAAAACTGGACTTACTTTTATGTGCCATTGTAGATGAATCGTTTAAAAGTCTTATAGAAAATTACTTTATATGATAGCGCTTCTTATCCAGATAGTAAAACGATTATTGCAAACTGAAATTACGAATAATTGAAAATCGTTCAGACTAAAGCTTGTGAATTTGTGTGTAGTAACTGATTGGACTGAGACACAGTAAATGATAACAATGTTTCCTAAAATTTCCCCACACCTTCACGACGTCCCATCTGTATAGGACATAAGACTACATTTCCACAATAAATTTGTTGAATCTACAAGCAATTAATAATTTGTTCTTCATATTGTTTGTCGTATGCGTACAATATGAAAGCAGCATTACATTGCAAGAAAAAAATTGAGATAAATACGACTAGTTTGTTCATTGGGCTAAATATATCAATTTTATTAATTAAACTCAAAAGTGCAGAAGAATGTTACTAAGGAGAAAACACAAAACATATCTTATATGTGGAAAAATACTTTCATTTAAATGCAATTTAATTTCTGTGTAATACAATGAGGACTGACTTCGTACTTGAATGTTAAATGAAACTCGATATTACCACAAACTGCATGTAAGCATAGTTAACTTTAGAAATTTAAAAAGATTGATTCCATTTGTCAACATCATGTCTTAAAATCTAGTATCTTATGCAAATGTAATTTAAAGATATTAAATACATACTTGTATATTGATCTTGAACTTCAGTCTTTCTCAGAGTGAATTTGTCACTTGTGTAATAAACTATAATATACATGATAATATAACTAATCATACTAACATAGGGTTTCCCACAAAAGGCATTTTGCTTCTTTTAATTTTTATAGCTGAAAACGTATTTTATCTGCGCATGACAATACCGATACGTGTAACGGATTTCACACACATTTTTTTTATTTTAATTTCTTTGCAGATAATGTTAGAAGATAAATTTTAGTAGTTTGTATGTTCTGGCGTTTTATTCATTTTAGTTATGTAGTTTCTAAATGTACTACTAGCACAGCAATACTAACTTTCATAGATTAACACACTACAACATTTGAGCTGATTTCAAAATCAGCCATTATCTGTCTATTATCGGGTTGTAAACACGCAAAAACATTGAGAAGTTGTCACAACGAGGAATCAATTTATTGTCGTTAATCTAATATGATTGCTTATTTATGCTTATATCTATTTTCACAGTTGCTTCTTTAAGTTTTCAATATGTGATTTAGTAAATTACATTCTTACATTTTAAGAGTTTTACACTTTGCACTCTAAACGGAGCCTTATTTCTTGTTGCCATTAGTTACCATTAAGTCAACAATTCAAACGTAAAAATCAAAGCATAAATTGGTTCTCATTTTGTTTTGCTTTGTTTGTGTTTGTGTTTTGTTTATTTATATTTTTGTTTTGAAGTACACGACAAATTAGGCTTAGTGTAAATTAATCACTGCCTCTTTGTAAATTGTGTCTTACCTAAATACCTTTCTGTACTGATTGGTTCTGTAGACAGTTTATCGACACATCCGTTTTCTATGTCACATCTTTTTATAAATTTCATAAACAATAACGTAGTTAATTATATGTAAGATAATTTTACTTTTAATTAGATCTTATTATCAAAACTATAGTTTTATTAAATAAATTGTATTTAAGGATATTCGCAAATGTATTATATCTAAAATACTCTGTTAACCACAGCCAACTTTAAAACTATATTTTTATGTAGCACACCATATGTATGTTGCAAGCTGTACAATTGTGTTAGCCTTTAGCATAAAGTTACATGATGCGTTCGAACATTTGCGGGAAGTGTAATGGTAAATTAATATCGCATTGCGAATAATGATACAACGTTTGACATCAAGGGTATGCATTCGATCAATATTGACATAAAAGTATGATTGCAAACCATATTTCGGTGAATATTGCAAATCTCTACAAAAAGTGATAAAATAGGAAATTTTACATTTCAAATACCTTTGAAACTGGCTGCAGATACATTGTTTAAGACATCTGTATCCATACACATTTTCCGTACATTGTTGGCATTTCTGACCTTGTGTAGAAGTGGTTCCAATTTTACAAACTAGAAATAATGCAAAGTTTATTTAGACACTATTAATATTTTCCTTGAAGATCTTTATGCAGCGATATAATCGACAAAAAATAATTACACTTTTTGTTTTAAATATGTAGGCAAAATAGTTAAACAGATAAGACCAATTTTGTTAAGTTTTATTCAGCATGATCATCATTTGTTTTCTTCTTGTAAGGGAAAAATGCGAAGTATCGAATACATTTCTCCCAACAACTTATAGTGACATATAAAGTAAAGACTCTTCAATTAAGTGAATTAAATCCCGTCATCGCGATCTTTAAAGTTTTATACAATATTTGAAGGCAAAATAATTAACATGCTAAAGAGATATATACACACAAATTTGTGATGCCAATATGCCTAAGGACATCTAAAATTAAGGAATGCAAACACCATGGAATATAAATCATTTTGGCAATTTTTTGTAAATTTAATACAATGACTATTTCAATGAATTTTATATCGCAAAATGCACTTAATTGTTGTATAGAGAAACATTTCAGATTTATTGTTTGTCGTGTACATGTTATATTGATTATAATGGTTCTTAAATATTGGTATTTAGAAAAGCAACACTTTTTCAGGATACAAAGTATGAGTATAATATGTTGAAGTGTTGTCTACTATTGATACACGCAATCTTGACAAGAGATTTAAACTATACTTAAAGAAACACAACTATACGCTCGGGTTTTTACTGGTACTGTTTATTTATTTCATATTGTACCTTTGCATTACGGAAATTCAATATAATTTTTTTCCAACGATAACACGTTTATATTGCATGCCACTGTTATTTACATATAACAATTCATGAGTCATTGTAAGTCAGCCTAATTTGTTTTTAATAAGATCATTAATTGTTTACAAAATTTCATTTGCCTCTGTGACTTTCAATGGTATTGGGACAATCCATCTCACCTCAACCGCAAACATCATTACCCAAAAGGTTTCGAACAGGCAACAATCGCCTGCTCATAGTTTACACTTTTGTTCTAATTTAGGTCAAAACTTACTATGGAAAAACACCCTATCAAAACGAAAAAAACGTCAAATTTCAAAACGCTAATAAAAAATGGTGAATTAAATTCGCACATGTTTTAAATCATTATGAGCATTCCCTTTAAACAGTGTTTATATGTCACGCAAAAAACATCATTTCAGACACCGTGACTGTTAGTATAGTTTACTTTGTGATGACACAAATGTCATGTGCTCCAAACACTAATTTTGTAATGTCGAAAAAACCAATCCAACAAAGAATTTTTAGCATGGTTTAGTGTGTGATAACACAAATGTCATATGTTTGTTATGTAAAAAAAGCGAACCCTATAAAAAATTGGCTTTCACTACAACGTTTCCTTTGCATGCAATTTGTAATCGTAATTTTCTTAAGTAACATTCTTACTTTGGCATTTACCATCTTCTTCTTCGTAGTTATAGCAACACCGCTCTTTTCTGCAAATACAAATACTGCATTTCCATTCTGATATCCAAACTAGCTATATTGCATAAGAACTAAAACTGTACATGTATGTTTGCTTTTTGAATTATCGGAAAAATTATATTTTCTTAATCATAAGTCGTTTATTATAAATTTACTTCAGACAAAACGTGTATTCAAAAGACAGACGTGTGGGGAAATTATGGGGAAAGAAGAGAGTGAGAATGAGTTGCCATAAAAATAAGGGGCAGATATAGTTGTTTGTTTTAACTTGTTTGTTTATGTCAATGGTTTTTGTGTGTTTTAAATTTACGTTCTCTTCAGCTTGTATTTTTTAATATTTTTAATTGTTGATTTAATACTTTATGCAGTTGAGAACAAAGGTACACATAATTGCACCGTATTATACTCACTGTAAATCAAAACAAATGGTTATTGATGAAGCTTGTCATAATTTAATATGTAAGTAGGGCTTTGGAAAGATTGACCAAATAATATTTTTTATAATTTAACAGTTGCCATTAAAACTTAAAATGATCATAAGCCATGTATTAGTACTAAATCGTTTTGTGGAATCCGTCTGTGCTAATCCGTATGGTTTTCCTCGGGTTGTTACAAAATACAACATTTAAACGACTGTATACGTAATACGAATTTCAAACAAGGGATCAGCATCAAAAAGACCCAATCAATCGTTTGTTATTATACAGCAACGTTACCAATATAATAATAGTCTATAATAGATCATTGTATTGTTGATAGGCTCATTCAAATCTTAAATATTTTCATGGTATTAAAATTATGTAACAAACTCAACAAATACAGACTGGATAATACAGTTAATGAACTAAAAAAGGCATGTGTTCCGAAGATAGGGTTAGGTCATTAATTTACATCATGACGGTGCAAAGTATTAATGTGACGCGCGCGGGTATGTGATTTTTCCGGAAAGGATCTATAATTAGTATCAACATTATTCATATGAATATATGTTTAATTCTGTAAATTCAAAAAATAAAATAAATAAAACGTTTTATAATGTTGATATAATCACCAACTAAATCACAAAGGAACTGCAGCAACGTCAGAAACACGGACATACTTGAAACAGAGTTCTGATATTTATTTTCGAAGAGTATGGTTGAATAGCTTTATTTAATATATATCAATTTGCAGTCATTTTAATACTCTTCTTCATTTCCATCTACTCAGCAAAGTTCAAATGAAAGTTCGAGATAGGTGTTATCGGATACCACTTTCGGGGGTCTGTATAGACTAGGAATCACCCATCGTGAAGAGACTGGTTGTTTAATTTGAGTGTTCTATTAGGCGTGAATTTGTTATTGAATACTTTGAATAAGTTTTATTATTACTTCTGGTATCCTAAAATTTAAATATATCAAATGGTTCCATCTTTTTAAACACTACATAGTGAACAAAAAAGGTACACAAAAGCTTCTAAATAGAAGATCTATTTATCTTTTCTGTAAACGAAAAAAATAGAGTAATACCTTGTGAATCCTGGTGTGTAATGAATGCCATCTTCAATTTTAAATGACGTGTTAATATAATGTTTGCAATTTACAAATGTGTTTCCTTCTGTCAGGAATAGTATATTTACTTACCCATTGTCACCAACACACACATTAGGTCCCTCGAGACCAATAGTTACTTGCTTATACAAAAGTAATAAAACCAATGTTTGAAAGCACATTTTGAAAATATAATTTTCCATGTTTTCAAACCCAATCGGAAAAAGGAAATATTAGTACTATTTGTATTGAAACGGAAGGATGTATTAATCATTCGAGTATAAAATGATCTAAACCATATTATAACAAATGTAATGAAACTCATTCATTATTTCAAAATGCATATGACCATATTTGGAAAGTCTTCTTTATCGTGTATAAGTTAGCAACATTGTTAAGTTTGGTGAATTAGATATGACATGTAATAAATATTATCAAAGATAGTAAGAGACTTATATGTGCTATCATTTTGTTAATACATATTAACGGTTAGTTGCGGTCAATCGAACATCACAGTCCCAACATCACTAGATTATTTTCAACATCCATTTATACCAATTTGATTTAATATGTCTGTGCATGACCACTTAAACGAACCCAAGTCAAAAATTAGCATAGATCTGAAACAGTAAGTTTACTCTCAATATCCATATTGGCCTTGTGAGGACAAGCGAGCTGACTGCAATGCCCAATCATATATTTTATTTTTCTGTCTACTAATAATAATCTCGTGAATAATGTTACAAGAGTGTTAATCAACATATATTTATTTTTGTATCTTTTGTAGCCGATGGTGTAATGGGTACACCCCATTTTTCAAAATAAAACATGACAAGAAAAAGGGGATACGATACAGCTCTAGTTTACCCTTACATAAATTAATGGCATCAGAAAGGAAATGATTCACGAAGGATGGAACTGGATAATTTCATTTATCCTTCTTCCCCAATTGTAACTGAAACAGGCTTTATACATTTCAGTTATACACCTCAAAATAAATAGTCAATGTAATAAATTTACTTAATCTGGTTTATTGTAAATACATGTACAAAAAGTTTGTACCTTTTCACTTCCTAATGACTGCGTTCCTTAACACGTCTCCACACAAAATGAAATCCTCCATGAACAACATTTCAATTGAAACAAAAAAGTTAATGTCATTTGTAACACTCCCAAACGTGTCCTTCCCCCTAAACGTGTCCGATCCTCCTAAACGTGTCCGATTGACGTCAGTCCTCGCCCAATCGTGTTCGTTCAACTGCTGCGCGCCAAAAAGTGCCCAATTCTTACTGTCTAGTTGTGTCTATTCTATCTTGTACGCCCCAACGAGTCCTGTTTACCTTAACCTTAACCGCCAACGGCGTTTTTCTAACCTGGCTACTTGGAAAAAGTTTATTGGTTTGATTTGTGTATAATAATTGGTCTGTTTTTATTCTTATACTCGTTACATTCTCATTTATTTCACTTGGGGTGCGAGTTTAGTGTAACTGCAGTCAAAGTGCACTAGACTCCAATCAAACAAAGATTTGCAGTTTTCGTACCGTAAGGTTGGGGTTTTCTTCTGGTACTCCAGTTTCCTCCCTAAACAAAAAAACTGGGCGCAACGATATAGCTGAAAACCTGTTGAAAGTGGCGTTAAACACCATTTAAAAGCATTTATTTTACTATGCAGTATTTTGTGTATAGGTCAACTGGTTTCTGTATAGGTTCGTACTTAAGTTTTAACATAAGAACTATACATAACAAATTCTATACTGGATTGTTTTCTGCATTAACCTTTTCTTTTGTGCATGGGTTTATCTTTAGTTAAGAGTCGAGAAGAATTATATCTTCCGTACAATAATGAACCTAACATATACATCTAATTAAACAATACACTGAAAGTTAATCATTTTTATTAAATAACCTATACATTCATTTTTCTTATTTAAAATCTATTATATTTAATTATTTACAATGTTTCTCATTTGTTTAGCATTGTTCCGTTCGTATTATATTTCCTATTCTCAAGAAACCGCTGTTCGTTCGCCTATTGCAATTTCCCTATCTATAGTAAAATAAGTCACCTATGGCTCTCCGTGTTTCTCTCCAAGCATCTCTTCAGAGTATACTAAGGTCGCATTAAAACCAATTTCTTAAATTTCGGTTATAATTAGATTTGCAAGTATAAATACCAAAACCTGCGGCTGGTTTGATTTACTTCTTTATGAAAAAGGATTCTTATGTGTTCTCGTTCAACTGGAAACACTGCATGCCGTGTGCTCTCGTATATAGTTTTACATTTTCTATGGTCCGCGGCGTGGTTTGTCTTTATCAACTCCAATAGATCTTCCATGTCCACGCATCTCCTGTGCCAAACGTGCACATTTGCACTTTTTTCGGAACATTTTTTATTTAGTGTCTTGTCGAAGAAATACAGCAGCATATATTTTGTTATCATTCTCTCATAAACATTCTTTTAAATGCACTGCTACTTTCCTATGTATCCTCTGGATTTTCTTCTTTAAGCTTTGTAGCTTGTTTGATGTCTGGCATTTGAGACACCAATATCTCATCTTTGACATCATTAGACAATGGCTTCGATCTTTTATTTAGTCAGGATATTTATAAACCTTCGTCTGCAATCGTTCCATTACACTCTGTTTGTTTGTTGAACTTTTTAAAATGCCATTGACGTCACAATAAAAGTAGACGTTTTGGCGTTGTCGAAATCGGACACGTTATGGCGTGTGCCTGCTCTAGACACATTTCGGCGTACGGTAGACACGTTTGGGTGGATCGGACACGTTTGGGGCGAAGTACACGTTTGGAAGTGTTACAAATGTAAATACGTAATTCATTGTAATGAGCTTTCTGTGATTGGGTGTTTATGTACCACATGAAAAATCATAAAAAGCTCATTTAGCATGCTCCAATATTAGTGTAGACCTATGTTTTCTAAAAATAGCTTTGCATTCAAATATTCCTGTCATTTTCTGTCGTTTTTTTTTCTTGTCCTCGGACTTGTTCATTGGGTATCTAACAATAACAAAATGACGGACGAATGTAGAAAATTGATACACCAAACACAAAAAGAACAACTTATGCGGCTGTAAAATCTTCCGTAGCATACTTAACAACCAAACATTATCCTGATGACTAAACATTTGGAATTTTATAATGAAGCAATTATTGCATGTTGATTCAGTCGATTTTATCGCACATACCAAGATCGACCTCATCCACATGCTGAAATATAATGTTGTATAATTACATTATGCATGTCTTTCATTAACATGCTAGAATTCTATTGGTTCAAACCGTTACAGATGACGTAGAATCATTCTTAGAATTTCTGGTAACAGGTAGCAATGATGATCACGCTTCATTGACAACGTCCACCGTTAACAAACAATGCAGTTATTTTAAAAAAACACACATACACTATGCATGATTTAAATCGTTATCCTTGAATTTTTAAAATTAAATAAAATGTAAATATTAGAATTTATGCATTATTTTGAAGTTGCATTGACGTATGAGAGTGTTGAACGAAGCCTATTTTCATCATGTTGCGGTAGTGCTTCGGTCAACGCCTACATACGTCAATGAAACTTTAAAAGAAATGCATGCTATTCTTAAATACTACTGCAATTTTTACAGAAACTCAAATCATATAAACATTGAGGGTAAATTAAAACTGTATTTTCATGCTGTCACGACAATTATATCGATGGCAAAGTGTTACAATTTCGTATAAAGTTTGATTTGATTGGATAAATTCGCAACTACAACAATAATGTCATTATCATTATTGTTTAAAATATTTTTTCTTCTGTTCTTACAGGCACTCATAAAAAGTTAGAAAATATTAATAAATTGAAAATGTTACCCTAAAATCCTTAATGGAACTTCAGTTAAAAATAAGATAATTTTATGAACTCAAGTCAACGTCATCTGACAGTTAACCGGAATGAAATGATTAAACAATTAGCGAGCCATGCATAAAATTATAGCCAAAAAGTTCAGACAATAGGCATATAACAGAGTACATAAAAATACATTTACTATTGATCAACTGAAATTGCATCTTCGAGCCTTATCGCGAGCAGAGTATTTTTGACAATGATTGCCAGTTTTTGTTCTGCAAAAGTCGGAATTTTCACGGTACATCTGCTTACATTGATGACGTGACAGGTTATACCAAGTTCAGAAATTTGGCAGTAAAATCTAAAGTTGTTTCTAGTGGTCCTAAATAGTTTGATAAAAAATAAATTGAATTATTATTCGACGAATATAAAAGTACCATATTGACTTTTTCTTTGGTTCAGTAATCAAGAAACATCTGGATACAAATCGAAACAACAGAATGCCACATATTATAATAAGAAAAGTAGAAAACATATAAAATCAACTACACAACAGGCTGAATATACTGAATCAGTTGTCAGATCAGATTAACGTCGGGACAGCAATAAAGAAAAGTACATCATCGTACTGCAGCTTTGGATCAGAAGGATATTGAAAGAGTAAAATGTTGGGATGATGGTTAGTATATAAATGATTAAACTCTACCTAATAGATTCTGGGTATCCTACGTCAACCAAAATCACCTCTGTCACCCCATTGATTGACGCCTTTTTCCTTGTTTGGTACGGTGATGCATGTCACAGGAAACAAGTCTCGTGATAGAAATTTTTCCTTCAAAATGTATTGTGACGTCATCTCTCGGTTCAGAGATTAAAACCAAAAAAAAATCCTTTGTTGTGTGTGTTTTCTTTGCCTCTTTAAAAATGAACATGAAAACAACATATATGAGCTTGCAACCACGACCAAATTTATGCCACAATATGATAGCAGTACACATCAAAACAAACATATACTAGAGATTACTTTCAGGGTAGATAAATCTATTTGTTGACATTCTCCTAGTCTCGATCACCCAGACGCATATTAAATTTGTCTGGATCATCTTGTGGTAATTTTGGTACCAATATGTAGGGACAAAACAAATCATTCTATTTAAGGGTCATATTTTGAGACCAGTAAAACGATGAAAACATTTTGCACTTGTAAAATGACGTCACAGCATGATCTCTCTTGATTATGTACAGTAATAGTTAATTAATCTATAAAATAATATTTTATAAAAATATTCAAATGTAAACTGGTGCGTATTTATACACTTCTGTGAAAGGAAATATTTTTTTGACATTACAATATCATCCAATCCAAACAATTCACGCCATTTTTGAGTTTAAAGAGAACGCGTTCAATATAGTATAGAGATGAATCCAGACGTACAAATGCAAATAAAGCGTCTGGATGATCGAGACTAACGTCTGCCAGGTGAGAAAACATTAATTCAATTTTTTGAGTTTTCTGCTTAATTTGTTCATTTTTGAATGTATATATACCTTATTCACCTTACGTTTAACTTGACCAACCCCATATATATCTAGACTCTTACATGCCGGGGTCAGATTCTCCTAGAATGTCATCCCCACTGAGAGACTGGAATTAAATTTGAAACCTCAGTATTGATAGGTAAGCGATCAAGAATAGATTACTAATTACATTAACCCCTCTGCTACCAATGCCCCAAAATAATGTTTCATGTCCAAACAGAAAAACAATTCAATACTTGACTTTTTTACTATACATTTCGAAACAAAGTTTTTATGTTGAATTTTTCAGATTATTGAATAACAATCTTTACGTCTGTAGTAAAGCTCTCATCCGTTGATAAATATTGGTCAAAACTGTTGTGTCATGGAGTTGATGCAAAAAAAAACAAGATTTATAGCAATGCTATCATTTATCCAAGTTACATCTCCGGTAGAAATTTATAAAGGTATAGTACTCAGTAACATGTTAGTGGATATTTAGGACATGCAATTAAAAGTGCATTTAATTGAGTTTTTTTTTTTTGCTTATTTTTTTAAACTTGAAAAAGACAATTATAAACTAACAGATAAAAAAAATATGTTTACTTTGTTATTAACCCACTTTAAATCTGGCATGGTAAGAATGTATTGCTGTCAACCTTTTCAAAAAATACAAAAATTTAGCAAATGCTTAAAATGAAATTATGTCTTTAAAACTTTACACAAAACACCAAACCCAGATTCCTTTTATGCCAACAGGTTACGAAATCGAACATTAATTTCATGAAAGTGTTGCTATATCATGCCATTTTGTTGAGCCTGCTTGCTTTGTGCTCCTATCTTTTTCCATTACAGTTAATCCCTGGTCGAGGATCAAATCGAATAGATGACTGAACGAAGATGACATTCACTTACTAACTGTTTTATTACATTCAACATTTTACACTTTTCATTATATAGAAACTACAATTATTGTTTAAAACTTACTAATGTTGTTTTTTGTCCTTTCTCCAAGTTTTGAGAATTTTTCCCTTTGAGGTCTGTTTTAATAATTATGTAGTGTTGTGACTTTTTCAGATGACAAGTTGACAAAAATTAATTATTTGGCTGATCATGCGAAAAGAGTTTTTTAAGTCTATATCATCCAGTTAGAGATATTGCAGCTGATGAACGAATGGTTGTCTGGAAACCCACATTTTCGTATCAGGAAGTTACAACGTTGTGTAAGATATTTTTGGGCAGGGTTATAGGTTATTTGTTCATTTTATTCAACACTCCAACTGGCTTTAGATCTTTTGTTAAAAAAGTTTATTTAATTGGTGCTGTTAAATGCAATAGTTCTGTCAATCCTCTTGCATTCAAACAGAACTCTGAGTGGGGTAAAATTGTGTCTATAGGTGATTTTAGATGGCACAGAAAAGGTTCTTTTGTGTTTGTTCAATGGAACGATTGCAAAGTTGTTACCTTAATGTCACCACTTCATAAAGGCTCTAATATTAATAGCTGTATACGTACAACAGCGAATCGTAGCGGATGGAGGGTGGTGTTGATCTGTCAAACCAATATCTAACTAAATATTCTTCTTATATACGAACACAATGTAATTGGTGGAAAGTACTTTTCTTTCATTGTATAGATATAATTATTGTAAATTCTAATTACCTTTTTCAAAAATTTATTGCCGAAAACTGTAAAGATTTTTTAGATACTCCATTTGATTCTCGATTTGGACAACTAGAGGTTGTGATGAAACTGGATACAACAAATAAAGGTACAAATCATAAGAGTACAGAACATATGCCAGTGTTTTTGTATACACGTAGGGATTGTCTTTATTGTAATGCAATGGCGAGTTGTAGTGGTTTACCATCTCCTAGTAATGAGTTTTTTCTTACTGTACTGATTGCGAAGAGCCACTTTCTTGTACTTCAGCTAGAAATTATTTTTGAAATGGCATGAAAATGCTGACTTGTGAAAATATGTCAATGAAAATTATAAGCTTAAGAAAAGAAAATAATTGTCTTTATTTGTTATTAAAATATTGGATATGTTGTAGAAATTTTATGCATTTTAATTGAGTACTGTTATTGTCTAGTTTCTTGCCATAATAAATAATACAAAACTAGTTGATTGTTTGAAAATTTCTAGCCTTGTATATATCTCCATCATTTATCAAGGGTCAGCAATTTTTCAGCTATTTTTTTGGCATCTAGTGTTCTATAGTAACAGTTGAACAGGCTTCCATTAATTGTTGATTACAGTGACCACTGAACATTGGTTCAAGCTGCCCTCAAATTTAGTTTAGCAGATGTAATACATGTAGTGGGGGATACAGATCATATAGTACAGTACTTTTAGCAATCCGTCAGCGATCCTTCAGTGTTCCAAAATCCGTCAGCAATCATTTATCAATCAGTCAAATCGTTCCCTATACGTCAGATCGTTCCAAATCAGTCCATCCGTCAATTGACGGATTTGGAACGATTTGACGGATTGATTTTGACTGGTTGCTCCATTCCGTCCATTCAACTTCCGGTTAGTATTTTTAATTAATATTTCGAAATGTGAAAATTCGTTTCACTTGCAAATATTAGAAGAAAAAAAATGTCAACTGTTATGTCCTCATTTCTCAAAATTCAATCAATCAACCAGTTGTATTCCAGTTTTACCTAATAATAAGGCTAAAACTGGTCTAAAGTTATATATGATATAAATGAAAATTCCCACAATCTATAACTAACGCATCTATGACGAAATATAAACCTCACATAGTGACATTTTATTTACAAAATAATTAAAACAAAGGAAATTAAAAAAACACACAGACAGAGACACACAATAATTTAAACAAAAATTACATCGAATGCCAAGGCGCACGTCTCGTATTTGTCTTCGAATTTTTTCAAGCGGAAAAGTCTAGTCTAAAGTTATAAATGATAAATGGAAATTCCACCCCCCCCCCCCCCACACACACACACACATCTATAACTACATGTAATATATATGTGACGGAATATAAACATCACATAGTGTCATTCTATTAAAAAAATAATTAAAAAAGAAATGAAGAAAAAAAAAACAGACACAATGAATTAAAAAAATATTTGACCTCACGTGCCAATTTAAGGCGTACATCTCGTATTTGTCTTCGAAATTTGTTAAAGCGGAAAAAGCGAGAAAGACGAAAAACGTGAAGGCGGAATCGTAATTTTTTTTCACTTTGCGCTTTCGCGTTAGCATTATTTGTATATATATTTGATGTTTGTTTAATATTATTTTCGAAAATTATATTAGTCTATATAATATGGCGTCTAGTGTTTATAGGGAAGAGCAGGAGTACCCAACGAAACAGCACACCTTCGACAGGAAAACTGTTGCTCTTTGCAAATTAAGGAATGAGTCGAGCACACCCTCTCGCTGTAAGGGTCGAACAGACAACTCGGTGATTCAATAATAGATTACTGCTACCCTAACCACCGAGGTCGAGGTTTTTTTATTATAAACGCTTAAACAGATCATTTGTCGTGGTTTGATCAGTTTACTTTCTGTGCCACAGTTCCGAAGAATTCCGGTGTATAATACTGAATAAGATTTACGACAAAAGTGAAAACATCTATTTATATATTTTATTCACTATCTCGTTGTGTCACATGAATTTACACAGAATTAAATCTCAAATAAACAATAAACTACTGAGCCACAATTCCTAAGAATTCCGCTGTATAATACTGAATAAGATTTACGACAAAAGCGAAAAAATATATTTATATATTTTATTCACTATCTCATTGTGTCACATGAATTTACACAGAATTAAATTTCAAATTAAGAATAAACAACTGTGCCACAATTCCTAAGAATTCCGGTGTATAATACTGAATAAGATTTACGACAAAAGCGAAAACATCTATTTATATATTTTATTCACTATCTCATTGTGTCACATGAATTGACACAAAATTAAATCTCAAATAAAGAATAAACTACTAAACGTGTTTGTATATAGAAGCTTATGAGTTAAAGATGCTAAAATGTAAGCGTAATATAAAAAGCAATTCTGCTTTCGCATTTTAGTCGTCACAATTTGTTTATTTTACGATGTCTGTTATAGTCATTCGATAATAATGATATATAAGTATAAATGGTTTCTTTTAAATTCGGAAGTATTTGAAATTAGTTACTAGGTTTCATAGAGCTTCCCAAAAGGGGGGGGGGTGGTTCAGAACATACTAAAATTGTCGCGAACTTAGTGACGTGTTTAGAGAGCTCCTTGCACGATAAGGGTCTCTTTTGTAGATTTCGAAAAGAAGTAGGCTAAAAAAAGTAAATTTTCCGCCCCTACCTACACCCCCTATTTTTCCAGTGGAATTCAAAATGTTTGTCCTTTGTGCATCTTTCTCTAATTGAATAAGGGGCCTTGCTGGCCGAGTGGTTACGTGGTCGGTCAACACTGAGGTTGCGGGTTCAAGTCTCACTGCGGGCAGGGTGCACTCGACTTGATCGAATAGGGGCCAGTTTTCCTACCGAAGGTCTGGGATTTTCTCCGGGTACTGCGGCTTCCTCCTCCAATAAAAACTGGACGCCATGATATAGCTGAACATTTGCGGAAAGTTGCGTTGTACAATATTTAAACAAACAAACAAACAAATCTATAATTGATTGATATTTAACTTATTCTCTTCATGAATAAAGCTGAAATACTGAAATACTCTCGCTGAAAGAAAAGCAAACATCCAATCAATCAATCAATGAAATAAGTTATTGTTCAAATTGAATGACACTCTTTTAAAGGGCAGGTTTTGAAAAGGTTCTGTTTTATTAATATGACTATAATGACAATGTTAAAACCGATCTTCATAGACCTAAAGAATAAATGACGTTTTGGTCAAAAAATTACTATTTCGTACTATAACACGTGTTTATGTGAAGCACATTTTTATCCTTAACATTTGCAGACAATTCTGCCCGGCGTTATTGGGGCCTCGGGGGCTGATTGGTTAGTCATCTACTAGTTATGCCATGCCTATCAACAGGTTGCGGATTTTCAAACGACTGCAGATAGGGTGTACCCGACTCCAACATAATTGACAAAGATTGTCGTTTTAACCTGTACTCCGGCTTCCTCCCACCCCACCCCCAATAAAAAATGGACGCCATGAACTAAATGAAACAGTCCAGGATAATTGTAAGTATACTTTTTAACTTCTTTTATTGCCTGTCAAATAAAACTTAGACCGGAATCGCTGTATATTTTACAATACAACTTTTTGTTTACTAAACAATGTGTATTGATTGACAATGCTTGTTCAACAGTTGAAAAATTGTTTAAACACAGTTTTATGATTGTATTAAAAATGTTGTATACTAAATAAAAACACGCAGGCATACATTCAAGTAACTAGTAATGATGTCAAAAAGAGGCCAAGTCCTTTCCTAAATGTGAAATAAATCTGTTACTGATTGGGGGAGTCGGGTCGGCTCAATATACGACAAACATATACATGTAACAAGTTGCAGAAAATAAAATAGGACGAAATCACGAGTCGCGGAAATAAAAATCAATAATGGATTACGAAAAGAAAACATTTACCTCGTCGCTACTGATGCGCCTTAAATCGCTTAAGTTTTTTAAGGTTTACAGGGCTCGAACCGCATATATGTCCTGCCTTAAAGAAATTTGCTTTATTATATAATATAAAGAAAATAGTTTTTTCTTAAATATTTTTATTTATTTTATTTTTTAGAACGAGACATTGTATTAACTTTTCTTTTGAATACTTGCGTTTATTTTATTATAAATGTTATTATAAATGTATATATAATATACAAATGACGCATAATTCGTTTTATCTTTCAATTATTAATTTATACGCATCCGTCAATAAACTGATCGATTTATGCATATAATTAAATGACGGATGCTGGATCGCACTGATTGGACTGATCGCACTGATCGCTGACGGTTACCAAGGTAATGACGGATTCATAATTTTGGACGGATGTATTCATCATCAATCAGTCAGCGATCCGTCAGAGTTACAAAATCCGTTAGCAATCAGTTATCAATCGGTCAAAGTGTTGCGTTAACGGGTGCAAGTACTGTACCATAGGAAGGCAAAACTTATTTAGTACATGTAGTATATACATGTATAACATGATGCCAATTTCGTTGTGTAGATCGACTAATGGAAGTAGAACGGACAATGGTCATCACGAATATCCACAGCCTTATAGCAGAGCTATACATCTCCAAAATAAGTGGACAAATAGCTTCCAACGTGCATTGCCAACAGTAGTCATAAGTACATATATATATTGTGTCTAACGAAAGCTACCAACTAGTACACTTATTAAGTATCGGATCGACAAACATGACAGTACAGCATAAACAAAAAATAATATACAAGTCTAGAAAATTATGCAGCGAAACAAATGACGGTGTTTTTGTCAAAATTTTAGACACAGATTGACCAACGAATGGCCGTAGTCATTCAATGTCAATATAAATAAATAACATCAACAAATATTGATCTAGAATTTTCTCACTTTAACTGAACTTAAAACTTATATATATTGCCTTTGCCATCCGCTAAATTTTATTGGAATATTTGAAAAAAGCCAAGTGAAAGCTCAACCCAAATATTACATGTATTATGCATTGTCATAATTTGTTAAAAAGGAATAAAAACACCCCCCCCCCCCCAAAAAAAAAACAAAAAAAAACGAAAAACGTTTTATAATATTTTATCACTTGTTACCTAGTAACCCCCAAAAACTCAATTTGCATAGGATCAGGAATAAAATGTTATATAAACATTGATAACTGAGGATATCACTGCAATGAAGAACTACATATATTTCTACTAGAATAATTATAATATAGCAGACAGTCAGTTATTATTCATCAAATCTTAGAAATTTTTCATTATTTTGAACCTTACCTATGTGACCCCTTGCCATGGTAACAAAATATTTAATTTTTAAAATAAAGCTCATATACTTATCTTTAATATGGCATATAACATGTATATGTATTCTTTAAGTAAACTGGAGATTTTAAAAGTTTTAAGTAGTATATATGTGTAAGAAAAAGCACCTGAAAAATACCTGAAAGTGAAAGTGTTAAAGTACTAGTTTATTATATGTTCTAAAGTGTGTTTTCTGTTATTTAGTTTATTGATACCTTCCCGCGGAACAGCATCGGATTCTTTTAACGAATTAGTAGAAGAATCAAAAACCGATAGGAGGCAAGACGGGAAAATCACAATTACCCACGTGAAAGATTTATTTTGGTCTCCAACTGGGTAGAGCCTCTTTGGACACCAGACATTTTTTCCCTTGCGTGTCTGTGATTTTCCCGTCTTGGACTCATCCAGGTGTTAGATCCTTTATATCTCATCATCTGGTTGAGACTAATAGGTTCTTACATACGTTTTTTTAAATAACCAGTTGATCTCCTACGAGTGATAGAAATTGTATATTTTTCAGTTAGAGGAGAGAAATTATTTATTTATTGTGTTTCTAGTTAGTAAATAAACGGATATTATTAGTTGGTCCTACTTTTTCATGGTATACATTATGTGTAGGTACATCTTCCTGTATCACGTCGAGACATGATGCGGAATATAAAATTTACAACTGTCGGGACGCGATACAGGTAGTTGCACCTACATTTAAATGTGTGTAATACGTTTATCTAAAATGAAGACGTATAAAAAGGCAGAACAACACTTAATGTGTAACATTTAATATTTATACGAAGCATTGTTACATATTCTAAAATGACGTGCCTATAACGTGTAAAACGAGTACATACTCCCAATCAACGTCATAAACGATCAACGATCTTCATGGCGAAATCATAGTAGTGATTTTACCTCGGGTTTGCCCTTTATGCCCACATTTTACATAAGTTTTGGGACATAAATAGCGAACCGGTCGTAAAATCAGCATATATTCGTGCCCCAATGAATTATTTGTTGAAATATATGGTCCCTGACGTAAAGCAAATTATGACGTCACATTTCATTCATAGAATAAGAGTCATTCCGACTAAAGTACATCTAGTATCAACTATATAGATAAAACAAGGATTTGTATCACCCAGGTTCAATCGATTATATTTCATATTTTGACTGAAAACAAGCTTGATTTAGATAAATGCACACTACATACATTATGTTTAGGAACAATTACCTATATCACGTTGAGACGATTTTGTATATCACTAAGAAATGTGTAGCGTCGAATTGTGAGGTGGAATGTTTGAATCTCGATCTCTAATTATTTCAGATTTTGACAAAACTCGTACTTAATTTTAGATACATACCACTATAATAAGTAAGTTCATAAAGAAAATTAATTTAAAAAATCTCGCGTCCTGATAGTACAGTTGGCATCAGGTTGGCTACCAGTATTGTGTTTTTACACGATCCCAGTGGACTTGTATTATTCCATCACCGAATGAAAAAATACTTGAAGCATTTAGAGTTAAACGCCACTGATGAGTCTTAAGTAGACGAAATGGCGTAATGAATTTGTCACCTTGGTAATTTTGATTACATCTTGTTGGAATATTTGAGGAAAGCCAAGTAACAGCACGGCACGTCCGCGGCTGGCGGACTTGAAAAGCAACTTTTTTGGGTTAAGTTGGAAATGAGAAAGTTTTAGATTAATATGTTATGACTTGTTTACGTCATTTATTTATATTGACATTCAATGACTAAGGCCATTCGTTGGTCAGTCTTTGTCTAAATTTTTGACAAGAAACACCGTCATTTGTATCGTTGCATAATCTTCTAGACTTGTATATTATTTTTTTGTTTATGCTGTATCGTCATGTTTGTCGATCCGATACTTAATAAGCTTTACTGGTTGGTAGACTCTTTAGACGTTTATATAATATTTTGAACTACCTGTATTGTGTTTTTTTACACGATCCCAGTGGACTTATATTATTCCATCACCGAATGAAAAAATACTTGAAGCATTTAGAGTTAAACGCCACTGATGAGTCTTAAGTAGACGAAATGGCGTTATGAATTTGTCACCTTGGTAATTTTGATTACATCTTGTTGGAATATTTGAGGAAAGCCAAGTAACAGCACGGCACGTCCGCGGCTGGCGGACTTGAAAAGCAACTATTTTGGGTAAAGTTGGAAATGAGAAAGTTTAAGATTAATATGTTATGACTTGTTTACGTCATTTATTTATATTGACATTCAATGACTAAGGCCATTCGTTGGTCAGTCTTTGTCTAAATTTTTGACAAGAAACATCGTCATTTGTATCGTTGCATAATCTTCTAGACTTGGAATATTTGAGGAAAACCAAGTAACAGCACGGCACGTCCGCGGCTGGCGGACTGGGAAGCAACTATTTTGGGTTAAGTTGGAAATGAGAATTCGACAGCGACCAAGTAGTATAGTCTTAGTGTAGTAAATCTTCGTAACTTTTCCTAATTGCTGCTGTTAGATGTGCAAAAATATTAAACATTTTCATAATGCACTGTAACATTAGAACAAAAGAAAAAAGTGAGAGCAATAACTTAGGTATCCCGATGTGTGATGCATACCATCTACAATTATTATATGGAGTGGTAATACAACGTTTGCAATGAACAAATGTGTTTGTTTCTGTCCAGAATAGTATATTTACTTACCCATTGTTGCCGTCGCACACATTAGGCTCGTCAAAACCAAGGGCACGTTGCGTATACAAGAGTAATAAACCGATGTTTGAAAGGACATTTTGAAAATATCAAACACGATCGGAAAAGGAAATATTCGTTGTATTGGTATTGAAGGAAGTATCAATTATTCAGGTACAAAATTATCTAAACCATTATATAACAAATATAATTTAAATTAATTCATTATTTTAAAATTGATATGCCTGTATTTGGAAAATGAGAATTTAAAAATATCTATGTAAAATATTATTAAGGATTTGAAAAGTTGCAAGTTCTACGTCGTCATGTCGTCAGAGTTTTGTATGTGCAGTTATTATTGATCTGATATCATTGTGTCAATACATATTTACGGCTCATGACAACCTAGAATCACAGTTCCAACATCCCTTGATTTTGAAACGCTTATCCCAATTTTAAACATATTACAGTGTGCATGCACGCTTAAAAGAATCGAAGTAAAAAATTTGCATAAATATGGGACAATGATTGTACTCTTTATTCTCATATTGGCTGTGTTGTGATACGCGTGATGATTCCAAATAATATATTTACCAGTTCTCTGTGGTAATATACCTGGTGATCAATGTAACCAAAGAGATGTAATCAAGAAATATTCATTTTGTCATCGGTTTTAAGAAGGGCATTTATAAGTTTATAGACAAGACCGCAGCCTGTGATTTAATGGGTGCATTTGACAAGAACAAAGGGATATGATTTTACGACATAATGTTAGACTACAGCTCTAATTTAGCAATACTTAAATTAATGTTATTGAAGGTCTGTGTAATTCGGCTTCTCCCCAATAAAAACAGGACGCCATGAAATAGCTGAAAAATTACTAAATGGCGTTAAACACCAACCAAACCAACATACATTATTGGCATATGTCATAAAATGATCCACTGAAGATGGAACTGGATAATCTCATAATCCCTCTGTATCTGATAATTAAAATAAAATATAACTGAAACAGTCTTTATACATTCCAATTATACACCTCAAAATAATCTATCAGTGTACTATTTTTGACTTAATCTAATTAATTATAAAAAACGAAAAGTTTGTAGCTTTTACACTTCCTTATGGCTAGAGGTCTGCGTACCCTAACCGGTTTTAAACCAGAAAGTGTATCACACTACAGGTACAAATTTTAAATTGAAACAAAATGCATTTATATATATATAATTCATTGTAATTAGCTTTCTGTGACTAGATTATTATTACCACATTACAAATTATAAAAACTAATTTACCATACTACAATATAATTGTATATTTTTAATAAATTGCTTTGCATTAATATATTCCGCCATTTTTTCTCAGTTGTCTTTTTTTGTCCTCGGTCATTTTCATTTAGTATCTAACGTTAACAATATGGTGGACTTGCGGTTCGTAAAATCTAAAATTTTGGCGAATATTGATGCAGCAATTACTAAAAGAAAGTCTTTAACTGTTGTAAATTTTTTCAAAACATACATAACATCCAAAAATTATTCTGTTTACGTTGAACGTTTGGAATTTGAAAATTTGAAAGTTTGAAAATTAATAAAGCATTGTAGCATGTTGATTCAGACGATCCATATATTTTTTTTTTTTGCTAAGTTTGATCAGAAAAAAGTTGAACTATTCTTTGAAAAGAAAACATAAAGCAACATATCGACTATATAACTTTTTTCCCGGTAAAAAAAATCAAGAAACGTCTGGATAAAAATCGAACAACACAATACCACATTTAGTGGGGAAAGTTGAAAACATATACAACCAACTGCACAACAGGCTAGACTTTTGTGTCCTGTAGTCATGGCACAAAAAGCTAACTACGCTATCTTAATGCAGCATTATAGCATTAGGATTTTGACAGAGTAAAAGAAATCTGAATGTTGAGAAGCATGTTGGACATCAGAATTCTTTGCGTAGAGATTGGTTGGTTAGTATATAAAGGATAAAACAAGTCATATTGCACTAATAAAAAGTACAACCCGCACAAACATATTATTACTTACATTACAAGCTTGCGTAGAGATTGGTTGATTAGTATATAAAGGATAA
The DNA here is from genome assembly GCA_944474755.1 of Limnoperna fortunei. Classification (NCBI taxonomy): domain Eukaryota; kingdom Metazoa; phylum Mollusca; class Bivalvia; order Mytilida; family Modiolidae; genus Limnoperna; species Limnoperna fortunei. The sequence continues at coordinate 9,467,440 of OX104124.1, read as the reverse complement.
AACAAGTCATATTGCACTAATTAGAAGTACAAACATATTATTACTTACATTACAAGCGTGTATATATTGTACACAAGTTTTCAAGTAAATTATACAGTATAGTCGTAAATTTTACCAGTTATACGGTAAAGATGTACAGCATATAAATTAATATGATCCGAGAGATTATGTTGTTTAGCGCCATGTTATCAATTGTTATATCTATATCACAGCTAGGCCAATATGCGAGCTAGTTACTAGACTAACCCGGTGAGGTGAAATTTAGCTGGTCCACTGTCTAGTTTGAATGCGTTTACAATCATGTTTTGAGCATTTCATTATAGGATTGTTATAAGTTAACTTGTCAAACTTTATATTTTGAGCCGAAAATTGAAGTGCCATTAAATGTTGAAATAAATCAAAGTATGGTTCAAAAATGTATGTTTTTAGATGTAAAAATAAAAGAAAAAAACTGACTGAATGAATGTTCATCAAAACTTGAGGTGTGTGTAAAGTGAGTATTCCATTAGTTATACAACTCGTACAACGAGTCTATAATGGAATAAATATTTATTTAGAGTATGTTAACATATGGAGATTTTTCAATGTGTTTTAGATATGTCTATATTTAACACATACATTTATTTAGCGGAAATACCTGTTAAATATACGTTAACATACTCTACACTAGAATACAATTCAAATATGTCCTGACATTGCTGATAATTTAAAATCAGCCAACAAAATTTAACAGCAGATATCGAGTTATTGGATACAGTTTTGAGAAGGAACATTTCCAAAACATTCCTTAATGCGTTCGATTCAAGTTAACTCAACGATCTAACAGGAGTGGATTTATAATAGATTTTTTGTTGAAATAAGCCCAATTAGAATATTCGACAATATAGACAAAAGCATACATTTTTAGACATATCTGTAATATATTTTAAACAACCTTTCATTTGACTACACCTCAAATTTGAGCTGGTTTATACAGATATAATGTTCTAGTTTAAATTAAAGTTGGCATCTTGGTTAAAGATGGCCTTTCGGGTACAAATTTGGCATCAGGCTTTCAAGGAAGGAACGTACGATGGACGTAATGTATTAACAATAGCTGACCGTAACTTTCAGGCATACAGTGCCTACTCGGGGTTATAGCAGTTACATGTCTGGTTCGTATTAGTTCTGTGAACTAGAGACACAAACATGGACTTTATAATTGCCACGGGGGTGGGGTAGGGGACTAACTAGGAATACTTTTATGTACCCACTTTTTTCATATATTTTCGGACGTTTTGAAGCGGGACCTAATCATGTATGGAATTATTTAATCAGAACTATTCAGATATTTTAATTATACACATCCCTATTTACAAATAGTATATTCACTACCAAAATGATCAAGTGATGTGAATGGAACAGTTTGCTTGTAAAATCACCGTGGTTTACATTGGCTTAAGGTGAGAGGCAATGGAGGCATGGATATATTAAGATAATTTATCACTACCCAATAATATATTTTTCAATGAAAATAGCTACCTTTTCATATATTTTGTAGAACTAAAAAGGTGACCCTTTCGGGCCGCACATCCGTATTACCCTATATATACCAAGTTACCCCACCCACCCCACTTGTTAATTGGTCATAATATATACATTAAATCTACTAAGTTACCAACAGTTTTTGAAACTATGGAAATATATGGTGTACTTTTCTTCATGTTGTTTTCAACCAAAACTTGACATTGACAACGGTAATTTGCCTTACTACCTATATACATCACTGAGTGTGTCAAATCTACAATGTCTAGTGCAACCGTGTACTACAAAGATCAAATCGAGTCACATTCATTTGATTGTCCTGAAAATACCAGTTGGTCAGAGTTGGCGATTCTTATTGTTTTTCTAGCGTCCATGGCTATATTATCTAATTGTTTTAATTGAGCACCGCATACTTCAGTTTTTTATTAATTGTTTAACGGTTGCTAAACGCACAGCGAGCAGTTTTTTGGATATATTCTAAAAGGGAACAAGTTAACAAACAATACCTCAACGGGGCGAGGCGAGACACTGGGAACAAAATTTTGACTGCCACCGTGGAAAGTTGGGTAGGGACAGACGATTTGGCCTTTTGTAGTTGATACAATCAGATTTTAAAAGCTACACAGAGGTCTTTATCTTGCAAGGATTGTGGCATTCTCCTAACACGTCATCCATGAAGGTCCGCGCTCATGATTTGCTTTAAAATCTGAAAACCCGAATTGATTCATGCAACCATATTATTCACGAGCATGCTGCGATTTTTTATCCGTACCGTTTTAGCCGCTTAAAGAGTCTTATGTGAGCAGCAATTTTACGTTTTATCGCATTTGATATTTTATCAATATATTCTTCAGACTCGTGCACAAGTTATAAATTATTTTTTCCGTGGCACGTACGGGCTTCCATAGAATTGCATCATATTTTCAAAGAATGAACCTTTACTTAAATTTCTGAAATAAGCCTCCCATCTGGATGAAGAACAAAAAAACGACAACGATTTCGGCTTTCTAAGGGATGATGAAAAACCTCCAGCTTATAAAACTGTTTTGGGAGTTTTTACCTTAACACAAAAGGCTAAACCGTTAATTATTGATTATTTTGAACCAGCATGTCACAGCTACGGTTTCCAGGTTAGTAAGAGACTGACATTAGGTACAGTATGCCCAACTTCAACCTTTAAACTACGAAGTTTGACAGTTATCCTGTAAAATGTCATGGGTTCCCACCGTCTAATATTTGCCCAAGAAAAACTGATTGTCATAATATAGAATGATGTTAATTGCCGGAAGTAGCGTAAAACCTTAAATAAATAAACAAATTTTCATCTGATGTATTCTTTTATTTTTTAAAACATGACAAATAAATGGGGCAATTGTCCGGGGGCAGTTGTCCGGGGGCAATTGTCCGGGGGGGGGGGGCAGTTGTCCGGGGGGCAGCTGTCCTCCTCCAATAAACAAACAATTACAAACAAACAATTTAATACATTAGCTACAATGTTTACAATTTTTTCTGTAATTCCTTATGCTGTGCTTCAATATCTTTTCTTGACGTGAGACGAACAAGGCCTCTGTATCCTGTTTTATTTAAATCAACTAGAAAATTCCCTATGATGTCATGTCCGATTACTTCCATCTCATTTCCTGGAGTGAATTCCATCGTTTTGCTCGGCAAGTCCTTATCAAGCTATAAAACAAAAACAAAAATTCAATACCGCTCCATCCAAGAGTCATGCAATAGTGGCGCTTACATAGAAAGCCTACATTTTTATAAATGCGTAAAAAGTTTAAAATACGCGTATATGGGCGATTATTTATTAACGATCAGTACAAGGCTGTGTTAAATTTCAATATTCTAAAAAATTATGGTAGAATTGAAAGAAAGAAAAAAATAGCAAATGTATTATCCATCTTTCAATTAACATAAAATTGAAAATATAGATATAGCCTTTAAAATACGTATAACAAGAATGGAACTATACACGAAGGGTTCCTGCTGCACGACACAGAAAGGAGCCAAGTGCGTCCCTGGGTGGCGGCTGGGATAGACCCCTCATTTCCGGGGTTGTCAGGTCATAATATGGAAAGCCTGGCCGCAGATCTAAAGCGGTTAACGTGTTAGGAGATTGACAAGCTCATTGTAAGATAAAGACCCTTTTTGTATATTTAGAAAAAGAGTAGGTTTATTGTAGCCGCTACAACAGGCTAAATTATCCGCCCTAACAAATACTCCATACTTTTCCTGTTGTGTCCAAAATTGTGTTCCCTATCTCCCATTTCATACATTTTTTCCGTTGATTGATTGTTTTTAACTTGTTCTCGTCTTTATATAACTGAAATACTGCTCGCTGGACTTGAAGAAAACATCCAATCAATGAACCAATTAAATTGCACGTTTTATAGTACGTGGACTGGTACCTTAGTAATGACAACTATTATTCTTTCACATTTGCATTAGCTGTTTGTCCAAACAAAAATCAAACTAAATCCATAACTATCATTATAACTATCATATCTCCTTATGCGCTATATGGCGCACAGTCAATTTTGCATGGTTTGGTGTATCATTTCGTTGTACATTGTTAATGTCTCCAAATAACAGTCTAAATGTTAAATGTTTTTGAACAACTACATCAACCTCTATGTTATTCAAATGGAATAACGTGTTAAATCAAGGTTTCAATAGTTTGTAATTATGTCCACTGGTATGTTTTTTTGGTAATCTCTTATATATTAGATCTGTAATATTTAAAGTTTTGAGTATTTTCAATCTTTAATCATAGGAACTTTTTTTATCTAATTAAGGTGTGCTCGTTGCACTCTGTCAACAAAAATTAGATTTTATTTTTCCAATAGTCTAGGTATCCTCTGCCGTCCATCACGTCCCAAGCTCAAGGATTATATTACAACACTCCATATAATTGGCGGATTGGTTTATTTAATTTGTGCTTCGTGCTCATTGAGAAGATTTTCAGCTATATGCAGGAGGAGAACAAATTAACAAACAATAAATCAACGGGGAATTGGGCTTGATCAATGGAAAGACAATACTGACTGCCACTTAAAACTAATGGAGTATTGGGTTAGATACGGAGAATATGTGTAAATTTGTGTAACTATTTTGTTTCCATAGAAACTGTTAGACACTAAGTATATTTTTAACGCCTAATTAAAATAAATTCCAGGGTCAATGTAGATAAAAATACAAGCATTCTTTTGGACTTATAATACACATACAACTTACTTTTGGTTTAACAAATATTCCAATTCGAACTTCGTTTACGGCTACATTCGAATCTTTATACTGCACTAACGCACAGCTGGAGATACCAACCAATGCAAAGTTACCGACAGCTAGAAGGGAAATATCAGGATGAAAAACTCCTTCAACTGCGATTCCTGTTATAAAGGTGTATGTCGTACCTGTAAGGGAAATTAAAATATGAATGAACAAGAATAATGAATGGACAAAAAAAGGCCCGAGGTTTTTTTAAAAGGCTTGAAGATATAGAAACGCCCGAGGTTTATCAAAACTTTTAGAAATTAAAAAAAACCTTTGGTGTGTCAAACGATTGAATATAGAAAGTCCCGAGTGGTATCAAAAAGCTTGTATATATAAAAAATGGTTTGTAGATATGAAAAGGCACGAGGTTTATTAAAAGGCATGTAGATAAAGAAAAGCCGGGAAATGAAATAAGCGTATAGGATGTACATGCATAAATTACAAATGTTAGATGATTGTGTAAATTACAAATGTTTGAAGATTGGTGTACAGCAAGACAGATTACCAATGCACAGAAAAGTGATCCAGAAGATATTCAAACCAATCACTGTCAATTAACAGCCTTCCTCGTACAGCGTGAACGTCATTCAAAATCAAGACGATAGAAGTAGGACGCGTCAACAATAGCACTGACCTATAGGGTTTCACATAAGTGACATTTGTGCAAAGAATACAAGTATTATTTATAGAATAAGGGTGGTCATACGTTCACGACAATAAAAGACCATTTGCTTAATATTCTTGCACAGAAATGTTTTTACCTTTTTGTTTTGCAAGAACAGGAAGGAATGTCTTGCAGCATATGAAATGGGATTTGGCTCTTTCATCAATGTGTTTATCAAAGTCTTCAACACTCTGATCAGTAAGTGGACCACCCTGAAAAAATGTTAATTTATAATGTATATGATTTTAGGCATTAATTTTATGAAGGTTTCACATATTTTACATATGTATTATTTGTTTGTTTGAACATCTTTTAAGCATTTTTTTTTTCAGCTTAATCATGGCGTTCAATTTTTATTGGGGGACGAAGCTGGAGTACCTGGAGATAAACCCCCGACCTTCGGTATGAAATCTGGCAATCCTTTTCAATTAAGATTGGAGTTGAGCGCACCGTGCCGCAGTGAGACTTGAACCCGTTTTACTAGTGTTCTAATTATCCAGAGACCAAAACATAAGATTCCGTAAATCAACGGAAAAAACTTTATCTCTTATTAATTTCTAAATGTACCGCTTGTGGAAAATTACGTGTTGTGATTTTCCAACCTACAGACGTCATAATGTCCCGGAAACGTAGGTTTTAGTTGATATGGTGATACTGTAGCTAAATTTATGCTTTAACAAATAACAGTTTGCTAAATCATTTAGAATTTTGTAAAATAATAAGTATCCAATTGAGCATGTTTGGCTCATTTTTAACATTTAAACTGAAATCTATGGATGTAGAGCTGGTATGTCAACACTTCAGCCATGTTCCTTTCTCCTGTTTATGGCAAAGAAAACATAGACCTATATACTGTATTTTTAGAAATAAAACAATTGATGATTGTTAATATAGACATCATGTGCACAACGTAAATTTGTTTTATTTATATCGTTGATTGTTTGCTTGAATAAATATGTTATGTTATATATGAAAGTGTAGGCATGCAGATGTGACTGGGGAAAAATCAGTAGTTTTTTTAGAACACATACCATCCACCAGCCACCAAAGGCAGACAACACGTGATGAACACCTCCGTGTTTCTCTTGCAAAATTTTCAGAATTTTCTTCGCTCCTTCCTCTTTGCCAACATCTTCCTGTAAGGTAATAACGTTGCATATATCGTCCTGGTTTTTTATAGTCAGAATGTCTTATCTTTAATTTCCGTAAATTATTATATTCATAGATAATAAGAGTTCTTAAAAAACTAGTGAAATATGTCAGTGTCATGTTTTTTTCTAAGAAATTTGGAACTTCATATATGAATGGGATTTAACGCCACTTTCCGCTATATCATGGCCTCCAACTGAATAAGGGGGGGGGGAGAAAGCCGGAGTTACAATTAACAGGAAAACTGGCAATCCTTGTCTATTAACGTCGAGCACACCCTACCTGTACTAAGACTAGAAAACGAAAATGAAATACACTTATGATTGATCATAATATGTACTCACAGCTATAAGTATGAGGTTTTTCTGCAGGTCACTACTGAAGCTTTGCCTTAGATCATCTAACCGCTGTTGTGATCTTGAGCTTACAGCAACCTACATGTAAAATAAGAAAACGAAACATTGTACAAAATAAACTGAATGGTGAATGGTGTTATCGATTAAGATTAGAGTCGAGCCCGCAGTGAAACTCGAACTCACAACCTCAGTGTTGGCAACTACCTTAACTACGACCGAAGCGCACCTCTTGATTTTACTTTCCGCGTGAAAATGTAAATACCGTGACGAAATAAAAATATATAATTTAAAGGACGAAACCACAAAGTCATAGTTAACAAAAACTCACAAAAACTTGTTTAGAAAATGGTTTATGTTGTTTAAACCTGAAAAATACTGATTTTTTAAATATAAAATCCCAGATATAAGGTTTATACTAAAATACATAAAAAAGACTAGTTATTAATTTCCATAAAACATCTAGTGGTAATTTTTACATGTAGCAAAGTGCTCAGTGCAATACGCATACAGACAATATTATTTACGTATTTAGCGTTTCTAAGCACTTGAACGTGACCACGAAATTGCAATTTGTACGCAATCATAACAATTGGAAAATTCTATATATAGTTTTCAACATACTCGATCAATTCGAGTTGAAACTGCTCGAATCATCACAGGCCTACCAAGTTTGACCAGTAGATTGGAGTGGGAGACTTTGTTCGAGTGTAGTGAACGCAGGAAGAAAAGAAATGTTCGTTAATAAATAGCATGCTCTACATCAGCATATCTCTGTAATTAAATTCCACCGACTATACTTAAGCACGTCCTATATATTTTACGTAATAGTTATAATATTGATTCCCTTCTATAGATTTTACCTGTCTAAATAAATCATTCATGGCTATTCGACAGTGGAACAATTTGGGTAAGTCAATCGTAATGTTAACTAGCACGTTTAAAAATGTTCCAAAACTACGAATTTAGACATTGCTAACTTAGTATCGTTCTTATCACCTGAGATATTCAGTTTCCTTTTTGAATTCAAATCTATATTGTTGATGTGGATCTGACCGCGGAGATGCGTATCATTACTTCTTCGAATGTTACAACTGTACTTATATTAGAAACAGATTACTAGTAAAACTTTTACTGGCTGGTAACACATACAAAATGTTCCAAATCACTGTCAAGTCAATCCGGAACTCCTTACACTGATAACTCATGATTGTCCAACGAACAAGACCGAGAAAGATTTTTTTTTTCTTCTCCTCTTTACTTCTTGTATTTCTGTATGTCATACACATGTAATTTATTTATAGTACAATTTATGCATGCTACATGATATTTTGTTGTAACATAATGCATACTGGAGATGACTCCAGTTGGTTTTAATTGTGTCTGATCCTGTTTGCTGTTTTTTTAACATTAAAAAATTAAAAGACAATATAAATTACTTGTTTTTCACACAAAAAAAACAAACAAACAAAAAAAAAAAAACAAAAACAAAACAAAACAAAACAAACAAACAAAACACGAAGTCTTTAATTTTATTCAAGTCTGTCTCGGTTCTGTGAAGGTTCCTGGACTTTTGCCAATTTTGACAATAAAGGATATATTTGTATATTAAAAAACAAGAGGGTTCCAAGCCCTAGAACTCCTCCCCCGTAAATGACACTGAAAGTATATCTAATAGTTCTCTATTTGACCAACGCCAACGTTTTCAAATTGGTCGCCATGGGCGCATAGGTACATATTTAACACACACATTATTTTACACGCACTCCAGATCTGTGAGCTTTGACCAAAATAACTTTTAGTTAAATCGGTTATTAATTATTGGCTTAATTCTAAACCTTAACACACAGAGCTACCAAGCACGTCCTCTCTGTCGGATAGGCATATCCTGCGCACTCGATAGTGGGGGGGGGGGCGTCATGTTATAATACAGAAGCCCTCCCGCGGGCCATAGTAAATGATGCGTTGTGAGATTGCCACACTCATTGTAAGTTAAAGACCTCATTAAGTACGGGCGTTGAAGCCCCTTCTTTAGGCAATTATCCGACCCCAGCCACTATCCATTTTCTATTAGCAGTCTTAATTTCCTGTCCATTAATGGTACATCCCATATCCCTAATTGGTTTATTGCTTATCGGGGTAAACACTAAGAACTATAAATACCTTAGCTCCTTCCTGTAGCAACGATCTTACAAAGCCAGATCCAACAATGCCTGTTCCACCAGCTACAAATGCAACTCTGCCTAAAATAGGATATACTAAAAAATTTTATTATATAGATAGAGATGAAATATCGAATTTTCCGAGTGACAGAAATACGGTAAATCGCATGTGAAAATTATTGTTTATTTTCACTCTCGGATTTTTTCCCGCCAAAATGTCACTGGGGACTCAATTAAATTAAAAACAATTAAAACAAGTGTGGACTCTGAGCACGCTCACAAAGGGATACCCCCGCTTCGCTCCAAGTCCAATTATCTCCCCTGAATAATATCCGACAGCGACGAAAATTCTTCATGCACATCTACATATGATGTACTTCCTTCATGTAAAGTTTCATCAAAATCTGTCAAGCGGTTTAGGAGGAGAAGCGCTTACAAGGGATGTGGACAGACGGACGGACAGACAGACAGACAGACAGACAGACGGACAGACAGGGTGATTCCTATATACCCCCCAAACTAGTTTGCGGGGGGGTATAATAATTGTTCACTAATAGACCGGAACCTGCTAGAACAATATCCTATATCATGTCATTTAGCGTGACAATATTCTTATTTGTTATTTCAGAAGGAAATATTAGTTAGCTGGCGTCCTGATCCAGATAAGGGCGGCTATGTTGCAGTTGGTTTTGTACTATACAGATATTCATCCGCCGTTCATAAAATTTAGGATTAAGCATTAAAATTTTACGAAAACAATTTTGATCTATATAATAAATAGGATAATCAATTGGGCATCGTGAATATCCAAAATATGATCACTCGTGCCGCATAAAGCATGTTGCAGTTGGTTTTGTACTATACAGATATTCATCCGCCGTTCATAAAATTTAAGATTAAGCATTAAAATTTTACGAAAACAATTTTGATCTATATAATAAATAGGATAATCAATTGGGCATCGTGAATATCCAAAATATGATCACTCGTGCCGCATAAAGCATCAGATTAAACTCGTGCGCGGAACAAGTTCCGCGCACTCGTTTAATCAGATGCGTTATGCGGCACTCGGGATCATATTTTGGATATTCACTCCGCCCAATTAATTATCCTATAATTATTTTACTAAGCACGTTCAATACATATTTGTGAAGTTGGCATATGATATCATTATTTAACATTTAGGTCATAAACTGTACCAAGACTGTAAACAAACCAAAAATAACAAATTTTTAATCAAAAAGATGAACAAGTTATTTCTGGTTTTTAGCCAATATCAGATTGATTTGTTCACAGGAATTCGACCCAATGTCATTCGATCGAAATACAGGAAGAAAACGAAAAAGTGAGCGAAGGAAGGAGTCTGAAGCAAAAATTTATATATTTTAACCCCCCCCCCCCCAAACCTGTACTCTTGTTGAGACGTTTACACTGGTAATTTGTAACTGTTGCCATGTGGGTATTCTGCGTATTCACGGAATTTATTCTTCAGTATTATGACACCACTTTTTTTATCATTCAATATTTTTGCAACCGCGACTACTTTTTTCCGCGTACAATGCCGTTTGTTCACTTTCTCCAAACACCATCGTAGTAAATAAACAGACGCAAAACACGAATTCGTAGCCTCTCGGTTACTTTGGTTTTGCATTACCTGTTTGGCCGATAGGTACCTGTTGTGTAATATTTTGGTTATTTTTATCATTGTATTTAGATGTATTAATGCCATTTTGTCAAGTTTAAATGTGATCGTTGTGACCCAGTAAGTTTTAACAAATGCAAGCGGAATAAACTTTATTTTTAGCAGTTTTATGAGTTACACAAATAAGCATTGGAATGCGAAGAGTGGGAATGTTTATTGGTCAAATGACGAAGGCGGTGTTCTAACAATTAATAATATTTTAATTAATAATTGGTGATAAGCATAGAAGGCAGTGCTTATAATGGTAATCTTCTCTTGATTATTCTTAAGCAGGATCACAGGAAAAATCACTCATGCATGTTACAAAGCTGAAACATTGCTCTCTTGTCCGTCCTGAAAATAGCTGGTCGTTAGGCAACCATCCAATCAATCAATCATTGCTCGCTGAACGTTTAACAAACATTCAATTAATCAATCGAATTTATAATTAACAAATAAAGAAGTAAATATGTTCGGTGTTACTTTCTATGTTTCTTTGATTTTATTCAAAGTAGAGGACCTGTGTATTTGCATTCGTTAAAATTAAGACTCAAATAAATAAAACTCAAATAAATTTTTTACCAATAATATTGATATTATATATACATGATTATTACATTGATATACAAGCACTTAAACAGCAAAAATCACTTCACTTTTATTAACTAATTGCATATCATTTCAATATTTAAATTGAATATATAGTTTAACTTTTTAATTGTATTTATTTGATATAGTACATATAGTATATCGTTGAGTGTTCGACAAATATACAAATGAAGGTAATAACAAAATACCGAACACCTAGGAAACTGTCAAAGAAGACACTTCACAAATCAGTTCGAGGAACGGGCAAACTCCAGAACAAAAACAACCAAATATATAATAACTACAGCAGCGGTAATCTAAGCACAGGTGTTTTACGACAAAAAATATATATCTTACCTAAATATTTCATCGTATCAGTATTTTCTTTATATGCGCGGTAACTCCGTAGGGCAACAGTTTATTTGTATAAATGTAAGGAAAAGCTACATATTGAACAGGTAAACGAATTGGGGCTAGAATGAGGTTCGATCGACTCATTAGGTCAATAACTAGCTGTAAGTAACAGATCGCAAATTTTTATATCTGTGTAATATATTGGACGTCATGTCTATAGTTCGTAGTATTTTTAATATTACTTAAATTGTTTCATATTTATATATATAAAAAAATAACTAATTATTTGCGATCAAACAAGTTTATATATTATCTCAATATCGCCCCAGTAAAAATGGTGACAGATAGGTCAGGATTTAGAACAAGTGGCGAAAATTTGTATTTACTTTAGCCAGACATAGTTTTGTAGCTTAGTCCCTCTGTGAAATTTCTTAATATAGTAGACTAAGTATGGCCCAGTTGCAGTTTAATGACCTCTATGATAAATGAAATTCAATATATTTTTGAAGTATCCGTAGAAAGTGTCATGTTTTTAGAAAAGAAATATTTTTAATACTTGGGTGTCATCCTTGTTATAGTAGTACTGCCTTAAGACTTAAGCTATCTCCGATGCATTAAAATGGCAGCTTCCTTGTCAACAAAACTGTGTGGAATCGAGAAGGATGACAGGTATTTTACCAGTGTTTTTCTGTTTTGGAATAAAATATATATGCTATATTGATGCTCTGTTAGGCGTTACAATGTCAGATAATATTTTAATGCAAAGAACCAATTTTGATTGGTAGTTTACTTTCATTAAATTCTGCGAATTTCTTTGTTATATATATTTCGATGCATATTCAGAATTTCTCATTCTTAATGTGTAATGACTACACCTTGAATTGTACGTGTATTTTAATAGCCCGCTCTCCCTTCATAATGTTCAAATTTGATTTTTTTGTTGTTGTAAATTTAGAATGATTTATGTATTGCGGACATTTGTGCTAAAAAGTTTTATTTATTTATTGATTCGTCATATATTTTAACGGAGTGGTTATTTGTCCGGCTAGCCGGGAAAATAGCTGCCACGCTATTCGTCCGGCCATTAGAAATGCGCATGTCACGAGCGTCCAGCAGCAGCAGGAGCACGCGTCCATCTATAATCTCTCTTGCTATGGCAGAAAATGGTGAACTTCATATAGGCGATACAGTTTTTTCTTATGAAGAATTACAATTAAGAATCCGTCAATTTTAAATTAACAAAAATGCTGAATTTTTCAAAAGAGATTCCCACACGATATTGTCGGCAAGGAAAAGGGGCATTAACTTTAGACCTTTAAGATCCTAACCAATAAAGCTTGAATTCATCGAAACAAAATAAGCTCAACGGACAAATAAAACAGATGTTAGATCAAACATAGCCGGACAAATAGCCAGACGAAGTGTCATAGCTATTTTTCTGGCTAGCCTTGACGAATATTCTCATAGCTATTTTCCCGGCTAGCCGGACAAATAGCAACTGCCTATATTTAAATAGACTATTAATTGCATATATTTGTATATTGCATTATATATATTTTACTTCGGTCAATAATACGACGAAATTTATATTGCGTTTTGTTTATATTTATTCGCCTGATATTATCTTTACACCTTGAAACGATTTAACAATTTATTTATTTTTTTATCTTTAACTTGTATACAAATAATCTATTTGATTATCTGTCGAGTAGGTTATATTGATAATCATCGGATAGTAATTGGATATTTGTTTGACATTCGTTAGACCTGTCAAGTCTCACGCTTGATCGTGAGAGTCGCTTTCGGACATCAACACACCGATCAACCGACTTATATCAATTTGGTCAAAAGTAGTATGACACGATGAAAAAGATCAAAAAAAGTTCGAAACGATGAAGGCGCTTGTACGTTTTTCCATTTTTTTTATGTTTTAAATTTAATACAGGGAATAAATATATTAAAAGACGATTAAGCATAGATATGAGAATAGATATATTCTTCAATTTCTTATTTTTATTTTTGTCAATCTAATCTAATGAAATAAATGGAAATATGCAGATGACCTTTCATGATAATTTTTTTTTTCAAATCTACCTTTTTAGTATATAGAATATTCATTTAGCTGTCGTTAAGTGCCAAAAGCCATATTGTTGTGAGTCTGACTGTTAGTCCGTAAACAACAAATCGTGTCCGGGCTATAACTTTTTTATCTTCAGGTAGGCTTTTTGATATTTGGTATGTAACTAATCGATGCATCGCAACGCATGACATGGATGTTAACCTTTAACTTTGAACCCTAAAGGTCACATCATTGCTTTTGGATTGACTACTTCGTTTCTGTGATATAACTGTGTTGACTTTTGAGATAGATCTTTGATTGTTTTTTGCTAGTTTGAATGGTGTTAAATGCCACTTTCAGCAATTTTTCTGCTGGATGCATGGCGTCCAGTTTTTATTGGTGGAGGAAGCCAGAGTACCCGGAGAAACTCCGAACTTCGGTGAGATAGTTTTTCTAGACCGGCCACTGCTGTTGACTACTAACCTACTAAAACAAGGGTTTGTTGTACCTAGGTTGATGTTATCCCTCCAGAAGTTCTATGGTCGTCACCATGACTTAATTTATCGCTATTGGAAATCAATCTGAAAGTGATCGGACATTTTCGCTGAGTCATAGGTAGTCTTTTATATTCCTGGATTTGATTATTTCCTTGACATGACAATGAGTAAATCGGCGGGTGTGTAATTAGAGACAGGCACTGCTTACTCGTCCGGAGCACCTGAGAGCACCCATAGTTTTTATTTAGTTTGGGTTACTCACTTTCTGTTTTGTTGTTTTTAGTTTTTGTTTTGCGTAATATTTATTTGTATATATCAGGAATTGTAATTGTCCTTTGACTTTCGGCTCTTGTTGTTCGGTCGGTTTCCTTGCTATTTTTCGTACCATGGTTTTGGACCTTTTTACCTTAAGTGCGATCACCTTTTCGCATACTGAATGAAAAATGAGTGTCCCGGATTTAAACTTTTTGTCTTTTGAGGTGGACGTTTGATATTTGGGCATGTGGATAGACCATTGCAATTTAACATGTTTGATATTTATGTTGGTAACATTTGACCTCATACTTAAACCTAAACATATTTGCTTTTATTATTACATATTCCTGCCTGGGCTATAAGTTGTTTTTTTAGGTCAAATCTCAGTCTATTTACAGCGGGTCCCAGAAAGATGATCTTCCTGATATTTAATTTCTTTAAGCAATAAGCTGGTATTATATATTACTTTTCAGATCAATCACGGAAAGAGATTATGGAAGCCGGGAAACGTTTGACCTTATTTGAGGCATGCGCGGCAAAAAGGGAGTAGTGGTCCAACAGGTCTTCAAATAGTTTACATCGTATAATCCATTAATAATAATCACCTTATGAAATATCAAACCTTTCCGACTAACGAAAAGCCGAGAAATGTTTGACGGAATTTTTTATACGAATATGGCGGTTAAACAGGAAGTAGAGGGCAGACAGTGAGCATTGCATAACTTACAACCTATTAGTAAAAATAACCATACCAAACACCAAACCATTCCAATTTATAAAAGACGAGAAATGTACGACTAAAATCATTGAAACGCACATCTGCTAACAAGAAAAAGGAGTCCGAGATTTCTGAAAACAAACTATAACGTACCATTAATTTGCACAAATTACCATATCTATCATCAAAATAAGCTGATTAACGAAAGCCCAAAAGAAAGACGAAATTATTCGGACGTTCGAACCTATTTTACGCTACCTTCGCCTTTTGGGGCGGGACATAAAAATAGAAAAACTATTCTATGACATCGGTAAAAGCTGGGTTTTTTGTTTGTTGTTTAATTGTTTATTATTATTATTTATTTATTTCTTAGAAATAACAATGAACTCAAAAGGATGCTTAAACCATAAATTTAAATGATTTTTAATAAAACGATGTAAGATTTGTGTAAATAGTTTCTTTCCGGATTCGCGAGTCTTTGTTGTGTAACTTCCTGTGCCTACATGTGTAATACGCGATGAAAATTATGTTGAACTTCGCTCAATTAAGACCAATCTCGCGGTCTGTTCGAATGATTTAATATTGTCATTTAGTGACCACATCTTACACGTTTTCCTTTTCAGTTTTTATGTAAAAGATAACTGTGGAATTGTTTCAAATAATTAGACATAGAAAGTCCCAGTGTAACATGACGTATTCATGCCTGAGATAACTTCTTATTTGTACTCTAATTCACTATTTACATTTTCGCTCTGTGTCTTTATTATAAATTGTTAGCAGCCCAAGTTTGCCTAAATTCATACCTTATACTTGTATGTTTACATAAATATATTGGTCTGCCCAGTAGATGTTTATGTTCGTCTTGTTTCGTTCTTATTGTATTTAATGTCGGCATAGTATGAAATATTTGTAAAATTTCATTGTTAATTATGTTGTTATTTGTTGATGGCTTCGAACTCAGTGGTAGCGGGTATTATCGACATTTAACAAGATTTCCGCTTAATCCCGCTTCCAGGATTGTTACCGTCTCCCATGGGAGACGGTATACATAGTAAAATGATGAACAGTATACGGAGTAAATGACTATCTGTTACTTGATTGGGTGGTTCACCAAATGCATAAATATCTTTGTCATATCATTGATTTACGTCAGGATCGCACTAGTATGTGTACTAAAATTTCGATAAATTCTTGGGTTGAATCGGGATTGTAATCAGTATTTTTGTGTAGTAATGTAACGTTCCACATATTGACTTCTATTTCATTCAGTGCATTGGTAAGTGAACAATTACAAGGTAAATATTGCACCAAAATCTCCCTACTTTTAAAGCTGTTTGGGAAAAAAAAACTGATATTTTCTGTATCTTTATTTTCGTTCTCATATTGATGCAAATAGAACAACACACATATTTTTACCGCTCATTTTGAACATTTGTTCAGGGAGTCAATTTTTAAAAAATTATTTTTAAAAAAACCACGTGTGAAGTGACGAGAGTTATTTAAATCTCTCAAGCACAACTGGTTGATAGTTTATCGTAAACTTAAAAGGTACATTGCTTACCTATCCTATATATAAATTACAAACAACAGGTACTTTAATAATACCAATAAAATGGGAAATGCAGCTAAGAGATGGTTAGCTTTTTAGAAAAGCTAAACTTGTTTTAATTAGAGCATTTTATTCTATGTTTAATGCCTCACTATGGTTCCCAGAGGAATTAACGCGCTGCTCCGTTGCTTATTACTTTTTTCATATGTTGATTTTGTGTCAAGAATTTATACACTAAGGTCATATTGTAGTTAACAATTGTGGAATTTTTGTAAAATATTCAAAGATATACAGACATTATTGGTACAAAGTTATTGAAATGCCCCATTTGGAAGTATAAAACTAATTACTGAAGAAATTAGAGGCTGCATTAAATCGTGTCAAGGACTTTTATTCATCATATCATTATACAACTTGAGCTTGTTTTTTCCGTATCATTTTTTCCTTAAATATGTAAACAAAATTGACTCAAACTCCTAATAAACTGGAATGAGAAGAATATTTTTGGCACTGAAAGACTAAAAGAAATTTAGATAAATGTTCTTTTAAACAAGTAAACTTGATATATATTGTGCAAAAGCGTAAATTTTGCATTTATTTGTTAAAATTTGTTATCTAAGTACATTTGTAACAGATTTTCAGATTTAAAATAAAAATATGTTAATTGACAAATATATGCTAAGTCCTTTTTACTAAACTGTATTTACTATAGTGTTTATTAGAGTAGCAATTAGAAAAAAGTCACCTGTATACTTATAGGTCTTAAAGTCTGTTGATCGGTGTGATCAAAGCACACTCTCGCGCTTACGATTCAATTTTGCTAATTTGTTAATTTTCTGATGAAAACTAGCCGGACGATCAATGCGTATATTACGGCAACTGGTCCTTTCCTAGATGATCCAAGATTTCCTTTCGAAGCTGTGTGCCAATCACCGGGGCAGATCATATCTGCTCCGTTCAATACTACATAACACTACGCTTCAATAGGATATATATGTATAATATATATTAAATGGACACCGTGCCGAATCACAAGAAAATAGTGAGTCACCATTTTCTTATTTGTGGGGCTTTTTTGTTTCTGCTGTGCTTGCCAAACAAATTCTACTGCTTCAACATCCCCATTTGCCGCTATTTGCTTGTTGTTAATTAAAAAAAAATTAATCGTCTTTTATAAACTAAGATGTAACATTTACGTCATCGATTAGATATTGACACGAATTTTAGGATTGATAGATATAGACACTCACCTGTATATTTCATTATCTTTGCCTTATTATTCTGTCGAATATCTTTAACGAGTTCAAGCGTATTCCTTATAGAATCAGGGTTTATCTTGTTAATAAACAGGATGTCAGAGTTGTTAAACGGAAACATGTATTTGACGGTTTAAGTACTGTATGATAGTTAATCATAATATAGGGTTGTTGTTTTTCAGCTATATCATGGCGTCCTGTTTTATTAAGGTAGGAAACCCGGAGTACCCGGAGAAAACCCCCGACGTTCGGTAGGAAAACTTGGAATCCTTGTCAATTCAGATTGGAATCGAACGCACCCTTCCCGTAGTGAGACTCGATCCCGCAATCTCAGTGTTGACAGACCACGTGATCTATAGTTGACCTTAACCACTTGGCCGTCGAGGCCCTTCATAATATAGCTAGTTAGAACATTTTGAGACGCTCCCACTTTTTTATGTGAATGTAAAAATACTAAATTGTATGAAAAATCACAAAAATTTATCTTGCAAGATCTGAGAAAAATTTTACCACTTTTAAAACATAATTCATGCTGGATCTTACAGACAACAATTATACACAATCTGGTACCCTGTTACTGTACACATTGACTTCTGCTATACAAAATAAACTTGTTATTAAATTTGTTAAACGGAAACATGCTTCCGCCCGTGTATGTGACGATAATAATCACCCAGTTTTAATTTTCCTAAATTTGCTATACATGAATTATTGAAAATTTTATAAACTTATTCACATAGTAATTTGGTGTACATATTTGCATTTTGTGATAAATGACCATGCAGTTCTATTGAAACGTATTCGTAAGCCGATCAGTAAATAATTCGTGTCATAGTTAATTTGCTTCAAAGTAATCTCAAATGAAATCTACGTCATCAATCCCATCTTGAAAAGTTGGATGAGAATCTATCATTTTTTGTTATTATCCAGCTTTTATTATGGCTTAAACATGACTGTTAGAAAGATAAAACATTTCCGACACAGTTTGTAATCAAATTAAAACGCGATGTTGCCGACTGACTGGGCGATCTTAAACTTCGCTACTGAACATGATAAACAATGTGTTGATCGCTTTCAATATTTTCTTTCCGTTGCGAAGCAGCTTGATAAAAAATTGAGAATGGTCTAAAATTCTTCTTTTCACATGAGATTGCGTTTTTATACATGTAATTCAATCACAATTACCGGAGTTTCAAGGGTCGTTTTACACAGGATTTCTCAGTAAATATCTCGAAAATACTGTCGTTAGTTGCATAAGACAGGGGGTTGTTTAAGGTAAAATGGATGGAAAATGCTGAGGAAGAATAGATAACTGTGTGATAACACTGGCAGTCGTTATATAAAAGGGGCCGATAAGATAACTTTGACTGTACGATTCTAGATAGCAATGCAATCTTAACTAACACCAACTGGAGCTGCAATGTTATACTGCCGTGCTGGTGAAAAATCAAGTACATTAATTCAGGGTACCAGTTCAAAAACTACCACCTACTTTCTCCCTACACCCAGTGGCACATAATACAGCATAAACATACTTAGCTATCTTACGAACATGACTAAGAAAACTGTAATCTGCCAGAACAAGCTCCATTTATCCGCAGAAATCTTTTAAAGCATGCTAGATAACATTACATAAATCCACGCAGCTATCTTAGACACTCCTATCTTCTATTCACTACCGGCATGTCAACTCGGAGATTTATAGTTCCGAGTTTTGGCGGGGTGTTTTTCTTCTCCAACCATATAACAAGGATGCTAGTTTCCTGCTGAAGGTGAATGATTTTTTACCTAGAAATTCTGGCTTCCTCTGCCAATAATTGTAATGTAAATCAGCAATTTAATAATATATAGAGTTTTCGAAATCTAAACGGAGTTGTCGTTTCCTGATCTAAATAGTCAATTATTACAGACAATTTTAGCCAATAGATTTACTTATAACAATTGCATTCTAATATCTTAATTATGACAATAATGAATTATGTGTATTGTGTGTATTGTATATTTTTTGCTATCCATGCCAGTAAAACTGATAACCAGAAAATATTTAAGCATTAATACCTACAAACTCATATTGTGTAAATTAATATTTTATTTACTATTAATAAGCATACACGGACAAGCTTCTATTTTTAGTTGTCAGAAGGAATCAAGCTGACACATCCACACAAGGACAACTGAGTAACATTTTAAAGGGATGTTAAATGACCTCCTCCATTCGTTGATGAATCCAACCAAAAACCGAACTATCACAATTGTCATTATATTGGATGGATACACTATTATATGTTCATGTAACACATGGAGAACCTGCAGTCATTGATGAATCCAACTCTCCCCCGAAACAATTTGGAGGTCTCAATACATAGGCTAGCTGAAAGTGGAGTAAAAACTGCATTTAAACAAAATGTAAACAAGGTTACCCTGCACACTTTTTATTTCGATTTCACCCAAATTTTTAGAAAATCATATTCATGCATGTATTTTATAATAAATGATAAAATTTCATTACATGTACTCTTTAAATTTTTTAACGTTCAATGCATAATTTCGCACCATTTACCAAGAGCTGGGGTCCTTAAGCGGCCCCAAGTCCCTTCGTGTCCCTACTGGTCACATCTCCAACCGTACCACTATTTTTCTGAGTGCTACGCCCACATATCCATAGATGTAATGCAGATATAAATTACTGTAGCACTTATAATCAATTACTGTTTTATTACTGCTCTAGTCAATGCATGGTACAGATAAAAAAAAGTACAAAAAAGATAGTCGACGCATTTAACTCTTACAGATGTCTGTAAAGTAGAACGGAAACTGAACAACAACAACAGGAAAACACAATTAAAAATTAGTATGTTTTTGAACAATAAGGTGTCTATTAACATTAGCCATTGCATGATCAAGTCGAACTTAAAGATACCTGTATTTTGTTATGTTAAAACTCTATGTATATGGTTTTATCTATATACAAATCAACAAAAAACAAACGGAACAAAAAATTGTCAATATGTGAAATTGTAGTTTCCAAAAATGTGCCTTTCTAATCTTTAACATATTAAAGTAAGGAAGTTGAACTAATCATGTTATTATCAAAACGAGTCTTGGTAATTAGAGCTGAATGTTTCTTCACCAAAGCTACAAAAACCGTTCAAACAATGTCGCCGTGTAAATTTGGACATCTTTGTTATTAAATAAATTTTATTTTCTTTTAAATTGTTTAATGGATCAGTATTTGACAGGGAATCATAATATATATATATATATATATATATATAAACTCCATATTTTGCCGACGTTTCGACGACCACTGCCGTCTTTATTCAAGGCATATATACAAATGACAAGAATATGTATATGTGAAGTCAATAACAACAACAACAACGTTACAATACAATGACGTCATAAACGGGTAAAGTAAAGTAAAAGTGAAATTTGGCAGTAATATAAAGAGTAGAAATGGGGGGGGGGGGGGAAATGTTATTGACTTCACATATACATATTCTTGTCATTTGTATATATGCCTTGAATAAAGACGGCAGTGGTCGTCGAAACGTCGGCAAAATATGGATTTTTTATTTATTATTGTATAGTTTTTAATTATATATATATATATATATATATATATATATATATATATATATATATATATATATATATATATATATATATATATATATATATATATATATATATATATATATATATATATATATGTACTAGTCTAGAAGATTATGCAACGATACAAATGACGGTGTTTCTTGACAAAAATTTAGACAAAGACTGACCAACGAATGGCCTTAGTCATTGAATGTCAATATAAATAAATCACGTAAACAAGTCATAACATATTGATCTTGAAATTTCTCATTTCCAACTTAACCCAAAATAGTTGCTTCACATGTCCGCCAGCCGCGGACGTGCCGTGCTGTTACTTTGCTTTGCTCAAATATTCCAACAAGATGTAATCAAAATTACCAAGGTGACAAATTCATTACGCCAGACGCGCGGACGTGCCGTGCTGTTACTTTGCTTTGCTCAAATATTCCAACAAGATGTAATCAAAATTACCAAGGTGACAAATTCATTACGCCAGACGCGCGTTTCGTCTACTTAAGACTCATCAGTGGCGTTTAACTATAAATGCTTAAAGTGTTTTTTCATTCGGTGATGGAATAATATAAGTCCACTGGGATCGTGTAAAAACACAATACAGGTAGTTCAAAATATTATATAAAAGCCTAAAGAGTCTACCAACCAGCAAGCTTATTAAGTATCGGATCGACAAACATGACGATACAGCATAAACAAAAAATAATATACTAGTCTAGAAGATTATGCAACGATACAAATGACGGTGTTTCTTGACAAAAATTTAGACAAAGACTGACCAACGAATGGCCTTAGTCATTGAATGTCAATATAAATAAATCACGTAAACAAGTCATAACATATTGATCTTG
This sequence comes from Limnoperna fortunei, assembly GCA_944474755.1. Taxonomy (NCBI): domain Eukaryota; kingdom Metazoa; phylum Mollusca; class Bivalvia; order Mytilida; family Modiolidae; genus Limnoperna; species Limnoperna fortunei. The sequence goes on along the minus strand of OX104124.1, from coordinate 9,444,892 downwards.
AAATTTCTCATTTCCAACTTAACCCAAAATAGTTGCTTCACATGTCCGCCAGCCGCGGACGTGCCGTGCTGTTACTTTGCTTTGCTCAAATATTCCAACAAGATGTAATCAAAATTACCAAGGTGACAAATTCATTACGCCAGACGCGCGTTTCGTCTACTTAAGACTCATCAGTGGCGTTTAACTATAAATGCTTAAAGTGTTTTTTCATTCGGTGATGGAATAATATAAGTCCACTGGGATCGTGTAAAAACACAATACAGGTAGTTCAAAATATTATATAAAAGCCTAAAGAGTCTACCAACCAGCAAGCTTATTAAGTATCGGATCGACAAACATGACGATACAGCATAAACAAAAAATAATATACTAGTCTAGAAGATTATGCAACGATACAAATGACGGTGTTTCTTGACAACAATTTAGACAAAGACTGACCAACGAATGGCCTTAGTCATTGAATGTCAATATAAATAAATCACGTAAACAAGTCATAACATATTGATCTTGAAATTTCTCATTTCCAACTTAACCCAAACTAGTTGCTTCACATGTCCGCCAGCCGCGGACGTGCCGTGCTGTTACTTTGCTTTGCTCAAATATTCCAACAAGATGTAATCAAAATTACCAAGGTGACAAATTCATTACGCCAGACGCGCGTTTCGTCTACTTAAGACTCATCAGTGGCGTTTAACTATAAATGCTTAAAGTGTTTTTTCATTCGGTGATGGAATAATATAAGTCCACTGGGATCGTGTAAAAACACAATACAGGTAGTTCAAAATATTATATAAAAGCCTAAAGAGTCTACCAACCAGCAAGCTTATTAAGTATCGGATCGACAAACATGACGATACAGCATAAACAAAAAATAATATACTAGTCTAGAAGATTATGCAACGATACAAATGACGGTGTTTCTTGACAAAAATTTAGACAAAGACTGACCAACGAATGGCCTTAGTCATTGAATGTCAATATAAATAAATCACGTAAACAAGTCATAACATATTGATCTTGAAATTTCTCATTTCCAACTTAACCCAAAATAGTTGCTTCACATGTCCGCCAGCCGCGGACGTGCCGTGCTGTTACTTTGCTTTGCTCAAATATTCCAACAAGATGTAATCAAAATTACCAAGGTGACAAATTCATTACGCCAGACGCGCGTTTCGTCTACTTAAGACTCATCAGTGGCGTTTAACTATAAATGCTTAAAGTGTTTTTTCATTCGGTGATGGAATAATATAAGTCCACTGGGATCGTGTAAAAACACAATACAGGTAGTTCAAAATATTATATAAAAGCCTAAAGAGTCTACCAACCAGCAAGCTTATTAAGTATCGGATCGACAAACATGACGATACAGCATAAACAAAAAATAATATACTAGTCTAGAAGATTATGCAACGATACAAATGACGGTGTTTCTTGACAAAAATTTAGACAAAGACTGACCAACGAATGGCCTTAGTCATTGAATGTCAATATAAATAAATCACGTAAACAAGTCATAACATATTGATCTTGAAATTTCTCATTTCCAACTTAACCCAAAATAGTTGCTTCACATGTCCGCCAGCCGCGGACGTGCCGTGCTGTTACTTTGCTTTGCTCAAATATTCCAACAAGATGTAATCAAAATTACCAAGGTGACAAATTCATTACGCCAGACGCGCGTTTCGTCTACTTAAGACTCATCAGTGGCGTTTAACTATAAATGCTTAAAGTGTTTTTTCATTCGGTGATGGAATAATATAAGTCCACTGGGATCGTGTAAAAACACAATACAGGTAGTTCAAAATATTATATAAAAGCCTAAAGAGTCTACCAACCAGCAAGCTTATTAAGTATCGGATCGACAAACATGACGATACAGCATAAACAAAAAATAATATACTAGTCTAGAAGATTATGCAACGATACAAATGACGGTGTTTCTTGACAAAAATTTAGACAAAGACTGACCAACGAATGGCCTTAGTCATTGAATGTCAATATAAATAAATCACGTAAACAAGTCATAACATATTGATCTTGAAATTTCTCATTTCCAACTTAACCCAAAATAGTTGCTTCACATGTCCGCCAGCCGCGGACGTGCCGTGCTGTTACTTTGCTTTGCTCAAATATTCCAACAAGATGTAATCAAAATTACCAAGGTGACAAATTCATTACGCCAGACGCGCGTTTCGTCTACTTAAGACTCATCAGTGGCGTTTAACTATAAATGCTTAAAGTGTTTTTTCATTCGGTGATGGAATAATATAAGTCCACTGGGATCGTGTAAAAACACAATACAGGTAGTTCAAAATATTATATAAAAGCCTAAAGAGTCTACCAACCAGCAAGCTTATTAAGTATCGGATCGACAAACATGACGATACAGCATAAACAAAAAATAATATACTAGTCTAGAAGATTATGCAACGATACAAATGACGGTGTTTCTTGACAAAAATTTAGACAAAGACTGACCAACGAATGGCCTTAGTCATTGAATGTCAATATAAATAAATCACGTAAACAAGTCATAACATATTGATCTTGAAATTTCTCATTTCCAACTTAACCCAAAATAGTTGCTTCACATGTCCGCCAGCCGCGGACGTGCCGTGCTGTTACTTTGCTTTGCTCAAATATTCCAACAAGATGTAATCAAAATTACCAAGGTGACAAATTCATTACGCCAGACGCGCGTTTCGTCTACTTAAGACTCATCAGTGGCGTTTAACTATAAATGCTTAAAGTGTTTTTTCATTCGGTGATGGAATAATATAAGTCCACTGGGATCGTGTAAAAACACAATACAGGTAGTTCAAAATATTATATAAAAGCCTAAAGAGTCTACCAACCAGCAAGCTTATTAAGTATCGGATCGACAAACATGACGATACAGCATAAACAAAAAATAATATACTAGTCTAGAAGATTATGCAACGATACAAATGACGGTGTTTCTTGACAAAAATTTAGACAAAGACTGACCAACGAATGGCCTTAGTCATTGAATGTCAATATAAATAAATCACGTAAACAAGTCATAACATATTGATCTTGAAATTTCTCATTTCCAACTTAACCCAAAATAGTTGCTTCACATGTCCGCCAGCCGCGGACGTGCCGTGCTGTTACTTTGCTTTGCTCAAATATTCCAACAAGATGTAATCAAAATTACCAAGGTGACAAATTCATTACGCCAGACGCGCGTTTCGTCTACTTAAGACTCATCAGTGGCGTTTAACTATAAATGCTTAAAGTGTTTTTTCATTCGGTGATGGAATAATATAAGTCCACTGGGATCGTGTAAAAACACAATACAGGTAGTTCAAAATATTATATAAAAGCCTAAAGAGTCTACCAACCAGCAAGCCATTCGTTGGTCAGTCTTTGTCTAAATTTTTGTCAAGAAACACCGTCATTTGTATCGTTGCATAATCTTCTAGACTAGTATATTATTTTTTGTTTATGCTGTATCGTCATGTTTGTCGATCCGATACTTAATAAGCTTGCTGGTTGGTAGACTCTTTAGGCTTTTATATAATATTTTGAACTACCTGTATTGTGTTTTTACACGATCCCAGTGGACTTATATTATTCCATCACCGAATGAAAAAACACTTTAAGCATTTATAGTTAAACGCCACTGATGAGTCTTAAGTAGACGAAACGCGCGTCTGGCGTAATGAATTTGTCACCTTGGTAATTTTGATTACATCTTGTTGGAATATTTGAGCAAAGCAAAGTAACAGCACGGCACGTCCGCGGCTGGCGGACATGTGAAGCAACTATTTTGGGTTAAGTTGGAAATGAGAAATTTCAAGATCAATATGTTATGACTTGTTTACGTGATTTATTTATATTGACATTCAATGACTAAGGCCATTCGTTGGTCAGTCTTTGTCTAAATTTTTGTCAAGAAACACCGTCATTTGTATCGTTGCATAATCTTCTAGACTAGTATATTATTTTTTGTTTATGCTGTATCGTCATGTTTGTCGATCCGATACTTAATAAGCTTGCTGGTTGGTAGACTCTTTAGGCTTTTATATAATATTTTGAACTACCTGTATTGTGTTTTTACACGATCCCAGTGGACTTATATTATTCCATCACCGAATGAAAAAACACTTTAAGCATTTATAGTTAAACGCCACTGATGAGTCTTAAGTAGACGAAACGCGCGTCTGGCGTAATGAATTTGTCACCTTGGTAATTTTGATTACATCTTGTTGGAATATTTGAGCAAAGCAAAGTAACAGCACGGCACGTCCGCGGCTGGCGGACATGTGAAGCAACTATTTTGGGTTAAGTTGGAAATGAGAAATTTCAAGATCAATATGTTATGACTTGTTTACGTGATTTATTTATATTGACATTCAATGACTAAGGCCATTCGTTGGTCAGTCTTTGTCTAAATTTTTGTCAAGAAACACCGTCATTTGTATCGTTGCATAATCTTCTAGACTAGTATATTATTTTTTGTTTATGCTGTATCGTCATGTTTGTCGATCCGATACTTAATAAGCTTGCTGGTTGGTAGACTCTTTAGGCTTTTATATATATATATGTATATATATATATATATATATATATATGTATTCGTATGAATGCAATTCACAAAAAACTTTATTTATTGTAACCGTTAGCAGTGGATGGCATGAATTGTAATAATTATATTCTAATTCGCCTGTTCAACCGCATATAAACTATCAATTAAATAAAAATCAAACACAGAACAAGGATAAGTTTGCCAATTGTAGCAGCTTTCTGATCAGTTTGCCATGGTATATTACCTTTAATATACAATATATACCAGCGATATTTGTCTTATTCCTCAGACTTGTCAGAACAGTAGCATAAAGGTGCACGTTCTGGCTGAGGAGGAGGTAATTTGTGTGTGAGTGTGATGGTAATCGAGACCCCTATTGAGCAATATGAGATCGCATTGAAATCGTTTAAGGTAACCCGATATCCTCCTCAAAGATTTAAAAACTCCGTAGTGTAATTCGATACCAAAAACGTGTATGTCCGTTTATTTTAAGTATCTGCTATTTTGTCTGATATCGGTATACCAGTCTTTTTTATCTTTATACCAGTAATGTGTTGAGCTTTTCAACGAACAAGAGCTACTGTAAAAATATGAACCAAGATGTAAATGGCCTCACTAACTCCTCTTAATTCTCTGGAGAGTATGAACGTACATTCCGATCTAGCTTATAGTATGGAATCAGTGTACCGGAGTATAGTGGTCATATTAACATTATTAAATGGAGAGGTTGTATCATTTTACTGTGATTAGCAAGGTCCACCATTGGAGTTACAAGCAATATTTACCGTTATGAAAGGACACACATGGGAAAAACTGATTGCATACAAATACACACACACACACTATTCAAGAGTGGAATGGGATTCAATTCGATGTTCCTATATCAAGTCGTTTGAGTTACCAAATAAATATTTTTTCATCGTTTTCAAAACTCCACTGGAAGTAACTATCGACATTCGTAATTTGATAAAGGATAAGCCTACAATAAAAGGAATCTCACTAACAACACGTCAATTACAGTACTTGTTATCTTACAACAACACATTAAACACTCGATACAATTTGCACAGTTCCAGGAATAAATGTTTGTAAACTTCAGTTCTTATTTGTTTTGACTTGTTAATTTAGATAAACCTAGCCATCTTTATCACATGAACTTGATTTTTAATGCTACATTTCTTGCATAATATATATCTGAACAACATTCACGATAGAACTAAAGCTGATCAAGTAATATTATCTCATTGGTCTTGCTAAGAAAAATGTATGATAGACAAACCCAATATCACAAAAGGCAAACTACAGAAAAGATATATCTAAAGTCTACATTTATTAAGTAATTATCTTTTTAATAACATACTATTCTAAAACAAAACAAATGATCCATATAAACTGCATAAAGGTAATAGAGGTGAACCATTATTTATTTGTTTGTAATAAATATTAAATTACAAAACCATAGATTTAAAGACTCAAAAAGTTTGCTGCTTTCCTTTTTTTTATCGTTTCAAACATATCAATTACCTTAAAAATTTACGCCACTTTCTTTTTTCACTTTTCTGAACAATGATTAACATTAAATAGTTGCGTTGCTTTCCCTCTTGTCCCCTTTCTGACTTATGAATAACATTAAAAGTTTGCGCCACTTACTCTTTTCACCTTTCTGACCTATCAGTTACAACTAATAGAAGCATTATAAATTTCAACTATCAAGATAAATGTCTTACAATGTAAATCAATGTTGTGTGATACAGATGACAATCATTAATCTCACAAGTCACTTGATTCAATTGACCACTTGTTAAATGGTTGACGTTCTACACCATTAAAACTGTCAATTGTTTAAGTCCTTTATATTTAGCAATTAAAATTGTTGTTATAATGGTTTTATATTGAAATAATACTTTAATATAAAACGAAATAACTACAGGATGAATAAAATGATAAAAGTTAATAAAAAAGATTTTCAACAATAAACATAACATGGCAAAAAGCACCATTGGAATAATGCTTTATTTCTTAACTTACTCATAAAAATATTTACATAATATACATTCTTCACATTCAAGTGAAAACTTAACAGAAATCACAGGAATAAAAGACACACACAATGTCATACCAAATTGAAAGATAAATACTATCAATCAAACGACCATCCACTATTATACCCCAATGAACGAGGAACAAAACTATTAATTAAAAGAAAATATATGAAACAAATATTCCTAAGATCATCAATATGAATTGTAGCAACTATAAAATAAGGACTCATAATGGTAGTTACTATCCATCCAAGTTTAATAGTGATTTATTGATACATTCTCCATTTTAACCGTTTCATGGTAAATAACCAGACAAAAACATCAATCTTCCTTTTCAAAAACACATACTAATACAGCAGCTGATAGGAGGTGATTATTTGGTCTTTAATGCTGAAGATTGTATGATAACTTTGTGTTAAATTCATCTGTTGATTTCAAATTTAAAACTTGTATTTGAGTTTTCTTTATATACCTTCTGTCAATTATTTGGTGTATTTAAAATTACGACGCACAGCATTTAACAACAAAAGTCACAGCACAGTAAATTTGACCTGACGTGAGGATTAAGTTTATAGTCTTGCAACGAAAGGTCATCCTGTATGACGAACGAAACTGTTATTATTATTTAGCACTTAACCACTAAATACTATTATTAAATGCAAAACAATTATAAAAAATGAGATAATAATAAAGCATCAATGTTTTTAAACACACAGCATTGAGCTTAATATTAATAGTAAATAACATATAAGCAATAAAAACTTTTAATCATCATAATGTTCGAAATATATAACTTACTTGCAATTAAAATTACTTAAAACTTAAAATTAAATGGGATGATGTAATTAAATAAAGCTCCGATGTAAATACATATGAAAGTTAACAAATAATGATTACAAAATCTACAAAAATAATAAACAAAACTGTATAAACATTTGGCATTCCATTTGCTTAAGCATCCCATTTAATTTTAAGTTTTAAGAAAAAATAACATATAATGAACTATATGTTCAATAATGAGTGCATATATTTTGTTCAGATATTAACTGATAAAATTAGCCCACTTATGGTAAACAATCTAGACATTGTAAATGAAAACGGTTTATTAAGTCAAACACAGTAATAAATTTGACAAACAACATACAAAATAATAAAAAATAAAACCGATTTTCATGGTCATTCCATTTGATAAAACCGGTTACAACAGTCTTATAACACATTCATATAAATATAGGTGAAGAACAGAATGAAAATCAGTGTATTCTGAAATGTGTGACTATTTAACTATGACGAATATTTTATAAAATGATCAAAGCTTAAGAAGAGTTGTTTAAAGGACGGACACAAAATATTTTAAGCATATATGAGGGACAATATCAATTATCATATACAAATAATTAATACAACAACCTCGTCAATAACAATTTGTAAACATTAAAAGGTTAATTATTTGCAGGCATTCAATGAAACATCTGCTTAGCAGGATAATAATGTATTTTTAATAAAGAAAATCAGTAAAAAGCAAATAAAATAGATAATAGTGTTTGAGAAATATTTTTGTACGAGAACACTTCTACTGCAATTCTACACACGTTGTTCTTTAAACTGAAAAGCAAAAATAAAGAACACAAATTAATCTCTATAATTATGCACGACGAAGAATTAATTCAAGTTCAATTTACACAAACAAAACTTTAAATTCAATCAGATTCAAACACTAATGAAACGCATCTGATTGTATCGCTTATGTCCGTCTACAATGCTGAATTTGGTGACGATTAACATTCAATTTACCCTAGCAAGCTTGAAATTAAAGACACCACCAATACAGTATGGCCAGCCTATTATACCTACTCCTAGAAATAGACTCAGGAAAACTACAACCTAGACTCTAAGACAAACGTGATGACTTCAACTTTCCAATTGTCAACTTCCCGTACATCGAAAGCAACATTCGAGCAGCTCCAGCATCCGTGGGGTTTATTGGATTCGGGTTACTCTCTTTCTGTTTTCTGTGTTTTTGACTTTTGTGTTGAGTTTGTCTATATCCGGATTTGTAACTGTCACCTGAACTTTGCCTCTTGTTGTTCGGTCGGTTTTCTTTGCTATTGTTCTTACAGACAAAAAACTGCTGTAAAATCTGTTAATGTTTGAGCGAAATCTATCAAACTTTACATAGGTTCATAGGAAAGATATATTGCATGCGAAGTAAATTTTAAGCATTGAATTGATTTAGAAGCAAAATTAAGAAGAAAGCTGTAGCTTTTTAAGTTGTTCGATCAAACAATTAAGAAGGGCATTTGTTTTAATAAATGTACGATAGAAAATATCACACTTCGATATCGGAAATTTTCTCAACTTAATAAAATAAAATAATAAATAAATACATGAATAACATTATCATTACTATCTATGTTGAGGAGATTTGAACACCTTATTACCAAATTAATAAATACAAGAATTTAACCCGACATAATAATATTGTCGAGAAATTAGATTATTCTTGCATATACAATTTGCTGTATAGTATCGTCAAAATGAAAGTGACAGTTGTGTCCTTTAATACTTGAATCTTTTAAGCAACTTTACATTAAAATTTGCGTTTGGTTTATTTCTACCTATGGTTATACATCTGCCCAGCCAAACACCCTTGGTTTACAGATGGTTACTGTATTGCACAGTTTATCAAAAACACCTCCGATTTCAGATTGAATCGAGACAGCTGTTTAAGATAAACATCTTGGTTAGAGTGAAGATTGTATCATTCCAAAACTTTCCTGTTTTTTGTATAATTATGTAAGACTGAACGCATATTCTACCAAATAGCTCGGTCAAAATGTTCATGGTTACAATTTCTAAAATGGCTTCAAATTATACGTTTAGTAAAAACTTAGCCAACAAGGCATCATATTGAAATGAGGTCACATTTTGCTTTTAAAAAGCAATTGTCATGCGTGAATGGAAATGGATCTAATATTACACACAAAAAATCCAGCAGATATTCCATTACTTATTTCTAGCCAGAGGAATTGGTAGTTATCAGGCTGTAAAGAGCCAGTAAAATGATGTCTCCACCTAATGCGCCTTGACGACTCAACTCATCATTCTGGGTCAGCCTTAAGAACACGGACCGATCACCCCAGCTAAAGGCCACCTACCGAACGTTAAAAACAACAAACGAGAGCACCAGATTAAGGACACAATAGGCGATAATAGGTCCGGTTAATATTTGGACTTAAAGGTCAAAATCAACACTCAAGAAGGATTTTCTACGAGCGTGATGAATTCAACTTTACATTCGCCAATTTTCCTTTCTTGTGTATCACAATCTCTCCCCTTTCTCTACTTATAAGTTACTCTAGATATTGTGTAGAATACCGCAATTTCCTCGATCGAACTATTCGACTAACGCGAACACTCGAAACTCAGGTTTTTGTTTCTATAAGGTTGTTTTCTTCATTGATTAAATTGTGTGGTAGACCTCTTGACAAATACGCGATTTCTGTTTCTCAAATTAGTTTGTCGTAGAATTTTTGAAGTATCTTCCTTTATCGGACTTGACTAACCCTGTACTGACTGCCAACGGCACGACTGGTGTGTTGCAACAGACAGGAGCTGCTTTCTCTGCCGGAAAACTGAGTTCTCTCTTATTTTCTTGAGAGTTTTTATCAAGGGCTATTGTTTATTTTTTGTTTTGTGTTTGTTGTTGTGTGTCCCAATGCTGTTTATTAGTGTTTTTTGACTGCAAGATTTGATTGCCACGTTGGTATTTATTCGCTACTTCTATAAGAGACATACAATGCATTATCTTTAAAGTTTATATTACATTAACACTTCGGTAGCTCTAACACGGAAATACTCGAACACCACCTATGTCCCGAAGATTTTTTTAAGTCCCGTAATTTTTTTTTCTTTTTTGTATTGTAAAAAACACCCCAGTTTCTCGAAAACTCGAACATTTCACAGTATCATAGTAAATTCACGTAAATCACAATCCATAATTCGAACTTAAATAAGTGTCGGCATGAAACAATAAACTAAGGGTACAAAGGACGTAGATAACGGAATTAGTGTATTTAAACAAATTAACAGGTAATAAATATTTCATCATTTGCTGATAAGTTTTAACAGGTAAATACAATTAATTGGGTTTTTTTTTATAATTAGATAATATTAACTATACCACACGGATTATAAAAGCAAAACAAAAACAATCCAATTAGAAATCATCTACGACTTTTATTGACACTTGCAATTTAATGTTATTAACAGACAATTATTCAAGAGAAGAATAATTTTCAGAACAATATGTGGCCCATAAATACTGTGGAAATTATTTATTTAATTTAATTGTGATGGCAGATAAAACGTGTACAACAAAACTGGGTTTCGATCTATCAACGAATGCAAGAAATGACCGATGCAGAAAATACTAAATGCACAAACTATTATAACTAAAACAAATTTATTCGTAACAAAATTCATAAAATAAACAAATACATGCATTAAAGAGAAATTTAGTCCCTAAACATCCATCATACAGTATTACGAGAAAGCCTTAAAACAAATAGATAAATTTTAGACTTAAAAATATACGTATAACACACATAAATGAAACATTACTTGAGCGCTCATAAACATGTTTAAGCATACTACATACTTTATGCGACTATCCTAAGCCCAAAGCCTGTATTGAAGTGTTTTTTCGTCGTGTCTGTGATTTTATAATTAAGTGTGAATGAGACCGCTGTTCTATTATTTGATTTGCTTCTTATTCTGTCATCTCAAACCTTTCACGACTTTTAGTATGGTGTGGATTTTTCTCATTGTTTCCTCAAGCATTTGTTTAATACATAATATTTACAATTAACAGTGACTATTGATAAATGAGGATATAGCACTAAATCTTGAATGTTTGTTAATGAAGACAGTGTAAACAAACGAAATTGTATACGATTAACTCTTCGGGAAAAAATATAGTGTTATAAAGTGAAAAATTATTTGAAAATTGCGTTGTAAAGGATGTACACTATTAAAATTGTTTAAATAAAAACGAATAAATATTTATAAAATTGAGTTGATAATTGACGATTTAAATTAAAACAAATGTTTTGTTAACGATGTATATTTTAACATATATTTAAAAAATGAAGTCAATTTTGAACATTCTTCTTGAAAATTATTTAAAATCGAAGAAATATCTTACAGTTTTCGTGTTGTCTCTTCTTTGAAACAGGAACAACCGAGGAATTGAACAAATTTTAATTTCTCTTAAGACTGGTTAAAGTTAGCACATAAAGTATTGGGAACAATTTAAATTTTGACATCATGTTTTAAAAATTTCCGAATTATCTCGTCTTGTCAAGAGGGCCTTGCCTTTCAGTTGCACAAACTTGAATGTCCATCACCCAAAGATATATGTAATTTTTGCTAAGTTTAGATTAACTAATAATAGTTTGGTCCAGGTTTGATTAAAATTTGCACATTAGTAACTAAGAGGAAGGTTTTTAAATTTTCATAAAATAACGTAATTATATTACCTTTGATGAGGATGTCTTCCTTCAATTGATCAAACTTGAATCCCCTTTACCCGAAGATATCTTGACCAAATTTGATTCATATTGACCTAGTTCTGGAAAGGACAATACGACTACAAGGACACAAACATTTTGCTAGGAAAAGCTCACTTGAGCCTTTGGCTCATGTGAGCTTAAACATTCCTGTTAAAAATAAAATGTCATCAGTTACACCAAGGTATAAAATTTACTAAGCCAAATGCGGATTTTGTCAATCAAGATCATCAATGGGGCTAAAAAACAAATCATATTTGTCAATAGATCTCGTTATTAAGGTTAAACACAAATCTTACAAACAAGCTCGGTGTACCAGTATAACGCATCGTGTCCCGTTCACTTAATTTGCCGTTAAATAAAATGCATATAGATATAATTAAATATACTCTAAATAAAACATAACTCCTTTAAACAATATACATAATGTGCCTTCAGAGGCAAAAGTAAGAACATGTCTAGTACAGTCCAAAGAATTGCCAACGTCTGTTTTTAATTTGATATACCATATTAAACTGTGAGGTTACATACAAGTTCACATTGTATGAAAATTGTTGACAGTTTTATTCAATAAGTAGAAACCGATAGTATGTATTATTTATATTCATAAATACGGGAATATACAAATGTACATTGATAGAACTAATGTTTTCATTGCAGCCAAACATCGTTGTGCCTATTTAAGCATGTGGATCGACGCCAAATATAAATGGCATCCTCTTACAAGTTGTCCCAATTCGTACAGGTTTTTTGAGTATAGATAATTCAGACAATTTAAAAGTTATATTTTTCGACTTCAATTTAACACACACACACACACAAAAGTTTCTACTAAATAAAAAAAGACTCCGTCTTTTTCAACCGATTTTAGAAATTTCGTCGTTTTCCTTCAATTAACAATATAAATTTTAAAACATTTTCTTTTCCTTTAAAAATTATAAGTGTAGATTGTTTACAACTAAATTTGTTAAAACAAATCCACAATTAATAACACTATATTTGTAAAGAAAATCTCCGTCTTTCGAAAAAAAAAATTACCTCGTGTACAACCTGTTTTCTTTTAAATAGTCTTTTTCCTTCAATTATCAATAACATTTTCTTCGTTCAATGTGCAATATGTTTTCCAAATTTCTTTCGTTTTTCTTTAAAAATTTTAAAAGTGTACATCGTTTACAACACAGTTTTTAAATAATTCTTCAATTTACAACACGATTTTTTTCAATTCCTGGTTTTCGATATCAAATAACACAAAATTACTTAATTTACAACCAAATTTTCAACAATTTCTTCGATTGTTTATAATTTTCATTAAGAATTTTCAAAATTTTCTTCATTAAAAAAAATGTTAAAAATATACATCGTTAACAAAACATTTAAAAAAAATAAAATCGTCAATTTACAACACAATTTTAAAATATTTCTTCAATTTCCAGCACTATTTCGTTTTAATTCTTCGTTTCGATATAAAACAACAAAAAATTGCTTAATATACAACCAAAATTTAAACAATATCTTCGCTTCTGGCAATTTACAATAATTATTTTCAATTCTTCGTTTCTCTTTAAAAAAACAGTCAAAGTATATAAAATACCAAACTGAATCCAACCATGGTTTTTATTTGGCTCGGGTTACTCTCTTTCTCTTTTTGTTTTTTTTTTTGTTTTTGTGTTGCGCTGTATATGTTTGTCCATATCCGGACTTGTAAGTGTCCCTTTACTTTCGGCTCTTGTTGTTCAGTCGGTTTCCTTTGCCTTTTTTCTTAATATACAACCAATTTCCAACGAAGTCTTCGCTTCTATCAATTTACAATAATTTTTTTTTTAAATTCTTCGTTTCTCTTTAAAAAAGTCAAATTATACATCGTTTACAAAACACACAATTTACAACACAATTTTTAAATACCGGTATTTCCTAATTTTTCTTTAAACGTTAAAAGTTGACATCGTTTACAACTAAAATTTGAAATAATTCCTCAATTTACAACATTATTGGAAACAAAATTTTTCCTTTTCGGTATTAAATAACAAAAGAATTACTTCACACAATTTTCAACAATAACTCCGATTTTCTTCAATTTTCAATAAAAATTTCCAATATTTTATTCGTTTTTCTTAAAAAATGTTAAATATTTGCATGCTGTACAGTACAATTGTTTTTAATTCGCCAATTTACAACATTATTTTAAACAAAATTCCCCGTTTTCAATATCAAATATCAAAACAGTACTTCATATACAACACAATTTTCAACAATTTCTTCGATTTTCTGTAACTTTTAATAAAAATTTCCAAATAGTCTTCATAAAATGTTGAAATATACATCATTGACAATACATTTTTTTAAATCGTCAATTTACAACATCATTCCAAAATATTTCTTCGTTTTATTTAAACAATTTTAATAGTGTACATCGTTTACAACACAATTTTCAAATAATTTTTCAATTTATAACACTCTTTTTTTTCTCGAAAAGTTAATCGTATAAAATTTAACATTAACTGTTGACAGAGCATGATACTTAACAACAGTATTGATTGCATATGCTGATACAATTGACGTTTGAAGAAATATGTTTGTGCCTCTACACTTAAAGTCGTCATATGTGATCGTTAATGTTTAAGTATCGTAACGGTTGTCGCTTATTCGTTGTTTTTTTTCAGTCTGGACTCCGTTTGTCTACACTGTCTTCATTAACAAACATTCAAGATTTAGTGCTATATCCTCGTTTATCAAAATACAGGGTTAACTGTAAATATGATGTATTAAACAAATGCGTGAGGAAACAATGAGGAAAATCCACACCATACGATAATCGTGAAAGATTTGGGATGACAGAATAAGAAGCAAATCAAATAATAGAACAGCGGTCTCATTTACACTTAACCAATAAACGAAATTATAAATCTCAGAGACGCGGAGCTTAGGATAGTCGCATAAAGTATGTAGTATGCTTAAACATGTTTATCAGCGCTCAAGTAATTTTTCATTAAATGTGTGTTATTCATATATTTTTAAGTCGAAAATTTATCTGTTTGTTTTAAGGCTTTCTCGTCACACTGTATGATCGATGTTTTTGGGACTAAATTTCTCTTTAATGTATGTATTTGTTTATTTTATGAATTTTGTTATGAATAAAGTTGTTTTAGTTATAATAGTTTGTGCATTTAGTATTATCTGCATCGGTCATTACTTACTTTTTTTGACAGATCCAACTCGAAACCCAGTTTTGTTGTACACGTTTTTTCTGCCATCACAATTAAATTAAATAATTTCCACAGTATTTATGGGCCACATATTGTTCTGAAAATTATTCTTCTCTTGGATAATTGTCTGTTAATAACATTAAACAATAGCCCTTGATAAAAACTCTCAAGAAAATAATAGAGAGCTCAGTTTTCCGGCAGAGAAAGCAGCTCTTGTCTGTTGCAACACACCAGTCGTGCCGTTGGCAGTCAGTATAGGGTAAGCCAAGTCCAATAAAGGAAGATACTTAAAAAACTCTACGACAAACCTACATCTGTCCTCATATGAGAGACAGAAATCTCGTATTTGTCATTAGGTCTACCCTGCAATTTAATCAATGCAGTTTTCGCGTTAGTCGAATAGTCGAATAGTTCGATATAGGAAATTGCGGTATTCTACACAATATCTAGTGTAACTTATGAGTAGAGAAAGCGGGAAGATTGTGATGCACATGAAAGGAAAGTTGGCAAATGGAAAGTTGAATTCATCACGTTCGCCTTAGAGTTTAGTAGAAAATCCTCCTTGAGTGTTGATTTTGACCTATAAATCCAAATAATAAGCGAACCTATTAGCGTCTTTTGTGTCCCTAATCTGGTGCTCCTGTTTGTTGTTTTTTAACGTTTGGTAGGCGGCCTTCAGCTGGGGTGACCGGTCTTTGCTCTTAAGTCTGACCCAGAAATGATGATGAGTTGAGTTGTCAAATGCGTATTAGGTGGAGACATCATTTTACTGGTTCTTTGGTCATGCTCATTCAGCAATAAGAAGCAACATGTTGTACAAAAAAATCATAGCACTAAATTACTTAATCAACAATGAGGAACATCGGGATATTAATTTGATGTATAATACACAATGATATGGACTTACCCCAAGCTTCCGTGGCTTCAATTGATGTAGTACTGCTTCAAAGTATCAATTCATTTGGCGTGAAATAAGTAATGGAATATCTGCTTATTTTTGTGTCTAATATTAGATACATTTCCGTTCAAACATGACACTTTTTGATAACCAAAGTGTGTCTTAATTTCAATATGCTGCCTTGTTGGCTAAGTTTGCTAAACGTATACTTTGAAGCCATTTCAGAAATTGTAACCATGAACGTTTTAACCGAGCTATTTGGTAGAATATGCTTTCGGTCTTACATAATTGTACAAAAACAGGAAAGTTTTGGTATGAAACAATTGTCACTCCAATCAAGATGTGTATCTTAAACAGCTGTCTTGATTCAATCTGAAAGTCGGAGGTGTTTTTGAGATTGGATAAACTGTACAATTCAGTTACCAACTGTAAACCAATGCTCTACCTTCTCCTTGTTTTCGAACTTCTACCTCTCGCAAGGTGTTTGAGCAGATGTAGAACCGAAGGTAGAAATAAAACAAACGCAAATTATAACGTAAATTTGCTTAAAAGATTCAAGAATTATAGGACACAACTGTCACCTTTATGTTGACGATACTATGCAGCCAGTTTTATATAAACGAGAAAATATTTTTATACCTTTTATTTTTTAATTCTTGTATTATTTAATTGTGTTAATATTGTGTTCAAATCTCCTCAAAATATATAGTACTGATGTTGTTATTCGTGTATTTTTTTATTATTTTTATTTTATTAAGTTGAAAAAAATCCCGATATCGAAGTGTGATATTTTCTATCGTACATTTATTAAAATAAATGCCCTTCTTAAGGCTTGATCAAACAACTTTAAAAGCTACAGCTTTCTTGTTAATTTTACTTCGTTTTTAACTCTAAATCAATTCAATGCTTAAAATCTACTTTGCATGCAATATATCCTTCTTATGAACCTATTTAAAGTTTGATAGATTTCGCTCAAACACTAACAACCTTTACAGCAGTTTTTTGTCTGTAAGAAAAATAGCAAAGAAAACCTACCGAACTACTATAGCCAAAAGTCAAGGACAATTACATATCCGGATATAGACAAAGGGAACACAAAACCAAAAACATAAAAAACATACAGAGAGTAACCCGAACCCAATAAAAACCATGGGTGCACTCTGGTGCTCCGAACGAGTTAGCAGTGCCTGCCTCATTGGACACCGTCGAGTTACTCATTGTCATGTCTAGGGAAAAGTCAAATCTAGGAATAGGAAACACTACTTATGACTCAGCGAAAATGTCAGATCGTATTTGAGACTTTGATTTCCCATAACGATCAATTAACTTATGGTGACGACCATAGAACTTCTGGAGAGATAACATCAACCTAGGTACAACAAACCCTTGTTTGAGTAGTTTAGTAGTCAACAGCAGTGATTGGTCTAGAAAATCGGAATACCGATCGCATGATCTATAGAATAACGTATAAGTTGTGAAATGTACACACCATACGCTGGACCTGATGGAATGTTGCTGTCGATGTACGGGAAGGTGACAATTGGAAAGTTGAAGTCATCACGTTTGTCATAGAGTCTAGTTTGTAGTTTTTCTGAGTTTATATCTAGAAGTAGGTCTAAGTAAGAGGCTGACCGTAGAGTATTTGCGGTGTCTTTAACTTCAAGCTCGCTAGGGTAAATTGAATGTAAATAGTCACCAAATTTAGAATTGTTGAGTGAGATACAATCATATAGGTTTCATTAATGGTTGAATCTGATTGAATTCATAGTTTTGTTCGTGTAAATTTAACTTGAATTTCTTCTTGGTCGTGCATAATTATAGAGATTTGTTTTTGCTTTATAGTTGAAAGAACATAGTGTTTAGAATTGCATTAGAAGCATTCTCGTACTAAAATATTTCTCAAACACTATTGTCTAGTTTATTTGCTTTTTACTGATTTTCTTTATTAAAAATACATTATTATCCAGCTAAGCAGATGTTTCATTGAATGCCTGCAAATAATTAACCTGTAAATTTTTACAAATTTTTGTTAGCGACGATCTTGTTGTATTAATTTTATTTATATGATTGTTGATATTTTCCCTCATATAGTTAAATATATGCTTAAAATATGTTTGTCCGTCCTTTAAACAACTCCTCTTAAGTTCAGATCACTTTACAAAACATTCTTCATAGTTAAATAGCCATACATTTCAGAATACACTTATATTCTTCACCTATATTTATATGAATATGTTTTAAGACTGTAGTAACCGGTTTTGTCAAATGGAATGGCCATGACAATCTGTTCTATTTTTGTATGAATTTGTATGTTAATTGTTCGTCAAATTTATTACTGTGTTTGACTTAAATAAACCGTTTTAATTTACAATGTCTAGATTATTTATCAGAAGTGGGCTAATTTTATCAGTTGACTTCTGAACAAAATATATGCAATCAATATTGAATATAAAGTTCATTATACGAGGTTATTCTTCTTAAAACTTAAAATGAAATGAAATGAAATTCTACAGCAGTTTTTTTTTGTCTGTAAGATTTTGTGATCATTATTTGTTAACTTTCATATTTATTTAGCTTTATTTACCTTGAGCATCCCATTTAATTTAAAGTTTTAAGTAATTTTAATTGTAAGTAAGTTATATATGATTTCGAACATTACGATGATTAAAAGTTTGTATTGGTTATATGTTATTTACTATAGTAAACACAATATTAAGCTTAATGCTCTGTGTTTAAAAATATTGATGCTTTATTATTCTCATTTTTTTATAATTGCCTTGAATTCAATACTATTATTTAGTGGTTTATTGACAAATAGTAATAAAAGTTTTGTTTGTCATACAGGATTAACTTTTTCACAAGACTATAAACTTAATCCCCTCGGCATGTTGAATTTACAGTACTGTGACCACTGTTGTTAAATAGAGTGTGCGAAATTTTAAATACCCCCAATGATTGACAGAAGCTATATAAAGAAAACTCAAATACACGTTTTAAATTTGAAATCAACAGATGAATTTATGTCAGGGCACGTATACAGGACAAACACAAAAGTTATCATACAATCTTCAACATTAAAGACCGAAAAAATACCTCCTACCCTGCTGTATTAGTATGTGTTTTTGAAAAGGCAGATTTTTTATATTACTTGTTTATTTTTACATGTTTTATACAATATTGTCTAGTTATTTACCGTGAAATGGTTAAAATGGAGAATGTATCAATAAATCACTATTAAACTTGGAAGGATAGTAACTACCATTATGAGTCCTTATTTTATAGTTTGCTTCAATCATATTGATGATCTAAGGAATATTTGTTTCATGTGTTTTATTTCAATTAATAGTTTTGTTCATGTTCATTTGGGGTATAATAGTCGATGGTCATTTGATTGATAGTATTTATCTTTCAATTTGGTATTACATTGTGTGATGGTCTTTTATTCCTGTGATTTCTGTTAAGTTTTCACTTTTGAAGAATGTATATTATGTAAATATTTTACATAAATCCAAAAGAAATCCAGCATTATTCCAATGGTGCTTTTTACAATGTTATGTTTATTGTTGAAAATCTTTTTTTATTAACTTTTATCATTTTATTGATCATGTAGTTATTTCCTTTTTTATGAAAGTATTATTTTAATATAAAACTGTTATAACAACAGTTTTAATGGCTAACTATAAAGGACGTAAACAATTGACAGTTTTAATGGTATAGAACATCAACCATTTAATAAGTGGTCAATTGAATCAAGTGACTCGTGAGATTTAAATAATTGCCACCTGTATCACCCAACAATGATTTACATTGTATAGTTAATTGTAAGACATTTATCTTGATAAATAGGCACAGTAGAAATTTATAATGCTTATATTAGTTGTAACTGATAGGTCAGAAAGGTGAAAAGAGAAATTGGCGAAAACTTTTAATGTTATTCATAAGTCAGAAAGGGAAAAGAGGGAAAGCAACGCAACTATTTAATGTTAATCATAGGTCAGAAAAGTGAAAAGGAGAGTGGCGGAAATGTCTTAGGTGACTGATATGGTTGAAAAGGTAAAAAAGGGAAAGCAGCACACTTTTGAGTCTTTAAATCTATTATTTTGTAATTTAATATTTATTACAAACAATCTAAATAATGGTTCACTGCTGTTACCTTTATGCAGTTTATATGGATTATTTGTTTTCTTTTAGAATAGTATGTTATTAGAAAGATAATTACTTAATAAATGTAGACTTTAGATATATCTTTTCTGTAGTTTGCCTTTTGTGATATTGGGTTTATCCATCATACATTTTTCATAGCAAGGCCAATGAGATAATATTCCTTGATCAGCTTCAGTTATATCTTGAATGTTGTTCAGATATATATTATGCTAGAAATGTAGCATTTAAAAATCAAGTTTAAATCATAGGGTTGGATAGGTTTATCTAAATTAAAAACGCAAAACAAATCAGAACTGAAGTTTACAAACATTTATTCCTGCAACTGTGCAAATTGTCTGGATTGTTTAATGTGTTGTTGTAAGGATAACAAGTACTGTCATTGACGTGTTGCTAGTGATATTCCTTTTATTGTAGGTTTATTCTTTATGAAATGACGAATGTCGATAGTTACTTTCAGTGGAATTTTGAAAACGGTGAAATAATATTTATTTGGTAACTCAAACGACTTGATATAAGAACATTGAATTGAATTCCATTCCACTCTTGAATAGTTTTGTGTGTATTTGCATGCAATCACTTTTTCCCAAGTGTGTCCTTTCATAACGGTAAATATTGCTTGTAACTCCAAAGGTGGACACTGCTAATCCCATGAAAATGATAAACCTGTCCATTTAATAATGTTAATATGACCACTATACTCCGGTACACTGATTCCATACTATAAGCTAGATCGGAATGTACGTTCATACTCTCTAGAGAATTAAGACGAGTTACTGAGGCCATTTACGTCTTGGTTTATATTTTAACAGTAACTGTTGTTAGTTGAAAAGCTTAACACATTATTACATTATATAAAGATAAAAAAGACTGTTAAACTGGTATCAGACAAAATAGCAAATATTTTTTGGTATTGAATTACCTTACGGGGTTTTTAAATTTTTGAGGAAGATATCGGGTTACCTTTAAGGGTTTCAATGCAATCTCATATTACCCATGGCGGTTTTAATTACCATCACACTCACTCAAATTACCTTATATTTTAACACATAACATCACAAAATTCTGTCAATATCATTTAAAGGGTCGTGGGAGAGAACACAACATAGTACAAGCACAGATGCTACTAGTAATACGAAACTTCTCATGAATAACAGCTCTCAAAAACCAATTATTACTAAATCAATCTTAATACATCTCAAATTAATCTAGTCAATGTAATAAATTTTACTTAATCTAGTTAGTTGTCCAATATAAAAAGTCTGTAGCTTTGTAGCTTTTACACTTCCTTACCTTAACCGGTCCCCAGACCCCTCGCCGTAACAAAGTGTACCATACAATCTGTAATCCTGCATGAACAAAATTTAACTTTAAATTGAAACATGAAAAGGAAAATACATTCAAATATATAAACATAATATAACAATTCTTACAGTAACTGAAATCATATACGCATTGAAAGTAACTTAAAGTTGTATGTTCGTGCTGTTACAGTTACATCGATGTCAAAGTGGCACAATTTCCTATGAAGTTTTATTGATTGGATACATTCGCAATAAAAAAGGATGTCATTATCACAATTATTCAACATATTTGTTTTTTTTAATTCTTTTTTATAGGCACTCGTAAGAAATTAGAAAATATTAATAATTAAAAGTTACTTAAATCTTAAACGCTAAAATCCTAAATTGCACCTTAGTATACATATCAAATAAGTTAATGAACTAAAGTCAACGTCATCTGACAGTTACTCGGATTAAATGAAACAATTAACGAGACATGCATAATGTTACAGCCAAATAGTTCATACAATGGGCATATAATAGAGTATATAAAGATTCGTCTACTATTTATCATCGGTGTGTCCAACTGGGATTGGATCTTCGAGCCTTATAGCGAGCAGAGTGTGCTTGACAATGGTTTCCAGGTCGGGAGTTTTCAAGTTTCATCTGTTTACATTGTTCTAGAGAATTATTTTTATAATATCAATTTTTAAGTTGTATCTAAGATTTTTTCTATCTAAATGATGAAAAAATTAAGATCAAACAGATATGTTTCTTTACCGCCACGGTACAGTGATCAGCATTGAATGTGTAAAGAAATGGAATTAAGCATTGCATATTTAATATATATTTATAAATGTATTTTTAAGAAATTCAAAGCCCCATTTGTGAAAACATTGTACAGCAGAAGTTATATACTTACATTATTTAGATAATTTCATTATGAACTTCAATTCGTCAAAGGGACGACATAGATATCTAGACCCTTTACAACAAGCTGCAGATATCAACAGTGCCTTTTTGAAATTAACAGCCCAATCGTACATTACATATGTATCAATAAGAAATAGGGAGAGACAAACAAAGTGTTAGAATTTTATTTTTAGCTTCGATTGAAGATCAAACAATTGTTAATGTCATAAACAGTTTGACTGTAAAGTTTTTTCTTTAACAAACTTGAAACAAATTAGAGGTTTGTTTCAATTGTTGATGTCATATTTTAAACACGAAATGGTTTTTGCAATACCTCACAGTTTAGTATACCTATAACGCATACCGACCATTAACGTGGTTTCCTTAAAGACGAAATGGATTTTCCACTTTAGTACACCTCTAACACATCCCGACCTTTAACCAGGTTTCAATAACATACACCACTCCTTCGTTACCAATTACCAACCTTTAGCCTCCACTTTATCCTATTCCACCTTACGCATACACATCCCTGACTCAATTGAAATCGACAAGCTTACCCCTTGTTTCTCTCCTACGACTTTACTTTAAAATATTCCACTTTTTTTCTCTGCACTTATACCCTTCAACGTACATAATATACCTTGAACCTTTAAACACCACATAATCCCTTGCCCATAACATCTCAACCCTCCCCTCAACTACCCTATTAAGGACCTAAAATGCCATGAACCCTTGCTACAGGGTATCATTTTTCCAAACGGCGCCTAAGGAAAATGGTGGGAAAACCCGTACAGCCCTGCAATAAGCTCATATTAACAGAAAATGAATTATATGAACGTCCCCACCATCTGAATATATTATTATAAAGACAACTTCTATTTCATTGCTAGAGGTAAGATTACTGTGACTTTGTTTCAAAATATGCATTTACAAATCACATTAAAGAAAACTATACAGCGCATGTTGTATCCCAGATGTATTCTATGGTGCTTAAGATATTAATTTTATGTATTATATCGTACTTAAGGGGTCATCCATAATTGTCAACATTTTTCACAAGTTTGCAAAGAGCACTCTTTTTGAAAAAACCCTCCCTCCCTCCAAAAGAGTATGTCAACATTTTTTGCAAGTCTGCACATCCACATTATCGGAAGTTTAAAGAACGTACCGAAAAAATGTTGAAATTGAAACCCCCTCCCCCTATAGTGCTTTTTGCAAACTCGTGAAAAATGTTGACAATTATGGATGACCCCTAAGATATTATTTTTTTAAATATCTACTTAATATAATATTGGAAACAAAACAAAAACATAAGTAAATTAAAAACATTGTCGACAACTATCACTATTTCTAAACAAGATTGTATGACAGGCAAAATTGACTGTTTCTCGGTAAATTAAATTGTAATCACCAACTTATTATTCGTTCTGGAACAATGAATCCTTTTTTTTTGCTGAAATTGAGATGGATTTTTTTTTCAAATTGTGTAATCATTCGATGAAAAATCATGGATGATAGAGAATGATCAATAGAAGTAAAGGTAATTATTATATTTTATTGACATATATTGGCTTCGTCTAGGTGATATTTTTTTTTCTTAATGTGATAATCTACCCTAACACCCTCGTTCAAAGGCAGTGTGGTTTTTATTATACTGAATGTCTATTATCTAAAGAAGAACGTGAACTACCATATAGATACTGAACTGAATTATATTTTAATGGCATATGCTTGTGTGTCTTCTAGTTGTTTTTTCCAAATATAATTGCCCATTTTTATGTGTTTGTTGTGTCTTTGACGTATAAGTAAATTTCATCTGATGCGGCTGATCATTTTCCAGGTTGGTAATTTTCGTTCTAAGCGGGTGATAATTTTTTTTATATCACTCGTAAACTTCGGCTGGAGCGAGTGATAATTGTATGATTCGGCAATCTCCGGTCTGAGAGGGTGTTCATTTGTTTTATATCACCCGTTGGGAGGAAAGCAAGAGGAATTAACACCCATTGCTATAATGGGCGGGGCTAAAAACTACAAATTGGGGTATTTATTGTGCAAGTACACTACACTCTTCAAAAATGTTACCAAGTATGGTCAGTGGTTTAGCCTTACATTGTAAGAGGACAACCCCAACATGATTGCTCCTTTGTCCTTTTTTCTCTTTTTAGCAGAAAACCGCTTGGAGTGCACCCACTAAATAATAATTGCACTGTGTGGTATGCAAGTTTCATTATCTTTACATGGTACAACAGCAAATTCAATTACTTTCATTGAAAGATATCACCAATTTGTTACCAAATCTTCTTCACTGAATGGTTTTAATTATTACCCCTAAAGATTCTCAAAAAATTACTTCATCCAATCCTTCACTGTTTTACTTCTTGTAGTGTTGTTGAGATACAAATTAAGAGAATTCAATTTTAATTTACCGGACTGAGTGTTTTTGAAGAAGACATTTCTATAATGTGGTATAATAATCAGTGTTTTTTATTTCTGCACAGATTTAATCTTGTAAAAACGTCGGTTTTTTCATTAAGATAGATATAAATAATCAAAATATAATATAGATATCAAAATTTCCAATACCTTTTTTTTCTTTCTTTCTTTTTTTTTTGGGGGGGGGGTATTTTTTTTAAGTTGTTTTTTAATGATACATTATATCATAAGAACCTAACTACAGTCGATTACAACGAACAATCCGCCTCCAAAGCCTTATAAAATCGATATATATTTCGAATATTTCCTCTAATCATATTATGAAGCAGACCAAAACTATTGCGAATAAGAGACAATACAAGACCTGCACTTACATAAAAATCAATTAACTGTACTTAATGGTTTGAAGTGTTATTAACTGCCATATAAAGTTAAGGTTAAATTAAAATTTCCTTTAACAGCATACTGGTAAATATTGAGTTATCTACACTTAATACATTCATTGTGCAATCTCTAGAATTTATATTTTCTGTCAGCATGAGCTATACGAAAAATCATTTGAAATGTTTAAGAACCTTAATTATTTTACACAGATATCAGCCCGGGACTCCCATATCAATCCCGAGAGCTTACTCGAGGGCTGATATCAGGGCAGATATGGAAAATTACATACCATTATCTGTTTATCACATATTTGATAACCACTAGTCAACCTTTTATCCGAATTAAAAAGTACTTGAAAACCGTTAAATATTTTTAAAAAAGTAATAAAACACGAAAACATATGCCAAACTCTAAATAGATCAATATCATAGGTTTAGAAAAAAGCAAGTATTAATCATTGATGTGTCTCTCAGTAAAAACTCGTTGTTTTTTTCGTTTGGTATTTTCATACTATCAAAAAATGTAGACGTTTCTTTTCTGCAGTGACAGCAACAAAAATGTCATCCGTCATTTTGTTAGTTGAAGTTCGTCTGCTATGTTGACATATGAGCGGAAGTTCAAAATGAAAGCGGAAGCTAAAAACCGATATCAGCCACCGGGGCTAATATCGATATTAAACCCGAGGGCTAATATCGTTCCCTCACTTCCGGTCATATCAAATACGCAAAATGTTCATATTACTACCAAATATGCTATAAAGATTGAAACTATAATGATAATACTGCAGATGTAAGACATCCTAGAAGGTCCACGATGGGTACTAGAGTAGGTAAACGTTACATCGATAAAAGAGTATATTTTGACCGAGTTTGAACTACTAACAACCGTCCGATTGATATCATTATCATCATCAGCGATCAGTCAGCAATGAGTCAGCGACCATCAATCACTTCGTCACCAATTAGTTATCAATCTGTTAAAGTGTTTACGGGTGAAAATACTGTAATACATATCACATTGTCACTTAATTTGTCGTCAGTAATTAGTAATAATTTAGTTGCAATAGAAACGCATAGTATTTTGGAATGCATGCATTAAATTTCAAAAACTCCCCGGATGTTACGATTTAAGAGGTGGGATTACCTCAATACAGGAGATTTACTTTAATTGCTTTATGTTTGCTAATTATCAAAGAAGTACCACTCGTTGGACAGTAAGCACTCAATCAAGCAACCAAGCAATATTCAATACAACAATGTTTGATAATCATAAACGAATTACTTCTCGTTGGCCAGTAAGCACTCAATCAAGCAATCAAGCAATATTCAATACAACAATGTTTGATAATTATAAACGAATTACTTCTCGTTGGACAGTAAGCACTCAATCAAGCAATCAAGCAATATTCAATACAACAATGTTTGATAATTATAAACGAAATACTTCTCGTTGGACAGTAAGCACTCAATCAAGCAATATTCAATACAACAATGTTTGATAATTATAAACGAATTACTTCTCGTTGGACAGTAAGCACTCATAATCAAGCAATATTCAATACAACAATGTTTGATAATTATAAACGAAATACTTCTCGTTGGACAGTAAGCACTCATAATCAAGCAATATTCAATACAACAATGTTTGATAATTATAAACGAAATACTTCTCGTTGGACAGTAAGCACTCAATCAAGCAATATTCAATACAACAATGTTTGATAATTATAAACGAATTACTTCTCGTTGGACAGTAAGCACTCAATCAAGCAATCAAGCAATATTCAATACAACAATGTTTGATAATTATAAACGAAATACTTCTCGTTGGACAGTAAGCACTCAATCAAGCAATATTCAATACAACAATGTTTGATAATTATAAACGAATTACTTCTCGTTGGACAGTAAGCACTCATAATCAAGCAATATTCAATACAACAATGTTTGATAATTATAAACGAAATACTTCTCGTTGGACAGTAAGCACTCATAATCAAGCAATATTCAATACAACAATGTTTGATAATTATAAACGAAATACTTCTCGTTGGACAGTAAGCACTCAATCAAGCAATATTCAATACAACAATGTTTGATAATTATAAACGAAATACTTCTCGTTGGACAGTAAGCACTCATAATCAAGCAATATTCAATACAACAATGTTTGATAATTATAAACGAAATACTTCTCGTTGGACAGTAAGCACTCAATCAAGCAATATTCAATACAACATTGTTTGATAATTATAAACGAAATACTTCTCGTTGGACAGTAAGCACTCAATCAAGCAATATTCAATACAACAATGTTTGATAATTATAAACGAAATACTTCTCGTTGGACAGTAAGCACTCAATCAAGCAATATTCAATCCAACAATGTTTGATAATAATAAACGAATTACTTCTCGTTGGACAGTAAGCATTTAATCAAGCAATCAAGCAATATTCAATACAACAATGTTTGATAATTATAAACGAAATACTTCTCGTTGGACAGTAAGCACCCAATCAAGCAATATTCAATACAACAATGTTTGATAATTATAAACGAATAACTTCTCGCTGGACAGTAAGCATTTAATCAAGCAATCAAGCAATATTCAATACAACAATGTTTGATAATTATAAACGAAATACTTCTCGTTGGACAGTAAGCACCCAATCAAGCAATATTCAATACAACAATGTTTGATAATTATAAACGAATTACTTCTCGCTGGACAGTAAGCACTCAATCAAGCAATCAAGCAATTCTTCAATCCAACAATGTTTGATAATTATAAACGAATTACTTCTCGTTGGACAGTAAGCACTCAATCAAGCAATCAAGCAATATTCAATACAACAATGTTTGATAATTATAAACGAATTACTTCTCGTTGGACAGTAAGCATTCAATCAAGCAATCAAGCAATATTCAATACAACAATGTTTGATAATTATAAACGAAAATATTTCTCGTTGGACAGTAAGCACTCAATCAAGCAATCAAGCAATTCTTCAATCCAACAATGTTTGATAATTATCAACGAATTACTTCTCGTTGGACAGTAAGCATTCAATCAAGCAATCAAACAATATTCAATACAACAATGTTTGATAATTATAAACGAAAATACTTCTCTTTGGACAGTAAGCATTCAATCAAGCAATCAAGCAATATTCAATACAACAATGTTTGATAATTATAAACGAATTACTTCTCGTTGGACAGTAAGCATTCAATCAAGCAATCAAGCAATATTCAATACAACAATGTTTGATAATTATAAACGAAATACTTCTCGTTGGACAGTAAGCATTTAATCAAGCAATCAAACAATATTCAATACAACAATGTTTGATAATTATAAACGAAAATACTTCTCTTTGGACAGTAAGCATTCAATCAAGCAATCAAGCAATATTCAATACAACAATGTTTGATAATTATAAACGAATTACTTCTCGTTGGACAGTAAGCACGCAATCAAGCAATCAAGCAATATTCAATACAACAATGTTTGATAATTATAAACGAATTACTTCTCGTTGGACAGTAAGCATTCAATCAAGCAATCAAGCAATATTCAATACAACAATGTTTGATAATTATAAACGAACTACTTCTCGTTGGACAGTAAGCACTCAATCAAGCAATCAAGCAATATTCAATACAACAATGTTTGATAATTATAAACGAATTACTTCTCGTTGGACAGTAAGCATTCAATCAAGCAATCAAGCAATATTCAATACAACAATGTTTGATAATTATAAACGAAAATATTTCTCGTTGGACAGTAAGCACTCAATCAAGCAATCAAGCAATTCTTCAATCCAACAATGTTTGATAATTATAAACGAATTACTTCTCGTTGGACAGTAAGCACTCAATCAAGCAATCAAGCAATATTCAATACAACAATGTTTGATAATTATAAACGAAAATACTTCTCGTTGGACAGTAAGCACTCAATCAAGCAATCAAGCAATTCTTCAATCCAACAATGTTTGATAATTATAAACGAATTACTTCTCGTTGGACAGTAAGCATTCAATCAAGCAATCAAGCAATATTCAATACAACAATGTTTGATAATTATAAACGAAATACTTCTCGTTGGACAGTAAGCATTTAATCAAGCAATCAAACAATATTCAATACAACAATGTTTGATAATTATAAACGAAAATACTTCTCTTTGGACAGTAAGCATTCAATCAAGCAATCAAGCAATATTCAATACAACAATGTTTGATAATTATAAACGAAACTACTTCTCGTTGGACAGTAAGCATTCAATCAAGCAATCAAGCAATATTCAATACAACAATGTTTGATAATTATAAACGAAAATACTTCTCTTTGGACAGTAAGCATTCAATCAAGCAATCAAGCAATATTCAATACAACAATGTTTGATAATTATAAACGAAAATACTTCTCGTTGGACAGTAAGCATTCAATCAAGCAATCAAGCAATATTCAATACAACAATGTTTGATAATTATAAACGAAATACTTCTCGTTGGACAGTGAGCATTCAATCAAGCAATCAAGCAATATTCAATACAACAATGTTTGATAATTATAAACGAAAATACTTCTCGTTGGACAGTAAGCATTCAATCAAGCAATCAAGCAATATTCAATACAACAATGTTTGATAATTATAAACGAATTACTTCTCGTTGGACAGTAAGCACGCAATCAAGCAATATTCAATACAACAATGTTTGATAATTATAAACGAATAACTTCTCGTTGGACAGTAAGCACTCAATCAAGCAATCAAGCAATATTCAATACAACAATGTTTGATAATTATAAACGAAAATATTTCTCGTTGGACAGTAAGCACTCAATCAAGCAATCAAGCAATTCTTCAATCCAACAATGTTTGATAATTATAAACGAATTACTTCTCGTTGGACAGTAAGCATTCAATCAAGCAATCAAACAATATTCAATACAACAATGTTTGATAATTATAAACGAAAATACTTCTCTTTGGACAGTAAGCATTCAATCAAGCAATCAAGCAATATTCAATACAACAATGTTTGATAATTATAAACGAATTACTTCTCGTTGGACAGTAAGCATTCAATCAAGCAATCAAGCAATATTCAATACAACAATGTTTGATAATTATAAACGAAATACTTCTCGTTGGACAGTAAGCATTTAATCAAGCAATCAAACAATATTCAATACAACAATGTTTGATAATTATAAACGAAAATACTTCTCTTTGGACAGTAAGCATTCAATCAAGCAATCAAGCAATATTCAATACAACAATGTTTGATAATTATAAACGAATTACTTCTCGTTGGACAGTAAGCACGCAATCAAGCAATCAAGCAATATTCAATACAACAATGTTTGATAATTATAAACGAATTACTTCTCGTTGGACAGTAAGCATTCAATCAAGCAATCAAGCAATATTCAATACAACAATGTTTGATAATTATAAACGAACTACTTCTCGTTGGACAGTAAGCACTCAATCAAGCAATCAAGCAATATTCAATACAACAATGTTTGATAATTATAAACGAATTACTTCTCGTTGGACAGTAAGCATTCAATCAAGCAATCAAGCAATATTCAATACAACAATGTTTGATAATTATAAACGAAAATATTTCTCGTTGGACAGTAAGCACTCAATCAAGCAATCAAGCAATTCTTCAATCCAACAATGTTTGATAATTATAAACGAATTACTTCTCGTTGGACAGTAAGCACTCAATCAAGCAATCAAGCAATATTCAATACAACAATGTTTGATAATTATAAACGAAAATACTTCTCGTTGGACAGTAAGCACTCAATCAAGCAATCAAGCAATTCTTCAATCCAACAATGTTTGATAATTATAAACGAATTACTTCTCGTTGGACAGTAAGCATTCAATCAAGCAATCAAGCAATATTCAATACAACAATGTTTGATAATTATAAACGAAATACTTCTCGTTGGACAGTAAGCATTTAATCAAGCAATCAAACAATATTCAATACAACAATGTTTGATAATTATAAACGAAAATACTTCTCTTTGGACAGTAAGCATTCAATCAAGCAATCAAGCAATATTCAATACAACAATGTTTGATAATTATAAACGAAACTACTTCTCGTTGGACAGTAAGCATTCAATCAAGCAATCAAGCAATATTCAATACAACAATGTTTGATAATTATAAACGAAAATACTTCTCTTTGGACAGTAAGCATTCAATCAAGCAATCAAGCAATATTCAATACAACAATGTTTGATAATTATAAACGAAAATACTTCTCGTTGGACAGTAAGCATTCAATCAAGCAATCAAGCAATATTCAATACAACAATGTTTGATAATTATAAACGAAATACTTCTCGTTGGACAGTAAGCATTCAATCAAGCAATCAAGCAATATTCAATACAACAATGTTTGATAATTATAAACGAAAATACTTCTCGTTGGACAGTAAGCATTCAATCAAGCAATCAAGCAATATTCAATACAACAATGTTTGATAATTATAAACGAATTACTTCTCGTTGGACAGTAAGCACGCAATCAAGCAATATTCAATACAACAATGTTTGATAATTATAAACGAATAACTTCTCGTTGGACAGTAAGCACTCAATCAAGCAATCAAGCAATATTCAATACAACAATGTTTGATAATTATAAACGAAAATACTTCTCGTTGGACAGTAAGCATTCAATCAAGCAATCAAGCAATATTCAATACAACAATGTTTGATAATTATAAACGAAATACTTCTCGTTGGACAGTAAGCATTCAATCAAGCAATCAAGCAATATTCAATACAACAATGTTTGATAATTATAAACGAAATACTTCTCGTTGGACAGTAAGCACGCAATCAAGCAATCAAGCAATATTCAATACAACAATGTTTGATAATTATAAACGAAATACTTCTCGTTGGACAGTAAGCACGCAATCAAGCAATCAAGCAATATTCAATACAACAATGTTTGATAATTATAAACGAACTACTTCTCGTTGGACAGTAAGCACCCAATCAAGCAATATTCAATACAACAATGTTTGATAATTATAAACGAAATACTTCTCGTTGGACAGTAAGCACTCAATCAAGCAATCAAGCAATATTCAATACAACAATGTTTGATAATTATAAACGAAATACTTCTCGTTGGACAGTAAGCACTCAATCAAGCAATCAAGCAATATTCAATACAACAATGTTTGATAATTATAAACGAACTACTTCTCGTTGGACAGTAAGCACCCAATCAAGCAATATTCAATACAACAATGTTTGATAATTATAAACGAATTACTTCTCGTTGGACAGTAAGCACTCAATCAAGCAATCAAGCAATTCTTCAATCCAACAATGTTTGATAATTATAAACGAATTACTTCTCGTTGGACAGTAAGCACTCAATCAAGCAATCAAGCAATATTCAATACAACAATGTTTGATAATTATAAACGAACTACTTCTCGTTGGACAGTAAGCACTCAATCAAGCAATCAAGCAATTCTTCAATCCAACAATGTTTGATAATTATAAACGAATTACTTCTCGTTGGACAGTAAGCACTCAATCAAGCAATCAAGCAATTCTTCAATCCAACATTGTTTGATAATTATAAACGAATTACTTCTCGTTGGACAGTAAGCACTCAATCAAGCAATCAAGCAATTCTTCAATCCAACATTGTTTGATAATTATAAACGAATTACTTCTCGTTGGACAGTAAGCACTCAATCAAGCAATCAAGCAATTCTTCAATCCAACATTGTTTGATAATTATAAACGAATTACTTCTCGTTGGACAGTAAGCACTCAATCAAGCAATCAAGCAATATTCAATACAACAATGTTTGATAATTATAAACGAAATACTTCTCGTTGGACAGTAAGCACTCAATCAAGCAATCAAGCAATATTCAATACAACAATGTTTGATAATTATAAACGAAATACTTCTCGTTGGATAGTAAGCACTCAATCAAGCAATCAAGCAATTCTTCAATCCAACATTGTTTGATAATTATAAACGAATTACTTCTCGTTGGACAGTAAGCACTCAATCAAGCAATCAAGCAATATTCAATACAACAATGTTTGATAATTATAAACGAAATACTTCTCGTTGGACAGTAAGCACTCAATCAAGCAATCAAGCAATTCTTCAATCCAACATTGTTTGATAATTATAAACGAATTACTTCTCGTTGGACAGTAAGCACTCAATCAAGCAATCAAGCAATATTCAATACAACATTGTTTGATAATTATAAACGAAATACTTCTCGTTGGACAGTAAGCACTCAATCAAGCAATCAAGCAATTCTTCAATCCAACATTGTTTGATAATTATAAACGAATTACTTCTCGTTGGACAGTAAGCACTCAATCAAGCAATCAAGCAATATTCAATACAACAATGTTTGATAATTATAAACGAAATACTTCTCGTTGGACAGTAAGCACTCAATCAAGCAATCAAGCAATATTCAATACAACAATGTTTGATAATTATAAACGAATAACTTCTCGTTGGACAGTAAGCACTCAATCAAACAATCAAGCAATATTCAATACAACAATGTTTGATAATTATAAACGAATTACTTCTCGTTGGACAGTAAGCACTAAATCAAGCAATCAAGCCATATTCAATACAACAATGTTTGATAATTATAAACGAAATACTTCTCGTTAGACAGTAAGCACTCAATCAAGCAATCAAGCAATTCTTCAATCCAACAATGTTTGATAATTATAAACGAAATACTTCTCGTTGGACAGTAAGCACTCAATCAAGCAATCAAGCAATATTCAATACAACAATGTTTGATAATTATAAACGAATTACTTCTCGTTGGACAGTAAGCACTCAATCAAGCAATCAAGCAATATTCAATACAACAATGTTTGATAATTATAAACAAATTAATTCTCGTTGGACAGTAAGCACTCAATCAAGCAATCAAGCAATATTCAATACAACAATGTTTGATAATTATAAACGAATTACTTCTCGTTGGACAGTAAGCACTCAATCAAGCAATCAAGCAATTCTTCAATCCAACAATGTTTGATAATTATAAACGAATTACTTCTCGTTGGACAGTAAGCACGCAATCAAGCAATATTCAATACAACAATGTTTGATAATTATAAACGAATAACTTCTCGTTGGACAGTAAGCACTCAATCAAGCAATCAAGCAATATTCAATACAACAATGTTTGATAATTATAAACGAATTACTTCTCGTTGGACAGTAAGCACTCAATCAAGCAATCAAGCAATATTCAATACAACAATGTTTGATAATTATAAACGAATTACTTCTCGTTGGACAGTAAGCACTCAATCAAGCAACCAAGCAATATTCAATACAACAATGTTTGATAATTATAAACGAATTACTTCTCGTTGGACAGTAAGCACTCAATCAAGCAATCAAGCAATATTCAATACAACAATGTTTGATAATTATAAACGAATTACTTCTCGTTGGACAGTAAGCACTCAATCAAGCAATCAAGCAATTCTTCAATCCAACATTGTTTGATAATTATAAACGAAATACTTCTCGTTGGACAGTAAGCACTCAATCAAGCAATCAAGCAATATTCAATACAACAATGTTTGATAATTATAAACGAATAACTTCTCGTTGGACAGTAAGCACTCAATCAATCAATCAAGCAATATTCGATACAACAATGTTTGATAATTATAAACGAAATACTTCTCGTTGGACAGTAAGCACGCAATCAAGCAATATTCAATACAACAATGTTTGATAATTATAAACGAATAACTTCTCGTTGGACAGTAAGCACTCAATCAAGCAATCAAGCAATTCTGCAATCCAACATTGTTTGATAATTATAAACGAATTACTTCTCGTTGGACAGTAAGCACTCAATCAAGCAACCAAGCAATATTCAATACAACAATGTTTGATAATTATAAACGAATAACTTCTCGTTGGACAGTAAGCACTCAATCAAGCAATCAAGCAATTCTGCAATCCAACATTGTTTGATAATTATAAACGAATTACTTCTCGTTGGACAGTAAGCACTCAATCAAGCAATCAAGCAATATTCAATACAACAATGTTTGATAATTATAAACGAATTACTTCTCGTTGGACAGTAAGCACTCAATCAAGCAATATTCAATACAACAATGTTTGATAATTATAAACGAATTACTTCTCGTTGGACAGTAAGCACTCAATCAAACAATCAAGCAATATTCAATACAACAATGTTTGATAATTATAAACGAATAACTTCTCGTTGGACAGTAAGCACTCAATCAAGCAATCAAGCAATTCTGCAATCCAACATTGTTTGATAATTATAAACGAATTACTTCTCGTTGGACAGTAAGCACTCAATCAAGCAATCAAGCAATATTCAATACAACAATGTTTGATAATTATAAACGAATTACTTCTCGTTGGACAGTAAGCACTCAATCAAGCAATATTCAATACAACAATGTTTGATAATTATAAACGAATTACTTCTCGTTGGACAGTAAGCACTCAATCAAACAATCAAGCAATATTCAATACAACAATGTTTGATAATTATAAACGAAATACTTCTCGTTGGACAGTAAGCACTCAATCAAACAATCAAGCAATATTCAATACAACAATGTTTGATAATTATAAACGAATAACTTCTCGTTGGACAGTAAGCACTCAATCAAGCAATATTCAATACAACAATGTTTGATAATTATAAACGAAATACTTCTCGTTGGACAGTAAGCACTCAATCAAACAATCAAGCAATATTCAATACAACAATGTTTGATAATTATAAACGAAAATACTTCTCTTTGGACAGTAAGCATTCAATCAAGCAATCAAGCAATATTCAATACAACAATGTTTGATAATTATAAACTAATAACTTCTCGTTGGACAGTAAGCACTCAATCACTCAATCAAGCAATATTCAATACAACAATGTTTGATAATTATAAACTAATAACTTCTCGTTGGACAGTAAGCACTCAATCAAGCAATCAAGCAATATTCAATACAACAATGTTTGATAATTATAAACGAAATACTTCTCGTTGGACAGTAAGCACTCAATCAAGCAATCAAGCAATATTCAATACAACATTGTTTGATAATTATAAACGAATAACTTCTCGTTGGACAGTAAGCACTCAATCAAACAATCAAGCAATATTCAATACAACAATGTTTGATAATTATAAACTAATAACTTCTCGTTGGACAGTAAGCACTCAATCAAACAATCAAGCAATATTCAATACAACAATGTTTGATAATTATAAACTAATAACTTCTCGTTGGACAGTAAGCACTCAATCAAACAATCAAGCAATATTCAATACAACAATGTTTGATAATTATAAACTAATAACTTCTCGTTGGACAGTAAGCACTCAATCAAACAATCAAGCAATATTCAATACAACAATGTTTGATAATTACAAACTAATAACTTCTCGTTGGACAGTAAGCACTCAATCACTCAATCAAGCAATATTCAATACAACAATGTTTGATAATTATAAACTAATAACTTCTCGTTGGACAGTAAGCACTCAATCAAACAATCAAGCAATATTCAATACAACAATGTTTGATAATTATAAACTAATAACTTCTCGTTGGACAGTAAGCACTCAATCACTCAATCAAGCAATATTCAATACAACAATGTTTGATAATTATAAACTAATAACTTCTCGTTGGACAGTAAGCACTCAATCAAACAATCAAGCAATATTCAATACAACAATGTTTGATAATTATAAACTAATAACTTCTCGTTGGACAGTAAGCACTCAATCAAGCAATATTCAATACAACAATGTTTGATAATTATAAACTAATAACTTCTCGTTGGACAGTAAGCACTCAGTCAAGCAATCAAGCAGTTCTTCCTAAAGAAGCAAAATTGAACTATACTTCGGGTCTTGGTAATTTAAACGGTGACGAAGCAAAATGTTATGTTTTAATAGAGAGACCCTCGAAGTGATCTGAATTCATGTATTATATTATTATATTATTGTAGTTGCATTTACTCAATACACTAAAGTGATATGTTGGTTTTTTTCACTATATTGGACCTTCCATTTTTGTGCAAAATTATTTTAACCGGAGTATAATCCATCCCTTTCTTAGGGTTTTGTTTGTTTGTTTGTTTGTTTTGTTTCGTGTTGTTTATACTGTTTGTATCCAAATTTTGTTGTTGGGTTAGTTTTCCTTGATATTTTCTCTGATTGGCTGACTGACCGACTGATTGATTGATGATACATGTATTCTGTCCTATAGACATTTATACTAACCAACCATTTTCTTATTATGGTAAAGGTGCATGGTAGATATTCTTGTTCGAAAAAAAATCGTTTTGCAACTTATGTTTGTTGTTTGTTTGAATGGTTAATTACGCAACTTTCACCAATTTATCATATATTGAGGCGTCCAGTTTTTAGTGGTGGAGGTCGCCGGGGTACCCGTGGAAAACCATCGACCTTCAGCAGGAAAATTGGCAATCTATGTCAAGATTGGAAATCGAGTATTTCCTGCCCACAGTGATACTCGAACCCGCAACCACATTGTTGACAGTCCACGTGATCAATAGTAGATGACTAACTGTCTTAACAATTCGACCACCGAGACCGCTCAAATTAAATGTACATGTATATAGACTGCATTTAGTTGACGAAGATATCTGTTGGTAACAGCCGTAAGATTTTTTCGGTTATCAAGCTATTGAACCTGAACGTTAATCATGTGTCTATATTTACCAACGGGACAAACATTTTCCTTAAATGTGTGTTGTATCTTAATTTAAATACATAAATAATCTAACTTAAAGAAAATATTTCTTTTCGGTGTTTTGCGATACATTTTTGTTCTCGGATCAGGTTTTAAATAGATGTTGGTTCCCAGCTGAGCCTTCCGCTGATAAACCCTTATCTTTGCACATGTCAAAGACGGTTTGATAGCATATTGTTGCTTAATGTTTTGTACGAGAACTAGCTTGTATACCATTCCCGTACTGTGCGTAAAGAGTTATATCCATTTTTCACAGTTTTCGTCACGAATAAACTGAAACAACTGCGTGCCCGGGGGTTTAAAGATCAACAGTCGATAAAATTAGAACAAAAATTTAATTCATTAGATTTTATACCCCTGTATAAGTTACCATTCCGATATATATTATTATTTTTTATTTTTTGTTTTACGCGCGCAAGCTTCCAGAAAAAAAAACTTCAATCGTCATTTAAAAATATTTCGGTAATATATTTCACTATATAACTATATAGTGGAAAATTCAAGAGTTCAAAACATTAAAGTTTTACTTGTTTACGATTTAAAACAAGAAGAAACGGAAAACCACTAAGTGTGCATGTTGACAAAAAAATCGTCCACTAGTTGGTAAAAGTCACGTGACCAATGTAGTCACCTTAGACACCATTAATTAATGGTTTGCCGTTCAACAGTAAAGAGAAGACCTATATAATGAAATATTCAGGTAAGCCACAATAACTGTCTCAATTTCATTTCAATTTCAAATCGATGATGTCGAGGTTACATATACACTGCCATCTTTTTAAATTGTGTTATTTAAAATATTATATGGAATTTCGAACAAAACACAGCCAGAATGGAGTGAAAACAAGCCACAAAATTTTTCAGAAATTTGTTAATTTCTATATTTGATTAAAATATATATGAATTGTCCACCGCTTGGTTAATTTCTATATTTGATTATGATATGAATTGTCCACAGCTGACAAAAAATAACCTGTGTTATTTAATCGCTTTATGTCGATTTTTATGTCTAGTTTTGGTTCACCGATTCAATCAGCCGACTGTAGAACAAGCAGACCATATCGAATATTATTCTATTTAAAAAAAAACCACTTGACGATTGTTCAAGGTGAAACCGACTGTTGTATAATTTTCAGTTTTACTAGTTTTTACTAGTTTACTAGTCTTGGTTTAACTAGCGTGGGTTACGATTTGTGTTCACTGCATTGTTTTTGTTGTCACTGCTGTAAATTACCATGTATACATAAACCATTATAAGTGTATTACTGCCCCATACCGTCCTGAGCAAATTTAACATGTCTACATTTGGAAATGGGACATCTTTCGGCCATTTCCGTCTCATGTGTCGGGACAATTACAATATAGTATAGGCTGAAATTGCCGAGGTTTTAGGTTAAGCTAATTAACTGATTGATTTATTGATTAACCTACAACAAACAATATTTCAGCTATATTCAGGACTATATCAAGTTTACAAACCACTAATCAAAGGGCAAAAGCGATATACCAACGGTAACAAAAATTTTGACTTCCACTTTAAAAAGTATGGTGTTGGTAAGGACGGAAAATTAAAAATTTTGTAGCGTTCTAAAGAGGCGTGGAATTCTCCAAGCACGTCGCCGAAAATGGTTTGCGGCCAGGCTTTTTGTATTATGACCTCATCACCGCCTCTCAATGATAGGGTATTCCTAGTCTGATACCTGGGGACGCGCTGTGCAGCTCCGTAGGTCCAGGTTTTAGCCGGAAGGTCAGGAAAACCTAAAGAGTATTTAAATTAAACTGAACTACAATAACTCTGCGGAATATTATTGAGTCGGAACCAACTATTAGTCTGAACTGTTACGGCTTATGCACAAAGGTTTCGGTACAAAAAAGTTTGAAAAAATTATAATCTGACAACCATAACACTTAGGGAAATTATCGGCCCACCAACAATAAAATTGATCAACTCAAGTAGCACATAAATTCCTCCATACATATTATTATATATATTATTACAAAAACTCGAAGTTAATTTTTATATATCTTTACATAAAACTCTGGCTACTCAAGAACTATCTGTAAAATATACCAATATATATTACCTATTTTGAGATGATGGTCTATGAAAAGCAATAGGCTCAACAATTCACTCTTCTACATTCTAATGTTCGTCTTAGCGTAAATAGTGTCTAATACACTAAAAGTCAGCGTGTCCGAATTGATATTTTTTATGGAAACAAATCGGATTAAAAATTCATACTTCTACATTCTAAATTCGTAAGCTTGTTTCTACATTGTAAATTTATATTTTTCTATTATTAATGCATAATTCCAAATTTTAACATCTATATTTGAACTTCTAAATTCTTTATCCGGAATTCTTTTTTCCATTTTTTAAAACTGTTTTTCTTCATTCTAAAATTTCTAAATACCCGATCACAAAAATCGTTACGCCGAGAATTCAGAATTCCTAATTATATTTGTCATTATCAAAGTACTAAAAATTTAATAAAGAAAAGTTAAAATTACTAAAGAAGTATTACAAAGTGTCAAGAAATTAGAGTAATGGGCTTTTGCCAATTTTTTTTTAAATACGTAATTGAACTGACATTTCTTTTTA
Source organism: Limnoperna fortunei (assembly GCA_944474755.1). Classification (NCBI taxonomy): domain Eukaryota; kingdom Metazoa; phylum Mollusca; class Bivalvia; order Mytilida; family Modiolidae; genus Limnoperna; species Limnoperna fortunei. The sequence goes on along the minus strand of OX104124.1, from coordinate 9,403,989 downwards.
CTCTAAATATTAATATTATCTTCCCCGTCTTTTTCCTTTCCAAAACCCCTCTTATTACACGAAGTAAGAATTTACAAGAAACAATTTTAAAACTAAAATTAGCAATTTCGCATTAATCGTCTTACTTACACAAACGTTTTTAATTCATAGTCTCTGGAAAACTTTGCGTTTTTATACATATATTTCAAGAAGCAGTCTTCAAAATATATGTCATTTCGTTCCGTTCCATACTCCGTAACACTACGCAAAATATCACATCTGATTCACCTGATTTCGGATCGCACTTCTTTATATAATTTCTGTATTATAGATTGAATGGGCAAATATGATGGGGGATGAAGTGATTAGAAGGTAAGGCAGATTATGGAGCGAGGTATGGATTGGTTTGGAATGTCTAGATAATGGGAATATTTGGGAGGAGGCGTTTTGTAAATGGTTCTTTATTCTCGGACCATTTATACATTATGTTAACCATGTTTTGTCCAGCAAAGTGTTCTTTGCATGCCTAGTAATATTTTATTAGATGAACATAACATATCTATACTTCATACCGAGATATTAGAAGCAACCATGCTGAGACAATTTGTTACATTTTATTCACTTACCTTCATTTTGTAATATTTTTCTTATTGAAGGTAAAGTTGCATTTGTCGCTGGTGGAACGTGCATTGTTGGATCTGGGTTTGTAAGATCTTTAATACAAGAAGGAGCTAAGGTATTTATAGTTTTCAAGAATTTACCTTGCCGAGAATATATATATATATATATATATATATATATATATATATAACAATATATATAAAATAACAAATAATAAATCAATATGGACAGTAAATTTTGATTGCCACCAGAAAATTTATAGATGGGTGGTGACGGAGAATTTTGCCATATCTCAACATCTACAAAAGGTGTCTTTAATGAAATGAGCATGACACTCTTAAAACACGTCACCTTCTATGGTCTGCGTCCAGGCTTTCAATATTATAACAGGACACCCTTCCACCGCACCAGACTTGAATAAAATTAATATCGTAATGTATTTTTGTGAACTACAAGCAATTTAAATTGTCTTTTAATTTCCTAATTTAATTGGTGGTTCGTTTTTTTCTTTAAACATATTATATTCAAACAGAATTAGACATAAGTTCAGCAAAGTTATGAATCTCCTACCGCGATAGTATGTTTCAAAAGAATATTCAATGAGCATACATAGATGTACATAATGGCCAAGATTAAAGATGGTGTATGATTTCACTATCAAATAACAAATAAGACTATAAGAAATATTTAGACCATATAAATGTACTTAATTTCATGCGGAAACAAACCTGTTTCGTTCAGTTCATTGGAAAATAATATGTTACCGAATGTAAAAATTCCCGTTAAGATGGTGATATACGGACATACTTTTGTAACTTTTGTATAGTTGGTAGAATACAAATACAAAGATATGCTGGTGCAGAGTTATGCTGTGTATTAAAACACATTTGTAAGTTCCTGCGTTTACTATGCTTAGCCAAAGTCTCTCACCCAATTTCGTTTCAATTAGTCAAATTCCGTAGGCCTGTGACGATTCGAACAGGCCCAGCTGTAATAGCTCTTATTTATTGCCGTATAGTCCACAACTATTAAATCTCGAACTTCACATTCAAAATGTTGTCTGATGAATACTGTATATTTTTTTTCTTTTTCTTTTCGACTTTAATTTAAATTTTCTGGATACGTTTAAGTGATTAGAAACCCTGTGCATATATGTTCATTTCACTTACGATTACCGCTAAATGTAAAAGTGACCCTTAGAAGTGGTGTAGAAGGCCGAAAGAGTGGAAGCCAAGGATTCTACATCGTTTTGGAAAAAAGAGATACCGCGGCACGTTTAGACTTATTTAAAAAAATAGAGATCGAAAATATATGTCTATGCAGTTTCCGGGTTGATTCTCCCACCCCAACTTTCAATTGACCCACAACCAAGGCTTTGCTCTGGACCCACTGGAGACCACATTAACTCAGACTTCAACTACTTCACTGCCTAGATTTTTTATAAATAACTAACTGGTATTTTTACGTAATTTAGTGTAAACCTCATATCTGGTGGCGTTAAATTTGAAAAAAACTATTTCAGTTTTTTTAGTGTTAGACTTTGATATTAATTAGCATGGCTCGACATTATTTATTTACTGCTAGACCAGCGGGCTTTGTACCTGTAGAACTTTCTAGATCTGACCTAATGTAAACTGGACCACATACGAGTCCAAACATAATAAGATCTGGTACTGGCATTAGGGTGATTGCTGTACATGGTGAAAACAAACAATGTTTCTGTAAACATCTATTACCTGTGTTCGCTTATGCGGTGATTTCGCGCATGTTACTTATCTTCCACGTTCGGTATTAGTTTTGAAAAACAATATTTATTTTAACCTGCCATGAACTAATTGTGTTTTTTCGAATCAAATTCATCTATCATTTTCAGACAGTTTATTTCTGCAACGTATAATTTTATTTAAACATTTGTATCTTCAAATATAATAAAAAGCGGTAAGACACGATCTTTGAAACTTCAAACAATCTGGAGTATATCAATGACTGTTATATTTCATTTATTGTTAAAATTTTGCTGTTACATCACAGTTAAATGTTTTAATTGTTATATTTTTTTAATTTATTCCTATATTGATTTTTGTGCTCACAGATCAAAGATGTTCTTTTAATCTTTACTCGATGAGAAACCGTGATTAGATTGGTTATGAAGCATAACATACGGGGACGGATATTCTTCCGGTAGGGTGCGCATATCCTGCTTCACATGCCGTGCAGGATATGCTCACCCTTCCGGAATACTCCTTTGTGCATCGGGTTTATTGTTGTTGTTGTTTTTTTTTTTTTTTTTTGTTTACGCTGCATTTTATGCCGTTACCTGTTGTGTTTGTAGGTTTTTGTTTTATTTCTTTTTACATTTTTACGCAAAAAATAAAATAAAGTGACATCTACGATTCGTTGTACATGTTATACAGAAGGACTATTTCGATGTTTTATTTTACTTTTAGGTTGCTGTTAGCTCAAGATCACAACAACGGTTAGATGATCTAAAGAAAAGCTTCAGTAGTGACCTGCAGAAAAACCTCATACTTATAGCCGTGAGTTAATATCGTGATCAAACATTGGTTTATTTCAATTCCGGTTTCGTACGAGCCTTACAGCAGGTATAGTTTGTTCGACTCCAACCTTTATTGAGAACTAATATTACCAGTTTTCCTCCAGAAGGTCGTGATTTTCACTGGGTTCTGAGGCTTCCTTCACGAATAAATCTGGATGCTAGATATAGCAGAAAATTTCTGAAAGTGGCGTTAAAACCCATTAAAACAAACGAAACAAGTTTTAGATTTCTTCTAAAAACCAATTTAACACTGAAATATTATATTATTTTCTTTAAAGTACTGATCTAATGTATGATTTAAGGTATCCCCCTGTTTAATTGTATTTTTCGACCAATAAATACAGCCTTATTAACTCAATGTATTGCTAAGTAATAATACAAATTCAATATATTGTTTTCTTTTAATCAATTTTAACAGTTTGAGAAAAAACTGTTAGAATTTCCGATGTTAGCCGAACATTACCGAGGTCTGCTCCATTGCAAAACAATAGACATCCGGGACACTAATTATGATCACGTGGTAAAACCTTTAAAACTGAATTAAATAATTTACGCGTTAATTCAAACTCAACGTGGTCTCCATGGAATTATACGACATTCTGAACCGATATATTACAATGAAGTTAAAATTAAATCTGTCACTTGCTCCCCATTTGTTCTGTTGTCGCTGCGTGGAAGATCTAAAATCACATTCTGGTGACCTTAGTAGTGACTTCCATTATCTCAGCCGGTCGTTTACCTAATTTGTTATTAAAAATTTATACGCGCATCTCGATTTGTCATAGTTGATTCTTAAATTTCAAACCAAATACGAAAAGAGGGGAGTTTCCGCTCAATGTAATTTGAAAGCATTAACGGACCGGAAGCTATGTTTTTCCCGTAACTTGTTTTGACTTTTAGAAATCTACTGTGACAAAATTTAAATCGTGTTAAAATAGTTGCAATAATTATATTATGTGGTGACACCGATTTGAAATGCGATTTTCACATAAAGGAATCATTCCGGAATCGATTTCAGTACGGCGCGTACGAAAATTTTGATTGTGAAAAGTTTATTACAGTACAATTAGGATCGTCTGCATGACAATAGAGCAGCAATTTGATTGGTTTGTTCAAATTTCTTTACATTATATTTTGTTTTAACAAAGGTCACCATAAAATGTGACCTGAACTTGGTTACGTTAGATCTTACACGCGGCTACAATAGAAATAACGTAGAACAAGTGAAAGATTTAATTTAAATTAGATTGGATAAATTGTTACCTTACAGGAAAATGTCGGCAAAGAGGAAGGGGCAAAGAAAATTCTAAAAATTCTGCAGGAGAAACATGGAGGCGTCCATCATGTGATGTCGGCCTTTGGTGGTTGGTGGATGGTAAGTGATCTAAAAACACACTACTGATTGTAAACTCAAGCAAATAATATTCATTTGAATAAACAAATAAGATGAATATTTATATTGGCATCAAACAGTATAAATAGTTTTATTTCTAAAAGTATGTTTTATAAGGGTATTGGTTTCTATGCCATGAAGTATATAGAAACAGGAAATTCGAAATGATTTAGCAAATTTATTTTTTGCATAGTTATTGCTACATTATTGCCATATCAACCAAAGACTACGTTTGTGGGACAATAGGCCATCTCTTGGTTGGACAATCACAACAGTTCATTCCCATTTATCCAACTTTTGATAAATACAAGTACTACAGGTAGAAATTTTAAAGTTGGATAATGAAATAAAAGGTAATTAAGAACAAAGAACTTCAGCTTGGGTTGTGTGACCTATGAAAAATCACCTAAAATTCCAAAAGTAGTAAAATTAGGACGTACCAAGGGATGCATGTTTTTTTGATTGTTGTATTTTATGTTTTGGGTCTTATTATAATTAATTTATCAGTACAATATGAAAGCTTCGTAAATGCATTATACAACTATAGCCCTTTGATGAGGAGGCCGATACATGTTTTCATCGACTTCATAAAAGTATATTGACTAAGGATGAAGTCATTCTGATTGGTTTTCAGTATTGGAAATAGACAATCAAAACAATGATCTGAGAATTGGACAGTTAAAATCTATTGTTAGTATTAATTTTTAGTAGTTAGTCTGCCAACTGTTTTACACTTTAATCATGTGACATGTTTTGACCAATGAAATCCTTCAAATTACACAATATTGTAATAAGCAGTTATATACACTCTGACATAACATGTTTTCAGGGAGGTCCACTTACCGATCAGAGTGTTGAGGAGTTTGATAAGCACATTGATGATAGAGCCAAAAGTCATTTCATCTGCTGCAAGACATTCCTTCCTGTTCTGGCAAAAAAGAAAGGTAAAATTATGTTTTTTGTGCAGGACTATAAAGCAAACTATCTTATCGTGAATGTATCTTCACAGGTTTCATTAATTTGAAACCCAGTAGGCCGGGGTGCCGTTTCATAAAGCGATCGCTAATTAACTTGATCTTTATCCCATGCAATTTAAATGGGATAACGTGCACATTAAGCAAACGATCGCTTTATGAAACGTACGTCATCCAGTCCTATTGTTTAGTGTCCTACTATTATATTCGGCTTTTGAATAGCGTTCACACTGTTAGGAGGAAGATTGTTGATTGACAGTTTTCGGATAGAATCTCTTGGCTCGCGTTGATGCGCTTTGGGGAATCTGGTTTATTATTGCTATAGCATTAAAATAACTAATTCCAGTAAATGAGATTTTTTTCGTCGACGAATGAATTTTCTCTGACAAGGTTTCCGTCCGTCTTGCCTTCTTTATGATGAAACACTGTCTTCCACTTTGTCTCACTTTAAAAGGTGACCTGTTCAAATGTAATTTAATCGACTCGCCACGTTGCGACTGCGGAGATGAAAATGAGTCAGTGTACCATTTCCTTTTATATTGTAACTTGTATAATTTACAAAGAACACAATTATGTAACAACATAAGATCACTAGGGCTAGATCCAACCATTTAAAACATGTTATTTTGGAAATAGTTCTGCTGACTTTCATTGTAATTCTATGCTATTCACTTATGTTCAAAATTATTTTAGATACACGGAGATTTGTTTGATTATACGAATCTTTAAAATATACACAAACGAGCCGTGCATACGACAAACAAACCATCATATAGTTTATTTCATATCTATATATATATATATTTCTGTGTCTTTCAACTCGTCATTTCTATGTTATGCATCATTCATATTTATTACAATTTACTGTGTCTGTTACATATTGTCCATGTGAAATGTTGTCAATTTAATGGAGAAGACTTCATAAGTTTTGAAAACTTCTGTCTCATCCATTTGTCTTTGTTTATGACAATAAAATATGTTTAAAGTAAAGCATTAAAATAACTAATTCCAGTAAATGAAATTTTTTTCGTCGACGAATGAATTTTCTCTGACAAGGTTTCCGTCCGTCTCGCCTTCTTTATGATGAAACACTGTCTTCCACTTTGTCTCACTTTATTGCGAATGCTTTTCCTTTGTAGCTGTATTAACTTTTTAAGGAGCTTGGAGATAATTCTGCTACAAAACATAAATCTTAAGCCGGTTTTCCACCTTTCCCAATTTACATTGTTGATACTGCTATGTACCATTTGCACGTTTCATTTATTTTGTTATATATGTTTAATTTATAACGGCCTCAATTTTCCAAGCTTTTGTTGACAATGATTGCCATTTTTCCGACCTTAGGTCTTGTTTTTTTTTCCGGGTACTCCGGTTTCCTCCCTGAATGAAAACTGGACGCCACGAAATAGCAGAAAAAATGATGAAAGTAGCGTTAAACCCTAACCAAACAAACACATCAAGCTTTTGTCGAAAGGCCGGGATTGTAAGCTTCACTCTATTTACAACATGTGTGCATATTTTTATCACTAAAATGCTCGCCGTCTCTTAGCTGCATTACCCATTTTAGTAGTATTATTAAAGCATATGTTGTTTGTAATTTATATGTAGGATAGGTAAGCGTTGTACCTTTTAAGGATATTGTTTACGCTGAACTATTAACCAATGGTGTTTGAGAGATGTAAATACCTGTCGTCACTTCATACGTGCTTTTTGAAAAATAATTAAACAAAAATTGACTCAATAAACAAATGTTCAAAATGAGCGGTATAACTATGTGTTGTTCTATTTGCATCAATATCAGAACGAAAATAAAGATATAGAAATATCTTTTTTACCTAAACAGCTTTAAAAAGTAGAGAGATTTTAGTGCAATGTTGGGAGATTTTAGTGCAAATATATGTTTATCTTTTAATTGTGAACTGACCAATGCATTAAATGAAATAGAAGTCAATATGTGGAACGTTACATTAATATACGAAACATACTGTTTACAATCCCGATTCAACCCAAGAATATATCGAAATTTTAGTACACATACTAGTGCATTCCTGACGTACACCAATGATATGACAAAGATATTTATAGATTTAGTAAACCACCCAATCAAGTAACAGACAGTCATTTACCCCGTATACTGTTCATCATTTGAGTATATACCGTCTGGGAGACGGTAATAAAATTATCCTGTAAGCAATACATATTAATCTAAACGAATTATCCAATGAAAATAAAAAATATTAAAGTAAAGATATTTGTCACTATAAAATTTTTTCCAAAAGGTTTATGCAAACTCACTCAAAGCGCTCTCTTTAATTTCTTCGATTTTTTCCTGTTTGTTGCACAGCAATCTGTACATTTATTTACAACTCTAACCTTCGAACCTTTTTAACCTTTACTTGTATATCCATATGTTTATTTCATTTACGGTCCTTTCTTTTTCTTTATGCCTTTTGATATTCCTCGGGCCTTTCTAAATCTAAAAGCCGTTTGATACATCTCTGGTCTTTTTTTTATATCTACAAGCCTTTGATACACCTATCTATTCTTGCACATTTGTGTTCAAAGGTTATCATTTCCAGTAAACGAATAACTGTTTTAAATTGTGTATTAGGAAATTGGAAAGATGATTTTGTCTTTTGGTATTTGGCTTATGTTACTGTATTGGGTAATAGAGCTTTACATACCTCTAAAAGGATTCACTGTTCTCGGTGCGCTTTTGCACAAAAGGAACTGTGCTGTCAAAGTACTGACTGCCGAGTCCGCAAACATCTGTCAAATGGGACGCTAAATCTGAGGGTTTCACGCACGTTTAATGTAATAGATTTAATGTAGTATGCTCGTTATAAGATGTCAGCCGGTCGACTACTGCAAGTCAACATTTCTGACTGACTGATCCTGTTCGAGTTAATTTCTTATTAATTTAATTTTCACTTATTCTCATTATGAAAATATCTGATATATTGTCCAATTAAAATTAAGTAGTATTATTCATGAATATTTTATTTTCCCTTACAGGTACGACATATACCTTTATATCAGGAACGTCATTTGAACACATTTTCCATCCTGATATTTCTCTCCTAGCTGTTGGTAACTTTGCATTGGTTGGTATCTCTAGCTGTGCGCAGGCGCAGTATAAAGATTCGAATGTAGCAGTTAACGAAGTTCGAATCGGAATATTTGTTCAACCAAAAGTAAGTTATAAATATATTACAATTGCAAAAGAATGCTAGTAATTTCGATCTCCATAGACCACCGATTTGTTAAATAGAGTGTTCAAATTACACAAATCCTTTCTTTTAAAACTAAATGAAATATTTATACAAACTTGACACATTTCATTTGGTCCCAATTAGTTCTTAGTGTTACCAAGTCAATTACCCGTGAACATAATTGCAAAACTATTGAAATCGTGAAATAAAACATACTTAACACATTTTAATTTGTGTAACAAATTTTTCTGCCAGTTGATATAATTTAAAAGAAAAATATTCAAAATTTAGACCGTTATTGTGAGACAAAAGCGATGTACAAATTCGGGAGCAGAAAGTAGGTTTAAATTTTAATTGTTGCGAAATAATGCACCACACATGCAAGATTTAATTTATCATGGCCACCAAACGAAGTTTGCAGATACATTTTGTTTTTGCTTCGTTTCTTCTTCTTATTAAACATCCAAACTTTTATACATTTTAATGAGATGTGTTATATAAGTAAATGTGATATGCCGCACCCTATAACGAAGATCTTGACTTTCTATGGCGGCCATGTAGAATCCATGATGGACACACAAATACTATCTCCGATTCTCCGGTTTTCTGGTAAAGATTTGAATGAATCTTTGTCATAAAATTGTCAATTTTGTATTGGCGGCCATTTTTAAAATGAACAAAAAAAATCACAATGTCTTCTTGATCCTTTCCTACGAGCGCCAAAACGATCCTTCAGGTATATTTACATAAGGAAATGTGTTAGCGATGTTGAAGTTGTTAGTTTTTTAACTCAAATGTTTAAGAATTATTAGTTGCTTTAATTTGGTATTAAGAACCATTTCATCTAAGCAACGTGCTATGTGAAATATGTGCTTCATAATGCCACGTATTTTTTAATTTTCTAATTTAGTTGAATGGGGATATATATATATGATAAATTTACTTTTTTCTTTCAATTCTGCTTGGGTATGGAAGAATATTATAATTTTACATATTAAAAGTTTCAATGCTTTGTACTGGCTGAAGGAGTTGTCTCCCCTTCAAAATATATTTCAATTCTTGATGTCGATTTATGAATATATGTATGTCACTGTACTGTATTGTATTGTATGCCATGACTGTACTAGTCTTTTGTTGCATTAATAAAGATATATATCTAATACACATAGCCATCATGAAAAGTCATTTTGAAATACGCGTATTTTAAACTTATTATGCAGGAATAAAAATGTAAAGCTTTTCTGACATCGATATATCGTCTATTGATTGACTATTGGATAGAGTGGTACTAAAATTGTTTGTTTTCTAGCTCGACAAGGACTTGCCAAGCAAAACGATGGAATTCACCAAAGGACAGGCGCTGGAAGTAATCGGACATGACGCCATAGGGAATTTGCTGGTTGATCTAAATAAAATAGGTTACAGAGGCCTTGTCCGTATCACGTCAAGAAAAGATGTCGAAACACAGCATAAAGAATTACAGAAGAAATTGTAAACATCGGCTAACCGATGTATTGGTGTATTGGATTGTATTGGATTGTTTGTGTGTTTTAGGTTTAACGCCATTTTCAGCAATTGTTCAGATATAGTATGGTAAAAAAATTGTTCTTGTGAGAAAAACCCGGGAGTAAGAACGCATAACGTTTAACAACATAACTGGCAATCCTTGTCGTTTTTAAAGTAAAGGTGAAAAGGGGTTAACTAAATGTTAAGTATTAAAAACTGAGTAAAATAAGACAAACATTCTGAGACATAAGACTTTACCTCAAACATAGGGCCCGAAAAGGAGATAATTTCAGCCCTAGCTTTTTTGAAAACTTAATGATCTTTAATCTGTTGATGAGTCCTGCCAACTTACTTTTTTAAATTTTTAATTCTGTTCATCTTATTAAACGCAGATGACTTATAGCAATAATGTAAGAAACAGCTGAATCAGATGGTTTACAGATATGCATTATTATATTATGTACTGTGAGAAATGGGGGTTTGCAAATAAATAAAAAGACATCAAAATAAGCAGTATTTAAAAATACATGGAACTGAACAGTAATACATTAATGTAAATTGAAATGGCTAGGACTTGACATATTTAGGTGTTTACTAAATTTAAGTAGAAGCATTTCATTAGATAAAGGGGATCTATGTACAGGGGGGATTTTGGGTTTTGATTTATATAAATCTAACAAAAATACACTTTTGAAAAACATTTCAACACTGACAGTGCTATAAGGAATCGAAATATGGAGAACATCAATAGTAAATAATAAAAATAAAATAAGCGTTATCTGCTTAATTTTACGACGGCATGAAACAAACAAATATGTTCATATACAATTGTGTAAACATCATAGGCGTAGCATCCGGTACGGCTGGCACGGCTTCCGTCGTACCAATAACTTTTGCAGGTACGGCATGCCGTACCAATAATTGTCAGAAATAAAAAAAAATTGTTCATAAGCAGCCGGTACGGAAGGTACGTCTTCCGCCGTACGAATATCGAATGCAGGTACGGCTTCCGCCGTACCAACATCAAATGATACGCCTCTGAATATTGCTTGAATTTGTTCGAACGAACAACTAGTTCCATACCTGTATAAGGGAAAATTGGGAAGATAGATAACTATATTTACTTAAACGTTTGTTTATATTTATTATATACTTTAACTTTTGTTAAAATAGAAGTAATCCTCCTACCTGAGGCCCAAACTGTGTGTAAATCCTTTCCCTTTAACAACTATAGATGAATAGCTGTGAACTTTATGAAATACCTATATACAAATATTACCAGGTACAAGGGCAAACCTTACAGCGTGAAGGTTGTGCTAGACTCCAAACTTAATTCACAAATATTGCCAGTTTTTTGTGCCTAAGTTTTTTGGTTTCCACCGAATACCGAATACCCCCCCCCCCCCCCCTCAAAAAAAAGACGGGACAACATGATATATCTTTAAAATTGCTGACAGTTGTGTTAACCCAATTCAAACAAACAATCAATACAACTATTTGAAAAGAAGAGTTAAACTATTGATTTAAAATCACTAATCTACCGGAAATTAAAATAATAATATACTTGTATTTAAAATAATAAACAGCTTGGTAATAAAATAATCACTGAACACATTATTTTAGGATCTTTTGATTTCTTCCTTTTATGTCTTACTGATCTGTTAAGGGCCAGTCACACAACTAAAACGCATGAATCACGCACGAATTACGCACAGATTTTAGTTTCTGCGCAGAGCGTGCGTCGTATGCGTAATTCGTCGGTGGAACGAACGTGGACCGTCAGTGATTGTAAGTGGATGTGCGTCGAAGGCGGTTTGGGCGTGATTTTAAGTTTTGAACGGTTCAAAAAAATTTCCGACGCTGTGCGAAGGTGTGCGTTATTCATGAGTTGGCGTGCGTAGTTTATGCGTCGAGTATGTGTGACTATATGCGCGGGACACGCGTCGGCCGTCAGTGCTTATGCGTCGGAACTGGTTCGAAAACGCGCACGTCCACGTCCATCCAATGACGCCCCACCTTCATATCACGCATGAACCGCGCACGTGTCACGTTCATTCCACTGACAATCACTTACAAAACTGACGAACAACTGACATATCACTGACGGAAAACGCATAACGACGCACATCCTCTGACGGGGGACGCATGTCCGACGCACTGCCACGCACATTAGACGCAGGAATAACTTACATGGACGCAGAAGACAACAGATCCGGGCTGTCTGGACCAAAAACGGGATCACTAGAAAACCAGAGTAAGGCTTGTATGACCGTCTGATTGTGGAGCTCAGAAATGAAGACCTTCCAGAACTTCATGAGAATGCCTCCAGACATGTTTGATGAGCTTGTGCAGAGACTGACCCCCAGGATCACCAAGAAGACTACAAACTGGAGATCTCCCCTAGAGCCTGGTCTGAAGATTGCCATAACCCTTCGTCACCTGGCATCTGGATCCAAGTACCATGACATGAAGTATGCCTGGAGGGTCCCCCACAACACCATCAGCATTGCTGCTGCTGGTACTGCTGGACGGGTTGCTGCTGCTGGTACTGCTTGACTTGCTGCTGCTGCTGGTACTGCTGGACTTGCTGCTGCTGCTGGTACTGCTGGACGGGTTGCTGCTGCTGGTACTGCTGGTAGATATCATGCTGGTGAATCACAGGAGGTGCAGACATCGCCTGTGGAGGTCGTGGAGGCTCGGGGGCATCTTTTTGGGAGTCCATCAGGGTGCAGATCTTCGTCCTCATCTTCTTGTACTCATCCACCGGGGCTGCACGGAGATTGTCTGCCACATACTTTATGAAGGCCTCCCGTTCTGAAGCAGCCGGCTTCTCTTCAATGAGCTGCGACAAGAGCTGCTGGTTTGCCTTCACGGTCTCCCGGAGCTCCTTCATCCACTCTTCTTCTTGATCCACTTCTTTCTTCCTCCTCTTCTTGGAAGTCATCATCGAATTCCGGCTGATTCTCTCTCAACGGTCTCCAGATCATCTTCAAGTTGTGAGGCAGGCTGGTCACTGTCTGCCTCACTGTCACTCATCCTTGAAGTTGTAGCCTGGCTTGAAGTCAGGGCCAAGTTCTTCGTGGGTTCAGACTTGGTGTATGGCAGCTGGGTCTGGTAGAATTGCAGACTGTCAACTATGAACTTCTCCCGGTCAGTGTACTTCTTTGCTGCCTGGCCAGACTAGTTCTTGGTGAGTCTGACGTACCAATCTTTAATAGACTTCCACCAACCCATGATGTGCTCCAATGGCAGCCCATCTCATCAGCCTTGGCAGCACAGATCTGCTTCCTGGTCTTGTGCAGACGATGCCCCGCCTCCACACCTCGTCGTGCTCGGCCATCCACTCCAGTAGGTCTTCTTCCACCTTAGCTTCAAGGGAAAAGTCATGTTTGGCTATGGCTTTTCCCTTTGATTTACCTTTGCCCTTGCCCACAGGGCGTGGATCTTCTTCAGACGTCTCATCAGCAGCAGTACCAGCAACAGGGTCAGGCAGCAGGAAGTGGAAAGACTCATCTGAATCCGCAGCATGGACTTCCACTTGGATTGACAGATCAGGAGGTGGAGGGGTAGGCGACCTCCGGGACCTCCTACCAGCAGCAGCAGCCTCTGGTGGATTTACATGGACTTCTTCTTCAGCAGCCTTCTTCTTCTGCACCCTTGTCTTTGAGGGCAAGCGACCTTTCTTGGGTGGCATCTTCTTCAAGTAGCCTTCAAGGTCTCGGGATCACAGCATCAACCGACGTGAAGTGTTCTGGATTGGCAAAAGGTACTGAGGAACTCCCGTCGGGGACCGCGTTTTATATGCGATAGTGACGCCGAGGGTGCGTGTTCCGTGCGTGATCCGTCAGTGATTCATGCGTCGGGCGTGCGTCAACATGCGCGGAACGAAAGTGCATGTACGTGGAACTTTCGCGAAGCGTGCGTGTTTGGACGCGTTCCGTCGAATGTTCGTGGAATACTGCACCGTATTTGCTCGTATACGTCGACGTGCGCGATATGTCAGTGATTCGTCAGTAATTGTAAATGATACGTGCGCGGTTCATGCGTGATTCGTCAGTGATTTCTACTCCCAACACCCCGAAAATTTGGTCAATTTCTCGACGCACAAGCACGCACAAACCCAATCTGTGCGTGATTTGTGAGTGGTTCGTGCGTGGTCGGCTGTGTGACTGGCAAGACAAAAGAGAAAAGTGGCGCAAGTTGCGAATGAGGAGGTTATAACGCAAGAGGAGGAAGATGATGGCAAGATGTAAATATATGAATGCACTGATATTGAATGTACACTAAAAGAGACGGCCAATGAATTAAGCATATATTAAATTGAGATGAAATGCGACTTGTCACCAAGTTCATGGATAATGTACATAAATTAGAAATGAAAAGAGGATGATACAGAGCGCTTCTGATGAGGGATACAATCTGTAAATTATGCAATAATGGAATCCATCTTTTTCAACCTCCTGTTCTGGAATGCACTATTAATGGTAAAATTTTTATCAAAACTTAGGAAACCTCCGAAATAAATCAAAACTTTGTTAAAATATATTTAAGGTGGATGTTAAAGTTTTCTTCGTACTATGTACGTGTATACAAACATATGAACATTTATCAATCCTGAACATTGTTTACATTTACAAACTGGCCTTCAAACACGCAAGCTTGAGCATTAAATCTAAATACCATCTTTTATATTATGAGCGGCTTCATTGGTCGAACAAGTTTTCGAAATTGATTATGCAGAATAATGCCCCTTTTTCAAAGAAATATTGAAATCAAAAGTTGTGTGTTTTTCTCTCAAAATAGAAATCAGCAAAGTATATCAAACCGTCCAATACTGTTGCATGATATTGATCAATTTGTCGTCTTTTTTTCATAACGACGCCGTTTAAAAAGGTACGACTGTTGTTTATAAATTATTATGATGTATTCCAGTTAATTGATTTCAGCAATACACCGAGGAGCACCTGTTATCATTGAGTGGACACTTAAGACCATAATAATTTTTTACAGCTATGAATAACTGCCAAACGTTAGGTTAAACGATATTACTACTATACAACACTTGACAGTGAAGCAAAAGAACAAACAAACTAACTTAAACCACATGTAATTTATCATATTTCGTAAACTGTTTCTAGAAATTGTATATTTTTAATAGCGTCCCAAACTTGCAATTTAAAGTTTCATTACAAATTATCTGTACAACTCAGTTCGACAATGTTAGTTTGCAACTCATTGTACTTCCATTTGTTTTGTCATATTCTTTTTTACCGAGCGGTCTTGGCGTGCTATCTGTCAGTTATCTGATTATACGCAGGATTTTTAGTCTATCAGTTTTTGTATATACGTCTCGATGTCAACGCTAATTAAACATACACCAAATGAAACAAGAACCAATAAGTTAGTAAAAAGAACCCGATAAAAAACATGGGTGAACTCAGGTGCTCCGGAAGAGTAATCAGTGCCTGCCTCTATGTAGACACCCGTCAAGTTACTCTAAAAGCTATTTGCTTATGTCCCATTTTAATATATACATAATGACACAACACCGCAAATATACATATTCACTGTATCAGATTTTATAAAGCAATATAATAATCACAAGATATAACACAACAGTCCAGAGTCGTGCAACCTAAGTCCTAGATAACATTCTCTTATTTAATATATATTACCATCCATTATCACACGGAAGCAAACTATGTCCTAGATGACCTACCTTCCCTTATCTGATATATATCGCCGAGAATATGTCTCTAGTATCACAATGCTCTTAGACTACAACAAAAAATAAGCCAAATGCTTATTTGTCGCCTATGGTATAGAAACGCATAGTTCTATACCACCTTCTGGTATGACATACATGCATTCAATCATGTTACTTGGAGACTTACTAGTATGAGAGGCTGAGACAAGTCTACAACATCAGACGCTGGAAGTTAGTTCCATGTATTAAAACACCCAAGCTTTACCTATAGGTTTCGTTCTATGTCCTTACTTACTTATACAGCAGTTCTTTCTCAGTCACTTTTATACTGTTACGCGTTTAACCGAAACAATGATAAACACAATTGAATTAGTCTAAATAAATGAACCGTTGTAAACTTACCTGTTTCTATCAAACAATCGAATGATAAAGGTTATAATTGAAGGCGTTAAAACTGAGGTTAAGTCTACATTGGGGTTTTTTCAAGTTGTCACCAGATGAAAGTCATCTCGGTATTATTTATCCGGTATTTATCCTAAATATACAAGATCATGAATTGTATCTTACTTGGAAAACGCCACTCATTTAAAACTATTTCAACCGTCGAACAGAAGCGTACGACATTCAACAGTTAAACTCAACGTTACGGAGGCGTGCGCTGAAACTGTAGAATCTTGAAGTATTTGGACTCAAGGTGTTCGATGCAGGAAGTGGTACAGTAATAACGAATGCAGTCAGAGATGGACACAAGATGGAAATTGTGGTTACCCGCATTAACTTTAATCTTGTTAGTCGCAATAAATCTTTACATATATATTTTATATTGTGTATTGGTTATTTGTTTTTATGTTTGTGCTTACAATACTGTCATGGAATGTTCGACGAATAATGTCCTCTACGATGTGATGAAGTGAATTACTAAGAAAACCTAATTGTGATATATGCGTGTTCCCTTAGCATAAACTTAAGAATGATGACTTAAATTGTATGGTCATCAATTAAAACTGGCTATAATTGTATTAGTAAGACTGATGATTTGCAAGATAATTATTCCGTGTATCATGGAAAGGGGGTGTGGCTATTATGTACAAAGAATCAATACAGTTTTCAGTTGGTGAATTAATTCATATAAATTCTAATAGAATGAGTTGATTTGAACGAGTCCATTTTGCATAATATAGAGATGGGTAGTAAGATGTACGTTGTATTATTAGACAGTAAGAAGAATTTGATACGGTTTGTCACAATGGGCTAATGTTAAGCTATTGAGACAAAAAGTTATGGTTAATTATTATGCATTGTAATACAAAAAGTGCAATAGTACTTAATTAATGCAAGTCGACCTTTTCCTGTTAAAGAAGCGATACGTCAAGGTAGTGTTCTTTCTGGCATAATTTATTTTGTATTTATTAATGAATGAGTGTTTGAGCTTAAAATATGTTGTAAAGATACAGTTATTCTTGGGTCCTGCTTTTGCAGATGACATACTAGTATAATGCATCGCAACCGTTCCCAATGCTTTTTAAAAACTGCACGGTATGTGTTGCTGATATTCACTGGCGATTCTGTAATAACGCGGGTTAATCTTCAGTATTGCGGTATTCTGCGAGTTTAAAAGATGAGGAGGTTGATTACCGGTGGCGGATCGGAGATTAGAATATTGCTGTTGATGAATCATATACACATTTGGGTATAGAACTTGACTTACATTCCAAAACTATTGACACTACACTTAACGGGTGTAGGAAAGGCAAAAAATCCAGGTGTTTTTTTGCTTAAAAGGGCGTTATGACCAGAACAGCAAACCGGCTGGTACTAATTAAACTTTAAAAAAACAGGAGTTTTCCCGAGTGTATTGTGCGGATGTGAATTATGGTACAACTTTTCTTCAACATTTATGATCTAACATATATTGGATTAAACGTTTCACCGAGAGAGTATTTATGGTGCTTTTTCGATACAGTACTAATGGTACACAAGAACTTTGCTCATAGGATCACACGTGTATTAAAAAGAAGATATTTTCTTTGCGTCTGATTTCCTATCTTCAGGACCCTGAACGAAAAGATGCAGATTGATTCATGATATTTTGTTATACTTAACCCGCCACATGTCACTTATACTTAAAACTATACAAAAGTCAGATATTTCTGTGCCACGAATGAAATTATCGTATCCATTCCGATCTGTTTCCATACTCCGTCACTTGTAGATTCCATAACATCACCATCCTTTGTAAGATTCCAACCAACCTTTTTTTTTAATTTTTTAATCAAAATTTACAAATAATTATGTACAGTGCACTAATTAAAAGTAGATTTTTGTTTTGTTTTGTGTGGTTTTTGTTGTTTTTTTTTTTTTTGCATAAATTTAGGAGAATCTGAAGATCCAGTGTTCCGATTATTCCGTACCGAAGACGATTCGATATTAACAACATACTAATTCAAACTAATTATAGTCTACTTTCTGAATAATAATTTAAAACTCGTCCTGAAGTGTCCGCAACAGCTATATGATAAATCCAAAGCATTAAGATTAAATACAGTTCAATTAATGAATCAGTTAAGATATGATTGAATTAACCGAGTATTATACATCAATGCGTATTATACATACATTTACGGTAGCAGATATTGAGCAATTACCTATCAATTATTCCAAAATGAAGCAAGTAACTGTTCGTAAAAGTAAAGTATTCTAAATGAATGACAACTTCAAAGGAAAGTTTACAACTGCAAATATTTAACTTTCAGTATTAATTACAATTTCTGATCCTTTTGTGAGAAATATAATTATCAGATAGGATTTATCGGGTGCAAAAACCTAAATAAAAAACGAGTGCATTGATTATTTTCCGGGTAACTGCACCGCATGTGTTTGAATCAATTAAAAATTTTATCTAGAATCTAAGCAGTAACGATTCTTTCAATCTCAACTAGAGATGCACAGAAAACGGTCTGTCCCGGGACGGACTACTAAAGAGTTATTATTATTGCTGATATTACACTTTCCGTTAGTACTTGGATTTAACACTATAATGCATAGATATGGTGTTGACATGGATTATAAAATTAAACCGGATTCAAATCTGGTCATCCTGAATAACATGTCTGTTTTAAAATGTGCTTCAGAATGTTCAAAGCGTGCTTCTTGCTGCGGTGTTGGGTACAACATAGATACACTGGAATGTCATATGTCAGATGACTGCTGTCCAGCTACAGAAGTGGCCAAAGGATGGACAGTATTGCAGAAAGAAAAACGTAAGTACATGTTTTGTTTTAGATGTCATTTAGCCCAAAGTAAACATGGTACTGTAGTATAATGTTTGTACTTTTGTTTAAACCGGAATTCAACCTAGTGGATGTCAGAATGATTTGGGTTGTTTTTTAATTTGACTACACTCCTCCGTTTTTTTTTTAATTTTACACGAAACAAGTATCAATTTTACGGTCCACTATTGTGTGTATAATATGAGAAAGCGCCATAGAAAACAACACATCAGTGGATTCTTATTCAAAACTCAGTGATTGCATTAACTCTCGCGACAGCTTAAGCCCCAGTCACATTAGAGCTTACGACCACTTGCGACCACCGGCGACGCGTAAAACCGACGATCATCGGCGATTGTCTGCGACCAAACCCTCTTTGCGCAGAAAAATTTACTACCGCGATTATCGTACGACCAGTTATTGACAATCGTACGACAACTTGTCGTAAGACCATCGCACGATTACTAAATACTACTCAAGACTATCAGTGACTAATAATGTCACGTGGTCTGTGTCTTGTCACAGGAAATCTTTAACTAGTCTCTGACGATCGTACGATGGTTGCAATTTATCGTAGAGAAGTCGCTAATTGTCATTTGTAATCGTGGGTGGTCGTAAGACAAGTCACTACTAATCGCACGATGATCTTAAGACTTTGGAAAGACTACCTGCGACCGAGGGACAAGGACATCGGCGCCGACCAGTTGAAGATTATTACAGACTTTCGAACGACGATCGTGCGACAGCCTAAGACCTTATAAGATCACTAGCGACCTGTTTGATCGCAAGGAGGTTTTTGTGCAAGCTCAAAAACCTCTCTGCGACTGAAATTGGTCGTGGGACCTTAATAAGATAACCTGCGACTGTCGAAGATCACCGATGACCGTCGTAAGACTTTTTAAAGATTCTTCGCGACCAGAGGTCACTGGTGATCGTCAACTGGTCTTAAGTGGTCGTAAGCTCTAATGTGACTGGGGCTTTAATACCCTAATCAATTAAAAACTATGTCGTGCTCAGAAAGGTTGACTTTAGCTCGAAGAATAATTAAATTATTGTTTGTTTCAAGTAAAAGGATTAAACAACAGCAACAATAAACACATTAATTAAGAAATAGATTATTGCGAGTGGGCTTTATGTGAATTAGAACATGGTCAGACCTTATTTTTGTCAATATTGTATACCTATTTTATACCGAGCGATAGCGATGTACTAAATGAAGACAAATACAATTTCTGACCATGTTCTAATTCGCATAGCGCAAAATCAGATTCTAATATGTCTAACACATGTTTTAAATTTCAAAGCGGCTCTAAGAGGACGCTGTCAATATTGTTGTTTGAAACTAATAAGATATCTCCCAAAACAGTATGTTAATGAAAATATAATCGACATAAACATATATGTTCGTCGTTTTATTAAATATACGTACCTTTTTACGCAAAAAATATTAAGAAATCTTAACAAAATTGCATTGTTCCAGTTTGAAATTTTCAGTTGAGCGTATATGACGTAGGAATTCTAATTGTGACGTCATAGCGGGCTCTATGCTTATTAGAACCCATAATGTGTTCTCAAAGCATATGAAGGACGTCATATTATAATACAACCTTAATTGACAGTACTTTTATCTTCGATTTTAAATGGCGGTGTCTTCGATGGAAACTGAGTTGTTCTAAATGAACCTAATATATTGCTTACTGGACGTTAAACTCAATCAATCAATTTTTAAATCTCCCTTGGTAATTTTAGTATAATTGTTAATATGATTACATGTAACCTAAATTGATATTTAATACAGAAAAATACTATATTTCTTTAATTATTTACAATATTTACATATACATGTATCTTTATATAAAGAAAAAACAATCAAATTATACTTTTATTGAAAAAATTTTTTTTTTTGTTCTTGTCGCGAAATTGTACGTTCTTGTCGGTTTCTTGACGGTTCTTGTCCCTTCTTGGCGGTTCTTGCCGATCGCTAATTAGTGCGACCGCTGCCATGGCGGAATAATTAGTGAAGAAACGGTGTTGCATTCTGGGAAAATGTTCGCGGTTGCGAAATTATCTAGGGATGAAAAGGTTCGATGTCATAATGTTGAAGAATAATAGTCGGTGAGTACGCATATAACACACGCAGGCATGGTGACAGTTAAAAATTACCCTTGTAACCATCTCAACAAGAGTAGGAGGGTAAGAACACAAATTTTTTGCGTTTAACTCCTTCGCTCACTTCGTTCGCGACACATTTTTTCCGTTTCCTGGCCATATTTCGCCATAATTAATATGGGGTCAGATTTCTGTGCTTAGATAAAAGGGAAGAATGGGTGAAAGGTATAAGTAAAAATCGGATTTTGATGGGATGGTGTCGATATGAAACGTTGGGAAACTTTTCTTAGTTTTGGTCACATTCTTATTATTATTATTTTTTGGTTAATTTCGGTAAGTCCTTGTTCTTACTGGAACAAAATCTGTCCAACAATAGACATTGCTTTAAAAACTCTTTTACGGTTATGTGATCTTCATCTTGGAGTCAGTACGTCGGTCTGTTACAACTGGGGATACCATCTCTTAACCGCAACTCCTCCTACACTAAGTCATGCAATTTAATTAACCTTTTACAGAATCGTTGTCACGTAGTGCAATTGTGCACCTGATATAAAACATTTTGATCGAAATGATATGTGGGGGTTTCCTTTAGCAAAACATGGACTTTTTTGCCATTATTTGACATAAGGGGGTACCCATCTGTTATCCGCAATATGTCTACTGTTTCTCCATTATAATATTTTTAACTAAATTAAGTTTCAAGCTCCCGATGAACTAAACATGAATTTTCCATGAATTTAGGACTTAAGCAAGGGATGTCAATTAGTGAACATTGTTCTTCCGGTTTCTCATTACATCCAAAAGCATTTTTGTATGTATACAAATAGTACAAATAATCAACCACTGCTACAAGTATGTTTGAACATATCTGTGGTAAAAGTGGGGGGGGGGGAGGAGTTGGACAAGAGTCTACATTTATTTTCTGTTTCCTCCCAATCATTTCATATTGCACTTGTTTGCATCATTTTATTCTAAAAATGAATACTCTAATCATCATAAGAATCTATAAATCTTAATTTATAGAATGAATGAAACTATGAAAATCAATTAATATAATAGATTTAAGGTAGACAGAAGTATTAAATTAAAACAATCGTTTCTCATCTTAAATAATCAATAATCCTTTTTGTATATATATGGTATAACGATTAGTGTAACATCCAATACTCCATTAGGGTGGGTCCCTCAGTAGCCGAGTGTTTAAGGTATTTAGTCATCATAATTGATCACGTGGTCTGTCAACACTGAGGTTGCGGGTTCGAGTTTCAGGGCACAATGTGCTCGACTCAAACCTTAATTGACAGGATTAACAGTTTTCCTGTCTGCTGAAGATTGGGCTATTCTCAGGATGCATTGGCCTCCCCCGCCCAATAAAAACTGGACCCCGCGATATAGCAGAAAAATTGCTAAAAATGGCGTTAAACACCATTAAAAAACAATCTGTTAGGGTGAGGTAGAGTTTTCTAGGTAGTGTACAATTGATCATTGGCAGGTCAACACCCGGGTAAGTTGTCCTCAGCTCCAACTCAAAGGTAATTACCAAGAATTGCCAGTTTCCCTGCCGTAGTTAGACGTTATCACCAGTACACCAGTTCAATTTCAGCATTTATTTCGTACACAGCTAAATGTGTTTGTCTGTCCCGCCTGCTATCAATACATCATTAACACTTAATTAATTGAATGAGGTTTTTCTCTGACCTGCCTAATATAAAAATGTAATAAACATAAATTTACTTAAATAAGATTTCCTTCTATACTGCATGTAATCAATGTACATGAGACAAGTGATTAATGTAGTTAGACATGTTCATCCACAAACACACTGTTCTATGCAGAGAATACAGGTTATATTTTATTAAATCCAAAAATGTTACACAATACCATTTTCAAGCTGAAATTCTACATTATTATTTTTAACTCAAATATGCATTTAGAATTTGCTGATTAGTTATATTCTTTCACTCTCAACCATTTTCAGACGTAAGAGATGGTGTTTTTGTATTAAAAGAAACACTTTTTATATCCTTTAGATTTTCTACTAATTTTGTTAATTTTAAATGTACATATCTCTTTCACCTTAGGTTTAACTTGACCAACACCAGAATATTACATGCCTGTTCCACGTTCTCTCAAAGTGTCATCCCCGCTTTAAAACAATCTTAAAAAAAACTAGCTTCTGTGGTAAACCCTTATTCTAAAAACGAAAATAAGAAAATCTTGGATCATGATAGATCATGTACTAAAAGGGAAATATCATTAAAAAGAGAAATTCAGACTGAAAATTGTCCCAATATATCCTCCTGTCAGAAAAATGTTCATTTATTAAAACACATTTGGTACTTTCCAATACGCACCGAGTTGAACAAGACTATTTTGTTTTAAGTATGTTCTGAAATGTGATTTGTCCTTATCAGTGTATTGACACCTGTATTGATAGTAAACATGATAGTGAATATCCAGGAAATTTATGTGAATAATGTATTGGTAGCAAACGGGATAATGACAATCCTTTTTCCTTAATATAAGGAATTTCATTATCCTGTTTACAATTAATACGGTCATTCACATAAATTTACTGGTATAAGGATTTTCATTACTCTGTTAACTAATAGTAAATAATTGACATACATTTACTGGAATATGGATATTCAGGGACGGTCCTGCATCATTAACACGAAGTAACTGAAATAATGTTTTCAACCATAGCGCTAACTATCAATACAACATAAATATTAATTCAGATTTATCTTTGTTCTTCTTGCTGTCAAATACTGGACCAGGTACAGTATCACCTTGGGGCCCCGGTAGCCTAGTAGTTAAGGTAGTTCATCTTCTATTGATCACGTGGTTTGTCAACACTGAGATTACGGGTTCGAGTCTCACAGCGCGGCAGGGAGCATTTAATTTATGCATTAAATATGTTTGTGGTACCCACAATTTAACCTTTAAAACTGTATGATTTATCGCCCTCGTCTTAGTTTTAAGTATTCATTTACTAGGTCAAGTCACAGCAAAGAAAAGAACAAACTGATGAGTGTTAAATTTACTACTTTAATTGTTGTGAAACTATAGTAGCTTTGTTTAGGACGAGATCTACTTAATAAAAACAATAAATTGTTCGGGAGAGAGGTGGATAGATAGGCAGGAAATTTGATTAGCTTCTTTAACAGTGTGGAATATTCTATAAGGAAGTGATATGATCCTTGGTAGCTGTCGAAATCATCGTTAAACACGCCAATGAGATGACAAAGACTGTAAATCTTTCCTTATGATAAATACAAGATCAAATCCAAATATATTATCTTAAGGACGACCAGAAGCCAAACCCTGGATCTCCTGAGATATAGTGTCGTCATGTCTGTGAAGAAAGTAGCGGCGTTTATCTATTATTATTTACACAACTGATTACTGGTTGCGTTGAGAATTTATTTAATAAAAGGGTAAGGTTAATACAAGTATACATGCCAGGAAGATAAGTTAAGTGCTTTTTTTGTTTAATTATGTAATGTAAAGTTCAGTCATATGCCCAACAGATATATCTCTTAATTAGTACGTTGCAATATTTTTTAATTCTAAAAAGGATTTTTTTAATATTACAGAATTTATGTAGCGGAGTAAATGGTTTTTTGATAAGGATCGACAGCCAAGCTGAATACAACTGGATTGTAACGGAATTAAATAAAATACCTGTAAGACTTAGAATTTAGAAAATTGATTATGCCACGTGGTACAATATGTGGCAATTGATTATGATTGAATGATGTATTGGAGTTTTAAAGTCCCGCCAAATTATGATATGTGATACAACATGAGTGATATTTTTACGTTGTAATATATACAACAATTGATCATGTTAAGAGCTTAAACGTCAACTGGTACAATTAATATAATAACTGATAATGGTACGTATATAACTGTTGATCATGTAAAAAGTTGGGTGAAATTGGATTCTGGTAGAACAGAGATTTGGACTGCTTTCAGTTATCTTTAAATCGAAGAGTAAAATAAATGACGGTAGAGATTTTGATCCTTAGGTTAACTTTTGCAGTTTTTGGCATCTTTGAATAAATGTCAGTCTATTTGACATTAGTTTGACAATTTCTGTCCCGTGGACATGGACCTTTTTGTTCTTTTGACCATTTTTGTCTACTGGATATTTTGCACTTTTGACAATCGTCTTCTAGACATTTTGTTTTTTTTTGACAATCGTCCACTGAACATTTTTGGGGAATTTTTTCTATTTGACAATTTTGTCTATTCACGTGCTGTCCAATGTACATTTTTTATCACGTTCTATTTTCAGAATTTAGTTAGAACAGTTAGGATCTACCCCACCGGCTGTACCATCGTTTACATAAAACTGATTGTAATTACCCCTGTCGAAACGACAAGATGAATTTATTCTAATGATAATTAATTTATTCTAATGAAAATTAATTTATTTTAATGAAAATATTCTTATATGACGTGCTTTAAACACTTTGAAACCACAACCATGATTTAAAAATGATTTATATTTGAGCAATGCGCGACGAGGAGGACGTGTCTTTAAGGATGTTCCAATTACAAAATAGTACTCCCACCGGAAAGCAGATGCGTATTATGTATTAATCTTATAAATAGCGACAGTCGTTATAATTGTCTGTTGCAATATATTGTGTGAAAAAAATTGACGAAATAGCCAGTTTAACGAAAAAAACGTTGGCTATGGGAACCGTCAATATCCTAAATGTGCCGTGATTATCATATTAGAATAGAACAGAAATAATTCACAGAGGCCGTGGATTATCATTGTTTTACAACGGGATGCCTATCAGTGTTAAAACAATGATAAATCATTATCCATCAATAATTTCGTAATTTTATATTTTAATTAAATCATTTCATAATTCTGCTAATATTCTTATGCCAAACTAGTCGCTTTAATAATGGCTAGTAAGGAATGAATTTGCAAATGATGCATGTAAACGTTGCATGTGGTTCTAGCTATCATTTCAGAATATTTAATAGTTATCTGTAAACGCTTAGTGAGCCTCTTTACAATTGTTTATGTTTATTAGTTGTAATGTACAGTCCATTCATGCGAGTCCAAGAGGATGTCTGTATCCAAAACATGTGATCTGCAAAGCATTTCAAACTCCAAATTTGTGAGAATTCTCAATAAAACTATTAAAACCTATAATAGTTTTATTTTTTAACTATTTAATCTAATACGAAATAAATACAAACAATTATTTGTATTATATTATATTTATACATTGTTTAATCCAGAGATGTTTACAGTATCTACAGTCTATACCGTGTCTGTAATAAACTGCCTGTTCTGGAACAAAGTTGACTGTGACTTCACAATAAATTTGATCGATTATGACGTTGGTCGCGTGTTGCTCGTACATTAATCTTTTTTTTACCATGGTTGTGGTCTCAAGGAGTTTAAAGCACATCAAATTTAGAGTATAGTTTTTAATCGAGTGTCTAAGTCTCCGAAGCTATTTGCTGTATGTAATGTGCATTTTAATTGCAACTGTACTGTCGCAGGAGTTATTTCACACCTGGTCGAAGAACCCGGCAGCATATGTCCTACTAGCAGCAAGGCAGCATGTAACGTTGGCAAACTCCAGTACCCCACTTGGAAGTCTTGTATCTGCACGCCATGAATGCCATTACAGAGGCCATTGTTTGTTTTTGTTTGACGAACGCGGACCTCGACGAAGACACCCATCAAAATTAATCGTAAAATTATATAATTAGTGACATATAATTACAGAGATTGGCAACTGGTCAAAATCTAGCAAAACAAAGCGGCACCACTCGATATTACCTGACTTACGTGATTATAACAAGGGAGAAGAACTACCGCTGGTTTTCCTTCAATCATCACAATCACCTCTGCCACACATTGATTGACACCATGAGAGTTATTTCTCATGGCGGAAAAGCTTCGCATACAAAATGAACGAAATTTAAGGTAAAACTGTAGCAAAACTGTATAAATAGACTACATAAAATAAATAAGATCTCGTGTATTATTTTACAAACATCATTTTTTGTTTACAAACGTCATGGGAAGACGACAAATGTAGTCCCGCAGTAAATGTGGCAGAGGTTATATCTGGGAACCAGTTATGTTCTCTGTGCCGGAGGGTGGTTTTCTTTAACAACCGATGCAATCAAATTGAAGAATATATCCATGTTTTAAATATGAGATTATTAATTTAAAGAGGGTCGCATAATTGATGTTGTTTTTATATCTATTTTATATCCGGTAATGTTTTTTCTATAACACAAAATTTTCGTCTGTTCGGCGTCAAGAAAATATCGATTTATTAACAGATAATTGTTGCGGTAAATTAATTCATTAATTAATAAATTATCTCCATCTTCGTTTGACTGTTATGAGAATTATTCTTAATAAATAATATTTATTGATAACCCACGATTGCCCTCACAAGGCCTAAATTGTTTTTTTTTTGCATTCTTTGTCGGCAGCCAAGCACTGGATAGATCTATACAGAAACGTGTAATTAAATGTTGATCTCTGTATCATCCGGGGGAAGCGGGAGTCTCATTACTAGAGCTTTTCTCTGCACCCATTGGGGCCTACAGCGTCCTTTGCCGAGAACAAGGCTTTCAAAACATTTAGACCCTGTCTTCGCCACTGGCAGCACAAATTTAGAGATATTGTATTTTGTAGACGATAGAGATTCCAAACATGTGCCAAACGGTCTAAATGTGAAAATAGTAGTTTTCAATGTCCTGTCTGTATAAGAATTATGAAAACAGGTTTTAGAGGCCATACCTCTAAACTATATCGGAAGCATTGTCTCCATTGTATTTACCTTTCTGCCATAATTTTGCACAATTCTGCTATAGATTGTTTGAATTGAGTTTTACACCATTTTTCAGCTATATAATGACACTCTGTTTCATTTTAGAATTGTATTCTCTTCTTCTACTGAAAGTTGCCAGCCATTACACATTATAGTGTGTTGTGTGCTTTACTTGTTTTTATTTTGCAATGTGTATGGAATTTTTTTTGGTGTTGGGGTTTGATCCTGAAGGTACCTTAGAAAAAAAATAGGAAGAGATAGTCAAATTAAACTACAGTCAAGTTGGGTGAAAAAAATGCTTATTTTAGAAAAAATTCTAAATGAAATGAACAATAAATGTAAATACTATGTAATACACATTGTACAGAAAAGAGGCGTTTTATAGAAAGGTACAAACGGAGTTCACAGTCATGCTAGTGTTATTTACAATCAAAGAAAAAAATATTAAATAAAGACATGGTTGAAAACTGTATTTTTTTAAATATCAATATGAAGTGAATTATGAACTTTTATCCTATGTAGTATATAGTGTAAAGATGAGAATAGAACATGTTTTTGGGTGTTTTTATTGAAAGGTGAAAAAAGAGTTTGCAAAGTCATGCTAGTGTTGTTTTCAATCGAGACCCAGATTTCGGTTGGTCAAAATATAGAAAACACATGTTTTAGAGTTTTATTATTTTAAATTTCAATTTAAATTGAATAATGACTTTCTATAATATGTAGTATATGGTGTAAAGATGAGAATAGAACATGTTTTGGGTGTTTTTATTGAAAGGTGAAAAAGGAGTTTGCAAAGTCATGCTTGTGTTATTTACAATCTAGACCCAGATTGCGGTTGGTCAAAATATAGAAACAATATAGAAAACACATGTTTTAGAGATTTATTTTTTAAATTTCAATTTGAATTGAATAATGACTTTCTAAACTATGTAGTATATGGTGTAAAGATTAGAATAGAACATGTTTTGGGTTGTTTTTATTGAAAGGTGAACAAAGAGTTTGCAAAGTCATGCTTGTGTTATTTACAATCTAGACCCAGATTTCGGTTGGTCAAAATATAGAAAACACATGTTTTAGAGTTTTATTTCTTTTAATTTCAATTTGAATTGAATAATGACTTTCTATACTGTGTGGTATATGATGTAAAGATACAAATATAACATACTTTGAGTGTTTTTACTGAAAGGTGAAAAAGGAGTTTTCAAAGTCATTCTAGTGTTATTTACAATCTAGACCCAGATTTCCTGTGTACAAATAGAAAAATATATGTTTTAGAGCTTTTCTTAACAAATTTTGACGAGTTTGCAAAGTCATGCTAGTCATGACAGAACAAAATAGAAGGCTTTTGTTGACTTTGTAATTAAAAATGGAAATTGCAGTAGATGACATTTGATGACAATATTATAGTGTACATTTTGGAATTGGTGTTGACGAAACTATATAAATAAATACATATATTTTAACACAACGAGTGCAATCTGATTTTGTGAATTGCTGAAAAAAAAATAAAAATACCCAATGCTACGCCCCCTCCCTTTTCAGACTGACAGTGCACAACGCAACGTTCACCAACAATCTTATTCTTATATTTGCTCGAATAATTAAATATTAAAGCAATAATACTGTAAACAAAGATGTTATAAAAAATAAAATATTGAACAAAAATTTCCCACACAACTACATGATGTGGTCGGTCAAAATTCAGGACTATAAATACAGACGTAGTGCACGAACATTGATTCAAATACCCATTTACAGTGTTGTACCGGTAAACAAAAACACGTTTTATAAAACCTGCGGTAAATCTATGCATTTTATATTATTTACTTACCATTGCTTACCTTTTTGACTTAATTAACTTTGTTTCTTTTGGGAAATTTTATTAACTTTGAGTTGATTCCCTTACACGTATCCAATTGTTTTCATCCGCAACAAAATGGCGGATGCAAACTATCGTAAAGTCTCGTCTGTACGTTAGGGCCCGAGGAGATCGATTGCATTTCATTGGTTGTTACGACAAGTTGCCAATCTCTATAATTATATGTCTCTGGTAAAATCCATTAAACGATCTCGGTAAAATGATTATGTGCTTCTTCCACGATTTTTATCATTATGTTCCTAACAATTAAACGAAAAACATCAACAGCCATTGCACGCCAAACGTTTCATTAGTCATTCGCCTCTGCAACAAAGTATCTACAATGTGATGCGATACATCAAGTAAATAAATATTGAAAGCGAATTTGTCTTTGCAGGTTTTACGTCAGAAAAAAATCTTATTTTCTAATTGACAAATAGTTTGTTCTTCGGATTAACGCCGGGTCAGAGCAAAATCAAACCTATTTTGTTCACAAAATTCTTAGGAGAAGAGAACTTCTAGTGAAATTTGATAATTTTTTCATTGCAATGGAAACACACAAAATATTCCCGCGCCATTGTTCTGAAACACTCACGAATAAAAAGAAAAAAAAATTCGTTCGGTTGAAAATACTTATTTTTATAGCTACTTTATACTCAAATTTATAACTGGTGCTTGTTCATCGTGTTTTTCTTCTAATTTCTAGTTTCCATTCTTTTTTGTTGTTTGTTTGTTTTGTTTTAATGATGTTATAACGCCACTTTCAGCAATTTTTCAGCTATATCATGGTGTCCAGGTTTTATTGGGTGAGAAAGCCGGAATACCCGGTGAGAACCCCGAAACTGGCAATCCTAGTCAATTAAGATTGGAGTAGAGTACACCCTGCCTGCAGTGAGAATCGAACCCGCAATCTCAGTGTTGACAGACAACGTGATCAATAGTAGACGAACTATCTTAACCACTAGGCCACCGAGGCCTTTTTTTAATATTTTTTGTCATTTTGCCAACTTTTCTTGTATCTACGTATTCATAACCGATTTCGTAAATTTTTTTATTTCTTAATATCCAGGATTATTTATTGCATAATGTAGATCTCAGAAGTGATAGTGATTTCATATGTATAATATAGGTTTTAAATGCATCTTTTGTTGTTTATAAATATTGATAATAGCACGTGATACAATATACAATGATACATTTATTTTTCACTTTTATGTACTTTACAAGTTACTGAGTACGCTGATTTGTAGACCCTAATAACGATTAATTTAAAGGTTAAGGTAAATTTTGTTTAATTATTAATATCATTTTATTTATGATTCATTTTCAGGTATCGACGGCTTATGTTTGGTTGGCTGCTATTCGTTCTAATGGTCTTTTCGTATGGCGTGATGTAAACGGTAATGATACACCGATATCGACCTCGTTCTGGAGCAGCGGTGAACCGTCAGGACCGGCAGGTTTAGCTGATTGTGCTGGAATTGATATAAATAATGCCCTTTGGGATGATATCAGGTGTACTGGGCTTTATCAGTTTGTTTGTAAGAGACTCATTCCCGATTCATGAAGCAACACTCATAATAACAATTTAACAGAGCTATAAACGCCCATATTATTATTTTATACAGTGAAGATTGATCTGTGCCTTTTTTAATTTGTATTTGTTATTTCTTATTGCGTATAGCTTTACTGGAAATAACTATTAAACAAATAATTTAAATGTGTGTACAAAGTTGAAAATAAACCTCTCTCAATTGTGATATACTATTTATATTATATATATGTAATGCATGTTGAATAAGATACTTTTCGACCCTATTTCAATAGTAAAAATTGAATTATTATATTATATAAAGGGGATTAATAAACAACAGAATTGTATGAAGAGATCAATTGAATCTAGTAAACATTCGTAATAACTTTCTCATACAAAGTAAATGTGTTAACTGTCAATTCAAATCTAAAAATCTAAAGGTGGTTAGAAATGTTATCAAAAACTTGGTGTTCACTTTATGCACACTTTATATGAGCCTTATGTTTGAAATTTGTGTTTGTGCAAGCAACAAACGTCTTTATGAAAAATAGCATGAAATCGACCGACCAACAAAAACCGAAAGTCAAGGGGGAAATAAAAAATATGGATTAACAAACACACGACACAAAACAAAAAACCAAAACCAAAAACAGAAAACATTTAGCTGGAAACCCCACAAAAGCAATGTTTAACATTTCATTCCATACTATACCGTACTATATTTGTCGAATTTAATAGGTACTTATTTCAAAGTAAATTATTCATATCTATGGCCATTTCAAAACCAAAAAAATAAACACAAAAACAGAAAGTAAGTAACACGAACACAGCAAACGACAAGGATTAACAAGAAAGGAACTCATAAACTTATTTGAAAAGTAATTACAAAGGATAACAATTAATGAAGATCAAAGAGTCAAGTGAACTTATTTGCTTGTGATAAAATTGATAATAACGTGCGAAGACGTCTTTTAGCCGTAAATTCACAACCACCGAGAAAACTTATTGAGGAATGTGAATATTACGGGTTAATGGTAAAGATTAACTCCAACTTTAAGTCATTTGCTAGTAAACTCCGATTCCAAATTGTATTCGTGATCCGTAGTTATTTTGTGGGTATACTACCGTAGCATTGGAAATTATGGACAGTCGAAATTTATACTTTGAATATCTATAGACTTTAGTTTGCTAAAGAAATGTGTTTATGGCTTTACATGTTGCCATTAAATTCTGCGTTTAATTAAAATTCCAAAAACAAAAACAAAGACATTAATTTGTTTAGCCTTTAAAGGGGATGTAATAATATTGATAAATGATTCTCGATATTTTCATACATCTGTTCAATATTACTTCAGGATAACCTAATTTTTCAATTTCCATGCTGCTAACGTGAAACGGATAGATGTACTCTGTAGTTGGTATTCTGTGTACTCTGTAGTTGGTATTCTGTGTAGTCTGTAGTTGGTATTCTGTTTACTCTGTAGTTGGTATTCCGTGTACTCTGTAGTTGGTATTCTGTGTACGCTGTAGTTGGTATTCTGTGTACTCTGTAGTTGGTATTCTGTGTACTCTGTGGTTGGTATTCTGTGTAGTCTGTAGTTGGTATTCTGTTTACTCTGTAGTTGGTATTCTGTGTACTCTGTAGTTGGTATTCTGTGTACTCTGTAGTTGGTATTCTGTGTACTCTGTGGTTGGTATTCTGTGTACTCTGCAGTTGGTATTCTGTGTACTCTGTAGTTGGTATTATAATATTTCTGTTCAGTTAATAAAGTAATTCTGCTCCAGTTGTGTGTTGCAACGAGAGGCCCCATACCAAGAACAAGAATCTTGAGGACCATCTTGTTGGATTAATTGTCGACTCCTGTTTTTATTTTAATTTTTGTGTTTTTGTTTCAACATTATGTAGATAGGTAGATATTAAAACAATAAACATTTAATGTGTGAGAAAATATATTTTCGATAAAACACGTGCAGTCATGTTTCCCCGAATATGCTATGTAAAACATATTTTGAAACAAATAGACTGGTAATCTTACTGTAGAAAGGAAACAGATTGTTTGTGTTTGGTGTTTACTGCCACTTTCAGCATTTGTTCAGTTAATCATGGCACCCAGTTTTTATTGGGGGGGGGGGGAAGCCGGAGTACCCATAGAAGACCCCGACCTGCGGTAGGAAAACTGGCAATCTTTGTCAATTAAGATTGGAGTCTAGTACACCCTGCCCGCAGTGAGACTCGAACCCGAACCTTAGTGTTGACAGACCACGTGATCAGTAGTAGACGAACTACCTTAACCACTCGGCCAGTGGAAGGAAGGAAACGTAACTTTGCATTATAATAATATAATTAAATCATCGATATGTTAATGAAATCAATTTTTCTTTAGGCCGTGCTTATCATTGGGCTGTACGGTTATTTTTACATGCCCCAGGCACCATCAGGAATACCGGTATCCTATAGCAAGGGTTCAAGCCTAAATATAGCTTCAAAATGTCATTCGGCATTGGGGATGTAACGGGAGGGTAATTGGCAGATAGATTAAGGAGGGAATGTAGATAAGGATGAGTGAATAGAGTGGTGATACGGTGTGAGAAAGGGAGGGTAATGGGGATAAAGGGAAGGAAGTTGGAGATGGGATGGTATGGGAAGGGGATAAGTGGGAAGAGGAATCTGGAAAATAGTATATGGTTTCGGTGGGCTGAATGGTGGATAATGAAGGGATAAGGAAGGCTGAAGGGAAGGCGTATAAGGAATGCTTAAATGAGGAATGGAATGGGAGGGGAACGGGATAACGGGATTGTAGTAAGATTAACTTGGAGGGCAGTGGGTAAGAAGTAAGTAATTTGAGGGATAAGAAGATGGAAATGGGGATAAGGGCAGATAATTATGCAGGTATAATGGAGGAAAATGAGGGTAATAGGGGTAAGGTTGGAAAATTGATAAAGCGGGTGTAATGTTTCCGTTTACAAAATCGTGATAACAGTAGCTATTTAGGGCTGACCGAAATTTTTATTAAAGTCATGTTAATTGTTTTTTACCTGCTCTTGGAACACAAATCAACACAAATAATGGGTCAAGAAACTAGGTTATGCACCACAGGTTCATTTATATTCGTGGGCATCATTATCATATTAAGGAAATAACTATATTTCGCTGGATTCTAAATTTCGTGATTTCAAACACTTGGGAAGAAAATAGGTTATGCACTACAGGTTCATTTATATTCGTGGGCATCATCCTCGTATTGAGGAAATAATTATATTTCGTTGGATTCTAAATTTCGTGATTTCGTACACTTGGGTCGATTTGTTGCTATTGTTCAGAACTTTAAAGTATACCAGTTGCTTATACTGATGTTGTTTCTATATAAAATTATATTTATGCAAATTTTAGTGTTGCGTTTTTATTGACAGTCATTATATTTCTTTATGAAAACTGCACATCAATCCAATCCACATATACAGTAAAGGAAATTTAGTTAGTCCATAGTACATTATAGGCACAACTTTCTCCTGTTAAGTAAGCTGTTAAGGTATTAGTCACTCGCCGAGAAATTTCAACCCGAAAACCAAGTTTTTCGGATTACATAAGTCTTCATCGTATTAATTACGCTACCTTGTGTTAAATGTGTTCTAACAAGACCTTTCCTTTCCTTAAACTCTCAATAACTCATAAAACTATTACACTGGGTGATAAGATAGATAAAGAACGTATTGCCCCTGTGTTGTAACCAACTCTTAAAGTTTGTTACAGATAAGCCATATTTATGTTAATTAAACATTAATGACCACAGCGGGATGACCCTGGAACTCTAAAACTAGGGGTTATTTAAAGTCTTCTATTTGTGCCAGTCAACACTTAGGTTGAGGGTTCTGGCCTAAAGTATTACATGGTATGCTCGTCTCCAAAATTATAATTGACAAGGATTTGCCTCTTTTTTGTCGGTGATTTAACCGGGTACTCCGGCTTTTATCCCCTAACAAAAATTGGACGCCATTATATAGCTGTAGAATTTCTGCAAAAGGCGTTAAACCCCATTACAACAACCAAAAACATATTAACAAAAAAAAGATAGCAAGAAATCAGGTAATTATACTGAAAGGCGGAAAAAAATGTCTACAAAACAATTTCTGATGGTAATAGTTTCAACCCCTTCCTATATCCCGACAATCGCCTTTTTTAAAAGTAAAATGATGTTCATGTAGATGGCTAGAAATATCACTTTTACTTATTGTATTCGTTTGTTGGACTTATTATGTATTCCGCTATCGATCATATCGACTGTTTAGTTACCCATTATTTTTTATGTTGTTACTTTGGTCGCACAAAAAGCAAAACGTAAAACGAACTAGCTATTTCTATTTTTCTTTTTTTTTGTATGATGCAAAGGCTAAAATGTTAAAGGACTGGATATTTTTATTTTACTATACATGTAACATGAACAACATTAGAACTCGCAAGAACTTACCCCTTCAGAAGTTCTATGGCCGTCACCAAGATGTAATATGGTAAATCCACAGCTTAGACATTTTGCTGAGTCATAGGATGTATTTCCTTTTTTGTATTTCACACTATCTAACATGAAAAGGGGTAACTCTACAGGCGACCGTTTCACTAAAGTTATCGTAAATCGTAAGTCTACGATTACACTTTGCCTACGTGCACGTATACGACTGTTTCACCAAAACAGTCGTAAACGTAAATCTTAAGTGTTGCGACTTACGACTTAGAATGGAACTCTATAACGTCGGAGGTAAGGCGTCTGCAGCAACCCAGGGTAACTGACCACTGGGAGATTATTAAAGAAACGTTTTCCCCACGCTAACTTTACAAGTAAAAAATAAATGCGCTAACTGATCATAGACTGATCCCGGCCATTTACAGACGATGTTTGTGAATCTAAATATATAACGGTTACAATTAAAATTTTCCAAATGTTGAAACACAAATGGAAGCGTTCACTTGGTGTAAAGGAACTTAGTTTTGGAAATTATCCATTTTATGTGGAAGGATTTGACCTTCACTCACCATTGCAACTTAATTCAAGTCCAAACGTAAAGTTTGTAACTGAATGGTCCGATAAATTCTGGCAAAATAGTGTAACAATCCGATCGATGAATTTAACGTATCGAAATAATATATCGGGCTGTATTTCGCAAATCGATAAATTCTGGATTAGATTTTACAAAGTTGTAAAAAGGGGATTGCAAGGCTTTGTATCTAAGTTGTTAAAAAAAACAAACAAAAAAACAGGAAAATTACACATGCTAGTTACATTGAAATTATAAATATTTAAAGTTTCATATTTTCCAACATTTATTACGCAATTCACAACTCAAGATATAGACAAATCAAGCTTTTAAGTTTAATCCATGAATCATTGTACGAAACAAACAAAATCATCCAGTGTCAGAGGAGGCTCTGAACATTTTTTTTAATGGAACAATTTGAAATTTTAGGCAATTCTAGCGCCATTCTGAACTGCAAGTTTAGCAAATGACAGGATGTCGCCTGCATTAGTATGCTGCTGAAGTTGAATTAAAAAAATATTTTGGTTCTCGGTGACATAACAATACTTTTTTATGTTCCGACGGCCATGAAGTGTAATGAAAATTGGTTCAAATAAGATAATGAAACCAACAGGATAGTTATGCTGAAATAAAACTTTTTAGACACTATAATGAAATGCGTACCTCAAAGAGGCATCTCAGTACAATTACCTGGGCATTTATAGCATGAAAGCCTTTCCTGCAAGCAAGGTTAGCCTGGTCATCTCTAGGGGCAATAATTGGAATGAGGGTCCCATCTACGGCACCAATTACGTTTGGGAAGATAGCTATGTTAAAAAGAAGCCTTCTTTATTTGTAAAAGTTCATCAACCTGCGTTGAAATATAATATTATTTAATCTTTTGGAAATAGAAGTCGTCACATCTTCCGTGGCACGGGAAACACTGGATTTCGAAATTCCATGGAGACCGCCACATATAGAAAAGAATGAACCTTTGCCAATAGCGAAGACTAACACCTGAAGTAAGTTGCGAAAAGTAATAGCCGTACTGTTTTTGTAAAATTTTAAATATACCAATTGCCGCAAGATATATATCACGGGACTCATTTGTGGTGCAGCATTACCATGTGATGTAAAATTAACAAGTTGATGTCTACTGTCTGTACCACAATTTTTAAAGTCAAAGCTTTATATGCATAATATGCCGAGTAGTCAAAACAAACTGAGTAAGCATAATCTGCAACCACTAGTTTATCGCGACTAGTCAATACAAAATGCGACAATTACAGGAAGCATGGTGTCAGCAGAGCCATAGAATCACACAATTAATAAATTGAATATTTAATTAAATACATGTATTAGGTGTATTTGTGTTTATGGTGAGCGGCAATGCCAAGTGTCAGACATTGATCAGACGTGAACAGTAAATTATTAACAGGTGAACAACTGTGTGGTGCTATGCATTGTCATTTTTTTAAATGAATATTATGTAGCAGAGAAATCGGGAAACACTAATCATATCAAAAGATATTTTTTACGGTGCACGGATGTTTCTAAATTAAACGCGCCCTTGATCACGTCATCACAATATTATTTACTCTGAGGAAAGAGAAAGTAGAAAAAATGTAAAGCATATTGTTAAATCCGATGACTTCCTTTACACGTGTAATCAATATCCACCAGTATTATATCGCATAGGGTATATATTCGTTCTCTTGGCATTCTGTAGCGTTCTATGACTTCAATGTCGCAAAGAAAGTCTAGCGGGTTGGTATGGTAGCGAAATATTCTTTGTCTTTTCCTCTTGAATGACAAGGCAAACAACGCAGCCATTTCTGTATATAGCGCGTTCGTGTACGATTTACGAGTTACGGGTGCCTATAACGACTCGTAACTTTACGATAAACTTTTATCGTAACTCGTAACTTTTATTTAATAGTGAAACGGTCGTAACTCTTAAGAGTGCACTTACTAAGTTTACGACTTACGATCTAAGGTCACCCAGGGTTCAAGTACTCACATTCGGTGTTTGTTTCGTGTCGTGCGTGTTGTGCGAGTCCGGATGACTTTTAGCTCTTATTATTCGGTCGGTGCCCTTGCTATTGTTTATTTATGAAAAGCTAGATATGTTGGAAAGTTAATGTAACCTAGATATGCAAGTTTTATTTAACATTATACTAATTTTTGTTTTAATAAACTAAAAACAAATGGGGGTACCATATTAAAATGATCCCTGATGATATGGCCCATCAGTAACTTCAGACAGGTCTGGAAAATTCTCACAATATTGCATAATCATACACAAAACTATTAACAAAATTTCAGTATTGTATCATTATCATTGCTGAGCAAAAATTGACGGAAAATGGTTGCGTACGGACACACACACTAGGCCTGCACCTTCATCCAATTAGTGGAATCACCTCTGCGACAAACTGATCTCATTGATTACCAAAAAATAAGAAACAATGGAACTAATAATACTATCGATCATGGTATTTTTGGTATTTTTGTTTGCGGTTACACTTACTTCAGTGTGCTCAAAACACGAGTAGTGGGTGACGTGTTTGGAAAGTGCGACACTCTTTTCACGATAAAGATCCAGTTTGTAGACATCGAAAAAGGCCGCTACAAAAGGCCAAAATCTCCGTCACTACCCAATACTCCCATATTGAAGTCAAAATTGTGTTCTCGTTGGTCCATCATTTTCCCTTTTTATTTATTGTTTAACTTTTCCTCGTCCTAAATATAGCTAACATATTGCTCAAGGAAATCATACAATCAATTACATGTAAATTGTTTATTGATGGTTTAGTAATTATTTAATTAATTTTCCTTCTAATACTCTCTTAAAACAATACACAAAACAATACTATATTTCGTTTACTCTGTAAAATATAAATAAATATCTATGTATTTTTGTAATGCCTCGTTAAATACAGGTATGTATATAAACAAATGTTAATTGCACTTTCCTAATCTGTATTTAAAATACATAACAAAAAGCTTTAATGGGTTTGCTAATAATAAATTTAAATGCATCAGGTAGCGAACTTTATATGTATCTGTACAACTAAAAATACCAAACATATGTGCTAACCATTAAATGCAATTTTATTCCTCTTTTTTTCTATGAAACCCCGTTAATGTCAGTGTGTTGTTTTTTAACGAATTTTTCTGCAATTGTCCTATTAAAGAAGCATAAAGGCGTTTACTCAATATCTTTGTGTTATACAGTCAGTGACCGTAAATTCGTTTGTCTAGCATTCTAATCCTTATTGACACGGGGAAACGCTAAGCAAACTATATTCCGGAATCTTTAATCTGACGTCACAATTGATTCTCGTCGCTTGAAATCCAATAATGGCGAACGCACAAAACTATCATGTGTGCTAGTATTCTAATGAAATGGAATGCCGTGTGAGGATGTCCATGATTGCGGAATGTACTTCTAACTTTGTTAAATTTATTTCAACACACACAAAGGTTTATGTTAACAATAACAATTGTGATATAATAACAAACAGATTTTTGGTTTCGGGAAAGAGGGGAGAATAATAAAGCACTACTAATTTATCTATACGTCTTTCCAGAAAATCATCTCCTAAAACATAACGTGTCCACTATTAACCTATCTACTGTAGATGTACAAACAGAATGGGTAAAAATTCTAGCTGGTCTACCCCGCCCACTGGATTAGGTGTGATGTTTCTTTTGTTTTATCTTAGACTTGCAAGTATAATACAAATAGAAATAAATCAAATAAGCATTTGTGTTCACTTCATTCATGACATTTGTTACAAAATTAATGCTCAACGAAGATTGGTTTCCCAGAAAGCAGACTAAGCTGTGGCGTACCGGTATAATGCCCTTATAAAAAAACGAACTCTTCCGAAATTTTCTCTGTATTTATACAATTTGAATAAACACTCATTAAGGAAAATTAAAAGAGGCTCATTTGTTTGAGAAAAGGGTTATGCAAATCAACCACAGTAAAAGCATAGTAAAGAATAAAAAAATTTAAAACGCACAGCAAGGTTCTTATATATCTGTCTCTTTTGTGTTTCTTTCATAATTATTTCTTCGGAGAAGGCATAAAATCATAAGTCCTGGGAACCGGAAATATTATTTGCTTATATTTTCTTCATTATCGCAAGCAGTGTCTGATCTCAAATTTTGTGGTGTCGAGTGACGGTCGGAAATTAACGATTGCGACGTCTGACCTTGACCTTGTTGTGCATATACGTTTGATCTAGCTTTCTGTGATGCAAGAATTGGCCTTTCAAGCATTGATGGAGTTGCCCCAAACAATGATGACTGCGCTGTGGCAGCTGGGGTTGCTCCAAACAATGATGACTGTCCTGTGGCAGGCGAAGCTGCTCCAAACAATGATGACTGCGCTGTGGAAGTTTTAGTTGTTGCTCCAAACAATGATGACTGTTCTGTGGCAGCCGGAGTTGCTCCAAACAATGTTGACTGCGTTGTGGTAGCTGGTGTTGCTCCAAACAATGATGACTGCGTTGTGGTAGCTGGTGTTGCTCCAAACAATGTTGACTGCGTTGTGGTAGCTGGTGTTGCTCCAAACAATGATGACTGCGTTGTGGTAGCTGGTGTTGCTCCAAACAATGATGACTGCGTTGTGGTAGCTGGTGTTGCTCCAAACAATGTTGACTGCGTTGTGGTAGCTGGTGTTGCTCCAAACAATGTTGACTGCGTTGTGGTAGCTGGTGTTGCTCCAAACATTGTTGACTGCGTTGTGACAACTGGTGTTGCTCCAAACAATGTTGACTGCGTTGTGACAGCTGGTGTTGCTCCAAACAATGTTGACTGCTTTGTGGCAGCCGGAGTTGCTCCAAACGATGATGACTTTGTTGTGGCAGCTGGACTTGCTCTAAACAATGATTGCTGTGTTGTGGCAGCTGGAGTTGTTTTGAACAATGATGACTGCGTTGTGACCGCTGATGTCGCTCTAATAAATGATGACTGCGTTGTGGCAGCTGGTATTGCTCCAAACAATGATGACTGCGTTTTAGCAGCTGCAGTGTTTCCAAACAATGATGACTGTGTTGTGGTAGCTGGAGTTGTTCCAAACACTGATGACTGCGTTGTGGCAGCTGGTGTTGCTCCAAACAATGATGACTGCGTTAGGGCAGCTCCAAATAAAGGCTACAATTAGACACATCAATTAAAATTTCTTGTACAAAATTTACAGAATTGTTATAAAAATTAGGAAATTCCCAGATAAGCCTTGATAACTACAAAACACTTAAAAACAGTTAAAACAAAATTATAAAAAAAAACAATATTCTTTCTATTGCATAAATTTTTTAAATGGTGTTTAATTTGAACAACTGTAATACAATTTGATTGCAGATTTTCTGCTAAAATCTACATTTTCGTGGTCTGTACATGCACGATCGAAAAATATTATAAAATGGAATTAATTTCAAAATCGCAATACAATCGAATATTTGAAGTAAAACATTTTAAGCCTGAATAAAAATTGTTGTGTATACTCTAATAAAACTAGAGGCTCCCAGGAGCCTGTAATCGCTCACCTGGAATCCAAATGACTTCAACTATATTTAAATTTTTGAAATTAACAGTCTCAGTCTAGTTGTTATAGCTTTTAAGTTACTGTGCAAAAACTAAACATTTCTTCAAAAATTTTAGTTAAATACAATAAATCCTATAAAGTGCCATCAGACAATTTCTGAAAATTAAATGGTTTGTAGCCATTGTCCTTTATGGTACTTTAGAAATTTACAGTTTTACTCTACTAGTAGGTGTGCTATAGACTAATTTATAATTCAAAAACTGTTTATTTGTCCAAATTCATAATGAAAGGGCAATAACTCCTATAAAGAGTCATCTTGCAATTTTAGACTAAGCAATCATTTGTAGGGCTTCTATTGCTGATCATTTTTGCAATTTATAATTTCACTCTAGCTGTTATGGTTTTTAAGTTACAGGACAAAAACGGAAAATTTCATAAAAAATTGCCATTAAAGGGCAATAACTCCTATAAGGAGTCATCTGACAATTTCAGACTAATACAGTGAATTGTAGGGCTTGTATTGCTGATCATTTTTGCCATTTACAGTTTTACTCTAGCTGTTATAATTT
The DNA here is from genome assembly GCA_944474755.1 of Limnoperna fortunei. Classification (NCBI taxonomy): domain Eukaryota; kingdom Metazoa; phylum Mollusca; class Bivalvia; order Mytilida; family Modiolidae; genus Limnoperna; species Limnoperna fortunei. The sequence goes on along the minus strand of OX104124.1, from coordinate 9,361,307 downwards.
TAAAGTTACAGGACAAAAACGGAAAATTTCATAAAAAATTGCCATTTAAGGGCAATAACTCATATAAGGAGTCATTTGACTATTTCAGACTAATCAAGTGAATTGTAGGGCTTTTATTGCTGATGATTTTTGCTATTTACAGTTTCACTCTACCTCGTATAGTTTTCAGGTTATATTGTAAATACAAAAAATTTTGTCAAAAATCGTCAATAAAGGGCAATAACTCCTACAAGAAGCCAATACATTATTTGTATATATATTGTAGACCTTAATGTGCTGATCAATTTGAAGTAACGGTTTTTTCTATAGCTATTATAATTTTTGATAATGATCAAAAACCTGTGTTGACACCCATGTTCTATTTTTAGTAACAGCGGCCATATTTGTCTGTTGATCAACACCCTGGATACAAACTTGAAACTAGGAACACTAAGGATGATTGTGGCCAAGTTTGAAAAAAATTGGCCCAGTGGTTTCAGAGGAGATTTTTAAAAAAGTTTACGACGGACGACAGACGACGTACGACGGACGCCAAGTGATGGCAAAAGCTCACATGGACCTTCGGTCCAGGTGAGCTAATAATAACAAGTGTGGACTGTGAGCACGCTCACAAAGCGACACCCCCGCTTCGCTCTCAAGTCCAATTATCTCCCCTTAATGATGTCCGAGGTCAATAAAAATCCTTCATACATATCTACATATAATGTACTTCCTTTATGCTAAGTTTCATTAAATTTCATCACGCGGTTTAGAGGAGTTGCGCTTACAAGGGACGTGAACAGACGGACAGATAGACGGACAGATAGACGGACGGACAGACAGGGTGATTCCTATATACCCCCAAACAAGTTTGCGGGGGTATAAAAATGTGCATGTCAAGATGGCATATGCAATGTAAGGGGCCTCAAACATAATAATGAATAATTGTACTACCATATTTCCTCTTTGATATGTTTTAAAATGTTTATCAATAGAAAACATGTTTAATAATTAAATTAAAGATATTGATCGTAATGATGTGTTAGGTTGATGAAAAATAAACTAAATGACTTTTTTTATATTTGTGTCTGTATATACCTCATACAGAAGTCTCCCCTAATAATTTTCCTTTTTCCAGAAGCTTATTGCTTTTCAAATGACACGTCACATAACATTTGTAAAATGCTGTTTACTAAAATATCCGTTTCACAAGAGGCCAATCTCTTTCATAAGGCTAGAATTTTAAATGCATAAATAATACAATTTTAACAGACTGAGAGGTACATTTGTTATTGGGTTTTTCCTTTACCTTGTTCTGAGTACCAAACAAAGATGAGGTATTTATCGCGGTTCCAAATCCACTGGCACTGGTTGTTGCTGTACCAAACAAGGGTCTGTTAGCCTGAACAAATAGTCCTCCATATGCACTTTGAGGCGTTGCACCAAATATCGTAGTTCCATTAGATGCAGCTTGTTAAAACACAAGAATAAAGTTCATTAAAATCACCAAGTAAATTAAAAAAAAAGAAAGAGATTCTTTTGACAGAGTCAGAATAATTACCCAAACATTAGGAACTTTATATTTTAAATTGTTTAGGACACACCAATTTATTTCTTATTCTTCGGATTTTTGTCATTTAAGTATGGGGCGAGCGAGGGAAATCAAAATTGTAATATTTTATTTTGATTTTCAAACAAATCGTCAGCGAACAGCAAAATATGGAGGAAGCAATAGCCTTTTATAAATAAGAAAATGTTTATTGTATTGTTCTATTTTAATCGGGCATCCTATCCTTACCTGACGTCGTCCAAAGCATATATTAAAGGAATTATATTTTGTAATGTCGAGTTCATCCTTCAAAGTATAAAAAATAAATTACACCTTTCAAACAATTCAATATTTTATTTTTTATCCAAGACACTACGTGTGTAACTTTCACAAGCCTGCCACATCTTCATTTGCTAAAAACGAAATATTTAAGACCTAATATACAATGCACAACTGACTATACTGTACGTCATTTATTGATGAAGATTTTTCTAGAGGAATCAAGTTTAAACTGTCATAAAATAAATTATATCCTATTCACTATATTTGCCTGAATATTCCCTTTAGTAAGTGAGACTTTCCCTTTTGAAAGAGCAGTCAAAGAAAATCCAGAATTATAGATACGTGGTGGTCTAATGTCCATGATTTCAGAGAACACAGAAATATAGACAATGTCAATAAGAAAACAACCAAGTCAAACAGTTATATGCAGACTCTGAATAAAAATTACTTTACTGTCTTCAACATTCCAAAAAAATAACACTGAACATCCATCCAGTCATTTTCATCTTTTTTTCATGGAGATCAGAATCAAAACATAGCAATAATATCAATAAGTTTAATTAGCTACAATATTGTAGCTTCTGTGACCATTGTTGATAGCGGCGGAGATAAAATCAAAGCGGAGCTCCATTATTGAGGCTACAAGTTCACCATGCAACCAAAAAATTTCAAACCCGAACCCAATAAAAACCATAGGTGCATTCAGGTGCTCCGGACGAGTAAGAAGTGTCTGCCTCTAATTAGACACCCGTCGAGTTACTCATTGTCATGTCTACTGAAAAGTCAAATCCAGGAATAGTAATCACTGCGAAAATGACTCCGCGAAAATGTCAGATCGTATTTGAGACACTGATTTCCCATAACGATCAATTAAGTCATGGTGACAACCATAGAACTTCTGGAGAGTAGTTTGAATAGTTTAGCAGTCAACAGCAGTGATCGGTCTAGAAATTCGGAATACCGATCGCAGGATGTGGAAATGTACACACCATACGCTGGAACTGCTGGAATGTTGCTGTCGATGAACGGGAAGTTGACAATTGGAAAGTTGAAGTCATTACGTTTGTCGTAGTTTGTAGTTTTTATGAGTCTATATCTACAAGTAGTTCAACATGCATCAAATGTTCCTGTATCTAATCTCTTTTAAATTATGATGTCGGCGCTAAGGTTTAAATATTTCGACACATGTTTGAAAAATCTGTGCTTACATACCGCCATTGAAAGAAGCTGCCATGTTTTGAACAACCATGCCTCCTTGTTTTCCTTTTTCAAGTTACATCGATTTTTTTTTTGGGGGGGGGTGGGGGGGGGTGGGGGTTGAAACGGTAAAATTTTAATAATTTATTTTTCGATTCGATAAAATATGTGCGCTATGTGCGCTCGGTCCGTCGAACAAGAAATTGATTTGGTGTGACCTTAATTGCACTCTGTAAATAGGTATATAAAGCATTTTTACAACTACTCTACTGCTCATTTCGATTTCGCTTTTGCTTTTTCTAACGCACTGTGGTCAGCAAAAAAGTGCTCCACACTTACAAGGGTACTGACCTTTGATTTTATAAAAATACAGTTACGGTACTAATTTTTTTATGAACTAAACTTGCATATTTATTTTCAAGCGAAAGAAAGAGCACAACTTCCTTGGGTTCTTCACGAAGGAAAATATTTAAGATAATCGTGTATTACCACCAGACCTCTTCACAAAAGTAAATATAATCAGATTATCCAGTTATTCAGAATATCAAGTATTATTCACCAGATGTCTAAACAACTGGACATCAGATTATCGTATATTACAATATATTAACGATATTATCCCACGTTGACTTGAAATTTCGACCAATTGTTGCCAATCGACACTTCGGCTAAGTAATTTTGTAGACATAATATTAAAACCGCTCTGTCAGTCAGTATGTACCTGGTTTTATTAGGGACGATTTGGACTTCTTGAACCATTTACCTAAGCAAATTGAAAACAGGTAAGTTTTGATGTAACTAGTTTGTACACCAATATCCCACACACTTTGGGACTTGAAGCTTCACAATTATGATTAGAGAGACACGGAAACGCTCTGAATCCGAGATTTTCACTCTCATTTATTTTAGAAGCCGTCCAGATCATATTGGAATGCAATTCTTTCTACTTCAGTGGTCAGGATTACTTACAAATATCAGGAACGGCGATGGGGACTAAAGTTGCGCCAACTTATGCAACTATCCTGATGGGATATATTAAACATAAAATGTATAGAATGGTAGAAATCGAATTCGATGTAATACTTTCAAATTACATTCGAGAACAATGGAAACGTTTTATTGATGACTGCTTCATTATATGGAATAAAACAGTCGACGAAATAGAAACTTTCCACAAGCTCATTAACAGTATCCACCCGTCTATTAAATTTACTATTGAAAAAAAACTAACACAACTACCATTCCTAGATATTTTAAGCCACCATCATTTATCATTTATTTCGTACAAAATCTTATACAATTATAAGATGGTGTCATCTTCCAGATTGCATGTGTGTGTAACTGTGTACGTAGTGCATGATGTGGTTTTGCTCATGTTTCTTAGGCTTTTCATTTTTGTAGTATTGTTTGTAAATATTTAGTATGGAAAGTAAGGTAAATTTATTGTCTATGAATGTGAGGGGGTTAAGTGTTCAAGTGTTAAAAAAGGACTGATGTTTTTTCTTGGATAAAAAGTAAAAACCCTACAATTGCCTGTCTTCAGGAAACACATAGCTCAAGGGAGGATGAAAATATATGGAGTGATGAATGGGAAGGTCAATGTTTTTTTAGTCATAACAACACTAGAAGTGCAGGTGTTTGTATTCTGTTCCAAAAAGGAATAGATGTGCATGTACCCAACAGTATATCTGATCCCAATGGTAGATATATCATTTTGGATCCGACAATATATAATCATCGTCTATCATTGGTTAATTTATATGGACCAAACCTAGACGAGCCAATGTTTTTCCAAGATATTTTTACTACAGTTGCAACTGTATCCAACTGCAGCTTACTTTTATGTGGTGATTGGAATGGAATACAGTTCAGGACTATTATTTAGATAATTTTAATATTAGGCATCATAGGAATCAAAAGTGCAGGGATAAAATAGATGAATTTAAAAAACTCCCTTGAGCTACTGTATCCTTGGAGGCTTTGTAATCCTGATGTAAGAAAATATACATGGCGACAACCAAATCCACTGAGACAAAGTCGCCTTGACTATTTCCTTGCGACAGAGGATTTGTTTTCACTAACGAAAACAACAGCTATAATACCAGGTTATAGAACAGACCACTCTGTTATTCTTTTTTCATTTTCTACAAGTCTTGGTAAAAGAGGTAAGGGGTATTTGAAATTCAATGCCCAGCTTTTACGAGATATATAATGTGTTAACACAATAAAAGAATGTATTAGAAATACCATTACTGAATATTATTTTTCAGGTGATATTGAAGATTTATTTAATGTTAAATTGAAGTGGAATGATAAATTGTTCTTTGAAATCGTAAAGATGAAGATCAGAGGCATCTCAATTGAATATAGCATTAAAAAGTCAAAAGCAGAAAAAGAAACTTAAAATTTTAGAAAAGGAGATACAGGACTCTGAATATAAGGTTAACTCAGACCCAGATGTAAATTGTTTTGAAGCCTTGATTCAAAAGAAACGTGAGTTAGAAAACAGCAGAGATAACATGATATCTGGTATACTTCTTCGTTCTCGCGCTAACTGGCATGAAAATGGAGAAAAGTGCACAGAATACTTCTGTAATTTAGAAAAAAGATACTCTGTTAATAAGACAATCTCGGAATCGATTGATGATCAAGGTAATCATCTTTCAGATCAGTCAGATATTTTAAGTGAACAGGCTCAATTTTATTCCAATTTATATTGTTCACATGGAGTTGACAATACAAATCAGTCCTTTTTTGAGCACAAAATAAAACTTACACTTCAACAGAAAAATCACCGTGAAGGTAATTTAACTTTTGAAGAGTGTTCTAATGCTTTAAAACTCATGTCAGATGGTAAAAGTCCAGGCTCAGATGGTTTTACTGTTGATTTCTACAAATTTTTTTGGAAAGATGTTGGTCCTATTTTATTTAGATCATTATAATTATTTTGGTTATGAAGCAGGGAATTTGTCGTCTTTTCAATATCAATGTGTTATTACTTGCATTTCAAAGGATAATAAAGATAAGAGATATATTGCCAACTGGAAGCCTATAAGCCTTTTAAATACTGATCTGAAAATTGCTTCAGCAGTATTGGCTAATCGAGTAAAAACAGTACTTCCTTATATTATATCTGATTCTCAGAAGGGTTTCATGAAAGATAGATTTATTGGAGAAAATACACGGCTTCTCTATGACCTCATGCACTACCTTGAGGAACATAACAAACCAGGGTTACTTCTGTTAGTATATTTTGAGAAAGCATTTGACTCGATTGAGTGGAGTTTTATTACTAAAGCACTTAAAAGTTTTAATTTTGGTAGTTCTTTCTGTAAGTGGTTTGACATTCTCTATTCAGGAGCTAAAAGTTGTGTTATTAATAACGGTCACGTATCCAATTTTTTTTATTATTGGAATTGAACTTTTAGCAAATAAGTTAGTCAAACCAGTATATAAAGGGTATTGATATTGATGGTAATGAGGCTTTATTAAGTCAATATGCTGATGACACCTTTTTGATGCTAGATAGCACAGAGGTCCCTTTAGAAGAGACTATGAAATGTTGTGATTTATTTTTCAAAGTTTCTGGCTAAAAATAAACAAATCCAAGACTGCTGCAGTCTGGATTGGAAGCAAGAAGTTCTCTAATGATATCTTGTGTCAAAATCTTAACTTGAAATGGTTACACTCAAATTTTAGAGTTCTTGGTCTGGACTTTTCACTAGACTTGAGTAGCATGGTAAATTTGAACTTTTCAAAAAAGATTAAAGATGTATCCAATATATTAAAAAGTTGGGAACATCGCAAATTAACTCTATTGGGTAAAGTTACAGTAATTAAGACTCTGGTCATTCCTAAACTTGTACAACTTTTTACAGCATTGCCAAGTGTACCTGAAAACAAGTTAAATGAACATAATACCATGTTTTTCAGATTTATTTGGAGTGGGTATGTTGACAAAATTCGTCGAAATACTATTATTGGGACCTTCGACATGGGTGGATTAAATATGATACACTTGCAATCTTTTATTGCATATTTGATATGTAGTTGGATAAATAGATTTTATGATAATTGTGAGGGACCTTGGCAAAAACTTTTTTGTGTTTCTCTTGAAAGTTTTGGTGGTGACCAGGTTTTAAAACTGCTACCAGATAAAATGAAAGAAATAGGTAATAGATTAACTAATATGTTTTGGAAAGATGTTTTAGTTAGTTTAGCAAATGCAAAACCAGACACAAAGCATTGTATAAAAGAAGTTTTGTCCCTAGATATTCTTAATTTTGTACCATTAGACGAATTTCTATATTATAGTAAATGGAAAGATTTTGGAATTTCACAGTTGTTTGATATTATAGACCATGAGAGAAAAGATTTTATTATTTGTCAAAGGTTAAAAGATAAAGTTCATTCTGCTAACTTTTTGAAGTATTTCAGCTTACTTTCTAGTATTCCTATTTCCATGAAAAGGTTGATAAAAGCTAAAGTAGATCATATAAATGTTAACAATATGAGAAATTGAAGATTCTCTGATTTGTAATATTTTAAAAGTTCAAAAACCGAAATTTATCTATAGTTTTCTAAGGGATAAAGTTTTTTATGCACCTATTAATAAATTTTTGAAGTGGGAAGAACAACTCAATTGTGAGGGGAATGATTGGACAAAATACTTTGTCATGTTAAAAAAATGTTGTACATATTCATATTCGAAAACATTTCAATACGAGATTCTTCATCAAATTCTTCCTAATAAACACATTTTTGTACATGATTCATTTAAAGGATACAAATCTATGTAGTTTTTGTAAAACAGAAGACGAAACAATACAACATATATTTTATGATTGTTATATCATTAAATGTTTTGGGATATTGTGTGTCAGCATTTGAAGATTGTTTATAAAAACTTACTTAATAAGAAAAATGTCATACTTGGATACACTTCTGAAAGTTATTTTCTAAATCTTTTGATGATTATTGTAAAGAACTATATTCACCAATGTAAATTGAAAGAAAATGTACCTAATATAATTGAGCTTAAGTCAAAGTTAAGATATATCTATCATGTTGAAGAGTATGTATCAATGTATGCACAACAGTAAACGATGAAGAAAACCGAGATAAACGCTTAAACGAACTCTCTATATTTCTAAAACGACCGAATTATCCGAGAAATCTTGTGAAGCACGGCATTGAAAAAGCAAAAACAATACCTTCGCGGAACTTCGTAAAACAACGGGACGCGAAAATAACACTGACCTTATCCCATTTGTCAGTACTCACAATCCGTGTAATCCAAAGATGTACAATTTTATTCAAACAAGCGTCCCGCTACACCAAAGAACTAAAAACCCTGTTTCCGGTAGACTTAATGCTAAAGATCAGAGTAAACGACAGCCAACAAATCTCAAAAATATTTTAACTCGAGCGCAATTTTGAAACGATAAACCGTTTGCAGTCCGGAGATGTGATAACAAACGATGCGGACTTTGCAAGAACCTTCATGTTGGTGAGAAACTTGAACTTTTAAATGGGCTAATAATAACACCAAACAGGGATATGAGCTGTGGCACGGAGAACTTGATTTACTGTGTGATGTGCAACAACTGTAAGGAGTGGTACTTTGGTCAAACGGGAAACTCACTGCGAACGCGATTCACTGTTCATAGACAACTAATCCGGGATCTCGAAACACGGAAGATTGATCTAAGATTTGTGCACGGAGCAATAATTAATATATGTTCTCGTTTATAAAGTCCCAAAACCGATTAAGAGCTTAAGACTAACGAAAGAAGCTCATTTTATTGGGTTGTTTAAACCGAAATTAAACAGTACACGTTAAAAAAACTCGTTTTATATTGTATTGTATTTTAATTACTCCCCTGTATTATTTAACGTCAGTGACGTCGCCGGTATCGACGTCGCCACGGACAACATCACATTCACCTGAAGAGTGCCAGGAGGCATGACATCAATAGCGAACATGCTGGTGATTTAATTGTGATTTTCAGTGCATTATGGAATATAGTTTATTGCAAACCTACAAGTCTATTCTTATATAAATCTGTACACAAAAAAACTGTTTATTTAAAATATACACTTATTGAGTATGGAATCGACTAACATGACGATACAGCATAAACAAAAAAAGTATAGAAGATTATGCAACGATACAAATGACGGTGTTTTTGTTAAGATTATAGACGCAGACTGACCAACAAATGGCCTTAATCATTGAGTGTCAATATAAATAAACAAGTCATAAAATATTGATCTTCAACCTTCTCACTTTAACTGAACTTATACTTCTATACATTGCCCCAACCTTCCGCCACCGGCGGACGAGCTGTCACTTGGCTCTGCTCAAATATTCAAAAAAGATGTTATCAAAATTATCAAGGTGACAAATTCAATACGCCAGACGCGCGTTTCGTCTATTCAAGACTCATCAGTGGCGTTTAACTCTAACTCCTTAAGGTATTTTTTCATTTGGAGATGGGATTGTGTAAATACACGATACAGGTAGCTCAAAATATTATATAAAGAGTTTTAAGAAAGTACTAACCAGTACACTTATTAAGTATTGGATCGACAAATATGACGATACAGCATACTCCAAAATAATATACAAGTCTAGAAAATTATGCAACGATACAAAGACTCTGTTTTTGTCAAGATTATAGACACAGACTGACCAACGAATGGCCTTAATCATTGAGTGTCAATATAAATAAATAACGTAAACAAGTCATAAAATATTGATCTTGAACATTCTCACTTTAACTGAACTTAAAACTTCTATCTTCTATACACTGACCCAACCATCCCCTACCCAGGGACGAGCTGTTACTTGGCTTTGCTCAAATATTCCAACACAATAAGATTATATTAAGATAAACCATGTATGACCACCAGACCTTCTCAAAACAAAAAAATATCAAGATAATCGGGTATTATCTCCAGACTACATCACAGAAGGAAAATATTGAGATAAATTGTGTATAACCACCAGACTTCTTCTTTTCAAAAGAAAATATATTGAGATAATCATACATTACCACCAGACTCTTTAACAAATGAAATATTTACAAATAATTCTGTATTAACACCAGACTACTTCACAAATATTAAGATAAACGTGTATTATCACCGGACTTTTTCAGAAAATGAAATAAATCAAGATAATTCTGTATTACCATCAGACTTCTTCACACCAGAAGCTCCTTTTTTCTCGTCTTTCTTCACTATTGCAGTCTTTGCTATGTCAGCAACTTTCTGGGACACAGTTGTTGTTACTGGAGCAATAAAAGTAAATGTTGGGTTATCTTTAGAATCCTTTGTAGCTTGGGATTCTGTGGTACCAAAAACACTAGGTTTAAAGGTGAAAGAAGATGGTGGTGTTTCTTTGGCATTTTGCCCTGTTCCTGTTGTAGAAACTCCTGGAAGACAAAACACAGATTTGGCTGTCTGTCCCAATGTAAAACCACCAACTGGAGTAGGCTTGCTTTTTTCAGTTTTTTCATCTGGCTTCTGTTCTGTTGCACCTTTCTGTGATGGTAAAATCTGCCCAAATTTAAACCCGCCACTAACTGGGGGCTTGTTTGTATCTGATTCTACTGGTGCATTATTTACAGTTGATTTTAGACCTCCAAACTTGAATCCAGGTCCTGAAGCAAGAGTTGTACTATTTGGTTTTGCTGTTTCTGGATTGGCTTCGTCTGTAAATGTTGTCTGCCCAAACTTAAAGACTCCAGCTGCTAGTGTCGTCACAGTTTGAAATGTAAAACCAGATCCAGCTGGTTTTTGATCTGATAAAGAACTTCCAAGCTTAAACCTGCCTATAAACAAATACTTTGTCTTATATAATGTATAATTATACAATATTTGTTAATGATTTTACATATATTCTTGATTTCAGAGTATTGTTAGTTGAAAATCAATGAAAATTAAATATACTTTTTAGAAGCCCCTTTCCAAATTCAATACATGTATAAGGATATGCTAATCAGATCATTCTTACTCTAACATTAAATATTGATTTTACATACATATATGACTTCTTTACATATAACCTAAACACAGTAAAAGGTGACTTTAAACAACAGGTTTTTTTTAACAGAAAGATATTTTTAGAAGCCCTACAGCACTAACAAGTGGTGCAAGTTTCAAAGGATCCTACCACATAGGATGTAACCATGGTTCTAAGCTCATAAGCTCCTACCTGCATTGGTACAAATGCGAAAGCAAAAGAACCATACCACATATCGGACGCTTAACATGACTACCTCACGTTGCAAGTCCCACAAGTGTCTACCACATGGTGTAGATCCCACAGGATTCTACAAGGTGCAGGTCCCACAACCATTATCAAATGTTTCAAGTACAAAGGACAATAAATACTATACCTGCTTCTGTTGGGGCTCTAGCTGTAGCAGTATGAATCACCAGATTTGTTGTTGTTTCTGATGTAATGGGTTTTGCTGGAGTTGATAAAGTTGACGATTTTGTTGCCGTTGACAATGGTGTTGTGGTTTTTGTTGTCGTTGACAACGGTGTTGTGGATTTTGTTGTCGTTGTTGAAATTGTTGTGGTTGTTGGTGGCAATGCTGTAAAAATATACAATAACATAAAGCAACATATTACATCATTAAATTGAATACCATGGTAGGCGCTACAATTGGAGCCTGAACTGCTTACCCTTCCTATGAGTTTATCCTACCTTCACTTGCCATATTTTATGGACATGTTCCTATAAAAGATCAAGAGATCTGTTCCCCCGGGCAAATTGGCTCACTAATCAATATTTTTTACCTATTTTATCTCTATAGCAGTTTTACAAACTATAGGAACCACCTAACAAAGGTTTGAAACAGACCAAAATATCTCAATAAGTGATAGTTAATACTGTAAGGTAAACACATTAGAAGTGTTTGACATTTACACTCAGCTATTCTTTGATTAGCATAACCTTTTAAAAGATTTCAAGGAAACATATGTTAAATTTTGTTAAGTTATTTTGCAATAAAGTTTCCATAGATAGCTCTTACTATATTTGATGCAGGCTGAAATTAAAAAAAGATTAAAACTGTACAAAATTTGTATCCTTCACCCAGAAATTTCTCATCCAGATGGTTTATGTGACTTTTGTATGAAGAGGCTTTTTTGTAAAAGGGTGAACGCAAATAGTAGAAATTTAACGAACACAATTAACGTTTGTGATTTCGTCATTTTATATGGTCTCTAAAATACTAAAATTTCAAATCTTTCAGAAAGGTAAAACTATTTTTATATATCATAAAAAAATCTTTGGATTTTGAAATATTGAGATGTAATTGTGGTCCTGCTAAACTTTATTTATTAATAACTTATGAAATCGAAAGGCTATTGGGATTGGAATTAAAAGCTGACATTTGCTATACTGAAAAGGTGTTATTTATTAAAAAAGAAGTAGCAACATGTACATTGTGAATGTCTTTTCATATTTCTATATATGCAGATATAAGCTCCACTATATTTACATGCAAGAAAGATTTATTGTTAACATCAATAAGTTACATTGTATTTAAAGGTTCATGTATTGTTTTTTTTAAAAACAATGTAGACTCTTCTTGAAAAAAATGTGTGGTCCTTACAAGGTGGCACGTCTTACTGCTGACGAATTAGTGAATCATGCAGTGTCTATTGATTTTATTTGCGATTGAGGGATTGACAGTTGGACCATCTGCATTCAACTCTGCGAGTGCTTGAGGTAGATGAATCTTTGGTCAGACACTCCTTAATGATATCTACATCCCGCATAGACAGCATTTTAAATGTAGTCTGATGGTATACATTTTGACTATCTAAGTCGCCACGGCTGTTAACCAATAACGAACAGAATGACGTGAAATATACAACGCGCATGATATGGGACAATGTTTCAGATCTGGTGTAAACGAGCATAAATATTTTAAGAATTGCTATGGGAATTTTAAGGTTAAGTTCTATAATTCAGACAGTCCACGAAAATATGTAAAGAATATTGTGAACTTTTCAAATGTAATCTTTAAGGAAATTGTCGAAGATAAAAGATAAGCAAGTTCCAAACGATTTCTTTGATTCTCGGGTTAATAGGTCACTTCATGTTAAGGAGGCGGAGGCTGTAAGGAAGACCCGTGTTTAAATTTAGAAGATCTTGCATAATACGGTTTACCTGTTCGTTGATGTCCAAATTGTAATATCTTCCTGGGAAAGGGGTAGTGGTAAATGTTTTGACCTTAATGACACGTTTAAACTAGTTTTTGAAGTATATGAAGGGAAAAACATTGACTTCCATACGCATTACATTCTTTCGCAGCAAACTTTAGAAGATAGTAAACTCAGTAAATATGCTTAGCAGTTGGTCCAAATTACATTTATATATTATAACTGTAGTGTTTTCAACTTTAACTTTGGACTTTATAGTACTTTTTACTTATAATTGTATGGCTCCTTGTAATATATGTATTTTAGATGTTCACGTTGATTTCTCAAGTATACATTTAACTGTATTAATTAACTTTAATTTATTAGTCGACTTAAATAAATAAAAAATAAAATATTAAAGCATATTTAACTATGTGTATTGTGATATACATTTCCGCATCATTGCACGTACATTTTGGTTTTCTCGGATATTTGTTAATCGTGAGTCCACGTTCGTGCTGACTACAAAACTGATTAACGATTGCTCTACGTTATCGTCCGCGTTCGGTTGCGGCGACTGTCCTCGATCAGTATATTTTGTCCTTGACGGATTCGCAGATTTTGCGTTTTCCACGTTGGCTCTAGTGGACGGACCGTAAAGCTAAATAAGGTGTAACATTAAACAAACCAATCAACTAATTTGCAATCCAGAATATGTTCCTTTGTAAAGAATATGCATGACTATAGTACTTACTATAGTTAGGACAGAAAAATCCAGTCCCTGTTTGTTTAGCAGCTCCAAACAAAATTTGGTGACCAAAACCATTAGACGATGTAACTGGTGTAGCTCCAAATAAACAAATACCCTGAAAAATGTTTACAAAATTATTGCATAACAAGAGAGATAGAAGAAAAACAATGCCACAAATGCAAATTAAAAACAGAAAAAAATATTTGTATGGCTCGTTTTACACTGCAAGATCGACAGAAATACGAGTACAAATATGCAAACAAAAATACTAGCTCTTTCCATTGAAGTGTTAGTTTTAAATCCTCCATATCCTGCAGATGTTCCTATACCTACTGATGCTCAGCTGCCAAACAACGATGACTGCGTTGTGTCAGCGGCATCTGAAGTTGCTTCAAACAATAAGATACAATAAGACAAACAGTTCTAGTACAAAATTTACATATTTCAATTTAACAACAGAATTCTTTTTATAAATTAGGAAGTTCTGTCCCAGTTGAGCATTGAGCGTACCTTATATTTGTCTTCCAAAAAACACACACTGCTAAACAGCTAAACAAATTTTAAAAAGGCATTATTCTATCTATTGCATCCATTTGTTTAAAATGAGTATTGAATCTTATAAATAAGTATTACAACTTTTAGAAGATTTTCTGCTAAACCTTCATTTTCTTGATCTGCACATGCATCGTCTAAAAAATACTAATCACAAACATTGAGCTACAATTTTTTTCGGTGTAAAACATTATATGACTGGTTTGAAAAATTGCTGTGTATGCTCCAATGATAGTCTTCGTTGTCATGATGGCATGTGGAAAGCAAGGGGAGTCAAACATTTTAGGATTATTTCTACTATTTCCTTTCCTGTCGAAATCTTTTGTTCAATAGAGAAAATGTTTTATAAATAAATTATGGGGATTGGTCGTTTTTATTATTACACACGATGATGCTTTGAGAGTAACACAGTGTATACAACATTATAGAGGGTTTTTGCTTTCAACAAGGGGCCTTTAACATGATTTTGTTTGTTTAAATGGGGTTTAACGCCACTTTCAGCAATTTTTCAGCTATATTAGGGTGTCCACTTTTTTATCTGGGGAGGAAGCCGGAGTACCCTGAGAAAACCCCCGACCTCTGGCAAGAAAACTGGCAATTCTTGTCAACTAAGGTTGGAGTCAAGCACATCTTGCCTGCAGTTAAGCTCGAACCAGCAACATCAGTGTTGACAGACACATTCTCATTAATGAGTAACTACTTTACCACTGAGTGACTAGGCCCCAGTCAAACATAAAAAAATCACACAAAATACAAGTTAAGATTATACAGTGAAGTTTTATGAATGAAAGCACTGACCTGACTCAAGATGTAAAATATTGTTAACTGTAATATCGCTCTCACCTGAGGCAAACCTCTTGCAAAAGGCCACGTTTCAAATACATAAGTAATAGACTTCTCAGAGAGGTAAAACTCTTATTGGATTATTTTCCCCTTACCTTATTGGATGGAGTACTTATTGTGGTTGCAGATCCAACCAATCCAGTGGCCCTGGTTGTTGTTGTACCAAACAGAGACTTGTTTGCTTGAACAAATAATCCTCCAAATGCACGCTGAGAGTGTTCACCAAATAAAGTAGATTCACTAGATGCAGTTTGTCCAAAAGCTATTAACACACAAGAATACAATCTAGCGAAATCACCAAGTAAAGTTTACAATGAAAAAAAAGACAACAATTTTATAGAATGAGAATAATCACCACAAAATTATGTCACAACAATTCCATAATAACAGATAAAATATAACTTACACTTTGTCAAAATGGGTATACATTTTCACTCTACAGGTAATATTGATTCTGCTTTTTCCACTTGTCCACAATGGGCAGCAATGTATATTGACCTTGTATATTGTTAAAAGTTTGTAATCATATTCTTCTATGAACTCAGCTATCAAATTTGTGATAAAGCAAATGAAGAGCACAACTACATTCAAAGTGAGCTAGGTAGACAAGATCGAGGTACTGCCCATTCTGTACCCACCACACCACTGTGGACAGATTGAAAAAGCCAAATCCCCCTTTAGTGTAATGCACAAAAATCAAAATGTTACTAAAAAGTCATTTAAAATGTGTATAGCTGTCCAGTGAGCAATTTTAATTCATGTTAGGTCAAGCAAGCAATTCACAGTTATGAAATGCAGAGATGGGTAGAACCGACAGATATACAATTTTCGCTTTTCGAAGAACACAACTTATTTGATGATATTTCTTAGGATGACAACTTACGACTAGCCATGCTGGATGCAAATCCATCAATCAAGGAGCTAGTACTTTGGATGGCAGCAACAGTTGTGCCAAACACTCCTCCTGTACTTGGTTGTTTGCCTTTCCTTTTGACTGCATAATCCTCCATTCTTAATTCCTGCATTTTGACAAATTTTACTAATTACTATTTTGACTTCAAAAAATTGACGCAGTTAAGGACAAAAATGACACTTCAATCTGCGTTAGTGGTTTCTAAATTTTAAATGAATTGGTGAAGGCTTGCTCAAGTTATGATGTGAAAACAATAAAGTTTGTTATTTTCTAAATTATAATGTCATAACTCCGGAGTGACAAATGTAAAATCGATCAAAAATACAACTCAAAATCTATATGCCCTCTACGCTTATAGACAGGGGCATACAACCATCTAATTTATCCTCTAAAATTATTTCTGAACATTCCATCCGTATTAACTGTTAAATCAAAAGAGAAAAAAGAAAAAGGTTGGAAGCAAAATACTCCTCCAGATGATAAACATTACCTCCAAACTTTTACTCTGATATTCTTTCATTGCACTTATACACTGGTGTATGGTCCTAATATTTTGAGGTAATCCTTTCTTCACTATAGTGTCCAGACTAGTGGGTGGTTTATATTTTATTGTAGTACCTGTTGGTACAGCACTACCTAACACTGCAGAGACAAAACAAATAGGGACAAATTGTATTTAGGCACAATTTACTATCTTTTGATGTAGAAATGTGTGTTCTTAGTGCCTTTTTATTAAAAATAAATAAAGTACTTAATATTAATATGAATGCAAACCATCAAACTAATATAATGATCCTTTTATTCACCCCCGGTCCCTTACCTTTTTTTTTGTGATAAACTCGAATCAGACTGTAATTTTTACATAAATTGTGGTAACGATTAAACATAAGGAACCATATACAAAAGCAAAAAGGGACGGACGCCATGCATTTTTATTCATCCGTTCTCGTATTATCAAATGTTCCTAAATCGCAACACAAACTACGAAGTTGGGTGGATAGGAATTGCCCAAGGTCGTTGTTGGACCTTGATCTGCTAATTCAGCAAACTTAATTTTGCATGCTAATTGTACTCAATTAATGTTGGTTATCTGGTCAAATAATTGATAAATCATATGCTTCAATCGACATCTAGATATAGTTGAAAAATTGTTGAAAGTGACGTTGCAAACAATCAAACAAAATCAAATTATATGGAACAACTAATCATAACATCACGACAACATGCCAAGTGCAATATTCAAGTTAGCTCCTCTAAGGTCAGGGTCACATGGCAGCGTTGAAGCAAATCCATGTCCATCCTAAATCCTTGCTGTTCATTAACATACCTTCAAATTGAGTGGCATAGGTGATCATAACAAAGTCGACGAGTCAGATTCAACATTCATGTTTCTACTTTAAATCTCAAGGTCACAGTGTGACCTTTAAGCATTTTCTATAACAACTTTGCACTGAGATTTTGGCATAATTTGACATTTAGGGAGCATTCATCAATTTTACTGATACTCGCGTTTTTATTTAATATGTGAATTAGACACAACAAGAAATAATTTTGTATGCAAATTCACTTCAAAGCAGGACCCACAAGTCATAAGTACATTTGCATGTAGTTTTTATTATACACATTCAAATGCTTTTAAACTAAAACTGTTTAAAAGAAAGGACAGCCATGAGCTGTTCCATTTAACTCGACATCTAGTTGGTGCAGATTTAATTTCATCATGTCACTATTGGCTAGAGTTGAAATTGTTATTACTAATAAAAGCGTTAATTATTGTTTATTTCTTTAAGTGGGGTCTGAAATAAATGGCATATTCTCCTCTCTCGTGAGGAATGAATTGAAGTGCCCTCAGTCCAACTTGCAGCTAAATAAAAAACTACTGACAAAGCTAATTAACCATCCGACAGTGATGATCCGCGTTATTGTCTGCGACCGTCCACGATCAGTATTTTCTGGCCTTTATCTTTTCGCGGATTTTGCGTTTTACTTGTTGGCTGTAGTGGAAGCATAATATAGCCGTAACTATTAGATACACAATCAATCAATTTGCAGCCAGACTTTGTAAAGAACAATCATGACAATAGTACTTACCAAATGCAGGAGTCTGTGAGGTGTTCCAAACAAATCCAGTCGCTGTTGGGTTTGCAGGTCCAAACCAATTCTGCTGACCAAAACCAAATGAGGAAGTAATTGGTGCGGCTCCAAATGCTGGCTTGGCACTATCGAATAAACCAGTGCCCTGACAAAAGTTTACAAACATATTGCATAACAAGAGAGACAGGAGGAAAACAATCACTTCAAATTCACATTAACGACAAAAAAGTAATTTGTATGGCTCTCTTTACACTGCAAGATAGACCGCCATACCAGTACAAATATGGCATATAAAAAATTAGGATAAGTCCTTTTAGCATGAACATCGAAACAAAAAACAAAACAAAAACAAAAAACAAAAAACCTAACTTTGGAAAAAAATCAACATGCACATATCTTTTTTAATTAAAAAATATGAGGAAATATAAAAGCTCTCTTACTTATATTCAATCTAGTTGATCCACACTAGTTCCCAGAAGACCAACAATTACGTCAAACATTCATTATTCAGACTTTTTTTCATGATATAGACATATTTTTAAATTCACTACCTCTTATAATTGACGTGTGAGTTCCAAATCCTGCAAACGTTCCAAAACCTACTGTTATTGTGCTACGATGATGACTATATATATATATATATATATGTCAAGAGTCTAAGGCTAAACCGGTACACTTTTTAATTATCGGATCGACAAACATGGCGATACAGCATAAACAAAAAATAATAATATACAAGTCTAGAAGATTATGCAACGATACAAATGACGATGTTTCTTGTCAAAAATTTAGACACAGACTGACCAACGAATGGCCTTAGTCATTGGGTGTCAATATAAATAAATAACGTAAACAATCATAAAATATTGATCTTAAACTTTCTCATTCCAACTGAACCCAAAACTTTTTTTTTAAGAATATCTTAAACATTGAGAGTTAAACGCCACTGATTAGTCCTAAGTAGACGAAACGCGCGTCTGGCGTAATGAATTTGTCACCTGGATAATTTTTATTACATCTTGTTGGAATATTTGAGCAAAGCCAAGTAACAGCACGGCTCGTCCGCGGGTGGCGGACTGAAAAGCAACTATAAAAAAAAGTTTGGGTTCAGTTGGAGTGAGAAAGTTTAAGATTAATGTGTTATGATTGTTTACGTTATTTATTTATATTGACACTCAATGACTAAGGCAATTCGTTGGTCAGTCTGTGTCTAAATTTTTGACAAGAAACATCGTCATTTGTATCGTTGCATAATCTTCTAGGCTTGTATATTATTTTTTTTTGTTTATGCTGTATCGTCATGTTTGTCGATCCGATACTTGAATTTTCTCAAAGCTATAACTGACCTTAAAATTTCTCTATTGTTTTTATTATTAGCTACTTGATGGTGAGTTTTCATTTGGCTGTGTTCAAATATTCTAATAAAATGTTATCAAAATTAACAAGGTGACAAATTCATTAAGCCATTTATAATCTTCTTATTTTGTCTGTACATGTACCAGAAAATGAATAAAAAAATATTGTAAAAATGGACTTAATAAACATAATATGCAATGCAATTAAATTTTGCATGAAAAACATTTTATGACTGGTTAAAAAATAGTTGTGCATACTCCAATGACAAAAGTGGCCTCAAAAAAATAATTAATTCTACTACCATCTTCCCTCTTTGACATGTTTGACAAAACAGAATAATTAATTAAAAGATATTGATCGAAATGATGTGTTATGTTCATAAAAAATATCTAAATGACGTTTCTTTTCGTTTTTGTCTGTTCAGCTAAATATACCTCATACAGAAATATTGTATATGGATTTTCCCCTTACTTTGTTCTGAGTACCTAGGAAAGATTGGGTACTTGTTGTGGTTCCAAATCCACCATGTTCATTGGCACTAGTTGCTGTACAAAATATAGGTTTGTTAGCTGGAACAAATAGTTCTCCAGATGCACTCTGAGGCTGTGCACCAAATAAATTAGATCCGTTAGATGCAGTTTGTCCAAAGGCTGTTAACACAAAAGATTAGTCTAGCAAAATTACAAAGTGAATTTTACAATGAAAATAAAGGAACTAATTTTATAGAATGAAAAATAATCACCCCAAAATTATGTTACATAAGAACTTTATATTTTAAGAAGAACAATATACAACATTTTTACAACTACACTAAAGCTCATGTGGTTTTGGGGGGCATGGATTGTCGAGTGGTTAAGGAATTTAGTCATCTACTATTAATCACGTGGTCTGTAAACACTGAGGTTGAGGGTTCGAGTCTCACTGCGGGCAGTGTATACTAGACTCCAATCTCAACTGACAATGATTGCCAGTTTTACTACCGAATGTCGTGGTTTTCTCCGAGTAATCCGGCTTCCTTCCCCAATAAAAGTGGCGTTAAACCCCCTACGAACAAACAAATAAAATCATTTGGATTTTGCTTTTTTCAACGGTACCGCATTCAACAAAACGATGCCGTCTGTATACCAGGTGTATTGACCTCTGGTTGTGTTCAAAAAAAGGGTTACAGTACTGAATTTTTTTATGAAATAAACTTGCAAATTTATGATAAAGCAAAAGAAGGAAATTCTCCGAGTTCTTCACAAAAGAAAAAGTATTAAGATAATCGTGTATTACCACCAGACTTTTTAACAAGAAGGAAATATATTTTGATTATTATGTACTACCACCAGGCTTCTTTACAACTAGTAAAATCATCGTGAATTAGCAACGAACGTCTTTACAAAACGAAATATATCCAGATTATCAGTTATTACCACACGTTTTCACACAAAAAAGTGTGTTACGGACTTCTTCACAAAAGAAAATATAATCAGATTGTCATGTGTTTCAAAAGTCATTTAGAAAACAGAAGATATTCAGAATATCATGTATTAACCACCAAGAAATATACCACGGTAATCATGAATTACCACCAGACCTCTTCACCAAAGGAAACATATTAAGACTTGCGTGTATTACCCCCAAGACTTATGTACATATGAAAATAATCATGCATTACCACCAGACCTTAAAAAAATTTTCACCATAATCGTTACATCCAGACTCCTTCAAACATGACATATCTACAGACAGAAATCGTGTATTACCCCAAGACTTTTTCAGAAAAGGAAATATATTAAGATTAATATGTATTGACACTGTTACTTTTTTCACAAAAGGAATATATTAATATAATAATGCATTTCCACTACACTTCGTCACAAAATATAAAATATTGCAAAAATGGTATATTACCACCAGACGTCTTCAAAAATTGAAACACACTGAGATATTCGTGTATTACCACAGAACTACTTCACTTAGGAATATATATCCAGATTATCGTATAATACCAACATAATTCTGTACAAAAGGGCAAATATTTAGATAATCGTGCATTACCAAAAGACTTCTTCAAAAAAGAAACTATATATTGGGAACCAACATCTTTCTTCCCAAGAGGAAATATATCACGATAATCGTGTATTACGACCAAGAAAAAATATTGAGTTGTTCGTGTATTACTAAAAGACATCTTCACAAATGAAAATGTATCCAGAGTATTGTGTAATACCACCAGTTTTCTTCACTAAAAGAAAAATATTAATATAATTGTGTATTACCGCCAGACTTGTTCACAACCTGAAAGATATTAAGGAAATAAGTGCATAACCATAAGACTTCTTCATAGAGGAAAAATAATAAGATAGCAATGAATGATATATAATTACCAGCAACGTTTTTCTTCCACTGAAGTTGGTTTATGCTTTGTATCAAGGACTCCTTATCTAATACCCAAACTGGTATATCAAAACTCGGTATTTCTTTAGAGCTAACCATCGGCATATCAAAACACAGCAGACTGTTTAACTGCGACCCGGACTCTTTTACAAGCTTGAAAACAAATAACACAGCTAACAGCCATTATTTGACGTGATTTTCTAGCATATTTTAAGGTAAATAATGTTTATTTCCAAATGTAAAATTAGTACACAAAATCCCAGCAGGAACTCGACGTTGAATTAACGTTGAAAATATGTTAAAATATGGTTGCAACGTTGAACAACGTAAATTCAACGTTGAATCAACGTTTACTTGATGGTTTCAACGTTGAACCAATGTTGAATTCAGATCGTCAAGTTCATCATTGATGTCTGACGTCAAAGCAACGTTGAATTGGGGTCAGTGTTTAAACATTCGAAATAAAATTAAAAAAAAAACAATAATGTCAATCCCGCCGAATCATTTGACATGACTTTCTAGCATGTTTTAACATAAATGATGTGTATTTCCATATGTAAAATTAGTACACAAAATCCCAGCAGGCACGCAACGTTGAATTAACGTTGAAAACATGTTAAAATATGGTCGCAACGTTGAACAACTTAAATTCAGCGTTGAATCAAAGTTTACTTGATGGTTTCAACGTTGAAATGACAACTTTGAACCAACGCTGAAATCAGGTCGTCGAGTTCATTATTGTATGTCTGAGGTCAAAGCAACTTTAAATTGGGGTCAGTGTTTCAACATTCCAAATAAAATAAAAGAAACAATAATGACAATGCAGACGAATAAATAAGTAAATATATAAATAAATAAATAAATAAATAAATAAATAAATAAATAAATAAATAAATCCCACTGATATCGCAAAAGAGGCAGACCAAAGAACACCTGGCGTAGGAACCTAACATCTCACCGACAGAAGATCGGTAAAACATAGGAAGATTCAAAAACAACAGCCAAAGACAAAAAGAAATGGAGAGCCGCTGTGGTCGCCCTATGTCCTCCATGAGACGAAGTGGATTAATCGTTGATTAGCTTGAATAGAGTTTATTATAACATAAAAACAAAGCAAATTTATCACAGCTGCAGAGAAAGTATTATTTCAATTTTAACACGTATAAAATACACACTGACTTATGCAAATAATCAATATTTTGACCAAGATTGAAAAAGTACCGATCTGCACCGATTCGTGTATACTGAATGTTACCGTGTCTCTGCGGCAGTTTATTTGGTTGACAAATGAAAACTCCTTACCCCGTTTGGTTCAGCTTATGCTCCTTTTGTAGATCCAGAAATGTGTATATTGAATTCAACAATTATCTTCATTAGTCATTTAGCGTTTTGAAATGCGGCGGATTTTTTATTTTGATGAAGCAATTTTCTATAGTATAGTTTGACCTAAACTACAACGGAAGTGTATGCTTGGAAAAGTAGATTTTTGTCTGTTCGAAATCTCTCGGGTAATGTCTCGTGGTTTGTCCGAATACCATTGAACGTTACGGAAGCAGACACACTTTTTGCAAACAACGCTAGGTCCCTTTAGAAACTACAATGGCTGATTTCCTATGTAAAATTCCCGTAGCAAATGTCAAGGACGGTTTGGGACATGTTAACAACAAAGGCATAATATAAAATATGGACGTGTTATCGTGTAAAATTGTTTTAAATTGGATTTTAGCACTACAAAGGTACAATATGGACTACTAAAAATATGCAAGCAAGACACTGAGCGCACGGTGGTCACAGGTGTTACTATTAGTTTAGTCAGAGAATCCTCTGTAGAGACGTAAATACAAAGAGCTAATAACTTCCAATAAGTTAGTCAATATCGTTTCGGTGGTGTTGCTTTACGGTCTTCATGTGGAACGTTAATAATCGGAGAGTATCAAATGTAGTTTATGAATATTCATAAATGATTACATCACATTTACCGTATATCTGTTACAGTTTGTGGTCGTAATTAGGCTGGGAAAACTGGAATTCAAAATTTCATTGCTCATTTATAGTTATTTTTTTGCACAGTAAATTAATGAAAATTCTACACGACGATATGTTTTTTCTTTCAAAAGATTTTGATGGTGTATAGCTCTTCAATGTGAAAACACAAAAAGACTGTTTTTGTACGTGACATTTTTGCAGACAGATCAAGAAAATTCTTATCAAACTACATGCCATTAAAGCATTTTGAGTTGATATTTATGTAGGTTAAGATCATTTTATTCAAGCTAACCATTAACTTATATTTATATAACAATTTTAATTTTTTTAAATATAATTGTTTTGTGGAAACAGTTTTGTGCAAGATAGACTATTCTGAAAAAATTAAAAATGGAAATTTATTTGATATAAAAAGAGATATTTGAAAAAATTAAGCTATATTGAAATTGTCTTGAATTCCACTTTCAAATAAGGTGTTATATTTAAATTTTGCAAGACTTTGAACATTTTATTTAACGTCCCTATGTTCTGTTGTCCAAAGCTTATTTTAGACTTTGATGGGAACGTGGGACGTCAAAGAACTCTCCATAGATAAAACACCTGATTTTGCGACACGGGTCTGAATCTGCACAATTCACAATCTATCTATGTTATAAACATTTTCGTGTAGTTCAACTATAATAAATCGCTTCTCTAGATATTTTTCTTCATGAAACTCCAATCAAGATAATTTTTATCCGTTTCTAAGCTCATTTTGATCACTAACTCTACTTTCCGACATTTCGCTTCAATTTTTAACAGTTAAATGTTAACTTCCGAGAATTCTCGAGACTTTGAATATACACAAAGCAGTATGGGAGATGATTAATAAAAAGGAAATGCAAGTAAAATGTCATCAAAGATACCAAGGTAAATATAATTTACTTCGACAGCGTTTCGTCTAATCAAGACTCATCAGTCGCGCTAAAACAATATTTATAATCTAAATAATTATCTAAAATTAAGTATGCATTTTGTCAAATCTGAAAATTTAGCGATTGATACCACCTGTGTGATACAAAACATTGTATCATCTATTGATGTGATACAAGATGTACTTTTGTCGAACCTGCTTTTTTACATCATAATAAATGTGATAACCAATGATTCTATATGACAGCGATGGTGACTCTCATTTTATGAATGAAATATGACGTCAAAATGCGTGTGACGTTATGGACCATATTTAATGTAAAAATGCCTTGTTGAATATCAAAATTCTAAAATTGTAAACATTCAGTCTTCCTCCGCATGTTTATACTTAATTTTAAATATTACATACATTTAAGTGCAGGTACAACTACCTGTATCCCGTCTCGGCAGATGCCTACATTCGCATCACAACTCGACTCTACACGTCTCGTAGTGATACGTACACAACTGTCTCGTCGTGATACAGATAGTTGTACCTACACATAATATTTATCACCAAAATTCCAAAACGTTACACAAAATCCGGCTAAGGCTATCTATACCTTGAAAATAGAAAACCCTTAGAATTAAAATAATTTTCGAAATTTCAGGGCAGTAAATTTAGCCAATGACTATATTACTGAAGGAATTAATGATATTGCTCTCTGCATCGAAGTGTGACTACTGGGCTTGTGATACCCTCGGGGACTAACAGTCCACCAGTAAAGGCATCGACCCAGTGGTCATTGCTCATTATATTGTCTAATATATAGGTTGATGTGCATTTGCAGTGGAATCGCATATTATCTATATATTTGAATTTTTCAGCTTGATTTTCTGATATTTATTATATTTATATTTCAGGATACGTATGAATGTTTTATATTGATTTTCATTGTTGGAACTAATTATCATATTTTTCTTCAACAGATATGCTGTGTTGCAGTAGTAAATTGCATGTGCCAGTCCAGTGATTTTTGTCTATATCTTCAAATATATTTGTTTCTTCTAGAACAGTCTTCTGAAGTATTCTTGTCAAACTGGTTTTTACGTAAGAGTTTATAAGTATTTTTGAGTTTTATATCAGACACAAAGTTGATGTTCAACTATTAACTTACTGGATTTACCATCTATTTTGGATCTTTATTTTTCCTATAATTGTAAGTAGTTATTATGTTAGAAGTTTGTTAAAATCTTTTCATTTTTCATGAAGGATAAAGGATACAGTTTCCGTTTTTATTTCATATTTTCATAGTTCACTTTTTATATATTTTTGTAAGTTCAATTTTTTATATAAGTTTTATATTCATATTAAAGTTATTTTTTACAATTTGGTTCACTGTGGTGTTTGATTATGGAAATCAAGTTTACCATTTTTGTAAAACAGAGTTTTCATTTATAGATTCACCATTAGAGTCTTCACTGTGTTCCATTTTATATTTTCATGAAGTAGTCTTATCACAGTGATGGTATGGTATATTTTATAATACATTTTTATCAATTATTAAAAGAAAGTTTTGAAACTTACTTTTATAGTAATTTATTTTATTTTTTGGTAAAAGTAGTTGAATGCGTTTTAAATTTAATTAATAGACATTTTGATTAGTACTTTTAATACAAGTTGTTGTAATTATAGATAAATATATTGGAATCTTTATATTTAATTTTTTCATAAATTAAAATGTCTTTTCATTTTACCTTATTGTTGATTTTGTATTTTGTCAGAGATTTATAGTTCTACATGATTTTTAGGGTCATGTGAGCTATTGTGAGCTATTGTTATCACTTTGCGTCCGTCGGCGTCGTCGTCGTCGGCGTCTGTAAACTTTTTACATTTTAATCTTCTTCTCTGAAACCACTTGGCCAATTGAAACCAAACTTGGCCATAATGTTCATTGGATGGACCTTTACAAAGTTTGTGTTTTTTATTTTGATTGGTAAACCAATATGGCCGCCACCTCAAGACTTAGTTTAACATAGGACCCTATGGGAAAAAAGTTAAAAAGGGCTTCTTCTCTGAAATCGTTTAACCAATCAAAACAAAACTTACTAGCAATATTGTTTGGATAGTCCTCTACAAAGTTTGTGTTTTTGATGGGAATTGGAAATTCAAAATGGCCGCCACCGCAGGACTTAGTTTAACATAGAACCCTATGGGAAAAAGTTTTAAAAGGCTTCTTCTCTGAAACCGGTTAATCAATGGAAACAAAAACTTACTAGCAATATTGTTTGGATGGTCCTCTATAAAGTTTGTGTTATTTATGGCAATTGGAAATTCAAAATGGCTGCCACCGCAGGACTTAATTTAACATAGGACCCTATGGGAAAAAGTTTGAAAGGCTTCTTTTCTGAAACCAGTCAACCAATGGAAACAAAACTTACTAGCAATATTGTTTGGATGGTCCTCTATAAAGTTAATGTTTTTTATCCCAATCGGAAATTCAAAATGGCCGCCACCGCAGGACTTGGTTTAACATTCGACCCTATGAGAAAAAAGTTTAAAAGAGCTTCTTCTCTGAAACCGTTTAACCAATCAAAACAAAACTTTCTAGCAATATTGTTTGGATGGTCCTCTATAAAGTTTATGTTTTTTATGGCAATTGGAAATTCAAAATGGCCGCTACCGCAGGACTTAGTTTAACATAGGACCCTATGGGAAAAAGTTTTTAAAGGCTGCTTCTCTGAAACCGGTTAATCAATGGAAACATAAACTTACTAGCAATATTGTTTGGATGGTCCCCTTTAAAGTTTATGTTTTTTATGGCAATTGGAAATTCAAAAATGGCCGCTTCCGCAGGACTTAGTTTAACATAGGACCCTATGGGAAAAAGTTTTTAAAGGCTTCTCTGAAACAGGTTAATCAATGGAAACAAAAACTTACTAGCAATATTGTTTGGATGGTCCTTTATAAAGTTTATGTTTTTTATGGCAATTGGAAATTCAAAATGGCCACCACGGCGCAGGACTTAGTTTAACATAGGACCCTATGGGCAAATAAAAAAAATCTTCTCTATACAACCGGTTAACCAACGAAACAAAGCTTTCTAGTAATATTGTTTGGATGGTCCTATTTAAAGTTTATTGAAAATTACAGGACTTAGTTTAACATCAGGGAAATGCCATCTTCATTGCCTATAAAATCAGGTGAGCGAGACAGGCTCTTTAGAGCCTCTGGTTTGTTTATAATAAAGTTAAACCTTTGTAGTTTATTTTCATTTCTACTGTTCTTCCTGAACGAACCCGGTTACACATATTTACCAATTCGTTCACACTGTTTTCGGTAGTAGGTCAATGAATAAATAAGCTACCAGGATTTATTGCGGCAAAACAAAAATCGCGTATCACGTGATATTTGTTTAAAATAAAAGCAAAATGTCAGAAAGTAGGGGTAGTGATGGAAATGAGCGAGAAACGATTGGACTTAAGGTGATTATTTTCATGAAGAAAAATAAATTTAGAGAGAAGCGATTTATTAATAGTTGAACCACACAAACAAGTTTATGTATAACATCGAGAGATTGTGAAATGTGCCGACTCGTGTTGTATTAGAGTATAGGGGGGTAATTTTTTTCTACGCTCTCATCAAAGTCTAAAAAAAGCGTTGGCTGGCGAGGATTCTCGGACTACGATCCGCGTTCGAAATGTTTTCATTTAAACACCAAAGACAAATTGTACACAGCGCATGTAAAAAATTACGTAATTCAATATTAAAATGGCATCATCTATGCATGTACATTACTGAATACATAATGTGCTCTACTTACACATTAACTGACAAGTTTACCTGAGTACTATTTATAGGTATGGGGTTTCAATGATGCACTGGCTTCCTCATAAAAACGTTGGACACCCTGACTGACATCCTACTTGTTCTCGGATCGGTTGACATTTATTTTAATTCCTTAATGGCACGCTGCATTGTATTTGTGAAAGGTTTACTTTTTTGCAAACAAGCTAACATGACTAATTAGCTCTATGTGTGGTAAGAGGTCATTCTTGCATCAAAATTGCAAGATATCCATCCAGATAATATGTGTACATATTTTGTGTGCAATAATTTGGCATAACATTTTGTGTCTGCGAATATCAGCCATGGAAATCCCTAGTTACTATGAAGCACATGATTTTTCTTTTCCATTTGGGGTCAATTACATGCTGAAAAATTAGCCTTTCTTATTTTCAAAAATTTGTTATGCTAAAATGATTTGATTTTAATGCAATAATTATGCATTTAAAGGTTAAAAAAATTAATAGAGAATACTTTTCTGACCTCGGTGTCTAAGCAGAGAGAACAAGTGAGTAAGTCGAGTACAAACATTTTGTATGGTATCTAGAAGTTTTGTCCAAACTCCGTTTCGTCTATAGGTCAAATCGACAATAGTCATTTCGGCCATACTATACACCAAAATCAGGAGCCCACAAGGATCAAAAAGAGCATGAACATCAAGAAGAAAAGAAACTAATTGAACGATTTACAATAAATACAATAACATACTAATATAAACATGTATCACAAAACGTTTAAATGTTTAAAACAAGGAAAGATAATGAAGATATACACCAGGTGGTTTGTAGTAATTGAAAATCAACACACAGATCCATATCAAAAACTATTTTCAATGATAAACTTAGAAATGGCAGTAAAAACTTAGACATCTTCATTACTAAAAAGAAAAATTAACTTTGATTCATTATTTAAATGTAAGAAATTTGAACATTTCTTGTTAATTAAACCTAATACAGCTTGTCTTTTAGTTTCAAATTTTTTACAAACACATAAAAATTAGTTTCATTCTCAACGTCTTTTAATATACAATTTTTACAAAATCTATCTGATCTTTGTGTTTTTTAATAACGCCCTATTTCAGTTTAAAGCTTATGAGCTGTAATTCTGAGTTGACATAGAGCTTTTCTTTCTTGAAAGACATTGATATTAATTTAATAATTTCCAAAATGGTCTTTAATCTTAAAATAGGTTTCAAGTTTACCGCCAATTTTTGAGTTTCTCCCTTAGTATTTTGTTAAATAATTTATTAAATTTGTATTTCGTAAAGTTACTGGTACAAGGTTCAAGATTAAAATATTGTAATAATTTCTTAGCAAATGTATACCATGTATATTTATTTTCACTCTCCAAGCTTTTACTGCATAAATACGCATCTTTCAATAATACCGAATCTAATGAGAGGTTTACTAATCGATACCAACATTTGATAATGGCCTTAATAATATCAAAATAAAGGGGAGAACGCCCCGTTTCTGATAATGCAGTAAAATTTACACTTTTGTTATAAGCTACAACAATGTAGCTCATTTTTGATGGACAGATCTACAAACAGGTCCCATTACTCGTAATGGAGCAAAATGTCTCTAAGGATTTATTCATATTTTCCGCTATTAAACTGCTGTTTTTGTTTAATAAATACTTTTTCTTTTCCGCCTTTCAGCTGACATTTCTACAATGTATAATTAAATCATTTTAACACTTTTTCGAATTCACGGCATTGTTGACAAAATTGGAATTGTGGAGTGTAGATCTATCGTATCGGTAAAAATTTAATCACAGCTAATGCAGTGGATCCGGAAAAACTGATCCTAAATGAACATTTTGTACCAAATTAAATCAGAAATTATGCACTTCCAGAATTCCAATTTTGTCAACAATACCATGATTACGAATAAAGTGTAAAACTAACGAATATAGTGTTGTAGAATTATCAGTTAAACTTCAAAGATATTAAAAGTATGTAGCAATTCAGGGAAACAGTTGAATAGCGGATTACATGCATACAACCCCTGGGTGTGAATCACCACCGGCTGCTCCATTACGAGTAATGGGACCTCTTTGTAGCACCGTCCATAAACCAGAGGCTCTTAAGAGCCTGTACAGCTCACCTGATTTTATAGGCAATGAATGTGGCATTTCCATGATGTTAAACTTTTCAATAACTTTAAAGAGGACCATCCAAACAATATTGCAAGAAAGTTTTGTTTCCATTTGTTAACCGGTTTTATAGAGAAGATTTTTTTTAATTTGGCCATAGGGTCTTATATTAAACTAAGTCCTGCAGTGGTGGCCATTTTGAATTTGCAATTGGCAATAAAAAATATAAACTTTAAAGAAGACCATCCAAACATTATTGTTAGTAAGTTTTGTTACCATTGGTTAATTAGTTGCAGAGAAGAAACATTTTAAAACTTTTTCCCATAGGGTCCACTGTCTATGTAATGCTGTGGTGGCCATTTAGATTTTCCTATTGGCACAAAAAAACATAAACTTCAAAGAGGACCATCCAAACAATATTGCTAGTAAGTTTTATTTCCATTGGTTAACCAGTTTTAGAGAAGAAGCCTTTTTACAAATTTTCCCAAAGGGTCCTATGTTAAACTAAGTCCTGCGGTGGTGGCCATTTTGATTTTCCAATTGGCATAAAAAACACAAACGTTAAAAAGGACCATCCAAAATAATATTGGTAGTAAGCTTGGTTTCAATTAGTTAATCTGTTTCAGAGAAGAAGCCTTTTTAAACTTTTTTCCCATAGGGTCCAATGTTAAACCAAGTCCTGTGTTGGCGGCCATTTTGAATTTCCGATTGGGATATAAAAAAAACATGAACTTTATAGAGGACCATCCAAAAAATATTGCTAGTAAATTTTGTTTCGATTATTTAACCGGTATCAGAGAAGAAGCGTTTTAAACTTTTTTCCCATAGGGTCCTATGTTAAACTACATCCTGCGTTGCTGGCCATTTTGAATTTCCAATTGTCATAAAAAACATAAACTTTATAGAAGACCATCCAAACAATATTGCTAGTAAGTAACATTGGTAAACCGATTTCAGAGAAGACGCCTTTTTTAACTTTTCCCCATAGAGTCCTATGTTAAACTAAGTCCTGCGGTGCCGTCCATTGATTTTCCAATTGGCATAAAAAAACTTTATAAAGGACCATCCAAACAATATTGATAGTAAGTTTGATTCGATTAGTTAACCGGTTTCAGAGGAGAAGCCATTTTAAACTTTTTTCCCATATGGTCCAATGTTAAACAAAGTCCTGTGCTGGTGGCCATTTTGAATTTCCAATTGTCATAAAAAACACAAACTTTTTTGAGAACCATCCAAACAATTTAACTAGTAAGTTTTTGTTTCCATTGGTTAAACGGTTTCAGAGAAGAAGTCCTGTTAAACTTGTTTCCCATAGGGTCCTATGTTAAACTAAGTCTTGCGGTGGCGGCCATATTGGTTTCCCGATCCAAATAAAAAACACAAACTTTGTAAAGGTCTATCAAATGAACATTATGGGCAAGTTTGGTTTCAATTGGCCAAGTGGTTTCAGAGAAGAAGATTAAAATGTAAAAAGTTTACAGACGCCGACAACGACGACGACGACGGACGCAAAGTGATAACAATAGCTCATATGAGCCTTATATATATATATATATATATATATATATATATATATATATATATATATATATATATATATATATATAAATATAAACAGCATAAAGAAAAAATAATATACAAGTCTAGAAGATTATGCAACGATACAAATGACGTCATTTGTATCGTTGCATAATCTTCTAGACTTGTATATTATTTTTTGTTTATGCTGTATCGTCATGTTTGTCGATCCGATACTTAATAAGCTTGCTGGTTGGTAGACTCTTTAGACTTTTATATAATATTTTGAACTACCTGTATTGTGTTTTTACACGATCCCAGTGGACTTATATTATTCCATCACCTAATGAAAAAATACTTTAAGCATTTAGAGTTAAACGCCACTGATGAGTCTTAAGTAGACGAAACGCGCGTCTGGCGTAATGAATTTGTCACCTGGGTAATTTTGATTACATCTTGTTGGAATATTTGAGCAAAGCAAAGTAACAGCACGGCAGGTCCGCGGCTGGCGGACTTGTGAAGCAACTATTTTGGGTTAAGTTGGAAATGAGAAATTTCAAGATCAATATGTTATGACTTGTTTACGTCATTTATTTATATTGACATTCAATGACTAAGGCCATTCGTTGGTCAGTCTTTGTCTAAAGTTTTGACAAGAAACACCGTCATTTGTATCGTTAGATAATCTTCTGGACTTGTATATTATTTTTTGTTTATGCTGTATCGTCATGTTTGTCGATCCGATACTTAATAAGCTTGCTGGTTGGTAGACTCTTTAGACTTTTATATAATATTTTGAACTACCTGTATTGTGTTTTTACACGATCCCAGTGGACTTATATTATTCCATCACCTAATGAAAAAATACTTTAAGCATTTAGAGTTAAACGCCACTGATGAGTCTTAAGTAGACGAAACGCGCGTCTGGCGTAATGAATTTGTCACCTGAGTAATTTTGATTACATCTTGTTGGAATATTTGAGCAAAGCAAAGTAACAGCACGGCACGTCCGCGGCTGGCGGACTTGTGAAGCAACTCTTTTGGGTTAAGTTGGAAATGAGAAATTTCAAGATCAATATGTTATGACGTGTTTACGTCATTTATTTATATTGACATTCAATGACTAAGGCCATTCGTTGGTCAGTCTTTGTCTAAAGTTTTGACAAGAAACACCGTCATTTGTATATATATATATATATATATATATATATATATATATATATATATGCAACGATACAAATAACGGTGTTTCTTGTCAAAAATATAGACACAGACTCAGATATATGTAAGTCTTATATATATATAAGTCTAGAGAATTATACAACGATACAAATATTGAGATGTTTCTACTATAAAATAATTATAAAAATAAATATGACAAAATTTTCGACCAACTAATAGCCTTCTTCAGTGTCAATATCAATCTATAAATAAACGATAAAATTTGGTTATTGATACATCAGCATCCGGTGGTGACGTGATCGGGTCTGATTTTATTGATCTTGAACTATCTTCGTAATCAAAAGAATGCTTTTATGTCTCGTTTGTGGAAATACCTCTTCTGGGAATGGTCAGTTCAACGCGAAAGCCGGAAACAAAAGGCAGGTAGCTACTTTATTTAAATTGTATTCTGACATAAATTTACGATAGAACAAAACGCGCGAATAGTTAGTTAAAACATGGCGTTTAAACAACCAATCAGACTATGTAGTAAACTGGTGGTGACCTGGGGTTATATTTGAAAGTGAAGCTTGCGTAAATGAAAAATATTGCACCAGGGGACCAGGTTAAATTTTGATGTTCTGATTGAAATAAACATAAATAAGCCATATCGAGGGCACGTTATGGTAAAATATTCAATAAATGTTTTATTAAAGTGTATTTTGTCCACAGCACAATGCAAACTTGAAAGGATTTCTTTACACAAAATTTTTCATCATGAAAATGGCGGTTAGAAAATCATGGCCTATAGGGCCCGCTTCAATCGAAAAACACAGGATTTTGTGATATTAGAATTAAAATAATACATTCTGGGTATAATGTTATACTAATTTACTGATGGGCTGGGCTTTTATATTCATATTTTCTACCTCGCTATCGCTCGGTAAAAAATAATCGAATATAAATCCAGCCCATATGTTAATGAGTACAATTAAATCACTCTTGAATTAAAGTTAACAGGGGGGCCTCGGTGGACGAGTGGTTAAAGTAGTTCGTCAACTTGATCACATGGTCTACACAACACTAAGATTGCGGGTTTGAGTCTCACTGCGGGCAGGGTGTACTCGACTCCAATCTGAATTAACTAGAATTGACAGTTTTCTCCGTGTCATCCCCAATAAAACCTGGATCCCATGATAAAGCTGAAAAATTGCTGAAAGTGGCATTAAACATAATTCAAACAAATAAACAAAGTTTACAGTACTAGCTTTGCCTCTGGCTTTCACCAACAAAAAAGTAACCATTAAAATAAAAAGTGAAAAATTTCTACAAGTGGCATTAAACACAAGCCTTTCATCAATCATGTAAACAGGCATAGAAAATGCAAATTACAGTATTTAACACATATACATGATATTTAGGATTTTCGGTAAGTCATGGGAAGTGTTTCTTATTCCTGGATTTAACTTTTTCCTGGATATGACAATGAGTACCTCAACAGGTGTCTAATTAGAGGCAGGCACTGCCTGCTCGTCCGAATCCACAGAGTGCACCTATGTTTGTTATTGGGTTCATGTTATCACTTTCAGTTTTGTGCTTTTTGTTATTTTTGGGTGTTGTATATGCTTGTCTATATCCGGATTTGTAATAGTCCCTTGACTTTCTGCTCTTGTTGTTCTGACAGTTTCCTTTTGCTAAATTTCCTATTATATTACATTATCCATATCATACCCCTTATCAACCTGAGACCTCCATATCTGCCTGAGGGAGGGCAGATAAGGGTCGAGGATTGAAATAGGACTTGATGTTCGTAATTCCACATATGGACTTATATATTTCACGATACTGATTAAGATACTTCATGTTTATTTTCAGTGAAGAGAATACCACTAAAAGTTATTGTTATCTATTAAAATTTCTATTTTCATATTTTATTCATGTTATTAATAACTTTCATACCCGATATAAAATGTAATTAACATTCTCAAATCAAAAGTGTATGATAAAGGCCCTATATAAACCTAAAACACTATAGATTACTACATGTACATGTACAGTTTACTGGTAACCTGAGTATTTTGGCAGGTATGTATGAGATACTCCTTACATGTAGGGGCCTCGGTGGCCGATCGGTTAAGGTAGTTTGTCAACTATTGATCACGTGGTCTGTCAACACTGAGGTTGTGGGTTTGAGTCTCACTGTGGGCAGGGTGTACTCGACTCCAATCTTAACTGACAAGGATTGCCAGTTTTCCTACCAAATGTCAGGGGGGGTGGGGGGTTTCTCCTGGTACCACGGCTTCCTCCCCCAATAAAAACTGGACGCCATTGTATAGCTGAGAAATTGCTGAAAGTGGCACCAAACACACAAGAAACAAAATCCTTTACATGTAGTCTATTGGTACCTGAGTATTTTGGCAGGGATATATAAGATATTAGTCCTTACATGTACAGTCTATTGGTAACCTGAGTATTTTGGCAGGGATATATGAGATATTAGTCCTTACATGTACAGTCTATTGGTAACCTGAGTATTTTGGCAGGAATATATGAGATATTAGTCCTTACATGTACAGTCTATTGGTAACCCAGTATTTTGGCAAGGATATATGAGACATTAGTCCTTACATGTACAGTCTATTGGTAACCTGAGTATTTTGGCAAGGATATATGAGATATTAGTCCTTACATGCACAGTCTATTGGTAACCTGAGTATTTTAGCAGGGATATATGAGATATTAGTCCTTACATGTACAGTCTATTGGTAACCTGAGTATTTTGGCAGGGATATATGAGATATTAGTCCTTACATGTACAGTCTATTGGTAACCTGAGTTAGTATTTTGGCAGGGATATATCAGATATTGGTCTTTACAAATAATTATTCTAATGATTGATACATAACCATTGTCCATTTTATAGTTTAATACACTTTATGTAACCTCATATTTTGGTAACAGTCGATTTTGATGTTTGTTTGTTTAAATGAAATTTATATAACGCCACTTTTTAGCAAATTTCCAGTTTTTATTTGGGGGAGGAAGTTCGTGAACACTCTTGATCTTCTGCATGACAACAAGTTAGTAATGATTGGAGTCAAGATCACCATTCCTGTAGTAAGGCGCAAACTTGCAACCTCAGTGTTGACAGGCACATGATAAATAGTAGATAACTAACTACCTTAATTACTCGTCAAACGAGGCCCTCTATATTCTGATACATTATATCAGTCAAATCAAGACCTATTGGGTAATAAAAAAATTTTAAGAGATAAAATGATACTGTTAATTGCCAATGAACTTATTCTTCAAATGTCAACAAAAATGTTGTTATTTGCAACATAACTACAAAATTGCTAGATGAGCCACATTCAATAAATCCAGGTAACTAAGTCTGATAAGTCTGACGAGTCAGATAACTCAGATAAATCTGGTGAGTCAGGTAAGTCAGATAAGTCTAATGAGTCAGGTAAGTCAGATAAGTCTGATGAGTCAGGTAAGTCAAATGAGTCAGATAAATCTGATCAGTCAGGTAAGTCTGATTAGTCTGACGAGTAAGGTAAGTGATAAATCTGATGAGTCAGGTAAGTCAGATAAGTCTGATGAGTCGGGTAAGTCAGATAATTCTAATGAGTCAGGTAAGTCTGATGAGTAAGTGTAAATTATAATACCTTAATGAGATGTCCAGTATCTTTTATATCTTTTTGTATACTAGTCAATCGTTTCAGACGATCTTCTGCTGTTTTCTTAAGCTGTATACGTTTTCCCAGCTGTTCATCTATTGGTCGTTTGATTGACATCATATCATTTTGCAGTTGTCTTGTCAGCTCCTCTTGTTTATTTTTTAAAGACTGTATCAATCCTGAAACTTGGCTTTCTAACTGGTTTCTGGTACTCTCTTCAATGGTCTATTAAAGGATAAAAAGACATGAAAATGTGTTTTGTCATCTCTATGCAATATTGTAACAAATATTACTGTGAGCTAATGCTTCCTGATGACACTCCAACTCTAACTTTATTCTAAACAATACAAATTATGGAAAATGGTTAGGGACAGCTGAAAATTGACTAAGTAAGTAAACAGGTCTGAAAATAAAACTCACAGTATAGTATGACCATACAAAGCTATTGACAAAAAATTTCAGTATTGCATCATTTATCAATGCTGAGAAAAATGTGATGAAAATTTGTTATGTACGGACACACACACTGATGCACACACCCACACATGAACACACACACAAACTGAAAGCAGTATGCCCCCTCATACCCCCTGTCCCCTATGGGGAGGGGGTATAAAAATACCAAAAATACGAGACATGGCTCTTTTAAATGTAAAAGTATGACACCAGCAGATCCTTCAAAACTTTTTCAAAGAAAGGTTCCTGATTCAAACTCAACAACTGCTGTGATAAAACAAACACATTTGATATAATTTAAAAGCACTATGTATTACAGCATGTACATGTAAAACAAATTTCCTAATCCGGTTTTAATTAATAGATGCAACAAGAGCGCATGATAGGCCCATCTGAAGATATGACAAGTATACAAGACCACCAGTTTAGCAATATAAGCAACTGTGTGAAAGTTGAAGAAAATGTGTAAAAGCCTGTAAACGATGGATGGACAGAGGGACGGACATTTGTGTACCATAAAAATGATCAAAATTTTATTTACTTTCAAAATTAGATTGGAGTTACATACCCTTATTAGTTTCTTCATATATTGCAGTAGTTGTATTTCATCATTCACTGGGACAACTTTTTGTTTAATTTCTACTATAGCAGTCAAAATCTTGATCTGCAAAACAAAAAAAAAATAATTAAGAAATATGTAAAACTACAAAAAAGTATTCATGTTCCAAGAAGCACTAGTAGTAATGAAAAGTTTCATGTCCATGTTATGAGTAGTACTAGTACATGTACGTACTAAGTATCGCTAATTACCAGGAACTTAAATGATTCTTTTTAGCTAAATACACATTTCATGAACAAAATAAATGTATTTAACATTTTTTTTACTATGAACACTCTGTTGATGAGTTAATCTTCATAGACAACGATATTAATCAGTGGCGGTGCACAGGGCTCTCGCCTCCTTAACTTCGTCCAAAACTTGTAAAAGGATATGCTGAATTGGAAGTTTCTTGATACTTTTTATTACCAAATCTGTTAAAACATCCAAATTCTTCTCGGCCCCCACCATGGATCTGCTGTCCACTAGATTGGTGTCCACACCCCCGCCCACCCCGCCCACAAAAACAATATTCTGGATTCATACCTGTTAATGTGAGATTCCACGGACTTTGAATTGTGTTTATAGCTACAAACAGAAGATTCGTTCCCAAACAAAACCATGTGTACGTAATGGTGTAGATGAAACAAACACAAACCTTAATTTCAACATATTAGCAAACTGAATAATTGTATGTCACCAACAGTCACATATGGCATACATTCAAAAAGAAACATGCATATTTCTGGATTGATCACAGGTATTTAACCTATTTTTCAATAAGTTTGTGTTTATTGAAGCCTAGGTATGGGGGAGGGGGGTGATTGCAATACTAAGTAGTGTCCTTTCTCCAACTACCTTTGGGATTGATTGATAGGATGTTTGCTTAATGTATAGAGAACAATGTTTCAGCTATATTCAGGTTGAAAACAAGTTTAAAAACAAAAAGTTCATGAGAAAAGTAATGTACTCATAAAAATTGTTAATAGCTATTCCCTTCAATACACAGGTGCATCGGTGGTCAAGTTGTTATGGAAGTTGGTCTACTATCGGTCATGTGCCTGTAAACACTGAGGTTGAAAGTTTGCAGGGTGCACGACTCCAATCTTAATTGACAAGGATTGTTAGTATTCTTCCCAAAGTTCGGGTTTTCTCCTGGTACTTCAGCTTCATTCCAATAAAAACTTGACGCCATAGCTGAAAATTTGCTAAAGTTTAACCCCATTCAAACAATCTTCATCACACTAGAATCTTTTAATTATTAACCAGGTTTTCAACAAAAAACATTGTTATTAGATTTGGCTATTGCGGACAGGCAGCATCAAAAAGAGGGTTTCCATTCAATAACTTCAGTTTTGATAAATCAATATTGATGAAACTGTAGATACAGCAATCTTGCATAAAGACCTAGATTGGGATTGGATTTGTGGCTAATCGGGTCAAGGGGACTGTTACTAAAAATAGAAAAACAGTTTCGGGTCGATAATTTCAGTTCGGATAAACCAATCTTGCTGAAACTGGATTTAACAAGCTTTCGTGAAGACTTAGCTTGGGATTGGATTTGAGGCCAGTCAGATCAAGTTCAATACTTTTACTAAAAATAGAAAAACAGTTTTCGGTCAATAACTTAAGTTTGGATAAACCAATCTTGCTTGAAAAAATTGGATATAGAAAGCTTGCATGAAGATGTAGCTTGGGATTAGATTTGGGGACATTCTGGTCAAGGTCACTGTAAATAAAAATAGAAAAACAGTTTTCGCTTAGTCTACAACTAAAATTAATTGTAAAACCGTTGAAAACCTAATTTCGTGGCGTGGCCACATTTCGTGTTCCAATTTAAATTTTCGAGACAATTTAGCACTATAAACATGATAAAGGTAAAATACAATATTTTATTTTCATTGTTAAATTAAACACATAATCAACCTACAAATTTCTTATAATAATAATTTGTTTTAAATTTATTATCTGTAATATAAATATTAATAATAACAAATCTGCAAATATTATTTGTAAATTTTTCTATTTTACTTAATGATGGGACGTAACTGTAATTATTTTAAGTTGTTCAATCTTACACATTGTATATCTATCCTAATATAGCAAAAGTTGAGATGAACACACATAAAAAATGTTCAGAAACTAATTAAATTTTAATATTTACATTTTCATTTCTTTACAATTTACCTTTTCCAAGTAACGTTCAGATCAAAGACCATGCAACTACAGGGTTTTTTATTGATAAATTGTTTTAGGCCGTTAATAATCTGTATTTTGTTTACAAAATTTTTAACCCTTGTGGGTTTTTTGTAATCTGAAAAGAATTCTTTAATTGATTAATTAAGATCTCTTCCTGGTGAGGATAATGTGCTACTCACAGGCACCCAAATAGTTGCAAAATCATAAAAAAAAATATTTGTACATAAAACATACTAGATATCAGTGAGATGGTATCCATCTCTGTGAGTCCCGTTGACCTTGAGGTCAAAGTTCAAGGTCAAAAGTCATCAATTATGGTATGCCACACATCACTTTGATATTACAAATATCAAAAGGTTATCCGAAATGATAAAAAGTTAAAGCCCAGACAAGATTTTGAATTGATGGACGCGACGCACAGAGGGACAGATTGATGACTTTTGGGCATCCGCCACTAAGTGGAGGGGCCCTAATAAATCAGAAAATATATATCATTTATTTGTACGAGACTTAGAAACAGATACTAGTAGAAATGTGGGGCTAAACTAAGCATAAAACAAGCCCTATACTGGTTTAGGATCACAGCCAGCTTTGATTTTTAATCTCTTTCTTTGATTTTGCATATGTTTTAAGGGTTTTTTCTTTGTTTTTTTGTTTATTTTTTTTCTTTTTGTTTTGTTTTCTATTACCAACATAAAATCGAAAATCTAAGAAAACAGATTTTTAACGATTGAGACTCTAATCTACTCTCAGGTTTTTTGACAGAAACTTCTTTGTAGCAATGACAATCTTTAAGCGCTGCCAAGCCCATGCTTGACAAAGTGTGGAAAACTTTGAGTGTCCATCGAGTCTTGAACAGGAATACCAGCAAATGCAGGTTTTGGTTTTTTGAAAAGTACTGTGACAATTTAAAATGGAATTTGCTCTATTCTCAAATTGTGTTCCAGAGAGGAAGTGTTGCCTTTATTAGACTTTAGACAGCACTTCCAAATGAATTTTTTTTTCAATTGGATTATTGAAATAATTATTGTTTAAATGTTTGATCTAAATATTGGACTATTAACATCAATGTTACAAGACTAAAAAAATTACCTGGAATTGATTAGCCTGTTCTTTTATTGAAACACACTTATGAATTGTGCCAGTAGACACCTCTTTCAAGACACAGTCACATAATTTACAAACAGTTCTGTTGCAAGTCAAACAATACAAAGACATTGGTTCAGAACCATGTAGAAGACAAGTACTGTATGATACAACAGGATCAATCTTACGTGCTGCTTCATTTGATCCTAAAGGTTCACCTTTACGACGCACTTCAATAATGCTTTCTAAATTTCTGTTTAACGGTAAAGATTCAATACCATGCTCAAGTTCTATTGACCGCTCACAACATGGACAATTAAAGGAGGAAGGA
The DNA here is from genome assembly GCA_944474755.1 of Limnoperna fortunei. Classification (NCBI taxonomy): domain Eukaryota; kingdom Metazoa; phylum Mollusca; class Bivalvia; order Mytilida; family Modiolidae; genus Limnoperna; species Limnoperna fortunei. The sequence continues at coordinate 9,319,392 of OX104124.1, read as the reverse complement.
CTGTTGCGCGATAAAATGTCTTCAATGCATGTCTTACAGATGTTGTGACTGCATGGTAGCATCAGCGGTATTTCAAGGTAATCCAGGCATACTCCACACAAGAGCTCTGTTTCCATGTTAATCTACTTATAACTGAGAAATCCAAAACTTTCCCAAGTAATCAGCAACTGTTAACAAATATCATTGATTCAGTTTAAATGGTTAACGTGACACATTAATTTCCGTTTGTAATATTTCATTTAAACATATTAAATTCGTCAGTAAGAAATGACTTACTGAACTTTTTATAATGTTACAGCACCATACATGTCACGTGTACATAGGTAAATACAACATGCAACGCGATCTCATAATAATAGTATATTTCCACACGATAGTTATTAAAATTTGCGCAGTTCAGCACTTTTCGGGAATACGGCCGAAGTTCGTGCCTTTTTTCTTTAGAACTACGTCGTTTCTATAGGCTATCACTGATTTCCATAAAATCTATGTTAATCATATTACTTAGTTACTGTCAATAAGTAGGACAAATTCAGTACACAAATAATCCTCCCAACTTGGTGTAGAACTTAGCAGAGGATGTCATCCGACTTATAAGATCTTATAGATAATTTTTTCTGGTGAATTTTAGTCTTAATCGCTCTTATGGTGTTTAGGATATTGTATGACCTGTTTACTATATCACAGTCATGTCCTATAAACCAAAGAGTTATTCATTTTCAGAAAATCTAGGTTTATAGGTCATGCGATGTTAGTCATCGTGACACACAATATCCTAAAAATAGTGGCTATATTTAGATAGGGTTTACCCAAGAAATAACATTTTGAAAGTTCGAGGGACTAACGTGTAAGATTTTGGATATATATGTGTTGGCGATGTTATGCGAATTAAGTGCCCTTTTAAATATAGACCTTTTCGATAGTCACGTGGTCTGTGGGAAAAAAGGGGGGTAAGATCGACAGTTATCGTGTCTTTCCGTCGAGCATCGTCGGAAGATCAAAGAACAAATATCGACAAATTACAATTTCCATTGAAGTATGTTTACAGTAATTAAAATTGTTTAAATATATTGGATAATTTTTAAAATATGTTAGAATAAGGGCTGTATTGCAAAAAATTTTATTTCATAATTAACTTTTGTGATTTTTTGAAAACTATATAAACTGTTGGTATTTGTTTAACTGAACTGAATTATTTTTATTGTATTATTATTACATATAGATCTTTATTCTCATAAACCAAACCAAGGTACAGATAAAGAAAAAAAAATAAATAACATACAATAAAAAAAAACGTACATATGCAGTATCTTTGTGGAGTACGATACAGGTGTATATTATATTACATTGTACAGCTACGTACATGATCGTAGGTAAATATAATACTAAACATAAATAGAATAATAATATTTATATTGATAAAATACCCATTATGTAATTGTTAATTTTCTACCCAGGAGATTCTAATTTTTTATAATAATGCGAATAAATTTACACAAGTTGTTAAAATCTGGTTGCTTTATTCTTTTCATCAAATCTTTTAATTTAAGGATAATTGGGTGGTCATAGAATTTAGGTTTAATATATAATTTACTCTCGTCAATAAGTGACGTACATCAGAGTAAATAGTGAAATTCGTCGCCATTTTCTAACACGTTCTATTTTCTCTTGAAATATGATGCCATCTTCCAGATTCATTCTTCTAAATTTGCATAAAGTTATATAATTCTTATCATCCAAAATATTAAAATATTTTTTCAAACTCTAATTCGTCTTTATAGATTCTATAATTAAGAGCTTTGGGTGAATTTTGGACGTTAGATAGCCAATTTTGCTTAAAATGATCTATAAGAGTTTGTTTTATTGAATTATGTAACTATATAACATTTTATTAACACCGTACAAAGTGTTAATAAATGCTGATTTATCGCGACTACATACTCACGTTTGATTAAATGCATATATATTGATTCGTTTTACGCTCGGACATCTTCTATTTTACAACTTTTACATTAACGGTAAGAAAGTGGGTCAACATTCATGTTTCTGTACAATAGTTCATTTAACAATTTATATCGTCATATCATATGCCTATTATTAAAATTGAATGAAATAAGTGTTAAAAATTAATACATGTTATATATAAATTTAATGTAAATTGTGTATATAATAAAATTAGCATTTGAACTTCAGCTGACGCTTTGAAATATATTTATTTACTGTATGGTGTCGCATTCTTATAATCTGCTTTAAACCGGTTAGATACACATATCTAGTCAATCGATCGAATTAAAAATAGCAGATAATATTTTACATGGGTTAAACGATATTACGAGGTGTTCATTTCTATTATATTATTTACGTTTTCCTTATATCTGTATTATTTTATTCCACAAAAACTTAACAATGAAATATATATTTCTTAGATAACATTAGGGGATTTCTGAACTTGTCAAAAAGGTCAACAATGTCTTTGGGATATTTAAAATAGCATTCAAATTGATCGAGTTATATAAATAGCACATAAGATGAAACATAGATTAAAAGATATTATGAGGTATTAATTTCTATCAAATTATTTACATTTAATATCTATATTATTTTATTATTCAGGACTAAACAATGAAATAAACAGCTAACGTTAGGTTAAACTTGTGGACTTGTCAAAAGTTCAATGCCTATGGGATATTTAAATACATTCAAATATTTTTTGTTTTAAATTATGGATAACTTATAATTTAACGCTTTTATGACGTTCCTTATAGTTTTTCGCTAAAATTTGTGTGACACATTATTCTGATGTAGTCTGATGTTAAACATAAAGTAAAGGGGGGGTTCACTTGTCAGTATATATATTTAGAATCGAATTATTTCTAATTAATGCCTTTGTCGTACAGTTTATATATATTATTTTCATATTTAAATCAAAATCATAAAAGAAACACGAATAGTAGTACAATGTAAGACAATGTTGACATTCTCTAGATTTCTATTTATAGATTTAGACTCAGTTGTCTATTTATAGAACATTTAAAATATTAATTAATCTAGATGAAAAATGCATCTAATTAGGGTTAATTAAAATATAGGATTTATCAGATAGATACAATGAACTATTACAAGCTACATGTATGATATTGCCATAGACCGGTACACAATGTACATGCAGGAGGCTATCTCAAACATTCTATAAGTTTTTAAATTATTTAAAGATCTTATTATTTTATTTATACATAATGGAAATAAGTTCAGTTTATATTTCTAATTAACTGTTGATCTAGTTTGTTATATTATGCATGTTTATTCTGAATACAATAAAAAAATTTCATCATATTTATTTTTATCTAATTATCCACCCCTTTTTAACATTGATACTGCATATGTACGTGTTTTTTTATTGTATGTTATTTATTTTTTTTCTCTTTATCTGTACCTTGGTTTGGTTTATGAGAATAAAGATATATATGTAATAATAATACAATAAAAATAATTCAGTTCAGCTAAACAAATACCAACAGTTTATATAGTTTTCAAAAAATCACAAAAGTTAATTATGAAATAAAGATTTTTTGCAATACAGCTCTTATTCTAACATATTTTTTAAAATTATCCAATATATTTAAACAATTTTAATTACTGTAAAAATACTTCAATGGAAATTGTAATTTGTCGGTATTTTTTCTTTGATCTTCCGACGATGCTCGACGGAAAGACACGTTAACTGTCGATCTTACCCCCCTTTTTTCCCACAGATCACGTGACTATCGAAAAGGTCAATATTTAAAAGGGCACTTAATTCGCATAACATCACCAACACATATATATCCAAAATCTTACACGTTAGTCCTTCGAACTTTCAAAATGTTATTTCTTGGGTAAACCCTATCTAAATATAGCCACTATTTTTAGGATATTGTGTGTCACGATGACTAACATCGTATGACCTATAAACCTAGTTTTTTTGAAAATGAATAACTCTTTGGTTTATAGGACATGACTGTGATATAGTAAACAGGACATACAATATCCTAAACACCATAAGAGCGATTAAGACTAAAATTCAAAAGAAAAAAAAATATCTATAAGATCTTATAAGTCGGATGACATCCGCTGCTAAGTTCTACACTAAGTTGGGAGGATTATTTGTGTACTGAATTTGTCCTACTTATTGACAGTAACTAAGTAATATGATTAACATAGATTTTATGGAAATCAATGATAGCCTTTAGAAACGACGTAGTTCTAAAGAAAAAAGGCACGAACTTCGGCCGTATTCCGGAAAAGTGCTGAACTGCGCAAATTTTAATAACTATTATTATGAAATCGCGTTGCATGTTGTATTTACCTATGTACACGTGACATGTATGGTGCTGTAACATTATAAAAAGTTCAGTAAATCATTCCTTACTGACGAATTTAATATGTTTAAATTAAATATTACAAATGGAAATTAATGTGTCACGTTAACCATTTAAACTGAAACAATGATATTTGTTAACAGTTGCTGATTACTTGGGAAAGTTTTGGATTTCTCAGTTATAAATAGATTACCATGGAAACGGAGCTCTTGTGTGGGGTATGCCTGGATTACCTTGAAATACCGCTGATGCTACCATGCAGTCACAACGTCTGTAAGACATGCATTGAAGACATTTTATCGCGCAACAGTTCTTCCTCCTTTATTGTCCATGTTGTGAGCGGTCAATAGAACTTGAGCATGGTATTGAATCTTTACCGTTAAACAGAAATTTAGAAAGCATTATTGAAGTGCGTCGGAAAGGTGAACCTTTAGGATCAGATGAAGCAGCACGTAAGATTGATCCTGTTGTATCATACAGTATTTGTCTTCTACATGGTTCTGAACCAATGTCTTGGTATTTTTTGACTTGCAACAGAACTGTTTGTAAATTATGTCATCAATCTGTCCCTCTGTGCGTCGCGTCCATCAATTCAAAATCTTGTCTGGGCTTTAACTTTTTATCATTTCGGATAACCTTTTGATATTTGTAATATCAAAGTGATGTGTGGCATACGATAATTGATGACTTTTGAACTTGAACTTTGACCTCAAGGTCAACGGGACTCACAGAGATGGATACCATCTCACTGATATCTAGTATGTTTTATGTATAAATATTTTTTTTATGTTTCTGCAACTATTTGGGTGGATGTGAGTATCACATTATCCTCACCAGGAAGAGATCTTAATTAATCAATTAAAGAGTTCTTTTCAGATTTACAAAAAACCCACAAGGGTTAAACATTTTGTAAACAAAATACAGATTATTAATGGCCTAAAACAATTTATCAATAAAAAACCCTGTAGTTGCATGGTCTTTGATCTGAACGTTACTTGGAAAAGGTAAATTGTAAAGAAATGAAAATGTAAATATTAAAATTTAATTAGTTTCTGAACATTTTTTATGTGTGTTCATTTCAACTTTTGCTATATTAGGATAGATATACAATGAGTAAGATTCAACAACTTAAAATAATTACAGTTACGTCCCATCATTAAGTAAAATAGAAAAATTTACAAATGATATTTGCAGATTTGTTATTATTAATATTTATATTACAGATAATAAATTTAAAACAAATTATTATTATAAGAAATTTGTAGGTTGATTATGTGTTTAATGAAACAATAAAAATAAAATATTGTATTTTACCTTTATCATGTTTATAGTGCTAAATTGTCTCGAAAATTTAAATTGGAACAAGAAATGTGGCCACGCCACGAAACTAGGTTTTCAACGATTTAACAATTAATTTTAGTTGTAGACTAAGCGAAAACTGTTTTTCTATTTTTATTTACAGTGACCTTGACCAGATTGTCCCCAAATCTAATCCCAAGCTAGATCTTCATGCAAGCTTTCTATATCAATTTTTTTTCAAGCAAGATTGGTTTATCCAAACTTAAATTATTGACCGGAAACTGTTTTTCTATTTTTAGTAAAAGTATTGACCTTGATCTGACTGGCCTCAAATCCAATCCCAAGCTAGGTCTTCACGAAAGCTTGTTAAATCCAGTTTCAGCAAGATTGGTTTATCCGAACTGAAATTATTGACCCGAAGCTGTTTTTCTATTTTTAGTAACAGTCCCCTTGACCCGATTAGCCCCAAATCGAATCCCAAGCTAGGTCTTTATGCAAGATTGCTGTATCTACAGTTTCATCAAGATTGATTTATCCAAACTGTAGTTATTGAATGGAAACCCTCTTTTTGATGCTGCCTGTCCGCAATAGCATAATGTAATAACAAGGTTTTTTGTTGAAAACCTGGTTAATAATTAAAAGATTCTAGTGTGATGAAGATTGTTTGAATGGGGTTAAACTTTAGCAAATTTTTCAGCTATGGCGTCAAGTTTTTATTGGGATGAAGCTGAAGTACCAGGAGAAAACCCGAACTTTGGTAAGAATACTAACAATCCTTGTCAATTAAGATTGGAGTCGTGCACCCTGCAAACTTTCAACCTCAATGTTTACAGGCACATGACCGATAGTAGACCAACTTCCATAACAACTTGACCACCGATGCACCTGTGTATTGAAGGGAATAGCTATTAACAATTTTTATAAGTATATCACTTTTCTCATGAACTTTTTGTTTTTAAACTTGTTTTCAACCTAAATATTGCTGAAACATTGTTCTCTATACATTAAGCAAACATCAAATCAATCAATCCCAAAGGTAGTTGGAGAAAGGACACTACTTAGTATTGCAATCACCCCCCTCCCCCATACCTAGGCTTCAATAAACACAAACTTATTGAAAAATAGGTTAAATACCTGTGATCAATCCAGAAATATGCATGTTTCTTTTTGAATGTATGCCATATGTGACTGTTGGTGACATACAATTATTCAGTTTGCTAATATGTTGAAATTAAGGTTTGTGTTTGTTTCATCTACACCATTACGTACACATGGTTTTGTTTGGGAACGAATCTTCTGTTTGTAGCTATAAACACAATTCAAAGTCCGTGGAATCTCACATTAACAGGTATGAATCCAGAATATTTTTTTTTGTGGGCGGGGTGGGCGGGGGTGTGGACACCAATCTAGTGGACAGCAGATCCATGGTGGGGGCCGAGAAGAATTTGGATGTTTTAACAGATTTGGTAATAAAAAGTATCAAAAAACGTCAAATTCAGCATATCGTTTTACAAGTTTTGGACGAAGTTAAGGAGGCGAGAGCCGTGTGCACCGCCACTGATTAATATTGTTGTCTATGAAGATTAACTCATCAACAGAGTGTTCATAGTCAAAATGTGAAATACATTTATTTTGTTCATGAAATGTGTATTTAGCTAAAAAGAATCATTTAAGTTCCTGGTAATTAGCGATACTTAGTACATACATGTACTAGTACTACTCATAACATGTACATGAAACTTTCATTACTATTAGTGCTTCTTGGAACATGAATACTTTTTTGTAGTTTTACATATTTTTTAATTATTTTTTTTTTGTTTTGCAGATCAAGATTTTGAATGCTATAGTAGAGAAACCAGTAATTGCCAGTGAAAATGAAACCCTATTGAATGAAGTTGAATGAAGTGTTATCAGAAATTTTAATGTCGGAGAGGCAAGAGAACATGTCCAGCTTAACTGATAGAATTATGTTTAAAGGTCTGCATCCTTTTACTCCAGATAATTGAATGTACTAATAGTGAAAAATAAACTACCTACCAAAAGCAGACTCTCTTTATCAAAACGAAAATGTATTAGGTTACAAATGATTTTTTTTTATTAAATTACATTAACTGTTTGGGGACTTGTAGTTTTTTGGTCCACCAGATTGTTATCCATACTTCGCACTCAGGTTCTTTTTTACGTTGAAGCAAATTTATTGGAAACAATACATTGGACTTTTATCCGAATCATTTACAATCATTTATTATGTCGCCTGCAACGTGTTGCAAAGCCATTATATTGCGTCACTTTTATACTATCCGTCATCCTGCTGAGTCACAAAAACTTGCTTCACAGATTCCCATGCAACTACATACCACAGCCTATTGATATTTGGTATGTAGATCTGTCCTATAGTACTATATGGTGTACAGCGATTTTATTTATGAATATTAGCTACTTCCTGTTTACCCAGTACTTAAGATTTTTCATATAGTGGACATATATACTATATGGTGTCAGGCGATTTGGCTGTAACTCATTTACGTCCTGTTTACTGAATATTTAAAGATGCAGGCGACATTAGTCTTCCATGGAAGACCGCCATTCTAATCTTTATATTATACATTGTAAGGACGAAAGAAAGATGTAGAAATGGAGCAGTCTTTACAATTAAGTTAATTGCTGATGGTGATGTTTGCGATTTTGAGTCTATGTCTTAAAATTTAATATTAAATTTGGGCTATTGTTGATATCCCAAAACATTGTGTTGTTGGCCTCATACCTTCAAAAAGAATTAAATATCTGAAAGAAAGTTAAAAACAAGGTTTTATTTTTAAATTAATGGTTTACATTCACTCATACTAAATATATGATTATTTAACAAGAAAAAAATCAGGTCTTCTTCAAACTACTTTATGTAACATATTGACAGCAAAATTGCCAAGGTTACACGAAGGTCATACTCATGTTGACTGTTAGCCAAGCTAAGAATATTTGTTTAAATGTTCTTGGAATTATTATATGTCATTGTGCAATCTGATTTGTGTAATAATTGATGCAGTGTCAACATGGTCAATTTTATTATTAAAAAAATAGTAATTTGTAGAGTTTTTGAGAAAAATAGCAAAATTTCGCCACTTTTGTGTCTCCGTCTAAGATAAAAGAGTGCCCACTGATTTTATTCGCTTTTTAGTTTGTACCATGCCTTAACCCTGTAATAACATTAATTATATTAATTATCACTATTGGATTAGAAACTGTAATAGTTCTTTTAAATGTGATATTTTTGTTTTTTTTTTCCATTGGGCAAAGGGACATGATTATCTCCCCTTGGCACAGCATCTAAAAATTGTAGCTTTTGATGAAAATGTGTGTAATGTTAAAATTTAACAACCATATTTACACATAATAAAAAGAAAATGTTCTTTACGCGTTTTATAACTGGTCAATCTGTTGATAATATCATATATACATGTATAATCATTATAAACTTTAATACTTGAAACGGGAATTGATCCAGTGAGTGAAATAGTACAACAGATGTATTCGTGTTATGTAAACTTAAAGAAACCATTTTGATTTTACTTCACATAATAAAGTAAATTTTTTTATCTTTGAAAGTTATTGTTAAACTCAATTTATTTTGTTTTTGTTTTGGACATTTCGAACAAGGTATGTTGGAGAATACACTTGGGCTGAAACCAATTAAAATTAAGCCTGTCATAAGTGTACTACAAGTATGCGTTTAATACGATTGTATAAAATGTATCATATTTATATCACGTTATGTGAAAAAATTTACATCCCATTAATATCCCATGTATTAAAATATCCCGAAGTGAATGCAGAAATCTTTTAAAATTCTTACGGAGGTTTCAAAGATGTTCGCTGGTCGTATTTTTGTCATGCTTTGCGCACCGTAAAATTTGTAGATGTCGTTATCGGTAAAACTTTACAAATATTACTGTAGACAAAAGAAATCTACGAAATACAAAATATTTATCATAAATTCAATAATAGTATATAAATAAATCGGTTTTATAAACGATTACATTGATTTTAATAGAAATTACGACATTTACGGTAAATGCTCGATAACTTCCGGAAAAAACTCGAGATGTCGTCTGACAGGCATTTTGATACGATTATAACCCTTTTAGTCTTATTCGCCGTAATTAGACATGAGCAAGTGTTTTAGTGTGAAAAGCAGGAAAAATATATATCATAAGCGCTGGGCTGTTACAGGAAAGTTGCTTTGTTACAAAAGATTCATATGCCAACTTATCACAGTCACGCGTGCACCTGTCCACCTGTCCCACTGTGCTAAAAAAGAAGTAGTTAATGCCAAAGGAAATAACTTAACCATAGCTTTAGATGAATGGAGAGATGGACGCAAGGTTGTTGAATTGGTTGTAGTTGCCGACGGACGATCAGCCTGCAAGGATGTGGACTTCTTTCCCAGCAAAACTGTACTATTAAGCCATTCCTCACAAACAAGGGCTGTCATTTCCATACAGACATTATACTAAATGAAAATGATAATCTGTTATCAGACCAAGCTGAAATTGCTAATGTAGTTGATGATTTTTTCATTAATGTAGCAAAGGATATTGGTTCAAACTCTGTAGATGTAGATGATAATCATCCAAGCATTGTAAAAATACAAGAAATATGTAAAGGTAAAAATGTGGAAAATTTTTGTTTTAAACCAATAGTAGAGACTTTTGTAGAAAAGCAGATATGTAAATTAGGTATAAAGAAAGCCACTGGTTTTGATCAGGTGTCTCCAAAGATTTTGAAATTGGCAAAGCCAGCCGTTGTTCTACCAATTACAAATATGATAAATATGAGTATGTCTACCTCTATTTTTCCCGATAAGTTAAAGGTTGCGCAAGTTGTACCAGTGCAAAAAAAGAATAGTGTATAAACAAAAGGTAATTATAGACCTGTGAGTGTCTTACCAGCAATCTCAAAATTTTTTGAAAGGGCAATGTATGTTCAAGTTAATGACTTTTTTGAAAACTTTTACAATGTTTATTTGTCTGCTTTTAGAGAGGGCTATAGTTGCCAAGATACATTAATTAAGATTTTGGAAGATTGCAGACATGAATTGGATAATAATAAGTTTACTGCTGCCATTTTGATGGATTTATCAAAGCTTTTGACTGTTTGCCACATAATCTTTTGTTGTTAAAAATTAAATCATATGGTGTTTCTGACGGTGCACTCAAACTTTTCGATAGCTACTTATATAATAGAAAACAATGTGTTAAAATTGGACCAACTAATAGTTCTTTTTTGTCTTTGTATAAAGGTGTCCCGCAGGGATCAATTTTAGGTCCTCTGCTTTTTAATATTTTTATTAACAATATTTTTAACCATATTGAAAAGGGTTCTCTATACAATTATGCAGACGATAACACCTTGTCATACGCTGACGATAATGTTGAAAATTTGCTTAAAACACTTGAAACTGAAAGCAAAATACTTATAAACTGGTTTTGTGACAATCAAATGCAGGCTAATCCTGATAAGTTCCAAGCCATATCCATTGGAAAGAAGACCTTTGATAAAGATATATCTTTTGATTTGGAGGGTAATATTATTAAATGCGATGAAGAAGTAAAACTGCTGGGAGTTACTTTTGATTTCTGTCTAAATTTCAAATCTCATGTTTCAAAAATTTGCAAAAAAGCATCTCAGCAGCTTAATGTATTGAAAAGGATCGGAACTCATCTGAATAGACTAGGCAGATTGACCATATATTACTCTTTTATTTTATCTAATTTTAATTACTGTCTACTAGTATGGCATTTTTGTGGTGAATCAAGCACTAAGCACATTGAATATATACAAGAAAGAGCTCTACGATTTATTTATAATGATGTAACATCAACATATGAACAATTATTATCTAGATCCAACTTGCCACAATTGAAAATCAGGCGCTTAAGATTACTAGCCATACAAACCTATAAAATCATTAATGGAAATTCACAAGCATATTTAAAGGATCTAATAAAACCTAAAGCAAATTTATATTCTTTCAGATATACAAATACAATGGAACAACCTAGGGTAAGAACCACCAGATATGGCCTACACTCAATTCGGTATGCTGCTCCAAAATTATGGAATAATCTACCATTGGAATTTAGGGAGGGAATGTCTTTGGAAAATTTAAAGGGCCTTATTGGCAAGTGGGAAGTGGAAGTATGTAAATGCAGTTTTTGCAAATAGCAAAAGTATCCTTTTGAAGTAGGTCATAACTGGTGGTTCATCCATATGTCGGTATTAAAAGCTCATTAGAGCTTGTGTTATTTGTTTGTAACTTGTACCGACTTATAAATAAATATTACTTGACTTGACTTGCCTTGTAAAAGTACAGACAGTTTAGCTTCTACTTTGAAAATACTTTTTGTGTAAACAGCAAATGCCAACATGTAATCATCTTACCAACAGAGAAAAATTATGGTGATGGCCATGTCTGAGGTAAAAATTGAAATACATATTGATGATCTATAACATAAAATTTTGCTAAACATCTCCATGTTCAGATGGTGAAAGTGGGAATTTTCATACAAAAATACAAGTTTATTGGCAATTATGGGCCCTCGAGGGGCAAATACAGCACAACATGGCAGATGTATGATTATTACATTAATGAACCTTACTAGTACATGTATATAAAACATACATGTAGCTTTAGTTATGTTACATTCCTGCAGAAAGCAACTCAACTGGTCAACAATTTCAAAATTTCACAACTAAAACACCAGAAAGGTTTTTAAAGTTAATGTTAAACTTTATTTTTTACAATATTAAAAAGTAAATTTCTATTGGTATCAAATTGAGGACACTGAGAAATAATGAACTTCGTCTTCAACCCTTTTTAGGTCACATTTATCACATACATGTACTAGTATTCTAAGATCTAATGGGGTCATAGGTTAATAAATTGAATTTGTAATAAAATTTCCACAAACTTAATTTTTGAAAAACTGTACTATTTTCAAAATTCCATTTGCCAATCTGACCTTAAGCAAGATGTTGGTCTAATCATGATCATATTGCTAGAATTTTTTTCTTTTTGGTAGCACTAACAATATGAATTGTTTAATTCTCATTTTTTTTGTAACCAACATTTCGATCAGGGTTAATTTTTTTTAGGTACTTGCCTTTTGTATTTGGGAATGTGTTTACCACTTTGTTTTAATGTGTGTCTTTCAAAGAGGAAGGTTTGGCACATACTAGTAAAACCTAGTTTAACCCACCAGTTCTATTGAAATTTCATTGTTATATTGTTTCTCATTTCATATGTTATATTGATACTAATATAATGTTCTTTATATTTTCAGTCATGATCAGAAAACTTCAAGTTGTGAAGCGAGAGGGTAACTGTTATAAAAATGCATAGAATTGACAGAACTACATGTGAATGATAAATTATATATAGCTGAAATACCTGCACCAAAATGACCTATTATTGAGCCACCAATACCATCCATCGATAACGTAATCAACACTGATATATATAACGGGCATAACTCAAGCTTTTTTGTAGTGTATTTTGTGAAAAGGAGCATAACTCGTACTAAATTTGTCAGAGTAGAAATCCTTGTAATGTGACAACATATTGAGTAACTTCCAAACAAGTTTATTGAATTCCGTTTCATAGTAGTTTGTAATACGTTTTCCTGCAAACTTAGTGATAGACAGACAGACAAGAAAAAACTATCAGTCAATGAGTCATAATAGATCTGTGGATATTTAGATTATAATATGTGGACAATAACATGGCTATTTGTTGTTATTTTTGAACAAATGAAAACTACAAAATATATATGCAGTAAAAGTTTTGTTATGCCACAATCACGAATGTAAAAGGAGCATAGTATAACTCTTGTATAAAAAATTTTGGTCTTAGTTATTATTTTATGGGTCTTGTGTCGTCATTGTTAAATATTTAGTTTCAGTGGGATATACTAGTATTGTACTTTATATAATAGCGATGAAGGGCCAAAATGGTTTTTCAGTGTTATTACTTGAGGAATAGTTGACTGAGTTTTAGGAAATTCAAAGATAATGTGCATTTAATTCTAGATTGTTTTTTTTTGTTTAATGGTGTTAAATGCCACTTTCATCAATTTTTCAGCTATATCAAGGCATCTAGTTTTTTACTGGGAAGGAATACCAGGAGAAAAACACCTGACTTTTTGTAGGAAAACTGGCAATCCTTGTCAATTACATGTAAGATTGGAGTTGACCACACCCTGCCCGCAGTGAGACTCAAACCCGCAACCTCTGTGTTGACAGACCATGTGATCAATAGTAGAGGAACTACCTTAACCACTAGACCATGGCGAACCAGTCCCAACTATTGCTAAGAGGAAGTCAACTTTTTGTAAGTGTATCCAATATAAATTTTTTATCGCTATTTTGCAGTGTTTGCCTTTGATCTTCGTGTGCGATATTATTCCATCTCGATCTACTAGCGTGAGATGGGCCCATCTAAGCTCGCTGTCAAGACGTCGTTAAGTAAACACTGTGACATCACAATGTTACAAAACAGCGATAAACAGATTATTTACGTTTTATGAAACTCGATGCATTTTCTCGTCATCTCATCTCAGGGCTGTTGCCATTCGATGAGATATGGACGAGAAAACGCATCTCGTTTCAAAAAACATAAATAATCTAAAAGTATCCACCATGTCCCCCTAACATACAGAGTTCAGCATATTGTGGTCATATTGTGCTCTGCTAAATATTGAGAAGATGTCATTAGATGGATTATAAAAAAAAACGGTTAATTGATAGGCAAAAACAGCTCTGTCTTCTTGTAAAATTGCATTAGAATCTGAACATGGATATAAATATTATGGTACCTCCCATACCTGAAATGTCTTTTTTATTAGGTATTGGTCTTTATTTGACCCTTTAGCACTTGACATGCCCTACATGCTAATCAGGCTATAGAAAGTCTTGAGGTTTAGCAAACACACATTATATGATATATTTTAGCTAGTTTACTTCAATAAATACATTTACAGATATTTTAAGATCAACACTTGAAATAATTTGGAAAAATATTTAAAATGGATCATTTTTCCCGTACTTTTTCAATAAAATAACTGTTTTCTGGACTTGTCGAAAAATTTAGCACACAAACCTACATTTTTTTCTTCATGTATACAAACATAAAGGTAATATAAATATTTTATTAAAATTTTGGGACCTTATATTTATGAGAAAGGGTTGAATTTAAAAAAAATCCATGCGTGATACATTTTCCTGTACTTTTTCAATAAAATAACAGTTTTCTGGACCTGTTGAAAAAGTTAGCACACGAACATACATTTTTTTCTTCATGTATACAAACATAAAGGTAATATAAATATTTTGTTAAAATTTTGGGACTTTGTATTTATAAGAAAGGGTTAAATGTAGAAAAAAACATCCATGGGTGATACATTTTCCTGTACTATTTCTGTATTTTATATAACTGGTCAAATTTGAAGTTGAGATGTACAATATTATATTTTTCTTTATGAAAATGCAAACTATATATGTTATCCAATTTTTATTATTGAGATTTAAATAAAATACCAACCGAACAAGATTTTTTTATTGCTTTTATGGTATGATGCTCATCTCCAGATTTTGTGATCATTGATGATTACACATGTAAGAAATCTGACCCTACCGAAAAAACAAGCACACGAACCTATGATTTTTTTTTGTATATTTTTGAATATATATGTGTACTACACAAAAATGCTAGAAAGGGAACATCCTATTTATTATGAGTAATACCAGCATCCTTAAATAGTTTACTTCAAAGCTATGCTGTTTATATACAAATAAATGTGCCTTACAATAAAGTATATTCGATTTTAAAACAAAAATTAAGTTTATAAATATGTTTTACTGTTATGCACAACAGGTGCAAAATACAGTAGTGCAAGTGCGACTGTATAAGATAACAGGCTGGAAGGTTGGGGAGATACATCCATCTATTGATACCATGTGTAAACTACTGGATGTAATTTGCAGCAAAGAGCCCGGGATGGTTGCCTTAATCATGTAAATGGGAAGGTTAGCATGAATATACATTTTGTTTCATTTTCGACATGTTTGATTCATATAAATCACTAAAAGTAAAGCTTAGAATCTTAGCAGAGGTTTGCGAGCAACTATTGTGCATTTTAGATAAGCGTTGATTATAAATGATCACATATTTGCTACCTTACACTTTTGTCTACAGTTGTGCATATATGCTATGATGATATTGTTTGATGATTTGGGAGACATATTGTTTTTGTCCGGTTTCTTATTATTATTCTTCTTCTTTATTCTTTTTTTTTCTTTTTCATTCTTTCCGTTAAATATTGTCCGCACATTTTCTCCATTCAATATGAAACTTTGGGAACAGGTTAAAGGTGATTGAAGTTTTGCAATCCATTTTTGGAATTTTCAAAATGGCTGCCGTTTCCATGGAAACATGGGTAATTATATAGGACATTGCATTATCATGGTTTTCAAAATGCTCAAGGTTATAGTGGCAATGGGGGTTCGTTTGGGAGACATCTTGTGTTGGCATCCCAACACAATCATTATTAGTTATTATTCTCCTTTTTTTCTTTTTTTTCTGCCTAGGACCATACTGGGAGGGTTCCCAGTGCTCGACCCACAGAGCAGCCCAGCGCGCGTCCCCGGGTGGCGGATAGGGGAGACCCTCTCGTTAGGGGGTTGTCAGGTCATAATACGGAAAGCCTGACCGCGGACCGTAGTGGGTAACGTGTTTGGAGAGTGCCACGCTCCTTGCACGATAAAGACCACTTTTGTAGATTTCGAAAAAGAGCAGGCTCATTGTAGCCGCTACAAAAGGCTAAATTCTCCGCCCCTACCCAAAACTCCATACTTTTCCAGTGGCAGTCAAAATTACTATTCATTGTAGTAAAGGTATCTGTTTTTCGGTATGTGGAAATTTTGGAACGTGCCAAAAAGTGATTCATGCAATACACAATGCGAAAAAATTCAACATATTACAGATAGTTGTCGGCCTTAGACAAAAGCGACCAGATTTATTTCAGACATTTGTAAGTTCTTCTGATTCATTAAACATATACCAGTCATTTTCATAATGAATTTAAAGACCATACGACAGGGCTCAATTTGTTGACAAGAACTTTAAATGACGCATGATATGAAGGTTTTTTCCAAGGTCAATAACACTTTATTTGTAGCAGTTTTTGTAGCTTTTTTATTAGTACGAAATTTTTGTTTATGTAAAAAGTTAATGCCTGTTATCACGTCTGTCGGAAATGTTAGAATTATCTAGTATACAAAGTAACAGTAAAGACCACTTTTGTAGATTTCGAAAAAGAGCAGGCTCATTGTAGCCGCTACAAAAGGCTAAATTCTCCGCCCCTACCCAAAACTCCATACTTTTCCAGTGGCAGTCAAAATTCTATTCCCTGTGACCCATCCCACCCCCATTTTCCGTTGATTTATTGTTTGTTAACTTGATCCCGTCCTGAATATAGCTGAAAAACCGCTCGCTGGACGTAATGCAGACATCCAATCAATCAATCAATCTTTTTTCTTCTTTCCGTTCAATAAGATTTCACGTATGGCCAGAGCAATTTCAATGAAAATTGGTATACTAAAAAAGCTGACTATCCTAAGCATCCCCCACATCGACTTAGTCCGA
Organism: Limnoperna fortunei; assembly: GCA_944474755.1. Taxonomy (NCBI): domain Eukaryota; kingdom Metazoa; phylum Mollusca; class Bivalvia; order Mytilida; family Modiolidae; genus Limnoperna; species Limnoperna fortunei. The sequence continues at coordinate 9,302,037 of OX104124.1, read as the reverse complement.
TTGCAACAAAATTTGATATGAAGATAGATTTTAATGCACAACTAAGCACATATTATGTATATGGGGGGGGGGGGGTTTCAACATGCTAAAGATTTTTGTGGCAATGGGGGTTTGTTTCCGAAACATTTGTGTTGGCATTCCAACACAGTTATAACTAGTTTTTTTTTCTTTTGCTTCCTGCAGAAATTTTGTCCGACCATTTTTTCCCAGACTTAAATAGGATCAATAAGAAACTTTGCCTAAAAATAGGTCATGACTTGAAATGGTGCACGCCAGTTTTAAAATTTTGAAATTAGCGGCGATCTAGAAATGGCGGCCATTTTGACAATTAGAAAATTCCTGAAAATCCAAAAGTTAACTGATTTCGATGAAAATTTGAATATAAGTAGATTATGTGATACCGCATAGACTTTCTATGGCGACCATTTTGAATCCAAGATGGCCGCCAAATATTCAAAATGCCCGGATTTGCACGAAACTTGGTTTTCAGGTAGATTAAGATGTTGCTATCGGATGTTAGTAAAAATAATTAGAATTTTATTATAGTGGCCATCTTAAAATGGCCGCCATTTTAAAAATAAAAATAAAAAACCCTTGAAAATCCAATGTGTTAGGATTTTAATGAAAGTCGGTATATAAGTGGTGTATGTTATACTGCACCATATGACGCATATGTTGACGTTGTATGGTGGCCATTTTGAATCCAAGACAATTTATGCTCCTGTTGGTAATCAATTTGGTTCCCTTGCAGCTGAAGTTGCTGTGAGTGGATGGCTGAACTTGAGTGTCCACGGGGATCGTTTGGGAGCCAGTTATAATCCATAAGATCATAATCATGTTTAATTCTTTTTCTTTTTTCTTTTTTCCTTTCCGCTCAATCTTGTCCGCATATTTTCTCAGAGATGCAATGTCCAATTTAAATTTTGGGAACATGTTATGGGTGACCTGAAGTTTTGCAATCCACTTTTGGAATTTTCAAAATGGCTCCCATTTCAAAATCGCTGCCGTTTCCATGGAAACATGTGTTATTTTATAGGACATTGCATTATCATGGTAAACATTTGTATTTGGAGGTTTTTCAATGATATAAGTTCATTTATTGTATTTATTCATTGTAGTAAAGGTATCTGTTTTCCGGTATGTGGAAATTTTGGAACGTGCCAAAAAGTGATTCATGCAATACACAATGCGAAAAAATTCAACATATTACAGATAGTTGTCGGCCTTAGACAAAAGCGACCAGATTTATTTCAGACATTTGTAAGTTCTTCTGATTCATTAAACATATACCAGTCATTTTCATAATGAATTTAAAGACCATACGACAGGGCTCAATTTGTTGACAAGAACTTTAAATGACGCATGATATGAAGGTTTTTTCCAAGGTCAATAACACTTTATTTGTAGCAGTTTTTGTAGCTTTTTTATTAGTACGAAATTTTTGTTTATGTAAAAAGTTAATGCCTGTTATCACGTCTGTCGGAAATGTTAGAATTATCTAGTATACAAAGTAACAGTTATTAATAAATTATATGTTTTAAAATAAAAAACTTAATTTGCGCTTGTCACGAAACTGATATAATATTAACTGACATAAATGTGAAAAGTTTCAGACTAAGCTACGACTTTATAATTTGAAATGTTTCTTTTTATATTTTAGGAGCAGTATAACCTTTGTTACAAAGTCATCGGTCACTTTCTACAGAACGAACACACATATGCGGTCATCGGCAAATAAAATAAAATTAGCAGAATGTGAGGAAATCTAGACGAAACTTTGTCTGTAAAACGTAGCTTATATATTTGACAGTGTATAGTGACTTGATCTTTAACTGTTTCTTTGTGTATATTTTACTTCTGCTTTTATTTGTTTTTATTATTAATAGATGTATGTGTAATATGTATTATACGTTGTCCTTCATTACAAAACATTGTAAATATAAGTAATTCTTTTATTTACTATTAACCAATTATTTTTATAATAATTTGCATTCTTTATAGAACGTAGATAACATTATTATACTGTATACAAAAATGTTGTCTCTTCATTGCAAATTAAACAATCATGTAATACCTTTTCAGAACATTCCTAGTCGAAGGATCATTTTTTTATTTGATGTCATTTGTTCCATTATTGGTGTTATCACAATATCCGTTTGATTTAGTGTGTCATTGATATGCACCAATGAAAATAACATAAAGCTTATCGTTTAAATATTTTATTTTATTATTTTAATTTATGTTCAAAGGAGCAACCAAGCACATAATTCCGTTAATAATTTGAAATCATATATTACATTTACAAATAAATGACCAATCTCGGACATTTTCAGATCGTTGTTTCCAAGTTCCGATCTGTTAATGAAGTTTTATTCTTCGTTGTCTGAGGCCTCCACGAAGACCACGAAAATTGATACCACACGAATAAAAAGTAGTTCACAGTATTTTCTCACTCACAGCAGTAAGAAGCACGAATTTGCCACTAACTCCATGTTTCAGCACTGCTCTTTCCATTTTCACTACAAAAATCAATCGACCAATGAAAACTTATGTTTTTCCTGTTAATATATGATATCGTATTCAAGAAAGAGCGTCTTGCGAGGTTTATGTTGTATTTGAAAAGCTATGACGTCACACATGACATTACATAGAAACCGCAGTGCAACGAGCAACGTTAATATGCTGAATAATATTGTTTGTTGTTCTTTATTTTTTTTTTCAGTAAACAATCTTTTCTTCTAATCGTAGAATATATGTTTTCGAAGCCAGTCACTCCCTCCAAACCGACCACGTTTTCGTCTTCAGTTCGTTGTGTATAGTTTTCGCGTCACACCCAGATATAAGAATTTTATTTTAATTTCTGGTTTTCGAATTGCTTGTTTTGAAATCAGCCACCACCACTTTAGAATTTGCCTTGGGTATTATTATGATCGTTCCTCTGTAATTGCTATCCAAAATAGCAAGCGTTTAATTAAACACATATTTTTAAAACCTGCAACGGTTCACTACCTCTTTTGTAATCTTTATCGCAACAACTAATTAACACTTTAACGCATTATCTTTGTTGTATTTGTAGACTCTTATTACTTAGTAGTACGCAAAAAGCTTCGGCGGTTCAAAATTTAACAGCAGTGATAATTTTTATTACCTCGTGATTTTTGTCTATGCAAACAATAAACCATTTTCAACCGATATTTAGCCGATTATTATAAAGCAATATCTAAACTAATTTTTACCCCCCCCCCACAAGGCGGTCTATATATATTTAGATTATATGTAGATTTTGAATTCAATTTTTCTACTATCGAATGTCAGGAGAGAAATTTTTAATGAATAAATAGATTTTTGTCAACACAAGCTGAGCTCTGTTTGATAGTCCAAATAATTTGACAAACACCATTTGAATTGAAATTTTTTTTTAAATGACGAAAAAAATAATCATGAACAAACATATTTACATGTATCTATTACTAAATAATAAAACATAATAACAAAACAATCCAACTAGTCCATCAAAGATGGGATATTTTATGCCGATAATCATGAACACACATATTTACTTGTCTATTACTAAATAATAAAACGTAATAACAAAACAATCCAACTAGTCCATCAAAGATGGGGATATTTTATGTTTTTCATGCCATTAAACTAACTATACTAAAAGTTACACCCTCTTGCGCCCAGTGTTTTGCTTGCATTGTTTTATTATTCCATATTGTACCTTTGTAGTGTTAAAATCCAATTTAAAACTATTCTACACGAAAACACGTCCATATTTTATAGCATGCCTTTGTTGTTGACAAATGCCAAATCGTCCTTGACAGTTACATAGGAAGTCAGCCATTTGAGTTTCTAAAGGGACCTAGCGTTGTTTTCAAAAACAACGTCTGCTTTCGTAACGTACAGTAGTATTCGGACAAACCGCGAGAATTTTCCCGCCTTAACTGCAGACGATATTACCCGAAGGATTTCGAAGAGACAACAATGGACTCTTCCAAACATACACTTCCGTTGTAATTTAGGTCAAACTTTACTATAGAAAATTGCTCTGTCAAAATGAAAAATCCGCCGCACTTCAAAACGTTAAATAACTGTGGAAAATAATTGTTGAATTCAGTTTGCAAAATTTTTGATCTACAAAAGGAACGTAAGATGGACCATACGCGGTAAGCAGTTTCATTTGTCACGCAAAACAATCACAAAAATACGTCAACATTTAGTATAATGTAGCTAACATTATAACCTAAATAAAGTATAAACTACTCATATAAATATATATTGCACCAGGGAGGGATGGTGGGAAATTTTTTCGAACTTTCAAAGACTTTAACTTTGTTTAACTTCTATAATTATGGAAATTAGGAGCGTTGCATTATGGGTATGTAATTACATAAACAATACGTATATCTAAAATCATTGATTTATCTCCCTTCTAGCAGTTTGCCAAAAAATCCTTTATTATCTAGAACTAATAAATTTATATTTTTGTAAACACAAGCGGAGCGCTGTTTGATTGGCCAAATAATTAGAAAAACGCCATTTGAATTGAAAACTGTCATTTATGTTTAAAAGACGAAAAAGATACATGTAATCAAGAGCAAACATATTTTATGTATCTATTACTAAATAATAAAACACAATAACAAAACAATCTAAGTAGTCCATCAAAGATGGGGATATTTTATGCCACCTTATTGTTACACCCTGTGTTTAGCAATAAACCCCAATCCCAGCTTGTGTTGCTAATTAATAAGTTTTGAAATGACATTAAAATTTAAAGGGAATTATCGAGGCCCATATCTCCCTGTTTATTTACACCTAAGAACATAAATTGTCCACATTACACAATAAAATCTACAATTAACTCTTAAAAGTATCAACAACAAAATAATCAATAATAAAATCATAGAAGTTAAATTGACTATGAAGGTGGGATCAATTGTCCTCTAGCGTACTACATTTATATTGTCATTTCAAACCTGAGCCAACCTACTATATAAACCAATTAATTAACATTTTAAAATCTAGATCTCTCAAGAACTCCTAACCACTAAAACTGAACACTAAGCTACTTGGCGATAAACCAACATTCGCAATTTGATTTAATTTGGTTTACAGACCCAAATTAATAACACAATAATAAAAAACCATCTTCCATCACTTGTATTTGTATAAAATAGACTCACAGTCACTATTGTATATTACACAAAATAACAATAAAATACCATGAATTAAATAACAGAGGCCCTTTTTCAAAATTTCAACAATTAAAGTATAATATCATTATACATTTAAAAATGTCTACATTTATTTTCTGTCACATGTTTAAGTTTCATAAATGTAAGAATAAAACACCATAATTATTAATATGTATATAATGATTGTTACAATGTATTGAAATAATATATTTTTACAAAGTTCTTATGTTTGATAGCAGAGGCCCTTGTCCCCATGCCATTTACTTGACCTATATCTTAAACCGTCTTAATATTTGTTTATACCTTTACAAACACATTTCAATACCAACCATCTACACATTACTCAAATATGCATGGTATACATGTAATGGGGGAATTGTTACATACATTGTGTATTTCTTAAATGCATTAGATTTCCATCTTCCCATTAATTGAATCTTATCCTCATCTATCCACATGGCAGCTGCACATCTAGCTGCAGCTGTTCGAAAACTATGACCTTTGTATCTGTGAGTATCACAATTTGCCCAGCTGAATGCTTCTTGTAAATGTTTACTAAAAAATTATCGTGGAATTGGTTTTCCATCTATAAAACAGAATAATGGGCCCATCTTACTACCACGAATCTTACAATATTCCAGTAAAGCCTGAACTGGCTTAGCTCACCCTTTTTTGTCATTACTACATATACTCATTTTGAAGCAGCATCTTTCCTACTGAGTGTTTAAACTATTGCATACCTATTTCTATTTCCTTAGGTCTCCTGTCTTGTATATTAAATGTTAACGCTGAAAATTGAATGTTATGATTTTTATTGCCATTATCTATGATTTCTCCAATTCTAAGAAAAGCATGGAATGCTATTAAAAACATAGCTTTCAATAACACCTGATAAAATTTGCAAATTCTAACACGAGATAGAGATTAAACCAATCTTTATAAAATAATTGGAGTAATGGGAAGTCTATTATCTGGCTTTGTCTTTAATTTACTCAACCCTTCCAATGCTTTTTTATTTACAAAACATTTAGATATGTCTTGGAAATTTGACATTTTTTTAAATATAATTCAGCATGGAAATGTATGTCAATATAGTATTAAATGACAAGTTCTCCGGTTTGCAATAGGCAATGAATAAAACAACTGATTCATTTGTCCAAGGAAGAACTGAACTTGAGGGAAAATATTGACCCAAAAATATTTTGTAAACTTCTACTGCTTTTTTGTAGCCTTTTTGGATGTTTCTGTTAAAGCGCATGATAATATTTCTTGAGCTGTGCTTACAAAAGTAGCTGAACTAGGTGAGATACTCCCGGGATATGAACTGCTTCAAACTGAATATCGAATTTCAGATATTGTCCTACTAACCTTCTGCTTAATATCATCAGACTTTCGTCCTTAGACGTTTCTTTATTAATGCAATAAATGACTGTAAAATTATCACAATCAAAAAAGATGTGTTTATGCCTAAGCTGCTCTCCCCAAATTCTAATGCAATCACTATTGGATACAACTCCCATATTGAAATATGATAATTCAACCATCCATCTAGCCATCAATGGCAAACCAATGAGAACATAGAATCCCCCCAAAACCTATATTACTGGCATCAGTATACATATGAAGAGTATTTGATGACTCAACTTGAACTCTTTTATAAGCCCTTTCCTATTAAAATGTTCTAGAAAAATGGACCATGCACATAAATCTAACTTTGCCTCATTTTCAAACCTTCTTTAATGATGTGGTTTTTGTACTAATAATACGGCGTAGAAATGGCCTCCCATGGGTACCCACAGCACACGCAAAATTTAGTTATTAACCTATTAAAGATTATAATTCTAACAAAATTGCCTTTTTCTTTCTTAAAAATGTTATTAGCAAATCTCTAAGCTTTTGAAATTTATTTTGAGGTAGTCGGATATCCATTTTACCTGAATCCAATTATAATCCTAAAACACCAAACAAGTTGTTGGATGTTCCGTTTTAGTGTCTTTAATTGTTTAGCCATGTTAAAAAATTTCTCAGATAAACATCTCTCAAACCTTTAGGAGGCGGAGCAATAAACAAAAAGTCATCTAATACATGAACACAGCCATGATTACCTACCTTGTTTTCAGTAATCCAATGCATGGCTGTACTAAATTGCTTAAACATATTACATGAATAACTCATCCCTATTGGTAAGGTTTTTTCAAAATAAAATTGATCAACTGTCGTAAAAAACCAAACAAATAAAAACTATCTGGATGTATTGGAATTAACTTATATGCATGTTCAATATCGGTCTTTGACAAGTAACATATATGACCAAATTTTAACATAAGTTTACATGCATCCTGAACTGACCTATATTGTACTGAAAAACCTGGCGGATAAGACAGATGGTGAATAACTCTGAATTCATCATGCAATTGGGCTTTCTTTGGTACTAGACCCAAAGGAGAAGATTTAAAATTTTTAAACGGAGGATTTGATAAAGGACCCTCAACTCGCCCTGAATCAATTTCTTTTTGAATGTTTTAGCTTAAGATTAATTTATTATCCCTTGCTGATTTTAAATTGTCCCAAATTTGTGTTTCAATATCCTCTTCAAAAGGTATTTTAAATTCATATTTAAAACCATCTAATAAAAACTTCTTCTCATTTTCATCATATCCATATAATAATTCTTATAATGTCTCCCATTTTATCTGTGTACATATCTTAAAGCTTTTTGAAAGGTTTGGTTTTGTCCAATTTTTTAGTTCCCACTGACCCCATTTGCTGTCTATTGGCACTTGTGCTTGCACCGACACCTGAACTCCCTCTTGTAAAAAATGGGGAATTTTTTTCTCCCATGGATTGGTTGTTTACATTCTTGACAAAACTGTCCATCGGGCATCGGACATTTTGGCATATCCCTGTGTTGTTAAGGTTGTAGCAATGTTTGAAAGTCAAACCTTTAGCTGGGTTGAATGATTTAGTTGAAATTTCCGTTTGGGATTTATCTCCCTTCTAGCAATTTGCAAAAAAATCGTTTATAATCTAGAAATAATAAATTTATATTAATTTGTATTAGAAAATCAAGGGAGAACATTACTTTATTTGTACAATAAAGAAATTCCTTTGCCAGAATTAAGTAGTTTTTTACCATCAAATCAAATCATTCGGAGGTGTAAACATTTCCATATTTATTTTATAAATTTAAGTAGCCAAAAAAATTGAATATCAAAAAACACCGTTACCCTGTAATCCAAAAGAATTCTGTTATGCAAATAACGCATAAAATAATTATAATTGAAAAATATTTTAAGACGCGTAATGAAGGTTCGCCACAGCACTAATAAATCCGGAGAACCAAGATAGATTACAGTTCAATAAGTACATTTTGTGTTTTGTTTATATAATGTCATTTAGCCATAAGTAAACATCATATTGTGGTGTAATGTTTGTACCTATGTTTAAATCGGAATTCAACCTAGTGGATATCAGAATGGTTTGGGATGTTTTTTTTTTAAATTCGACTGCACAGATTTTACACGAACCTGTATTGACGCACATATCAAATTAAAGGTCCACTATTGTGTGTGTATAATATAAGAAATTGGCATAGAAAAAGACATAGAAGTGGATTCTTATTCAAAAGCCAGCGGTTGCATTAATGGGGCAGACAGCGTAATTTACGAATCAATTAAAAACTATGATGTGATACTCAGAAAGGTTGACTATCGCTCAAAGAATAATTTATTGTATATTCAAATGTAAAGGATTCGAAAGATACACGTAACACGTTGAACTTAACAAGGATTTTATTGGTGTATAGAATGAATCTAAATGACCAAGACTGAGCGTAAAACAACAGCAACAATAAAAAAACAGAATCTTAATTGACAGTACTTTAGTCTTCGATTTTATATGGTGGCGTCTTCGATGCAAACTATCCTAGTGACCACGACTTGCCAATACTATTCTTAGACTGCCCAAAATATTTATCTTATTCATTTCAGAGACACATATGGTTGTACGATAAAAGAAATATTGAACACTTCTCTTAAAAACTTGGTTCTATAAATTGGAAGGGACTTCTTTCTGATGTTGAGGATGTCGATGAAATGTGCAGCATATTCACCTACGAATTTCTAAACATCGGAATGGAGAGCATTCCATCCAGAATGGTGACCATTCGAAATAACGATAAACCGGGGTACAACCACGAACGTCGAAAAGAAATTCGTACGAGGGACCGATTTGGAAAAACAGCATGTAAATATATAAAAACAGCAGATCTAATAAAATACAAAAAAAACCAAGGAACAAAGTAAATAATTTGAAAAAACTGCAAAAGACAATTTTGAAAAAAATCTTGATAATATTATATTAGATAAGGCTGCTAACCCCAAGACTTATTGGAAAATTATGAAAATGTTAATAAAATCAAATAAAGGATGTTGTAATATACCCCCACTTCAAAATGTCATCAAAAATCCCAGCCTGGGAGATGTTGTCTATGGGGACGACGAGAAATGTGAGCTATTAAATAAATATTTCAGTCAAATTTCAACACTAAATGAACAAAATGTTATTCTTCCTGATTTTGAACTGAGGACAAATATACAACTTCATAACATAATTATCAGTACAGAATAAGTTGTTGACATAATAAAAACTCTAGAACCCACTAAAGCATCAGGGCCAGACATAATAAGCCACAAAATGTTTAAACTGTGTCCAGAAAAAGTAGCAATTCCACTTCAATTGATTTTAACTACATCTCTACAACAATACAAATACCCATCTGGTTGGAAGATTGCAAATGTAAATTCACTAGAAAAGAAGGAAATAATTGTTTTGTTTTCTGCGATTTGTCCAAAGCTTTCGATAAAATTTGGTATAAAGTTTTATTACATAAAATTAAATCGTATGGAGTAAATGGAAATTTATTGCAATGGTTTAAAAACTACTTGAGGAGTAGTAATCAAACAATCGTCATTTGAGCTTTGTAATGTGTAAGCTAGTGTTCCGCAGGGGTCCTTTATTATTTATCATATATATCAATGATATAGCTGAAAAACTTGTTTCACTATGTAGACTAATTGTAATAACACGTCGTTTAGCTATTCCAGTCGTGATCCTGCGGAGATTCAGGCTGTTATTGAGCACGATATGGAACGGTTGAACCAATGGTCACAAATATGGTTAATGTCATTTAATCCCGAAAATATAATGCCACCATATATGAGGTTAACAATAAATGATATTAATATACCAGTCATTAAACTCTATAAACATCTAGGTGTTACCTTCAGCAGTGATGCTAAGTGGAATACACACATTGATAATATTATATGTAGAGTTTCAAAGCTCCTGAACGTACTCAGGAAATTGAAATATAAACTTATTCGAAAAAACTTAGAGAAAATATATTTATTCTTTATAAGACCACATTTTGAATATGCATGTGAAAGTTTGGGATAACATGGGAGTAGGCTACTGCAATAAACTTGAACAATTACAGCTTGAGGCTACTAGAATTGTAACGGGCCTACCAATTTTTACCAATGCAATAAATATTTATAATGAAATCGGGAGGGAGTCTTTGGATGAGCGCAGGTAACGCAGGATTTTACAAATGTTTTATAATATACAGCACGACTCCGCACCAGCATATCTCTGTAACATAATTCCGCCAACAATACAAAGCACGACAGTTTATCCCTTGCGTAATGGTAACAATATTATGACCCCTTCTGTAGACTATCCCTGACTGAAGAATCCTTCATTCCATCAACTATACGACAGTGGAACCGTTTAGATCTATCAATTCGTAATGTTAACTCTATTTTTAAGTTCAAATCTGAACTAAAGAACTTGAACCCACATAGAGGAGTTCCAAAGCATTATGAATATGGTCATCGAAAAGTAAATATTGTCCTAACCCAATTAAGATGTTCAGCATCAATATGGAATTATGACCTATGCAGGGTAAATATTATATTCTTCCATCTTGTCGCTGTGGACCCAACCGCGAATATTCAAATCATTACTTCTTTGAATGTTCGAGATATGCTCATATTAAAAATAGCTTGAAAACCTTCAGTGGCTGCCAATTTACTGTCCAATAAATCTGGAACTTTCTTACATCTGGTAATTCGCAATTGTCTAATGAGCAGAATGAGTAAGTCTTTAAGCATGTATTTGAGAATATCAAAGGGTCCGAAAGGTTCCCCATTGTTTGAATCATTACTCACAAGGATTTTAAACCACTCATCATCACATCCATCACATCTTCAACATCAATTTTTCTCTATTTAATTTCTTTTGTTTTCTATTGTTCCTTTAATATCTGTCATCAAAAGTTGTGTTATGTCTCCAACAAACATAATATAATTAGTATTGTATCACAATGTACGCTTCTCTATCAATATATGTTTGTAACATACTGTATACTGGAGAAGACTTCATAAGTTTGATTAACTTGTCTCTTATCCAATTTACATGTTTAAGCAAATAAAATATGTTTAAACTTAACAGAAAAAATCACGCAGAAAATATAATCAACCAAAAACAAAGACATTGCCTCATAAACTCTTCTACGGTTATTTAAGCTTCATTATATATATGCTTGAAAAATGGGGAATATAGTAATTGGAGTCAGCACTTTGGGGGACAGTACCTATCTCCTATCCGCAACTCCTCAAGGCATGGAATTAAATTAACCTTTAAAACAGAGTCTTTGTCACTTAGTCCAATTGTGCACCTGCTATTTAACATTTTGATCGGAATGATATGCGAGGTTTCCCATTCCCTGTCAATTATAGAACATTGTTCACAAGTTCTTCTGGTTTCTCTTTACATCCAACGCATCATTATTTGTAAAAATAGTTAAAATAATCAACCACTGCTAAAAGTAAGTTTGAACATATCTGTGGTAAAACAGGTGGGGAGGGGATGGAAATGACGCTACATTTATTTTTACGTTTCACATTTTAAGTTTCCTCCCTTTCATTTCATATTGCACTTTTGTTTTCCTCATTTTATTCTATACATGAAAAGCAACTTCTTGACATACTCTAGCTATTATAAAAATCTATGAATCTTAATTTATAGAATGAATTAAACTATGAATAAATCCACTAATTTACTACATGAAAGGTGCAAAGAAACATTAAAATAATCGTTTCTACTGATAAATAAAAAATCATCCTTATTGTAAATATATGGTATAAACTATTAGTGTAACAATCAATACCACATTAGGGTGGGGTCCCGGTGTTTTAGTGTTTCCGGTAATCATCTAAATTGGTCACATGCCTGTCAACACTGAGGTTGCGAGTTCGAGTTTCTCTCGATGAGGATGAATTGTCGACTCCAATTTTAATTGACAACGATGCCCAGTTTCCCTGCTGTAGTTGGATGCTATCACTGGTACACCAGTACCTCTAATCCCCCACTGAACTAAAAAATTGGCATAAAAAGTAACTAAACAAACATTCATATTTGATTTGAAGTATGTTCATTTGAAGTATGTTCAATACAAACCCTTTTAAATAGCGATATAAAGATATGAAATCAAAATTGTACAAATATACGTCAATATAACATAACATATAACAACATATAATTAAATACATCAGATATGACTTTAGGCTTTAAGGGGTGTTTTATGTTTGAAGCTAAGTACAGTACAACATATTCTGTTTAATCCAACCTAATATCTAGCAATGTATTTTTTTAGTTCTCATAAAAATCTACCGTAAAGTATATGTTGTAGTATACACGTTGTGAACCGGACTCCTATAAAGATATATAAAACAATAGTTACTTTCTATTCTGAGATTAACAACATAATATCGAATATATAAATTACTCTTATTGTTATAGGTTATTTAATTTCAGCATTTTATTTCGTAAACAACTATTAGTTTTATTATCGGTAATTAAATTTATTTCGTAAACAACTAAATGATGGACAGACAAAAATGTGTTACTCTGTCCGACCTTCGAGGTTTTCCCCTGGCTTGTTTGATATCAATATATAATGTTTTACTAGAGTTTCCTTTTATACTGCATACACTCAGTGTACATGAAGGCATATAAGGTTTTTCTCTATCTTGTGAACGTTTAACAGATCATCAGCATGACGATTTTGTTATAAGGTTCTCTTTGCCTGCATTCTGTGAATTAATTGAAATTACAATACCAGTGTTTTCTTTGTCATTCTTACTATCAATACATCATTCACATAAATTTGCGGGGCACGGTGGTCGAGTGATTCAGTTAGTTAGTTACCTGCTATTGATTCACGTGCCTGTCAACAATTAGGTTGCGGGTTCGAGTCTTACTGTGGTCAGGATGTTTTCAACTTCAGTAATGATTGACAAGGATTGCCAGTTTTTCTACTTAAGGTCGAGGGTTTTCATGGCCTTCTTCCCCAATAACAACTGGGCGTCACGATATTATACAATTATTACTTGTATACTGGTCGCTATCAGGATTTATCAGCTAGAAAAATGTATTAGTCACCGAGTCGCTAGGCGCGTTTAAGATACATTTTAGGGGGTAAGAAATCCTGATAGCGACTGTATATCAAAGTCAGTATTTGTTTTTTTACATGAATAAAATCACCATCTTCCTTCATCAGAAAAACAGAAGATGCTTACATTGTGTAATTGTCGTAATGGTGGTAACCCCTCATATATTCTGTTAATACTGCATTTTGATATCGATTTGCTGATAATACTGAAATTCCAGTTTCATCACATTTCAAATATTGAAAATAGTATAAATAAATCAATAATTTTATTCTTACATTTTTTAACAGTATATTTTATAATTACAGATGATTCAGTGACCACTAAAATTGAAATTTATAGTTATGGTTGAACAGTCATGAAAAACAGGCTTGAACAAATGGTCAAAACCAGGTCAATATTGGATTCCGCTTGACTACTGTGCAACGGAATCGTACAGCAGACAAAAATTACAATATTTTTATTGAATTTTAGTACTGTTGCGATTTATCGTGACCCAAAAGTTGTTTTTAGACCAGTCAAAAAACACGTAAAATTCTATTCATGTAATAAAGAGATAAAATTGCCGAAAGTGGCAATAAACTCCAGTGGAACAAACAAACAAACTGGAATAAGGATTATTCAGATCTTGTTTATTATCAACATGTCCTTATGCAATATTAATTTTTCAACCTTTCTTGTTACAAGAACATATTGGATCTCTGATACACTCTTTTCATATCGAAAACATACCTACTATGCCTATTCATATTTCTTGTGCCTCAAAAACATAAATTGCAACTCAAAAATCAATTCCAAAAGAGCAATTTTAGTATGACCCTGTACTATGATAGCAACAGACAAGAGCCGCATCTAAAAACTCTTAACAAATGCATCTTATTAAATATTTTTGGCTACATAAATGTCTAGTACTTAATCTTTATGTTTGACCTCCCTGTTCTACTTAACATTGACAAATGATGCTGATGTTCAAAAACCTAACATACTGTTCTATGCAGGGAATATAGTTTTGTATCTACAAATGTTACATAATATTATTTTCAGGCTAAAATTTGACATTACCATTTTTAACTCAAATATGCATTTAGAATGTGTTGATTGGTTATATTCTTTCACTCTCAACCAATTTCAGACTTTAAAGATGGTTTTTTATTAAAGAAGAGAAAACACTATTTTGAGATTTTCTACAAATTTTGTTCATTTTAAATGTACATATTTCTTTCACCTAAAGTATAACTTTACCAATACCATATATATCCAGAATGTTACATGCCAGTTCCACGTTCTCTCAAAATTTCATCACAACTTTAAAACATTTTTAAAGAAAACCAGCTTCCGGAGTAAATCATATTCTCAACAAGCGCTATCATATTAGAAAATATTGGAGTATAGATCATGTAGTGAATGGGAAATACAATACCATACCGGCATCTTAAACGCCATTAAAAAGAGCAAATTAAGACTCAAAAGGTGTCCTAATATATCCTCCTGCCAGCACAATGTTCATTTATTAAAACTAATGTGGTAGTTTTCAATACAAATCAAGTTAAAAGAGACTATTTTTTTTAATTAATGTGTATGTTCTGAAACGTGGTTTGTCATAATCAGTGTATTGATAGTAAACAGGATAGTGAATATCCGTATTACAGAAAATTTATGTGAATATTGTAAACGGGACAATGAAAATCTTTTTTCTTATTTATAAGGAATTTCATGACTATGTTTACTATCAATACGTCATTCATATAAATTTACTGGAATAAGGAATTTCATTACCCTGTTAACTAATAGTACATAATTTACACACATTTACTAGAATACATATTCAGGTCGGTCCTGCATCATGAAAAGTAACTGAAATAATGTTTTCAACCGTAGTGCTAACTATCAATACAACATAAATATGAACGTAATAAATTAAGATTTTTCTCTGTGTTGCTTACTGTCAATACTGGTACATTTTCATTTTGGGGCCTCCGTGGCCGTGGTTAAGGAAGTTTACTTTTGATCGTGGTCTGTCAACGCTAAGATTGAGGATTCTAGTCTTACCGAAAGTCGGGGTTTTCTTCGGGAACTCCGGCTTCCTCCTTTAATAAAACTGAACGCCTTGATATAGCTGTTCTATGACTGCACGCACCATCCACAACAGGATGTTCCTCTGCCTTGTGTTCTAAAAATGCAAATAAACCTTAAGTTAAATCATGTTTTCATTTATTGGTAATTATGCCACTTCTTTAAAGATTTTGATGATAAGTTTATTTAGATTTTTAGGGTGTGAAAATTGTTGGCTTCAGTTTTACAACTACTGCTACTTTGTTCCATGTGTCTCGTTGTAATGGCAAGACGCCCTGGTATATATTCCGGTAGTTAATTTAAGAAAATGGTGTCTAGCAGTCAGTATAAGAATAAGAATTGTGAACATTTAATTTATGCATTAATATGTTTTAAGTGTATTTAGTTTTTAAGTAAAGTTGTGTCATGCACCCAACAGAAACATCTCTTAATTAGTAAGCTACGATATATCTTTTAATTCTAAAAAGGATTTTTCAATATTATAGAATTTCTGTAGCGGAGTAAATGGGTTTTTGATAAGGATCGAAAGCCAAGCTGATTATAACTGGATTGTGACAAAATTAAATAAGATACCTGTAAGACTTAGAATTTACAAAATTGATTATGTCACATGGTACAATATATGCCAATTGATTATGTGATAATTTTCCGTTGTAACATATACAATTGATCATATTAAGAGCTTAAACGTCTACTGGTAAAATTTATATAAAAACTGATAATGGTACAATATATAACTATTGATAATATAAAAAGTTGGATATAGTTGAATGCTTTTTATCTTGGAGGACAGAGATTTCGGCTGCTTTAAGTTATCTTGATATCAGAGAGTAAACTAGTGAGAGTAGAGATTTTGATCCCAAGGTTAACATTTGCAGTTTTGTTACATATTTGCACAATAAATGTAGGTCTATTTGACATTTGTTTGAAAATATCTGCCAATTGGACTTGAACTTTTTTGTTCTTTTGACAATTTTTGTCCACTGGACATTTGTTCTTTTTATAATCGTCCACTGGTCATTTTTGCGTGTACACAATTTTGTGTACTAGAATTTTTGTCTTTTGACAATTGTTCAAGTCACGTGCTGTCCAATTAACATTTTATTTATTCAAGTGGAAATTTGTCCTAAAAAATTTTTATTTGATAATTTATTTTATCTATTTTCAGAATTTATTTAGAACAGTAAGGCTGTACCTCGGCTGTATCATCGATTATATTACATTGTTTGTAATTACACGCTTTCGCAACGATACGATAAATTTTTTCTAATGAAAATCAAATATTCTAATATGACGTGCTTTAAATACTTTGAGACCACATCCATGATTTAAAAAATGATTTACTTATGAGCAATTTGCAACGAGAAGGACGTGTCGAGAAGGGCTGTTCCAATTACAAAATGGTACTCCCACCCAAAAGCGGACACGCGCTATAATTGTGCCAATATATTGTGTGTAAAAGTTGACGGAATACCCAGTTAAGGTCGGAAAAAACGTTCGCTGTGAGTACCTAAATAATCTAAATGTGCCGTAATTGTCTTATTAGAATAGAAATAATTCACGGATGCCATGGTTTATAATTGTTTTACCATGGGATGCCAATTCGTGGTAAACCAATGATAAACCCATCTTCCGTGAATAAATTCTTAATTTTATATATATTTTTTAAATCATTACATAATGCTGCTAATATTCTAATGCCCAACTAATTGCTTAGTAATGGTTATTAAGGAATTAATTCGCAAATGATGAAATGATGCAATGTTAATATGTGGTTCTTGATATAGTTACGGAATATTTAATTGCGGTCTTTAAACGCTTAGTGAGTCTTTTTAGTATTGTTTCAATAAAACCACTAAAACATATGACAGTTCTATTCTTTAACCATTTAATATAATTATAACAATTATTTGTATTGTCTGATATTTATGGTCCACAATGTTATTGTATATGCATACGTCCTCATACATTGAAAAGAATTACTTAAAACCTTATGTTGATTTGACAAAAAAATAAGTGTTAATACCCACATCTCATTTTTAGTGAACACAGTAAATAGTTATGTGGCAAATCGTGGTTATATCTCATGCTTGAAAAGTCAATCTTGTGTATTGACGAATAATATTTAAGATCACATACTGGTGTTCAAAGATCTATATTTTAACCTTCCATCTCACTTTTTTATATACGTACTAAATAATTATCTATGTAATGTGATATCTATAGTCCTAATTATCTACGTAAAGTGATAGTTATGGTACTTATTATTTCTGTAATGTGATACTTATGGTCCAAGATTAACTTCATTTAGCTTGCAGTATCATAATTTGGTACAAAAATTGAATACTCATACTTAAAACCTTACATTGGTGTCACAATATTTATTTTGGTAATTTATAGTTATTTCATTTATTTCATTTTTATGCAAACACCAAATAATATCGGTTAAAATTGCGTCTCTTTGGTCTCAAGAGTGTATGTCTAATTAAGAAATAAATCAAGGACGATGTTTTTGGTTGTCATTATGTTGCATTATTTTATCACGAGTAACGATTACGGTATATTTAGAATGCTTACGTTACCAAAACCAAGATCATTGATGTAATAAACTAGCTTTTCTTACAAAAAGTTGATTCTGACGTCATTGATCTCTATGACGTCACATTAAAATTTGCTGATCAATTATGACGTTCGTAACGTGTTGATCATACATAAATCTTTTTTTGTTTTACCATGGTTTTGGTCTCAACGATTTTAAAGCACATCATATTAGAATATAGTTTTTAATTGTGTTTCTAAGTATCTATTTTAGCGATTTGCTGTGTGTTGTGTGCATTTTAATTGCCAATGTACGGTCTCAAGAGTTATTGCATTAGGATTTTTTTATTGCATCTTGTAGATCTCAGAGGTGATAGTGATTTTATATGTAAATATTGGTTTTAATTGCATCTTTCGTCTATAAAGATTGATAATATAATGTGATACTATATATAATGATGCATTTTTTATGTATTTTTGATGTATTTTAAAAATACATGTGCTACTGAGTAGGCTGGTTTGTAGACTTGAACGATTTATTTTTTATGATTCATTTTCAAGTATCGATGGCCTTTGTTTGGTTGGCTGCTATTCGTTCTAATGGTCTTTTTGTATGGCGTGATGAAAACGTAATGATATACCGATATCGACCTTGTTCTGGAACATCGGTGAACTATCAGGACCGGTGTAGCTGATTGTGCTGGAATTTATATAAATAATGCCCTTTGGGATGATATCAGGTGTACTAGTTAATATCAGTTTGTTTGTAAGAGACTCATGACGTAACAAAACAGAGCTATAAACGCCCACATTATTATAACTTGTTACGTTATATGATACAGTGGGGATTGCCTTTTTCAATTTTAACATGTATCTGTTATTTCTTATTGTGTATAGCTTTACTGGTAATAACTATCAAACAAAATAATTTTAATATGTGAAATTAAACCTCTCTCAATTTTGATATACCATTTAGATTAAATATATGTAATGCATGTTGAATAAGATACTTTCTGACACTATTTCAATAGGAAAAATTTAATTATTATATTATATAAAGGGGATTAATAAACAATAAATTTGTATGACGAGATCAATTCAATCTAGTAAATATTCCTAATAACTTTCTCATACAAAATGAACGTGTTGACTGTAAATTCAAATCTAAAGGTGGTCTGAAATGTAATCAACAACTTGGTGTTCACTTTATGCACACTTTATATGAGCCTTATGTTTGAAATTTTTGTTTGTGCAAGCAACAAACGTCATTATGAAAAATAGCATGAAATCGACCGACCAACAAAAACCGAAAGTCAAAGGAAAAATAAAAAATAAGGATTAACAAACACACGACACAAAACAAAAACCAAAACAAAAAACAGAAAAAATTTAGCTGGAAACCACACAAAAGCAATGTTAAACATTTCATTCCATACTATACCGTACTATATTTGTCGAATTTAATAGGTACTTATTTCAAAGTAAATTATTCATATCTAAACCAAAAAAAACCACAACAAGTGTGGACTGTGGGCACGCTCACAAAGGGATACCCACGCTTCGCTTCAAGTCCAATTATCTCCTCTGAATAATATCCGACAGCGACGAAAATTCTTCATGCACATCTACATATGATGTACTCCCTTCATGTAAAGTTTCATCAAAATCTGTCAAACGATTTAGGAGGAGTTGCGCTTACGAGGTCCCCCACTGAATACTATATTTTAATAGTCTAAGTCCAATTATCTCCCCTTAATAATATCCGACAGCGACGAAAATTCTTCATGCACATCTACATATGATGTACTTCCTTCATGTAAAGTTTCATCAAAATCTGTCAAGCGGTTTAGGAGGAGAAGCGCTTACAAGGGATTTGGACAGACGGACAGACGGACAGACAGACAGGGTGATTCCTATATACTAGTTTGCGGGGGGTATAAAAACAGCAAACGACATGGATTAACAAGAAAGGAACTCATAAACTTATTTGACAAGTAATTACAAAGGATAAAAATTAATGAAGATCAAAGAGTCAAGGGAACTTATTTGCTTGTGATAAAATTGATAACAACTTGTGAAGACGTCTTTTAGCCGTAAATTCACAACACCGAGAAAACTTATTGAGGAATGTGAATATTACGGGTTAATGGTAAAGATTAACTCCAACTTTAAGTCATGTGCTAGTAAACTCTGATTCCAAATTGTATTTGTGATCCGTAGTTATTTTGTGGGTATACTACCGTAGCATTGGAAATTTTGGACAGTCGAAATTTATACTTTGAATATCTATAGACTTTAGTTTGCTAAAGAAACTTGTTTATGGCTTTACATGTTGCCTTTAAATTCTGCGTTTAATTAAAATTCCAAAAACAAAAACAAAGACAGTAATTTGTTTAGCCTTTAAAGGGGATGTAATAATATTGATAAATGATTCTCGATATTTTCATACACCTGTTCAATATTACTTCAGGATAACCTAATTTTTCATTTTCCATGCTGCTAACGTGAAACGGATACATGTACTCTGTTGTTGGTATTATAATATTTCTGTTCAGTTAATAAAGTAATTCTCTCCAGTTGTTTGTTGCAACGAGAGACCCCATACCAAGAACAATAATCTTGAGAACCATCTTGTTGGATTAATTGTCGACTTTATTTTTGTGTTTTTGTTTCAACATTATGTAGATAGGTAGATATTAAAACATTCAATGTGTGAGAAAATATATTTTCGATAAAACACGTAAAGTCATGTTCGAATATGGTATATAAAACATATTTTGAAACAAATAGATTGGTAATTTTACCTGTAGAAAGGAAACAGATTGTTTGTGTTTGGTGTTTACTGCCACTTTCAACATTTTTTCAACTAATCATGGCACCCAGTTTTTATTGGGGAAGGAAGCCGGAGTACCCATAGAAGACCCCCGACCTGCGGTAGGAAAACTGGCAATCTTTTTCAATTAAGATTGGAGTCTAGTACACCCTGCCCGCAGTGAGACTCGAAGCCGAACCTTAGTGTTGACAGACCACGTGATCAGTAGTAGACGAACTACCTTATCCACTCGGCCAGTGGAAGGAAGGAAACATAAATTTGCATTATAATAATATAGTTAAATCAGCGATATGTTAATGAAATCAATTTTTCTTTGGGCCGTGCTTAATTATCATTGGGCTGTACGGTTATTTTTACATGCCCCAGGCACCATCAGGAATACTGGTACCCTATAGCAAATAAGCCCAAATATAGCTCCAAAATATCATTCGGGATGGGTGAGGTAACGGGAGTGTAACGGGCAGGTAGGTTAAGGAGGGAATGTAGATAAGGATGAGTGAATAGAGTGGTGATACGGTGTGAGAGAGGGACGGTAATGGGGATAAAGGGAAGGAAGTTAGAGATGGGATGGTATGGGAAGGAGATAAGTGAGGAGAGGAATCTGGAAAATGATAATTGGTTTCGGTGGGCTGATTGGGGATAATGAAGGCTGAAGGGAAGGCGTATAAGGAATGCTTAAATGAGGAATGGAATGGAGGGGAATGGGATAAAGGGATTGTAGTAAGGTGAAGTTGGAGTGCAGAAGGTAAGAAGTGGGTAATTTGAGGGAAAAGAAGATGGAAATGGGGATAAGGGCAGATAATAATGCAGGTATAATGGAGGGAAACGAGGGTAATGGGGGTAACTTTGAAAAATTGGAAAAGCGGGAGTAATGTTTCCGTTTACAAAAAGCAAACATCGTGGTAACAACAGCTATTTAGGCCCGACCGATTTTTTTTAAGTCATTAATTGTTTTCTACCTGCTCTTGGAAAACGAATCAACATAAATACTGGGTCAAGAAACTAGGTTATGCACAAAAGGTTCATTTATATTCGTGGGCATCATTATCGTATAAAGGAATAACTATATTTCGTTGGATACTAAATTTCTTGATTTCAAACACTTGGGTCAATTTGTTGCTATTGTTCAGAACTTTATTATATACCAGTTGTTTATATTGATGTTCTTTCTAAATAAAATTGTATTTATGAAATTTAAGTGTTGCGGGGTTTTTTTTTTGGCAGTCTTTATATTTCTTATATTTCTATATGAAAACTGTACATTAATCCACATATACAGTAACGGAAATTTATTTAGTTCATTGTACAGTATAGGCGCAACTTATTTATCTAGCTATCTAGAGGACTGGATATTTTTATTTTACTATACATGTATCATGAACCACATTAGAACTCGCAGGAACTTATCACTTCAGACGTTCTATGACGTCACCAAGATGTAATATGGTAAATCCATAGCTTAGACATTTTGGTGAGTCATAGGATGTATTTACTTTTTATGTATTTCACATGGTCGTGGACATGACAAAGTGTAATTCTAATGGTTTCTAATTAGAGGAAGGCTCTGCCTTCTCATTGAAGTACACCCATGGGTTTAGGTGCTAACTTACTAAACGCATGCGCCAACATGAACGGCAGTGAAAATTTTGTGCTCTTCAATTTAAAACTTATTTGAAAAAAAGTCATGAAAGTCTGGAAATGTAGTATGGTTATTGGAAATTATTGTGAAATAAGTTATGCCTAAACGGAAATATAAGAAAAGAAACCGATCAGAAAGAAATTCGTCAAAAAATTCTTCGTCTGAATAACCAAATTTGAGCGCCATAACAGACAAAAGAAAGTGTACGGAGAAGAACAATACAGACAAGGTACTATTAACAAATACGATAAGTCAAGCGTTATCATGTGTTAACAATTCACCAAACGATCATAACGTTAACATGAATCACTCTTTTTATCCCGTGTTTAACCAATACACTCCATTGCAAACTAGCACACCGAATGTATCATGCCCGCCGAATCAACAATTTCAACCTTATATGCAACCGCCGCCTACACCACCAACACAAGCTTCATCTGGAATTGAATCGCTGTTAAAAGAACTTTGCAATCGTATGGCAGGCGTCGAAACTAAATTGACATTGCTTGACATAATAGATCAGCGGCTGAATAAAATTGATTTAAAGTTTAAGTCTGTTGACTCTGAAATATTAGCATGTAAAGAAAGATTAAGTACGTTGGAAAATAGCGCCCAATTTCTGTCTAATATACAAGACGAACACATCGCAATAAAAAACAGATTAGAAACTATCTCGAAAAATATTGAGAACACAAAAACGGTAAACAAAGAAGTTCAAGATAGACTTATTGATGTTGAAGACCAAAACGTTAGTAACAACCTACTTTTTTCGCGATCGATGAAAACCCTTTAGCTGCAGATATCGATATGACAAATCAGATCGTTACGAATAAAAGCGGAGCGGAAAATTGCTCTGACATTATCCTAGATTTTTGTGAAAAGCAACTTCAAATAGAAAACGCAAAGACGAATATAACAATTGAGAAAGCATACCGTTTAGGTCGAAGGAAAACAGATGCAGGGAAGCCGAGACCGATTGTCGTTAAGTTTAGTCGGTTCTCTGACCGAGAGGCAGTGCGAAAACGGTCTAAACAACTGAAAGATACAAAGTTCGGTATATCCACATTATCCCATAGAAGTTCTAAACAATCGAAAGAAACTCGTACCGATAATGTTGCAGAAAAGAAAGGAGAAAAAGTCAGCATATTTAGACGGCGATAAGCTATATGTTGATGGCAAAATCTGGAAAGGTTAGGAACAAGCGGAACGTGGTATTCGAGAAAACAACAAAACTAACGAGAGTGTAAAACAAGTATTGAAACTATGTTCATGGAATATATCAAGAGGATTACTTAAAAAGCTAGCAGACGATGATTTTTTAAGAGAAGTCTTACAGTATGATATTCTTTGTCTTACAGAGTGTTGGGTTAAATGTCCGAATCAGTTTGAATTAAATGGTTATTTAACCAAATTCATAGCTAGAGAAAAATGTAACGGAGGTGGTGTTGTTGTTTTATACAGAAAATGGTTAGATTCGTATATACAACTGATTAAATGCTGTGCTGATAGCATGATACGGCTGAAAATAGACAAACATATTATGTCAGATTCAAAAGATCTTTATTTATGTGCTGTTTATGTTCCACCTGATAAAAATATATAGCATAGAAAATATGAATATGACATATTTGATGTAATTCAGGAAAATTTAGAATGTTATTTGGAACTAGGTAATGTCGCAATAACGGGCGACCTGAATGGTAGAATAGGACAAGAATTAGATTATATTTAAAACGATATTATAAACGGACAACTTCAGAATAGTGAACATTTTATAGACTATGTAACTGATAATGTTATGTGTGAACGAGTGACTGAAGATTTGAAACCTGCAAATGCATTTGGTAGAAAACTGTTAAACTTATGTAAAACATCTGGACTAAGAGTTTGTAACGGTAGATTTGGTGTCGAAAGCGGCAAATTTACATTTCAAAATAAAAATAGATGTAGCACAATTGACTACATGTTACTATCAAATGACGCATTCTCTGTAATTAATAATTTTATTGTTGGAAACTTTTCAACTCACTCTTGTCATGCACCGTTAATTTTAGATATAAAACTGAATGATATTTGTTCATGTAAGAAAATAAAATGTGATGTTTATAAATGGAACGAAAGATACAAAGATGACGTCAAAAGGGACTTACTCAGTAACAGAGATAAATTTGAAAAATTAATGGACGAAATTGTGTTAGATACGGAAACAATCGTTATAAATGTGAACAAATTAAACGACATTTTATCGGATATTGCAGAAAAATATACAAAAGTTGAAATTACAAAAAATATACAATGCGAGATGTGTTCTCATACTAAAGGAAAACCTCGGGTTTGCCCGAGGCCAAAATACGATAAGCCTTGGATAACAGATGAATGTAAACAATTGTACAGAAACTATAAAACCGCACTATTCAATTTTAACAGTTGTCACTCAAATGAAAACCGAATACATCTCAACCGGGAAAAAAAGAGATATAAATATTTGGAAAATAAACTCAAACGATGTTACAAAAACCAACAGGGACATATGTTAAGCTCTATGAAAATTAAAAACCCAAAACGCTTCTATGGAAAATTTAAAAAGCGAAAAAAGGCGGTAAACCACAATATCACATTAGATACTTTTTTAGAGCATTTCAAATCATTGACATCAAAGGATAATATAATTGAGGGTCCAAACCGTTTGAAAACAATGAAGCCATCTTTGAAGAACTAGACAGACCATTTACCGAAAACGAAATCTAATCATGTATAAAAAAACTAAAACGTGAAAAATCACAAGGAATTGACAAAATATTAAACGAGAATATTATTGAAGAAAATCCGTATTAGTGCCTTTATTGTGTCATCTCTTTAACGTTATTCTACATACTGGATGGTTCCCTGAGCTATGGGTTAAAAGCGTTATTGTGCCAATATTCAAAAAAGGACCAGTTAATGAAACCAATAATTATAGGGGAATATCTTTACTGTCACATATTGGAAAGCTGTTCACTTCCATTATCAATAGAAGACTTATGACATGGAGCAAAGAAAACAGTGTTACAACTGATGCACAATTTGGTTTCGTGCCTGGGCACGGCACGCGTGACGCCATATTTGCACTGCACTCTATTATCGCAAGATCTTTAAGTAAAGGAAAACGTTTATACTGTTGCTTCATAAACTATGCAAAAGATTTTGAAAGTGTATCGCATTATTTATTATGGCAGAAGTTAGCTAAAAGTGGCGTGTCGGGCAACTTACTTAAGTTAGCGAAATCAATGTATTCAAAATTAAAATCTTGTGTTAAACTAGATGGAAGTTTTTCTGACTTTTTTAATTGTAGAGTAGGTCTTATGCAAGGAGAATCACTGTCCCCCTTTTTATATGCAATTTATGTGAATGATATCGAAGTAGAGCTTATTGAAAACGGTTGTGAGTCATATGAACTTAAATTACTAAATCTATACTTACTTATGTACGCTGATGACACAGTTCTCTTTAGTGAAAGTAAAGAAGAATTACAGAAGATGATTAACGCAGTAAATGAATATTCTAACAATTAATTCTAAGATGACCACATATGATCCCTGCCAAATTATTCAAGGAAACCAGGGAAAACAAAAACAAAATATGCAGCAATTTGTTCAGCCTCAACAAAATTTCTCAACCCCGATTTTCCACCAGATGTCTCCTTTGTCGGGCTACTATCCTGTTCCCACCCAGAGCCCTTGTCATCCAATACCGCCTCCAATCATGCAATCCACTCTAAATCAAGGCAGTGAATCCGGTGACAAAATAGACTTTTTGGTACAGAAAGTTGATGAAATATTTCATAAACTGTCTTGTATTGACGAATTATCCAAAAAGATAGGAAGTTTTGAAAGCAGCATTAAAAATTTGACACAAACTGTAGAAACAGCTTCAAAGCGTAGATGAGGTAGAAAAAAGTATGGAATTTCTGAATAAAAGTTTTGAAGCTAATAAATCTGAGAATGAATACCTCAAAACAACAATCAAGGAAATCAAAAATGAACACGAAGAGGTGAATAAAGGCCTCGATTGCCTGAAGGTTAATATGACTGAATTATACGAGAGACATATTGACCTACAAACTAGGTCCATGAGAGAAAATCTTGTTTTCTCTGGCATACCACAAATTTCAGATGAGACATCAAAGCAAACTGAAGAAATATTGAGGAACTTTATGAAAACAGAAATGAAAATTGACCAAATAGTAGACTTTCATCGAGCACATAGATTTGGAAAACCCTCTCAAATCATGCAACACGACAAAAGCCTGTATACAACAAGACCTATAGTCTGTAGATTTAAAAATTATAAAGACCGTGAATTTGTTAGATCTTTCGCTCGACAGCTTAAAGGTACAACATTCAGTGTAAATGAACAGTTCCCGAAAGAAGTGAATGACCGCCGCAAACTCCTTTGGCCGTACTATAAAGAAGCCAAAAAACAAGGACAGAAAACACACTTTAAGAGAGACAAATTATTTATCAACGGCAAAGAATTTATACCAACTGAACGGGAACCAGTGAACGTAGAAAATGAACAGCGACACACATATGAAATGGAAGGTGCGCGACCGAAAGAACCACCCCGTCGAGGTCCTCAACAGAACAAGACCGTACCCATCAAGCTGCTCACAGACGCGGAAGATTATACTAGGTAAACCCTGGAGGTTTAACGGACAATTCATTAGATTTAAATAAATCAAGTGATCATAACTCTCACTCTAACAAATGTGTTAATAATAATCATGTAAATAAATGTAGAGTTAATCTACTGTCTTTAAATGTTTGTGGATTAAAACGAAAATTATTATACCAAGAGTTTAAAGACTTATTAAATAGTAATGATATATTATGTCTCACGGAAACAAAATTGGACGATTTAGACGAAATTACATTTGAAGATTATATTTTTGAATTTAAAAACAGAAAAAAGTTTACTAAGTTTAGATCAGGTGGTATAGCTCTAGGCTATAGATCACAGTTTGCAAAATTTATTCATTGTATAGAAACAGAATGTCCTTATGCTTTATGGTTTAGCGTAGATCGAAAATTGTTAGGAACATGGCAGGATATAATAATGGGTATAGTTTACATCCCACCGGAAAATACACGTTATAGTTCTGAAAACGCAATTTTAGAAATTGAAATAGAATTTCTTGAACTACAAGAAAATAGTAACTATATTGTTCTTCTCGGTGATTTTAATAGTCGCACTGCGAAAGAACAGGATTTTTATAATCTATCAGATTTTGATAAACATTTAACGGAGTTTATAGATGCAAATGAGTTTAATGACGTTCATATTTTAGACGATCTCAATATACCACGAATACGTAATAGTTCCGATAGCACCGTAAATACATTTGGTAGAAAATTAATTCAGTTTTGTGAAAATAATAACATGTATATATTAAATGGAAGAGTTGGTAAAGACATAGTAGGTAAACCCACAAGTCGAAACACAAGCGTTGTAGATTATATTATGTGTACAGCAAATATTTTATATAAAGTAGGTGATTTCGAAGTTTTAGATTTTTGTAGCTTCTCCTCATATATACACTCTCCTTTGTGTTTGTCTTTAAATGTAAATATACCCAATGAAACAGAGAGTGAAAGTGTACTGAATAATGATAACAATAGTGTAATTATTGGTAAGTGGAAATATGAAAAAATAAATGAATTCAAAAACAACATCGATGCTGATAAAATTAACGAATTGTTGTTGAATGTTATGTCTAAACATGATGATATTAGTTCAATTAATCAATGCATTGTAAATGATATTGTAGGTGATATTACAGGTGTTCTAATTAGCGCGGCAAAAGATACATTTGGGACATTTACCAGAAATTTAAAAAACACTAACAATAAAGGGAATTTCACAAACAAAGATTGGTTCACTAAAGACTGCAAAAAGGCAAAACAAGAATATCGAAAGAGCCAAAGACTTTATAAACATAATGGATCACATTTATTTAAAGAGCGACTACGACAGTCAGAAAAACATTATAAAAAACTTATGGACGAGAATATTAAATCGTATAACGAAAATTTACGTACTCGTATGAGAAATATGCGACTCAAAAACCCAAGGGAATTTTAGAAAATTTTAAACAAAGTCAAACACGGAAACAATGGTAATATCACAACCGAGTCACTGTATAACTTTTTCAAAGATATAAACAAGAATAATTATGAAGGAGAAAAATATGTTATTAATAATAATGTAAGCCATGAATCCTCTAACTCTATGCTGAATGAATGTATTACTGCAGACGAAATATTGAAAGCTATTAAAAATGTGAAGAATAACAAATCTCCAGGTGATGACATAATTATAAATGAATACATTACATCTTCGATTGATTGTATGATTGATATTTATGTGTATATATTTAATATCATTTTTGATTCAGGAATTTTACCAGAGGCATGGTTGATAGGTAATATCATACCAATATTCAAAAACAAAGGTAGTAATGCCGAACCACAAAATTACCGCCCTATCACTCTTTTATCCTGTATTGGAAAAATTTTTACTTCCATTTTAAACACTAGATTATGTGATTATCTTGATGAGCATTCCATATTACTTGAAAATCAAGCCGGTTTCAGACATGGATACTCCACGACCGATCATTTATTTACATTATATGCATTATTTGAGTTAATAAAGCTAAAAAGGAAAAAACTATACTGCGCTTTTGTAGATTTCGAAAAGGCCTTTGAATGTGTTCAGAGAAATTTTCTTCTGTTAAAACCCTTAAACAATAATATAGACGGCAAATTTTTCCGTATTATTCAAAATATGTACCAGAATGTAAAATCGCGCATAGCATTTAATGGTGAGAAATCAGAATTATTTCCTTGTGAAATGGGTGTCAGACAGGGGGAAAATCTATCCCCCGCTCTTTTTGCAATATTTTTAAATGATCTTCAACAGTTTTTTGAAGAAAAAGATATACTTGGTGTTAGCTCTATTAGTGCTGCGCTTGAATATGAGTTGACGGTATTTTTAAAACTTTTTTTATTATTATATGCGGACGACACTGTTCTATTTTCTGAGAATAGTGGCGATTTAGAAAAAATGTTAAATGAATTTTGTGATTATTGTGAAAAATGGCAACTCAAAATAAATGTAAATAAGACAAATATTCTTATATTCTGTAAATGAGAGGGTCACTCCTCCTGGTTAGTCTGTATTGTTCACATGTGCTTTATAACTTATGTTATTGTGCTTATATATATTCTCTGTAACTATGTAATTTGTAGTTTATGAGAAATAAAGTTCATTCATTCAAACATGGACTGTATAGTAATTTATCCAAAACAAAAATTGTCATATTTAGAAATAGAGATATAATTAATCCGTGTGAGAAATGGACCATAAATGGCACAGTAATTGAATTATGTAATGAATTCGTGTATCTAGGAGTTTCGTTTAATTATAATTATGGTACTTTTACAAATGCGCAAAAAATGCTGTATAACCAAGTTAAAAAGGCTACATTTAGTCTGTATAGTAAGATAAAAGACGAATCTTTTAATGTAGAAACCTTGTTATCACTGTTTGATACATATATAGCTAGTATTGTGAACTATGGGTGCGAAACATGGGGTTATCATAAAGGATTAGATATAGAAACCTTACACTTGTCATTTTTAAAGAGAATCATGAAAGTTAAAAACAGTACTACAAACTATATGGTTTATTGTGAACTTGGGCGTGTACCATTGTATATAATTAGGTATGTAAGAATGATCGATTATTGGTTAAAATTGTTAAAATCTGACAATTGTATTTTGAAGAACTGTTATGAAGAAATGTATGATGCAAGTTTTATAAAAAAAACAATAAGTTGAATTGGGCATGTAAAATTCGTGATATATTATACGCTTACGGCTACAATAATGTGTGGTTGTCTCAAGGCGTAAATAACGAAAAGTTATTCTTGTGCGAATTTAAACAGAGAGTTATTGACAACTTTATCAGTGAAGTTAATGCTATTTTGAAAGCTCACCAAAATGTTTGTTTTATAGATACATACATGAAGGTCATAACCTGCAGTTTTATTTAAGCCGTCCAATAAATTATTTATATAAACCATTGATATGTAAATACCGTATACATGCACATTGTTTAAAAGTTGAAACTGGAAGATTTTTTAATGTAGACAGATGTAATCGCTATTGCGAAATGTGTAATAAAAGAGTTTTAGAGGATGAGTATCATTTTATTTTAGAATGTGAAAAATATAACGAAGCAAGAAGAAAATATATTAAACCGTACTATTGGACTAAACCGAGTGTTTTTAAGTTTGTTCAGTTAATGTCTGTTCGAAATATTAAAGAATTAAGCAACCTTGGAAAATACTTATATGTTGCTGAAAAAATTCGTAAATACTGAGAATGTACTATTGTTTACCATAATCCTCTTAATTATGTTTTATGTATTTATATTACTTTATTATTTATTATGAGTATCTAAATGTGATTCATTACATCAATTGTAAATTGTATTGCCTATGAGCTGTATTGCTTACGGAAATAAAGTATTATTTTTATTATTCTGTGTTTGTTTCGTGTTGTGTGACTACGGATGACTTTTAGCTCTAATTATTCGGTCCGTGTCCTTGCTATTATTTATTTTTAAAAATCTAGAATGTATAAGTCGATATAATCAAATAGGTTACTATATATGACCTACACATTAACTTTGAAGTTTTTTTTTATTTATGCACATGTCACTGCTTCAACGTTATGAATTTATCTATGTACTTATACATAACGCTATGGGCACGGCCATTTTATGAGCACAATCATAACATGAAAAAACCGTCGGGTTGAATGTGATTAGTCAAAAATGATTGCTGTAGAAAACACATTTTTGAAAAAAAGAAATCATTGGTAAGAATACACACTATAACGGGAATACATAGGGGCACCTCCTAGGAACAATCAGACTACCCCTTTCTGACGTCTTTATTTTTCAGCCATAAAACCTGTTTTTATTAAACCAAACGAACTTCCTATTTTGTAACCTAGATATGCAAGTTTTATTTAACATTAAACTAACTTTTGTTTTAATAAACTAAAAACAAATGGGGTACCACATTAAAATGATCCCTGATGATATGGCCCATCAATAACTTCAGACAGGTCTGGAAAATTCTCACAACATTGCATAATCATACACAAAACTATTAACAAAATTTCAGTATTGTATCATTATCATTGCTGAGCAAAAATTGACGGAAAATGGTTGCGTACGGACACACACACACTAGGCCTACACCTTCATCCAATTAGTGGAATCACCTCTGCGACAAACTGATCTCATTGATTACCAAAAAATAAGAAACAATGGAACTAATAATACTATCGATGATGGTATTTTTGGTATTTTTGTTTGCGTTTACTTTTACTTCAGTGTTGCCTAAAACACGAGTAGTGGGTGACGTGTTTGGAAAGTGCGACACTCTTTGCACGATAAAGATCCAGTTTGTAGACATCGAAAAAAGGCCGCTACAAAAGGCCAAAATCTCCGTCACTACCCAATACTCCCATATTGAAGTCAAAATTGTGTTCCCGTTGGTCCATCATTTTCCCTTTTTATTTATTGTTTAACTTTTCCTCGTCCTAAATATAGCTAACATATTGCTCACAGGACGTTAAGGAAATCATATAATCAATTACATGTAAATTGTTTATTGATGGTCTAGTAATTATTTAATTAATTTTCCTTCTAATACTCTCTTAAAAACAATACACAAAACAATACTATATTTCGTTTACTCAGTAAAGTATAATATATTAAAGTAGCAAAGAAAACCGACCGAACAACAAGAGCTATGTATATATCTATGTATTTTTGTAATGCCTCCTTAAATACAGGTATGTATATAAATGAATGTTAATTGTATGCATAACAAAAAGCTTAAATGGGTTTGATAATAATAAATTTAAATGCATCAGATAGCGAACTTTATATGTATCTATAAAACTAAAAATACCAAACATATGTGCTAACCATTAAATTAAATTGTAATCATCTTTTCTCTTTTCTATGAAACCCCGTTAATGTCACTGTGTTGTTTTTTAACGATTTTTTCTGCAATTGTCCTATTAAAGAAGCATAAAGGCGTTAACACAATATCTTTGTGATATAGAGTCAGTGACCGTAAATTCGTTTGTCAAGCATTCTAATCCTTATTGACACGAGGAAACGCTAAGTAAACTATATTCCGGAATCTTTAATCTAACGTCACAATTGATTCTCGTCGCTTGAAATCCAATAATGGCGAACGCACAAAACTATCCTGTGTGAAAGTATTCTCATGAAATTGAGTGCCATGTGAGGATGTCCATTATTGCGGAATGTACTCCTAACTTTGTTAAGTTTATTTCCACACACAAAGGTATATGTTTACAATAACAATTGTAATCTAATAACAAAAACTTTTTTGGGTATACGGAAAGAGGAGAGAATAATAAAGCGGTACTAATTTATCTATACGTCTTTCCAGAAAATCATCTCCTAAAACATAACATGTAAACTATGAACTCAGGTGGAGTTTTCTTTTTTTACCTATCCACTCTGGATGTACTAACTGAATGGGTAAAAATTCTAGCTGGTCTACCAGCAACACTGGATAAGGTGTGTTGTTTCTTTTGTTTTATATTGGACTTGCAAGTATAATACATAGAAGTAAATAAGCATCTGTGTTCACTACATTTTTTACAAAATAGATGCTCAAAGTAGAGTGGACTTTGATTGGCTTCCCACTAGTGGATGAGTGGAAAAAGCAGTGTAAGCAGTGGCACTACTGTATAATGTCCTTATACAAAACAAACTCTTCCGAATTTTTCCCTGCATTTATACAATCCGAATAAAACACTTATTAAGGAAAATTTAAAGAGGCTTATTTTTTGGCGAAAAGGTAATGCACATCAACCACACTAAAATCATAGTAAAGAATCAAATTATTTAAAACGCACATCAAGGTTCCTATGTATCTGTCTTTATTGTGTTAGTTTAATAATTATTTCTTTCGGTAAGGAATAAATTCAGAAGTCCTAGGAACCGGAAATATTATTTGCTTATAACTTCCTTGATTATCGCAAGCAGTGTCTGATCTCGAATTTTGTGTTTACCCTCCT
Organism: Limnoperna fortunei; assembly: GCA_944474755.1. NCBI lineage: Eukaryota > Metazoa > Mollusca > Bivalvia > Mytilida > Modiolidae > Limnoperna > Limnoperna fortunei. The sequence continues at coordinate 9,268,063 of OX104124.1, read as the reverse complement.
TGGTAACACCAGGTTTAAGAGCTCTGTATGCTTCACATTTTAATGCACCTCCATTGTTATAAACCAACGGTGTCTATTTTTCTCATTTGATCAGGTATGCAAGAGCTTGCAGCGAGTATACTGATTTTTGCAAACGATGATTGATTGATACACCTATTAGTGACAAGTGGTATACTTATAGATATTTATTTTAATCAACTAACCAACTCACAGTCTACAGTAGTGGAAGCGGGAGATTTGGCATGCCATAAAACCCGGTTTAACCCACCATTTCTTCAGAAATGCCTGCACCAAGTCTGGACATTGCTGTAGTTGCTTTATGTTAGTTGTTGGTTCGGGAATTTGCCGGTTTCTCGGACTTTGATTTGTGGATTGCTTTTTTGACAGTTTCATCAGTGTTCGGTATTTGTTATGACCTTCATTCTTCACTGCTTCAGTCTTTGCTATGTCGGCAACTTTCTGGGACACAGTTGTTACTGGAGCAGTAAAGGTAAATGGCTTATCTTTATATTCCGTTATAGATTGTGATTCTGTAGTACCAAAAACATTAGGTTTTAATGTGAAAGAAGATGCTGGTGTTTCTTTGGCAGCTTGCCCTGTTACTGTTGTATAAACTCCATGAAAGCTAAACCCAGGTTTGCCTGTCTGTCCTAATGTAAAACTACCAACTGGAGTAGAATTTCTTGTATCAGTTTTTTTCATCTGGTTTCTGTTCTGCTGCACTTTTCTCGGATGGTAAAAACTGCCCAACTTTAAACCCGCCACTAAGTGGAGGTTTGTTTGTATCTGATTCTACTGGTGCTTTATTTACCGTTGATGTTTGACCTCCGAACTTTGAATCCAGTTCCCGAAGCAGGAGTTGTGCTATTTGGTTCTGCTGTTTTTGGTTTGGCTTTGTCTGTAAATGTTGTCTGCCCAAACTTAAAGTCTCCCGCTGCTGGTGTCGTCCAAGTTTAAAACCAGATCCAACTGGTTTTTGATCTGATAAAGAACTTCCAAGCTTCAACCCACCTATAAACAAATAATTAGTCTTATATAATATATAACTATAAAATATTTATCAATGATTTTACAAATATTGTTGATTCAAAGTATTGTTAGTTGAAAATCAATGAAATTTAAATATACTTTAGAAATCCCTTTCCAAATTCAATTATGGATATGCTATATCAAATCATTCTTACTCTAGCATTAAATATTGATTTTATATATGACTTCTTTACATTTCAATTAACCAAAAAAAAGTAAAATGGTGAGTATAATAAACATTTTTTTTTTACCAGAAAGATATTTTTAGAAGCCCTACAGGACTAACAAGTGGCGCAAGTTTCATAGGATCCTATCACATGGTGTACGACCACGGTTCTAAGCCCATAAGCTTCTGCCTACATTTGTACTAATGCGAAAGCAAAAGAACCGTACCACATATCTGACGCTCTACAGGACTACCACACGTTGCAAGTCCCACAAGGTTTTACCACATGGTGCAGATCCCACAGGATTCTACATGGTGCAGGTCCCAAACACCCTTATCAAATGTTGCAAGTACAAACGACCCTACCACATGGTGCAGGTCTTACAGGATGCTACCACATGTACCACGCAAGACAGGATCCTGCGACATGGTGCAAGTCCAACAGGATGCTACCACATGGTGCAGGTCACACAGAATGCTACCACATGGACCAGGTAAAACTGGATCCTGTCACATGGTAAGCGTCCCACAGGATCCTACCAAATGTCCACTGTATTTACATGCAAGAAAGGTTTATTGTTTACATCAAGAAGTTATATTTCATGTAAAGGATCGTGCATTGTTTTTTAAAAGCAATATAGACTCTTTTTGAAAAAAATATTGTGTTCCTTAAAAGGACCGTTTTATGTGGCACGTCTTACTACTAAAGAATTGGTAAATCCTGCAGTGTCTATTGATTTATTTTGACAGTTGGACCATCTCCCTTCAGCTCTGAGGGTGCTTGAGGAAAATGAGTCTTTGGTCAGCAGCCTAAATGTAGTCTGATGGTATACATTTTGACTATCTTCCAAGTCGCCATGGCAGTTAATCAATAATGAACAGCGTGACGTGAAATATACAACGCGTGATATGGGACCATGTTTCAGACCTGGTGTACACGAGCATAAATATTTTAAGAATTGTTATGGGATTTTAAGGTGAAGATCTGTAATTCAGACAGTCCACGAACATATGAAAGGAATATTGTGAACTTATCAAATGTAATCTTTAAGCTAGGCTGCGTAATGATTCTTTGTCGCTGTTGGAGTAAAGTAGGGTAGTGTGACTGTCCTCATCTGGTAATGACACTTACTATCTAGGTCACTTAATCCCGACTTTATCATGACGAAAGATTTCTGAACCTTTGGGTAGTAGACAAACCTTTTGTTTTAGACACTCTTAAGGACGTTCAAGACAAGCTCGTAGATTTATAACATAATATGGATTGCGGTCATGGGGTTTTGTAGAAAGCTCGGTGTACCCTGCTTGCAATACAGTGATGATCGGGTTATTATTGAGTTTAACCCCAAACTCTTTGGGCTGACAGTTCCGGTAGTTGTACGGCTTTAAAGTCAGTACATCGTATGTCGTTTTAGTAAGGCTTGGATACTTTATAGGATTGAACAAATCTATATTTGAACCTTGTCAAGTGTAAATGTTTCTCGGTATGTTATTCGATAAAATTAGACAAGCTTTCTTAATACCAGAGACGATAAAAGTCTTCCGCTTTACTTAGAGATAGCATACTGGCTCGAAACCTTTTCTCGATTAAAACACTGCAGAAATTATCAGGAAAATGTATACCTTTTACGCTAGAAGTCATCGGAGAGTTTAATCTAGCTATCGAGAAGACCACTAAAAACAGTACGCTATAGTTGTTGCGGGGCATTTAAAAGGAGAAATTTGTCACTGGACCTTGTTAGACAAATGGGAACGATTAGCCAAATAGCCAAATGCAAATATAGCAAAGAAAACTGACTGAACAACACGAGCCAAAAGCCAACAGTTACAAATCAGGATATATACACAGGATATATACACAAACCACAACACAAATACCAAAAACATCACAGAAAGAGAATAACCGGAACCCAATAAAAAACATGGGTGCACTCAGGTGCTCCGGACGAGTAAGCAGTGCCTGCCTCTACTTAGACACCCGTCGAGTAACTCATTGTCATGTCTAGGGAAAAATCAAATCCAGTAATAGGAAACACTACTTATGACTCAGCGAAAATGTCAGACCGTATTTGAGACACTGATTTGCTATAACGATCAGTTAAGTCATGGTGACGACAATAGAACTTCTGGAGAGATAACATCAACCTAGGTAGAATAAACCCTTGTTTGAGTAGTTTAGCAGTCAACAACAGTGATCGGTCTAGAAAATCGGAATACCGATCGCAGGATCTAGAATAACGTATAAGTTGTAAAATATACACACCATACGCTGGAGCTGCTGGAATGTTGCTGTCGATGAACGGAAAGTTGACAATTGGAAAGTTGAAGTCATCACATTTGTCGTAGTTTGTAGTTTTCCTGAGTCTATTTCTAGAAGTAGGTCTAATTAAGAGGTTAACCTTAGTGCATTGGTGGTGTCTTTAAATTCAAACTCGCTAGGGTAAATTGAATGTAAATAGTCACCAAATTTAGAATTGTTGAGGGACAAAACATCATCAATATAGCGAATGTAAAATAAAGGCCTGGGCCAGTGTCTTTTCTTTCTTTTTTGGTAGTCCTTCTATGAACTCTGCCTCATAAGAGTACAAAAACCGATCGGCAAGGAGAGGAGCACAATTAGGACCCTATAACATCATGAAAATGAATAACATGGCAGGCTCTACAAATGGAGCAGGAACTGCTTATCCTTCCTATGATTTCATCCTACTTCTTCCCAAGAAGTAAAATATCCGGATCATCTTGCAGGACCGCCAGTCTTCTTCACAGAAGGAAACATATTTTGATTATCATGTACTACCACCAGGCTTCTTTACAACTATTAAAATAATCGTGTATTAACAACGGACGTCTTTACAAAAGGAAATATATCCAGATTATCAGTTATTACCACAGACTTTTTCATAAAGGAAGTGTATTAAGAGAATCGTGTATTACTTCGGACTTCTTCACAAAAGAAAAATATATATAACAGATTGTCATGCGTTTCAAAAGACTTCTTCAGAAAACAAAAGATATTCAGAATATCATGTATTAACCACCAAGAAATATACAATTTACTTTCAGAGGCAACTCTATAGAAAGTATTCGGAAGTACAAATATCTTGGAATTTTATTCTCTATATCAGGCTCTTTTACCGAGGCAAAGCATGATTTATTTAATAAAGCAACTAAAGCATTATATAAACTCAAGGCGGATCTGTTGTCCCTTGGACCAAGCATCAAGTCTTCTTTACATATATTTAACCATACAATTAAGGCTATTCTTAATTATAGCTCTGAAATCTTGGGATGCTATCTACCTAAATCATTTAATAGGGATTCGTTATGTGATTTTACGAGACTTACTGGTGTCTTCCCTTGCGAAAAAATGGAAATACATTTTTTTAAATATTTACTTGGTGTCAGTAAAAAAGCTTCAAATTTTGCTGTAATGTCAGAATTTGGTCAATACCCAATAATATTTGACTGTTTTAAATCTGTTTTGAAGTACTGGCACAGGTTGAATAATTCACCTACTGAATTGTTAAATGATGCATTTACAGAAATGAAATCAATGCATAACAATGGAGTAGACACCTGGTATGGTTCGTTAGTCTCCCTGCTCAACATTTTAAATATTCCTGTGGAGAGTAGCTCATTGGCCCTGAACACAAATTATGCTAAATATTCTATTGGCAAGCACCTTAAAGATTTTTACAGAAATTTATGGTACCAGCTTAGAGAAAAACTCATTGCTGAAGAAAGTAAACTAAGAATGTATTTCAAAATCAAATGTAACTTTGGTTATGAACAATATTTGGATATAATCAAAAAGTTTGATAAAAGGAAGTGTTTTGCTAAATTTAGAATAAGTAATCATCAACTTTAAGTTGAACTGGGTCGATACACTAAACCTATGACCCCATTAGATCTTAGAATATGTGATAAATGTGACCTAAAAAGGGTTGAAGACGAAGTTCATTATTTCTCAGAGTGTCCTAAATTTGATGCCAAAAGAAATTTACTTTTTAATAATGTGAAAAATTGTAACATTAACTTTGAAAACCTTTCTGCATCTGACAAAATTTTCTGGTGTTTTAGTTGTGAAAATTTTGAAATTGTTGACCAGTTGAGTTGCTTTCTGCAGGAATGTAACATAACTTAAGCTATGTTCTATTTAAGGTCCATTAATAGCTATGATACCCCAATTTTTTTCCCCATTCTCTGTGACTAATATTTGTTTGCCATTGAAATTTATAATCTATGTTATTTATGTACTGTAATAATCATATATGTTGTGCTGTATTTGCCCCTTGAGGGCCCATAATTATCCAATAAACTTGTATTCTTGTATTCTTGTATACCAGGATAATCGTGAAACATAATCGTATACAGTCAAACCTCGATAAGTCGAAGTTTGCGGGACCGTAAAAAATATATCGAGTTATCCGAAGTTCGAGTCAACCGAGTTTATGGTGTTACGTTATTTTCATTATATGATTTTAAAAAATCTAACGGTAGTTATTTCATGTACATTGGTTTCAAACTTCGTCATCGCTTGTTTTGTCACGGTATTTGTAGCGTGCGATATATGAAGTATTTTAGCCATAAATCGAAAATAATTAATAAATAGTGGAATCATATTTTATAAACTTTATTACGAAATTATGGAAATACATACCAAGAAAACACTTATCAACTTACAGTTCGATAGAACTAATGAAACAATACAAATTGTTTTTACGTAATTGACAACACACACAAGTCAACAGAAATAACAGAATGTCTTTATTGAAACGAAACTCGACCACATACATCATTGATCAGATCAAAAAGCAATTTTCAATAACTATCATTTTTAATTAAACAAAATAATGACAAAATAATTCGGACAGTAATTAGCGGAGCATTAATTAACCTTAATAATGCATGTCCTGCGCTTGGAATACCAGTTCGTTTTATTAAATTGCCTATTCAAATTGTAATTGCCAATCAAAAATCGTGTTTGCTCTATGACAGGTGTTTAAAGTAAACAGACGCGTATTAAGTAACAATACAAAATACAAATGAAATTGTTAGTTTTGACATCAATATCGAGAGCAAAATTAACTTCGAGACAACGAGGTTAAAATTACACTAATTAATATTGTCCGGACTGCAAAAATCCATCGAGTTAAGCGAAATATCGAAACAACCGAGATCGACACATCCGAGGAAGAAATGCTTTGTTGATATGGGAAAAATGCCGGGACTTAAAACTTATATCGACATAACCGAGGTATCGAGTCAACCAAGTTCGAGACAACGAGGTTCGACTGTATTACCTCCATTGCCTCCCTGTTTTCCTTTTTCAAAATTACATCGATATTTTTGGTGTTGTTTTTTTGAAGCAGTATAATTTTTATAAATGTGTTTTTTCGAGTTGATAAAATATGTGGACTCGGTCCGTCGAGCAAGAAATTGATTTGGCGTGACCTTAATTGCACTTTGTAAATAGGTATATACAGCATTTGTCATCTACACTACAGCTCATTTCGATTTTGCTTTTCTAACGAAGAAAGAGCACAACTTCCTTGGGAAAAAATATTAAGATAATCGTGTATTACCACCAGACTTCTTCACACAAGTAAATATAATCAGATTATCCTGTTATACAGAATATTAAGTATTAACCAGCAGACCTCTAAGCAAAGGGACATCAGATTATCGTATATTATCCCAGACTACTTCACGAAAGAAAAGATATTCAGAATATCAATCATTAACCACCGGGAAATATATTACGATAACTTATGTATTACCACTAGACCTTCTAAAAAGAAAAGAAATCATGGTAATCGTGCATTATCTCCAGACTACTTCACAAAAGGAAAAATATTGAGATAAATTGTGTATTAGTACCCGACTTCTTTTCAAAAGAAAATAGATTCAAATAATAATTCATTATCAGCAGACTCTTTAATAAAATTAAATATTTACAAATAATTCTGTTTTACCACCAGACTATTTCACAAATGGAAATATTAAGATAAACGTATTTTATTACCGGACTTCTTCAGAAAAGCTACGATCGACAGTGTTGGCCATCTTGGATTAAAGATCGGCACATTTTTTATAGAGGCTAAGGTACATGTCTACAGTAGTAAAAATTCTTTCTGCAAAGTAGTTTGTCAGAAAATCATTTTTGTTTGTTTGTCTTTGTTTTGAATGGTGTTTTAACGCCACTTTCAGCAATTTTTCAGCTATTTCATGGCGTCCAGTTTTTATTGGGGGAGGAAGCCGGAGTACCCGGAGAGAACCCCCGACCTGCGGTAGGAAAACTGGCAATCCTTGTCAATTAAGATTGGAGTCGATTACACCCTTCCTGCAGTGAGAATCGAACCCGCAATCTCAGTGTTGACAGACCACGTGATCAATAGTAGACCAACTGCCTTGACCACTCGGCCACCGAGGCCCCAAAAAAAAAAAAAAATCATTTTTGAAATTACAGCCAATAAGGTGCATTACCAGCCCTAGCAGCCATGTTAAATTTCCAAAATTAGCTCGCAAACGTTAATATTATAAGAGAACAATCATGTTTTCATTTTTGTATGATTTGGCTTTAATGTGTCGGAATAACCCTCCTTGGTAATACCAGGCTTAAGAGCTCCGTAAGCTTCACATTTTAATGCACCTCCATTGTTATAAACCAACGGTGTCTATTTTTCTCATTTGATCAGGTATGCAAGAGTTTGCAGCGAGTATACTGATTTTTGCAAACGTTACATATATCTTCGGGATTAAGTAATAATCCAGGGTTACAAGAAAAAACGACTCGTCCGCGCCTTTAATAAATTTTACTATGGATACAACTTCCTTGTCGAAAAATATTCTATCTCGTTTGAAAATATGGTTGCAGATAGTTTTCCCAATTTTGAATTCAGTGTACAGTGAACGTGCTACGATGATTGATTGATACACCTATTAGTGACTAGTGGTATACGATGCCTATTTATTTTAATCAACTAACCAACTCACAGTCTACATTAATGGAAGCGGGAGATTTGGCATGCCATAAAACCCGGTTTAACCCACCATTTCTTCTGAATTGCCTGTACTAAGTCAGCATATTGCTGTAGTTGCTTGCTTTATGTTAGTTGTTGGTTCTGGAATTTGCCGGTTTCTCGGACTTTGATTTGTGGATTGCTTTTTTGACAGTTTCATCAATGTTCGGTATTTTGTTCTTACCTTCATTCTTCACTGCTTCAGTCTTTGCTATGTCGGCAACTTTCTGGGACACAGTTGTTACTGGAGCAGTAAAGGTAAATGGCTTATCTTTAGATTCCCTTAAAGATTGTGATTCTGTAGTACCAAAAACACTAGGTTTTAAGGTGAAAGAAGATGCTGGTGTTTCTTTGGCAGCTTGCCCTGTTACTGTTGTAGAAACTCCATGAAAGCTAAACACAGGTTTGCCTGTCTGTTCTAATGTAAAACTACCAACTAGAGTAGAATTTCTTGTATCAGTTTTGTCATCTGGTTTCTGTTCTGCTGCATCTTTCTCTGATGGTAAAGACTGCCCAAATTTAAACCCGCCACTAAGTGGAGGTTTGTTTGTATCTGATTCTACTGGTGCTTTATTTACCGTTGATGTTTGACCTCCAAACTTTGAATCCAGTTCCTGAAGCAGTGCTATTTGGTTCAGCTGTTTTTGGTTTGGCTTTGTCTGTAAATGTTGTCTGCCCAAACTTAAAGTTTCCCGCTGCTGGTGTCGTCCCAGTTTAAAACCAGATCCAACTGGTTTTTGATCTGATAAAGAACTTGCAAGCTTCAACCCACCTTTAAACAAATAGTTAGTCTTATATAATATATAATTATAAAATATTTGTCAATGATTTTACAAATATTGTTGATTCAAAGTATTGCTAGTTGAAAATCAATGAAATTTAAATATACTTTAGAAATCCCTTTCCAAATTCAATTATGGATATGATATATCAAATCATTCTTACTCTAACATTAAATATTGATTTTATATATGACTTCTTTACATTTCAATATAACCAAAACAAAGTAAAATGGTGAGTATAATAAACATTTTTTTTACCAGAAAGAGAGATATTTTTAGAAGCCCTACAGGCCTAACAAGTGGTGCAAGTTTCATAGGATCCTATCACAAGGTGTGCAACCACGCTTCTAAGCCCATAAGCTCCTGCCTACATTGGTACTAATGCGAAAGCAAAAGAACCGTACCACATATCTGACGCTCTACAGGACTACCACACGTTGCAAGTCCCACAAGGTTTTAACATATGGTGCAGATCCCACAGGATTCTACATGGTGCAGGTCCCAAACACCCTTATCAAAGGTTGCAAGTACAAACGACCCTACCACATGGTGCAGGTCTCACAGGATGCTACCACATGTACCACGCAAGACAGGATCCTGCGACATGGTGCAAGTCCAGCAGGATGCTACCACATGGTGCAGGTCACACAGGATCCTACCACATGGTCCAGGTAAAACAGGATCCTGCCACATGGTAAACGTCCCACAGGATCCTACCAAATGCCCCAGGTCAAACAGAATCCTGCCACATGGTGCAACAACAACATAATTTTACAACATGGTCCAGGTCAAACAGGATCCTGCCACAGGATGTATCCTCCACATAATCCTACCACATATTGCAAGCCAGAGGAACAAAACAACTGAAGTGGGTGACACAGGATTCTAACTCGTGGTCAAATCCCACAGGATCCCACCGTAAGGAGCAGGTCTCACAGAATTCTTCCACATTTCGCAGTTCAAGCAGGATCCTGCCACATGGTATAAGTTATATTTTTACCATGTAAACAAGTTTTAGTACATTGCAAATCATCATATCATTGATGTAAACATTCTGTGCAAAAAAGTGCTACCTACAATTTAGCAGCTAAATTTTAAATATTCATAAAAGATTGTAAAGGATATTGACCTTTGTTGGCTTAAGAAGTACGATTCACAAATTTTTATTTTGAATTTATCTTCTTAATAATTAGGGCCACACAGAATTAATTTCTTGTTCTTCGGACTTTAACTTTGAAAATAAGGAGCAAGCGAGCAAAATTTTTATTATTATTATTTTTTTAAATTCTGATTTTATGGAGCGAATGATTTTTTTAAGGCAATCGACATGTTTTTAATTTTTCAAAAAGATTTTTTCAGGTTTTCATGGTTAAACAGATGCGAGCGAGCGATTGTTTTTTAATTTTGAAGAAAATAACTGAAATTAAAAAAATGTATTTGATATTAAACAAGTGCTTGTTCTCAGTGTTTTATGACTTAACCAATTGATTAACAAATTATATGGCAGAAAAGAATTGTCTTGAATTGTTTTTTTCTCTTCTGAAAAGATGCTGCCTTGGCTTTCTATCAATAGGTACAGACGGACCAACAAACAGCCCATAACACTATTCAGTTATTTGTATCCACTTCTGCAAGTATATTCTCAAAAAGTCTTAAATTTACACTTACGTGTACAGGTCTCCATATCTTTTTGCAAGGCATAATTTCAAGATTGATTAAAAAGAAATAATAAAAGACTACCTGTCTTTATTAACAATGACAAACAGTAAAAATAACACATATAAAAAACAATAACAATTGTAGATATTTATAAAAAAAATACGGAGAAAAATTATTTTACAGTATTTTAATGTTATTATGTACAGCATTTGAATAGAAGGTAAGGTCAGTAAAATAATGTTGCCAAGAATAATAATGACACAAACTTTCATTCCTTTTGTTGAATTACAAAATATTCAAATATAAATTAAGAATTCAGTTGCCCATAAAATACTTCATTGATGTACAAAATGAAAAGAATGATGTTTTTTTCAGTAATAAAAATGTTAAATGAATCTTGGTATAATGAAGCTGCCCAGATTGATTTTTAATGATATGACATGGTACTGCAAAATGAAGACTCCCTGTCTTTATCAACTGCAAAAAGACACTGATTTAATGTAAATATCTTATAATAAACATACGCACATATAAAGTATTTTACCTTCTAAGTTCTGAATGAATCTCCAGCTGTCGGAGCACTTGGATAATATTCGTAATTTTTTTTAAAGGCAACTTCCGGTTCTGGACGCGGGCGGGTTTCCGGTTAATGCGGGCGGAAGAATTTTTTTTTCTGAAATAATTTTACGTGCGGGCGGTCCGACGAACAAGTAATTAATTCGGCGTGGCCTAAGTTCAATAATTATTAGATTATCTTTAGAGGGAGCAGAGTTTTAGGTGAAATAACATTTAATATATAAGTATTATAAGATTATGATATATTAAAAACTGTACTAAAATCTTGACAATAAATACTATACCTGCTTCTGTTGAGGTTCCAGATGGCAGTGTAGTAGTAGGAATCACCAGATTTGTTGTTTTTGCTGGTGTAATGGGTTTTGTTGTAGTTGATAAAGTTGAGGATTTTGTTGCCGTTGACAACGTTGTCGTGGATTTTGTTGTCGTTGACAATGGTGTTGTGGATGTTGTTGTCGTTGGCAACGGTGTTGTGGATTTTGTTGTCATTGTTAACAATGTTGCAGTTGTTGGTGGCAATCCTGTGAAAATATAAAATAACATAGAACAACATATAACATCATTAAATTAAATAACATGGCAGGTGCCACACATGGATCAGGAACTGCTTACCCTTTCTTTCAGTTCATCCTACCTACACATGCCAGATTTTATGGACTGTTCATACTAAACCTATGAAAAATCAAGAGATCTGTTTTCTGGGGCAAATTAGCTTACTAATCAATATGTTTCACCTATTTTGTCTCGATAACAGTTTTACATACTATAAGAACCATATAAAAAATTTGAAACAGACCAAAATTATCTTAATAAGTGATAGTTAATACTGTAAGGTAAAAAAATGGTGTTTGACATTTACACTCACCTTTTCTTTGATTAGCATAACTTTTAAAAGGTTTCAAGGAAGCATATGTTAAATTTGATTTAGTTTATTTTGCAATAAAGTTTCCATAGATAGCCCTTGTTATATTTGATGCAGATCGGTATTAAAATAAGTTAAAACTGCAAGAAATTTTAAGCCTTCACCAGAAATTTCTCTTTCAGATGTTTTATGTGACTTTGCAGGGTCAGTATTTTATGCCCTCATATTTGTCCTTTCCGTTATTCTTTTCTTTTTGTTAATTTCCGGGCAAGTCTGTCATTAATGGATTAAGTGAATTGTGTGGGCATTGTTTAGTAATATCATGGTTATATATGTATGAAGAGGCCCTTTTGTAAAAGGGTGAACGCACATAGTAGAAATTTAACGAATACAATTAACTTTTGTGATTTCGTTATTTTATATTGTCTCAAAAATACTAAAATTTCAAATCTTTCAGAAAGGTAAAACCATGTTAAAATATCCCAATTTTTTTGGATTTTGAGATATTGAGACATAATTGCGGTACTGCTTAACTTTATTTATTAATTATTTACGTAATCCAAAGTTTATTGGCATTGGAATTAAAAGCTGACATGTGTTATACTGAAAAGGTGTTACTTATTACAAAAGAAGTAGTTACATGTACGCTATGTTTTTCATATTACCAACATGCAGATATATCCTCCTCTGTATTTACAAGCAAGAAAGGTTAATTGTTAACATCAATAAGTTATATTGTATGTAAAGGATCATGCATTGTTTTTTAAAAAACAATATAGACTCTTTTTGAAAAAAAAGTGTGTTCCTTAAAAGGACCGTTTTATGTGGCATGTCTTACTACTAAAGAACTAGTAAAGCCTGCAGTGTCTATTGATTTTTTTTTTGCCATTGGGGAATGACAGTTGGACCATCTCCCTTCAGCTCTGAGGGTGCTTGAGGAAGATGAACCTTTGGTCAGAGTGTACTTTATGATCTCTACATCCTGCATAGACAGCATCTTAAATGTAGTCCGATGGTATACATTTTGACTATCTTCCAAGTCGCCATGGCTGTTAAGCAATAATGAACAGCGTGACGTAAAATATACAACGCGTGATATGGGACCATGTTTCAGACCTGGTGTGCACGATCATAAATATTTTAATAATTGTTATGCGAATTTTAAAGTAAAGATCTATAATTCAGACAGTCCACGAAAATATGAAAGGAATATTGTGAACTTATCAAATGTAATCTTTAAGCTAGGCTGCGTAATGATTCTTTGTCGCTGTTGAAGTAAAGTAGGGTAGTGTGACTGTCCTCATCTGGTAATGACACTTACTATCTAGGTCACTTAATCCCGACTTTATCATGACGAAAGATTTCTGAACCTTTGGGTAGTAGACAAACCTTTTGTTTTAGACACTCTTAAGGACGTTCAAGACTATCTCGTAGATTTATAACATAATATGGATTGCGGTCATGGGGTTTTGTAGAAAGCTCGGTGTACCCTGCTTGCAATACATGATGACCGGGTTATAATTGAATTTAACCCCAAACTCTTTGGGCGGACGGTTCCGGTAGTTGTACGGCTTTAAAGTCAGTACATCGTATGTCGTTTTAGTAAGGCTTGGATACTTTATAGGATTGGACAAATCTATATTTGAACCTTGTCAAATGTTAAGGTTTCTCGGTATGTTAATCGATAAAATAAGACAGAAACGATAACAGTCTTTCGCTTTACATAGAGATAGCATATTGGCTCGACACCTTTTCTCGTTGAAAACACCGCAGACATTATCAGGAAAATGTATACTTTTTACGCTAGAAGTCGCCGGAGAGGTTAATCTAGCTATCGAGAAGACCACTAAAAACAGTATGCCTATAGTTGTTGAGGGGCGTTTAAAAGGAGAAATTTGTCACTGGGCCTTGTTAGACAAATGGGAAGGATTTGCCACGTGGAAATTGTCGAAGGTAAAAGATAAGCAAGTTCCAGATGATTTCTTTGATCCTCAGGATAATAGGTCTAAGTCACACATAATCCTACATAGTGCGGGTATCACAGGATACTACCACATGGTTCAAGTCCCACAGAATCCTACGACATGGTGCAGGTCCCACATGATACTACCACATGTCCCAGGTCAAACAGGATCATGCCAAATGGTAAAAGTTTCAATGGATCCTACCAAATGTCACAGGTCAAAGAGTATCCTGCCAAATGGTACAACTACCACATAATTTTACAACATGTGCCAGGTTAAGCAGGCTCATGCCGCAGGGTGCACATTCCACATAATTCAACCACATGTTGCAAGCCAGAGGAACAAAGCAACTTGAGTGGGGGTCACAGAATCCTACAACATGTCGCATTTCAAGAATGATCCTGCCACATGATACAAGTCATGCAGGATTCTGCCACATGGTGCGTCACACCGAATCTACCACATGTTGCAAACCCACAAGATTCTACCAGGGAAAGAACCCTAGACTTGATCCTAGAACATAGGATAATTTATTTTCATTGCCTGTATATAAATGACACAGTCAACTCAGTGATTTATACATTTTATTATACATGAAAAAACACTGAACAAAGAACATCTCTAAAGCCCACTGGATCATGCCACATGGTAGAAGTCCTACATTATCCAATCACAAGGTGCATGGCCAATAGGATCACACCACATTGTGCAAGTCTAGCAGCATACTACCCCATGCTGCAGATCATATCATTGAAAAATTGCGGTCGCATAAAATCCCATTCAAACAAAGTAACTATGAGCTGCATGACATACCCATTAGACAACAATTGTATAGGATTTCATGCAAGATGGAAATGGTTCAGTAAAAAGTAGTCGGTCCATATTTTAAAATGTTTTAATATAAATATAAACTTATTCAAGAAGTAAAGTAATATGTTTACCATGTAAACAATTTTAGTACATTGTAAATCACCATTTCATTGATGTAAACATTCTCTACAAAAAAGTGTTACCTAAAATTTAGCAGCTAAATTTTAAATATTTATAAAAGATTGTAAATGATTTTGAACTTTTTTGGCTTTTAGAAATACCATTTACAGATTTTTATTTTGAAGCTATCTTTTTAATAATTAAGTTCAATAATTATTAGATTATCTTTAGAGGGAGCAGAGTTTTAGGTAGAATAACATTTAATTGTGGTATAAGTATTATAAGATTATGATATATTAAAAACTGTACTAAAATTGTGACAATAAATACTACACCTGCTTCTGTTGAGGTTCCAGATGGCAGTGTAGTAGAAGGAATCATCAGATTTGTTGTTGTTGCTGATGTAATGGGTTTTGTTGGAGTTGATAAAGTTAAGGATTTTGTTGCGTTTAACAATGGTGTTGTGGATTTTGTTGTCGTTGACAATGGTGTTGTGGATTTTGTTGTCGCTGACAACGTTGTTGTGGATTGTGTTGTCGTTGTTGAAATTGTTGCAGTTGTTGGTGGCAATGCTGTAAAAATACAAAACAAGAGACTTTATTGGTGCAAGCACCAAATATTAGGGCCGTAAATAATCAAGTGTTTGCTGCATAAAAGCATCCCTTCCGTGGTGGAGGTAACAAACAGGTATACAAACTATCATATCCGAATTTTATTAATTCAATGCATGAGGCATGAAATGTAAAAGAAGGTTATTTCATTGTGAAATAGAGAAAGAATTTCAAGAAACATCCATACAAACAAACTGCATAATGGTACGTAGCATCTTACCCTACACCAAAGTACTTGCATTTTAGAAAATCAACTTAAACTTTAGTTAGTATTACAGATGAGTAGAAAATTATGTATTGTGCCAGATGGGTGTAGTTTTTAACAAAGTTGAAAGTTAAGTTTAACTTAAAGTTTAATGTAAAGTAGTTTTTTTAATGACCTAGAACCATAAATAAATAAAAACCATAAATAACACAAAACTTGAAAAAAACATAAAAGTTTTAGAGCTTTAAAATAAACAATAAATTTATATAGTTACATTTCACATACTTTGTGATATTTTACAACATTCACACTAATCATAAAAATAGCACTGATAGAAGAAAAATAAAACTGATTTTTATGTTGGTTTCAATTGATGTGCAGTTACAGAAATAGTGAAAAAAGAAATATGTGTGTGTGTTTTTTATAAAAATATGCATCCTTGAAAATAAGTATGGCACCGTGGGAAATGGATTTCTCTTATTTTCAATTAATTTAACATTTATACCGTTACTTTATTATCTACAAACATTAAACAATTTTAAGAATCATATTAAAACGCGTCCAGTGACTAAATTTAATCTACGAAATACAAAGTGTAGGTCAGTGTGCAATACAAAAACACATTGTTACATTGAATGCTTGAAGCGAGAATATTTAAACAGACTGTGTGATTTTATTGAGATTATTTTTGTATCCACTTTATTAGAAATAGAATATGCTATTTTGGAATAAAAATAATAAATGTAATATTTCATGTTAACCGTATCGTTGTCATGGTTGTACGAACATGGTACATTGTTCCCAGTCTAATCTAAAAATAGCATTACAATGTGACCGACTTTAACGTCTAAAAGACACAATCATATGGAGTGTTTTTCTGCTTGCATTTTTTTTAAATTATTTTTTTTTTAATTTTAATTATATTATTGAGTTGGTTAGCAATTCAAACTGTAACCAATTAACTATTCTTAAACAATTGTAATTAACATTTATATGTATAACTTACTATTTATATATGTTCAAATATTCAAAATATAGGTTAAATTTTTTTTTCCGCAGTACGATAGTAATTTTTTTTATTAACATATTTAATTATTTCCTCTTGTCTTATTGCGGTCCGATTTGTCCTATAAACCAGGCCGACGTGTCTCGAATATTGGGCCGAGTTGTCTGGCATTCTTTCGACTCGTGTAACGAGAAAAATTAATGGTCCAGCATGAATTACCAATTATAAAATAAATCAAAAGTACAGGAAACAAATTGTGTCAGCTTTTACTATGGAATAATATAGCGACATGGTGAGTGCAATGTTTACATAGATAACAATATCATTTTTGATCACCGATGTCGAATAATCCATTTACTATTCTTGTGTCACAAACACCAAAATATCTTTTTCAATACATTTTTATTAGTTAGAAATTGTTATATTTAATTAACGACTTGTATTTTATTTACGAAACTTCTACATGCGATTCTCCCAACTTAAACAATTTTTATAGTTGGCGCCGCTGTGCAAATCTGTACATCGACAAAGCACCCACTTTTGCGTTGATTTTCATTTAATTAAACACGTAAATAATTAGAATGCAAAACCGTCTGAAACGACGACCAGACGATCGCACAAAATAATCATTAAATCACTTCATAATAACGCCGTCAAATAATATACACTGGTGTAATGTCAGTACTACATTTGTCGTTTCAGTGAACAGCTATCGCGAGAATTGCCAAATATCGCGTTGATTTCCAAAACCAAAAAAGTGTAACGAGTCTGTCTCTAGCGGATGAACATGGAGTATTAGTTTAAATCGTAATATTAGTTATCAGTTATACAGTAAATGAGACATCATACGAAAGGACATGTATAGTAAAGTTGTTAAAGATCAATGCGGTGCACCGATTCATAAAATTGATCGATTCCTCCAGTGTTTCCTATATGTTACGAGCGTAAGGTTTTATTGCACGCCGGTCGCAGTAGTTTCTATGTATTTTAGCAACTGAAAGTTTACTACGCAACATTCCCAAAAACCATGGGTGCACTCGGGTGCAGATTTTTAGGTAGAATAACATTTAATTGTGGTATAAGTATTATAAGATTATGATATATTAAAAACTGTACAAAAATCTTGACAATAAATACTACACCTGCTTCTGTTGAGGTTCCAGATGGCAGTGTAGTAGTAGGAATCATCAGATTTGTTGTTGTTGCTGATGTAATGGGTTTTGTTGTAGTTGATAAAGTTAAGGACTTTGTTGCCTTTAACAATGGTGTTGTGGATTTTGTTGTCGTTGACAATGGTGTTGTTGATTTTGTTGTCGCTGACAAAGTTGTTGTGGATTGTGTTGTCGTTGTTGAAATTGTTGCTGTTGTTGGTGGCAATGCTGTACAAATACACAATAACATAGAACATAGCAAAGAAAACTGACCGAACAACAAGGGCCAAAAGCCAAGGGACAGTTACAAATCCGGATATAGACAAACACAACACAAATACCAAAAACATTACAGAAAGAGAATAACCAGAACCCAATAACAACCATGGGTGCACTCAGGTGCTCCGGATGAGTAAGCAGTGCCTGCCTCTCCTTAGACACCCGTCGAGTAACTCATTGTCATGTCTAGGGAAAAGTCAAATCCAGGAATAGGAAACACTACCTATGACTCAGCGAAAATGTCAGACCGTATTTGAAACACATATTTCCTATAACGATCAATTAGGACATGGTGACGACCATAGAACTTCTGGAGAGATAACATCAACATAGGTACAACAAACCCTTGTTTGAGTAGTTTAGCAGTCAACAACAGTGATCGGTCTAGAAAATCGGAATACCGATCGCAGGATCTAGAATAACGTATAAGTTGTGAAATATACACATACGCTGGAGCTGCTGGAATGTTGCTGTCGATGAACGGAAAGTTGACAATTGGAAAGTTGAAGTCATCACGTTTGTCGTAGTTTGTAGTTTTCCTGAGTCTATTTCTTGAAGTAGGTCTTAGTAAGAGGCTGACCTTAGTGTATTGGTGGTGTCTTCAATTTCAAGCTCGCTAGGGTAAATTGAATGTAAATAGTCACCAAATTTAGCATTGTTGAGGGACAAAACATCGTCATTATAGCGGAATGTTAAATTAAGGTCTGGGCCAGTGTCTTTTCTTTCTTTTTCAGTAGTCCTTCTAGGAACTCTGCCTCATAAGAGTACAAAAACAAGTCGGCAAGGAGAGGAGCACAATTATTACCATATAACATCATGAAAATGAATAACATGGCAGACTCCACAAATGGAGCAGGAACTGCTTACCCTTACTATGAGTTCATCCTACTTCTTCCCAAGAAGTAAAATATTCGGATCATCGCGCAGGACTGCCAGTCTTCTTCACAGAAGGAAATATGTTTTGATTATTATGTACTACCGCCAGGCTTCTTTACAACTATTAAAATAATCGTGTATTAACAACGGACGTCTTTACAAAAGGAAATATATCCAGATTATCAGTTATTACCACAGACTTTTTCATAAAGGAAGTGTATTAAGAGAATCGTGTATTACTTTGGACTTCTTCACAAAAGAAAATATAATCAGATTGTCATGTGTTTCAAAAGACTTCTTCAGAAAACAAGATATTCAGAATATCATGTATTAACCACCAAGAAATATACCAGGATAATCGTGAATTAACACCAGACCTCATCCCCCATTGAAACATAATAGTATATTACCACCAGACTCCTTTACAAAAGGACACATCTACAGATAATCGTATATTACCCCAAGACTTCTTATAGGAATATATTAATATAATAATGCATTTCCACTAGACTTCGCCATAAAAGAATAAAACATTGAAATAGTGGTATATTACGACCAGACTAGCAATAATAATGTAGCTCCCTTTTTGTGAGCGGAGCTACAAAGAGGTCCCATTACTCGTAATGGAGCAGCCGGTAATGATACGAGGTAGGGGGCCTCAAAACGAGTGCTTTTTTACACATTTGTGATAAAGGTTGACAATTATGGACGACCCCCTAATCGATTTGGTAATAAAAAGTTCATTCTGGATCATTTTTCCGGATCCATTGCATTAGCTGGGATGAAAGTTTTACCGATACGATTCTACAATTCTGCACTCCACAATTTCAATTGTGTCAACAATACCATGAATTCGGAAAAATGTTGAAATGATTTAATTAGACATTATAGAAATGTCAGCTGAACGGCGGAGAAAGGAAAAGGTATTTATTAAACAAACACAGCAGTTTAAAAGAGGAAAATATGTATAAATACTAAGAAAGTTTTCTCCAATACGAGTAATGGGACCTCTTTGTAGTTCCGTCCATTATTGTATCTACGATTAGACGCCTTTACAAGAAACTATATCCAGATTGTCGTGCAATTCCACATATTTCATCCCAAGAGGAAATATTTATCAAGATAATCGTGTACTACCACCAAGGAAAAATATTGAGTTATTCGTGTATTACCAAAAGATTTCTTCTCAAAAGAAAATAATATTAATATGGGCGCAGCCTAAATGCGAGCATCGCATATTTTATGGTTAATGACGTTAACGCAGAGTCCCTTAACAGTGCCTCTGCATTCCATTGGTGACGTGGCGCTTTTAATGTAATGTGTTGGAGACATCACAAAAAATGTAAAAAGAATACAGCGTTTTTGAGATTGAAAAAAAAATGTCTGACATTTTTGTTGTGTATTTAACAATTAAACACTTCAATTTTATCGAAGTTAAACACTTCAATTTTATCGCAGTCAAAATTATTTGTGTCTACTTTAAAATTAATTTTAGTGCTCTCTACACTATTTTCTTCTGATCGCTTAGCTACCATCAGACCCCAGAGCCATAAAACCTTTTCAAGTAAAATGTTTTGCTTAGCAAGAGAATTTTCTCAATTACCAAGACAAGGAAAAAGGAAAGATTTGATTTGATGAAATTGGGATTAAAACAATTCTGAACAAAAAAAATGTTTAAGGCGCTGGGCCCTGAAATGGGTTTGTTCACATGAATCACGTCACGTTTTTTACACACATGCATGTAACCGTATAGCTCGCATCTGCGATGCTCTCTTTAATTTTTCATGGAGTCGGGGTTACTTATTGTAATTAAGGTCTTTCCCCCTTTCCAAGGGAAAGACCTTCTTGTATTTCTTATGATTATTATTAAGGTCTTTCCCCTTTTCCAAGGGAAAGACCTTCTTGCCTTTCTTATGATTATTATTATTATTATTTTTCTTCTTCCGCGGAGGTTTGCCAAAAAGTGTCTGGACGTATCATTCCGATACTTGGTAACATCAATCGGTCATATCCGGAGATGACATGGCTCATGCTTTTAGACCGATCTATTTTTAGTAACAGAGTTATCTGCCCCAACACGAAAACCCTTGTTAGCAGATAAACTCAGAAACCGTAACCGATTCTTAAAATCTGAAGTGTACAAAATGTCGCTGGTCCTATGGCGATGATTTGTCATGCAAATTTTTTTTTTCCAATCGACTTCCTGTTTACGCGTTTTTGACCTGAAAAATGTCGCAACGCGTCAAAATTTTTCTCTCAAAAACCGTAAGTCCTAGAGACTTGGGACCACCACCATTGATCCTAAGTGACATATGTTACATTTAAAAATGTCAAGGTCAAAGGTCAAAAGTCAAGGTCAAAGGTCACCATAGGTCTTGTTAGCACTATATCTCGCAAACCATAAAAGATAGAAGCAGACAATAAATGGGAAAAATACTCCACTTATTGAGACTTTCATTTGGTACATTTGACCGAAAGCTGTGCGATGGACCATTTTTGAGTTACTGCCCTTGACGCGTTTCAGTTAATCGGTTTTTTGGTTAAAACTTGAAAACGGTTAGAGATAATATAGTAAACATATAGGTTAAACATGATCAGTAGGAAAAGAGCTTCAATTTGAGCCAAAGATCAAAGGTCATAGGTCAAGGTCATACCCTAGCAACAAGGTGACCGTTATAAAAAGTCCTTAGCAACTATATATTTTTAGAATCAGAATGATGTTCTTTACTGAAATATGTCATTTCATGACCGGAAGTGGCCTTTTGTCCCTAGCAACCGAATGAAAGTCCTTAACAACCCATATATTTTTTGGTTTGGGACCACTTTCTTTACTCAAATAACTAATTTTTATGACTGGAAGTGACATTTTGTGCTATAGCAAGACACAAAATCCCATAGCATCAACTAACTTTTCTT
Organism: Limnoperna fortunei; assembly: GCA_944474755.1. Taxonomy (NCBI): domain Eukaryota; kingdom Metazoa; phylum Mollusca; class Bivalvia; order Mytilida; family Modiolidae; genus Limnoperna; species Limnoperna fortunei. The sequence continues at coordinate 9,246,029 of OX104124.1, read as the reverse complement.
ACTTCAGAGGAACAGTGGGAAAGACCTTCTCATTTGTTCTCAGAACAAATGAACTTTTTAATTATTAAGGTCTTTCCCTTCCACAGAAGGAAAGACCTTACTGTATTTCGTCTGATTATTATTATTATTATTGTTCTTCTTTTCTGCCATCAATTGACGAAAAGTGTCGCGACATATCTTTTTGATACTTGGTACCATTATTTGGTCATACCGGTACTCGCCTTGGCCGACCCTGTGAAACCGATCTATTTTTAGTAACGGAGTTATCTGCCCCAGACCGGAAAACCTTGTGCACAGATCTCCTCCTAAACCATAACCGGTATCAAAAATCTGAAGTGTGGAAAATGTCGCTGGAATCCTGGCGACATGTCATCACGCAAAATTTTTTTTTTCGATACACTTCCTGTTTACGCGATTTTGACGCGAAATTTGTCGAAAACGTGAAAGTTGTCAGATTTACACAAAACTTGGTTTCCAAGTAGATATGAGGGTCCTAATTACATATATCGGATCAAAATTTTTTTTCGGTCCACCATTTCCAAAATGGCCGCCATTGAAATTTGTGTTTTCGCTATAACTCGAAAACCATAAAAAATTGAAGCAGACAATATATCAGAAAAATGTTCCTCTCATTGAAATCTACATTTGATATATAATGTCGAAAACTGTGCGACAAACCGTTTTCGAGGTTATGGCCCTTGACAACTTTCGGCTAAATTTTGTTTTAAATATAACTCAAAAACCATAAAAAAATTGAAGCAGACAATATATCAGAAAAATGTTCCTCTCATTGAGATCTACATTTGATATATAGTATCGAAAACTGTGCGACAAACTGTTTTCGAGGTTATGGCCCTTGACACGTATCGGCTAAATTTTGTTTTCAATATATCTCAAAAACCATAAAAAATTGAAGCAGACAATATATCAGAAAAATGTTCCTCTCATTGAGTTCTACATTTGATATATAGTGTCGAAAACTGGAACAAACCGTTTTCGAGGTTATGGCCCTTGACACGTTTCTGCTAATCAGTTTATGGCTTATAACTTTTAAATCGTCAGAGATAATATAGTAAACATATGGTTTAAATGTGACCGTCATAATAAGCCCTTCGATTTAAGACCAAAGTCGAATGGTTACGGGCAGCCATTTTCAAAATGGCCGACACCGTAAACAGTTTTTATGAAATAACACTGAAACGTACAAAATTGAAGCGGACAATACATGGGACACTGAATCGGGATCACTAACTAAATTTAAATATCATATTGTATGACCGAAAGTTACATTTTGTCCATAGCAACCAACTAAATGTCCTTAGCAACCATACATTTTCTGACTTAGGACCACTTGCTTTGTACACTCAAACCATGGTAACTGACCGTAAAGTCATAAGCAACTATATACCTAGACATAACACTAACAAAATGCAGGGAAAGACCTCACATTTGTTCTCTGAACAAATGACTTTTAATTATTATTTTTCTTTTTCTCCCCATTTTTCCAAATGGGTTTGCCAGAAGGGGTTTCAACATATCATTATGATACTTGGTATGTTTAATCGTTCATACCAGGAGATGACCTGGCTCACCCTGTGAGACTGTTCTATTTTTAGTAACAGAGTTATCTGCCCTAACACCGAAAACCTTGTTAGCAGATAAACTAAAAAACCGTAACCGATTCTTAAAATCTGAAGTGTACAAAATGTCGCTGGTTCTATGGCGATGATTTGTCATGCAAAAAAACATTCTTCGATCAACTTCCTGTTTACGCGATTTTGACGCGAAGTTTGTCGAAAATGTCAAAGTTGTTCGATTTCCACAAAAATTGGTTTCCAAGTAGATATGAGGGTCCTAATTACACCTATCGGATCCAAATTTTTTTTTCGGTCCACCATTTTCAAAATGGCCGCCATTGAAATTTTGTTTTCAATATAACTCAAAAACCATACAAAATTGAAGCAGACAATATATGAGGAAAATGTTCCTCTCGTTGAGATCTACATTTGATATAACAGGGTCGAAAACTGTGCGACAAACCGTTTTCGAGGTTATGGCCCTTGACAGGTTTCGGCTAAATTTTGTTTTCAATATGACTCAAAAACCATACAAAATTGAAGCAGACAATATATCAGAAAAATGTTCCTCTCATTGAGATCTACATCTGATATAAGGTTCGAAAACTGTGCGACAAACCGTTTTCGATGTTATGGCCCTTGACACATTTCAGCTAAATTTTGTTTTCAATAAAGCTCAAAAACCATAAAAATTTTAAGCAGACAATATATTAGAAAAAAGTTCCTCTCATTGAGATCTACATTTGATATACAGGTTCGAAACTGTGCGACAAACCGTTTTAGAGGTTATGGCCCTTGACAGGTTTCGGCTAAATTTTGTTTTCGAAATAACTCAAAAACCATAAAAAATTGAAGCAGAGAATATATCAGAAAAATGTTCCTCTCATTGAGATCTACATCTGATATAAGGTTCGAAAACTGTGCGACAAACCGTTTTCGAGGTTATGGCCCTTGACACATTTCAGCTTAATTTTGTTTTCAATAAAGCTCAAAAACCATAAAAATTTTAAGCAGACAATATATCAGAAAAATGTTCCTCTCGTTGAGATCTACATTTGATATAATTGATGAAAACTGTGCGACAAACCATTTTCGAGGTTACGGCCCTTGACAGGTTTCGGCTAAATTTTGTTTTCAATATAACTTAAAAAAACATAAAAAATTGAAGCAGACAATATATCAGAAAAATGTTCCTCTCATTGAGATCTACATTTGATATACAGTGTCGAAAACTGTGCGACAACCCGTTTTCGGGGTTATGGCCCTTGACACGTTTCGGCTAAATTTTGTTTTCAATATAACTCAAAAACCATAAAAAATTGAAGCAGACAATAAAAGGGAAAAATACTCCTCTTATCGAGACGTCCATTTGGTACATTCGGCCCGAAGCTGTGCGATGAACCGTTTTCGAGTTACAGCCCTTGTTGCGTTTCGGTTAATTGGTTTTTTGGTTAAAACTTGAAAACGGTTAGAGATAATATAGTAAACATATAGGTTTAACATGATCTGTAGGAAAAGAGCTTCAATTTGAGCCAAAGGTCATAGGTCATAGGTCAAGGTCATACCATAGCAACAAGGTAACTGTTATAAAAAAATCTTTAGCAACCATATATTTTTAGAATCAGAATGATGTACTTTACTGAAATATGTCATTTCATGACCGGAAGTGGCTTTTTGTCCCTAGCAACGAATTGAAAGTCCTTAACAACCATATATGTTTTGGTTCGGGACCACTTTCTTTACTCAAATAACTCATTTTTTATGACTGGAAGCGATATTTTGTGCTATAGCAAAACACAAAATACCATAGCATCATCTAAATTTTCTGACTGCAGAGGAACAGTGGGAAAGACCTTCTCATTTGTTCTCAGAACAAATGACGGTTTAATTTTTTCCTGCTTTTCTTGTTCTGTATTTGGTTTCATTTTGTTTGTTTAGTTTAGTTTAGTTTTGTTTTGTTTTGTGTGTATGTGTATGCGTTTTGTTTGTTTTTATTTGTTTTGTTTGTTTTTATTTCCATGCCATATTTGCTGACAAACGGGCAAGGACAATGGAGTATACCACTATTAATCGACCGGGGATAAAATAAAAAAAATCTTCCAATTTCGAGTGATGGCATGTTATGTTTCATTATACTTATTGTGACTGTATGACAAGTAAGTTTGTTATCCTATATAATGTATAAATTTTGATGAGTTAAATTACTGTCAGATTAATGTTAGTAACGAAAATCCCATCGTCACACGCAAGTACACATGTACTATGTCTATATTCTCTACGATTCACATCCGATCTAAAGTGATTGTATACTTATTTTTTCAATGTCCTTCTAGTCGCCTCTGATAGAATTAACCAATTACAAATGACTTTCAACGGCGCTTAAACTCGACATAGATTAAAATTTGATTGTGTATTTTTAGCGTCTACGCGTTGCAACGTTGAGTGTGTGTACGTCATGTAATGGTTAATTGAAAGAACATTTGCAGTCTATGTTGACGTCTTTGGAAGGACAGAAAAATTATATAGGCACTGAATCACAAAGTGTCAGATTTTCAACTTTTTTATGCCGTAGTTGTGTGATAACGTCTCTCCAGTCTTCACTTTAAAAAACGTGTGTATTTAGTGTGACACAAATGTGGGAGATCGGGTGTTTGAGTTGGGAAATCAAGCCTGAGTGTAAGTCTAAGTGATATTTAAAAATTGGTATAACACGTTTAATCCCCATGGACTAGGAGTAGTATAATTGAGTTATAGGTTCCTGCCATGGATTAGTACAAACCGAAAGGATTTCGACATAAGCTGTACAAGGCGACCTTTTCACGCAACATAAATGTTTTTGAAGATGAAAACAATATCATAATTGGTTTAATGGCTACAAGTAATGACAGATGTATTAAATGGACAGTTTGTTTGGGTTCGAGCGCCACTGATGAGTCTTGAATAGACGAAACGCGCGTCTGGCGTAGTAAATTTTATTAACCTTGGTATCATTGATGACATTTTATTTGTAAGATTAGAAAACTGTCAAAAAATATTCTCAGCTAGGTTAAAAGTAGATTTTCCTATAACTCCATGTCCGTTTCATTGCGAGTAAATAGAATTGGTGTATTAGTCTATTTATGTATAGTATATAGTCCATAACCAGTTGTAGGCAGCAGGTGGGACAACAGCAATGTTGCATTCAGGGGTCTGCGATATGGGTAAACACACAGAAAATGTTTCATAAATGAAGCAATTTCAATTACCATCAAATTAATTTCTCATATTTTTTAAGTATTTGTTTTTTTCTTCAGCACACAGATATCCTCCTGTCTTCTTAAAGAAAAAAAAAAGACGATTATTGTTTTCATGCCAGCGCATTGACGCCAGAGAGAATGTGTGCCTTTTATTTTCGGGGGAAGAACATTTTATAAATAAAGAAAGTTGCATCAATATAGTTGTAAAATTTTTCTGCATACTTATTTCTATTAAAGGACATTGTTATCCTACGTTAAACCAAACAGAAACGGGGGGGGGGGGTGGTAGGGACGAAACAGAAATGTATACCGATGTATTGGTTCCTTACTATAATAAAATAATAAAAATAGTCTACAAAAAATAGCAAAAAAATCTTGTAATGTTATTTGTGCAATCACTTTAAAGTATTCAATAAAAAACTCCGGTCTTCTTGTTAATCGGGTCGAGTCTGCATCTACCATGACGCCAGTTTATATGAGATACCATCCGAATTGTAGGTGTTCATATGGATCATGTAATCAGTTTACATGCATGTTACAGTAAAGCTGGCATATGCGATGCTCGCTACACGAGCATCACATATTTTAGGATTCATGACATTAATTTTCGAGCACTCTAGCAGTGCCTCTCCATTCCAGTGGTCACATGACGCCTTTCTCTGACGTGTTGGTGACGTCACATCAATCGATTGTCGATTTGTAAAGTGTTTCATAGATTTTTGGATCCCCGTAATCAGTTTACATGCCTGTAACCGTAAAGCTGGCATAACATCAGTGTTATGCTTCACGAGGTTACTTGCACCCAACAGTGCCTCTGCATTCCTGTGGTCACATGATGTCTGTTCTGATGCGTAGGTGACGTCACATCAATAGATTTGAAAAAAAATTTTCATAGGTTGCAACAAATTGTCGGAAATCTTTGTTGTTATTTCAAAAATTAACACTTTAATTTTATCGTGGTAAAATTTATTTCTGTCTACTTTTAAATTATTTTTTTTTGTGTGCTCGTCCACAATATTTTCTTCTGACAGCTCTGATACCATCCATAATGGGTTTGTTCATTTGAATCACGTGACCTTATTTACACCCACACACACATGTAACAATAGCTTGCATCTGCGAAGCTAGCTTTTAAGATAATTTTGTATTACTGCCAGACCTGTTCACAACCGGAAAGATATTAAGGAAATTCATGCATTACCATCAGACTTCTTCACCAAGGAAAAATATTAAAATAGCAGTGAAATATATAATTACCAGCAACGTTTTTCTTCCATTGGAGTTGGTTTATGCTTTGTAGCAAGAATTCCTTATCTAATTCCCAAACTGGTATTTCTACAATTGGCATGTCTTTAGAACTAATCATCGGCATATCAAAACACAGCAGACTGTTCAACTGCGACCCGGACTCTTTCATAAGCTTGAAAACAAATAACATAACCAACAGCCATCATTTGACATGATTTTCTAGCATGTGTTTAAAATAAATAATGGTTATTTCCAAATGTAGTAAACAAAATCCGAGCAGGCACTCAACGTTGAAAACATGTTGAAATTTGGTCGCAACGTTGAAGACCTTAAATTCAACGTTGAAGGTTGAAGGTTTCAACGTTGAATTGCAACGTAGAACCAACGTTGAATTCAGATCGTCGAGTTCATCGTTGTATGTCGGAATAAAAAAAAGAAACAATATAGTCAATCCCGCCGAATAAATAAATAAATTAATTACTTAATTAATTAATGCTTACCTTTGATATCGCAAAAGAGGCCAAAGAACCCCTACCGTAAGGACCTAACATCTGACCCACAAAAGATCGGCAAAATATGGGTAGAGGCAAAAACAACAGCCAAAGACAGAAAGAAATGGAGAGCAGTTGTGGTTGCCCTATGTCCCGCACGAGGCGATGTGGATTAACCATTACTTTAATAGAGTTTATTATAAGATAAAAACGAAACAAATAAATCAAAGGAAGTGAGATCCTTCATCTCGTGTACGAGACTGTTTTTATTTTGCTTTTTACATTTTTTATTACATATAATGTTTAACGATTGTGTGGTTTTTAAATTTTAAATTGTCGCAGCATTCCAACCGAAACACTCAGCCGCACATGCGTTCTTACATTTTTTGTTTGTTTTAAACTTGGCGGCCTTGATGTTCGATGCATCCTTGTCTGATTTACGACTGTTTTGTTCACTACTTATTCCAGCTGCAGAGTAAGTATAATGTTGAATTTTAACATGTGTATAATACACACTGACATATGCAAATAATCAATCTTTTGACAGAGATTGAATAAGCACTTCTGTACCGACCCGTCTAGTCCTCTGCCGTCCAACGCTTCTCTTATAATTTGATGGGAACTTGGGACGTCAGAGAGCTCTCCATAGATAAAACACCTGATATTGTGACACGGGTCTGAATCGGCACATTTCACAATCTACCGATGTTATAAACATGTTTGTGTGGTTCAACTATAACAAAATCGCTTCTCTAGATATGTTTCTTCATGAAAATAATCACCTTAACTCAGATCAAGAAAATTGTATCCGTTTCTAAACTCATTTTCATCACTACCCCTACAATCCGACATTTTGGTTTAATTTTTAACAGTTGAAAATTCTCGAGACTTTAAAAATACGCAAAGCAGTATGTGAGGTGATTAATAAAAAAGGAAATGTAAGTAACATGTCATCAAAGATACCAAGGTTAAAAGAATTTACTACGCCAGACGTTTAGTCTAATCAAGACTCATCAGTGGCGCTCAAACCCAAACAATATTTAAAATCCAAATGATTAAGAAGTTTCAATGCCTTTATCACCAAAATTCCAAAACGTTTACGAAATCCGGCTAAAGGCTATCCATACCTTGAAAAAGGAAAAACCTTAGAATTTTCGAAATTTCAGGGCAGTAAAAGAATCGTTTTAAGACTTTTCTCATTCATGTGTGACCGGCATCGATGTAGATCATTGTGTTTTATTTCTTATTCGTTGTGTTTATATATTTTGTCTTTTTTATATTTTTCATATTTATAGATTTATTGAAGGTTCTTTCGTGAGTATACAGTCTGTATAGTTACATAGGTGAGTCAGAGTTATCCCTCTTTGCTAATACAGGTTGATGCGTATTGCAGTGGATATACACATTATCTATTTATTTTATTTTTTCAGATTGATATTCTGATATTTATTATATTTATATTTCAGGATATATATGATTGTATTTGATGATATGATTGTTGATGTTTTATATTGACTTTCATGTTTGGAACTAATTATTATATTTTTCTTCATCAATGCTTTGTTGCAGTTGCGAGTAGATTTCCATGTGCCAATCCAGTGGTTTTGTGCATATCACCCCATGTACTTTATTTGGCCATTCTTTCTTTTTCATTTGCATATAATTTGATTTTTGTCTTACAACTTCATATATATTTGTTTCTTCTAGAACAGTCTTTTGATGTATTTTTGTCAAACTGGTTTTTACGTAATAGTATATAAGTATTTTTGAGTTTTATATCAGATACAAAGTTGATGTTCCACTGTTAACTTACTGGATTTACCATATATTTTTCCTATAATTGTCAGTAGTTGTTATGTTAGAAGTTTTTTAAAATCTTTCATTTTTCATGAGGGATAAAGGATACAGTTTCCTTTTTCATTTCATATTTCATAGTTCACTTTTTTATATTTTTGTAAGTTCAATTTTTGATAGTTTTATATTCATATTAAAGTTAATTTTGATAATTTGGTTCAGTGTGGTGTTTGATTATGGAAATCCAGTTTTGCAATTTGTAGATTCACCATCAGAGTCCGCACTGGGCTCCATTTTATATTTTCATGAAGAAGTCTTATCACACTGAAGGTATGGCTTATTTTGTTACAAATTTTTATCAAGTATTGAATGAGAGTTTTGAAACTTATTTTTATAGCAGTTTTTTTTAAAGTAATTGAACGCGTTTTTATATTTAATTAAGTACAAATTATTGTAATTTCATGGATAAATATATTGGAATCTTTATATTTAGTTTTTTTTCATGAATTAAATTCTCTTATCATTTTACTTAATTGTTGACTTTGTATTTTTTCAGAGATTTATAGTTCTACATATGATTCTTTGTATTTAATAAAGTTAAACCTTTGGAGTTTGTTTTCATTTCTTCGATGAACGAACCCGGTTACACATGCTTACCCATTCGTCCACACTGTTTTCGGTAGTAGGTCAATGAATAAATAAGCTACCAGGATTCAATGAGGCAGAAGAAAAATCGTGTATCATGTGATATTGGTTTAAAATGAAAGCAAAATGTCGGAAAGTAGGGTAGTGATGGAAATGAGCGATAAACGGATTAAAATTATCATGATTATAGTTAAGGTGATTATTTTCGTGAAGAAAAATAAATTTATAGAGAAGCGATTTGTTTATAGCTGAACCATACAAACATGTTTATGTATAACATCGAGAGATTGTGAAATGTGCCGACTCGGAACCGTGTCTTAAAATCCACCGTTTTGTTCGAGTTGTATTAGAGTAAAGGGGGTTATATTTTTTTCTGAAACAAGTGCCTGTGGTTTTGTCTATGGAGAGCTCTCTGATGTCCTACGCTCCCATCAAAGTCTTAAAAAAAGCGTTGGATGGCGAGGATTATCGGACTATGATCCGTGTTCGAAATGTATTGCAGTTCAACACTGAAGACAAATAGTTCACATCAGCATGTACAAATTTACATAATTCAATATTAAAATGGCATCATCTATGCATGTATATTACTAAATACAAAGGGGTACAAGTGGAAACTCCAAACTGGAAACAGGTGTTGACTCCCCACCTTTTTCGCCTTTTTCATTTTCAGTATATAAAAAATAGCATTTGCTCACTTTAACAATTAACTGACAAGATTTATAGATAAGGGGTTTCAAAGATGCACTGGCTTCCTCCTCAAAAAGCTGGACTGACAGGGCTTCATAGTTTGTCAGCATCCTACTTGTTCTTGGATCGGCTGACATTTATTTTAATACCTTATTGGCAAGATGGATTGTATTTTTGAAAGGCTTACTTTTTTGCAAACAAATTAACATGACTAATTAGCTCTACGTGTGTTAAGAGGTACTTCTTGCATAAAAAATTGCAAGATATCCATCCAGATAATATTTGTAAATATTTTGTGTGCAAATAATTGGCATAACATATTGTGTCTATGAACACCAGCCATGGAAATTCCTGGTTACTATGAAGCACATGAATTAGCCTTTCTTATTTTAAATATTTGTTATGCTACAATGATTTGATTTTAATGCAATAATTATGCATTTCAAGGTTACAAAATTAATAGAGAATACTTTTCTGACCTCGGTGTCTAAACAGAGAGAACAAGTGAGTAAGTCGAGTACAAACATTCTGTATGGTATCTAGATGTTTTGTCCATACTCCGTTTCGTCCATAGGTCAAATCGACAATATTTTTATTCCCCAAATCAGGAGCCCACAAGGAGCAAAAAGAGAATGAACATCAAGAAGAAAAGAAACTGATTGAAAGATATACAAATACAATAACATACTAATAGATACATGCATCACAAAACGTTTAAATGTTTAAGACAAGGAAAGATAATGAAGATATACAACAGGTGGTTTGTAGTAATTGAAAATCAACAAATAGATCCACGTCAAACACTATTTTCAATGATAAGCTTAGAAGTGACAGTCAAAACTTGGACATCTTCATTACTAAGAAGTAAAAATATGATTCATTTTTTAAATGTAAGAAATATGAAAATTTCTTGTTAATTAAACCAAAATAAAGCTTGTCTTTCAGTTTCAAATTTTTAACAAACACATAAAAAATTAGTTTCAATTAAATTCTTTTAATATACAATTTTTACAAAATATATCTGATCTTTGTGTTTTTGAATAACGCCCTATTTCAATTTGAAGCTTATCAGCTGTAATTCTGAGTTAACATAGAGCTTTTCTTTGTACAAAGACACTGATATTAATTTAATAATTTCTAAAATGGTCTTCAATCTTAAAATAGGTTTCAAGTTTACCGTCAATTTTTGAGTTTCTCAACCATTTTTCAATCAGTTTTTCCCTTAGTATTTTGTTAAATTATTAAATCTGTATTTCTTAAAGTTACTTGTACGAGATTCAAGATTAAAATATTCTAATAATTTCTTAACAAATGTATACCATGTATATTTATTTTCACTCTCATTCAAGCTTTTACTGCATACATATGCATCTTTCAATAATACAGAGTTAATGAAAGGTTTACTAATCGATACCAACATCTGATAATGGTCTTTTTAATATCAAAATAAAGGGGGAAACGCCCTGTTTCTGATAATACAGCTAAATTTTACACTTTTCTTATAAGCTACAATAATGTAGCTCCTTTTTTTATGGACGGGGTTACAAAGAGGTCCCATTACTCGTAATTGATCAACTCAAGGGATGTATACATATTTCCGCTATTAAACTGCTGTTTGCGTTTAATAAATGCTTTTTCTTTTCTCCGCCGTTCAGCTGTTATTTCTACAATGTCTAATTAAATTATTTCAACACTTTTTCGTATGCATGGCATTTTTGACAAAATTGAAATTGTTTAGTGTAGAATTGTAGAATTTTATCAGTAAATATTTGATCACAGCTAATGCATGGGAGTCCCTAATCTGCGGAAGGGTGGAAAAACCGGAAGGGTTTTTTGGTATATCTTTGACTATAACTTTTGAACGGATAAACATATCGATGTAATTTAAACGGATTCTTAAAGATAATAACAATTTCTACGCAATGAATATAACATGATTTTAATTATCTTGATTTAAAATATTTAAAACTTGACAAGAAGGGTTTTTTCTCCACTAAAATTGAACACGATTTTTCAACTTTGGTACTAAATTGTGTTCAACTTATTAAACCCGGTCAAAAGTGATTAATATATTCCTCTAGTAAATTTTATAGCAAATTCAGTGATATATATTAACCACTTTTGACCGGAGTTTTGCATGTTTTTACAAATGGAGTCCAAAGTTGAAATTTCACTGTCCGTAATACTCCAACGGACGGTAAACTTTTGACAACTTTCTCTTTTATGAATAACATTAAGTTATATATCAATGGATTTCCTATAAAATTTACTAGAGGAATATATTAACCAATTCTAACGGGAGTTTTGCATGTTTTTACAAATTGAGTCTAAAGTTGAAATTTTACAGTACTTAATACCACCCTTCCGGTCAACTTTTGACAACTTTCCTCTTTATAAATAAAGTTGACTTATATATCACTGATATATATAAAATTTACTAGAGGAATATGTTTATCCGTTCAAAAGTTATAGTCAAAAATATACCAAAAAAACCCTTCCGGTTTTTCCACCCTTCCGCAGATTAGGGACTCCCCTAATGCAATGGAGAAATTGATCCGGAATGAACATTTTGTACCAAATCGAATCAGAAATTATGCACTTCCGAATTCAAATTTTGTCAACAATGCCATGATTACGAATAAAGTGTAAAACTAACGAATAAGGTGTTGTAGAAATAACAGTTAAACTTCAAAGCCATTAAAAAGTATGTAGCAATTCAGTTTAATAGCGGATTATATGCATAAAACCCCGGGTGTGAATCACTCCCGGCTGCTTGCACCATTTCGAGTGATGAGACCTCTTTGTAGGTCCGTCCATAAAAAAGGAGCTACATCATTGTAGCTATTTTCTTATGAACTCCCAATGTGCACTTTAAGAATTTAGAGTGTTTCTCACACATAACATTTTTGTATATATATTCAGGATTAAAATTTACTTTACGTTTTATTGAAGTAGAAGAACAATCAATAACTTCCCCAAATTTCGGAGCTATATAACAATAGTATCGGGTCCGTTCGCCCTAGTTACATATTCGCCTTAGGTCCGTTCGCCCAGAGTCCACTCGCCCTGGATATGGGTCCGTTCGCCCTACATTATAATAACAATTGTTATATATATGAAGTTAAGTTTTAATGATTAAAAATGGCTTCAATTAATTATAAAATCACTTAATAATTTGTTTCTTTGAATGATCGTTAATAAAATTATTTTAATGATTAAAAATAATTAAAAATAATTAGCTTGGACGGAGAAATTTATCAAAGCAATTAGTTTAAGTGTATAAACTAATTTATGAACATTGAAAAAATTTTAATAATTAGCTTGGACGGACGGAGAAATTTGCTGGTTTTGTTTGCTGGAAGGAACCAGATGCTGTAAAAAAAACTTTTATAACTAGAGACACACTCTAATTGGTCGTTTCCACCAGTAAATTTTGCTGAAATTTTTTCCTCAGATTTGTTGAATATTAATACTTTGGTCTTTTTAACATTAATGTTTAAACACTAATCACAACAAAACTTGGTTAATCTTGTTTTTAACCGTGCTGAGGAGGATGAAAACATAACAGCATACATTAAACAATGAAGCTTTTCATTTAAAAGTGATACCGTATCTGTACATGACTTAAGGTATGATGGAAGGTCATGGTGAATATTTTAAATAAAGCTTGGCTAAGTAAAAAAAAATTAAACAACAAAATATTTTCCATTCTTTTGTTGACAATACTTTGCAACTAAAGTTTTTCAATAAAAATACATGATCAGCTGTACTAGCATATTTTATCAACCCAATCTGAGTTGGGTTAATAATTTTATATTTGTTCAAAAAGTCATCCAACCTTGTATTCAAAATATTATTAAAGAGTTTGCCAATTGAACTAGTTATAGTGATTCCTCTATAGTTTGCAGGATTTGAAAGGTCATCAGATTTCAAAATTGTGTGATGTAACCGTTTGCCCATGTATTGGGATAAATTCCATGCTTGATACATAGATTGAACACCTTTTGAAAACATGTCTGTTTAACTGTTTTCCAACATTTCATTTGAATTTAGATCAATACCACTTTCTTTTTCAGAAATAGGCAAATCTAATTCGTTAGATATTAATAAATTTTCTTTTTCTTTAAGAATAAAGAATAGTTTCCAACTTTTTGAATCTATTTTGAAATTTATCATCAATATTTAAATGGAGAGTTTTATAATGATTCATCCATACATCAGGTTCTATCTATGTTTAAAGATGAGTCACCTTTCTTATGTCCCTGAGTTTCATTTAGATTATCTAATTTATCAAGAAGAGATTCTCTATATTTTCTGTTTTTGTTATAATTTCTAAACAACTTATTGTAACTTCCCCTTATAATTGGAAGCTTTGGAAATCTAGAAAAAAGTTGGCCTGCTGCAATTAACTGTTGCCTATATTTATAAAGATCTTGGTCAAACCAATTATTTTTGACTATTTTCTTTCCCTTATTAACAGGTGGTTTCCTTTTTAGTGAGATTTGAGCACATGAAATAAATTTCGTTCAAATCTGTTGCTAATATATTAACTTTTTTTAAATATTATCCTTTTTTTCCTTAAAATCTCTAATTTTATGTTCACACGTTTCTGATCTTAAAGCTTCACCAAATATTGCAATAGCATCATTATTCCACAAATAGTTTTGAGGGGAGCTTTTTTAAACTTGGTTTACATTCCTTTTCAAGTTTTGCAATAATTGACCACACAATTTTACAACGACAGTCTGAAAAGAATGAATAAAAATCTGAAACTTTAAAATAAAGTATTTGGTTGAGAAAATTTTCATTTGCAATAAGATAGTCAACAGAGCTTTGTCCATGACAGTTAAAACAATTGTATCTACCAAAAAAATCACCAAAACACCTTCCATTTAAAATTCTCATTTGGTTACCTATACATAAATCAATCAGCTCTTGTCCCCTATCATCTACAGTTTCATCTAATGCCAGTGTACTTTTTACTCTAAAATCAGGCTTATATGAGTGTGATAGTGGAAGATACATGGGCGATGGCATAGTCCCCACTTACAAAATCTTCTATATTGGATGTACGAGCGTTTAGATCTCCACAAAGACAAACTTCCCCCTTTTTGGTATTTAATCAAATCTTTTTCAATCATTTGTAATATATCATAATCCAGTTTTAATGTATATGATGAGTATGCAGCACAAAAATAAATATCTTTTTGAAGATTAAAAAATCTTTTATCTATTTGAATCCATGAATAATCTTTTTAATTAGTGGGGGGCATTTTTATATAACTTTTAAGAAATGATTTTCTAAAAATCGGCCAAAGTATCGTCCATTTGATGAAATAGGTCTACATACAGGGAATTATGTAAAGTTTGGAATACATAAATTATCATTATTGCCAACATGGGTTTCTCCTAGAATTACCAGGTCATAATCCTTGATTTCATTTAAAAACAAGTCATCCTCTAATTTAAAACGTCCATGTGTGTAAACCCCATCTATATTCCAATAACACATTTAATACTAGTTCTATAACAGCTATTTTAAAACTTTTTAAACTACGGCTCAGTACCGATCTGTATATTGTTTTACAGTTTGTTATAAATTTGTAACAGTATCTGAAAAGTGTCTAAAAATAGAAAAAAAAACTCATCCTATAAAGGAAAATTCTAATATGACGTCCTTATAATGTCAAACGATAAATTACGCAACGTACACGCGCAATGCGATGTAATGTCAAATATACTGTTTTACAATTTGTTATAAATTTGTAACAGTATCTGAAAAGTGTCCAAAAACAGAAAACAAAGAAAACCAAAAACCTCATGCAATAAAGTAAAATTCTAATATGACTTCTTTATAATGTCAAACGATTTATTACCCAAACCACAGGCTAATGCGACGTAATGTCACAATAAGTTTTACGACGTCACAATATTAACGGCTGAGTTTTGATGTTCTGATTGAAATAAATATAAATACGACATATCGAAGGCACGTTATGGTAATATATTCAATAAATGTTTCATTACAGTGTATTTTGTCCACCGCAGATTGCAAACTTGAAAGGATTTCGTGACCAAAAATTTTTCATCATGAACATGGCGGTTAGAAAATCATGGCCAATAGAGCCCGCTTCAATCGAAAAACAGAGGATTTTGTGATATTAGAATTAAAATAATACATTAACACACCGATCAACCGACTTATATCATTTTGGTGAGAAGATGTATGACACGATGAAAAAAGATATAAACAAGTTAAGACCTATACGTATACAGATGACTTTTTCCAAATCGCTACGTTTAAAACTCATTGTATCAAATATAGTGTAGTAAAAAATTATTTGGCATATATTTGTCCATTAACATATTCAATCGTTTTAACTAATGTTTACATTTGTTATCTGAAAATAGGTTCCAAAAGTACTGGCATCACAAATTTGAACAAATAACTGCAAAATTTACGCTTCTGCACAATATATTTCTGTATCAAGTGTTTTTGTTCAAAAGGACATATATCCAACGTTTTTTCTGACCCCAAAATTATTCTTTCAATTGCAATTTATTAGTAGTTTGAATCATTTTTCTTAACGCATTTACTGAAAAAAATGATACGGAAAAAATCAGCTCATCTTTTTAAAATGACACGATGAATAAAAGTTCCTTGACACGATTGAAAACAGCCACGTATTTCTTCAGTGATTAGTTTTATACTTCCACATGGGGCATTTTAATAACATTTTACAACTAATGTCTGTATATCATTGAATATTATACAAAAAGTCTACAATTGTTAATACAATAGGACTATTATGTATACATTCTTGACACAAATCACTAGACATGGAAAAAGGTAACAAGCAGCGGAGCAGCTTTGTAATTCATCTTAAAACCATATTCAGTGAGGAATTAAACATAGAGTAAATGCTCTCATTTAGACAATCCCAGAGCAGGGCTTCAGGGGAAACCAGTGTTATATGTCGATAACGCTCTATATATGAGTTCTCACCTATCAACAAATAACACATGACGAACAAGATTTTGTACAAATATTTCCTACTTGTACAAATATTTCCTACTATGTCGACATTAAACAGTATATAACGGATCCATCTACTTGGTAGGTCAATATATTGATGTCAAACTTTTTTTTACAAATTATAAGGTATGAAACATTATCAAATGTGCTGCCTACATTCAGGAACCTATATACTAGTCCAGCTTCAATTTATAATAAAGACGAAGAGCGAGAAATTTAAGGTTAATTAGCGTACAAATGAGAGTTAAATCTCAAGAATTAATACATCATATATAACTGTAACACGAATACTGCCTATGTCTAATAATTTTTAACATTATCGGTTGCAAATATTTTGAGAATTCCACAGTAATCATTTACATAAAAACAGAAAAGGAAAACGTGTAAGACATGTAGTTACTAAGGACAATATTATATCATTCAAACAGACCACAAGATTTACCTTCATTGACCGAATTATACACAATTTTCATCGCGTATTACCCCTGTAGACACCTAAAGATACACAGAAAAGAATCTACCAAACTGGTTAGAGAATACTTACACAAATGACACTGTTTTATTACAATTATTTATATTTATGGTTTAATTACCCGTTTTCTTTCATTGTTAATTCTAATGAATGAAAAATAAATAATGATAAACAATAACACAAACACAAATCAAAACACCCTGCCTTTAACGATGTCATATAATATTGTCTTTATTTTTATGTCAACGCCCCAAATGCGAAGGCCACCTTCGCCTTTAGACGGTGACATAAAAATTCAGTTTTGCAGAAAGTACGAACGTCGACATTTATTTTGTCACACTTTTGAGTTTTCTTCAATCAAAATAGTTTGCTGATTGATATGGTGATTTGTGCAAACGAATAGTACGTTATAGGCTGTTATTCGACAGTACCCTACTTCGTGTTGGCCGATGTGCATTACAATGATTTTAGTTTAACATTTAACTCCTTCTGGAAATTGGAACGGTTCGATATTTGGCGATTCGTACTAATAGGCAGTAAGTTCTGCACAAATCTCACTGTCGACCCTCTACTTTCTGCTTGCAGCTTATACGTATTGAACAATTTCGTCAAACGTTCCTCGTGTTTCGTTTATCGTACTGGTTGGATATTTTATACTATTGTTTATACTAATGGATTGTATACGATTTAAAACCCTGGTACTTATTTGTCAATCAAAACAAAATGAGAATCGACTTGTCAAAGTTCAAAGTCTAAGGTCTACAACGATGATAGGAGATCCATTGTCTAGTAATTATCTACCCACATGGCATATATGAAACGCTTAGCCTATTTCAGCGAAGGTCGGGGTCTTCTCTGGGCACTCAGGCTTCCACTCCCATTAAAGACATCATACAGCTGATAAATTGCTGAAAGGCATTAAAAACCATTCATACAAACAAACAAACAGTAAAACAATTATTTTAAAAGTTATACCGGGCGCAAACAATGACTTAAAAGGCATTGATGTTATCCTGGGTTGGGGGGGGGTCAAATTTCAAAGTTAAATATCCCGGACACGAAGCAGTCACTCAAAAGGCAATGATGTGACCTTGGGGGTCAAATTTTAAATTAAATATCAACACCTATGGCATGCGAAACATCGATAAGTTAAAATCTACCCACATGCCAAATATCAAAAAGCCTACCTAAAAAAGTTATATCCCGGACAAGATTTGTAATGGCTGCACGGACGAACACATAACAATATGTCGACCTTCTTTTGCCTCTTTTACAAAAAACCCAATATAAACCTCCTAAAAATGAAAAGTGTTATGTAACACTACATAAAGCTATCTTACATATCCTAAACGTGTATTAGTATGCGATTTGCAGTGTCAAATAAATTTGGCTGAAAATATCAGTCTTAAAGGAGAAGAAAAGAAAAAAGAAGATGATGTAAATTACCAGACAAAAACAATATGTCTCCCATTTATCTACGTTTGGTATAGATAATAAAATAAGAGTTGCATACAAATACAAAGATAGTTTGAAAGCTTTTCTGCAAATGTTATTCTGTGTCGCAATTTGTTCATTTCATTTTTTATGCACAGTAATCAAAATTAATTTTCCCCATCCTCCTCTTCATGCTTGATATTGACAAGAAAATAAAAAATTACATATATTATTACGTTACGAACTCTTAAAGTGCATACTTATTCAATCGGTTAGCAGAATTTAATAGCTTATACAAAGTCATATTTCTTGTTTTAATCATATCATTGAACTGATTTACATCGTATCGTAATTTCTCTGACAGTGCAATTAAAATCAAATTAATATTGTTAATGCATTATGTTAAAGATACATTTTTGGCATCAAGCGAAAGCCAAAGGAATATTCTTTATATTTAAACGACCGATTTGAAATAAAATTATACCATTAAAGGTCATTTTAGCATTTTAATAACTATATCTGCATTTTTTCGTTTATTTTATAAGATAAGTTGGACAAAAATAAAAGCAAGAGCTTAAAGAACTGAATACATCTATTGCCAAAGCTATGCTAAATCGTGTTTTAATATATTTTATTCGCTACAGTAAATTTAAAACATAAAAAAATTGAAAAACTTAACTACGTTTTCATCGCTTCTTTCTTGTTTATATCTTTTTTCATCGTGTCATACATCTTCTCACCAAAATGATATAAGTCGGTTGATCGGTGTGATTAATGTTATACTAATTTACACATGGGCTGGGCTTTTATATTCATATTTTCTACCTCACTATCGCTCGGTCAAAAATAATCGAATATAAATCCAACCCATATGTAAATGAGTACAATTAAATCACTCTTGAATTAAAGTTTACATAGGGGCATCGGTGGCCAAGTGGTTAAAGTTTGTCGATTCGCCATACCAATAACTTTTGCAGGTACGGCATGCCGTGCCAATAATTTTCAGAAATAAAAAAAAATTGTTCATATTTTTCTATTTTTATTGGTGTCTTTTGACTCTCCTATCATCTCAAATACATAGGCGTAGCAGCCGGTACGGCAGGTACGGCTTCCGCCGTACAATATCAAATGCGATATTGAAACCGCTTGACCGGTGTTGAAAAAATACCGTATATCGGGTTATTTTGGCGTGATGGTTATTTTGGCTATATTGGCGTGCAAGAAAAAGTCGCAAAATTAAAACGACCATTTTTTTTCAGACGATAATTACCGGTATTTGTTGACATTTAGAAATTTAAATATGTAAACCGACCGACTGATACCTGACACTACACTTATTATCGATTTGTTGTTGTGAGACGAAGCGTGTAAAACTGACCTGTTTACATCTACCTGAACAATACACTCAAAACACTGTCATTACATTCATCGATTGTTACGTAACAAACTATAATTAAGGAAGTTTGTATTGAATTGATTACCTGAATAGGTTTTAAAACACAATGTATGAATTTCTATTCACATATAAATATGCAAGTCTTATCAATTGTTAATTAGCCGCTGTTATCGATCATAAAATTAACACCTTCATGGTAATTAAATCAACATGTACTACTTGAGGGCATAAAGGATTTGTATTTAAATCCGCAAATGACAATAAATATCGGTAAATATATACTGCCAAAGGGAAAATCATTAAAATTTGTAACAACAAATTCATTTTATTGAAAATAAAATACCGTTTCTTGTTCTTATATTGGTGGTAAAATTAAAAAAAAACACCAAAATAAAACCTGCTTAAAAAAACAGGAAAACCACCAAAATTTCCAACCGCTAAAATAACCCGATATACGGTAGTTCTTGTCACTGAAAATGCGGTTATCATCAGTTGATTGGTTTAAAATAATAACGTCATAATAAGAACTAATGACAGATATTAGTCCTTACATGTACAGTCTATTGGTAACCTAAATATTTTGGCAGGGATATATGAGATATTAGTCCTTACATGTACAGTATATTGGTAACCTAAATATTTTGGCAGGGATATATGAGATATTAGTCATTACATGTACAGTCTATTGGTAACCTGAGTATTTTAGCAGGGATATATGAGATATTAGTCCTTACATGTACAGTCTATTGGTAACCTAAATATTTTGGCAGGGATATATGAGATATTAGTCATTACATGTACAGTCTATTGGTAACCTGAGTATTTTGGCTGGGATATATCAGATATTAGTCCTTACATGTACAGTCTATTGGTAATCTAAATATTTTGACTGGGATATATGAGATATTAGTCCTTACATGTACAGTATATTGGTAACCTCGGTATTTTGGCTGGGATATATATCAGATATTAGTCCTTACAAACGATTGTTCTAATGATTGATACATAACCAGTTTAATACACTTTATGTAACCTGATATTTTGGTAACAATCGATTTAGATGTGTTTGTTTAAATGAGATTTATATAACGCCACTTTTTCAGCAAATTTCCATTTTTTATTTGGGGGAGGAAGTTGGTGAACACCTTTGATCTTTTGCATGACAACAAGTAAGTATTATGGTTGGAGTCAAAAACACTATTCCTGTAGTAAGGCGCAAACTTACAACCTCCGTGTGTACAGTCACATGATAAATAGTAGATAACTAACTATCTTAACTACTCGTCCAACGAGGCCTTCTATACTCTGATACATTATATCAGTCAAATCAAGACCAATTGGGTAATAAAAAAATTTTAAGAGATAAAATGCTACTGTTACTTGCCAACGAACTTATTCTTCAAATGTCAACAAAACTGTTGTTAGTTGCAACATAACTAAAAAATTGCTAGATGAGCCACATTCAATTAATAGAGGTAACTCAGATAAGTCTGATAAGTCTGATAAGTCTGAAGAGTCAGATAAGTCTGATGAGTCAGATAAGTCTGATGATTCAGATAAGTCTGATAAGTCTGATGAGTCAGGTAAGTCAGATAAGTCTGATGAGTCAGGTAAGTCAGATAAGTCTGATTAGTCAGGTAAGTCAGATAAGTCTGATAAGTCTGATGAGTCAGATAAGTCTGATGAGTCAGGTAAGTCAGATAAGTCTGATGAGTCAGGTAAGTCAGATAAGTATGATTAGTCAGGTAAGTCAGATAAGTCTGACAAGTCGGGTACGTCTGATGATTAAGTGTAAATTATAATACCTTAATGAGATGTCCAGTATCTTTTGTATCTTTTTGTATACTAGTCAATCGTTTCAGATGATCTTCTGCTGTTTTCTTAAGCTGTATACGTTTTCCCAGCTGTTCATCTATTGGTCGTTTGATTGACATCATATCATTTTGCAGTTGTCTTGTCAGCTCCTCTTGTTTATTTTTTATAGACTGTATCAAACCTGAAATTTGGCTTTCTAACTGGTTTCTGGTACTCTCTTCAATGGTCTATTAAAGAATAAAAAGACTTGAAAATGTGTTTCGTCATCTCTACGCAATATTGTAACCAGTATTACTGATGAGGTAATGCTTCCTGATGGTACCCCGACTCTATAACTTTATTATAAACAACACAAACTATGGGAAATGGTTAGGGACGGCTGAAAATTGACTAAGTCAGTAAACAGGAATTAGGAGTCTGAGAGGTCACAGAGGTCTGAAAATAAATCTCACAATAGAGTATGATCATACAAAGCTATAGACAAAATTTCAGTATTGCATCATTTATCACTGCTGAGAAAAATGGGTTAAAAAATTGTTATGTACGGACACACACACACAGAAGCACACACTCACAGACTGAAAACAGTATACCCCCGGTCCTCTATGGAGAGGGGGTGTACAAATACCAATAAAACCAGACATGATTCTTATAAATGTAAGTATGACACCAGCAGATCCTTCAAAACTTTTTCAAAGAAAGGTTCCTGATTCAAACTCAACAACTGCTGTGATAAAACAAACACATTTGATATAATTTTAAAGCAGTATAGATCACAGCATGTAGAACAAATTTCCTAATCTGGTTTAAAATAATAGCTGCAACAAGAGCGCATGATAGGCCCATCTGAAAATATGACAAGAGCTATACAATGGATTCATAATTCTGTCATATCAATCAATATCTACAATGTCCCATAATTACAAGATAATTTATGAAAGCATTTTTGAGTCTGAAAACTTAAAACTCTCCCCTTTTTTCACAAAGCCCCGTAACTCTGGAACAAAAAAACCTGAATACAAGAAAGCTAACATCTATTAAAATAAACAATTTCTCAAATTTTGAAGAAAACTGATGAAAGCATTTTTTAGTTAGAGTCTGAAAAATCCAACTTTTTCATTAACCGCCCCATAGTCCAATAGCGAAAATCAGAAATGCTCCAAAAAGTATACAGACCACCTGTTTAGCATTATAAGCAACTGATTGCAAGTTGAAGAAAATGTGTGAAATCATGTATACAATGGATGGACAGAGAACCGGACATTTGTATACCATAAAAATGATCCAAGTTTTATTTACTTTCAAAATTACATTGGAGTTGCATACCTTTATTAGTTTCTTCATATATTGCAATAGTTGTATTTCATCATTCATTGGGACAACTTTTTGTTTAATTTCTACTATAGCATTCAAAATCTTGATCTGCAAAACAAAAAACCAAAAAAATAAAAAAATGTAAATTACAAAAAGGTATTCATGTTCCAAGAAGCACTAATAGTAAATTTATTAAATGAAAGTTTCGTGTACATGTTATGAGTAGTACTAGTACATGTATGTACTAATTAAGTATCGCTAATTACCAGGAACTTAAATGATTCTTTTTAGCTAAATACACATTTCATAAACAAAATAAATGTACTTCACATTTTCACTAAGAACACTCTGTTGATGAGTTAATCTTCATAGACAACAATATCAATTAGTTTCATTTAACATCACAGGGGCACGTAAAAATTTATTTACTTGCGCTTTCGATTGATACTGGGTAGGTAACCGCAAGTACCGACCCAGTATCAATCGAAAGCGCAAGTAAATCAATTTTTACGTGCCCCTGTGTTTAACATGTTTAATGAAGGAAAGTACACTCCATTATTTATTTTATTATTTTTTGTTGTTGTTGTTGTTGTTGTACAATCTTGGACATTGGAAAAGGTAAGATAAACAAACACAAGAAATGTTCAGAAAATAATTAAATTTTAATATTTTGAATTTCCTTTCTTTACAATTTAACTTTTCCAAGTAAAAGTAAGATCGACACAATTGACGATTTCGAAATCCCAAACTCTCGCAAACGAGATTCGCCGAGAACGAGGCGTTGGGGGTAAGCGATATTGCTGTGATGTAATTGTATATTAATTGTGCCTTGTTTATTAGTTAAATGCTTATTAGTTACCTGACACTTTACATTGATGAAAGGTAAAAATGAAAGACCAATAAAAGACCGACATAATAAGCCGCGAAAATGTAAATTAAATAATGATTTTTATACGATTCAAATTAGATTTTAAAAAAGGTATGTATTCAAAAAAAGACGTCTAAATCAGTAAAAATCAGTGGTAAAAATGCAAGAGCAAACAGAAGGAAAATGAATATATTTATTATAAGAGAAAGCCACAACAGATATAGATTTTTATTTATTTTAAGATTTAAAAATTTTGATTTAAAACTATTTAAAAATGCAAGTTATATTGGTACGTATAGAATGAAACAAAACATACCTCGTATATGAAGTCCTTAAAACTAACTACAATAAAAAAATAATTCAGTTTTAATTAAGCAGCAGTTATATAGTTTAAAAAAAAATTATTATTTCATAAATTGTTTTGCAAATATACGGGCCTTCGTCTAAAAAAAAATTTTTTTTGTTTTATTTAAAAAAAATTCTGAAAATATTACGTTCTTGACAATGTTTATGCACATGAATGTTATTTGTCCGTTTTGTCCGACGCAGTAGGTATTCTATTCACTTTTTACACACTTCACCTCTCGAAAAATGGAAGTCAAGTGATCGTAATTCTGTTTTTTTTTTATTAGTCAAAAACCAATTGGACAAAGGTTCGGAACAGGGTGTTCAATTCACCTTTCAAAATTTATTATTAGATTTTACCGTCTGATTGCAATTTAAGTATTAAGAACGAAAGAGTTGAGCTGCAGTTTGTAAAATTTTATATCAAACAACTTGTACAAAAATGTTCAATATTTTTTTATTTGAAAAAACGCATATTAACACGCTGGATTTTTGCGGACCTTTATGGAGCGTAAAAAAGACGAAGAGAAGAAATTTTAATTAAATTCTTTATTAAATACTAAATAAAAATCATTTTATATACATGTTGATATTAAATCAAATGTATTATTATTGTTCTTGGGCGTCCGTCGTAGTAAACGCATAGATAGAGAGTTGTGTAAATTTTAAACTATAAACATTTTATTAAAAAATTTCTAATACTCATAATTGTTTACATTATTGTATAACTGCTTTGGTGCTCGCAGAAAAACTTCATTTTTACATCCTAGGCCGTGGGTTTCCATACATAACAGCACTAAACGTGGAATACATGTACAACAAAGTACATGTAGTTGTATGCAAATAATCAATTTTAGGTTAACTGTATGCTTGTTAAATCTGTTAATATCGAAAACACGTAAATAAAATAATCTGTTGAAATGTGAAAACACATATGAAAGGGGTGTATAAACTAATACTCGTTTCACCTGGTACTAGTGTTAATTTATAGGTTCATGATTTCTTTCATGTAGTAATAATTGTCCGTCAGTACTTCCCCCAAAAAAATTCCAGCAAACATTTCTGGTCTATTAAAACGGGGGATTTGTATGACAGTAGTGGCGATTCGGAGTTCAATACATAACTCAATTTATATCTTTACTACACATTACAGATTTCAATTCACATTTAATTAGCATTGAATTAACATTTTGTGCTCATGTTAATTAATACAATTCTAATTAGAATATTTTACATAGATGTTTCCATTTCAAAAGATAGTCAAAATTAATAAAATAGCAAACTGTAATGAATATTGATGCATGTAAGTAAATATTTGCTTATGAAATTTATTTTGAAACAAATAGGTGCTGTTTTGAAATTTTAAAATATTAACTAACTTGTTTTCAAGTTAATATATACGCTAAATCGCAAGAAAAAACTTACAACTCCGAGATATACATGAAAAAGTTTGTATATTTTTGATTTACCTTTGTCGTCTTCAACTTCTGTATAGCTTTTCATTAAGGATAATTTAAATAGTTTATTGTTACCTCTATGATTTTTAAAGGCATGCATGCACGTGCAGACAGGGGGTGGAGCTCTAATTGCAAAGTCTCTTTTTGGTACCCTGTTGTTTAATAACATATTTAAAAGTCCATGATTAAATCATTAATGTAGCAACCTTCTTATAGTATAGCCTTATTTTGATTGGATATAGTTCGCACCGCGTTAATTATTTACCTCCCCCCACATACACACTAATGAAAGAAAATGTTAATGTTTTTTTCTTATTCTTGTTTGTTCAGTTTCCGTTCTATTTACATATACCTTTAAGAGTTAGATGCGTCGACTATCTTTCTTTAAAGATAGTACTTGTTTTGGAATACAAATTCTTTTGAAACAATTTTCATTGCGGTAAAATTAATTCGATGGAAATTGTAATTTGTCGGTATTTTTCTTTGATATTCAGACGATGCTACACGGAAAGACACGATAAGTGTCGATCTTACCCCCCCCCCCCCCCCCCCCAACCACACACACAGAACCACGTGACTAACGGATTTCGAAAAGGTCAATACTGAACCATCCCAAGTTTTAAGTCATTCTCATGTACGATTATTACGCGCTGAGAAAACCTTGATGGAAATTTGTACGGAAGGACGAACCGACGGACATGAATAAAACCATATAAATGAAAACATTAAGGGATTACGCGTAAGCCCTAATTACACACATTCCCTGTAACATATACATGTAATATAACCAAATCATAGCTAGTATTCCTACTATTAAGAAACTCCTACCAACAAATATTCTAGATATCAGCTGTGAGATAGTATCCATCTCTGTGGGTCCCACTGACCTTGAGGTCAAAGTTCAAGTTCAAAGGTCATCAATTTTGGTATGCCACACATAACTTTGATATTATCTATACCAAATATCAAAAGGTTACCCGAAATGATAAAAAGTTAAAGCCCAGACAAGATTTTGACTGGATGGACGCACTATATACAACAGAGATATCATAATAAACGAATTAGTACCGTTTATGCATTAATTTATGGTGAGGACGAGCAGGGATTACATTTTTGCCTTTGGCGCTGGTTGTTACCCTCCCTGTTCTCTTTTTTTTCTTTTTTAAAGGGGGCGAACGTCCCTACGCCCCCCCCTGGATCCGCCACTGATTTATTTGTACGAGACTTTGAAACAGATACTAGTAGAAATGTTTTTTTTTCTTTTGCCGACATAAACTCTAAAATCTAGGAACAAAGATTTTTAAAGATTGAGACACTGAATATACTCTCAAGTATTTTGACAGAAACTTCTTTGTACCAATGACAATCTTTGAGCGCTGCTGAGACTATGCTTGACAAAGGGAGAAAAACTTTGCGAGTCCATCGAGTCTTGAACAGGAGTACCAGCAAATGCAGGTTTTGTTTTTGTTTTAAAGTACTGTGGCAATTTTAAAATGGAATTTGCCCTTTTCCCAAATTGTGCTACAGAGAGCCAATGTTACCTTATTTAGACTTTAGCCATTACTTCCAAATAAAATAATGTTGTTGCAATTGGATTATTGTATTTAAATGTTTGATCTATATATTGAACTATTAACATCAATGTAACCAGCCAGTAAAAAACATTACCTGGTATTGATTAGCCTGTTCTTTTATTGAAACACACTTATGAATTGTGCCAGCAGACATCTCTTTCAAGACACAGTCACATAATTTACAAACAGCCATGTTGCAAGTCAAACAATACAAACCCATTGGTTCAGAACCATGCAGAAGACATGGACTGTCTGATACAACACGATCAATCTTACGTGCTGCTTCATTTGATCCTAATGGTTCACCTTTCCGATGCACTTCAATTATGCTTTCTAAATTTCTGTTCAAAGGTAAAGATTCAATACCATGCTCAAGTTCTATTGACCGCTCACAACATGGACAATCGAAGGAGGAAGGACTGTTGTGCGATAAAATTTCTTCAATACATGTCTTACAGACGCTGTGACTGCATGGCAACATCAAAGGTTTATCAAGGTATTCCAGGCATACTCCACACAAGAGCTCCGTTTCCATGGTAATCAATATTTAACTGAGAAATTCAAAACTATCCCAAGTAATCACCAACTGTTAACAGTTTCAATTTAAATGGTTAACGTGACACATTAATGTTCATTATTTTTAACGCCAGTTAAACTCGTCAGTAAGGAATGATTTACTGAACTTTATATAACGATACATGTCACGTTTATATCTAAATGCAACAAGCAATGCGATTCCATATATATGGCATATTTCCACACGATAGTTATTAAAATTCGCACAGTTAAGCACTTCTGGACTACGCCCGAAATTCGTGTTTTTTTCTTTCTACGTCGTTTCTATAGTCTATCATTGATTTGCATAAAATATATGTTAATCAATTATACTTAGTTACTGTGTCAATAAATACAACAAATCCTTTACACAAACAATCCTCTCTAAGTTATAGTTGCAGCGGAAGTCATCCGACTTACAAGATATTTTTTCTGGCGAATTTTTGTTTATCGCTCTTACGGTGTTTAGGATATTATGTCCTGTTTAATACATCCGTCACGCCCTATAAATCAAGAGTCATTCATTTTCAGAAAATCTAGGTTTATAGGTAATGTGATGTTCGTGAACGTGAAACACAATCTCCTAAAAATAGTGGCTATTTTAGATAGGAGTTTACAAGAAATTACATTTTGAGCGCTACGAGGACCTTATGTAGCTACAATAATTTAGCTCTTTTTGATGGACGGAAAAAAGAGGAGCTATACATTATTGTAGTTATGTTTTCAATATATATGTGTTGGTAAAAGAGTTATGCACAAAGTTTTAAATATGACAAGAAACCACGATGTACATATTCTTTTGTAACTTTTAAGATTATTTTTATTCAATGGTATCTCAAAACTAGTATATGTCTAATTGCGAAAATATTGCCTCAGAAAAATAATAAATTTCTCTTTATTAACTATTTTTCTGAGGGCAATATTTTGCAATTAGACATGTCAGACTAGTTACAGAACGAGAGAATACACACTGTAATCTCATTCATTGGCATTTTATTCCACAACAAAACTATCCTGACCCCAAGTGCATGTGGATCTACCCAAAAGTTGATAAGCCACATAAATACATTAGGATAACTGACATTTACAGACTTGATTGATTCATTCATTCAATGACATTCATTCATTTATTCATTCATTCATTCATTCATTAGACGAGTGGTCTTTTTTTGTAAATAATTGCAGAAACGATTCGACTATATCCGGGACATTATATAGTAACTTAAGTATATAAGTTATCCACCATGAAACTTCTTGACACCAATAACTTACTATACCCATAACTTACAACATTGTTTTAGATCTTAAGTCAGTTGTGAAACACAACCCATTACTTTTACACAAGAAAGTTTTGATAATATGGCAAATGGCAAACAAACTGACGTAGTCGTGATGGACTTTATCAAGGCGTTTGATAAGGTAGACCACAAAAGACTTATAAAACTTAAACGCATGGGGATTGACATTCAACGTATCAAAGTGGGTACACGATTTGCTAAGCAATCGATCACAGAAAGTAGGCGTCAATGGTCGCACATCCAATAGTTGTACTGTACTGTCAGGCGTACCCTAAGTCTCGTCCTGGAACCATGTTTGAGTGTTATTTATATTAACGACATGATGAATTTTCCACCATACAATGTCTGGCCAAACCCAGACTTAGATTCATGTAAGTCTGGTGCCAAATCTTTGTTATACCCTCAGTTAAGCTTTTAAAAATATAATTTTTCTTTGTATATACGTACATTTAATGTTTGGAATTTAAATTCCCTGTAACGGACCTTCTAGTAATCACCAGCACATTGATGTTTAGAAGTATAATGTAAAATGTAAAATTGTCCCAGATTGTAAATCTAGTGTTTTAATTGTGTATTCTTGTCACATAAAATGTAACAAAGCATGCATATTTTGGAGGTTTATAAGATTTCTTTAGCTTAAAACATTATTAAGACAACACACGTTTAGACACAAGTAACAACTTAGTTTTCTACACGGGTGGGAGAGGATATCTAATGATACTTTTAGGTACAGGTCTGCGAACGGAGATACGAAAACCCACCCTATTCATTGAATAATTAAATCAGACCTACTCATATCTTTTATTACTGCACATCCTATTGACAAAATAGTCCATTCACTACCAAAATGATCAATTGATGTTAATGGAACACTTTGTTTGTAAAATCACCGTGGTTTACATGATGAGAAGTGAGTCATGGATATATTTAGATAATTTATAACTACCCAGTGATATATTTTTTCAATGAAAAAAGCTACCTTTTCATATATTTTGGAGGGGTAAAAAAGTGACCCATTCGGGCCGCATATTTGTATTATCCTATATATTCTATGTTACCAGCCGTGGTTTTCTATATGGTCCGATAAGAGACCGGTTTATAACTGATTTGACTAGACTTGGGGAGTTTTTTTTACGTCCTACACCGACAACTTAATGCCCTTGGTCGGACGGTATAACTGATTTGATCAGTTCATTATATTTCTGGCTTTTCACAGTTGCATTCAGTATAATGAAAATCATTTTTCCCCGAGGGTACATTATTTGTCTCGGGTGAATTGTTTCTTCATTTGATACAAACACACTCGTTCAGTATAACTATTTCATATCAGTAAAATTATGGTTTTGTTTTAATTTGATAAAATAAGGTAGCTCTTCAATTAATTAATCTATTCACAAATATGGAAAGAAATTAATTTATTGAATAATACAAATGTATATGTTGAACATTTACCATCTAGGGATGATGGATAAAAAAGATTAAAAACATGGTGAATATTTATATAATTATTTTTTGCATTCAGTTGGTATAAGGGAATTGACATGACTGACGAGTACGGTTCCTCCACCCTTGAATTTTTTTCTGTGGTGAACCCTGAAGGTCAGTCGGTATTAAGTAATCTTCAGTAATCCGGTCGATGTAATGCCTCTCCAGTAAAAACAACACAAACTGTTTATTTTTAATTTGTATAAAAAAATATATGTACATGTACAACCTAAATAAAGAAAGAATATCATATCAAGTTTAGAAAACAAGCTTTATATAAATACCGAAGAATGATGAGGCCCACATTCAAATCATACAGCAAACACATACACATAAAATAATATGCCAAAAAACGCATCGTTTCCTTCCGGACAGTGGTCATGCCTTCAACATTGATAGAGCCCTCGCCGTTGGATCGGGCATTATAAGTGTATCAGGCAATACCACTCCCCATTGGTGAAATTAAGATACCGTGATGCCATTTCATTTACATAAGCAACTATTTTTTTCAATTATAAACACGTGAAATTTCTTTTTATATCTTACATTTTCGGTTAGTGTTTCCTATTCATGGATTTGACTTTCCCCTAGACATGACAATGAGTAACTCGACGGGTTTCTAATTAGAGGCAGGCTCTGCTTACTCGTCCTAAGCACCTGAGTGCACCCATGTTTTTATTAGGTTCGGGTAACTCTCTTTCTGGTTTTTTGTGTTTTTGGTTTTTGTGATGCGTTTGTTTATATCGGATTTGTAACTGTCCCTTGACATTTGGCTCGTGTTGTTCGGTCGGTTTTCTTTGTTTTTTTTCTTACAACAGTTCAATCTGATGATAATATCATTATATACATTAATAATTATCATACAAGTAATTTAAGGTATCCGGACCACAATTGTCCACGTGATCATATTTGATGTCCCGGATGTCCATTGTATTTCAATGGAGCAGACCTCGGTAATTTCCAGCAAACATCGAAAATACTATTTGAGTAACTAATTTTTGTTTGCTCAGAAATGTATACATTGACTCAAAATATTTAATTTGTATCATTAATTGGCAATACATTGATTGAATAACGCTGTTTTTTTAGTCGAACAATAAAATGAAAAGGTGACTTCAATTATGGGTCGGATACCTTAACAGTAGAAACGGGAATAACTGGTGAGTGAAGTAGTACAACGAGAGTGTTCGTGTTATGTAAACTAAAATAAAACTTTTTGATTTTGCTTCAGATAATTTAGTGATTTTTTATCGTTGTAAGTTATTGTTTAATTGCTCAAATATTATTTTAATTAAATATTTTTATAGAAACAAATGCTTAAACAATTTGTGACATTTAAGTATAAAATTCAGTAATAATACAATAGGGATACGAAAACACTGGAACAGTTTGGCGCACCAGGTTTACTTCGGTGTCGTTGAAAGTAATGGCGCTATGGTGCTCCAATGTTACATCGGTATAAACAAACTCTTTTGTTGAAAATAATGGAGCAAGGTGGCGCATCGGGGTGACATAGGTATGTATCAAGATTTACCGTTGAAAATAATGGTGCAAGCCGGTGTCTCAGTTTACAAATGTCTTTAACAAGCTTTATCACTGAACATTTCGATATTATGTTTGGTGACCGTGTTATTGTAGGTAATACAACCTTTTTGGGGTATTGTGTTTCTAAATTAATATGACCATGCAGGGCAGATGACCGGGATTTAGCAGGAGCAGGGTCCTGCTCCAGGGTTACATTTATTAGTAATTAACAAGCGATTAAAGTAGCTCCAGGGTTACATCGTTATTTAGCAAGCTTTGCCATTGAAAACTATGACGCTGTGGTGGTGCTTCAGTGTTACATCGGTATTTAACAAGCTTTTTTATAATGAATACTTCGATGTGATATTGTTTGGTTAACAAAATCAACTGATAACGAGAACAGAAATAAGTCTACGATTCATGCCAGTGTCTTGGAATATGGGCTATTTATGGTCAGTTGCTGATTGTGTGTGTTATAATTCAAAATTGAATGTGTTTAATTACAACCTTGCTTGGTTTAATATGAGATAATAAATGATAAGTGTTGAACGGATGATAAGTGTTGAACGGATGATAAGTGATGACGGTATCTGGGGTCATGCATTTCTCTGTATACTGTAATAAGGAGATAATTACATAAAGTATATATACAAAGCACACGATTTTCGAATGTATATTAAAACTAAAAGACAAATGAGTATTATTTTTTTAACTCAAAACTTGGATAAAAATGGATGAAAATATTTTGTATAACCGCAATTAATCCAGAAAAAAACGAGCATTAAAAAGTTTCACAAATATCCCAAAACTATACGTCTTAAAATGTATTTATTATCTATTATTTAGAATTTTGCGAGTTTTTGATTGGTATAAAAACAGCGTTAGGGTCACGATAATGGCAACAGTACTAAAATTACATAAAAACAGACTTAAACTGGTCAAAACCAGGTCAATATTGGATTCCGCTTGACTACTGTGCAGCGGAATCCAATATTGACCTAGTTTTTACCAATTTAAGCCTGTTTTTCATAACTTCCAACATTATTATATATTTTATTTTAAGTGTTCATAGAATCATCTGTAATTATAAAATGTGCAGTTAAAAATGTAAGAATAAAGAAATTTATTCTCTTTTCAATATTTGAAATAGGGTCGGGAGGACATACTTCGGGACGCCGGGATTGGGCATTTGTTTTAATGGGATACGTTAAAATTCGACGGGAATTCGGGATTAAATACCGGTATTCAACAATGTTATAGAGGCACAGCAAGGTTATACCGGTATTCAACAAGATTATATGGCACAGCAGGGTTATACCGGTATTCAACAAGATTATATGGCACAGCAGGGTTATACCGGTATTCAACAAGATTATAGGGCATATCAGGGTTATACCGGTATTCAACAAGATTATAGGGCACAGCAGGGTTATACCGGTATTCAACAAGATTATAGGGCATATCAGGGTTATACCGGTATTCAACAAGATTATATGGCACAGCAGGGTTATACCGGTATTCAACAAGATTATATGGCACAGCAGGGTTATACCGGTATTCAACAAGATTATAGGGCATATCAGGGTTATACCGGTATTCAACAAGATTATATGGCACAGCAGGGATATACCGGTATTCAACAAGATTATATGGCACAGCAGGGTTATACCGGTATTCAACAAGATTATAGGGCATATCAGGGTTATACCGGTATTCAACAAGGTTATAGGGCACAGCAGGGTTATACCGGTATTCAACAAGATTATAGGGCATATCAGGGTTATACCGGTATTCAACAAGATTATAGGGCATATCAGGGTTATACCGGTATTCAACAAGATTATAGGGCACAGCAGGGTTATACCGGTATTCAGCAAGGTTATAGGGCACAGCAGGGTTATACCGGTATTCAACAAGATTATAGGGCACAGCAGGGTTATACCGGTATTCAACAAGATTATATGGCACAGCAGGGTTATACCGATATTCAACAAGGTTATAGGGCATATCAGGGTTATACCGGTATTCAACAAGATTATAGGGCACAGCAGGGTTATACCGGTATTCAACAAGGTTATAGGGCATATCAGGGTTATACCGGTATTCAACAAGATTATAGGGCATATCAGGGTTATACCGGTATTCAACAAGGTTATAGGGCACAGCAGGGTTATACCGGTATTCAACAAGGTTATATGGCACAGCAGGGTTATACCGGTATTCAACAAGATTATAGGGCATATCAGGGTTATACCGGTATTCAACAAGATTATAGGGCACAGCAGGGTTATACCGGTATTCAACAAGGTTATAGGGCACAGCAGGGTTATACCGGTATTCAACAAGGTTATATGGCACAGCAGGGTTATACCGGTATTCAACAAGGTTATAGGGCACAGCAGGGTTATACCGGTATTAAACAAGATTATATGGCACAGCAGGGTTATACCGATATTCAACAAGGTTATAGGGCATATCAGGGTTATACCGGTATTCAACAAGATTATAGGGCATATCAGGGTTATACCGGTATTCAACAAGGTTATATGGCACAGCAGGGTTATACCGGTATTCAACAAGGTTATATGGCACAGCAGGGTTATACCGGTATTCAACAAGATTATATGGCACAGCAGGGTTATACCGATATTCAACAAGGTTATAGGGCACAGCAGGGTTATACCGGTATTCAACAAGGTTATAGGGCATATCAGGGTTATACCGGTATTCAACAAGATTATAGGGCATATCAGGGTTATACCGGTATTCAACAAGGTTATAGGGCACAGCAGGGTTATACCGGTATTCAACAAGGTTATAGGGCATATCAGGGTTATACCGGTATTCAACAATGTTATAAGGGCACAGCAGGGTTATACCGGTATTCAACAAGGTTATAGGGCACAGCAGGGTTATACCGGTATTCAACAAGGTTATAGGGCATATCAGGGTTATACCGGTATTCAACAATGTTATAAGGGCACAGCATGGTTACACTGGTTTTGAACAAGGTTATATGGGAACAGCAGGGTTATACTGGTATTCAACAAAGTTATTGGGCACTGCGGGATTATACCGGTATTTAACAACGATATAGTTGTCCTGCAGGGTTATACCGGTATTCAACGAGGTATAGGGGCACAGCATGGTTATACTGGTGTTCAACAATTCTATAGGGGCACAGCAGTAGGTTTTATCGGCATGCGACAAGGTTATAGGCGCCCAGAAGGTTTATTTCGGCATTCAACAAGGTAAAAGGGGCACATTACGGTTATGCAGGTATTCAAAAAGGTTAAAGTAGCACATCAAGGTTATATTGGTATTCAACAAGGTTAATTTGCACAGCAAAATTATATCGGTATTCAACAAGGTTATAGGGGCACTGCAGGGTTATACCGGTATTCAACAAGGTTATAGGGCATATCAGGGTTATACCGGTATTCAACAAGATTATAGGGCATATCAGGGTTATACCGGTATTCAACAAGGTTATAGGGCACAGCAGGGTTATACCGGTATTCAACAAGGTTATATGGCACAGCAGGGTTATACCGGTATTCAACAAGATTATAGGGCATATCAGGGTTATACCGGTATTCAACAAGATTATAGGGCACAGCAGGGTTATACCGGTATTCAACAAGGTTATAGGGCACAGCAGGGTTATACCGGTATTCAACAAGGTTATATGGCACAGCAGGGTTATACCGGTATTCAACAAGGTTATAGGGCACAGCAGGGTTATACCGGTATTAAACAAGATTATATGGCACAGCAGGGTTATACCGATATTCAACAAGGTTATAGGGCATATCAGGGTTATACCGGTATTCAACAAGATTATAGGGCATATCAGGGTTATACCGGTATTCAACAAGGTTATATGGCACAGCAGGGTTATACCGGTATTCAACAAGGTTATAGGGCACAGCAGGGTTATACCGGTATTCAACAAGATTATATGGCACAGCAGGGTTATACCGATATTCAACAAGGTTATAGGGCACAGCAGGGTTATACCGGTATTCAACAAGGTTATAGGGCATATCAGGGTTATACCGGTATTCAACAAGATTATAGGGCATATCAGGGTTATACCGGTATTCAACAAGGTTATAGGGCACATCAGGGTTATACCGGTATTCAACAAGGTTATAGGGCATATCAGGGTTATACCGGTATTCAACAATGTTATAAGGGCACAGCAGGGTTATACCGGTATTCAACAAGGTTATAGGGCACAGCAGGGTTATACCGGTATTCAACAAGGTTATAGGGCATATCAGGGTTATACCGGTATTCAACAATGTTATAAGGGCACAGCATGGTTACACTGGTTTTGAACAAGGTTATATGGGAACAGCAGGGTTATACTGGTATTCAACAAAGTTATTGGACACTGCGGGATTATACCGGTATTTAACAACGATATAGTTGTCCTGCAGGGTTATACCGGTATTCAACGAGGTATAGGGGCACAGCATGGTTATACTGGTGTTCAACAATTCTATAGGGGCACAGCAGTAGGTTTTATCGGCATGCGACAAGGTTATAGGCGCCCAGAAGGTTTATTTCGGCATTCAACAAGGTAAAAGGGGCACATTACGGTTATGCAGGTATTCAAAAAGGTTAAAGTAGCACATCAAGGTTATATTGGTATTCAACAAGGTTAATTTGCACAGCAAAATTATATCGGTATTCAACAAGGTTATAGGGGCACTGCAGGGGTTATTCGGGAATTCAACAATTTTATAGGAGTACAGCATGATTTTACTGGTTTTGAACAAGGTTATATGGGAACAGCAGGGTTTTACCTGTATTCAACAAAGTTATGGGACACAGCAGGGTTATACCCTTATTGAACAAAGTTATGGGACACAGCAGAGTTATATAAATAAGTAACAAGGTTATTAGACAAAGCAGGATTATACAGATATTCAACAAGGTTATTGGGCACTGCAGGATTATACCGGTATTTAACAACATGATAGTTGTCCTGCAGGGTTATACCGGTATTCAACAAGGTTCTAGGGGCACAGCATGGTTTATTCGGGAATTCAACAATTGTATAGGAGCACAGCATGGTTATACTGGTTTTGAACAAGGTTATATGGGAACAGCAGGGTTTTACCTGTATTCAACAAAGTTATAGGGGCACATCAGGGTTATACCGATATTCAACAAGATTATAGGAGCACAGCATGGTTACACTGGTTTTGAACAGGGTTATATGGGAACAGCAGGGTTATACCTGTGTAGTAGTGTTTCACTGGCGTATAAAACACAACGAAATAAATCCACACTAGGTTCTTTATTTTCAAATGTTGACAATAAATGTATAAGTGGAAAATACCATGTAATAACAATAACAAGTTATAAACATGTTTTAAAATAAAATAGCATATAATGTTAACATCGAAAGTGTTATACTACTTCCAGTTTTAATTAAAATGATTTGTTCTCCATGAAAAAGTTCCAACTTATATGCATTTGCATTATATGCATATCTAGTTACTAAATTACACAGGTAATATACTGTGCGAAGATTAAGTAAATAATCATAATAAATATAACTAAGTTAAAGCAGACAAAGCATAATGCTTCTAGTTTTTACAAATAAAGCAGACAATACAATAAAGCAAACAAAACACCAAAATACAAACAGCATAACACAACCTACCTCATATGTGGTACGAAGGCTACACTTATACTGTTTTAACTGGTGTGACTTAGTACATCATATTTCCTAAAGTAGAAATATTTGTCATAAATATGTGTTTTACCCATATTATATAAAAAGGATGCTAAAATAGAGTTATCTCCCCTATATTTAACAAAACTCAGTTATTTAATCAAAGTGAAGTTTATACTGTTAAATATCACTCGCATCGTATAATAAAGTTATTAATTAATAATATTAATGATGTTTTAAACTACTTTATCTGTGATGGTTAAATATTAAAATATATTATATATATTGAACAAAGTTATGGGACACAGCAGAGTTATATAAATAATTAACAAGGTTATAAGGCAAAGCAGGATTATACAGATATTCAACAAGGTTATAGGGCACAGCAGGGTTATACCGAAATATTCAACAAGGTTATAGGGCACAGCAGGGTTATACCGATATTCAACAAGGTTATAGGGCACAGCAGGGTTATACCGAAATATTCAAAAAGGTTATAGGGCACAGCAGGGTTATACCGAAATATTCAACAAGGTTATAGGGCACAGCAGGGTTATACCGAAATATTCAACAAGGTTATAGGGCACAGCAGGGTTATACAGAAATATTCAAAAAGGTTATAGGGCACAGCAGGGTTATACCGAAATATTCAAAAAGGTTATAGGGCACAGCAGGGTTATACCGAAATATTCAACAAGGTTATAGGGCACAGCAGGGTTATACCGAAATATTCAACAAGGTTATAGGGCACAGCAGGGTTATACCGATATTCAACAAGGTTATAGGGCACAGCAGGGTTATACCGATATTCAACAAGGTTATAGCATGCACAGCAGGGTTATACCGAAATATTCAACAAGGTTATATAGCACAGCAGGGTTATACCGATATTCAACAAGGTTATAGGGCACAGCAGGGTTATACCGATATTCAACAAGGTTATAGGGCACAGCAGGGTTATACCGAAATATTCAACAAGGTTATAGGGCACAGCAGGGTTATACCGAAATATTCAACAAGGTTATAGGGCACAGCAGGGTTATACCGAAATATTCAAAAAGGTTATAGGGCACAGCAGGGTTATACCGAAATATTCAACAAGGTTATATAGCACAGCAGGGTTATACCGAAATATTCAAAAAGGTTATAGGGCACAGCAGGGTTATACCTTTATTCAACAAGGTTATAAGGCAAAGCAGGGTTATACCGATATTCAACAAGGTTATAGGGCACAGCAGGGTTATACCGCTATTCAACAAGGTTATAGGGCACAGCAGGGTTATACCGATATTCAACAAGGTTATAGGGCACAGCAGGGTTATACTGATATTCAACAAGGTTATAGGGCACAGCAGGGTTATACCGATATTCAACAAGGTTATAGGGCACAGCAGGGTTATACCGATATTCAACAAGGTTATAGGGCACAGCAGGGTTATACCGATATTCAACAAGGTTATAGGGCACAGCAGGGTTATACCGATATTCAACAAGGTTATAAGGCAAAGCAGGGTTATACCGATATTCAACATGGTTATAAGGCACATCAGGGTTATACCGATATTCAACAAGGTTATAGGGCACAGCAGGGTTATACCGATATTCAACAAGGTTATAAGGCAAAGCAGGGTTATACCGATATTCAACAAGGTTATAGGGCACAGCAGGGTTATACCGATATTCAACAAGGTTATAGGGCACAGCAGGGTTATACCGATATTCAACAAGGTTATAAGGCAAAGCAGGGTTATACCGATATTCAACAAGGTTATAGGGCACAGCAGGGTTATACCGATATTCAACAAGGTTATAGGGCACAGCAGGGTTATACCGATATTCAACAAGGTTATAGGGCACAGCAGGGTTATACCGATATTCAACAAGGTTATAGGGCACAGCAGGGTTATACCGATATTCAACAAGGTTATAGGGCACAGCAGGGTTATACCGATATTCAACAAGGTTATAGGGCACAGCAGGGTTATACTTTTATTCAACAAGGTTATTGGGCACTGCAGGGTTATACCGGTATTTAACAAGGTTATTGGGCAAAGCAGTGTTATACCGATATTCAACATGGTTATAAGGCAAGGCAGGGTTATACCGATATTGAACAAAGTTATGGGCACTGCAGAATTATACCGGTATTCAACAAGGTTATAGGGGCACAGCAGTAGGTTTTATCGGCATGCGACAACGTTATGGGGGCCCAGAAGGTTTATTTCGGTATTGAACAAGGTTAAAGTAGCACATCAAGGTTATATTGGTATTCAAAGGGTTAATATGCACAGCAAAATTATATTGGTATTCAACAAGATTATAGGGGCACTACAGGGTTATATTGGTCAATGTATATTTATTGAGTACAGATTCTAGTAAGAAATGTAGAGACTAAAAGTAAGAAAATGACAGATATCTGTGTTCTAGGTGAGTATAGAGGATTTGTGTTTATATTGCAGCCATTGTTTGTCTTTTCTTAATGATTTCTGATCTTTTTGCTTCGGAACGTGTCTAGGTTCGAGGTAAATCTAGATGAATTGTGTTTGTATTTGACCCATTGTTTGTTTTTCTTTATTGATTTTGGTCTTTTTGCACGCTTCGGAACGTATCTAGGTTCTAGGTATATCTAGATGAATTGCGTTTGTATTTGACCCCTTGTTTGTTTTTTCTTTATTAATTTTGGCCTTTATGCACGCTTCGGAACGTATCTAGGTTCTAGGTAAATCTAGATGAATTGTGTTTGCTTTTGACCCCTTGTTTTTCTTTATTCATTTTGGTCTTTTTGCACGCTTCGGAACGTATCTAGGTTCCAGGTAAATCTAGATGAATTGTGTTGTATTTGACCCTTTGTTTGTTTTTCTTTATTGATTTTGGTCTT
Organism: Limnoperna fortunei; assembly: GCA_944474755.1. Taxonomy (NCBI): domain Eukaryota; kingdom Metazoa; phylum Mollusca; class Bivalvia; order Mytilida; family Modiolidae; genus Limnoperna; species Limnoperna fortunei. Next base: position 9,205,205 of record OX104124.1, on the reverse strand, counting down.
TTTGCACGCTTCGGAACGTATCTAGGTTCTAGGTAAATCTAGATGAATTGTGTTTGTATTTGACCCCTTGTTTGTTTTTCATTATTGATTTTGGCCTATTTGCACGCTTCGGAACGTAGCTAGGTTCTATTTGATTTACATGTTGTTGGTCAGTTGTTAATAAGAACCACAACCTGCAAAACATCCTTGTCCAGCCATTATATTTATCACACACAAATACACCGTATCTCTGGTAATTTAATACGTTAGAGTGTGGGTCCTTGGTGACCGCGTTGTTAAGGTAGTTCGCCTACAATTGATCACGTGGTCTGTAAACATTGAGGTTGCAGGTTCTAGTCTCACTGCGGGCATATTGTACTCGACTCCAATCTTAATTGACAAGGATTGCCGGTTTTCCTACCAAGGTTAGAGGGTATTCCGGCTTCCCCCCGCCAAAAAAAAACTGGACGCCATGATACAGCTGAAAAATTGCTGAAAGTGGAGTTAAACATCATTCGAACATACAAACGTTAGAGTAATATTGATGCTATTGATTTTTGTTGGCATTATTACCTACTGCTTAACGCAGACAACACAGTACAAGTTTCATGTCTTTTGTCGATCAAAAACAAGCATAGGAAAACCACGATATGACCACTTCGTACTTATCATCTTAAATGTGAGTCTCCACATTTTGCCAAAAATTATTGTATTTTCTATTTTTCCGATGTACATTTTAAACGAAGAACTTGTGTTTATAAAAAATAGTAAGAAACAAACGTTTTCGATTGGTTTACAGAAGCATACAATAAATGTATTTGTATGGTTTATTACAACATTCAATATTTTCAGTTTTAAATTTCTTAAAGACAATAACTGTACTAAATATAAAAGACAAAATACAACACATGTAGGTAAACAATTTAAATGTTAACATAATTCTCTAAACCACACTCAAAGACAGTACAACTAGGAGTAGTTACTGCGCAATAATTGGTGGATATTGCATGTTTGCAAATATATTGATAAGTGATTATTGACTAATCAAAATCAACCTTATAAAGAATAAATTTAGCTACATTCAAATATTTGCAAAAAGTGTTATTTTCTCAAGATTTTTATTGAACATTTTGGTGCAGGATATCATTATTGAATATTGGCGTTGTACATAAGCTGAGTGACATCAAACCATGATATTATCATAAATACAAAATAAATCTTAGGTGTCTAATCTCTGTGAACTTACTAGGTTGTCAGAATATTAAAAAATGGTAAGCTATTATTTGCTGTCATTAAGAGTGTGTTCTTTAACGCCGAGTGAACTAATTGATCAGCCACAAATAGCGACAGTAACGCTTTTTGTTGTATAATTTCTGTTCTTTGATAATCGTAATTTCAAGACATAGAGTCAATACTTCAAACTATTTCATTCGCGATTTTATTTGAGAAAACATAGTAATATTTTCGATGTCTTGGTTTACAAGACCAGGATTTAAAACCAAGGTGCAGTCCACTTGTGCTTATAGTATTAAATGTGATTCCCACATTCCTTTAATAACAATCGGTATTGCCATTTCTATTAAACCCATAACTGTATATATTGAACACGAATCTGTGTTTAAGAAAATAATAAAGATATGAACGTTTGTCATTTGACAATATAGCAGTGTGATGCTATATATCTATTACAATATTCACTATTATATTTTAATCCTTCTAAAAGAACTTCAAAATTCAATTTCGTAAACAATAATAAATGGACTAAAAATTATAAATACATGTATAGGCAGTAAATATATATTTAAAGGTAATGGATAAAAGCACAATAAATAATCATAGACTATAAAATACAATCTTATAAATAACAAGTACAGAAACATTCTCCCATATTTGCAAAATATCTTTCATTTTCTCCTAATTTTCATTGACGTCTTTTTCAAACCACTGTATCCGTAGGTTATTTCATACCAAAACATTGATTTTGCACTACTTACGCCTGGCATCCAAGGACCATTTAAGTTAGTATTAGTACAATAATCATACCACCAAGCCCCTTCATGATATATAGTGCAATATGTCTTGAGATCTGGGGAACTGAACTGATAAATATTGTTGTATGTCATTCCACTTGAGTCACCTGATAAAAAATAGTTAATAATATTACGATGTAATTAATTGAAAAAACAATCAACTGGTTCGCTGCAATCATAATAAAAAGATTGAAAAATCCAAAAACGCTGGCATGAAATTTTAAGAAGAAAACATGTTTATACATTAGGTACTCCAGCTCTTCTGATCGACCTGCTTGTTTAGTTTTCAGTCCTTTTGTATTTTATGTTCTTTTTATTATTGTTATATCCGCAAATGTTGTAATGAAGCAAATAGCCTAAACGTTAGAGTGAGCTAACAAACATTTGAACGATTAACTCTTGTTTAAGTAATATCGTGATATGGTGATTACATTTAGAAAATCCGAGAGAACATGAACTACAGATAACATCAAGTCACTAACAGGTTTTCATCGCATTACAGAGCATGTTTGTTTAAACTCGTGTTTGGTATTGTAAATTGTCGGGCTAGAACTAATTTCTAAATTGTTGAATGTGGCGTTAAACACTGTGCTCAGATTTCAAGCGCTAAATTGTCATACTTAAAGAATATTTAGTTTGCACGAATAGATTTGTTATGTAACGGGGATAGTCATTTTCAGGCATGTGTAAACAGCATACATTTAACTGCAAGTACATATACACATGTACAACATAAACATAAGTCTACAGGTAAAGGTTGGTATTCAATTGCATAATTACGTTAAACAACATTTATAATCAATCTATATAAGAAGTTACATGTTATTTTAGCAGAATGTAATAGCGAGCATCGCAGATGCGAGCTATACGGTTACATGCGTGTGTGTAAAAAAAGTCACGTGATCCATATGAACAAATCATTTTCAGATGGTAGCTGAGCTATCCGAAGAAAATATTGTAGACGAACGAAAAAATATATAATTTAATTGTAGACAAAAATAATTTTGACATCGATAAAATTAAAGTGTTTATTTTTTAAATTACTACAAAAATGCCAGACACATTTTTTTCAATCTGAAACGCTGTATTTGAAATTGAGTTTTGTGACGTCACCAACACATTAGATACGACGTCACGTCATCAATGGAATGTAAAGGGACTGTTAGCGGGGCTCTGAAGTAACGACAAGAACAATGTGCGATGCTCGCATTAAGGCTGCGCCTACATTCATATTAAACAACGTTACTTTAAACAACTGCACGAAATTAAAACTTCTGATTAAATGCAAAAATACTTTTCATAAAAAGTTGGCTTGTCTTCTTATCTAGTTTCTCAAAAAAATGTTCAGCATATAATTAATGTTGCCACAAAGTTCTGTGAGCCTTGTGAATGTAAACCTTAAAATCTTCTTTATCACTTATTTACATATAAGGACTTTAAAATACAAACGTCGTACCTACTGGTCCACTGTACCCGGCGATGGCTAATCTGTATTTGTCAGTTTCATCGCTCAAGTTAAATGTACGTTGCACCAGTATGTGTCACCAGATCAACTCTCAATAGATATAGGTTACCTTTCGTCATTTTATGTACAAGTCCATTACCTACTAAAACGATTTAATATGTAGTCTTTAAGCATTTGAATATCAATTTAGAGTTGCTTTAATTTCTCTACTAGTAAAACAAAGTACAACCGTGAATATTACATAGATGCTGATACATAACAACCACATTTATTTCTTACCCCCCACTCCCCACTATCGAGGATATTGACGCATCTGTGTATCAAATAGCAGCTGGTAGATATAGAATGTCGTGGTTGTCGTCATAATAACAATAACTAAAGCCTACAGTTGGTAGCCATGTTTGGCGAGTGCCATGGTAATGCGTGTGAACGATGATATTTGCCTCATTATCATTTCTAATCCGACCATCTACAACTTTGCGCATATATTTGAAATACTAACTTCAGTTGATGTAAAGCAAACGTTTTATCACTCTTTCTGTATATCACATTTCCGAAACTAATATAATAAACACCGACTTGATTATGTAAGTTTATTTTACTAAAAATTAAAACGGTTGTTTGTTTCTTATTGATACCATTTTCTTTAATTGTTTTTATAATGTTTAATAATTTAGACAATTTATGCAATAAGCGAAATGAGATTTGTTATATTGTTTCTCAAAACGTTACAGAAGCATATTAGTACCATATGTGGTTTTTTTTTAATTTGTTATAACAATATAGCTGTCTTGTTATAACTACTTAGCTAACTTAATAATAACTTGTAATAACAACTTAGCTGTGGTTTTTTTTAATTTGTTATAACAACTTAGCTGTCTTGTTATAACTACTTAGCTAACTTATTATAACAACTTAATAACTTGTAATAACAACTTAGCTAACTTGTAATAACAGCTTAGCTAACTTGTTATAACAACTTAATTAACTTGTAATAACAACTTTTTATACAGCTATATAAACTCGATTCAAAGTACGTCATTTATATGTATTGAAAGATTCCGACAGTAGTAGGTTAGAATTATAGGTGACATTTACATACAAACTTTGTTGTTTGATACACCGGTCCACAGCAGGGACCTTATATGCTATTTACGGTCTCAAGCTGTCCACAATAAATATGCTTATTGCTATTCGACTTTCATCGTAATTTCAAAAATTGTAAAAAAAATCAGGCTTATTTAATTCAATATAGTGGTGATAAAATACACATTTCAATGAATTTCTCGTTCTCTTGCCTTAAAATGCATAAAATAGAAGATAATGAGATGTGGAATAAGTGTACGCGACACAACCGACATATATCAATTGCAATTTAAAAAATCCACAATGGAAAACAGCCAGCAGCCTTCAATGTGACGCCTTCAATTCAAGACTTCAAGCCTGTAATAAATCAGCTATTTAAAGCCAAAAGTTTCAAAAATATTAGTTTGTTTTGCCAATATAACCTACTCCTTAGGTATATGCATCTGTAAGCTTCCATAAAAAACGTGATTGCGACCAAACTCCTATAAATTTTCTAAGGATAAGTTTACCTAGTCTGATTCACGACGGGCCTACTTTATTTTCAGTTTTCGATTGTGAAATGTTTTCTATCTGTAGACTTACATGTTGTTGTACATTAATATGGTATTCATTACATAAACAAATAAACAACAACTATCCCCCAACACCAAGAAAAGGACAAAAACCACCACCAACAAAATAAACACTACCAACAACAACAAAACAACAAGGAGATATCCGCTAAGGGAACTTTTTGTGGGGTTTTAGTTTTACCAAATGAGGGGGGGGAAGGGTAACTTCCATTATAAATTATGAAGGTACATATGTACGTCCCAAATGGGTCTACTTATTACGGATATGCAATATGTGAAAAGGGTGGAAATTTTATGTTGCATATATGGTAAGGTGTACTTGTCACAAAAAGTCCTATATCAATAGCCTGCAATTTCCGATTTATTTGACAGTGAAACCAGAACTGTTGCAGACCAATGACAACAGAAGACGATCAACAAGAGTACCATAATTGACGGAGTTTTACAGACTCGTTCGTCAAATTTATCGATAGGAGAAGGGGGAAAATAAAATAATAAAATTAAAAAAAGTTGAGGTCGGCCAAGAAATGTAATTTAAATGTAATATAATAGATTTTTTATTTAATAACCAAAATGTAAATTATGTTACAATTATGATTTTGTTTATTAAATAATATGCCAAATATTTGTACTGTAGGAAACAGTAAATATCTTGTCGAGTCCATATGTTCAGGGTAGTAGGCTCTGTTAGTATTTTGAAAATGGAAGATTCTTTTCTAGTACATTGATTTATATAAGGATTGAAGTTGTTATAACAAAGTTAACTAAGTTGTTATTAAAATTAAGGTAAGTTGTTATTACAAGTTAACTAAGTTGTTTTTAAAATTAAGATAAGTTGTTATTACAAGTTAGCTTAGTTGACATAACAATTTAGTTAAGTTGTTATAACAAGTAAGCTAAGTTGTAATAACATGTTAAAACAATACCACCTATGGCACTAATAGGCTTCAGTAAAACGTAGAGATACAACAGCTATTACTTAGATAGTTCATTATAAACTTTTAAATTCTCCTTACAGCAGTATCAGATATGCAAATGTATTCATAAATGTTTAAAAACATATTTTATGACGTGCTAACCTAACCAAAATTCCGAATTTAAACTTCCAAATCCATTTCTATAATCATTCCATGTCCTGTTGTAAAAATCAACTGATCCGTCAAATCGTTTCTGAAACACATATATACAATTTTAAAAAGAATGACAAATTCAATGTTTTGTTAACATCATCCTTCAAATAGTAACATAGCATTATAGAAAAAAGTAAACATATTTTTTAAGAACTGCGCTCAGACAATACAATTTTTCTCTACATTCAATTCTAAGATTAATTTCAACAACTGCTTCAAAATACGATAGCTTTTGTTTGTTTGTTTGAAGGATTTTTAACTACAATTCAAGCAATTTTTCAGCTATATAAAGGCGTCCAGTTTTTATTGGTGTAGTAAGTCGGAGTACCCAGAGAGAACCCACGACTTTCGGTAGGAAAACTGGAAATTCTTGTAAATTAAGATTGGAGTCGAGTACACCCTTCCAGCAGTGAGACTCGAACCCATAAACTCGGTGTTGACAGACCACGTGATCAATAGTAGACGAACTACGTTAACCATTCGACCATTACACGATGGCATTTTATACAACTAAAATCTTTATATTACAAATAATTAACACATGGACATGAATAAGACAGTACCTTAAGTAAAACATATCGATTGCCAAATGTCAAATAATTTATGCGATATTTCAGTTTTGTATGATTAAGCAATATGTAATGTTACTTTTTACCATACATTAAATAAAGCCTTATCGTCCATCATACACCGTCGGTCAACATATCGCAGTATACATCATACGTTGTACCATTTACAGATATACTATAAACTCCGCTGGGGGAATTGTTGGAATTGTAGTCTGAACAATCATCTGGTACTGAAAACGGAAATGGTAATCATTTCCTATTGCTATGATAAGGTTAATGATGACTATAGGTATTATTTTAAGCTATTTCCCATTATATATCTCTCACCAATGTACTCACTAATTTTTAACGGTTATCGCGCAGTTCCACAGAAACATAGCTCATACTTTTATTTTGTTTTGATTGCAAAATTGTACTTTTCTATTTGCTTTCGCTGTTATATGAATTTAAAGTGCATACTAAACTGAACGTTTTCACAGTGACGAGACCTTTTAAAAACATTTAATAAATAGTATTTCTCCGATAAGATGGACATATATTTTAATAAAATGCTACTTTATACTCTATTATTCGTAAACAAGCAATTAAGCAAAAAACTCACAAATCTCACAGTTATTTCCGCTGAAACCTGGTTCGCATGTGCATGTAAAACTACTTCCGGAAATAACACAGATTCCGTGTATACACGGTCCACTAGTACAAGGTGAAACTAAAACCAACATACATATATTATTAACAAAGAATTTATAAACTCCAATGGAATGCTATTGGAATTGTAACACAATCATCTGGCTACCAAATTTCACCATATATATCTCTACGAAAGCCGAGAAGGCTCATTCGAGATTCGAGAATCGAAATTCGAAATTCGAGATTAGAGATTCGAAATTCGAAACTCGATATTCGAAATTCAATATAGTTATAACCAATCAGATTGCGTGTGACATAATCGTCAACCAATCAGAATAGTTCTTATATAAACGTAACTACGTGTTATCAAATTCGCGGGTTTTGTTCAAGGTGCTTGAAAGTGTATGTTTTTGCGTAAGAATCAATAGTAGAATTAGTATTACTATCAACTAGAAGTCTAAAAATAAACCCCTAAATATGGCATGGTCATACAAGCTATTGAAATCATTTCAGCATTGCGTATTAATATGAGAAAACTGTTACGAAAATTGTGGGTACACACACACTTCATTCGGGGAGTATAGTAATGTTAAATTATAATTGCAACATATGATATTAAAACATGATTTACTATACACAAATTTACCAAATATTATATAATGCTTGAACACCTTCAATAATCACCTGGACAAGCCATAAAATATAAGATGCGTTGTTCTACCTTAACACAAAGTTCTGAATAGTAGCTTGTATGACCGTGCCATATTGGGGGATTTATTTTCAGACTTCTCTGAAGTCAAAGAGTGGTGTGTCATCAGGTAGCATTAGTTGACAGCAATACTAAAATTACTATTGGTTCTTACACAAAAACATATACTCATTTAAAAATTGTATTTCTGTAATTAATTCGATATATATTTTAATAAAATGCTATTTTTTCCCTATTATTCGTAAAAAAAAGCAATTAAGCAAAATGCTTACAAATCTCACAGTTGTTTCCTTGAAATCTGGTTCGCATGTGCATGTGTAACTAGTTCTGAAATTTCACAGATTCCGTATATACAGGGTCTACTAGTGCAAGGTGTAACTAACACCAACATTCATATACTATTATAAAAGAATAATTAATTTTTAGAATTTATAAACTCCACTGGAATTGCTATTTGAATTGAAACCTTAATAATCATCTGGTTACCAAATTTAACTTTATATATCTCTCATCAATGTACTCTTGTAGGTGCTTACGCTGTTAAATGAATTTAAAGTACAAACTAAAGTGAACGTTTTGACTGTGACGAGACCTTATTAAAACATTTAATAAATGTTATTTATGTAATAATATGGATATGTACTGTAATAATATGGATATGTATTATAATAAAATGATATTTTAAATCATATTATTTATAAAAAAGCAATTAAGCAAAAGAACTTATTATCACAGTTATTTCCGCTGAAATCGGGTTCGCATGTGCATATGTAACTACTTCCAGAAATTTCACAGATTCCGTGTATACACGGTCTACTAGTACAAGGTAAAACTAAAACCAATATACATATATTATTATCAAAGAATAATTAATTTTTATAAATCATAAACTCCAATGGAATTGATATTGTAATGTAACCTTAACAATCATCTGGCTACCAAATTTAATTTAACTTTATATATCTCTCATAAATGTACTGACTAATTGTCAATTGTTATCGCGCAGTTCCACAGAAACATTCCTCATTTTATTTTTCTTTTGATTGCAAAATTGTACTCTTGTAGGTGCTTACGCTGTTATATGAATTTAAAGTACAGACTAAAGTGAACGTTTTCAACTGTTATCGCGCAGTTCCACAGAAACATAGCTCATTCTATGTTTTATTTGATTGCAAAATTGTACTCTTGTAGGTGCTTACGCTGTTTAATGAATTTAAAGTACAGACTAAAGTGAACGTTTTGACAGTGATGAGACCTTATTAAAACATTTAATAAATGTTATTTCTGTAATAATATGGACATTTATCGGTAATTTGTTACAATTTCCTTTGATCTTTACTACCAATAAAATTAGTATCAACGCTCAGAAGAACAACGACTAGTGATACTAGAAATTATCAGCTGTTGGTCATTTGTCATGCGCGAATACATTGCGGAAGAATATGCCTTACTTTTTGACCAATCGCGCATCACTGACCAAAAGCTCATTAATATTAAGGAAAACAAACATCACGAAAAAAACAATACATCTATGCTGCAATTAATCAGACCTGTCCAGACACTAAGAAGTGTTACAAAATATAAAACGCAACACACAATCAATATCTAGAGAGTATCTTATTCATCTACTGAAATAAGAATAACGAACAATGTACATACAATACCCCTCTTTTTGGCAGTACGCTCGAATTTCGGCGATAAACGTGTCTTGAAAGTGTAGATAGGCTATAGTCCTTTATACTATAGGCAACTAATTATTTGGTGTTACACAGGCAGCAATTTTCATTACATATTTAGGGCTAAGAAATCAATATGGATTGATTTATCAATATCGTTAGCCCTATAAACGGAATAACTGACATGCACACGGCCTTATTACAAAGCAAAATAACATCAAATGTGTCAAAAAAAAACGAAAACAAATAAAAAAAGATGTATTTAAATTGAGAAATTACCGATAAAAAAATTATTAGTATTTTTTTTCGCTTGACAAGGATTATCAGGTCCATATAATATGGATATGTATTTTAATAAAATGATATTTTAAATCATATTATTTATACAAAAGCAATTAAGCAAAAGAACTTATTATCACAGTTATTTCCGCTGAAATCGGGTTCGCATGTGCATGTGTAACTACTTCCAGAAATATCACAGATTCCGTGAATACACAGTCTACTAGAACAAGGTGAAACTGAAACCAACATTTATATTATTATTAAAGAATAATTAATGTTAGGAATTTATTAATTCTACTAGCATTCCTATCGGAATTGTAACCTTAACAATCATATGGCTTTGAAATTGATACCTTTAACTTTGTTTTAAAAAAGGGTTTTAAAGTACCAACAAAAACTGAAAGTCAAGCGTCGATTACGAATCCGGTAAATGTTTCAAATATTTTGCCAAATAGATATAGCTTAGAAATGTTCAAGAACTATGTCCCAAATATTTACAGTCGGCAATTTGCAGCATTCCTTCAAAAAATTGAACCGTTTTGGGGAATAAATTGTCTTTTCAATTGTTTAGGTATAAATTTGAAGGTCGTTATTTACGCTAATGTCTTTAAAACGTATGCGTTATCTTTAAAGGGACACAGTTACTACAAACCTATTTTTGTAAATACGCGGCGATGCTTTAAGCAAGTAATATTTCAATGTTTTCAATACAATTCTAAAGGCAAACTTGGTTATGACACGCACCTTTACATAAATACATGTATACGTACACGTTCCGCCGTTACGTGATTATCATATCATGTTATTCTTTGATTCGGGGTGGTGTTTGTTCATTTAATTAAAAAAAAACAGAGTGAGACATGTAACAAAAATCAAGCAATCTTTATAATTATATCATATGGAATCAACAGTTAATTCACTGATGATTGCATATAATATAATAAGAAATAGATTTTTTAAACAAACGATCAAACATGTCAAAATGAGAACCAAAAAAAAAAGAAACAATATCTAACGATGTTGCAAACACTTTATGAAAGCAACTTAGCACACACACCTATCATGGTTATCAGTTGCATTGCTTTCAAAAGAAATTCAATTCTATAGGGAAAATAAATATTCTTTCACTAATCTGATTTTAGCTATAAGAATACATATTCTGATCGTTGTCTGACTGAAAAGATCTGAATATCCTAATATAGGAATAAATAGTGCTTTTCACCAAATTTACTTTTCATTTTCTTATGTTATTCCAGTACAGTGCAGTTTTTTTACAAAAAAATAAATACAAAACATACAAGGCAGAAAATTTGTAATTAACGATAGTGTAAACAGGTTGTCATACCTAAATAATATCTCCATATACATAAATGTGTTTTGTGTTGAGAAATAAATGATAAAACTTCTAGTTCACAATGAAATAAATAAATTTGAATTAGAAATTATATAATTGTAAATTTAGCACGATCTATGAAATATTTTCTGATGGAATGGAGTCGGATAAAGAATAATAATGTTTGAAGAAACTATTTGAAATGCAATAATACGATTTCTTATCAAGTAAAACACACAAGCACTATAATTGTTGCAAATTACTCACATTTTTTGTTAATTTAGTTCTACAAAATTATATCTTGTATTTATCTGGTTTTTTTTTATTTTAAATTAACAGGGTATATCTTTTGTGGTAAAATCAATATGAAAAAGCTACAGGACATCAAATTTATCCATGTTAAATGCAACGCAACATGGACTCACTAAGGATTTCTAGTATAAGTAAACTGCATCTGTCATCACCAACACAGACCTAAAACCATGAAACCGAGAAAATTTGTGTTCAAGATTTATTTTTCAAAATTTTAATTTAGTTCTAAATACTTAAATGTTGTACATTTATTTATCTCATTCTCCATCCAATTTTAAAAACACCATGGAATATCAGCTGTATCATTTTGGCAATTTTTATTCCGCCATGAAATATTTGACATGATTTCAGAGTATCCATATTAATTAACAACAACATATGCTCACTAAGATTTTCTCTAAGTAGTTACTGGAGTACACTGTCAGCACAAATTTAAAATCATTACCGCTGATAGAAATTATTGTTCTAGAATTCTACACTGGAATTGATTTCATTGATATACTGAAATGTATTTCATCTATTAAAAATTGACATTAAAATAAACAAACAACCTACTTTATAGAAATAATTCTTATAAAATAACACATGTAATAAAAATGCATTTTTAATGTCAATATACCTATTTTTTCTTAAAAGACTTAATTTGGGAATCTTAATAATAAATTGATTGGTAAATGCTACTGCAGTATGAAGGTGAATTTAGTTTTATTGTATGTATGAATGTTAAATTGATCAAATCGTGACCTATTTAAAATTGTAGGGGTATCAATGAGTTATATAAATGAATGGTTGGAGTCGAGTACATGCTGCCCTAAATGAGACTCGAACCCGCAACCTCTGTGATCAATAGTAGATTACAGCTTTAACCACTCGGCCATTAAGGCCCCAAATACCTCAGACATTAAAACTTACTTTTCATAACTTAATTATCATAATCTATTGTTTTTGAGTCAGTTATTGTTTATAACGTTAAAGAACTTGCACTTTCCAAACTATCTATCAACGAACTATTTTACTCTTTATTTTACACCAGTTTTATCAGTCACTGATGAATTGGTGATTGTTGTTATTGAGAAAACCAATTTATGTGTTATTTATATTAATAAATCAACTATAAATTTCAAGTTCACATTTTTTCAACTTAAATAACGTATATATTTGTTAAGTTGCCTCATTCATTCCTGCATTTCTGGTTTATGTTTAGTATCAAAAGTGTGGAGATAATGTATACTATGTAGGAATATGTAAATGTATATAATAAGTTATTATTTTTATAATATATCTTTAGTGCGTTCTGTGTGTGTGTAAGGGGGGGGGGGGTGTATCTAAAAACCGTAATCAAGTCTCTTGACATTTTCCAACAGTTATTCTATAACTATCGCATACACATAAAGATAGTTACTGTACTGTAACATATTGATAAACAATTTTGTTTGGTGAAATTCGAATACATAGAAAACCTTTAATTTTCCACCAGACTCTAGAATCTACAACAATGTATATAATTTTAGTTTAAGAACGACTTTTTATGAAAGTTGTAATTTTCTTCCAATCTAAACTAATTGACAAATTAAGGCGCTGTAATCATGAAGATTTCAAAGCGATAGTCAAAAGGAGTCATAAACTTGATTTAACCTGCCTCTGTAACATATTTTCATGGCGCAATGACGGCTTAACATTATTTTGTATTTTCGTATACTTTATCCTTTTTACTAAAGGATGAACTCCGTACTTTGTTTATTGACATGTTATCCTATTTAGTATGCTATCAGGTAAGCGGTGGTGTTTTTTTGTCTCGCCTGCGACGATAGTCGCTGGAGGCGAGACATATGTATGGGAATCCGGCGGCGGCGGCGGCGGCGGCGTAAACACTTGAACATCTTGCTTCATATCTTTGTAAGCCCAAGCCCTAGGTCCATCAAATTTGGTCCGGAGGTAGCTTATGATGAGTACTTGCCAGTAAGTCACCTGTCACCTGACCTTGACCTCAATTTCACGGTCCAGCGACTACGTTAATGTTTTTGGCTTACGGCAGTTCCTCTGTAACCACGCATGGTAGGATGACAATATTTGGTATATAGGTTGCTGATGACTAGTACATGACTGTCTGGTAGGTGTCACCTGACCTTGACCTCAATTTCACGGTCCAGCGACTATGTTAAAGTTTTTGGGTTATGGCAGTTTCTCTAACCACGCATGGTAGGATGACAATATTTGGTATATAGGTTGCTGATGAATAGTACATGACTGTCTGGTAGGTATCACCTGACCTTGACCTCAATTTCACGGTCCAGCGACTATGTTAAAGTTTTTGGGTTACGGCTGTTCCTCTGTAACCACGCATGGTAGGATGACAATATTTGGTATATAGGTTGCTGATGACTAGCACATGACTGTCTGGTAGGTGTCACCTGACCTTGACCTCAATTTCATGGTCCAGCGACTACTTTAAAGTTTTTGGGTTACGCCTGTTCTTCTGTTACCATGCATGGTAGGATGACAATATTTGGTATATAGGTTGCTGATGAATAGTACATGACTGCCTGGTAGGTGTCACCTGACCTTGACCTCTATTTCATGGTCCAGCGTTTATGATAACGTTTTTGGGTTACGGCAGTTTCTCTGTAACCACGGATGGTAGGATGACAATATTTGGTATATAGGTTGCTGATAAATAGTACATGACTGTCTGGTAGGTGTCACCTGACCTTGACCTCTATTTCACGGCCCAGCGACTATGTTAAAGTTTTTGGATTAGGGCACTTCCTCTGTAACAACGCATGGTAGGATGAAAGTATTTGGTATATAGATTTCTAATGATTAGTACATGACTGTTTCGTAGGTTTCAACTGACCATGACCTCAATTTTATGATCCAGTGACTAAGTTAAAGTTTTACGATTAGGTCCGTTTCTCTGTAACCATTGTATATTTTAAATGATATCAATTAAATGCTATTTACGTAATGCTTATGACGTAATTTTTGTTTTCGTTACTGATGCGGAATTCAGGCGAGACGTCTTTCTGTGTCCACACTTGTTTATATTCCTGTCAAGAAAAAGATGCAAACTGTGTTGAATACTGCCACATGTTGATTTCAGTGACAGGCGAAAAAAGGCTATATCTGGTATTTGCTGCCGTTGAAATATTATTTGTCAAATTTTGCTAAACATTCCTAATATTTTCACATTAAAAGAGTGATGTTATTTCTAACTTGGATTGATAGTTGCCCACGTTGCACCGACCAGCTGCTAAGCTGAAGTCTCTGTTCTCTTAGCGGGGCTACGACCTATCCAGATTGAAATTAAAAGGCTGTTATGACATGGCGCCACCAGGCTTCCAGATCCCATCCCTCACTAAACTTGTTCACCACAGCTGAACTTTTACACAACATGTAGCTCGCCTTTACCCTACTTACTTAATGGTTTAATCTTTTCTGGGATACCTCCGCCCTTACTGGTAATTTTATCAGTGCGCCAACGCAGGTTCCGTGTCAGCATCCTAGCCTTTGTATGAAAGCCAGTAGAAAATTCGTGGATTTGTATTTTGTCCACATTTCAACAGTCTGCTCACTGATCCGTCAGATTAAAAATCGCATTTTTTATGTTTCATGATCCTGAGTAAACTTAATGTATTGATTAAGTTTTATGATACAAACATTTTAATTTTTCCGTTTTCTTTGAAGAACCTTTTCTTTCAAAAATTAGTTTACAGGATATACAGGAAACTATATACCTCCGTGTTCAACAACGAAAATGATTTCAAATTTTAAAACGAATTTGTTTACAGATTTTCAGTGTCAGATCTTAGATATTACAAAAACAGCAAATTAGTTGTTTTGATTATATTTATAGACCACTATACGAACTGTTATGTGCGTTCCTTATAACCAAGAGGCTAAAATAATTAGCAAAAATGTTAATTAAAAGACTTACCATACTTTGCGCAAACTGGTTGATTTTTGTGAGACGGGACACATACTTGTTGGGCACTGCAGGGATTTGCCGGCCAGCAGCTGTCTTCTTTCTGATACATATTTGAGAAAAATTACTAGTTTTGTCATAGTTTTAAAAAGTATTACTTGAAATATGTACTGTAATTACATTACAAATTTTTATTCCTTCTTGGATTATTAATTATCGTGTAAGATTTATGTTTGAACAATTAACCACATCTACTTATTGTTTGGATCGGTTTAGCATCCAAGTTTTTATGCAACTCCTCCGGATAGTCTCACAGGTTTTAGCTTCCTTCGAATTCTTTGTCTTCCGTGTGATGAAATACTTGTCCGACACGTTTTTGGATCATCTCTATTTTAGGAGTTAAACCTTGCCGACGTACAGTGTAAAACAATTTAAATTATTTTATGAGACTTTCGGCTGTTTATTCATATGTTTTGCTATTTGTTTGAAGATTCGTTTACTGAAAGTTTTACTTCTGCGTCGTCATTTTTGGATCTTGACCTTGATTCTCGTTACATGTATAGCCAGATGTGATTTTCAGTAACTTTGTTTAACTGTGATTGCCTTTTATTAATAATTTATAAACTCTAGAGACTGTATATTTTTATGGTTCTAAATTGAACTAACGTTATATTTGTAACTTTCTCTGATTCATACTTATGATTGTTTTATTTATGTTTCAGCAATTTACCTTCACTTCACTTCACTTCATCTTCACTTTACTTCACTTGTGTATTACGTTGTTTAATAAACGATCTTTCCCCGGATTTGTCGTATATTTGCCCCGTTATATATATTGGTTAGCTATCTGCAGCACGGGCAGAATAGTAAAATGACTACACCTGGTTGGTTAACTTCATCGGGGCACCGTTGTACGACTCGCGTGGTCAACACAACATCGCCACATAATGAATCCAGTGAACGATCAGATGTCATCCACGTCCAGAACGCGGACATTGACGGAAAAAGGAGAAGAACAGTACATCCAGAGGAGAGACAAGCTCTCACAAGACATTGAACTTCTTTGGTCCATGTGTAACGCAATCTTACAGGAGACCGACAACCCTCCGTCAGAGGAAAGAAAATGCCTGGAACTTGAACAAAACGTTGTTAAAGCCTACACAAGGTACAACCGGCTATGCGAGGAATACCTCGTGTTTGTGAAGGGCCAAAGAACAAATTTGGCAAATCAAGACTTAGATGTCATAAGTCCAGTCGTCGACGTTCGCCAGTGAATGTACGACTCCGCTATAGCCAACCTGCATGAAGTACTAAAACAGACCATCATGGCGAAGTCTGTTAAAACACCAAAGTCAGAATCAAATAGCGAGACCAGTTCTCGTAGATCAAATACGTCCAGTTTGGCCAAGAGAACACGAGCCAAAGCCGAGGCAAAGGCAGCAATCGCCTTTGCCGAAAAACAGGCGCTCATGACAAAGCAAGAAGCGGAAGTTAATCGTAGAAAGGCCGAAATCAAGGCGGAAATGACTCTGCTAGAAACACAGCGACAGGCTGCCGAACTAGAAGCCGAAGCCCGGATCCTAGAACAGGAGGACGACATGGAACAAGATTTGGACGATCCACTTCCGGTTCCCACCGACGACCCGATTAAACGGGTCCAGGATTATGTCCAGGAGCACAGTGGTCACAGCCAACAGGAATATCGGATGCAAAACGTGGATTTCCACGTACCTTCTGACATACCGAAAGACACGACTCGTTTCTCCCGTCCCGCACACTCGGGACTAGGTCTTTCCGGAAATATTCCTAAAGAAGAGCTAGATATGACCACAACTGTCGCATTTAATACTCGACCTTCACACCATTCACGGGTTGGAGATTTAGGACTTCCTTCTGCAACATCTACGCCGATGAACAATTGTAGATATATTCCAGTCACCCAGACACAGACTCCCGGTTTATCTGGGCTGAACACCCATGCACCTGTTTTTACGCCCTGTCAAGACTATCCTAGGCACAGGCCATCAAGCCCCGTAGATGTAAGACAACCCACATCGGGTTATCAGGATACGGGTTCAGACCCGACGCCTGCCATCACAAAATTTCTATTGAGAAAGGACCTGATATTCTCCCGACTCAGTGCTTTCGATGATAGGGCTGAGTCGTACCATATTTGGAAGTCGAGCTTCGAAAGTGTGATAAAGGAACTCGACGTATCGGACTCGGAACAGCTAGACCTACTGGTCAAATGGTTAGGAACTGAATCGTCAAAGCACGCGATTAGTATTCGAGCATCCAATGCCGACAACCAAGCCAGAGGTCTACAACGTCTTTGGCAAAGACTTGATGAACGATATGGTTGTCCGGAAATGATCGAAGCTTCCCTTAAAACGAAGTTAACAGATTTCCCGAAGCTCACAAACAAAGACAACAAACGTCTCTACGAGCTGTCAGATATCTTGTCAGAGATCGAGTACATAAAGGAGAAACCACAGCTCAAGAATCTGTTGGCCTATTTCGATTCCTCCTCGGGAATTAGACCTATTGTGTCTAAACTGCCATTTGGTCTACAAGAAAAATGGACAACAAGAGCAGTAAGATACAATGACCAGCACTCTACTTCATTTCCTCCCTTTAAGGAATTTTCCGCATTCATACGGGAGATTAGTAGGATCAGAAACAACCCAGGGTTTACCTACGACTCGGAATCCGTTATTTCATCTCAAAAAGGGAGTTCGACAAGGTCCACATCTAAGCCCCAGGCTAAAATCGGTGTTCACAAAACTGATGAGTCAAACGTCAATCATTTGTCAGACAGGCTTGAAAAATGCGTCTTGCATGGCTCCAAACATTCATTAAATGACTACCGTGGATTCCGTTCTAAACCTATGGAGGAACGCAGAACTCTGCTGAAAGACAACAAAGTTTGTTTTAAGTGCTGCGACTCGAATAAGCATGTAAGCCGGGATTGTCCCGTCAGTGTTTCATGCAAGGAGTGTGGTAGTAAACAGCATACCACGGCTGTTCACGTTAACAAACCTGCTTCTCATTCATTGGCTAAGCCCGCACAAAACAACGGCGGGGAGTCAGGGAGCGCAACTACCGTTAACACGGTCAACTCATCCTGCACGGAAATATGTAAGAATATGGTGGAAAATCTTGTGAAAAATACTTCCAGTTATCGTGTTTCACAAGGACCACCCGGGATACACGAAGAAAATGTACGCCATAATCGACGACCAGAGCAACAGGTCCTTAGCCTCTCCAGAATTCTTTCAGTATTTCAATGTACGGGACGTTCCCGAGACATATACGCTTTCCACCTGCTCTGGAAAGATCACGACTTCTGGAAGGCGAGGGAAGGACTTTATTGTAACTACAATTCATGGCAGCGACCCATTAGTTTTACCGGTCCTAATAGAATGCAAATAAACACCCCCACTTAGGAGAAATAGCGAAACACCTCTCACCTTTGGATGATAGTTGCAGTATCATGCTTCTCATTGGTCGGGATCTACCGAAGCTCATCACGTGCACGGTCAAAAGCTTGGACCCTTAAAAGCTCCATACGCCCAACGACTCAAACTTGGCTGGGTCGTAGTGGGTGAAACGTGCTTAGACAAGCAACATGCACCCACCGACGTCAATGTAAACAGGACATATGTATCGACTTCCGGTCGACCTACGGTTTTAAAACCATGCGAAAACAACTTTGAGATACGTGAACAATTCCCGAAGAACAACAGCATAGGACAAGATGTGTTTGTCAGGACACCTGACGATGATAAACCAGGGATGTCTCAAGATGATAAACTGTTCATGAAACAGATGGACGACGAATGTGTGAGAGACGACACAGGAAGCTGGGTTGCACCCCTGCCTTTTCGAGCTACAAGACCACGCCTACCCAACAATAGGGATCAAGCTGTTCAGAGAGCGAAAATGTTGGACACTAGTCTAAAAAAGAACCCCGTGAAGAAAGCACACTTAATAGAATTCATGGGAAACATACTGGACAACAACCACGCGGAAGTTGCTCCACCGTTAAAAGAAAGCGAGGAATGCTGGTACCTTCCACTATTTGGTGTCTATCACCCGAGAAAGCCCGATAAGATTCGTGGTGTCTTTGATTCCTCAGCAAAATACAACGGAATTTCTTTGAACAACGTTTTGTTGACAGGTCCAGACCTGACTAACAGTTTACTCGGGGTTCTTGTCCGCTTTCGGAGGGAAAAGATTGCCGTAACAGCCGATGTGCAACACATGTTTCATTGCTTCGTGGTTCGAGACGACCATCGAAATTACCTACGTTTCCTGTGGTACAAGGACAACAATCCAAATGAAGAACTTATAGAGTACCGTATGCGTGTCCATGTATTCGGTAATAGCCCATCACAAACAGTAGCCACACTAGGTCTACGAAAAGCAGCCTTAGAATCCGAGTCAAAATACGGTAGCCATGTACCGAACTTCGTTATCAACGACTTCTACGTTGACGATGGATTGACCTCTTGCGCAACACCGGAAGAGGCAGTTACCCTCATGAAGGACACAATCTGCGATTGCATAAGTTTGCATCTAACAGCCCAGAAGTAATGGCTGCGTTCCCTCCCAGTGATCTGGCTAGCAACCTAAAGGACTTGAACTTGGACGCAGATGATAAGCCTCTTCAGAGAAGCCTCGGACTTATATGGGACGTCAACACTGACAACTTCCTGTTTCAGCTATCTACAGAAGACAAACCAGTCACACGAAGAGGTATACTCTCCACAATCAATAGTATCTTCGATCCACTCGGGTTTCTTGCTCCCGTTATTATTCACGGGAAACTTATGCTCAGAACCCTAGTATCAGAAACCATAGACTGGGATCAGCCTGTATCAGACGAGTTGGCCATTGAATGGGAAAACTGGAGGGACTCCCTACACGAAATTGAAAATCTACGCATTCCACGCACATATGTGGCTAACCTTAACAAAGCCAACAAAAGGGAACTACACGTGTTCTCTGACGCTTCAGAAAAGGCCATTGCAGCCGTTGTGTACTTAAGAACCGTAGAAACGGTCGGGGAACCACAATTTGGATTTGTTCTCGGAAAGACGAAAATGGCACCTATAAGCGGCCATACCATCCCTCGACTAGAACTATGTGCGGTTGTGCTTGCCGTAGAACTCGCCCAAAGTGCTGTTGATCACCTTCAACTTTCTATCGACGAAGTCAAATATTATACCGACAGTCGTGTAGTTTTAGGCTACATCAGTAATGATACCCGTAGATTCTACACTTACGTCGCCAACAGAGTGGAGAAAATTCGGAAAAATAGCAAACCCGACGAATGGAACTACGTGCCGTCTAACTTGAACCCGGCCGATTCAGGAACTAGATTTTTCCAACCTTCTGATATACACGACAGCGATTGGCTTTTGGGACCCAAACGATTGCTCATTAACGTTCAGTCAGAGACAACAGATGCATCCCGACATACTCTTGTGGAACCCGAAACGGACAAAGAGATCCGACCTGTCGTAAAAGTCGCCAAAACCTTTACTGTAGATTACATACCAACTTGGGAGGAGCGATTTTCCGACTTTTCATCTTGGTCAAAATTGACTCAGTTCATTGCTGTTCTCAAAGCTGCTGCCCGCAAACTTCACGGGCACAAATCAGCATATATGTGCTCACCGGTTGATATTCGTCAGGACGCTGAACTTTTCATTATCAGGGAAGTTCAATCCCGTATGTTTGGCGAGGAGATCGAGTGTCTTCTTCATTCGGAACCAGTTTCTCGTCGAAGCGCAATTGCCAAACTAAATCCATTCTTAGATGAACTCGGACTTCTCAGAGTTGGCGGACGCATTGTCAAATCTGACCTGCCATTCAGGGAAAAGCTACCTCTAGTAATCCCAGGACATCATCATATCACCGACTTACTCGTTCGACACTTCCACCATCAAGTAAAACACCAAGGACGACATTTTACGGAAGGAGCTATTCGAGCTGCTGGATTCTGGATCGTAGGCGCTAAACGGACAATTTCCTCAGTACTTCATAAGTGCGTCTTATGCCGAAAACTACGTGGCAGACAGGAATCTCAAATCATGGCCGACTTGCCAGCAGATCGTCTAGAACCGTCGCCGCCGTTTACCAACGTTGGAGTGGACGCCTTTGGGCCATGGGAAGTGGTAGCCCGCAAAACACGTGGTGGACTGGCGAAGGCTAAAAGATGGGCCATACTTTTTACCTGTTTGGTGACAAGAGCTGTGCACATCGAACTCGTGGACGAGATGAGTTCTTCTGCATTCATTAACGCTCTGAACTGTTTCACATCAATCCGCGGGAAAGTGAAAACCTTCCGATCCGACTGTGGAACCAACTTCGTCGGTGCTATTGACAAAAAAGGAGTTGACGCAATCAACGTTGAAGACAATCAAATGCGGAAACATATGCTCGAATCCGAAACTGTTTGGATATTCAACGCACCCCATTCGTCCCACATGGGTGGTGCTTGGGAACGGATGATTGGGATCACTAGAAGAATTCTCGACTCTATGATTCTAGAAAACCCTGGACGGACATTAACTCACGACGTGCTGAACACATTCATGGCGGAGGCAACTGCCATCATTAATTCTCGACCGCTTGTTCCAGTCTCATCGGACTCGGAGAACCCGCTCATCTTGACACCCTCTATGCTACTAACGCAGAAAACGGACTACGTGTTTTCCATCGACTCAAAGGAATTATTCTGCAAACAGGAACTATGTCTAGCGGAGTGGAGACGGGTTGGTGCCCTTTCGAACATGTTTTGGTCCAGATGGCGCAAGGAATATCTATCCCTACTTCAACAACGTAGGAAGTGGACAGAGCCACAGAGAGACATTATCGTCGGAGACGTCGTTCTTATCCGTGATAAGAACTTAGATAGTAACAAATGGCCTACAGGACTTGTGACTGACGTCTTTAAGAGTGAAGATGGACACACCAGGAAAGCCGAAGTGCGTGTCATCGTGGACGGGAACCTGCAAAATATACTCGACCGATTGTCGACATGATTCTTCTGGTGGAAAGCATCCTCTAGGGACTATTCCAGTGTACATATAACTGTTTGTTTCTCTCGATACATTTGAGATTTCCAATTGTAACCCGACTGTGTCCGATCTGTGAACACGTCGTTCCTTCCCTCGCCGTGCGTGGCAACGATGAAGCTACAGATCTACTCTTCCCATTGGGCAACGCTGGAAGCCACACAACGATGGAACTCCAGAACTATAACCGTTGGATCGTTTCTGAACTGTACATGTGTATATACCGTTAAGTGTTATTCTTGGATGACCTTTTGATTTATGTGATATTAATTGGATATTGGAATATATTTGTTTTCATATTTTTCATCTAGAAATTTAGAGAAATATTCACAAGAATATTTGACGGGGAGTGTACTGTAATTACATTACAAATTTTTATTCCTTCTTGGATTATTAATTATCGTGTAAGATTTATGTTTGAACAATTAACCACATCTACTTATTGTTTGGATCGGTTTTTATGCAACTCCTCCGGACAGTCTCACAGGTTTTAGCTTCCTTCGAATTCTTTGTCTTCCGTGTGATGAAATACTTGTCCGACACGTTTTTGGATCATCTCTATTTTAGGAGTTAAACCTTGCCGACGTACAGTGTAAGACAATTTAAATTATTTTTTGAGACTTTCGGCTGTTTATTCATATGTTTTACTATTTGTTTGAAGATTCGTTTACTGAAAGTTTTACTTCTGCGTCGTCATTTTTGGATCTTGACCTTGATTCTCGTTACATGTATAGCCAGATGTGATTTTCAGTAACTTTGTTTAACTGTGATTGCCTTTTATAAATAATTTATAAACTCTAGAGATTGTATATTTTTATGGTTCTAAATTGAACTAACGTTATATTTTTAACTTTCTCTGATTCATACTTATGATTGTTTTATTAATGTTTCAGCAATTTACCTTCACTTCACTTCACTTCATCTTCACTTTACTTCACTTGTGTATTACGTGGTTTAATAAACGATCTTTCCCCGGATTTGTCGTATATTTGCCCCGTATATATATATTTTGGTTAGCTATCTGCAACACGGGCAGAATAAAATAAAATATCATCAAAGGTACCAAGGTTAAAAGAATTTACTACGCCACACACGCGTTTTGTCTAATAAAGACTCATCTGTGGCGCTCGAACCAAAGTAAAATTAAAAATCCAAATGACATGAATTCAAGAAACATCGAAACATATCAAACGATATAGCTTAAGTTGATAAAATCGTTCCTCGGACATTGCATACGAGTAATATTTTATGTTTAAATTAAACTAATATGTAATTGTTTACTTTTACGTTATTTCTTTAACCCTCTTTGTTTCAACATGTAATTTTAATTTTATATTGCTTTTTGAATTGGCACATTTATCGATATTTTAGACGCTTCATAGTTAAATTCAATATTTTATCGAGAATTATTTTCTTATCACGACATTACTGGGGTATACTAAGACATACAAGAAGTATTGTAACAACACATACTGTGCATAGTTTCTACTTCATTTTAAAGTTACTCATCATTTTGAAAAAAATAATAAATACACGGCATTTTTCTTAATCAATCATTTGGGTTCCATTATTATTAATCTCGAGCTCATTTTTTTGTACGGATTTTGTGAATACTAACTATCTGCAAATTTCAGTTCTAAACAGTGTACAACTTATCAAGCTTACAACACCATAAATATAACTAACATAGAATTAACAATCAACAAAAAAGTAGGAGTTTTCATATTCTACAAATATTTATGAAAGTATAAGTAGGGAATAGTTTCATAATGACTTAATGTTTATTCTGAGTTAAAAATATTTTGAAGCACGATAAAGATATGTCGTGCAATTTTTAAATTTTGTTTTGAATATTTGAGATTTTAATATTGATAGCAATAATCATGTTAATAACAGCAGGTATTTCTGTTGATTATGCTGTATGCACGTATAATTTAAGACAAAACTGCAAGACAAACTGTTGCCGTCTTAATCGCTTTTCTTGGTGTTTAATTGACGTAAAAATTACAGATGCATATTAAAGAAAACAATAAATACTTATTTCCAAAACAAAAACAAAAATACGATCTGAAATATAATTTTGAAAACTGCATTCACTTAAATGTTAAAGTCGTATTTATACCTTACCTTAACAAATTTTTAATAAAGCCAAATTATTTTATAATAAAAAAAAATGCTAAAATTGTTCATTAAATACCAATTTATTTCCGAAACAATATGTGAAGCTTGCACAATCAACTAACTTTGGCGCGATGTACAAACGCTAAAATTGTTACTGAAAACGGTCCATGTACACAAAATCTAGAAAACAAAGTAATATTTAAACGAATGGCAATATTTTACTTACCGTTGTCCACCGTTCAATGAACGTAAAGTCTACGCCGTTTTCTTCTGAAAGATAGTTCTGAATATCATCATTCCTTACATTGGCTACATTTCAACGTAATAGGGTGCCCTTCAGTTGACTCCTTCAGAAGTTAATTGCCTTACAATTTTTGTTTTGCATACAACGCTTAATACACATCTTTAGACCTATCTTTACAAAAGTTTGGAGAGCATCATCCTTTAGAAATCATTTTTTTTAAATGATCCTGCAGTTATATTCCATTTGACTTGTATCTCCATCAAAAAGTACAAAGCAAGAACAAAATAAGTTTTCATGTTCAGTATCTACACAATTACCATTTGATTCCAAGCGGTGACAGTTGTCTATGCGTTGTCGTTTAAGCAGCAGCGTTTATATTAAGTGTATTATTATATAACGTACGTAATTTTAATGATTGAGAAATTCAATATTGCATCACTATTATTTAATTTACGAGCCAATCATTCCTGTAGATTTGTGATATATATAAAGGCGTAACAACAACCTGAATTTAATATGACAGGCAGAACTAATTTTCAGTTTTTATTGTAAAAATGCGTCTATCAAAACCAGCTCAAATAGTAATGCTAATATCGCAATACTTATATTTCAGTCAATCAAATCTAAACGATGAATTTCTGGAAATAGATATTATATATATAATAACGTTTGTAATCCAAATTGAAATCAACATGATATGCAGTTTTAATTTTAAGTGACCACACTATGTTTAGTGTGTGTTTTTCCAAGTAATCATTCTAAAATGATGTTAATTAAGTTTGCTAACAAGTACAATCGCTTTTAAATTTTCACACTAGTCTAATAAACCATTAGTTTCTAAGACAAATATACGATTTGCAATCCTTAATATATGTAGACATTTACAACATTTTTAATAATAAAATCAGATGAATATAATGCAACTCTTTAAGGTGTAAATTATAATTTGTCTGGCGGTATTGAGTCAATCAAGCGAGTTGTAGAGCCAGTCAGTGTACTGTGTTTAACAACAATTATAGACAATAAAAGTGTATGTACACTGCCAAAAAAAAGTAAAAAAAGATCAATTTTGTGAACACTGCCGAAACAGGAAGAAAAGCAAGGTACTGCCAACAACATTTACGCTCGTTGTAGCTAAGAGGCTAAATTTTTTCATGCCATTAAAATTGCTTCCCTTAGGTTCATTTTCCTAAAATTGATTTATTGTTTATTGTTCTCTTTCTGAATATAGCTGACATATTGCTAGCTGGAAGCAAACATCCGATCAATTCTCTTTCTCAAAATACCAATCCAAATAATTCTAATATAACATGCTTATTATATTGTCCCATAAATGTATGTGTCAATAACAAAAGTTTTCCCCATTTTAGTTTATCATACCTCTTCGGCAATTTAATACTGTACCAGCGGAGGGCATTTGGCTATGTGTAGCAATCTTGCTTTTGTCTGTCTTTTCATTAATTTTTTTACTATGTGGTTTTTGTTGCATTATGGTCGAGGTATGTACATGTACAACGTCATTATTTGTACATTGTCAGAAAATATTGTTTATTTGAACCGGTTATGAATTTTTGAGATAAATTCGTAATGCCATCCCATTTTGTACAATTTATTTTATATAAATAATAGCGTACTGCTATCGACATGTACCGAAGAGGTCTTTATTGTGCAAGGAGCATGGCACGCTTACTACAGTTCCAAAGTAAGATTAAAAAAATTAAACATGTTTGTAACATACTAGTCATTTGCGCACCAATTTGGTAACACTAACCAGGGGATACACCTTTCTGTAACAAAAATGATATACCATTGCATATTTTAAAGAGCTGTAAATGTGTTACGTTTCTCTTGCGTGGCTATATAACATCACAATAGATAAGATTAATGCGGTTTTTATCGGGTTAGGACCATACTGTAAGGTTTCACAGTGCTCGACCCACAGATCTGCCGAGAGCGTCTCCAGCTGTCAAATAGGGATGCCCTCTTGTTGGGGGGGGAGGTTAAAAGTCGTAATACGTAAAATAATTTCCTGTCTGATTTTAAAAGCAATCAGACCCATGTGATGATAATCCAAACCACATCATAGCAAAGCTGTAAAACGTACCCATAGATACTACTGAAGTAAATATAACTTTATTAAATATTCAGAATTGTGCGATTTTTCTAAAAATAATACCAGTAGAGTTATTCATTGATTTTAAGATATCAATCCCAAAATCGCAATGGACAGTTATTAAAGGCTTATAAGTCAACGATAGTTAGCCATCTTCGACAAAAGCAGACTGCACACGCGCACATCGATCAAATACTTTTAAAAAAATTAAGGTGTTTTTCAGGGACAAGTCCAGTCTTACAGTGTAATTGTCACTGTGTCTAAATTTATCCTGGGGGCCTCGGTGGCCGAGTGGTCAAGGTAGTTCGTTTACTATTGATCACGTGGTCTGTCAACACTGAGATTGCGGGTTCGATTCTCACTGCAGGCAGGGTGTTCTCGACTCCAATCTTAATTGACAAGGATTGCCAGTTTTCCTACCGCAGGTCGGGGGTTCTCTCCGGGTACTCCGGCTTCCTCCCCCAATAAAAACTGGACGCCATGAAATAGCTGAAAAATTGCTGAAAGTGGCGTTAAAACACCATTCAAACAAATAAATTTATCCTGCATCTAACATTTATGGGAGAAACAGAAAACGATCCATGTCTATTACAACAAAAATCATATTTCTAGACAGGAGAAGCAAAAAATGCGCCATGCCTACTACAGTCCATCTCACTTAGTTGGATAGGCAGAAAACCCCAGGATATCATTTGTCTGCGACTCATCCAGAAGTATAAATATAAATTAATTATCTAAAAAAAATGACCATTGACAGGAAAAATAATCATATAAGATTGCACTTGATCAATTTATTAAGTTTGATCCGTTCATTACCTTTTAAGTAGTCTTCACGTAATGCATTACCCATGCTTAAAAAATCCTGGTAATTCATTGGAGGATTGTTGTAAACAAGTTTATAATATTCACTGCTAATATACGAGTTACCTATGCTCATCAAGTAATAGCTGTCTTTGTAGAAGTTGCATAGATAACACTCAAATCATAAGTTATTTAATTTATAAGTTGTACTTTGAGTGCCCTAAAACCTTTCTATGTGCGGATGTTTTTTTATTGGTTACATACTGTTTCTCAATTAGCTTCTTTTAATAAATGTTGCTGTATTGGACTGATAATATATATACCTCTTTAAGGAAGGTAACAACACAATACCGAGAACAAAGGAAAGTTCCTTATAAGACAATCCACAAATCAAAGTCCAAGATACATGCATAACTGTTTACCAATTGTGCGGCAACTTCATAAATGAAAAAATGTTGGATTAAATGAGGTCTAATAGCATATCAATCCTTCCGTTTTCATTACTGCAGTGTGTTATTTCAGACACTTACTCAAATACTAGTTACAATGCATTTAGTTTCTTCTAGTTTTTGTCGTTATATGTAAGAGATGGTAAAGGGATTTCTTTTATAATAAAATTAGTTTTCTACCAGAAAATTTGTCATGTTTGTCATTCAAGGTTAGAGATCCTCCTGCTAAATACCTTAATTTATAAATATTTGTAATGGTTTGGTAACACGTGATAAAATTTTTATAGAAGCAGAGTAAATTGTGATTGATTTAATTCTAAATAGCCAGCATTAAATGAGATTTATTCATTGAAAACTAGTTATGGAACGATGATTTAGTATCAAACAATAAATAAACTCGAGAAATAAAATGAAACGTATGCATGAAAATTGGGACTGCAACTGGAAAATCATGGGATATTGAATAGGACCGAGAAAAGCATTTATGTCCTCGCTACAATATGCCTCCAATTCATTAACAGCTACAACTGGGACTTAATGATGGAAGAAGCGTACTGTTTAAGCCCACTCGGTCAGGGTTTTCCATATTGCACCGTTACACTCTCCAACGAGAGAACCATTATCTGCCCCTTGAGATTGCAGTTCTGTTGGCCTAGCACTGGAAAATAGCTGAGACTTAACAAAACAAATATAGTTTTTGCAAGTGTCTCCTTTTGACGGTTAATTACCATGAATTCATCAATTTATTATATTGCATATGAATTTTGGTGTGAACATCAAAACGGTAAAAATATAAATGTTAATAAATTATGATTCCTACTTATACATAAATTCGAAGTAGTTTCTTGTTTTTATTCATATTTCCTCTTGAACACATTTATTTTTTTAATTGTGATGAAATGCAATTGGCCGATCTTGCTGAAGTATTTATTCCTATAATTTTATTAATAATGGAACAATGAAATGTTTTTATACGTGGTAACCCGAAATCAACAAAGCGATTGTATAATGTACAAGTAAATAGTTTCTGTTGTTGTGTTTATTTCTTGATTAGAATAAAAGCGAATCGAGTATAGTAATT
This sequence comes from Limnoperna fortunei, assembly GCA_944474755.1. Taxonomy (NCBI): domain Eukaryota; kingdom Metazoa; phylum Mollusca; class Bivalvia; order Mytilida; family Modiolidae; genus Limnoperna; species Limnoperna fortunei. The sequence goes on along the minus strand of OX104124.1, from coordinate 9,175,616 downwards.
TTTGCATTCAAATTTAATTAATGACATTTGTCTTTTAAAGTGAATTGGGCGCTTTTTCGTCCACTTATGTAAAGGTTTTTGCATTACATTTTACTAGCTATAACCATGGCATGTCCTAGATCAATCTCCACGCAAAGGATTCTGGGTATCCTACGTCAACCACAATCACCTCTGCCATACCATTGGTTGACATGTGAGAGATATCTCTCATGGCAAATACACTTCGCGTACATACGCAGTAATTGTAATATAAAACTGTATCAAATATTGTATATATAGACTATATAAAAATATAAATAGAGCTCGTATATTATTTTACAAACATCATTCTTTGTTTACAAACGTTACAAGCAGACGACAAATGTACTCCCGCAGTTGATGGAGAATTACGTGTGGCAGAGGTTATATCTAGGAACCAGTAATGTTCCGTGTCTGGAGAGTGGTCATAGATTCTAGAAGAAGAAAACGCCATTTTGCCATTTTTATAATAGGAATTCATTAGTAAATCTTTTGTGAACATTCAAAATAAATATATCAAGCCGTTTCTTGGAAACATAATCGTTCTATATTGCTCCCGTCATCACCATATTGCTTTTTCTTAAATAGCTAATTTGTTAGATCTTAACCTATATCCCCAAGTAAATTCTTTGATTAAAATGAGAAAAAAAATATATTTCCGAAATTTTCGAAGTGTGTTCCTTTACTTTTTCAGTCGGTAAGCTATTATTTCATTTGTTTTAGTTATGTTACCCCTGTATGTATCCTTTCACACAGTTAGAATGACTTTTCAAGTTTTACAATTTATCAAGGTCATGTACCAGACCAAGTTAATGATTATACTCTTTTTTTGCCCGATTTTGCTTATTGATAGTTTATGTATTGCTGTGGTACTTATAGTTTTGGTATCATTGGGATAATGCCTGTTTTTATGGTTTTTCATTTAATGTGAATATACATTGATCATTAAAAACAGAATTGCATAATTGAAATCTGCAATTAGTGTTGTTCTATTTGAGTTTGACTTAATCACTGATTGAGTGATGCTCGTGCTTTATATATCTCCCTGTTTATTAGAAGATTGCGCTGAAATCTTTTAATGTTATTAGTGACTTAGGTTCTTTATTCTTATTATTCAATAGTTTATATATAATAATATTTGGATGTTAGGTTTTGGTGGTTTATTCCTTTTGTTCAATCTAGTTTAGGGCGATTCTTATAGTTTTTCCAGGTGTTTGAAATGGTAGCAAGTTGACTATCTTTCTAAAACTAATTCGTTAAACCACGGCACACGTTTACCGCACATTTTTAATATGTATGGTTGTGCAGCATTCATTTGCTTCGAGAATTGTTATTTCACATTTCTTTCCCGTTTATTTAACCGTTAATCATTCACACATGTAAAATATTATATATGAATATATATACTGTAACCTTGTTATACCACGTTGCCTTTAGTAACTGTCAATAATACTTAGATATTATACACAGATTGTTAATAATGTAGACGCAAACGCGATGATATTAATAAGGTATAAATCATCGTAGTACGATTAAAGAAAAAAGGCCATAAATCGGCGATAAATAGTTTGATTTCTATAAGTCATAGATAAAAATATAGTGATAAAACATTGCAACACACTAATATTATCAAGTAATGTGAATTTTGCGCGTTGTTTTCCTATAATGTAAACGAATGTTTGAGCAATCCATGTAGTGCAAATGGAGCATGTACAAACACACTTGGTAGTTATCTGTGTGCATGCAACACTGGATACTCAGGAGACGAAAAAATTTACACTGGTAATGTAGTCGAGTTTTACTCTGTTGCTATGTTTTTTTAATGAATGACGAATATGAAAATATGTTTTTGCCAACTAGTCAATTACATTTGGTAGATGCCACAGTAAGTTACGAACACATTGTCGTTACTACCAATTTCATTCAGTCGAGGTAAAAAAACTAGAATGGAATGATTTGTTTTGTTTTTTAATTGTTTGTTAAAACTTCTGGATTTCCTATAGCAATGGAAAAAATTAATATAAGTAGATTGTCAGGACATATAACTTTTATTGATATTTAAAAACCGGTAAGTTATTCTCATGCATTTGGTTTTTTTGTTACCTCGTAGTAAGAACATGATTACTTTTCTGACATAAATTTAGTCGAAACTGGCTTCGAAAAACAGGAGGTATTCGACACACTCGCCTAAGTATACCCTCCTTTTTTCTGTGATCAATCAAACATAAAGTTGATGAAACAGGTAAAACTTTATGGTGTTTTTATATGTTTATATCCTAATGTATAGTACCGGCATGTAAAGGATTTTGATGATACTTGAAGGTAAACCTAAGTACAACCCACCTTCCTTTTTTGCGATCAATCACCTATGAAGTTAATGAGACAGGTTCTATGTTATGGTGTTTTTTTGTTCATATCCTGATGTATATGAGTACATGTATAAAGTTTCATTAGGATACTTCCGACAAACCAAAAGACTCAAACACTGTTTTCTAAACAGGGCATAAAAACCCCGTATTCATTATACAAGTATATACCTGAACTTTAAATTGGAGATCTTGGTAATGCCTTTCCAGATGGATTGTTTTGGATGGCTCTTTGTAACTTTCTGTGTCTATTTCAACATATGCAGCCTGGCAACCCATAACTCCTCCCAAGTGATCTATTGCATGTTTCATGTCTATCCCAGTCTTTACATTATTGCCAGAAGCTACATATTGTCTAATTTTACTTCTTAGGTGGGCAATCTTTGCATCACAGTATGACTTTCCATCTTGTGCCTCGCTAAAATCATACCTTTTAATTGCCTAATAAAAGTGATACATGTTATTGTAAAAAAAATTAATTTTCAAGCTTATTTATCAATGTGAAAGCCTTAAGATTAAACCTTCTTAAAGTTTGTGACTCTAAGGGTTTGCATATCCATAAAAGCATTTACAATTATCATTACTGGTTAAAAATGCATTAGTGTTTCATTAAACATTGAATATATGTGTAGTTTATGCTGCATCATTCTGAGATGCACAAGTTGTATCTTATGCTGCTGCATTCAAAGATTATAAGAAAACAAATCCTTTTACAAAAATGCTTTGACCACTGAAATTTAACGTCATGTTCAGCAATGGAATTATATAGGTATAGCAATGATTTTTTTCAATGACTTATATAAGAAAAATTGAGGGTTTGTCTTAAAAGTGTTGAACTACCCAAAACAATTTACAAGCAATGTGAAAGACAGGGTATTGCAAGAAGTAGGAGGTGCTAACACTCTCATTATCTTCTACTCCCTTACTTGAAAGTGGTATATCTGATACGGGTATCAATTCATCTGTCTGAGTCAACAGAATGAAATAACTTTTGTCATTTAAACATGCATTGTAGATTTATTTTTTGTGTTTTTTAAATGCATTTCATTGGGTTTGCACATGTTGCTTCGAAGAGTCGATATTTAAAGTTAAAAAATTGTTCATTTTTTATTGACGGTTGTTATCTGTCATCCACAAAAACCACAAAAACAAGCACAGATTCTAGGTCCTATGGCGGCTCCTTAAACAGAGAGTAGATAAGCAACTGACAAGAAAATGCAAATATCAAAAGCCTACAATTAATAGTTGCTGAGAAATTTGTTTTCGGAAAAATTGTGTGGCGGACAGACGCCCATCATTTCTATGTCCTTGCTTCGTGTTGCAGCGGGAAAAATAAGTGTCATAATGTTATTTATTAATTTAAACCTTACCAGTCCTGGCTGTAATTCCAGGAAGTGACAGCAGTGTATTGCCACAGTGATAGCAGCCAGCATTATCACTTCTGATTGATGAAAGCCCTTTTAATAGTCGATAGCTTGCTTTTTAGTGTACATAAGGTATTTTCAAGCATAGAAATAACAGCAAACCAGTCTTGTTTGACCTGATCAAAGATGGCGCATATGTTCTGTGCTACAAAAATTAAAGAAAAATATTAACCAATAGTTTTTAAGTACAAAAGAAACATAAATATATCTTTACATTTTTATACTGATAAAGGACGTACGAATGTCCGAAATATCTATTTTAAAACTTATTTAACATTGTTGGTAAAGTATGAAACTTTGTACTTTATCAGTAATTTCAGAATAAACTCAAACATCAAGTCATTCATTTATTAAAGTCATGGAATTTTACATGCATGTGCATATTCATGCATCTTGTTGCAATGTTGGTTATCTTTAATTTATGACAAAAAAATCAATGGTTCTTATGTTATATAAAATTATTTGGTTCAAACAAAGCAAAATAAATAAACCAATTTTAATAAGAAACATTTAATGCGGTGTTTTCTTGAATGAAAAATAAAATTTTGTGTTGCTCAGGATCAGATGAATACTTAGTCACAGTTAATTAAAAATGAGTTTTAGCTAACCTCAAAATCCGGGACATGTAAATTTTAAAAAATTACAAAGGTAAATTAAAAACAATATTCAATTCAAATGCTGGATAAATGGTTTCCTATCTGTTATATCTAATGCAAGCTACAGATTATGTATTGAAAAATGCATTGAAATTGAAGTTGAATAAATTAAATTTTTGGGTGTGTTTGACTTTTGTGAAATGTCAAACTAAAATGTCAGTAGAATCTTAATTTAAGTACACTTTTCAACAAAGTATTTATATCGTTGTAAGCTAATTTATAAATGTCACATGACATACTAAATAAACACCTAGAAACAATAAGTTAAATGCAGTTGCTCCATCAGCAGCTATATTATCTAAGCCTTTTAGATTTGTGCGCTTAGATGCCGGACAAATCCTTAAGATTTCAAACAATGATGACCTTGATAGCGATGTGAAATCTAAATCTTTGCAGAATGCTTGGTATGCATTTACAAGATTAGGATGGCATAGTGTCCTTACTACCTCTGGAATTTCCACATCTTCTCCGTTATCTAGTTTCATCTCTTTTGTTCCTTAGGAACTGACCTGGACAAAAGAAAACGAATTGTTTAATACATTAACTGCCCAATGATTATTCAGTTTTATTCAACCGCAAATTTTTGCAATCTTATTTATGGTATGGCGATGTTGTCGTCTGTAGATATAAGATAGTGAAGAATTACGACCCCCTATTTGTTAAAATTTTAAATCTTTGTATTACGATATGTATTTTGATGAAATGATTTAGAGAGGGAAATACGGTAATCGCAGTTGGGAAGAACCCGTTGGTGCCTCAGTATGTTACTTTGTGCAACCATAACATAAATAAAACTGTGAAAATGTATTAAGATTGTTTTAATCTTTTCCTTAGGATCACAAGACCCGGGTAACATTTTCTGGGGGCTCGTCCGGGATACACATGGTTGTAAAGTTATAGCCACACAAACGTCAACATGGTGATGGAAACAGATGAACAGGAGGAATATCGACTTGAGGTCACCGGGAAAGTGTACATTCAACCATTGCCTGTACTAAAGGGTGTGATCAAAGAGTTAGAAATTCCTTGTACAAATCTTCCAGATCTTTCCAGACGTGGTGCAATAAAACTTATCATAGCCTTTATCAAGGAAGCCGTGAAGAAAGAGGATAAGGGAATGACAGTATTATTGCAGATTGGGGACTTAATAGGCAGTAAGGTTCCAGAAGTACCGGTAACAGAAGACACTGCTACAACGCAAGAGAAAAACAAAGATGACGAGGATGACGCTGATCCAGAAGTTTCCTTCAAAGCACCACAAGCAACAACATGATACCGATATTTACTGATGAAAAGTCATTATGGAGAAAAGAATTTAAAATATAGGGTCAAATAGGAGACACTAAATCATGTCTTTCATTCACAAGCCTTATTCGTCAAATAGAAAGTGGAAAAGAAAGAGGATTTGGAGCTAAGGAAATAATTCAAGCCATCATTAGGTCTATTACTCCAGGTTTAAGTCTAAGAAGTTACTTGGAAGGGCGTACTGATCTCAATCTGACTAGGCTTCGCGGGATATTAAGAGCCCATTACAAGGAAAAGACAGCAACCGAACTGTACACAGAACTTTCAAATCTAAGTCAAGGACAGAAGGAGAGTGCACAAGATTTCCTTCTCAGATCGCTTGATACTCGACAGAAGGTGTTGTTCGCGTCAAAGGAGACCGAAAATGAGCCAAAGTACAATCAAGAACTGGTCCAATCTATGTTCTTACATAGTGTGATGACAGGTTTACTAAACGATAATATCCGGCAGTAAATGAGACCACTACTGTTGGATACGCAGGTGACGGACGAGATGTTAATATCCTCACTTAATAATATTGTGCTTAGGGAAAATGAAAGACAGACCAAAGGGAAGGGACGAAGCAAAGTGAACAAAATGACAGTCGAGGACGAGGACAGAATGACTAGGTTTGAAGCGGGAATACGCGAGGAGTTGGCTGAAATAAGGAAATTAGTTACAAAAACACAACCAGTGCATAATTTAAATTCAAGTACATGAAGCAATACATGTGAGAAAAGGCGGAAGCCAGGATGTCCCAACTGTCAAAAGAATGACACGGGAGAGACATGTTCCTACTGCTGGATTTGCAGCAGTGAAGATCATTTCAAGGCTGGTTGTAGAAATCGCCAGAAAAGTAAAGGCAGACAAGATCGACGAGAAACAAATGTAAAGAAATTGTCTGTGAATGACTTAAAGGGCACCGTTAGTCAATTAACTGGCAAACAAAGGGAAAAACTGATAAACCTTGTTGGACCGAAGTGTGAGATTGACTGTCTGATTGGAAATAAAAATATAAGGGTATTATGGGACTCCGGTTCACAAGTTTGCGTTCTTCCTAAATACTGGATGGAAGAAACGTTCCCACATCTAAGTGCAATGCCACTAAATGATCTCTTGGAAGGAAACTTAACTGTTTTAGCAGCAAATGGCGAGGAAATTCCGTACGATGGATGGGTTCCACTATCATTCCAGCTACATGTAAACGGTAATTCCATGCAAGTACCGTTCTTGATATTCACTCACCCGGATATGGATCAGCCTATTCTTGGATATAATGTTATTCAACATTATACACAATCGCACGCAAAACCTTCAGAGACCTTATCGTCAGCTACCAGAATTGAAGTAAACAAGATCAATACTGTAGTTAACATCCTTAAATCTGGTGACAGAGACATTTGTTCGGTTAAAACTGGAAGGAAAGATATTATCATTCCAAAAGGTTCTAGCTCGGTTATCAAAGGAATAGCGCACACCGGATGCAACGAATTGAAAAAATGGATCGTTTTATTTGTGCCAAGTGAGGGCATGGACATGCCAGAGGAGCTAACGATACGAGAGACAATAATTGATCTAAAGGCAGGCTCTACATCGAAAATCGATGTTATCGTGGAGAATACGTCAAACCACGATGTTATCTTGCCGAAGAAAGCCACTATGGGAATTCTTCAAAATATCAAGGGAGTATGTGATGTCCCTATAGTAGAAGATAAAAGGAACGATTGCATATTCACATCAGCAAAAACGGACAAAAAAATAATTTGGGATCCGCCTGTTGATCTAGATCCTAATCTATCGAAGGAAGATCAAGAAAGCATACGAAAACATCTTAACGAAGAATGTGAAGCATTCGCAAAGGAAGGAGAAGTTGGATGCGTTCATGACTTGAAAATGCATATTGAATTATCCGACAATACACCAGTTGTAAAGGCGTATACTTCTATTCCAAAGCCACTTTATCAGGAAGTGAAGGACTATCTAGCCGACCTCATACGTCGGAATTGGGTAAGAAAAAGAAACTCGCCTTACTGTAGTGGTATGGTATGCGTAAGAAAGAAGGATGGAAGTCTGCGTTTATGTATCGACTATCGAGAACTCAATAAAAAAACTATACCAAATAGACAACCCATACCAAGAATTCAGGACGTCTTAGATTCACTTGGTGGAAAGAAATGGTTCTCGGTTCTGGACCAAGGTAAGGCATATCACCAGGGATTCATGGATCCTTTAGGTCAAAAGCTAACAGCATTTACTACTCCATGGGGTCTGTATGAATGGATCCGTGTCCCATTCGGACTCACTGGGGGCACCTGCTGCATTTCAGTCATTTATGGAGAGTGCGTTGGCGGACATAAGAGATAAAATCTGTATTCCGTATTTGGACGACGTTTTAGTTTTCAGTAATACCTTTGAAGAGCATATAGACCATGTAAAGACGGTATTGCAGAGACTGAAAGAAAAGGGCATTAAATTAAACCCTTCAAAATGCAACATTTTCAAAAACGAGGTTCGATACTTAGGACATGTGATATCTTCCAATGGGTACAAAATGGACCCCGCTGATAAAGCTCCGGTTTTAGCTCTAAAAGAGAAGCGACCTAAGAATGTCGCGAATTAAGACAAATTCTTGGATTTTTGAACTATTATCGAAGATATATCGGAAATTTCTCACAGCGAATGAAATCTTTGTACGAACTTTTAAAAGCAGACCGGTCAAAACAAGATAGTAAGCCGAAACGAAAAAATCAAGTGCCATCAAGCACGAAAATTGAGTTGAAACAAGAACATAGAGAGCTATTGGGAAACATTATCGATTGTCTCGTTAAGCCCAATGAAATGGTTTTTCCAAAGTACGATCAACCGTACATACTGCATACTGATGCCTCGCAGGATGGTCTCGGTGCAGTACTGTATCAACGACAAAGTGATGGTAAATTAGGCGTAATTGCATACGGGTCAAGGACACTCTCGCCTGCCGAGAAAAATTATCATCTTCATTCGGGAAAACTAGAGCTTCTTGCATTGAAATGGGCTGTTTGACCGCTTCCGTGATTACTTGTATTATGCGCCACACTTTGATGTTTACACCGACAACAACCCACTCACGTATATCCTTACAACAGCACGGTTAGATGCTACTCGACATAGATGGGTTTCAGAGCTGGTCGATATCAACTTCAAAATTCATTACAAACCAGGTCGGTTAAACACTGATGCAGATGTTTTATCAAGATTACCGATAGATTTTGAGAGCTACATGAAAGGGTGCACCGAGAAGTTTCAAGGAATAGACACTTCATTTAAAACTGCGACAGCAGACATAGACCTTACAGTAACCATGTCGAAATGTGTAGCCGAAATGTCCGAAGAGGAAATAAGTAAGCTCGACAACCCGTATACTGTGATACCTCATCCAGGTGACGGAGTTAAACGTGGAGAAGTCGATCGTGAAATTCAGGATAAAATTGAATTACAAACAGCTCGGGGGATCTTGTCGGAACAAGAGATCAAGGAACAACAAATGAGTGATCCGGATTTAATGAAAATCATTAGTATGAAACTGTCGGAAGGGCATCCATCATTTCATGATAAGAAATTCAACGAAATGCAAAAGCTATTGATACGAGATTGGAAGAAATTAGTAGGTAATGAAAAGGGAATTTTACAACGAATAGTAAATATCGATGGGAGAATTGTCCACCAACTCGTTATCCCAAAACAACTGCGAAAAACTGTCATTCAACAACTTCATGACACCATGGGACACTTGGGGACAGAAAGAGTTTGGGCATTGACACGAACAAGATTATTTTGGCCAAAAATATATTCGGATATCGACCACTATATTCACAACGAATGCTCGTGTCTTAATGATAAACGTCCTCAGCGTCAAATCAGAGCACCAATGCAGTCTATTAAAACGACAATGCCATTTGAATTAGTGTCAATCGACTTTCTTCATCTTGAAAATTCTGGATCATATAAATATATTCTAGTCGTTATAGATCACTTCACGCGCTTTGCTCAAGTATACCCAACTCGAAATAAATCAGCAAAGACTGTCGCCGAAGCTATCTTCAACAACTTTATTTTAAAATTTGGGTTTCCGCAGAGAATTCATCATGACCAGGGCGGGGAATTCGAAAACAAGTTATTTAAGAGACTGCATGAACTTGCTGGTATTCATGCAAGTAGAACTACACCATATCACCCGCAAGGAAACGGGCAGGTAGAGAGGTTCAACAGGACGCTCATTTCCATGCTTAAAACACTGCCGAAAGATTTCAAGTCTAGATGGAAAGATCACGTTCACAAAGTAGTCCATGCATACAATTGTACGAGACACGAAAGTACAGGATATTCACCTTTCTTTTTAATGTTTGGACGCCATCCACGACTACATATTGACATGTTTCTAGGACTCGAACAATATAACATAGGAGCGAGAGACTCTGGAAAATATGCGGAAATGTGGAAATCCGACATGAAAAAGGCATATAATTTGGCCACAGAAAACGCAAAGAAGTCTGCGATGAACGCTAAAGAACAGTACGACCAAAAGGTTAGAAGCAGTGTACTGATGAAAGGTGATCGAGTTTTAGTTCGGAATCTCTTGGAGCGTTGTGGACTGGGAAAATTAAGGTCACATTGGGAAAGCGATGTGTACGTAGCCTGTCGCCGTCTGAATAACGAACGTCCGGTATATGAAGTAAAAAAGGAAAATGGAACTGGACGGACAAGATTAATACACAGGAATCTTCTGATGCAATGTGAAAGTCTTCCAATAAGTCAGCCTGCGATGTCGGATGCCGGACTTTAAGAAACATGACAAGAAAGGAAATAAGTTAACAAAGGTTCCCCGGAAAGATGTCTACATCGAGACAAACAAATCAGAGTCGGAATCTGAAAGTAATGAGGAAGAACCTACTAGTGAATTTAGAGCAAAACGTGTACAGAAAATACGAAAGCAGTTCACATATGACACTTTGGGAAACCCCAGTATCAATATGATGACCACATATCAAAGCAAATTAAATCCAGAGTGCGAACCTTGGTTCCCACCTTACTATCAACAAAGTTATTCGCCGTACGGAGGATGTATGTTACAACCTACAATGCTTTTTTGAGAGACAATACCACCTAACGGACAACATTATTACACAAGATACACTTTAGAGACTATTCACTCTGAACACTTAAATGTTTTGGTTCAAAGTTATTGGTAATAACTTTTAGCAAACAATGACATGTATAAGGTAGATTTAAAGAATTAAGGAGATTTTTGTTTGTGTGAAATGTTCGAATTCTAGACGTTCAAGTCTTATGTTTCTTTTGAAAATGGCCAATTCTTGAGAGACAAATTATTCATATTTCTTATATGAAGGTAAATATCTTAGTTTTGAAATACCTAATTTTGAACATTTCAACAGGATAAGCTTAGAAGTAATTAAAGATAAGATAATGGTGCTGTCAAAGTTAGATACTCACAGTCATCTGTTTGCAAATGTCGGGACGATGTTTTTTTAAGTGGGGAAGAATATAAGATAGTGAAGAATTACGACCCCTATTTGTTAAAATTTTAAATCTTTGTATTACGATATGTATTTTGATGAAAGGATTTAGAGAGGGAAATACGGTAATCGCAGTTGGGAAGAACCCGTTGCTGCCTCAGTATGTTACTTTGTGCAACCATAACAGAAATAAAACTGTGAAAATGTATTAAGATTGTTTTAACCTTTTCCTTAGGATCACCAGACCCGGGTAACATAGACACATTGGTCTCAATACGATTATTTTAGTACTAGTTAGGAGGCACAGTAAAACCCATCATGCTTAAGTTTTGAACCATATTTGAAATCAATCCCTTCAGTAGAAGCCGAGAAATCTGTTACAAGTTTGAACCGTACGAACAGACGGATATGGTGATTGCAATATAGCCCCCTCTCTTACAAGTGAGGGTATAATATGATACTTTTACAGTAATCGTTTTGTTAAATGCTGTTATTAAAACAAACCTGATGAAATAAAGGGCTGAAAAGAAATATAATGCATGGGCTAGTTTTTCCAGGTCAAGTCTCTGACGATGATGCTTTTCTGGTTTTTAAACACAACTTAAAATAGAAGACATTAACATCCGTAATTAGTGGACATGACACAATAAACATGTACATAAATCAGCAGCAAATTTAGAACGCCACAAAAATAAATGAAATACTACTGTACATGTACATTGTATGTGAATCTGAATTAATCTTTTTCTCTGATAATTGACCTTGCATAAAAGATTGTCCTTTAGTTTCTAAGAAATGCCCAATTCAATTCTTTTTTTGCAATGAATATGTATTGTATTTTTATGCTGCAATGACTCTGAGACTGAAAATTTCAGTGCATAAAGTAGCAAAATATTTATTTTGGGGACAATTCAAGAACTATGAGCCTTACATGATTGAAACTTTTTGATTTGCTCCTTTTTATGCTTGTTTCTACATTTTTTACTTTGTCTTTAGATTTCTATTTAAGTGACATAACATCTTGCAATAGACAATTAACTATGCTTGATTTGATTGACAGTTTTTGAATATATACCTTCACCATGAACTGAAGCATATAATTTAGCCTGATCAATAATATAAACTGTTAAATCAGGAATCATTTCTTGTAGTTTCTGTTTGGTAACAATTAGAGAAAGCATTTGTCTTTTGATCCTACTATCACTACTGTTTCTGTATAATGTTGCCTTGCGCTTCAACATTCTCTTTGAAGACGGATGTAGCTGATCAATGTCCTTATTGACTTGATACTTTAATGGACTGAGGCGACCATTTGACAACAACGACAATGCAGCATTTATGGTCTTAAGTCTGACTTCTTATTCTTTATTATCAGCACTCCAACTAGATCCTTGGGATGACTATAAGACAAACATGCCTCCCCTCTCCAGTTTTTCAATTATTATGAACCACCCAATTTTTTCCTTAAAAAAGGTACCTTGATTGCTTTTTATAATTATCACACAAACTTGTTGTGAATTTCTTCAAAACATACAAAAACATATACATTAAAAACTATAATGAAGAAGGGGTTCAACGGGTCTGAAAATCATTTCGGACATAAAGTTTGCCATTTCAAACCACTCTGCTAAATATCAAATTATTGAAGATTCTTATGTAAAGTTTCTGAGATAAGCTTCATATAAGCGAAGCTAAAATCAAGCAAGGGTATTATGATGAATATTGCGTAATATAGCATACATGTATAAGCTATGAATCAAATGTTGTTAAACTTTCAGCTTAACTAAATGCATCCGAGTCAGTAACAGATGGACTAAATATACTAGGCAGTGAGCATAAAGCACTTGAATCAAGGATGTCAGCCATCTGAAAATAAAAACAACTAACTTTATAATAGTCCATCAGACACAAAAAAGCTTTGGAATTAGCATAATAAATTACATGGACTCAACAATTTTGCTTTAAAATTTTACAAACAATCTTAAACACCATTTAGTAATATTTCATCTCATTATCTGATAATGTACTGTATCCATTTCTTTTTTTTTCTTATTCCTGCTAATAAATTAAGCTTTTTTAATGCAAAAGATAACTTTAATTTCATTTTAAATTGAACTAGGAATTAAGTTAGGCCATACAAAATTAATTTTTAGCTTCTCAAGCCATTTTTTATGAAAAAGCAATAAAAAGGGACAGTGAGGCAGCCTCAAAACGGATGTGTATAAAATTCATTAAACATGTAAGGAAGTATGGTGCTTTCCGTAGAAGATTATGGGTTAATTCCAGTATGCCCACCCAAAATTGGTTTTGCAGGAAGAGAGTAAAAAAAAATCATTCAACTTAATGTTTGACCCATTGCATCAACTTCTGCTAAGCTATGTGAGCATGTCTGTAAACAATCCACATTGGATTTAGTTACCTAAAAAGGAAAGAAACTTCAATAGTATGAGCCTATTTCCATGTTGACGTACACAGTGTGAACATGTATTTATAAAAAACAATCTTTTATAAATTATGAATGTAAATTTATTTTATTTCCATTTTGTTAAATGTTTATATATAATACATGACATTAGGGAAAAGGGGGAGGGGAAGTTTACAAAATCAAATGAAATTAAGGCCAAAAAAATATAGTCTTGTTTCCTGCAACCCAACATACCCTATATTTTGTCCCCTACCCTAAACATTGTATTGCCATATTGGCCCAAGAACCGTTAAAAGTCAGGATTGTTCCCTATTGACTCAAGATAAAATAGTTCAAAATAAAATACCGGTAATTTTCCGACCCTATTTTTGAATGCATGGTAGCAGGAAACAAACATATATTTTGGCCTAAGAGCAATTTTTGTCCTATTTTCTTACATGCAAGTCCTCAGATTTCGTACATGTAGCAAATTTAATAATTTTGTAATGTTTGGTCCAACAAATTTAAAAAATACTGTATACTGGTATAACAGAAACAAAGCTTTGGTAAAAACAAGAATATGTCAAAAAAGACATAATGCCCCGTCTCGAAATATTTGGGATGAACGGACGGACGAGACACTGTATACCCCCTCCTACTTTCGTAGATGGGGCATAAAAAGCTATGGTAATAAAAACACATTTGTCATCATATAAATACCTCTAACACACTGTTGCAAGTGTTACTTACTAGTTTATCCATGCCCAAATCTGAAATTAAATACAATTTACCACATTACAAGCTTTACAAATGAATGGTAAATTTTGAATATAAAGATGAAGAAAAAAATGTTCGTGATTTCAAAACTTTTAGACCTACAACAATGGCCTTGTACTGAGACTTGTCGGTTACTGTTACTGCTTACTGGTAATCTTCCAGAGTTCATTCTTGATTTTAGTGAGTTCATGTTGATGATTGCAGTTTGTTTCTAATATGTTTATTTGTATAAAAGGTATTTTGTTTTTCTGATGATGGTTTTCTCTGAATGACAGACAACATTCAATTGCCGAATCGGTACTTTTTGCTTCAATTTTGAAATTTCATTTTTTTTCCTGCAATTGAAAGTAAATGTATGACAGAATCAAATTATTAGAATATTTCCAATTGAAGTGATTAACATAATTAAGAGTATTGTGAATTAAGAGGTTAAATATGAATACTTTTGTAGCACTTTTCAACTAGGTACAATACTATCATGATTATGTAATAGATACCTAAATCATCATTCTTTAAGGACGACACTTTCTTGTAGCAATTCCTACATATTCTTGAAAGATAAAATTCTATTTCAAACAAGATTCATATTATATTTGCACATTGCATAATTTAAAAGTTGCTAGAACTCGATTACAATAATTGGTTTAGGCTCATACACAATGGATAATAGAAATATAATAAAGCAATCTAAGTAACTAACAAAACAATATCTTTTGTGTGTTCATCATGCCCATAGTATTATTATAAAAGTAAAATTGCTTCAAAGTTCAGTTCACAAACATGTACATTTTTTGTACATTAGGTTTTTTGCACAAAATAATGCACATAATTGACTGGACATGATTTTACATGCTGTTGTGGAATCCACACTCACTCTGGTGTCCAAAAAGATCAAATTATTCTCAATCTCAATATATATATTCCAATACTATAATACCTGTACACAAATCAGCCCTTTGTCCATCTTATATTCTAACACATTAACCAATCAAAGTGGACAATTAAAAGAAAAACATTTACAATATAATATCCTGACAAATTAACTGCATGATCAAGTACAAAATATGACCATGCCCTATAACTACAAAATTTGTAAACATATAAAAGTAATTTTAAACATTCATTTACCATAGATACTTTCCAGTACCAACTGGAAGCAAGGTACCAAGGCTTTGCAGCACACTGATTCTTTCTGCCACAGTCACCCCTCTAAAACCCTTTCAATTTCCTGTGTGCAGCTGATAAATGCAAGTCCTTGTTTGTTTAAAGTCAATTCCGAGTTTGTAACGATGCGATGGGCACACAAGTAAATCTTTATATAAACTTTCATCACAATGCCAGCACGATACAAAATGAGCTGTCCTTCAGACATATGCTGACTAGAACTAAAGTTAAGGTGGTCAGTAAACAAATGAACATCATTGAATATGTATCTTGTTTTGTCAACCTAAAAGACTTTACAAAATGAGGAATTTGGCTGACAAAATTTTGGAAATCGGTTGAACGGTTCAAAAGTTATGACCATTTTAAGGAGCTGAAAATTAGCTATTTTCTGATTTGTGCCTAAAGTACCAAATTTTGCACATATTTGAAGTCAAATTATTTTGTTGACTTATAAAAGAAGTGTTATATTTTTTATTTCTTGCTGTTGTACTCTATTTATACTTTCAAATGAGTGGCAACTCATACATGCAGGCAATAACTTAAAAAATTATGAACAATCAAAACTGCAAAAAAATGACTTCGTACTTCATTTTTGAGAAAAAAATCAATTATTTCCTAATAAATTGCCCAAACAAAATCATAAAATTGTTTAAATGACTGATTTTTATTAAAAACAACTATTTGTTTAACAGTTATGCTTGTAATAGTTACAAGCATAGCTGTTAAACAAATAGGTTTTTTTTAATAAAAATCAGTTTTTTACACATAAATTAAAATATTTCCTTAAAAAAATTTTTTATTCACATAGTGTGAATAAAAAATTTTTTAAAGGAAATATTTTAATTTATGTGTATGTAAATATTAAATAATTCAAGGGCGCCCCTTGAATTATTTAATATTTACATACAATGGGGCAAAAAGTGAATGGTAGGGCAATATTTCATATTTACCTAATAAACCTGTTTCTTATATCATAGGTATTGCTTATGTGCACATAACTATTTTGTTATTTCCTCATTATGTCAAATAATTTTAGAAATATCTATGAAAAATGGTCTTTTTTTTACATTTTTATAAATTAGTGAAAAAACCTGAAAATTCGACTATTTTAAGTGTATACGATTAGTGAATACTAGTATATACAAACATTTAGTATCATTCTTATCACAATGACGTATTGCCATAAAATAACATCAAGTAAGTACTAAATTATAACACTACTTATAGCTCTACCTCTGTTTATCAGCCCTCCATTACGTTTGCAAGTTCCTTAAAAACTCACATTTTTCGCCCTTTAACCATAATAATAAGATATTAACCATCAACACATTGGTTCATATAATATCTTTTGTAATTACCCAATTAAATATCACTTTTAATATATTTCTTTATGACTAATAGCTGCCAAATTACCATAAATTTGTGTTTTGCTTCATTTTTGAAAAAAATTATGACAATTCCTGAAAAATCCTTAATATATTAAAAGTTGACAAATGATTACATATCAGAAGTATCAAAAGTATGATATCATTTTCATCACATAAATATACCACATAATAAAAACTTACATATGTACTGATTTTTGAAAGCAAAAAATAAATATACTCGTGTATTCTTGTACTGCACCAAGGTCCCAAGTTCTTAAAAAAATTCAAATTATTGCCAATTATCTGTCATAATGAGT
Organism: Limnoperna fortunei; assembly: GCA_944474755.1. NCBI lineage: Eukaryota > Metazoa > Mollusca > Bivalvia > Mytilida > Modiolidae > Limnoperna > Limnoperna fortunei. Next base: position 9,158,326 of record OX104124.1, on the reverse strand, counting down.
CATTAACCAATTAAACAGGTGTAGAAGACAGATATTTCAAACTGTCTTCTTTTGTGCTACCTTAAAAACATGGAAAGCCAAAATTAAAAAAAAATTGGCTGCTGTTGTGCCACTTTAAAAACATGAAAAGTGTTCTGTAATATATGTAGCGTTATATAAATATAATAGCTAGTAATATAGGTATTCAATGTTAAATACCGCGATAGTGAAGTCGTTGCCAATGACTTTCGACGCGTGCAACTGCGTTTTTACATACAATTATGTTTATTAGAAATGACTAACATTACTTTACAAATGTGTTTAGATACATGTATTGTACAATTTTATTACATTTATTATATAAATATTGAGTTAAATAAATATTTTATGACTCAACATGTACTTCTCAATCATAGTTGTCCATAAAGTGTACAGGCTGTATTTACACACAATATAATGTGTGTTCTGTATGTCATAATTCCTCTTTTCACAAAACAAGTGTCAAGAAATAGAATAAGGACACTCTGTTATGTAGATTTTTCTAATTAACACTTTCAGCCTACGTTAGTATAAACAAGCACATACTACTCCCTCTTTTTGCAATATATATGTTTAATAATGTGCACACATGAAAGAGTTATTTCCCATTTTTTAGAAAGCATTTATCAAAATATTAATACAAGTTAAAAAAAATATTGTGTAAAAATATTTTAATCAGAAATAAGTGTAATCAGTTGAATTAAAGGTTTGCCTAAATGTAAATATAATTCCAAAAGCTACCTGTTGGAAAGAACATATATATTTTAAATAAGAGAGAACATTAATGTTAATATATCTTGCAGCATGACAGCAAGTATTCATTTCTATATGATGGAGAGAATCATCTAAAATAAACGGAAAATGTAAGTTAATGGTTAATCTGAAAAAAAAGAATCAATAATTAATAAAGATCCTACAAAAAGCAGTAACATTCAAATAAATGCTAAAATGAAAAATGTACTGAAATAAAAAAGAAACTACAGGAGAATTCGAACATCACCATTCAGGTAATTCTCAAGGAGAGGTTCCTTAAACACGTTAGCTGGTCAATTATTCGTCATCATCATCCCCATCGTCGTCATCCTCATTCTCGTAGTCGGAGATAATAGTACACAAGGAAGTTGAAGCATCATAGCTCGAAACTCTCCCAGTATACCAAATCACCTCTCCATCCTGAATACTGGTTCTTGATCTCCCTTGTTCTGCCTTATGCAAAACACTCTTCAGGTTGGCCAAAAGTCTGTCTGTGCTGAGATATTTACCTTGAGCCATAATATTCAATATCCTGCCAGCATTTGGAGTGCCTAAAACATAACGCCGAAACATTACCTGTGTCTGCAATGCCTTCAATTTTCGACCAGCGGGTAGTGTTCTTACCATTCTTTCGGCCTCCTCGGCTGTTTTCCATAGGCCTCCAACTTCCTGAAGCTTTTCAGTGAGCTCTTCCTTCCTTACCATCTCTCTTTTCCTTGGCCTCCTTTTTCTCCCTCTTGGTTGCAAGTGCTGCTTGTCGTTGCTACCGAATCGAAGCCACCCTCTCTATGTATATCTGGCGCTGTTCTTTGACATCTTCCCTCGCCTCACTTAAAATCTGTTCCCGATGCTCTGCATCCAAACTGCTAAGCCATCTTGCAGTGTGATTCTGTGTCCAATGGTGATTCCATCATTAGCACCTGTTGTGGCTCTTGGCATAAACACGAATCAAGTTGTCCAATTTGGCAAATATCCTCTCTGGTCCAGCATTTGTCTTAGGCACAGTAGTAGTATCTGAAAGAAGCTCAGAAGACCAGTTATGACCATACTTACCTCCCTCTAGATGATATTTAAGTTGTCGGGCACACATAACTTGGAACAAAGAAAAAAGAAGCTCTAGAATCTGGCAGGTGAGATCGTCCAGCTCTATGAATGTCCTAACTAAACACGCATACACTGCATCCTTTTTAACAGAGTTCTCTCCAAATAAACACTCTTCTCCATTCATCAGGGTTGACGTTGACGCATCATTGGATAATCGTCTGAATGCATCATACAACTGTTGATAGATGGGAGAAAACTCGCTGACATGTCCCTCTTTCTCCAAAAACCTCCACTTCGGCCCTGTTACCATCTTGGATATGAAATTATTCCTAAAGCCCGAGCACTAGCCTGAAAAAAATAAGACTCGGATATCTGCATTAATAGCTGCAAAGAGTTTATTATCTGTTTTATGTTCCTCTGCAAATGACAGAAGATCATGAAGCAAATAATAAACTCCTGCAGAGTTGTGGAACAAAATATTAAACCTATTACTTTTAAAGAAAGCCAGAGGTACATCTTTCACCTGTCCATGCGTCTGTAAAAAAATCTCTAAACTCGACTGGTTTCCCAGACTTCTCACAACCACGATCCTGAACTGCCTTGCACACTGTCCTGACCATACGAGTTGTGCCAGACTCGCCTGCTTTGCTGAATCCTTCTGGTAGTGATGGTGCTCCAACCTTCTGTCCAGAGTGAACAAGGCTCTCTCACAATGACAGCGTCTTGTTTGCCTGCTCTGAAAGACCAACAAGAAAGTGGAGACCACAAAAGAAGTAATTTATATTAACATACCTTTCTTTCTGGATGGCTGACAAGGGGTCCCAGTTACCAATAACATGTGGTAACTAAATGCCTTCTCTCTCCATTCGGACAGAAGTGTAACAAACTTCTTGTTGACACTTGCCTAGTCACCTACCGTATTTTTTATCTTTACTGCAATCTGTCTTATATCTGTGATGTCATCACAAGTCATCTCGGTAATTATCCCTTCAAGTAGTTTCTGGTAGGCTTTTGCATCACCACAGGCCATGTCACGCAGTCCCATGCACATGGTTTTATCTGAAAAAAAAATCACTATATAATGATGGCCGAACTTAGTCGTGCAATATGGTCCCACAGTTAAGTTACCTTCTGCTGAATCTATCTCCTTCTTAAGGTGCGAGATAGCTACACTCCTTGCCTTGCCATGTACTTGGCAAAGGTGTGACCAGGCAGTCGTTGCGTGGATTTCCCAAAACTGTCTTGATGATCTTTTGGACGTTCCTTGAACCAATCCTCATACACATGAATTCCATCTAAACTTCTCGGACGGTGTCTGTATAGCGGCCATCTTGGAAGGTGACAGCATCTTTCTCCTTCAAAAAGGTTTCCATCTGTTCCAGACACTCCAAATACTGCCCTTGCTAGACTTTCACCTCCTCCTGATGTTCATTTATCTTTCTGAAAAATAAATCTGAATTGACATTTGTGTTTCCCTCCCCTTATCCCCTTTATTATATTTTACCTGTGCCTTGAGATTCCTTTTTTTTCTTTTTTTTCCCAGCCCCGTGCGGGATCCGCGTGGCAAAAAGAATAGACCGCAGTCGCGCTAGCTTGTCGTAAAAGGCGACTAAATAGCGCCCAGTTCCATGACCGGCGTGTCAGGTCGGTTTGCCTAAAGACCGACTGGGATGTGTGCCCCAGCTGGTTGAATGGGGTACCCCTGGCAAGCTGGGGTTGTCAGGCCATAATACGGAAAACCTGACCGCAAACCATATTAGTGCACCGTGTTGGGAAAAATGTCACGTTCCTCGCACGTTAAAGAACGCTGCTGTAGTATTCGCTATGAGTAGGGATTTCGATCCCGCTACAGGAGGCTGAATTTCCCAACCCTATCCATCCTCCCATTTGCCAGTGGCAATCTACCGCTATTTTTCCTTATGTCCTATCCCATTTTCATTCATCATCATTTCATGTTCATTTTATCATCCATTTCATGTTCATCGCCTGAATATAGCTGAAATAATGCTGCTCGGGCGTTAACACCATTAATCAATCAATCAATCAATCTTTTTTCCCGCTCAAGGTCATGGCTGGTCATCTGCATCATCTTGATCGTCTGGTCAGAATTGTTGGCATCCATATGCTGCTGTTTTTCCAGATCACCAAGATCCTTCCCTACCTGCATATTTTTTACCTTGTAGTGACCTCTGGATCTCCTTGCAACCTTGAGCTGCCCAATTTTCTCATCCAGTCTCATCTGTAATGAAGCTATTTGTTGACGGTGCTGTGCTACTGTCTCGGCACGGTCATGCCTGCTTTGTTCTACATCTGTCTGGAGCTGTTGCTTTTCACCTACTATTTTTTTTACTTCAGTCTGCAATGACACTAAAGATTTTGTTAGAGTTTCAACCACCCCCCCCCCCCCTACCTGCAGATTTAGAGATGCTAAACTCTCTACTAAAGGGTCTGTCTGCTGAACAACGCTACTCTGCTCGAGTTCTGTCATCAGAAATATCTCTCTTTTCAGATTAAGAAGCTGATGAAATTGCTTATTTTTTCTCATCTTTTTCATTTTCTCGTCTGACCCTAGTGAATAAAGCATGCTGCTGGGTAGATGTCATCTTATTGATCTGAAAAAGCGACTTAACAATTTCATATAATTTTGATGAGTTGTTGCCTGAATAGTACTTACTTTTCCATAGACATGACAATGAGTAACTCGACGGGTGTCTAATTATAGGCAGGCACTGCTTACTCGTCCGGAGCACCTGAGTGCACCCATGGTTTTAATTGGGTTCGGGTTAATCTTTTTCTGTTTTTTGTGTTTCGTTTTGTCTATATCTGGATTTGTAACTGTCCCTTGACTTTTGGCTCTTGTTGTTCGGTCGGTTTTCTTGCTATTTTTCTTACCTAAATACTGATATATTTCTACCATTAGTCCTCTGGTCATCATGGATGCTGGTACTCCTCTTACTGCTTGGTTGGTTATCTGGTCAATCTCGGGTAATCCCACATCTCCACTGGCTGGTAGGTGCTCCATTTCTTCCTTGGTCTTGTCATCAGGATACAGGAATTCACAGGTCTGAAAAGATAAAGAAGTGTCTGCCTTTTCCAGGCAGTCATTAATAAAGTGGTAGACAGGAATGATAGCCTCCGTGTCTACCATACTTATCAACAGGTGGATCTCTGGCAACATCGCAGTCACCTCACTTAAAACGAGTCTTTTCACAAAGCCAAATATACTCTGGATACCAGCTGAAACAAAAAATAAAAAATAGCATTGATAGTTGATACTAAGGTATATAAAAATTAATATTAAATGTGCAGCATTCCGCCTGTACACATATCCTGGGTACAAAATGATTTATTTATGGCAATAGGTAATAATCGGTATGCAGTATCATAAGTAAATAATTAACCAAGGCTGTAGCCATTAGGGGGATGGGTCAGTAGGTGCACATGCACCACCATTTTGCCAAAAAATCTGACTTAAAAAAAGTAATAAGATTTCCTGACTAAATGTAACAAGTAGATTACTGTTGCTCTAGTTTATCATTACATTTATTAGTGCCATCTGACATAAATGGTGTACGATTGAAGAACTGGATAATATAATTTCCCCCTTGTAAGCAGATAATTAGCATACATTATAATTGATTGTGATACATGTAGTCTATACTTTTTGTATATACAACTCAATTAGGGATACATTTTCATTATTCTAGTTAGTTATACAATTTAAAAAGTTTTTAGCAATGCCTCTTGTTGGGGGTGGGGGGCATGGGGTAAGTCTGAAATCTTGACTACAGCCCAGTTTACCAGAAACAGAAATTTCTTGAAAAATCAACATTCATGTAAATCAAACTAAAAAAGAAATAACAAAAAAAACAGGGACAAAATAATAAGATCAAAAAGTATAAGATAAAATTTAAACAAAAAAGGAATGTCAAAACATAAATAAAATACAAATAGATAAGCTTATCTCAATCAACAAAACTTTTAATTACCTTTAAAAATTATGTCATTGACTAAAGTGTGTTAAATAATTAATAATTAATTAATAATTATAACTAAATGTCATTAAAAATTCATTTCATTTCATTATTTCTTGCAATAAGAAAGATCAACAAAGTTGTAAGTATATGTGTCGACTATAAATAACATTAATATGCACAATTGTTATTTCAAATAAAGCTACTAAACATTTTTATGCATTTGCTAATGTTCGAGGTCAGCCCCGTTTGACCCCAGAAAGATTGGGTTTTAGCTAGATTTAAAAGTTTATTTGCAACTTACCGGAAGTGATTGGCCTCCGTGGCCCAGCTCCATCGTTGTTAGTATTTCCGTTCGTCAGTCCCTTTAGGAAAACGTCAGCAAAAGCGATTTTAACAAACTGTATATTTTTTACGTCTTGTCGCAATGACAGAGGATTCGCCTCCGGGTTAGCAAAACTCTAGGCTCGATAACTTTACCGGCCACACCCGGACGACAAAGTCAGAAAAAGTGGTCCTTCCATCTAATGATTTCCGCGAGTTATCTTTGTTTATTCATAGAAACCTTGGAGACATATCAATAGGTTACAGTTATTAATATCATTTGTGCTGCTATTGCGCAAAACCGAAAATTACGATTTTGACCACTGTTTTGTAAATTATTTAAATTTTTTCACTTCGATTTTGATTTTGTTATAACCAGCACATTCAAATTTTTAAAAAATGACGAAATAATGCACATTTTAAGCCATCGACGAACAAAATCGGCCATATAATAGCTAGCGTATGTCAGAATATAAATAACGTTATCGAGGCCAATCTTCGACCACCCTTCTAAAGTGTTTTCATGAGCCTCCTGCCACGTTAATTCTCTTCAAATGGTTTGAAATGTCTTTACAGCAACTTTTAATTGGTATCAGGTCATGTTCTTTGGGGAAAAGATAGTAGTCACCATAAAATAAATCGGATCTATATCCTGAAATTCCACATTTTTCTTATTTTTGTTGCGCCATTTTCAGGCAAAATGAAAGTGAAAGTAGAGTTCAGAACAGAATATTCATTTCTTTAATTAAATTTAAGAAAAAGGTACAATTTTATATTATCTTTAATAAAAAACTAAAAGTATTTATTTTAACATGTATTGTCACATTTTCAATTTTTTTCATTGAAGTTTGACCTTGAAATTACTTGCAACATATTGAAGAGGAGTTACTTCCCTTTGACCATTTTTGCAAAATAAGATCCTCTTCAAAAGGATACTATTTAAAAATAAGCATATGTGCGTCTGGTGATTTTTTTTAATATTTTGTACACTAAAATGTGTTCTTTCATTTTATACTATCAGAAATGGTAAGCTATCAAGGATATTTGTGAAATCAGAGGATAAAACTTCAAATGTGTCAAAGAAATAATAAGGAGAAAGTTGCAGTTAGGTTGTCAGTTACTCATGATTTGCTGGAATACCATAAGTCAGATTGCAATTAAACTTGGCAGAAAGTTTCTATCTGGTCTTGGCTTTCGGGCATTTAAATATTTTCAATTTTCCTTTCATTTGATAAATCACCAAAATACAATGCATTTCATGATTCTTAGATGGACTGGCATTTTAAACGTACATGCGTAGGACTAAATTGGCATTCTAGTAGCGCATGCAAATTTAGCAGGTACTCAAAAACCTCTATTTCCTATTCCGTGTTAGAGTGTGTCTAATAACAGAAAACAACTAAAACATTTAAGTCATCACTTAAAAACTTGGCGTTCCAAATCATTTTATGTTGGTTGATAGTTACAGAATATCTTTTTAGCTTATGACCATTTATTTGTTCTGTGGTAACCACATGTCCTTTTTCTCACTGGATAATGTCTACCCCCGGATATGATTATTTCACAGATTTTAATCTGATTAATACTATGGACGCCACTCGCAGAGCAGGAATTTCATACCCTCTCGTAGCATCTGGACTCACCCCTAGTTTTTGTGTTCGTATCAACCATTTTTTAGCTTTTGTGTTGCGTTTCAGTTTGTTGTTGACTGATCATTTTTAAAAACTCATCGGTATTGTCAAGTCTTTTTTCTTGACAGCGACTATTTCTAAAGTATTTGCATCTAGAAACAAGACTGTCATGAAATGGAACAGCTTAGATCTTCAATAACAAGGCACTAACAACAATAATCATGACCCATTAATATTTGCGAAGTAGCAAAGACAAACAAACAAACAAAACAAAACAAAAATAATGTAAATAGCTGTAAAGAGTAAGCGTGGGTAATTAATCGTAAAATTTTTTAAAGTTTCTAAATACTCCTCGGTACGTTCGATGCTATTTCTTGACACGCGACAATTACTCAAGGATTTGCATCTAGAAACAAACCTGCCATGAAATGGCACATGATTAGATCTTCAATAAGAAGACACTTTAAACTGCCGAACTTTACAACATTTCACAAACAGTTTTTATGACATATTTGGGTTTATCTGCAATGTCTGTGAATCAACGACAAAAAGCAATTACAATAGGTTTTCACTCTAAGCTTGAGTAATTAATTTTATTATTTTTTACCGTTACAAAATAAGACTGCGCAAGGTGGTTTTATTTGTCTTCCATGTATGAACAGACTTGTCTTTAATTCAACGTTCTACTACACTAAAACATTGTCTCGGAAATAATAATTTTTTTTTAATTCTCAAATAAAACAAGGTAATAACAACAAAACAAACCCCATCAAAATAGCAAAAATAAAAAAAATCCACAAAATCAAAATCCAAGAAACCAGCAACTCGAGAACAAACAATCAAACTAAAGAAACTACAGCAGTGGTCCTGACTGGGTAATGACCATTCTCAGCAATGCTCGGGTAAACAAGATTGAAGTGCATACCAAAACTCCTATTTTCCTCACTGGAGTGTGTGAGTTAATGTGTTGATGTAAAACGTTGGGTATCATATTCTACACTCATATTGAAGTGATATTAAAAAATTGAGAAAACGTCCTGTAATCATATCTTCAAACGAGATTTAGCAACAAAGATTAGTCATCTATAGTAAACGTATTGAAAGTGTAGACGAGACATTCTCTCTTGTTACCATGGCTTATAAGTCCATCCCGAAGAAATTGGTGACGTTTCCAAATTCAGTTTACTCACTGCAAGCTCTTGCATACCTGATTAATCGAGACACTAAATGCAGAAGAGGCTTGAATGGTGCTGCACAAGTAGTGAAAATCATAATTTTGAAATTCAAATAGTTCCGGTTGTCGTACATTTAGTGGTAAGATTACTCTTGGCGTCATATGTAAGGTAAAAGTCTGAAAATGATGTAGAAGAAGTATCTGTGATTTTGGTAATTCAAATTTCGAGTGTATATTAATTATTAATTCTTCTTTAATAATCTGTTCTGTCAAAGTTTACATCAGTCATATGTATTTGTTCTGTGTCTAATAAGAAGCAGCCACATTTTTCTTTTCTCCAAATCTTTGCATAAAACTGTTTATAAACTCTTTCCAGTATTACACCCGTATTTAGCAATCGAACGCAAGAATAATTCCCGCACAAAATATGAATGGGCTAGTCCCTAATTTGAAATATAAACCAATTATGTAGCAATGAAAAATAAATGACATTTAAAGTTAAAAATGATTTTATGCCAGTTTACATTGAATACTTTTCAATTTCTATATGCACCTAGTGCAAGCGAGGTAACTGTTGTTAACTAAAGTAATTGTAGTCGGGGGTGGGATTAATTGATAGAACAGCCTTAACAAAACTTAGCAAAAGAAATTAACAGAGTAGTCGGGAGTTGACAAAATTAAAAGAACAGTCTAAACAAAATTCGCCATATTGGAAGTGATAGTAAGGAAAATTTTTACGAGACAAACCCACCCACCCATCCTCTATTTTTGTGTCACAATGAGTATTTTTAGTTTCATTGCCCATCTGTTGATTTTCTGTTGATGTAGAAACTGTCATTGTGATAATACAGTTTTTATGATACCGATAATACTGTTTTTATGATTGTGTTGTATATATTAGAGTAGAACTATTTTCAAATCGGCATTTTTTCCTTTCCCCACCTTTGATGTTACTCTAATATTGCCCATCTGTTGATTTTCTGTTGATGTAAAAACTGTCATTGTGATAATACTGTTTTTATGATAATGATAATACTGTTTTTATTATTATGTTGTATATATTAGAGTAGAACTATTTTCAATTCAATCTTTGTCATTTAAGCAATAAATGACCTTTTCAAGTTCAAATAATGTGTTGTTCTACAAAGCCTTTAAATATATATTGGTAACATCAAACAGAGCAACCCCATCAATGGGGTTTTTGTTTTAAAAAAAATATATAAATTCGTGTTTCATATTTGTTTGTTTGATGTTTTACATGATTGTTTCTTGTGTTTTAAATTATTTTTTGCTGTGGCTATATACGTTTATTTTCTAGTTGTTTAGGATTAGACATTTAAATAAAAATTCACAAGTTCAAAAATGCATTATTTCAAACTTAGAAACACAAAATTAATGTTGACCAACGAGTAATCACTTTACAAATCAACAAATATTTGTAAACATCGACTAAATATGTCATCAATGTAACTCCCTACATCAAATGGTCATCCCATTTAGTTATATTTCAGCTATACATGAATGAATAGTTTATTTGCAAAAAGCACTAAGACATGCTATGGCAAACAAATAATATAATACAATTGTAACAACAATGACAGATAATAGAGAACAGTTAATCAAAGTAAAGGTATTATGAAACAATGTGAGATCTGACTTTCCAAGCTGAATTGAGATAATTACACAATTTTATGGTGAGAGAGCGATTAGAAGCTTTCAACAAATTACAAAGTTTATGCTTGTTTGGCCATGAACAGTAGTATTTAGGTAAAAAATTACATCTCAAAAATCTATATGCCGGACAAATTAGTATAAAATGATATTCATCTTCTACAACGTTCATTTTACAACAAGTACATATACGATTCTCTCTCTGTGTATTATTATAACGACCAACCTCAACATTTAACTTGAGTGTACCACTACGTAATTTAGATAACAAATAAAAATTACAATTGAAATCTAAATATTTTTCTATACAAAAATCTGATTTATATAATCCATAAATACTTAGTTTAGAACACTCTTCTAAACTTTCATGCCAACTTTGCAAAAATTGGTCTTTTATTCGAATCTGTAACATGTCAAATGATATTCTAGTTGGATCCTGTGAGACCCATATATCAACAAAGCCGAGGTTACATAGCAAATTTTTTACACAAGTTGCCCAATTATTTTTACCATTACAGCAATCATCATACAACAACTTGTAAACATCATACACTATAGGAGGTTTTTCAATAATAATATGAGCCCAATATTTCAAAATTCTATGTTTTCTTAAAATATATAGAGGCAAATGACCAAGCTCGCCATATAAAAATACCAATGGAACATTTTTCCCTAATTTTAAAACAAACTTACAAAACCTATTAAATACAACCTCAACATCACCAGCACGGTGAAAACCCCATATTTCTGACGCATAGCTAAGGACAGACCCCACCATCGTATCAAACAAAAACAGTTTCTGCTGTATAGTCAAAAAAGTTTGTTTCAATGTTGAAATCAGTGACGACAATGCTCGGGATCCCTGCTGTGATAAACGTTTTTGCGTTTGGGCAAACTTCCCATTATAGTGTAATAACATACCCAGGTAGACATACGAATTAACTATTTCTAGTTCATTCCCATTGTAGAAGAAACGCTCCTCAACTGCTCGCCACCCATTTCTGAAAACAACTACAATAAACTAACTAGCGCTACATGTTTGGCACCATCTTTAGAATTACCAGTTAACATTGACACCTTATTCTTTTTAATAATTTTGTAAAAAAATTTTATGGTATATATTTATTTCTCGTATATTTTCCATTAATGTTAATTGCCTTTTAAATTTGATAGAATCTAAATAGCCAAGGCTATGTAATTTCGTAATTTAGATAACGTCTCCATATATTTCATTTTATCTTTTCAAAACTGACACTTACACTATGTTAATTTATCGATATCGTTATATTGTTGCGCATATTATTTGTACATAAGTTTTTTCTGTTCATTCTGTAAATGAATGTTTTCATTGTGAATAGTCATTGGCATAAGAAATTTTAGTTTGTGTTTTGGCTCATGTTTATTTATAACAGACCAAAGTTCGCGGTCTACTTTTTGTAAATTAAAATAATTACCTAAAATTATTTAAAAAAAAACGTCAGTAGAACTGCATTGTTTTGTTATCCTTTTGACAGTTTACTACTATTATTTTACGTAGTGGTATAAGTATTGTTGTTTTAAATATATATTGATTGTCTTCTATAAGGTTCACTTTCTTGCCAAGCAGTAACTGAAAGGGTTTTTTTACTTTAAGTTTGGTGTTTACCTAAATAAGGCATTAAAGTTTTGGAAAACACACTGATACAAGATAAATGAATAAATAAAGGTAAGTAAATCGTTTTGGTAAATTTTGGTATTAATGGTAGATAAATTTAATTAGAACACTAGAGCAAATGATACAAACGTTTTGTATGTTTTACAAATGAATGGAAGGATCTTTCGTTGCTTTAAAAAACTTAACTATAAAAATACTTTAAAATGCCCGTAATTTTCAGTACCCGTCATATGTAAGAAAAGAAACACTTGTGTGTATTTGCATTGAGTAGTACCATTATAAAATGATAAGACTTGGCACAATATATGCAGTTGCAAATTATTTGTCCAATACAAAACAATAATAAAATATAATTATGCTTCTATTCAACTGTTTGTTTTGCTTGGAAGATGTTTAACGCCAATGCAGCAATTTTGTAGCTATATTGTGGCAACAAGTTGTTATTGAAGGAATGTTCACGGAGTACCCGGAGACACCCTCCGACTTTCGGTTGGAAAACTGGGAAACCTTATCAATTAGGACAGGAGACGAGTACACCCTGCCCAAAGTGAGACTAGATCCCGCAACGTCAGTTGTGACTGTGTTTGTAATAAAAATAATAATGTCAGTTATATAACCTAAAATTAAACAGTATTTATTTAGTTTAATATATTAAATAAAAAACGTTTATGCACGTTAATGTATTGCAACAAGTTTAGGAAGTTTGGTTCCATTCAAAACCTGTTAAATTATTAAGTCATTAGTATCTTAACACTTTGTGACCCTTTTGACACACCTTTTTGGTGTCTTTCTACAAGAATAGTTAATTTGTTTCTTTCTTTAAGGTTTTAAGTTTTTACTTTAAATTTTGTACGTTACAGGTTTGTGTTAGGTCTGCCTTTTAAATTATGTTTTAAATCTGAATACAAAAATTGTAAAACGCTTTTCTGTTGATTAATGATTTTATACGCGATTTTGCATTTCTGCCAAACGAAGAATAACCAAAGTTAAGGAGTATTTTTCTTGTGATATTACCGTAATCAAACCCTCTTAAAGTTTCTACCTTTTAAACAGTAACTTAGTTAAACCTTCTTACGTTGATGCCTTTTAGAGAGGGAACTTATTAAATCCCTCTTAAAGTTTCTACATTTTTGACAAGGCATTTAGTGAAGCCCTTTACCCTGTATCCAGGAAACTATGTTTAACGCTCTCAAAGTGTCTACATTTTAGACAGGGAACTTAATCAAACCTTTTAAAAGTTTCTACCCTTTAGACAGTGATCAGTCAAACCCCTCAGTTAAATAAAGTTGTAGTAGAATTTCAAATCTTTTAATTTAACTCTAAATTTAAATCACACGTTATTTTTATCTACTTTCAAAATTATACTCTTCGGGAAAATTTAATCTTATCAAAACATGTGTCTGTTCAATTAAGCTTGTCGATGAAGAACACAAAAATCAATGATTGAAATAAAAAATATATAAATAATCATTATCTTAGACATACGTCTTTAAAAAACACATTTAGGCGGCATTGTCCGTGTCAGGTCAAACATGTACAATAAGGACAACGGTCATCTCTTTTTTGTACAGTAAAACATACTGCATATACTGGATAATATGAAGTAATCCCTGGGTTCGATACTCAATGTCTCCAGGTGGCGGATAAGGGTAGTGTTAAGTGGTTGATGAAACTCTGCCCCGCTAATTGCATTATTATGACCTCTATTGTGGATTTTGAATTGATTACAGCAGCTAAGTGTTCTGTCTTTATTAAACTTAATATAAGTTATAAGTGGCATTTTACCTACCTGTTCATATATTTCGCGCTGATTAGTTGTATAACTTGCTATTGACCTGCATTTATTTGATCTTTCGACGTTAAGCATAATAGAATCAATCGAAGCAATCAAATATTGTACTAAAAATAAGCTGCATCCAGGAAAATCTGAAAATTTTAGTAGTGCTATGTATTATTTGGACAAAACGTAGAAAACCCTTTTTAAAAATCATGTATTGTTTAAGGTTCCCAAAAATATTTAGAATGCAATTTTCAATTTTAAAGGAGGACCTCCTCGTCCGCTAGTCATCTACATTTAATCACGTGTCTGCCTACAATGGGCATGTGTTCGAACCTTACTGCTGTGAAGTGCTCGACTCAAACCTTAATTGACAAGAATTATTAGTTTTTCTGCGGAAGGTATAATCTTTTCAAATGGAACTTTGGCGTTTTAAGATGAGATAGGAAAGACCTTAATAATTACCAGTTTGACGGTTTTGTATTTAAATCAATTACAGGACAAATCTAAAACAAATCTCGTAATATTGCCTTGTTAAGCTATAACAAAGTAAATAAATAATCAAGTTTCAAATGAAGATTGTTTAGCTACTCAATTTTGTGTTTTAGTAAAGCTGAACACATAATCACCAAAATTCATACTTTTGTAATTGAAAAACACAATCATGTCATTAATATACACCTAGAAAAAAGTTAAGCACCCCTAGTTTGTTTCACGTTACATATTGTAACACCTTTGGACTAATATTTGACTGCTATTCGTTTTTAATTTGTATAGCAAAGAAAGATATGCATATGTTGGGCACAATGAAACATTATTTTAACCAAAAACTCATTATTTTATTTACTTATCATTTCAACAAAATATGGTCAGTCTTTTGCTCTTTCACGTAGTCTTTAAAAAGTATTGTCACCGAAAGCTCCAATCTGTTATTTAATTGTCCAATCACACTTGAAAACGTCAATAATAAACACCAAATTGATAATTAGCCGTTGAAGTGCCAATATCGGATATATCTACCGTTAGCATGAATGACTGCAGCAACCCTGCGTCGCATACTGCCAGTAAGACGTCGGTTGAAGCGTTATCTGTCGCCATTCCCGGTGTTATTCAGCTTCTAAATGTTGCAAGTTCTGTGGAGGAGGTTCCAGAGCTTGTACTCGCCTACCCAAATGATCCCATAGATGCTCTATTTGGGTTTAGAACTGGATTTCGTGCAGGCCACGGAAGAGTGGTCACAGCTTCGTTCTCCAGATAATGTCCTTAATGCCCTGGAACGATGAGGTCTAGCCTTGTCATCCATAAAAACAGGATTGACTTTAACTTTAAATGAGACACAACTACAAGTGTAAGCACGTCCCGGATGTACTTTTGCCATTAAGTTTGTTACCAGATGTAGTTTGTAATCATGTGAGATACAACCCCACACCATAACTGAGCCCCACCAAAAGGCACTGTTGTAAGCTGCGTTTTAATGCCTCAAATCGGGTTTGCCCATCAATTAAATGGTAAAATTCGCCTGTCATCTGACCAGTGTATTGGTGGCAGGTTCTAAGGTTCCAATTTTGTCTTGCTCTGCATCAGGCCAACCTGTTCCTGCGATCGCGATCATCAACATTGGGCGTTTAATGACTTACCTTGACCTCAATCTTGCAGCTTTAAGACGATTTCGTACTGTTCTGGCTGACCAGGTAACCATTGTTGCGTGAGACAGGTGCTTGCTGCAAACGGATTTCGCATCACCAAACTACCAAGTCTCCTATCTTTACGTTGGGTTGTCACAGATGATTCGGGATTTAAATACCGATATGTTGCACTTTGGACGTGATGAAGGGAGCAATCTTTGCGTGGACAGAAAACCGCGCTTGATTAAAATTTCACACCTGTACGCACACATCCTTTTAATTAAACATTAAAGAATTAATACTGACCAAAATCATAAGAAATAAAACTTTACTTACAATAAACGAAAAACAAAAATATTCGGGGGTGTTTTACTTTTTTCAAGGTGTATATTTAACTCCGGTAATATCCAGCAAAAAACAGTTTGTAAGGAAACAAATGCATATTAATAATGACCAAAGATTCCATTGGTATTCTGTGTAAAACTTGATACTTCTAGATTTATGGATGAAAGACAAGAATATAAGCCAAATAAGTGTCTGACAGAATAAAAGTAATAATCTAACACACCTTTTATCCTACGCTAAATATAAGAAACAAGGTTGCAAAATAGGTAATACCAATTATCACCATTTTCAAATAATTATAAGTTCTTCCAAACTTCATTCTGTCAAGCATTGTTAGAATATGTAGGAACCACGCTGTAATTATGCCTTTACATGAATGTACCGAATAAATTTTAAATATCAAAAAATGTGATTGCTACAATATACTTAGGTTAAGAGATAGAGAAAACTTACAAAAGTTACTTGGACGTAAGTAACCGGACAAAAAAGATCAACATCTATGAAGAAAACTATTAGAATGGCTTTAGAACTAATGATTGTAGTTTGCGTAACGTACTACGTGTTTGGATCCCCGGGTGAGTCTTAGATAGACCATATATAAATATTAAAATTAATTTACAAATCGCTTATTCTGCATAAACAAAAAATGGATATATTAATCAACTTTGACAAAAAAGCTATTTATCGCAAGGTTCTATAGCATACCCATAGTCCGCGATAACAAATGTAAAATTTAGGTTGTATAGGAATACGTGGATTCAATCGACTCATATATTATTTACGCTTTTTAAAACTCGATGCATTTTTTCGTCTCCATCTTATCGAAATGCAACAGCCCTGAGATGAGATGACGAGATAATGCATCGAGTTAAATAAAACGTAAATAATCTGTTTATTGCTGTTTAATCACTGTGACGTCACAATGTTTACTCAACGACGTCATGGCCGCGAGGTGAGATGGGCTCATTTCGCGCTAGTAAAGTGAGATGGGATAATACCTCATAAAAAGATCAGAGGCAAATACCGAATAATAGCGATAAATTCATTTATACATGTATTTATCATATAAAACACGAAAATGATATATAATTAACATATTTTTACAACACTATTGAATGCTTTAATGAAATTATCAAGACGCTTTTTTCTTTTCTTTCTTTTATTGTGCTAAAAACTGAATGCTGAATGGACTTTTAGTAGCTATAAACACATTACATCTTGCGACAAAGTTTATACAAAAGATAATTAATTAGTACAATTTTACTTTTTAAAGCTCCAGTAAACAACCCTTGTTCTGGAATTGTGTGCCACAACAACGGGAAATGTCAAGAAGATGGAACATCATACAAGTGTATTTGTGCCGAAGGATTTTCTGGAGTTCACTGTGAAACTAAAGCAGTAACCAAAAGGCTTTACAATATTGATTCCAATTTAATGGAATGTAAGCATTAAATAAATAAACCAATAGCATATTTCCAGCTTTTTTCCAAAGAACGATAATTGAAAGTTGATGTAATACTTGTTAAAATAAACGCAGGCCTTAGATTTAATAAATGATGTAGAACACACTTCTTGCTAAAGTCCATATGACAGAAAATAATTCTCAATGTCAATAGGATTAATATTTATAATTGAAAAATCGGGTTGTTTAGACTTGTTTTCGAATTTATATTAAGTTTTAAAGCAACGTTTTATTTGGACATGGACTGAAAGAATCTAACGTTAAAAATGTTCTTTCATTCGCAGTTGAAATAACTTTTTGATTGGTACTTACACGTTACATTTTTTTATCGCATTCTAATTGCACTTTAGCACATTGCAATTTAATTGTTATGCATATTTGTCAATCAGCATCTGACATATAACGGATATAATTGATACATACTATGAATGGAAATACACGTATCAATTTGACCATTGCTAACACTACCTTGTGCTGCAATTTAGCCTAAATGTTGAACACTTTTAACCTCAGTAATAAGTAAATTTTGTTCAATTTGACATCAACTAGAATTTACAAATGTATTGCAAAATACTAATTTTATGCATATAGGTTTAAAAAGCACCAAAAAATGTGGAGGTGGAGGAGGAGGAGGATCTAGTAGGTATCAATAAAAAGTAGAATTATAAAATCTATTACGTTTCCTCTAAAGCTCAATCAATGTTACTTGCTCTTTGCTATTTAGGTGTTTTTTCTCACTGAGCGACTTTTTTTTTCCTCTGAATTTTCTACAGTCATGAAGGCTTAAAATTTGTTTATCATTTTGTTTGATATTTAATTTGGTGTCAATATATAAGTAAAAAGATTTTTACACGTGGTTTTTTATGTTAACTCATCTTCTTAAGGTAAGTCTAAAGCAGTTCAGTTGCTTGTTACCCATTACCTAAATCTGTGTTATTGTAATAAAATGACCTGTCAGGTATTATTTACCCATAGGTCAACCTATTCAAAATAGAGATAACAGCTGTTCAGAAAACTGCTTCAATTTGTGTTCTTTAATGCATTTCCTCAATAAGAGCTTGGACAGTTAAATTTTAGCTACTCATGCACGACTCCGGTGAATGAAAACTTTTAACTGTATTCTCTAACATTGTACCCTATGACAATCTTCAAGTTAGATGTTTGAAATTTACAATGCATGATTAGCTGATATTTAAATGTCCAGCTATTAGTGATAAAGAGCTTTAAAAAGAAAAAAAGATTGAAGCAGTTTTCTAAACAGCTGTTATCTGAATTAGGAAATGATTGACCAATAGGTAGAAAATACCTGACAGATTATTGTATTTTGACTATAAAAATAATGGCATAATGCATTCGGGAAAAATGTTTAAACTGTGTTGCTATACAAATTTAAAATTTAACGGGCGAAACCATAATTATTTCAGCTAAAATGCAAATTGTTTTTTAAAGCCGATCCTTGCGCTGGTGTTTCATGCGGTAATGGTTATTGTTCCGGAGGATCCTGTATCTGCAGTCCTGGGTATAGTGGGATATACTGCGACGCGTGTAAGCATGTGTAACACAGTGATCAATCACAAAATTAGGTTACTTGTGAAAATCAACACCACAAAGGACAGTACGCTGTACACTTTCAAAGCCAGCCTTCTATTGATTTCGATCATACTTATGCAATTAATAAGTTTTTTCACTGAAAAACGAACACCGAGGAACTGTCAAAAAAACAATCCACAAATCAATGTCCAAGAAACTAGCAAACTCTAGAACCAACAACCAAAAATATAATAACTACAGCAATGGTCCGTGCTTGGTACAGGCATTTCAAAAAAATGGTGGGTTAAACCATGTTTTATGATATGCCAAACATCCCGCTGGCATTACTGTAGTAAGTGAATTGGTTAGTGGATTAAAATGGATGGGTATCATATACCACTAGTCAGTAATAGGTGCATCCAACAATCATTATCGCACACTGTACACTTAATTCAAAAACTGGAAAAACTATCTGTAACCATATTTTCAAACGAAATATTTTTCGATAAGGAAGTGGTATCTATAGTGAAACTTATTAAAAGCGCGGACAAGTTTTTTCTTGTAACCTTTGGTTTATAAGTTTATCCGAAGAAATAGGTGAATTTGCAAAAATCAGTATACTCGCTGCAAGTTCTTGTACACCTGATAAATTGAGAAATAGACATAGTATGAGGGAGAAGCTGGAATATAGCTGCAAAGTGACGAAAATTTAAAATTTTTAAGTTAAAATCGTCTTGTTTGTCGTAAATTCTTGTGCTAAGATGACCTCATATTCGAGGTTTAAGAATGAAAACAATTATTTAGATGAAGCTGTTTCTGTGGTTGCCCTAATTTCCAGATCTGAAGGATATATAACGGAAGACAGTCAGCAAAATGTTTGTTAATTGAAAGCACATCACCAATATATCTTTATGTAATATCAAAGAACCTTGATTCTGCTGTCTTCTTGTCTTTAATAAGACATCGAAGAAATTAAACTAACACTACGACTCGCAATTACTGTTCATCGTATTGTTATTTAATCTTCGAGGTATTTATAAAACAAAGTAAAAATCACCTGATCGTTTTTATTTAGATGACCCATGTTATGGTAAGAGTTGTGGCAATGGCTACTGTTCTGGGGGATCCTGTATTTGTAATGGTGGGTGGAGTGGTTCATCTTGTTCAACATGTAAGTACTCTTGGGTACACAAATAGATGTGTAAAACGTGTTTAAATGCGGAAATTAAAAAAGTAAACAATACATTGGAGAAACGTGATAAACAACTCTTTGAATGTTACACTGATGGATTAAAATAAGAATGAAATTAACTATTGAAATCCAATCGTATTTGCTAATATATGATATCTAACGAGGCAAAACTTACGTAGGGCCCTCGGTGGCCAACTGGTTAACATAGTTAGTCTACTATTAATCACGTGGTCATTCAACTCTGAGATTGCGATTTCGATTCCCACTGCGGGCAGGGTGTACTCGACTCCAATCTTAATTGACAAGGATTGACAGTTTTCCTACGCAGGTCGGGGGTTTTCTCTGGGTACTCCGGCTTCCTTCCCCAATACAAACTGGACGCCATATATAGCTGAAAAAAATTGCTGAAAGTGGTGTTAAACACCATTCAAACAAGCAAACAAAAAGAACTTGCGTACATCTTTCCTTGATAATAGATAGCCAAAATCGAATTTCGGGTAGATAAGCCTGATATAGCAGTACATTTGTTTGATATAGTAGCGCATAGTGTAAGTTCAAGTCATTACCCTTTTAAACGCTATCAGATATAACGTAAAATACTACATTTTGCATGTACATGATAAAGAACCACAGACACTTAAGCACGTGTAGCAGCACATTCTGATAGGTTCAAGTAAAGGAATTTAGGCAACCACGATATATTTAGCGAAACATATACATGTACTTCATATCGTCATAGAAAAAGTTGAGGAATTTCGGAACGCTAAGCTGGATATAGCGATACGTTTAATCTTTTCTTTTCCATTCGTCAGATAAAGTCAATCTTCTATACTAATCAGTACAATGGATGTTCCGGAATTTTCTATGCATATATATCACAACTCTACCTAATATATTTCTTTCTCAAACTACCAATTTTCATGTTTATGTTGCTCCTAAATGCTTGTCAAAATCTTATTCAATCTATGCCATGCTTATTTTATGAAATAAAGTCAAAGCTACTTGATTGCCTGTTTGTTATTAAGATGACTCGTGTTATGGTGTGAATTGCGGCAATGGCTACTGTTCTGGAGGATCCTGTATTTGCAGCGCTGGATGGAGCGGTTCATCTTGTTCAACATGTAAGAAAAGAATTGTGTACACAAATCGTTATAAATAGCAGCTAATACAGATACCAAAATTCAAACACATGTAAAAAGTATATCTATGACAGGCGTGATAAACGTATCTTTACGTGTTAAAAGGGATTAACCAAAATAAAATTACTTTTTAAATCTATTAATATTTATTCATACGTGGCCAAGAACAATACTGCCAATCGCAAATACAAGTGTAGCATTTTAGAAAAGCTAAGCTTGACATATACTGGCAAATTTATCGGTTTCTTATATACGTAATATCCTACGAAGCACAACTTTAAGAAACCTCTTTTGCATAACTAATATTGATAAACGCTAGGAATTGGAAAGGATAACCAGCATGCAGCGATTTATCCTGCAAGTATTACATTTGCTGTAAAACATGGGTAGCCGAAAAAATTGTGCTTTTTTGTCAGTACCAAATAAATCCGACTGTTACCTTCTCCTCACTCCATACTTCACTTGTATTATGTTCTGGTTTATGACATGTTGTCCAATACAATATTTGTATGTGACGTCATTGTAAAGCTAGAGTCTGCGCCAAAAATTTCAAGCAAGATATCTGTAAGAATTGAGCATGTTTGTGTTTTGTAGTATAGAAAGTATTTTAGGGTTGCAGGATAAAAACAATATTCATCGTGCAACAGGTGAGAAGTGCTCGGCTGAACCTCGCCTTTCTACCTGTTTCTAAGGCTCGTACAAATTAACTTTTTGTTTTCATGTTCGAATATTGTATATACATATTGGTGGAAAATGTGCGTTCAAGTTACGAAATGTAAGGCTCTTAAGCAGGATATAGCGACACATAAAGGAAAGTTTTGGTACTTGCAAATACTGTACAAATTAAGAAAAAGTACGACTGATATATGGGTATATTGTAGATCAACAAATAAATGCAAGATATGGAAATAAGAAACGAAATAAAAAGGTTCAGCAGGATATAGCGACCCATTCTAAATAAAGTAAACGTGCAATAAACCTTGTTCATAAAAGGAAAGACGGATATTGCTATAAATATTGTACCATATCTAAATTAAGTTGAAGAATTAAAGAAACCTAGGTCGGATATATTTATCGGACCCATGAAGTTTTCGGAATTGTCTGTATAGCAATGCTATGTTATATATTTTATGTCATCGGTCTAAATTTACTTCTATATGTTTGCCAAAAACCAGAATTTATCTTCACAATACTAATTTACCAAAGAAAATAATAACTTTCTCACTATCTGTTCATTATTTAGATGACCCGTGTTATGGTAAGAGTTGTGGAAATGGCTACTGCTCTGGGGGATCCTGTATTTGTTATGGCGGGTGGAGTGGGTCATCTTGTTCCACATGTCATTACTCTTGGGTACACAACTACACTGTAGATATGAAAAAGTGTTCAAATACCGAAATTACACAATAGATAAAAATACTTTGGAGTGATGTGATAAACACATCTGTGAATGTTACACTGAATGAATCAAAATAAGAAATAAATTAACTATTCGTTGGGGCCTCGGTTGCCAACTTGTTTTGTCAACCTGTCGATTTTAAAGCAATATGTCTCCTGGTCTAAATTGACTTCTATATATTTGCCAAAACAAGATTTAATCTGCATAATAAAATACAAAATAAAGTAAAAAATATCTATTTATTCTTTAGATGACCCGTGTTATGGTGTGAGCTGTGGAAATGGCTATTGTTCCTCAGGATCTTGTATTTGTTATGGTGGTTGGAGCGGATCGTCTTGTTCAACATGTAAGTCAGGACTTGTGTATTCAACTAGATATGAATTACACATGGTTTAAATGTCACAAAAGGCAAAATGCATCATAAGTGTAATAAACACGTCTTTAAATGTTAAACTCAAGGATCCAAAATACCAATAAAATAATTCAAGTATTCAATATTATGTAATATCTAAAAAACAGAGTTTTAGAAAACCTGTCTTATACATCAGATATAACGTCACATTTGTAAAACTTTAATTTTCGGAGCTCAGAATAAGCTAAGACTGATATAACGGCTCCAATTGTACGGAAAGAAATTTGGGGACGCTTAACCGGATATAAAGTCGAATATAAGATGCATATAGCGGTACAATATTGTACAACGTGTAATGATCAGTTAAGATATTAAGGTTGCTTATCATTTGTACAATGTGTCCGGACAAGCAACGGAGTTTTGGGAAGCTAAGGCGGATAAATACGAACATAGTATACGATCAATCGGATCACCTCGGTTATTTCCGCCTATGGTCGGAAAGTGATCTCGGAGGTAAATGTATGGATATGGACCCAAAATCGGTCCAAATGTGATACGGTTAGCCTGTTTACACAGCAACATTATTTTAGTGCGATGAAATAGATTATCCTTTAATTATTCAACTATGCAGATCTTTATCGATGCAGAACTAAATCTCGGATAGAAGATTGTATTTTTTAAATTTAAATTCGCTAACACTGCCAAAAATTCCTTCTCCGACAAAGATTAAATGGATAAGTATTTGTTTACAATCTGACGTCATCAGTAACAATCAACTAACCGTCAATCAAGCCAATCAAATGAATGAACTGAAACGCCACAAACATACTTGTGACGTAACAAATTCTTTGAAATGAGTGAAAATAGTTCAATGGAGATAACTTTCCTCCGAGGTCACTTTCCCGACCTTTTGACGGAAATGGCCGAGAGATGTTCCGATTGAGTATACGATATAAGTGTTATGTCCGTTTTCCATGGAAACAACATTCCTCGGATATACTTATCGGACAAGTAAATTTTCTTTAATGCCTTTATCCGAATCTTAAAACTGACATTGTTTCCAATACATTTCAACTAAGGTACATAAATAATGCCCGATTTTGTGTTTATTATTAAGACAATCCTTGTTATGGTGTGAACTGTGGCAATGGCTACTGTTCTGGGGGATCATGTATTTGTTATGCCGGTTGGAGCGGCTCATCCTGTTCAACATGTAAGTAAAGACTAGAAAAAAGCTAGACATTAAGACCATTTTGAGCATTTGTTAGTTAGGAAATTTACCTGGGTCAGATTTGATAGTCTCATTTAATATTAATTTAACTTTCAAATTTTAAGTCTGACAGTTTTTGGAAAAAATTGTACTTTTTTCCACAAATGGATCCAACTTTAGGCATGAGTGAATCTGGACGTAACACTTTTAAAAAATTCTGATGTTAATCTTTGCTATCATGTAAACTATAATAATTGCTACTGCTTGTCCGCAATATCATGTGTCATACATTTTAGTGTGTGTTTTTTCCATAAATACCAATACATTATGTTTATTATACCGAAGAAACAATAAAAAGTATTTAATAACCAATAATCTTGAAACTGTATGAGTTCTCAACTAGATGATCTTATTAACACTGCTACCATTTTAATTGTGAAAAGCGAACAACGTAATTAGCAACACTATTATCAATAAATCACACATTTTAAGTTCTTCTGATTTGACAGGCTGAGCTCTATTTCAGATGATTATTGTTACGGAGTAAACTGTAACAATGGACGATGTAGCGGAGGAACTTGCTCCTGTAATTCAGGATACACGGGCACGAACTGTAATTTAGGTATAATATGTAAAATTGTTTGTTTTGATTGTGTTTAACAGTAGATCAACAGTAGCTGACCAACTACCCTAACCACCATACCCACTTGGCCAACGAGGGCCACTAACAAAGTAAAATGATATACATTATATATGAGTCTATAGGATTATGCAACGATACAAATTAATACATTAAATCTAACTACTTAATAGGAATATGCACTTAACTGTATTCAAATATTGTACAATGGTGTTTCTGGATACAAAAAATAAGTTGTTTATATTCATATATACTTATAGCTGTGTGCATTAATGCAAGATCAGATGCCAAATGTTATTGATATTGTACAAGCATATGTCTCCTTATTGCTTCATTGTACAAGGGCGACTAAGTCATTCTATTATGAGTTGTACAACCTTGTCCTTGTGTTTATGATGGAATATACGTTTTTATGAAAACCAGTTGCAAAGGCGTCTTCTTGTTTTTAGCCAATCCGTGTAGAATTACGGTGCAGGTGTTTGTTTTAAATTTTTGTGTTCGAGTAAGCAAATTTTTTTTTTAAATGAATGCAGTGTAATTTTTTAGATTGCATTATAATAATTTGTTATAGATCAAATCATCAAAACCTCTGACTAACAGTTCAAATTACTTGGCCGACGAGGACCCCAAACATTTTTCATTATTTGTTTGGTTTCTTTTTTTTTATTTTTTCGTTCCAGTAATCGCTTTTACGAAAACCTGTTGCCAACGTTTCTTCGTATTGTAAAGCATTCCCATAAATTCTTCCTGCAAACATTCGTCATCATGAATCGAATGTAAGCGGGAATATGACTACTTGTGTTTTGTTGAATTTGTTAATGTCGAAGAGAGCTGTAAAATCAGTTAAGAAAGCCAAGCTAGTTTGTCATGATGCAAAGACATTTTGTGTTATAATATGCATCTGTTGGCTCTTACCGTTTATACACGTATGAAGATTGTGTACAAACAAACTAAAATAGTATAAAGAAACATTTCTTTTTGTTTCACAGCAATTATCAATGGAGGTTGGAGTAGTTGGGCAGCGACTTCAGGATGTTCCGCAAATTGTGGTGGCGGAACACAGTCTTTCTCTAGAGGTTGTGACAGTCCATCGCCACAAAATGGAGGGGCATATTGCTCAGGATCATCGACGATGTCACAGTCTTGTAACACTCAGGCATGTCCTGGTATGTTCTTACTTATTCAACTATCAAACTAAGATGTTTAATTATCGTGTGAAGAAAAGGTCACATTACATCATTCATTAGTACATTTCTAGAGAAAATCGAATAGCTAGGCCTGAAAGTGGTTTTCACTACTTGAAGTAATTCCGCCAACCATAGATTGTGGAGTGGTTGTACTTGCGACTTTCGTTTACAATGGAGACTGATGAAAGAATGATGTACAAATTCATGATGGCTTCCTTTGCTATAGTTCTTATATGATGGTACAGAGTCATGCGCTTGTTTGATCCCTAAAGGAATATATTGTAAAACTGACTTTTATCACGGTCACTTACAGTTTTATATAGTTTTAGAATGGAGGCTGGAGCAGCTGGACTGTCAATTGTAGTGCAGTCGTGGCGAAGGTACACAAATGTGTGTAATATTAACTGACATTTTTTGTTAAAAAGTTCACCAAGTTCATCAATATCACCAATAAAAATTATGGCAATTTAAAATGAAAACACTGGAAACTAAGTTCGATCATTATCATGTGCGAAACAAATATGATTTAAGGAAAAATTAAATTAGTATTCATTTAAACATCTGTATGGCTGGTCTACATTTCATCTCTGATGATGTTTTATACCCCCATTAGAAAAATGATATTTTTAATCTATAGTTTCTCTTTTATTAGATAGGAAATCATTACATTTCAAATTCTCTGGGCCTGGACGCAGAGAATGCCATACACATTTTGATTATTTTACTTACAATAACTTATCCGTATGAAAATGACATAAGATTTTTACTTAATTGATGTTGGAAGCTGGGCTGCCTCTACAAGTTGTACGTTCAACTTTGGAGGAGGCACACAAACTTTTACAAGGTCTTGCACTAACCCAAGTCCAGCTAATGGTGGAGCACAGTGTTCTGGGGCCGACACTACGACCGTTTCATGTAACACGCAAGCTTGCCCAAGTGTGTACCCGCATCTGTAGTTCAACTTAGTTTGCATTACAAAAATTAGAATAACCAAAATTTAAAGAAAGTTATCATAAATTGCTTTTTGTAATGTAAATATCTGAACGACTTAAAACGTTAGCTGAAAGACAGAAACATCGAAATGATATCTAGCTCTTAAAGGCACAGAAACATGAGGACCAGAACAGACGGTCATATAAAATGGACATGGATACAAAGAGTTGAGTACGAACTCTTGATTGATTCTTCTTTCTTATAAAACACAAGACATACAATCTCACATATAAAATATTGATGCAACATTACCATATTTATTCCTGATATAATTAGCCATTTAATACACGCGAGTTCATTAACTTACACAGTTTTTGCGATTTAAATATAAGACGAGATTATCCAATATAAAAATGTTGTATAACATAATTTTTAGTTAATGGAGGTTGGAGTAGCTGGGCTGCCTCTACAAGCTGTACGGTTAATTGTGGAGGAGGCACACAAACTTTGACAAGGTCTTGCACTAACCCAAGTCCAGCTAATGGTGGAGCAGGGTGTTCTGGGGCTGACACTACGACCGGTTCATGTAACACGCAAGCTTGCCCAAGTATGTACCCGCATATGTAGTTCCACTTAGTTTGCATTACAAAAATTAGAAATAACAAAAATTACAGAAAATGATCATAAATTGCTTTTTTATAATGTAAATATTCGAACGACTTGAAACGTTAGCTGAAAGACATAAACATCGAAATGATATCTAGCTCTTAAAGGCACAGAAACATGAGGACCAGAACAGAGGGTCATATAAAATGGACATGGATACGAAGAGTTGAGTAAGAACTCTTAATTCTTCTTTCTTATAAAATACAAGACAGTTTAAATTTACAATCTGACATACAAAATATTGATGCAACATTACCATATTTATTCCTGATATAATTAGCCATTTAATTCACGCGAGTTCATTAACTTACACAGTTTTTGCGATTTAAATATAAGACGAGATTATCCAATATAAAAATGTTGTATTACATAATTTTTAGTTAATGGAGGTTGGAGTAGCTGGGCTGCCTCTACAAGCTGTACGGTCAATTGTGGAGGAGGCACACAAACCTTTACAAGGTCTTGCACTAACCCAAGTCCAGCTAATGGTGGAGCACAGTGTTCTGGGGCCGACACTACGACCGGTTCATGTAACACGCAAGCTTGCCCAAGTGTGTACCCGCACGTGGAGCATTACTGATTTTGCATCACAGAATTTTTATAAATCTATTTGTTGAAATATCCAGAAGATAATAATCAATCGATTTGTAGTGTGAATATCAAAAGCATTAGCAGAACTCGAAATAACACAAACCGACATAAACAGCGCAAACTATCTATCATTTAAATCATTGAAACGAGCAGCGGATGAGGTAAAATGGACATTGATACTAAATGTACTGTATGAACTGTTAGTTTTGTTTGTAAGACAAGCATAGAGAATTTCGAAACATCAAATGATGAAATGCACATCACCGTTGGTATTTAAACTTTTATTCCGGTTTTTGGGTGATGTCTCTTTTAAAATACACGTATTCACACAATTCGCATTTGTAAAGATTAATGCAGAAAATTTAAGCCGCATTTTGATTGTTTCTATTTGGTTGCAATAAATTATTCGCATAAAAATGTTTTAACATTTTTTTCTCAGTTAATGGCGGTTGGAGTAGCTGGGCTGCCTCTACAAGTTGTACGGTCAATTGTGGAGGAGGCACACAAACTTTGACAAGGTCTTGCACTAACCCAAGTCCAGCTTATGGTGGAGCAGGGTGTTCTGGGGCTGACACTACGACTGGTTCATGTAACACGCAAGCTTGCCCAAGTATGTACCCGCATATGTAGTTCCACTTAGTTTGCATTACAAAAATTAGAAATAACAAAAATTACAGAAAATGATCATAAATTGCTTTTTTATAATGTAAATATTCGAACGACTTGAAACGTTAGCTGAAAGACATAAACATCGAAATGATATCTAGCTCTTAAAGGCACAGAAACATGAGGACCAGAACAGAGGGTCATATAAAATGGACATGGATACGAAGAGTTGAGTAAGAACTCTTAATTCTTCTTTCTTATAAAATACAAGACAGTTTAAATTTACAATCTGACATACAAAACATTGATGCAACATTACCATATTTATTCCTGATATAATTAGTCATTTAATTCACGCGAGTTCATTAACTTACACAGTTTTTGCGATTTAAATATAAGACGAGATTATCCAATATAAAAATGTTGTATTACACAATTTTTAGTTAATGGAGGTTGGAGTAGCTGGGCTGCCTCTACAAGCTGTACGGTCAATTGTGGAGGAGGCACACAAACCTTTACAAGGTCTTGCACTAACCCAAGTCCAGCTAATGGTGGAGCACAGTGTTCTGGGGCCGACACTACGACCGGTTCATGTAACACGCAAGCTTGCCCAAGTGTGTACCCGCACGTGAAGCATTACTGATTTTGCATCACAGAATTTTTATAAATCTATTTGTTGAAATATCCAGAAGATAATAATCAATCGATTTGTAGTGTGAATATCAAAAGCATTAGCAGAACTCGAAATAACACAAACCGACATAAACAGCGCAAACTATCTATCATTTAAATCATTGAAACGAACAGCGGATGAGGTAAAATGGACATTGATACTAAATGTACTGTATGAACTATTAGTTTTGTTTGTAAGACAAGCATAGAGAATTTCGAAACATCAAATGATGAAATGCACATCAACGTTGGTATTTAAACTTTTATTCCGGTTTTTGGGTGTTGTCTCTTTTAAAATACACGTATTCACACAATTCGCATTTGTAAAGATTAATGCAGAAAATTTAAGCCGCATTTTGATTGTTTCTATTTGGTTGCAATAAATTATTCGCATAAAAATGTTTTAACATTTTTTTCTCAGTTAATGGCGGTTGGAGTAGCTGGGCTGCCTCTACAAGTTGTACGGTCAATTGTGGAGGAGGCACACAAACTTTGACAAGGTCTTGCACTAACCCAAGTCCAGCTTATGGTGGAGCAGGGTGTTCTGGGGCTGACACTACGACCGGTTCATGTAACACGCAAGCTTGCCCAAGTATGTACCCGCATCTGTAGTTCCACTTAGTTTGCATTACAAAAATTAGAAATAACAAAAATTACAGAAAATGATCATAAATTGCTTTTTTATAATATAAATATTCGAACGACTTGAAACGTTAGCTGAAAGACATAAACATCGAAATGATATCTAGCTCTTAAAGGCACAGAAACATGAGGACCAGAACAGAGGGTCGTATAAAATGGACATGGATACGAAGAGTTGAGTAAGAACTCTTAATTCTTCTTTCTTATAAAATACAAGACAGTTTAAATTTACAATCTGACATACAAAACATTGATGCAACATTACCATATTTATTCCTGATATAATTAGCCATTTAATACACGCGAGTTCATTAACTTACACAGTTTTTGCGATTTAAATATAAGACGAGATTATCCAATATAAAAATGTTGTATTACATTATTTTTAGTTAATGGAGGTTGGAGTAGCTGGGCTGCCTCTACAAGCTGTACGGTCAATTGTGGAGGAGGCACACAAACTTTGACAAGGTCTTGCACTAACCCAAGTCCAGCTAATGGTGGAGCAGGGTGTTCTGGGGCTGACACTACGACCGGTTCATGTAACACGCAAGCTTGCCCAAGTATGTACCCGCATCTGTAGTTCCACTTAGTTTGCATTACAAAAATTAGAAATAACAAAAATTACAGAAAATGATCATAAATTGCTTTTTTATAATGTAAATATTCGAACGACTTGAAACGTTAGCTGAAAGACATAAACATCGAAATGATATCTAGCTCTTAAAGGCACAGAAACATGAGGACCAGAACAGAGGGTCATAAAAAATGGACATGGATACGAAGAGTTGAGTAAGAACTCTTAATTCTTCTTTCTTATAAAATACAAGACAGTTTAAATTTACAATCTGACATACAAAACATTGATGCAACATTACCATATTTATTCCTGATATAATTAGTCATTTAATTCACGCGAGTTCATTAACTTACACAGTTTTTGCGATTTAAATATAAGACGAGATTATCCAATATAAAAATGTTGTATTACATAATTTTTAGTTAATGGAGGTTGGAGTAGCTGGGCTGCCTCTACAAGCTGTACGGTCAATTGTGGAGGAGGCACACAAACCTTTACAAGGTCTTGCACTAACCCAAGTCCAGCTAATGGTGGAGCACAGTGTTCTGGGGCCGACACTACGACCGGTTCATGTAACACGCAAGCTTGCCCAAGTGTGTACCCGCACGTGGAGCATTACTGATTTTGCATCACAGAATTTTTTGAAATCTATTTGTTGAAATATCCAGAAGATAATAATCAATCGATTTGTAGTGTGAATATCAAAAGCATTAGCAGAACTCGAAATAACACAAACCGACATAAACAGCGCAAACTATCTATCATTTAAATCATTGAAACGAACAGCGGATGAGGTAAAATGGACATTGATACTAAATGTACTGTATGAACTATTAGTTTTGTTTGTAAGACAAGCATAGAGAATTTCGAAACATCAAATGATGAAATGCACATCAACGTTGGTATTTAAACTTTTATTCCGGTTTTTGGGTGTTGTCTCTTTTAAAATACACGTATTCACACAATTCGCATTTGTAAAGATTAATGCAGAAAATTTAAGCCGCATTTTGATTGTTTCTATTTGGTTGCAATAAATTATTCGCATAAAAATGTTTTAACATTTTTTTCTCAGTTAATGGCGGTTGGAGTAGCTGGGCTGCCTCTACAAGTTGTACGGTCAATTGTGGAGGAGGCACACAAACTTTGACAAGGTCTTGCACTAACCCAAGTCCAGCTTATGGTGGAGCAGGGTGTTCTGGGGCTGACACTACGACCGGTTCATGTAACACGCAAGCTTGCCCAAGTATGTACTCGCATCTGTAGTTCCACTTAGTTTGCATTACAAAAATTAGAAATAACAAAAATTACAGAAAATGATCATAAATTGCTTTTTTATAATATAAATATTCGAACGACTTGAAACGTTAGCTGAAAGACATAAACATCGAAATGATATCTAGCTCTTAAAGGCACAGAAACATGAGGACCAGAACAGAGGGTCGTATAAAATGGACATGGATACGAAGAGTTGAGTAAGAACTCTTAATTCTTCTTTCTTATAAAATACAAGACAGTTTAAATTTACAATCTGACATACAAAACATTGATGCAACATTACCATATTTATTCCTGATATAATTAGTCATTTAATTCACGCGAGTTCATTAACTTACACAGTTTTTGCAATTTAAATATAAGACGAGATTATCCAATATAAAAATGTTGTATTACATTATTTTTAGTTAATGGAGGTTGGAGTAGCTGGGCAGCCTCTACAAGCTGTACGGTCAATTGTGGAGGAGGCACACAAACTTTGACAAGGTCTTGCACTAACCCAAGTCCATCTAATGGTGGAGCACAGTGTTCTGGGGCCGACACTACGACTGGTTCATGTAACACGCAAGCTTGCCCAAGTGTGTACTCGCACGTGGAGCATTACTGATTTTGCATCACAGAATTTTTATAAATCTATTTGTTGAAATATCCAGAAGATAATAATCAATCGATTTGTAGTGTGAATATCAAAAGCATTAGCAGAACTCGAAATAACACAAACCGACATAAACAGCGCAAACTATCTATCAATAACATCATTGAAACAAACAGCGGCTGAGGTAAAATGGACATTGATACTAAATGTACTGTATAAACTATTAGTTTTGTTTGTAAGACAAACCTAGAGACTTTCGAAACATCAAATCATAAAATATGCATCACAGTTGGGATTTATCCTTTTATTCCGGTTTTGTGGTGTTGTCTCTATTAAAATACACGTATTCACACAATTCCGCAGTTGTTAAGGTTAACGCAGAAAATGTAAGCCGTATTTTGATTGTTTCTATTTGGTTGCAATAAATTATTCGCATACAAATGTTCAACATCTTTTACTCAGTTGATGGAGGTTGGAGTAGCTGGGCTGCCTCTACAAGCTGTACGGTCAATTGTGGAGGAGGCACACAAACCTATACAAGGTCTTGCACTAACCCAAGTCCAGCTAATGGTGGAGCACAGTGTTCTGGGGCCGACACTACGACTAGTTCATGCAACACGCAAGCTTGTCCAAGTATGTACCAGCATCTGTAGTTCCGCATAGTTTGCATTACAAAAATTAGAAATAACAAAAATTACAGAAAATGATTATACATTGCTTGTTGTAAATATCAGAGCGATTTGAAATTGTTGCTGAAAAAAATAGAAAAAGTACATGTAGCTCTTAAATGAACAGAAACATGCGGACCAGAACAGAGAGGCATTCAAAATGGACTTTGATACCTAGAGCTGTATACTAAATCTTGATTCTTTTTTCTTATTAAATACAAGAAACTTAAAAATATACAATATGACCAAAAAATGTTGATTCAATATTACCATATTTATTCCTGATATAATTAGCCATTTTATACACGTGAGTTCATTAACTTACACAATTTTTGCGATTTGAATATTAGACGAATTTATCCAATATAAAAATGCTGTATAACATCATTTTTAGTTAATGGAGGCTGGAGTAGCTGGGCGGCTTCTTCAAGTTGTACTGTCAATTGTGGAGGAGGCACACAAACCTATACAAGGTCTTGCACTAACCCAAGTCCATCTAATGGTGGAGCACAGTGTTCTGGGGCCGACACTACGACCGGTTCATGTAACACGCAAGCTTGCCCAAGTATGTACCGCATCTGTAGTTCCACTTAGTTTGCATTACAATAATTAGAAATAACAAATTACAACAAATGATGATCACAGTCGAATCTAGTTGTCTTGAAGTTGGTTGGCTCGATACCTCCGTTATGTCGATATAATTTTGAAGTCCCGGTATTGTTGCCATACGTACAATGATGTTTTTTCCTCCGATGTGTCGATCTCGTTTGCCTCGAATTTTTGCCGTCCGTACAATATTAATGGAATTTTAACCTTGTTGCCTTGAATTTAATTTTGCTCTCGATTTTATATGTGAAAACCAACACTTTCATTTGTATTCATTTTGTTTTTAATTTATTTGGTTCTGTTAATTTAATACAAATCTACACACCTTACATCATTTATTGGCTGTTAAAATTTAACTTGGTAATTTAATAAAACGAATTGATAGTCGATGCGCAATACATGCATTATGAAGGTTAATTGATGATCCGTTCATTACTGTACGAGTTGTTTTTCATCTTAAATTAAAAATAGTGAATATAATGTGAACAAGGTCAACCTAGTCTTATTTGAGTTGTTGTAAACCTTGTCCTTGTGTTTTGTTTGAGAAGACGTTTGTATGACAACCAGTTGCAAACGCATCTTCTTGTTTTTAGCCCTTCACTGTAGAGTTACGATGCAGACGTGTGCGCTATATTTTTATTTTTGAGTAGTAAGCAAATTAATTTTTTTTAAATGCGTACAGGGTAACTTTTATATCGCATTATACTAATTTCTTATAAATCAAATCATCATAACCTCTGACTAACCATTCCAATTACTTGGCCGACGAGAAACTCAATATTTTTTATCATTTGTTTGTTTTTTTTCTAATTTTGTGTTCGAGCAAGCACTTATACGGAAACTGGTTGCCAACGTCTCTTCGTATATGTAAAGCATTCCCATAAATTTGTCCTGCAAACAATCTTCATCATGATTCGAATATAAGCGGGAACATGACTACTTGTCTTTTGTTTAATTTGTTAATGGCGTAGAGAGCTGTAAAAAGTTCTTAAGGCCAGACTAGTTAGTGATGCAAAGATATTTTGTGTTCTAATATGCAGCGGTTTCTTCTTAGCGTTGATACACATATGAAGACTTTGTACATACAAACAAAAATAGAATAAAGAAACATTTATTTTTGCTTGACAGCAATTATCGATGGAGGTTGGAGTAGTTGGACAGCAACTTCAGGATGTTCTGTGAATTGTGGTGGCGGAACACAGTCTTTCTCTAGAAGTTGTGACAGTCCGTCGCCACAAAACGGAGGAGCATTTTGTTCAGGATCATCGACGATGTCACAGTCGTGTAACACTCAGGCATGTCCTGGTATGTTTTAAATTATTCAACTATCGAAATGAAAAGTTTATTTAACGTATGAATGAAAACGTCACATAACATCATTCATACGTAAATTTCAAGTGGAAATCGACTAGCTAGGTCTAAAAGTGATTTTCACTACTTTAAGTAATTCGGCAACCATGGGTTGTGGAGTTGTACTTTTGACTTTTGTTGGCAATGGAGACTGGATGAGGAATGATGTTCTTATGATTGCACAAATTCATGCGATTGGTTAGAATGACTTCCGGTATGCTTTTTGAAAAGTATTTATCTTTCAATATATGACGTTGAACAAACTTCAGAAACAAGACGGCATAATAATCTTGACGAAAATAAACGCATTATTATGAAAAAAGTACGACAATTAAATACTTATAGGCAATTCAAAAGAATAATAACGATAAAACGGTGTTTTGACCGGATTTGTGAATGTATAAACAATATTCAGTACCCCACAAACGTATCGTAAAATTCCTTCATTTCGTTATGAGTTAATTGGTCTTGTTTCTTGATAAAGTTATCATGGGACGCTAAAAAATTATCTGTGCCGTTTTTAAATGATGTTTTTAAATTCGTATTTGTTTGATCACAAATAGAATATATTTTCAAACTGACGGTCACTTACAGTTGTACGTCATTATATAGTTTTATAGTTAATGGAGGCTGGAGCAAGTTAGCCAATATCACTAATAAAAACTTTAAGTTTAAAATGAAATCAACGGAAACTAAGTCCCTTCATTATCATGTGCGATATGATTTAAAGAGAAAACGAACATATTAATATTCATTTATACTTTGGAAAAAACTGGCCTACATTTCATATCTGTTGATATTTTAGAGAGAATGCGACACACATTTTTTTACTATTTATATTTACTTACAATACGTTATTCGTATAAAAACGATATAACATTATTTTCAGTTAATGGAGGTTGGAGTAGCTGGGCTGCCTCTACAAGTTGTACTGTCAACTGTGGAGGAGGAATACAAACTTTTACAAGGTTTTGCACTAACCCAAGTCCATCTAATGGTGGAGCACAGTGTTCTGGGGCCAACACTACGATCAGTTCATGTAACACGGAGGCTTGCCCAAGTATATACCCTCATAAGTTGTTTCACTGATTTAGCGTCAATTTAGATTCGAATATTTTTTACATAAAAATGTTACGAAATGGATTCTATCAAAAGTTAATTACAATTAATCAGTTATGTAATTGAAACGCTAAGTCATGAACAGGCAAAACCATGGTAAAACAAAAAAATGGACAACAACAAAAAAAACAGCCACACTACAAAAATAACATTTTAGAAACAGAGGAAAAATGAGTTGAATGAAATAACGTTTAAATCTGACCACAAACTTACTATTCTCAAATATTGAATTGTTTGACAGGTACTTTAACATCGAGTTCCCCAATGCCGAATACTACAGCCAGCCAGTTGACTTCCTCTCCAATTCCACAAATAACTGGAACTGGAACAGGGAGTTTTTCTATGCCATTCACAACAACAAGCCAATTGCTGACTTCGTCTCCGATTCCACAAATTACTGGGAATGGCACAGGCAGTTCTCCAATGCCATATACTACAGGAAACAATTTACCGACTTCATCCCCGTTTCCACAAATTACTGGAAACGGAACAGGGAGTTCTCCTATGCCGTACACTACAGCAAGCCAATTGCTGACTTCGTCTCCGATTCCACAAATTACTGGGAATGGTACAGGCAGTTCTCCAATGCCATATACTACGGGAAACAATTTACCGACTTCATCACCGTTTCCGCAAATTACAGGAAATGGAACAGGGAGTTCTCCAATGCCGTACACTACAACAAGCCAATTGCTGACCTCGTCTCCGATTCCACAAATTACTGGGAATGGCACAGGCAGTTCACCACTGCCCTTTACTACGGGAACTTCATATCCAATTCCACAAATTACTGGAAATGGCACAGGCAGTTCTCCAATGTCATATACTACAGGAAACAATTTACCAACTACGTCATCTCCGTTTCAACAAAATACTGGAAATGGAACTGTGAGTTCTCCAATACCGTACACTACAACAAGCCAATTGCTGGCTTCGTCTCTGATTCCACAAATTACTGGGAATGGCACAGGCAGTTCTCCAATGCCATATACTACAGGAAACAATTTACCGACTTCATCCCCGTTTCCACAAATTCCTGGAAACGGAACAGGGAGTTCTCCTATGCCGTACACTACAGCAAGCCAATTGCTGACTTCGTCTCCGATTCCACAAATTACTGGGAATGGTACAGGCAGTTCTCCAATGCCATATACTACGGGAAACAATTTACCGACTTCATCCCCGTTTCCGATAATTACAGGAAATGGAACAGGGAGTTCTCCTATGCCGTACACTACAACAAGCCAATTGCTGACTTCGTCTCCGATTCCACAAATTACTGGGAATGGCACAGACAGTCCTTCAATGCCATATACTACGGGAAACAATTTACCGACTTCATCCCCGTTTCCGATAATTACAGGAAATGGAACAGGGAGTTCTCCTATGCCGTACACTACAACAAGCCAATTGCTGACCTCGTATCCGATTCCACAAATTACTGGGAATGGCACAGGCAGTTCACCACTGCCCTTTACTACGGGAACTTCATATCCAATTCCACAAATTACTGGAAATGGAACAGGAAGTACTCCAATGTCGTACACTACAGGAAACAATTTACCGACTTCATCTCCGATTCAACAAATTACTGGAAATGGTACAGGTAGTTCTCTATTGCCCAATACTACAGGTTAAATATATAGTAATTTAAATATGTTGGGCCTCGGTTGTCAAGTGATTATGGTAGTCATATACATATGTATTATTAATTAAATGCCTTTTCAACACTACGGACATGGTGTGCTCGAATACATTACAATCTTAAGTGACGTGAATGGCCAATTTTCCTGTTGAAGGTCTGATAGTTTTTGTTGTACTCCATAAAACCGAATGCCAATGTAGCTGAAACATTGTAATGTTAAACTTCATTTAAACAAACATAATTATTGTGATTCTGTTGCATGATAATAAGATGACAAAGCGAACATCGTGAAAACAATAACATATTCTGCTTCATTTAAAAAAAATGCAAAATACAAGCAAGTAAAATTGTTTTAGATATCGACGAATGTTTGAGTAAGCCATGTAATGTGAATGCCAACTGTACTAACATAATCGGTAGTTATATGTGTGCCTGCAGTCCTGGATACTCAGGAGACGGAAAAAATTGTACAGGTAAGATTTTGAATTACGAACCTATTGTCTGCACTTCTTTCATTGTTTTTATCTTTTATTATTTTTGCTCTTTATTTGTTGACGATCATTGGTGCAATGTCGTTAGGATTATGTAAGCAATCGGCCACTGATGCCCGGTATTACTTTGGAATATATATGACAATGTGTATGTGCGTGCTTCCGATAGAACAAAGGTTTATGCAGGCAACATCCAAGCATATTCCGTCATAACTAATGCCTTATTAACAGTATGATCCTGTTATATACATAGTACCTTAGACCAATTTTGATATAAACAAATCTTTCTTACAGACATAAATTACTGTATAGGAGTCACTTGCCAAAATGGAGGCAATTGCGTTGATGGATTACTGTCTTTCAAATGTAACTGCCCAAGCGCTATCCGCACCCCTCCATATTATGGAACCTTTTGCGAGAATCGTAAGTGGATGTAAATGACTGGTTTCCTACAACGAAAGAAGTGATTTTAAAATTTCTTCATACTGATACTTAAAAAAAATCAAAAATATACATTAAGTTAAAAACTGAACCAATATTTAGATGAGTAAAATGGAAAAAAGTAATATTTTATTTTGTAAATTGAATCTGATAGTTACTCGGAAGTTTAATTTTACTACTGATGTGGATAAATTCATTACTATATCTGACAGTACTTTTGGTGTTTTAAATAATAATGTATTTTTTGCAACTAAGGGGATGGTGCATGGGGAGCATGGTGTGCATGGTCAGCTTGTTCTACAACATGTGGAAATGGAACACAAGACGCAGTTAGATCTTGTAATAATCCTACTCTTCTCGGCTCTGGAAAGACGTGTCCAGGTTCAAATACGATAACACAGTCCTGTACAGTAACAACCTGTGAATGTGAGTTATACATTTTATGAATTTAAAGTTTTTCTACACTTTGTCATTTACATTTTAAATATTACTGCAAGCAATTTACTCAGATTTACCCACTTGATTTTTTTACGCTTGTGACCTTAAGATAGATTGTAGAACTTTGTGTGCACATGATTGTTCGTTCGAAGTATCTGCTAAAATCTGTCTTTTGGAAATATTACATGAACACGTAATGTGGAAAATCATTCAACACGTGATTTAAAGAAAAGTCAATGACCTTCTGCGTTTATTGGTTTTTGTACGTCAACATATGTATTGCTCATAATTTTGTACTTCTGCAAATAAATCTATTATTATTTGTTTTCATTTGTAGGGCCTACCGTTACTAGCACTGATGGTATGTATTGTAGCTTATTATCAGTACACATGAAACTATTAAACAAGGAATACGTTTCGATCTGCAAATAAAACGATTAAACAATTAATTAGCCTGTTTATCTTGTATATTGAAACTTGATAAGGAATTATAAGTAGTAAACCATTATTTACGTTTCGGTCTACTAATACAATGACACTGTCTTTGTCATGTCACATGCAAAAATATGTCCATAGGCTAGAAAGCATAATGCTCTACCCGAAGGGTGCATTAAGCCTTGTAACCTTGTGAGATATTTTCGCATATGACATGACAAAGACATAATTATTGTTATTATTACTATGATTGTTTATTTTTTCCAACATCGTGATAAGATCAAATCAAGTAGTGGCATATGCTAACAAAATTCATCCCAAATTAAACAAATTTAATAAACAAATAACAACTGTTACAAATCTACATGTTGGCAGTTTCTTTATTGGCAGGTGATATACGTTAAATCAAAATTTCGATAAGATAATATTTTCTCATTGTATAATAGCGCACAGCCAATATGCATGAATCATGACGTAATTAAGAAGCACAGTCCAATACATCCGCCTACATGCATATGGCGTGTAATAAGCCATGTATTATGCCAAAACTTCCACGCTTTTTGTTCTTTGTTAAATATTACGGAATAAAAGAACTCCATTTATAATGAAAGTTTCTTAACAAGAATAGTAATAATTTACAATAAGGATTGTCATTTGCTGCAATTAATTGTGTTAGTAATTTGATTCACAGATGCGGAAATATTGTTGATTCATTTTAACGTTCATGGGATAATATTTCAGCTATTTAATTACGGTATCACTTAGTGTGTATTTCACAACAGAAAAATATAATACTACACTTAGATGTAAACTTTGCTGCATAGTGCCTTGTTACTCCTAAATGAAGATATCTGATTTTATATCGAAGCGTGTCTAACACAATCCACTTGTTTTCCTTTATGCGGTTACGAAATACAAAGTATACTATTATGTCTTGACTAAAAGTAAACCAAGTATTAATAAATTTGCTGAAAATCTTTTATTTTTTAATCAAAAATAAATATACCCATGTTCATTGTAACTAGACATAAAGTATTTGTGTGGATTTTGTGAAAGCTGATAGTTCTCTTT
Source organism: Limnoperna fortunei (assembly GCA_944474755.1). Lineage (NCBI taxonomy): Eukaryota > Metazoa > Mollusca > Bivalvia > Mytilida > Modiolidae > Limnoperna > Limnoperna fortunei. Next base: position 9,117,404 of record OX104124.1, on the reverse strand, counting down.
TTTTAAGGGAAAATAAATATCAATATTTTGATGAATACAAAAATTGAAAATCACAAATTTTAGTATCTACATGCAGTAATATTGCCAAATAAATAGATATATTTTGTCACATGTTATTGAATTGCATGAAGTTTTTAAATACTAACAGAAAGTGGCATTTTACCCATTAGTTTTTTGTGTTATTTATGTATAAATTGCTTTGCTATGTTAGACGAAACACATTTCAAATCATACAATTATAACTCCAAGGTAAATTTGTTTTTGCAGTCTTCTGTAACGGAAAATCTCCTGGGAAATACGCCAACCCTAATGACTGTAGGAGTTATTATGTCTGTAGAAGTGACTTCTCTGGTACATTAATAGAATACTGTAATGCCAGTCAGGCATGGAATGATTCGAAAAAGCAGTGCGATACCACAACAGTTTGCATAAACGCAGGACAAGACTACTCAACTATGAATGATACAAGCATAGATTCAACAGGTAGTTTTTTCCCGCTTAATTTTGTAAATATTATAATTCAGATGAACTGGTTTCATGCGTTACTTGTACAAATTGTGTATCATGTTTTGTCGTGAAAGCTAATATGAACCTAGAGCTGAATCGAAAATCTAGTCCTAGTTCTTTCTATATTGATGTTTAGTTCTGTCGATTAAGAATCTGTTATTACTCGGCAGGTATGGTGAAAAAAATTATAGAAATTGTATTGTGCGATTTCGAATCATAAATAAGTAGACCCTCGGGAATAAAGTTATCAAAGTAAAACATCAAAGAACGATACTTCCATTAAATACTGTATTGCCATATACACCAAAATAGTTTGTGACAAGCACGTATGTACATACAAACAGAATACACGCGAATTTTGACGCGGCTAAACATATAATTATAATGAAACAACAGTAGAAAAAATGCCAAGTAAATAGTCAAGGGTCCCCTGTCCTCAGTTCCAATGACTTTTAATAACGGGTCCCAATTTATTTAATTGTGCTGGTTTTGATAGATTTAGTTTAATAAACAACTTTTTTGGTGCGTAAAAGATATTACAACGCCCTGGCAACAGAAAACATTCAGGCATAACTTTCAATAAAAATGCAAACATACAACAAATCAGAATACGAACTCTTATGATGAAGGGAGATATCTAATATAAACATAACACCTTTATTAGCCTTTCAATGAGAAGCAATGTTGTTTAAAAAGAAGTCGTTACAGTAAATGCTTGCCTACGAATATCTTTTAAAGAACAAATATATGTAAGAGGGTGCTACAGGAATAGTGCTACACAGAAATTGATTGAGATAATTATAAGGTCATCTCGTTTGTGTTTAATTTAGACCTTAACAGGGCATTCTGTGGAGTTTTAGAGAAAGAAAAAACTGTCTTTGTTGTCTATAATCTTAAACTTAGCCAACTAGAATAAATGCGACCCAAAAGTCACCGATTGTAATTTTTTCGACAACAGGAATAATCTGCATAGGGTAGGCTGAACAATTGTCATGATTTGTGTCTATTTACTGAAATTGAATAATAATGCCCTATATGAGTTAAGAAACAAGCCGGAGGGAAAGTGATTACCATATGAGTACTCAGTTTTATGACCATTGAAAAAATATACCAGCATCCACGACTAACTTCATGAAATACAGTTACACATGTTGTTGCCTAAATCCTATTGTTTATAGTATGCCATTGGTACGTTTCACTTTTGTTTGTATTCGTTGTTTGACAAATAGCTTGTGCATTGTGTGTATTATGTTGATCATAAGATGTATTTTGTTCAATACAATGGTGACAATAATATTATTTTTATATCTGTTTGACATTTTTTTCAATGGGAGCAAACATATACAGCAGTCATTAAAATGTAGAAATAATTATCACAAAATAAAGTTGGCTCCTCCTGTGCATATAACAATTAAGGTGGCTTAACAACAATAACCTCGGCCTCGGTGGCTGAGTGGATCAAGTAATTTGTCTACTATTGATCAAGTGATCTGTCAACAATGAGATCGCGGGTTCGAGTTCACTGTGGGTAGGGTGCGCTCGACTCCAATCTTAATTGAAAGGGATTGCCAGGTTTCCTACAGAAGGTTGTGGGTTTTCTTCGGGTACTCCGGCTTCCTCCCCAATAAAACCCGGACGACGTGATATAGCACGTTAAACAACAATCAATCACACCAACATTAATTAACAACCAACTCAATGAAACCGGTGAAGTTAATGGCATTGATTGAAGCTAATGCGAACATGTCTACCATAATCTAAGATATTTACTGACATTTTAGGGATTTTAGAGAACGATAGATGTAAATTTAGTTAGTGATGAAAAATTTTAATTAAAATGTGATTAAATATAGTTTACCTTTTTAATATGAAACAAAACGTCTATTACTTTTTTGTATTCTGTATTTGTTTTCTAGTCTGATCTCAGCTTTGGAGCGAAATATCAGTATGTTATCATCCCTAACTAGATCTATATTTTTGAGCTAAATATCATGGCCTTATTATCCCGCCCCTGAGACTTTGAGCTCATTTGTATCAGTGTTTTATGCTAATAAATGACGTATTATTCTAGGAATAATATATATTAATTTTATCTAGGGGGACAGTGCGTCAACGAAGATTGTGATAGTATACAGTATAAATATAAACGATGTAACGTCACTGGGATGGTAGATGATAGCTTGATTTACTCAATGAATGTTGTGGAACAACGTTCTCCAGCACGGTGTGCCAAAAACGTGACATTTGGTTACAAACCTCGTAAGGACATTTGGGTCGATCAGGGTTGCAGGGGCAGGTTCCAGGTCTGTTTCCTCAAAGGTAACTCGGATTTAGCTAAAAGATTTGTGACTTACGAAATATTTTATTCTATTTGTTTTTAAATCTTTGCGTACTTGTTAGGAGTATTTAATATTTATAGCACATATAATATGGGTGTCCGAATGCAATAATAATATCAGGGCTATTAATTGTAATCATCGTCATTCGATTCCATACTTATAAAGTTAATATATTTTATCGATTATATTATGAAAGTATATATGAAATATATATGAAAGTGGTCAAGGTAGTTCGTCTACTATTGATCACGTGGTCTGTCAACACTGAGATTGCGGGTTCGATTCTCACTGCAGGCAGTGTGTACTCGACTCCAATCTTAATTGACAAGGATTGCCAGTTTCCTACCGCAGTTCGGGGGTTCTCTCCGGGTACTCCGGCTTCCTCCCCCAATAAAAACTGGACGCCATGAAATAGCTGAAAAATTGCTGAAAGTGGCGTTAAAACACCATTCAAAAAAAATATATTATGAAAGGCAAACATTGATTGCTTTGTTTTTTATTCAAGTATTCAAAAATTGCAGGATAAAAAATTACGCCGTTATTTCTTAGGTAAAAGCATCATGAGTGTTTATTATTATGAAAAACATTACGGTTTACATTATCTATTACATTACACACAGAAGCACGATCTTGCAGAAAATACAATTTACAACAATAAGAACAAAGTGATGTTTCGTGTATTTATCCGGATAGAAATGTTTACCATTGTCGTTTTTTTCTTCAATTCAGAAGTGATCAACTAATATTTTGTAGCCTATAATGATTGTCTCCCTAAACCATGCCTGAATGGCGGGAAATGCATTGACGGAATTGCCAGCTATACTTGTAATTGTACGAATCGATATTCCGGTAAATACTGTGAAAATGGTGAGTTAGGGCATGTAGACTACTAGCATCTTGCAACATTCTTTAGGTAGTATTAAGTAACATTAAAAGATTCTTTTGAACAGAATGTGTGTATTTGTGATATTTTATTTATATCTTATATTCGTAACTTTTTGTAGTTAATTTGTTTTTATTTTTGGTTTGAATTAAATTCTGATGTAATGTATTTACATACAATTTTAAAGACTAAGCGAAATAAAAAAAAATTTTAAATTAGAAATGAAGAAATCATAGAAGATCTATGCATTCAATATAAAAACTCCCGCATTAAGGTGTCAATAGTCACACCAATAAATACAACGTTTTGTAAATTATTTGTTTTATTTTATTGTATGCACTTGTTTTGTCATGTGATTCTTTGCAACAAGTTACAGCTGTACACACTGTAAATACGAACATTCCAAGTTTGACATGCTAATTTGCTCCATTAGAGAGAATGTTTTATTAAAACCTGTTGAATTCACAATATGACAGATCTCATAGTTCATCTCATGCATGGGTTCGATATAGATATTAATAATATGTAATAATTTTCAATAAATTTAGATCCATGTGTGGGTAACTTGTGCAACAGCGGAGCAACTTGCCAGCTAAATGCCACAGACGTCAAAGGGTACTCGTGCATTTGTACCGGTAGTCAATCTGGAGAGTATTGCAAGGACCGTATGTGTTGTTTTGTTGTTTTATTATTTTTCATATTTATCACTTTCTCTTTTATTCATTTTTAGCTCACCTTTTGTTCCTTGTGTCTTAGAATTCCTTGTAATAAACTGGTCCAGAATAGTGCTTCGATTTCAGTCAAACATGTCACAGAAGATCTTTAAATGCAGGGGATTAAGGTTGCAACGCCGCCTTTTTCAAGAGGAATAATTAAAGAGTGTCATATGATGTCAAAATTTAAAAAAGCTAATTGCAAGAATTATTGTTTTAATTTCAATTACACTTTGTTCAAATTAAGAGACATTCCTTCAAAAGTGTAAATATTTCACACATTGTCAATGTATGATGTCAACATAAAAAAAATCTTCTTTCTAAGTTTTTTTCCTTATGTCAATCAAACATGGCACATGGAGGAACTTTAAGTTTGTGTAAATGAATGGTCATGCGCTACTTAAAAAGGCGATAGTTCAAAGATTCTTAAAATGTGTTAACATTTAAAAATCTTCACTTGTACTTTTTGTGCTTTTCAGCCTAATTTAGAGGCTGTTTCTTGTTTAAAAAGTAGAAAATAGTAAAACTGTAAAATACTGACTGTTTGAAGTAAACTGCATTTAGTCACTCAGATTTACTGTAGGACATACATTAAACAACTCTGAAAGACTTCTAAGGCCATCCAAAAATATTTGTCAATAGATCATCTATCAGTATATTTCATCTTCGAAAGCTGTAATTATGGTGACTATAATATTTATTATCAACAGCTTTATGGCATTTTCTATACAAGTGGTGATTTTACAATTGTTCAGTATGTATATTAGGTTGCATTTTATCTTGCAGCTGCTCCTGCAAGTTTCCAATGTAAGTACTAATATGCTGCAATTTAAGTATGTTCTTTCACCAAGAACTAATATATAACAATCTACTCTCAAGCTCGTGCGATAATGTTAATGCAATAAATCTTCAATTGTATAGCAAAGTATTGAAATGGTAAAAGTAGCAATTTTGATATCGAAATGTACTGCACGCTTGCTTTAGGTTAATTAGTATTAATCAGTTATGGAGTAAAACAACGTACTTCTTTTCTCTATCTTAAAATACTACAGGAAATATATTTGTCTAATAAAACAGTCTTACTCCGACATCTGAAATTCCCAAATTATCATCGTAGAAAGGACCTAATTCAAATAATTTACGAAACCCGTGCATGCGATATTCAGTTTCTATAAATCACAACATCTAAACTTACAAATGAAACAATCCGCTTAATGGGATATATGTTATATGAAACTTGTAAATTTTATTGTTTTTCACACAAAAATACTTGAGGTGCCTATTTTGACTTATTCAATATCTTAACAGCTGATGCGACAATGATTCATGTCAACACTTTTGTGATGATGCTCATCGGTATACTGGCAGTGTTGAGAAGAATAACAGAAGTGTAAAAGACTAAATCAAAAATATAAATGGCTTTTAACCAACACATACAAGACTTAAATGAACTATGTAGTTATTTATTAATTTCTTAATCATTATGTAGCTACTTTATATCTACTAACACTGTTTCTTAAAATTCGTTAGAGTTTGTACAAAAACTGCCCATCGGTATGCTGAAACATATCCCCTCAGTTAGCATTCGGATTTAGTCATGTCACCATCTTTATTTGTATATTCAAAAAAACTTAATCTATATTTATTGTGTATATGTGTTTCTAAACTCTTATGTATCTTTGCGTCTGATGAAATTATAAAACATGATTGCAATGAAATAAGAAAAGAAGTAAGGCCTATAATTTCTTAATGAAAGTTCATTTATCTGGGGAAAACTATTCTCCTATTAAAAGATTGTCTTGTTCTGTACAGTACTTACCTGAAATATTGGTTATTTAAAGTGATTGAATGATAAAACCTCGAGAAACAACGTACTAATCTCCATTTCAAGACATAGTTCAGCTTCAAAGCATTGGAAATAACATAAAACTACTTTAGTTGCTGCCTATCTTTTTTTCTTGTTCTTGATTGTAGCATATTGTATATTGTATATTTTATTAAATATCAGTAATTATTTTTTAAAACGATTAAATGATGATTGTTATCATTTAAAGCAAACATGAAATACACTGATAACTTCTATCTTACAACATGACACACGGACAAATCAATAAAGCCATGTGCTTACTACGTGATAGCCTAATATAAGGTATAAAGTATTGTATTGGGTTGGGTCAAGGGTAATTTAAAATTTGATTTGTTTAACAACGCATAATTTAAATGTGAAAAAATACCCCACAGCGAAATGAAACAAATGGTCACATATAACAAAGTAGATATTTAGGAGTAAATTTTAAAATAAGCCTCTATTTCATATCCAGATTTTCGTGATAGAGGGTTTCTGATCACAGAAAGCAACTTAACGATTGAAGGCATCACGTACAAATGTTGCGTACATTATGACTTAGTTGGCCGTTACAGAATATCTGTTTAACTAATTTATTTGTTCTGTTTGTGGTACTTGTCTTCTTTCCTACTAGATAATGACTACCCTCGGATATGATTATTTAACAGATTTTAATCTGATTGATACTACTTTAACCACACCCTTTCGGAGCATCTGGACTCACTGGTTTTTAGTGGGGTTGTGTTCGTGTCAATAATTTTTGTAGCTTGTGTGTTGTGTTGTTGTCCCATTTTGGTTTCACCATTGTTTTGTTTGTCCTTGACTTATCGTTTTATGAAAAGTCATCGGTATTGTCAAGTCTTTTTCAAACGACTATTACTAAAGTATTTGCATCTCGAAACAATCCTGCCATGAAATGAAGCAAGCTTATATTTAAAAAAAAACAAATAGTACGATAAGTAATGGTAATAGCTTTAAAGTGTAAGCGTGAGTAATTAATTGTATTATTTTTTAACGTCTCTGTACTCCTCGGTATGTTCGATGCTTTGTCTTGACACACTCCCATGAAATGGAGCATGTCTAGATCTTCAATAAGAAGACACTTTAAACTGCCGAATATTAAAATATTTCAAAAACAGTTTGTAAGACATATTTGTTTTTAGCTGAAACGTCTGTGAATAAACAAAAACAGTATATAATGCAATGAGAAAATATTTAGATAATCATCATTATCGTAATTAAATGTCTTTTTCAAAAAACATACTCATGGTGGTATTTTTCGTGTCAGGCCAAAGATGTACAATAATCACAATGGTCATCAATTTGTTTTACCTTACTATTATGTACTACTGGATGCTAAGAAGGAGTCCCAGAGCTCGATACACAGATCAGTCGATGTGTCTCCTGGTGACAGATCAGGTAAACCTGTTGAGTGGTTGATTGTGGTAGTAGAAAGCCTGCCCCGCTAATTGCGTAATAATGACCTCTCACTGTCATAGATTTTCAAAATGAATCTAGCCGCTACTAAAGCCTGAATTGTCCGTTCCTATTTTACTTAACATATTATATAAGTTCCGTTCAGAATTTTTGCCTACTTGTCTATTAGATTTCCCGCTGATTATCTGTTTTATAACAAACACTTGACCTTCTCTTTTGACGAAAAGCTTGATGCATTCAATCGACAATATCAAATATTGTAGTATGAAATTAGCAATATCTCTGAAATTTACAATGTTTTTCATTGCTAGGTAGGTTTGCCGATTTTCCTGCCGAATGTCTAATTTTTTTACAAGGTACCTTGGCCTCATCCCACAAAAAAACTTGAACGCAATTATATAGCTTACAAATTTATTGAAAGAGACGTTAAAAAATCCATTTTACTATTTTAAGGTAATTTTTGGGAATAAAAAGTAAAGACTTCCGATGTCTTTTCGCCAAAGTATTCGTTAATTCTTAACAAAATCGTTAAATTCGTTTTCGTTTTTAGCAAACTTTGTCAAAATTGTCCAATTAATTCCTTGACATTTCCAAATTAAGACTTTTTTCTGTATCAGTTATAAGTTTCGTGTCACAGATTTAAGGTTTATCTTGTGTCAACCCAAAGTTGTATAGCTATGATTTTGATAATTTGATTAGACGAATCTTGCATTTGGTGTAGTTCAAGTCGTTTTTACCTAATTTTCTTTTGAATTGTACTATAAGATAAGATCGGCAAGGCCATAATAATTACAAGTTGACATAGACGCGTTTTTTGTACTTTAATAAATGAAAGAATTATTCTAAAAAGATAGTTTTTAAATATCAGTTAGTAAAATTTAAAAGATAATCACTGAAATTCATATCTTAGTAATTGAACATGATATTAATAATTAAAACCGGTAATAAGTAGCAAAAACAAGTTTTTAAGGAAACAAATGAATAATAATAACGAGCAATGATGCCTTTAGTATTTCGTGTAAAAACTGCATAGTTCTAGATTGATAGAAGAAAGAGAAGAATATTCCAAATAATAAGTCGTGATTAAGCGAAATGCGTGTCAGACATAGTAAATTTAATTATGTAACAAACCTTTTACCTACGCTTAATATAAAAAACCTGGTTGCGAAATACAAAAACCAATGTACCAATTAAAAATATAAATATAAATATGATTGCTACAATATGCTTATGTTAAAGGTGTAACAGAGAAGGAGAACACTTACATATTTCGTATTTGGATCACTATGTGAGTCTAAGATAAAAAGATGTAAAAAGATTTGAATTGATTTATTTGGGGAATTTTCTGGTAAATCTAACAGATAACACAACTAAATAAACTATAAAAATAAAATACATGCAAGTTTTATTGATAATATATTAACATAAAATTATCATATTAGCGCAACGGTGTGTTAAATGCATGTTTTAATGTTTCCTCTCGTTTAGTCATGAAATAATTGTTGAATGGATTTGTAACAGATATTAACAAATCTTAATTGTGGGACAAAATTACTGCTAATAGCATATTTGTACCTTCAAAAAGAAGAACTGTAATTCAAATTGGCTGTATCAAAACATTATAGCAAAGATTGCCCTTGAAATATTCATTTGAAAGGTAAAAAACACACTGCTATTTCAAAGATGTTGCAAACGTCCATATGAAAGAAAATGAATTCAATATCAATAGGTTAATAGCATATAGCTGCGAAAATACGGTTGTTGAGACTTGTGTTTCCAAATAAAATCGTTTTATAATAATATGTTATTTTCACATAGACTAAACAAACTAAATTCTCAAAATGATTTGTCATTTACAAATAAGGCTAGCTTTAGATTGATACCTACATGAAACCATTTTCTATTAAACTCCTAAAGCAAGTTAACGAATTTTAATTGAAGATCTTATCTGCACGCAAGGGATTCTGGGTACCTACGTCAACCACAATTGCCTCTGGTACACCAAAGGTTGACGTCATGAAAAATATCTCTCGCCTACATGACCTGGGTGCCGTTTCATAAAGCGATCGTTAGCTCAACGTGCACTATATCCCATTTAAATTGCATGGGATAACGAGCACGTTAATCCGCGATCGCTTTATGAAACGGCACCCAGATATTTTATATATAAGATCTTATCTATTGTTTACAAATATCGGTCTTTGTTTACAAACATTACGGGCAGATATAATCCCGCAGTAACTGCATGTGAAGACGTGTGTCAGAGGTTATATCTGGGAACCTGTTATGTTCTCTGTGCCAGAGAGTGTACACGATCTTCCATTTTTTCTTCAATCGGAGAAGCTCGTCAATAAGAACACTTCCTGTTATGGTCAATTGAAGTAAAATGAAAGGTCAAATAGATCAAATAGGTGATTCTATGTGAAAAATAAGTCATTGATAATGATTTTCTTTCAAATCGAAAAAAAATTTTCAAAGTCTCTACGATCTTGTTATCTTGTAAAGTATACATTTTGCACAAATTTGTTACATACAATATTTTTTTCTTTCTATTTGTATATTATAGATCCAGTTTTTTTTTTCATTAGGAAATATAATTTCGGGACGAAGTCGGAATTTAATCAAATAGCAAATAGAATATCTTCTATTAATTATTATGGGTCTTCATGTCAATCAGCTTTGTGCAATATATCATGAAAACTACTGTATAATATGAACGATAATATACATTCAAATTCGATTATTATTTGCTAACGGTATGTCAAAAATGTATAGATCCAGGTAAGTATAAAATATAAAGTGGCAGAATAACTTTACATCGCAATCAATTTTTCTTGACCCGGTGATATTAGTTTTTCATTCTCACTGAGATAGAAAATAAAAGCGTCCTGCTTATAGTTATTCATCAACTCAAAATTACGTTTGATGCTGAGGAGTAAATATATTATTTTAAAGCAATTTATTATTTCAGCATGAGAAAGGTTAAGTTACACGTTGACAATACTTATATCGGAATAAAAATCAGAGAAGTTATTCTGTAGATTCAGTAAGATATACTGTTTTTCGAATTTAAACTTCAACCGTCAAACTATAATTTAGTAAGTGGAATTGCAACATGTCTAAACTGTTAATTAAACTGAAAAATGCAAATTTGTATTTGTTCTTACAGGATATGACGAATGTCTTGGTGTTTCATGCGGTAATGGTTATTGTTTTGGAGGATCCTGTATTTGTAATGCTGGCTATAGCTGGACATACTTTCGTACATGTAAGCATGTGTATTTATCACAATGTTTAATCAAATAATTAGGTTACACATATGAATCCGCACGACAAATGTAAACGTTTAACGTCGGCTGACTATAGGTTTCGATTAGACTTGCACAATTATTAGGTTATAAAAACACATAACACTATTTCTCGCCATTACGGTTCATCGTATACTTATGTATTAAGTAAACAAAGTAAAAATCACCTGATTGTTTTTATTTAGATGACCCGTGTTATGGTAAAAGTTGTGGCAATGGATACTGTAATTGTTATGGTGGGTGGAGCGGTTCGTCTTGTTCAACGTGTAAGTACTATACAACTAGATATGTAAAACAACGTGTTTAAATACCGAAATTACAAAGTACGTAAACAATACATTGCGAGATGTTATACACACCTCTTTGTATGTAATCGGAATGAATAAAAATGAGAATATTATTAAAATTCAATCATTTTATTAATATGTGATATCTGACAAGGTAGTACTTATTGAATTCTGTCTTCAATAACATATAGTCAAAAAACGCAATGAATTTTGAAAAACTAAGCCGCATATAGCAGTACATTTTTCAAAATGCGTACGTACGAGTAAAGAAATTTAGAAAAGTTTGAACTGATATATTGACACATAGTTTAAGTCATGAACTCTTTGGACACTTAACCTTATTTAACGTGATATACGGTACATCTTGCATCTTGCATCTAAAAAAACTACATAAATCTCAGACCGATATATAGCGGCACAAAGTATACGTTCAACTAAAGGAATTAAGGTAAGCTACGATGGCTTTAGCGAAACATACTGCATATCGTGAAAGAGCAAGTTCAGGAATGAGGGCACGCTAAGGTGGATTATCTATATTAATTAGTTCAGTTGATGTTCTGGATTACAACTCTAAGTAATATATTTCTTTGTCAAACTGCGAATGTGTATGTCTCATGCCATTCAATTATGTATATATTGGATTCAAAATGCTTGTGAACATCAATCTCTGTCGTGCTTATTATATAAAATAAATGTTTTTTTATTAAGATGACTCATGTTATAGTGTGAACTGTAGCAACGGCTACTGTTCTGGGGGATCCTGTATTTGTAGCGCTGGATGGAGCGGTTCTTCTTGTTCAACTCTGTAAGTAAACAAATGAATTACAACTAGTATAACATACCACAATTCAACAATACGTAACAAATATCTTGGACAGTTGTGATAAATTAATAACAAAACTAAAAGTGTGCGAAGAAATGTATTATATTTGTACGAATATTGTATGTACATATTGTCATAGGAAAATTTAACTAGGATATAACGACACATAATGGAAAGTTTAGGTACTTGAAAATACTGTACAATTAAGGAAAGTATGACGGTATACACTGTACAACGTATAAATGCAAGTCATGGAAAAAAAAAACGATAACTGTACATTGTGTTCAGCTAAGCAGGATATAGCGACATATAAAAAAGTGAACGTGTACAAAAACAGCTTATGAAAGCAAAGACGTGTGTAGCATGTATAAGGTTAAGTTACAAAAACTATGGAAACCTAGGTAGGATTTATTTATCAGACGCGTGTATTTTCCGCAATTAACGATACAGCAATGATATGCGCTGCATTGTTTTAATCACTTCAAGCAATCTGGCTACTGGTCTATACTGACATCCATATGTTTGCAAACACCAGATTGAATTCTCACAATATTTTTTAACTTAACAAAGTAAAACCTACTTGATTGCCTGTTTATTATTAGATGACCCGTGTTACGGTAAGAGTTGTGGAAATGGTTACTGTTCTGGGGGGGTCTTGTATTTGTAATTCCGGGTGGAGCGGTTCAACATGTAAGTAAAGACTCTTATTATACAAATAGCTATAAATAACAAGCGATTTTATTACAAAAGCATTAATTTTGAAACAAAACACTAAATGACATTAAATAGCAAACGTTCAAAAACGCTAAAACCGGAAAGGCTAAGCCGGGAAACATATTGCACCAAAAGTAAGTTTAAGTTAAGAACATTAAGGAAGCTAATCAATATACACTGTAAGTGAAAGATAATGTTTATTGTAGCAGTAAAAACTGTACAAGTTCGGGAACTCGGGTAGTTAACAATGATAAATAGGTATATTTTATAAAACCTATACATGCAGGTGAGGGATTTAAGAAAAAGTAAGCTAGAAAAAGGGTGAATACGGTGCATTGTCTAAAAACAAATTAAGAAATTTAAGAAAGCTAATCAGAATATGCATGTAACGCCATATACTGCATAACATGTAAGTGCAAAATAACTCGCTTTTGAAGGCAAAGACGAACATAACACATCGTGTAAGGTCATTCACGGATTTGTAAGAAGAATAAACTTAAACAGACCATGGATTAAACTAACAATGCTGTGACATATATGTTGTTTTCTCAAACTATCGATTTCAAAGTAATCTGTTTCCTTGTCTATATTGATTTTCATATGTATGCCAACAACGGATTCATTATTTAGAATTATTATTATTATGGTGTGAGTTGCGGAAATGGCTACTGTTTTGGAGGATCCTGTATTTGTATTGGTGGTTGGAGCGGATCGTCATTTTCAACGTGTTAGTAAGGGCTTAAGTATTTAACTAGATACGAATTGCACCTGGTTTAAATGTCATTATAGCAAAATACACAGAAAGTTAATAGAACAGATACAATAAACCAATAAAACCGTCTTTGAATGTTAAACTGAACGATTTCAACACAATACAAATTACAAAAATATTTCAAATTGATCCAAAAGTCTTCAATAGTATATAATAGCTAAAAACAGAATTTAATAAAAATCTGTCTTAGACATCGGGTATAATGTCATATACTGTTAGACCTAAATTTTCGTAGCTAAAAATAAGCTAAGCCTTATATAGCGTGCATATTTTACGGAAAGAAAATTTGGAGACCTAAACGGATATAAAGTCAAATACTGTACTTGTCAGTTAAACTTTAAACACCTAACACGATAAGCGGAATGAAAACTTTAAAACTATATGCACTGTGTACAAGGTACGAAATTTCAAAGGAAGTCCCAGGACTTAAACTAAGACGGATATAACGGCAAACATTGTACAACTTGTAAGACCAAGTAAAGGAAATTCGGAAATTAAAGACGAATATAAAAGTATAAAATTGTACACACGTGTAAGGACCTGTTGAGATACTAAAAAAGCTAAGCCTGTTTGGAAAGCCAAAGCGGATAAAGACAAACATTTCATATGATTTAAGATGTATGTCCGCTTTTTCATGCAAACACAGTTCGTCGGATATACTTAGCGGAAAAGTAATTTTCCGTAATGTAATGCCTTATTGGATACTAAAAAACATTTTTTTCCAACACATATCAACTAAACCAAGTAAATACTGTTATCCTCTGTTTATAATTTAGATAATCAATGCTATGGTGTGAACTGTGGAAATGGATACTGTTCCTCACCATCATGTATTTGTAGTGCCGGTTGGAGAGGCTCATCCTGTTCGACATGTAAGTAATGAAAAATCTAGACATTAACAGCATGTTGAACAATGTTGTGAAAATGTATCTGTAACAGGTTTATAAACTCTTTGAATATAGTAGCATTTAATATAATGTGATTAAAAGAAATGGATTTTTGGAAACATTCTACAGCCGGATATGGCTGTACACATTAACCATTATTCCACATGTAAGTAATTACACAAACAGGTATAAACAACAACCGGGCCTCGGTGGCCGAGTGGTCAAGGTAGTTCTTCGACTATTGATCACGTGGTCTGTCAACACTGAGATTGCGGGTTCGATTCTCACTGCAAGCAGGGTGTACTCGACTCCAATCTTAATTGACAAGGATTGCCAGTTTTCCTACCGCAGGTCGGGTGTTTTCTCCGGGTACTCCGGCTTCCTCCCCAATAAAAACTGGACGCCATGATATAGCTGAAAAATTGCTGAAAGTGGCGTTAAACACCATCAAACAAACAAACAAACAAACATAAACAACAACCGGTATTAATGCAACAGTTACAAAATACGCAAGGAGTATCTGGGACGGATTCGATTCAAACGCCTTTGATTGAAAAACCTACCGATTAAAAAAATGAAATTACAATAGCATTACTTTTGAAATTTAACGGTTTCTAATATTCGGTCATATCTTAAAATCACAACTATTGAACACTTTCTAACATGGTAGTTTGAAAAACGCTAGGAATTGGAAAATCTCAGCCGTAATATATATTGCACAACATGCAAGTTTAAGTTCAGAAATTTGAGGAAGATCTTCTGTACAATTTGGGAAGTAGCACTGATAAATCTGTTTGTATTATAAAACTCATGAAAGCAGTGAAAGATATCAGAAAAGTTGAATGCTTACATAGTGTAAATACAAGTTAAGAGATTTAAGAAAGCTTATGGGAATAAAATGACACATACTGCATATCATGTTAGTGCCGAGTAGATTGATGATGAATGCAGAAATGAATATAGATGAACGTGTGTAAGGTCAAGTTATTGAACTGCTAAGGATTGCTGAGCCAAATAAACTAATAAGACCCGTGGATATTCCAGAATAACTAACAATGCTGTTTTATATGTTAGTATGTCAAACTGTCGATCTTATAGAAATATGTTTCCTGGTCTATATTGACTTCCATATATACTTATAACAGACTAAATCTTCACAATACTTATTTGCAAATTAAGGTATTCGACCCATAATTGAAGTCACCGTTAAATTTTATTTTTGACCAAGAAATACAGCTTTATTAAATTAATGTATTGCTAATTAATAATACAAATTAATATATTGTTTTAATATAAGTCATTGTTTACAGTTTTAAGCAAAAAAAACGTTAGTTACTCTAATAGTATTTCCGATGTTTGCCGAACATTACGGAGGTCTGCTCAATTGAAAAACAATAGACATCCGGGACACCAAATATGATCACGTGGTCAATTATGGTCCGGATACCTTAATACAATCTATCTGATTATCAGTTGATTTTTTAGATGATCCGGGTTATGATGTGAGCTGTGACAATGGCTACTGTTCTCGGGGATCCTGTATTTGTTATGGTGGTTGGAGCGGATCGTCATGTTTAACGTGTAAGTCAGGACTTGTGTATTCAACTATATATGAATTACACATTGTTTAAATGTCATAATAACAAAATACACAATACGTAAATAAAAATTTGTAATAAAAACGTCTTTGAAATATTAAAATGAACGATTCAAAATACCAAAATACCAAAAAACATATTCAGAATGAATCAAATAGTAGCCAATAGTATGTTAAATATAAAAAAGGTTTTCAGGACACCTGTCGTATATATATATCAGGTGAAACGTCACATAATGTACAACCTGTATTTTTGGAACTCAGAATAATCTAAGCCTGATATAGCGGCTCATATTGTACCAAAGGAAATTTGAGATAGCTAAAGTGGATATAGAGTCAAATACTTAACTTAAAACATCAAACACTATACGCTAAGCCCGATATAGCTAATCACTTGAAGTATGTGAACGGACGAATCACTGGTTTTTGGAAGCTTAGGCGGATAAAGACGAAAACGGTCTACGATATAGGAGGTATATAGGAGGTATGTCCGCTTTTTCATGCAAACAAAATTTATCGAATATACCTATCGGACAAGTAATTGGTAATGTAATACCTTTATCCGTTTCTTTTTCCTCAATACATGTCAACTAAACCAAGTAAATACTGTCTTATTGTCTATTTGTTATTTAGACAACCCATGTTATGGTGTGAACTGTGGAAATGACTACTGTTCCTCGGTATCATGTATTTGTAATGCCGGTTGGAGCGCCTCATCCTGTTCAACATGTTAGTAAAGACTTCGGAAAAAAAGCTGGAGATTAACAGCATGCTGAACATTTTTTAGGAAATGTAACTAAGACATATTTGAAAATCTCATTGAATATCGCAGAATTCAATAGAATGTGATAATGTAGCTGTACACATAACACAAAGTACTCGTTCAAGTTAGGAAATTTAGAAATTCTAAGCTGATATAGAGACATTCTATACAAAATTCAAGTTTGACAATTTTAGAAAGCTAAGACGGCATTCGAGGTACAAATTGTAAAAGAATATAAGAACACTTTGTGGGACTTGGGACAAAACACTGATGATTGTTATCCTCAGAATAACTTGTCAACCGAGATGATGTCGAAAGATTATAACAATCTGATCTGCCAACTTCTCATCTATATGTTATTCAATTTATGATACTGAATGTCTATAATTGAGTTGGGTGTGCAATTTGTACTGGAAATATGTAATTTATTAGGTTCAAAAAGTGTGTGGTTTGTTGATTTTGAATCTTTTCCTTTAGGTTAGTTTGCAATATCGGCCCCTGAAGCATATTAAATTTGATGCTTTTGACTTTTCAAATAAAGCGACACTTTGTACCATAAAAATATGCACCGGGTTAGCATTCTGTCAAAATTTCACCCTTAACTTCATTGCATATATTTTAGAATGCTCGATAGGAAATTCATATGGTCTAAAATGTTATCTGACCCTCAACATTTTTTAATATTCCATTATTACCAGTACAGCATTATCCTCAAGTTTTCTGAATTATTCAGTTTTTCAAAAATATCCAATAGGCATTTGTAAACACTACAACCGAATGTATTGTGTCCTTTATTTACGCGTGTGATGCGACTCAGAGCAGCTCGTTATACCTTTTGGACTTCATGTTTAGATCTCTTTATCGAACAGAACAGCTATTGGCCCGTAAAGTTCATATGTACACAATTATACTAATAGAAGGTGCTGAGACACAATATGTTGTCTGAGGTGCTTTGTAGGACACAACCCTCCCTTCTCCCTTATTTTATCTAGCATGTGTTTGTGCCTGTATTAATATACAAATGTACGTTATTCATGGTGTAGCAATGTTTTGAATGATATGGAAACCTTTTGCTCGACGAGTCTTTCTTCTTTTTTGTTGTTTGTTCTTTTTTCAACCAACAAAAAATAAATTTGAAAATGGACTGGTCAATAGGGACGTGATTTTGACAGCCACGTAAAAGTGTAGAGAGACGATGAATTTAGCTGCAATTTAAAAAATATGTCATTCCTCTACTTATAAAATCGATCATTGTACTAGTATTGCTATTCAACCAAAAGGAAAACAAAATGACATATTGCTATTGTTAATGTAGAAAAAACATATAGTTTTCGGTTGTGTGACCAATATTAATTAAATTAGTGTTTAAGTTAATTGAAGTACAACATTATTAAAAATTTCTAAACAGGACAATAAAAGAAATATAATGACTCAAAACTATCTACATGATTATTTATTTAATTAATTATTTAAGCTGTCATTAAAAGATAGATTACACAAAGGGTGAATAAATCTGTTAAACGTTAACATTTAGTATAATGTCATGGTAATTTCTTGCATATATACTTCTGTGACATTAAAATATTTTTTAAATAAATTGAACTGTTTGCTTAGTTCAAATGTACTTGAAATAAAATATGAAACATTTTAAATTTTGCTCAAAAATAGAGCAGTTGGTCATAATTTTCTGATTACATTATCTGTATCTAAATTTAATTATTCCAAGCTCGTCTTTAGCATTTTTAACCGCCCGCAATAGTGATAGCATGTTGTCCTCGCGCCTGAGATTTATTATGCAAAATTATACAATTTCGCATACAAAAGAAACTAGGAAAATGTGTTACCGAACTTATAATAGAGAATTAAGAAGCTGCAAATTAATTACATTTAGTCGTGTCCTTGTTTAAAAAATGTAGTTGTTGTTGCACAACTTACACAAACTACATTCGTAGCAAATACTGGTCACATGCTAACTATACACAACAGTTTAAATTATTTTATCGGTAATTTGTTACAATTTCCTTTGATCTTTACTACCAATAAAATTAGTATCAACGCTCAGAAGAACAACGACTAGTGATACTAGAAATTATCAGCTGTTGGTCATTTGTCATGCGCGAACACATTGCGGAAGAATCTGCCTTACTTTTTGACCAATCGCGCATCACTGACCAAAGCTCATTAATATAATTAAGGAAAACAAACATCACGAAAAAAACAATACATCTATGCTGCAATTAATCAGACCTGTCCAGACACTAAGAAGTGTTACAAAATATAAAACGCAACACACAATCAGTATCTAGAGAGTATCTTATTCATCTCCTGAAATAAGAATAACGAACAATGTACATACAATACCCCCCCCCTTTTTTGTATGGCAGTATCGAATTTCGGCGATAAACGTGTCTTGAAAGTGTAGATAGGCTATAGCCCTTTATACTATAGGCAACTAGTTATTTGGTGTTACACAGGTAGCAATTTTCATTACATATTTAGGGGGTAAGAAATCAATATGGATTGATTTATCAATATCGGTAGCCCCATAAACGGAATAACTGACATGCACACGACCAAGCCGGTCAGTGAAAGAAATCGTAATCAGAATCATTTTCTTCTGTGAAGAAACATTAATATAGTTTTCAAACATGATAACCTACCTCTTTAAACTTTTTCTTAACGCTGAAAATGGTTTCAGATTGACATTTCCTCTCCATTCAATTCCCTCCGTCTCCGTGCGTACAATCGCTTTAACAGTTTTTGAATGAATGAGGTAGAAGTGACGTCATGTCAGACCGCATTACGCATAACAATTGTACAAAAGAAGTAGTGCACAGATTCTAACCGTTAAAACGGCACTATTACAAAGCAAAATAACATCAAATGTGTCAAAAAAACGAAAGCAAATAAAAAAAGATTTATTTAAATTGAGAAATTACCGATAAAAAAATTATTAGTATTTTTTTTCGCTTGACAAGGATTATCAGGTCAATATCAGATTCGCTCTACGAGCTCATCTGATATAGACCTGATAATCCTTGTCTCGCGAAAAAAAAATACTAATAATTAATATTTATTGTTTCAGACACAGAATGAATATTTGTGAATATTACTAAAATAAAAAATAGGAAACGAAGTTTATGTAAAGAATGATTAATTAATATAGAACAGCTGACAATTGTTTAAACACTTGGTACGTGTATTTCCCTATAGTATATTACCAGTTAACATTTTTTTAAAGCAATGACATCTGTTGCCTAATAATTTTGAATCGCAAAAAGCACACATTCGATCTTTCATCTTATAAAATAAATAAATATTGATGAGATATAGCGTGTTTTAATTCACCATACTTTACAATCCTCCCAAAATTTATGAAAGTTTTCTTTATTTAATTGTTTTTGTTTCCTTTACTTGTCTAACATTTAAAAGGAATGACTACTATTTTGAGTAGTTCGTTTACATTCAGATAAAACTTTAAATTATTATACACCAATAACTAAAAAGTAGTTGGCCAATCAAAAACACTATTTATGAATAAATTAATATTGATAAGATAGTGTTTTTGATTGGCCAAAAACATTTTTTCAATCAACAAATTATCAGAAGGACACGCCTACCTCGCCTGGTGCGCTTTATTTCGCCATACTTTACAACCCTTGTTAAAAATTTATGAAAGTTTTCTTTATTTAATTGTTTTTGTTTCCTTTATTTGTCTAACATTTAAAAGGAATCCTCATCATCCCAAGCCAGTAGTCCATATTCATTTTGTTAGTTGCCTTTTGAAGTTTGTGTGATATATATTAAAGTTCAGTGTTGTATAATACAACTAAAAACATGTAGCTTGTAGTCCAGCCTTGGATGTAGCAAATTTTACCGTATAAGCATCGATAACTACAAATATAGCCGTATAATTACCGATAATACAGAAACAGTGTTATATACACAGTTTTGCTAATGCAACAAAAATATCGCACGATTGCTTTACATTTAGATACCTACTATATAAAGAACGATAATTGTGGTATTCTGAACCTATGTAAGGAACGATAACTGTGGTATTCGGAAGTTTAAGTGATCTTATGATTGACATTTAAAAAAATTCAAAACTAATTTAAAAGCTCCTTTGGTAAAATGTTTCTACTTTTTTTCATTAGTGTTATAATATGTACATAATCTACATCATGTCAATGTCACCTATAATGACTCTAGTTAACTGTAATTGACATATACAAACTAGTTATTGAATAATGAATCATACAAGTTGAAAAAAAATACAGAAAAAACGCAAGAACTGCACTAATTAACAATATAAACACAATTACCACGATAGATAAAAGAAGTTACTACTTTTCGTTATTATCAAAATGTTTGCTTCAAGGTGTACAAACAATTACGTGCACAATTAATTTAAAAGATATTTGGGGTTTTGTAATTGGTTTTTAACACATGTATAAGTAATCGTTGCATGCTAAACTGTAAGACAAACAGATTAGTCAATAAAATATAAACATATATGGAAGACGCATAAACAACTATTTTTTTTCAAAGTTTAATACCGTTATTATTGCTTTTATTAAAAACAAAGTAAATCTTAATTAGTTAGCTTAAAACTTTTTTAAAGTGCCATAATTATCATATTGTTTTTTAGAGATTATTTGGGGACCGAAGTTCTCCAATGAAAAACAAATGAAATATACAAAACAATGAATTTAATTAATTTTATGTTTGTAACAAACATAGTTACTTTCGAAACAAACATAACTTAAATTTGTTTTTTTTTCAAAACTTGTGAACAAGTTGAACACAACTTAACTACGCCATACATGTAGCTTTTTAAAAGCTGATGTATATAGGATATACTTTGTGAATAAAACTGTCTGTTCTTGTGGACCTCCATTAGAAGATGCAATCCATTGTTTTCTAGAATGTCCCTTTATTATAATCAGAGGGTAATCCTTTCAGGGTACTTCCGTCTATTATTGTGGTATCATTTGAAGTCATTTTATTTGGATCGCCATTACTCGGTGATTAACATAAGAAAAAGATATTTAGACATGTTCATAGCTCCATAAAACCCGACTTTTTGAGAATGGTATTTGTTAATGCAAACAACATTCGAATACCCAATGTCTAATTGTTTGTAAGTTCCACTTTCATCGTTATTAAGGGCTCCCACTTAAGAAAGAAAGTCTTATTAGTTTTGTGTTTTGTTTTTTTTGAAAGTTTTCCTGTTCTCATTATAAATTTTGTTTCGAGACATTTCGCAAAAACATTTTGTACCATGGAAGTATTAGACACTACGCTTTCGCAGTAAACCGTGGCAATTTGAATTCCTTTTCTTTTCGGAGTTATTTAACCTATCACAAAAAGCTGGTGTGCAGATAAACTTAGAAATCGTAAGAGATCAATGATTGATTGCGACACTTTGTTACATATCGCGCAAAGGATTCTCCCTATTTTATTGCAAGTTAATTTTGTACCATTGTAACTCATGAACAAGATGTGGTAGAGACTTGGGGACTCCGATGTTTATCATCAATAACCTTGACCCCAAAAAGGGTCACAACGTCAAAGGTCAATGTTACATTCTAATTTCTGACATTGTGTTGTGTGTAAATTAGCTCATTAACCATAAATTGCACAGGAAATTAAATTAATTAAACGGAAACCATGACCGACAAGTAATTCTTAAGGTCTTGAATTGTTCATATTTATTTACCTTTTATAAGAGTTAGCTCATTGAAATATATTGGAAACATATCAGATACATTAACACATTTCGCTGTTGTTCATTTTTTGGCCATGGTCACGCTGTTAGAAGTCAAGATGAAACGCCTATTAAACAATTGTTTTTTTTTCATGTATGTTTAGTGTTTCATTTTTATAAATTCTGTTTTTCTATTAATAATCTATGCATAGAACAGAAGGCAACAGGTGAGGGTAATTTCAGTTACTCTACGTCATATTTAATGACCCTTTTCATTTTAAAAGACATCTAAATCTTCTTTCTGTCATTTCTGTATATAATGAATTCAATTATATCAAATTTAATTGAAAAGAAAGTCAGGTCAAGGTCATAATGTTCTTAGTTTGACCTTTCTTATTTATCTGAAATCTAAATATATTTGTTTTAATTTATTAATTTCTAAAGACATGTTACTAATGTTGTGAAGAGGTTTTCAAGATAGATAGTAAGATTTATCCTACATCGTGATTTGTAGTATTTATTTAGGGCACATTTCTCAACGCAGACATTTAACAACGTGTAAACGGCATAAAACTCGACACACTGCTATAAATTTATGTTAAGTGTGGTCTTTGAACCCAGGCACAACACAGCACAGGTTTTGCTTTGAATCGTCTTTCTTAATCCGTCACATTTACCTTTAAATGTTGCCGCTTTCAATAGAAATTGCCCTTAATTTTTATGAAATCACGTGATCAGCATTACAGTTTGCAACTTATTTGACGAATATATATTGAAAATGACGTACTTTAAAGTCCTTTAATACAGGTGTTCCTTTTATATGCATAAAGTGGAAAGCCTATTAATCGTTGGCAGAACGATTCAACCTATATTTTTATATATTTTTCCTTCTATCTGTTTATATAAAATGTTTTACTATAATTTGTTTATATATATAATGTCATTGTTTTGCAGAGGAATTGTAAGTTGTTGTAACTTTTCTCTAATCCATTTGTTATTTAGACAATATGTCAAATTCCTTCCTGTAACTCAAAGAATACAACTAATGCCACGATTGTTCAAGTATACCAACAGAAATTATGTATTTTTACCCTCATTGCACAAAATGTGCGTCATATAAATGAAGTAAGAATTTAAATTAATAACAAAATACCGAACAGAACACCAATATAACAATAATTAAAAAAAATTCACAAATCCAAGTCCAAAAACCCGACAAATTTCAGAATTTAAAATCAAAAATATAGCAACTATAGCAATGGTCCTGACATGGTACAGCCATTTCAAACGAAATGGTGGATTAAACTGCGTTTTATGGCATGCCAAACCTCCAGTTCCATTACTCTAGTGTGTGAGTTAAAGTGATGATAAAATAGTTGAGTACCATATATCACTGGTAATAGATGTATCCAATAATCGTCGCAGCATAATCGCTGTGAACTAAATTCAAAACTTGAAAAACAATCTGTAAAAATAGATCACAAGATAGAATTAAACAATAATTCATTGGGGCAAGAATATATACTGATTTTGCCACCGGCATAAAGGGCAAACCCGTGGTAAAATCAGTATATATTCTTGCTCCCAATGAATTATTTCGATTCTAATAGGACATATATATTAACTTTTATCAACAACATAGCCTTTGATTTGCAGGACTTGATGGCCATTTAGGACACACATTTGATTGTGACGTCGTTAAAATATATGAAAAAACTCGTTTTACACATGATGTGGACTCAAAGCGCGTTTTAGACACGTCATATAAGAATATTTGTTAACAACGAAATGGTATCTAAAGGATACATTTTTATTATTAATTATTTAATTTGATTTCTATGGCAAAACTGATTCGGCATGGACAATTCTTATACAATGGTTTTCTTTATACACGGTTTCTACTTATTCTTAGAATATCTGCTTACCTGTTTTCTTGTTCTGAGAACACCGTTGTTTCCGGAATATTTGATTAATTATATCCATGCAACCGCGGTGTTTGTTGTTGCTTTTGATTTCTTTTTTTAGAAACATGAAAAAGATATATATCACAACGCATAATAAGTATACGTTTAGTAGTTACTTTAAACGACTGTACTTTTCATTACTTTCATTTGTGAATGGTTGCTTAACCTCCTGTAAGCAATATTTAAGTTTGTTAGTATATTTACTTAAAAAAAGTTAACAACAAATCAATAGAGGAAATGTATTGTCATTTGGGACTTAATTTTGGTTACGTCGGAAAAGTATGTAGGTTTGTGCATAGACGGTCAATTCAGCTGCAATTTAAAAAATGTGTCATTCCTCTGATAATAAAAGCGGTTCATTGTGCTATTATTGTTATTCAATTAAAAAGGAAAACAAAATTACATTAAAGTTAAATTTAGATCCATATGTGTGACAACGTGTTAGTTAGGCTAGTGATTTGTGCTAATTACAACATTATTTTTAAAACATTGTACACAAGACAATGAAAATAATGTAATTACCTAAAACCTATCTATGTATTTATTGGTTATTTTGTTACCTCTAGGCCAGACAATAGATAAAAAAGACGGTCAAACCTATAAATTAAGCCTATTTTTATTACAAATTCTTTCATATTTTTGGTGACAAAAAGATACATTAGTATTAGTTGAAACAGAGTGAAAGGTTTGGTTGGTTCAAATGTCCTTGTCTTTTTATTTTATTTTATTATTTGTGGTCGAATTTGGGTGGGGGGTGCGAGCCATGTGCCCCCATCCCTGGATCCGCCACTGACTTCTATCGTGTTTATGTAATAAAATAGTTTGTTACATATTGTCAATAGGAAATTTTAAAGTTATCCGCGTTATAACACTTAGATTGATGATATTTATTAAATACGTTCTTTCATACAACGTTTATCTGTAATTCTAGAATATCTTCAATTATTCCCGAATGGCCTGATGAAAGGCTGATTACAGGAAAAACTATAGGATATGACAATTAAGGTTCTCTAAAGACTTTATTACAATTAATTATTACATATACTATATTCAAACGATGAACATCTTTAATTGATTTGATTTAATTTAATTAATTGAATTACTTAATTGAATTACAAAGTATGAAAATGCGTTACAGACTTGAATATCAGTCATTACAAAGCGACACATAGTTAAATGTAGGCTTGTCCTAGACAAAAACAATATACCGAGCAATTTTAAGTAGACAATAAATCAGTACAGACAAAACCATGGTCAAACAAAAGGGGGACAACAACAAAACAAACAGAGAAACGGCAAAAATCCAAAACTCAATGATAACCCTACCCCCCCCCCCACACTTAAACTTAGGGTGAAGAGGTTACGACAAACTGAAAAAATAAATTTGTGACAGAAATATTCAGTAACGGTCGACTAGGTAATGTTGGCGACCACCACATTTCAGTATTGATTTTAATCTTTTCAGTGTGAATCCCTGGTTAGCTAGCTATTCTGTCTGCAGACGCCTTAATTTGGATAGGAAATATAGACTCTTGAGCACATAATCAATTGGGAGATTTATATTCCATATGCAAGTGCTGCTGGAATGTTGCCACACAATAATGCTTTAACGCTTGATATTGATAAAATTATTACTTTTGGCCGTTTGTTGCAGACTATATTCATAGCAAATATGGCTCATAAGAGCTAACATTCCGAGTTTTCAAAGTGTTTTTTCCGGGACACTAATTACCAAAAAAGAAACAGTTTGTGCAATGAATGACAAATTACTATTTTAGGACCGATAATACATTGTTTTAAACAATCGTAGCTCATGAATTTAGAAATATTTGGTTTAGTTGTTGTCATTATCACGCAACAACTTCTAATACAGACTCTGTTAATTATGTTATTACATAATAGCTATTTTTGCCTTTTTGCTATTGGCCTAAACCAATACATGTGACATTCATTTTCCTTTCATAAATTATATTTCCTTTCATATTGGAAAGAAAAACACCCCTTCTGCTCAACAAAAAACATATTGGTTCCACTTGGCTATCGTATTGTCATTTGCAAATAGGATAGCCAATCAAGTCACAAGAGTGCAACAATATTGAGCAGAATGGGTGATTTGTTTACCACGTTCTTCAGAAATAAGTGTTCAAATTGTCAAATATCAAATTTCAATGACACTTCAGGTTTATTTCTTTTCTATTCCAATTTTAAGACTTAATAGTATGTAATTAAACAATTACTGCACTTGAACGAGATCAATATGAGGTTTCATCGAGCTGTGTACAAGAATTTTGAACTCAGCTAAGCCTCGTTCAATATTATTCTACCCTGCTACATAAAACCTCATATTGATCTCGTTCAAGCGCAGTAATTATATTATATTTTTCGCTTAAATAATTGTAAATTTCATGTATCACGCATTCAATCTATATTCACGTTTAAGACAACCAACTATGCAATGTTTTTATTAATTGTTTATTCGTTCATTTACACTCACGTACATTAAATTTTCAGTGTTTCCTCAAGTTTAGCAGGAAAACTGGCGATCCTTGTCAATTAAAGTTGAAGTAGAGGATTCTATGACCGAAGTCGGTTTAGAATTATCACGAAAGTGTTAGCACCTGTGATCAACCATAGATATCTCTCTAGCCCCAATAGCTGTCATTCCTGAGGCTCGCAAGTGAGAAGTTCCGAGTAACCGATGAGGGAACGGACGTATAGACTCAGAAGCCGTGACTTGAGAGAGGGTTTTTTCCTTGACGCGTTACTTAAATTTATTCTTACTAAAAGGTACTTGTAAATACACACATATTTATAAAACACATCAAGCACACCATGTCGCGGCACATCAACCATATCTTATATTGCGGGGCGAGTAATTGTAAATGCACACATATTAATAATTGTTAAGAACGGATATTTTTGCCTTTGGAATTTTGTTTTTTGATCTTTTTATCATTTTTAAATGAATGAACGAGAACTTTTTTTAATACAAAGACATAGCATTTACAAATGTAACCACATCAACACCATATACTATGTATAAACATACAATATTCAAACATTGTCAGAAAATATATAATTTAATTGTAGAGCGTTAGAAACACGAGGCTCTGCCGAGCAGTTATCACCTGTTTCGCGGCGACTACAAATAAAAATAGTTTCTGACATCGAAGGAATATTGTTTTTATCCTGCAACCCTAAAATACATTTTATGTCAATAAAAACCACTTGTAGCCGTTTTTGTACTTGAAATTTGTTGCGCGTATTCTAATGATAGCCTTTCATCCCAAACACATGTCGAAAACCAAAACAGAATACTAACTCGCAACATGTGAGGACACGAGTACTACGAGACTTTATTTGGCAAAAATGTGTTATTGCAAACCAAATGTACTGATTGCAGGATAAAATATGTTATACATAGCTTTGTTTGTCTGTTTTTTTTCTCAATAATAAACATATGTTAAGAACGATAATGATATCCTTGAGTTTAAGTTTAAGTTTAAGTTTAAATTACTGATTGTTTTCTAAAAGATAAAAATTCTTCTCGAATAGAATCACGAAAGTTGTCATTACTTAAAATTGTCTATATGAATAATTAATAAAGTTTTAAAACACACTGATACGATATATACAAACAAATGAGGGTAAGACAATTTTTGGAAATTTCTAATATTAGATTAAACTGACTACAACACTAGGGCACTGTGGCCCCTTATTAAACTAACAAGAACACTAGAACACTTAAACCCCTTACGAAACTGACCGAAACACGAGAACACTGAGACGCCTACGAAACTGACTAGAATACTGGAGCACTGAAACCCTTTACGAAACTGACTAGAACACTAGAGCACTGAAACCCTTTACGAAACTGACTAGAACATTAGGGTTCTGAGATCCCTTATTAACTTCAGAAGAACACTGTGATACTGAGTCACCATTTTGAACAATTCTGGTTTGTTGAACAAGCGAATGCATGCATTATTAGTTGCGTAAAAAATTGAAACATAAATACATAAAGTGCTTGTAATTTTATATATCCGTTATATATATGATGAAAAAGGAGTCAAACGCCCGAGTGCATTTGCATTTAGCTAATCTTATTTACTAGAACCACTATGAAATAAAAAATATACGAAATTTATTCAGATGTTTTATACAGAACAATGAAAAAACTATACTTATTAATTTATTTATTCTTATATTTTGAAAATTGTTTTATGTTTATGCATGTGAAAGTATAGCAATAACTCCATACGATTTCGATCCATTTATCCAATAAAATCCTGCAAATGTATTAATTTATTACCTTATGTTTGTACTTTAAGATATATCTTTACTGAGTCTGTGTAAAAATAGTTAATTTGTTTCATGTCTTTGTAGTTAATTTACATATATAGTTTTTGTGAGTTTGGTTTAATTTCTCTAGTTAAACCCCATATAATAAAAATCTGCATTAGCCGAGAAGAAAGAATGTTACACAGGCAAAAATGCTTCGCACGAAATTTATGTGAAACTCATTTCATGCGAAATTCGCATGCAATTGACCCCAAAAAATTTTCATATGAAATTCATGCAAAAATTTTCGTTCTATTTTCATGTGAATTTCGCACGTAATTCATGACCATCATTTCGTGCTAAAATCACACAAATTTCGCATCGAATTTACATAACATTTCGTGTGTGAAATATTTGCAAAAATTTTAATTTTTTTCATGTTAATTTGGTATGAAAGTTTTTTTATGTTTCATGTTAATTTATTATTAGATTGTTGTCACTTAATTTCAAAATAAAATTAAAAAAACAACAACAATTTAAACAAAGAAATAACACCAGGATGTTTATTTTAGTTTTACTTTGGTTAAGTATTGTATGTTAAGAGTTGTATTTCCATCATGTTTCCCTTCATTTATAATTAAATATCTTTTTATTCTACAATTTTTACTCAATCCATCCCTTTATTATTGTTACTATAGAATATTAAGTATGCAACCTTGATAGATAATGGACTTAAAGAATTAATTCTGTACTGACTGGGGATTGGTAAGATTTAATTTTACCACCAACCAAATAATAAAAATAAAGAAAAAATATGACATTCGTTTTTGTTTTATTATATAAATATATGTGTATTTATGAATTTAACACATTCGCAAGTTTCTTCAGTATAAGAGTAAGACAAAAGGCAAAAACAAAGACATACATCCTCTCTACAAACTTACAAAAATATTCACAATGAAGTTGTAGTAGAAATTCATATTTTGAAAATACATGTATAAATGTATATGGCTATTCAGTATTTCACACCTCTTAATATAATTATAATTGTTGCAGAATACTCCTATGTTTATTCAATTACTTTCCTCAGTACATATATTTTGGTTTTTTGTGTCCTAAGCAGTATTTATTTACATAAAAAATACGATGCCGAGTTGAATGACACCACATCTTTTTACGAATATTCTGCATTTCCTGTTCTACCCTCTTTTCAACAAAAGTGTCTTTAAAGCGAAAAAACCTGAATTGCATGCATGCACCAATGAAATTAATTGCAATACATTTAATGATGGAACATAAATATTCTGGTCAGTTAAAGCTATAGCTTCACACTGTATTCCATTGAACCTGGAATCTTCAACTTTTTCCATTCTTTGTACAACAGCCGCTTCAAAACAGTATCCTTTTCCAGTAAGGACTTTGTACCCAACTTTAAATATTCCAATTTCTTCCTGAAATACAATATATTTTTTTCTCCATCATATAGAATATAAATATACTTGTACACAGTGATTCCCAAGTAGTTTTGAGTTTTACCGGATATTGTCCAGTAATCATGTTAAAAGCATTTAATTTATTCAAATTTCAAAATTATTACTGGACCGAACCAATTTTTACTGGACATTGCCTTCGATTGGACGGACCTTGGGAATCACTGATTTATATATTTGAATAAATAAAAAGTTCAACATATCCGCATTGCGCATGTATTTTAAATTATTCATTAGTACTTCTTTTCATTATAGGATAATGAATTGCACGGAGTAAATATTGAAAAAATGGTCACAAGTGCCGCAGAATGCATCAGACTAAACGAGTAGGGCGAACTTGTTCCACACTAAAGTGTACTCTGTATGCATTTCTACATGCCTGATAATAATAATATTATGCGATATATCAAAGTCACTTACAGTGTAATAAAGATGGGAGATAATTAATATTCATTTAGCAAAAATTATTAGTCTTTTTTTTATGACATTTAACCGTGCCTTAAATTTTTTAAATCAAATTATTTTCCTTTGTTGATCTCTTTCACATACTATATTCTTTTTATAGACAGTAAAAAATTTTAAATGCCCATCCCACACATTATCTAAATGTCCAGTAAGAGGGATTTTTCTGTATTGTGGCTGTCAAATGTGTTGCAGGTGAATTCAGCTTCTTTTCACTAAACTATAGCATGTAATATTATTATTTAGATATATAGTAAGACTGGATTTTACGTTCCGAACCAACATGAATATATGAACATGTACGACATTGAGGGTCATTACATTTGGAAACTTGATAGCTATTGGTAAAATTTGGCTTTTGTTTATTTGGTTTGTGTAACATGCAGAAATAACTGAGCTGTATTTGCACAAACTGGGCTAATAACGTTATACTAGACACTCCATGTGCAAACATCAATATTTATTAGCAGCTTTAAATATTTAGTTACTTCATGTTCAAATATATCATTGGCAAAGCAGTGTGCTGACATTCTCCCTGGGGAAATGAAATGTATTGAATCACTGAACAACTACAAAACAAAGTGCAAAAGTAAAATTGTACAAGAGTTTAACAACACAGAACCCAAAATTCATCCTCAATTATTCCATTTTCTTCTTAATAAAATCATAGCTCTATTTAGTACTTACTGTTCCATTACACAGTGTATATAATACAGCTGTGTTTTCATTGGCAATTTCATTTTGCTTCGTGGTCACTGCCTTGCAGGCAATTATTCTGCAATCAGAGTAATCAATATCAGGAAATATCCCTCGAAATTCCACAATCTGCTCTTCTGTCATGTCTAGGGCTACTGGTTTAGAGTTGATATCCCTCTCTATTTTCTGCAAACCACATTTCTTTTCTATCTCAACTCTACAACCAAGAAATGACTGGATTTGGTTATGTTTAGCCAAAGACTGAACATCATCTGACGACTGAAGCCTATTGACAAAAAAAATTAAAAAGTTAGGAAACAGGTCTGCAGATCATTTTTGTTTCTATAAGATATTGAAAGAAGAATTGGTTATTGTTAAAAAGACATGCATGCAGCTGTCAATCTGTTTCTTGATTCTAATTTAATAACCCTTTAACACAATATCTTCAAATTTGAATCCAAGTTGATTTTACTTTGGTGCATACTTTAAGCCACTTTAAGTCAGAAATCATAAAAGCTACGTGAGAATTATTTGAAATGCAGAGTATGGGGTTTTGAAAAGCTATCTAATAGATAAATTAAAGTCAAATGAAAAAAAAAGATTTTACGGGCATGGCCCTTTTTTAACCTCTTTAACTCAAAAACCCTACATGAATGATGTTGATCAAATTTATCATAAAATCATTTAATGTTCATGATTTTTTTCTTCAAAGAAATTTCTCAAAAAAAACTTAAACATTAATTTCAATATAACATAAATGACTAGAAAACAACAGTTACCATTTATCTTGGTACTTAAAGAAACCACCAGTCAAAACATGGTTGAGAATTTCAATTTCAGCAAAATTAATGGCTGTCTCTACTGATGACATGTTGATTTTGCAGTAGTATCTGTACCCTTATTTTCTCAAATGCATCTTCTTTGTAACAGTGAGGTGGACCATGGTTTTCTATATCTTGAGTCTATAAATATACAAATGTGAGTGCAAAAAAAAATTCAATATCATCAGATGCATTTTATGTCCAACAGAGCAAAATTGCATGAATTCCATAACCCAAGAAAATTGCTCACATTCTTTGCATCAAGGCAAATGAGACAATGATTGAAACAGGACCTCTTTTTGTAATTAATTAGAGTACCGGTTGGTGCTGTATTGATAGCAAAGGCATTTCATCTCACCGTCGGATATTTCTACTTCCGTTGTAGAACTGTATGGGATAATGCGTACACTTGAATTACGGAATAAAATATTTTAGCGTATTTAATAACTAGATTTGATAATATTAAACAAGGTTTTAACAAAAATTCATATACGGTGAAACAATACAAATGCAATTCTTTTTTATCACTTAAATTTTAAAAAAGTATCACAAAATATCGGCGACTATTTTTTGTACATTCGGCCCTATTTGTGACGCAGCCGTCTGCTGAGCCTCGTCTGCTAGAGTATTTTGACAGCTGAAGATCACTGACCCGTTACCAGATTTATTTATAGTTATTAGGTAAACATGAATATTTTTTAATATATTTTACACATGCAATAGGGTTAAAATGAGATAAATAGCTGCTTGTACATATACCGGCTTTGAGTTTGAGTAGTTCTAGCCGGCAATTTAATTCTCACCACCAAATTGTTTTAGCTTTCTTGTTAAAAGTTGACACTTTCCAAACAAATCAGCGTGTGGAAAAACCTCATCAGAATATTTAAAATGAACAAGTTTCTATTTAATTTACTTAAGAAACCACAGCAAAATCGGCAAACTTGCGAGAAATGCTTCCGTTTTGGCGAGAAGTACTCTTTGACCAGTAGCGTTGTATGACCTTGTTTCTTAGTCCGAGAATCCTCTGCTGTCCTACGCTTTTTTTTGTTTTTTTTTATGCGTGGGACGTCAGAGAGCTCTCCATAAGCAAAACAGCGGATTTTGCGACACCGGTCTGGGTCGGCAAATTTCATCGTGTCAAATTTTAAAAATTACCTTAAATGATATACTAGTAGGATTAATTCAATAGTCATGTCACAGATTGGTCTCTTTGGGGTAAGTTAATGCAGCTGTATGCAATTCAATCTATGAATAACATATTGTCAGGTCAGGCCAAACATTAAAATATACATAATTTGCCCTGCAAACTACCTGTCAGAAAAATTTAATTAAGAAAAAAATATTTTTATTCAATAATTACTTATACATGGATGAACTGTTAGAATTTCTTTTTGACATTTGTATATTTACTTCATATATCAGGTGGTGGCTAGTTTATAAAGGATCGCCCCTTGTGCTTTCTAGGGGTGGGGGATTTAGAAGATTTTTAAGTAGATAACTATTCTATCTGACCCAATGTTGATTATTAGTGCCATAAAAGTTCAAGTTTACTATTCGAGTTAAATTAGTCATTTATCATTTTATTTACCATTTTTTTAGGAATCTCAAACTAGTGAAGTTGAAAATACTATTGAAGATGTTGATGTTCAAGAATTGCCTACCCTATCTTCTTCCGTAAATGGCCGATTTCTGGTACAGATGACCCAGTACAGATGAGCTCACGCGCACACATCTGTACTTGCTGCGTTATCCAATCAAAACGCCAGAAACAAGAACGTTGTTATGGAAGCATAACAACGTTCTTCTATGACGTTCTTGTTTCCGGCGTTCTGATTGGACGTCTGAGACAATGGACTCTACAACAATGGAGAGTCTTTATGTTATACCGATGTGAAAGTTGTTGGTTTACGGAAGAAATAGGTACTTTCATACGTTTTTACGAAAGTCCGTGTGAACTTTCACTCGTGATAGAAATTTTTATGTCTTTTGGCTCGTTCCGCTGCGCTCCACTCGCCAAAAGACATAAAATTTCTATCACTCGTGGAAGATCAACCGGTCTTTCCTAAAAACGTATGAAAGAACCTATTAATCTATTAGGGAAGGTTATATGACCAAGATTTGTGAGTATCAATGCATTAAACATGATATTACTATTATTATTACACTGACAGCAATAAAATACCGAAATTTCACAGTGAAAGAAATCATGGTATTACATTATATTATAAGATAAGATAACAAATTCAAATTCAAATTCTTTATTGCAAATTACACCCATATGGGTCAAAGCAACAACAAAAAAACATAAGCATACAAATACAAACATACTCAAAGTACAGCAGTTATTATTTCTAATATAACTACAAATGTATTACATTTTAACCGATGTGGACCCTATTTTCGCATTTCAAATGATCGCTTTATAAAGTCCTTAACATAAGTTAAATGTTCTGATTTTGGACAGAGGATATATTTTACTTTTTCGTCTGTACTTAAATTTGCAAAGCTATTGTCTGTACTTAAATTTGCAAAGCTATTGTCTATATTTGAAATTTTTGAAAAGAACATATCTCTTGGTAGAGTGTCAATTTGACAATGTAAAAGAAAATGTTTTTCATCTTCAACAATTTGGCATTTAGAGCATATTCTTTGACATCTGGGAATATTATGGTATTTCCCTTGTTCTATATGTAAGGTATGGCGAAGCCAAGTTCAATATTATTCTACCCTGCTCCATAAAACCTCATATTGATCGAGTTTGAGTGTAGTAATTGTTTAATTACATAATTTATTGAGTCATGAAATGAAATATATAAGTTTTTGTATTCCCAAAAGTGACTGTCTTTCATAATATTTATTTCTCAAAAATCGGTAAAATATCGACATAATCCATGACGAAATGTATGCATTGATTATTTCTTGTATAATGTCCCATCCTCAGTCCTTGCTAATGCATAAAATTTACAAAGATTTGAGTCTAATTCCTGAAGGTCCGCCAGTTCCAAATTAACTGACATATCCGTTTCACGTAAATATTTGGAAAAAAAATAATCGCTTGCTCTTTCGATTTGCGAGTGTTGACAGCATCCTTTTTCTTAATGATTTCATTAATATCCAAGTTAGTAATATCTGCAAATCTTCGCTTATAAGCACCTGCAAAAAATCGTAAATTTTTCAAAAAATCGTAAATTTACACTTACGTGTAAAGATAAGATAGTCGTAATTTTACGTTTACGTCTACGATTGATCGTATTCTCGAAAGTAATCGCAGTTTTGCACGTGAAATAGCAATCGTAAATCTTACGTTTTGCACCTAGCGTTATCACGCATGCTCAGTTACTTCTTTCACTTTGGAAATAAACGTATTGAAAGGGAAATAATTACCTCAAAGTACTTAAATTATTACAGTTTTTTAATTGCATAGTCTCACAAAACAGTTGATTGGTGGAAGGAAATACGGATTTATATTTGGCTAAAGTGATATTAAAAACAATAAATAAATAAATAAATAAATAAATAAATAAATAAATAAATAAATAAATAAATAAATAAATAAATAAATAAATAAATAAATAAATAAATAAATAAATAAATAAATCAATCAATCAATCAATCAATCAATCAATCAATAAATAAATAAATAAATAAATAAATAAATAAATAAATAAATGATATTTATTGGTGTGTTGCATAATTTTGAATATGTGTTTTAAAAAGTAATATGTCAATTTGCCATAACGTGGAACAAGACCTTTTTTAAAGTTGCGTTTCTTCAGTATAGAAATTAACGAGTAGTTTCGTCAGTCTGGGGTCTGACTGCAATAAGTAAAAAATATTTACGATTTTGCGTAAATTTGTTTTACCTATTTGCGTAAACTAAAAATAGTCGTTTTTTTGCAGTCGGAAGAGATTTTGAATTTGCCGCTTTATGACAAGCCCCAACTATCCCAAGATGCTTTGTTTACATAACAGAATCACGCGGTCATCCAGTGGACAGGTCAAAGATCAACGAGGACCTGTAAATACATTCGTAAAAATCGATTTTCTTGTAAAAATACATAAGATTTAAGCCAAATTCAATCGACCAGATCTACTTTGTATGAATTTTTACAGCCTTCTCGATAATTTTCTAGTGAATTTAAACATTTTCTTCGTCGTTTTTTTCCATTTCTTGAAGGGCGCACGATGTATTTCGATCGGCGCACGTGGTTTGAAATATGCTGGGATTTTCTGATACTCTTAAGGTTTTACGTGTTTCCGTAAATAAAAAGTAAGAAATAAAATTGGACAGATAACTCTGTCAGTCTTAAAACATTTCCTAAATGCATACCGCTTGAAGTAAAGAGCAATAATTCATCGGTCATATGCATATCCGCAGTCTGAAAAAAAGAACTTTTCGATTTTGTCTGACGTTTAGGCCTAATATGTGAACAAATAAAAATATTATATTTTAGATATCGATAAATGTGAAATTAAGCGTAGTTTGAATTTTTTTTTATATGTAAAAATGATATGGAAACTATGTATGACATGATATTTTATTTTAAATGATTTATGAGATTAATTATACATGTATCATCGAGCACATGCATGACATGATTGACAATAAGCAAAACAGCTTTGTAATTCAGGATACACACTGTAGTGGAGGATCTTGCTCTGTAATTCAGGGTACACACTGTAGTGGAGGATCTTGCTCTGTAATTCAGGATACACACTGTAGTGGAGGATCTTGCTTTGTAATTCAGGATACACACTGTAGTGGAGGATCTAGCTCTGTAATTCATGGTACACACTGTAGTGGAGGATCTTGCTCTGTAATTCATGGTACACACTGTAGTGGAGGATCTTGCTCTGTAATTTAGGGTACACACTGTAGTGGAGGATCTTGCTCTGTAATTCAGGATACACACTGTAGTGGAGGATCTTGCTCTGTAATTCAGGGTACACACTGTAGTGGAGGATCTTGCTTTGTAATTCAGGATACACACTGTAGTGGAGGATCTTGCTCTGTAATTCAGGATACACACTGTAGTGGAGGATCTTGCTTTGTAATTCAGGATACACACTGTAGTGGAGGATCTTGCTCTGTAATTCATGGTACACACTGTAGTGGAGGATCTAGCTCTGTAATTCATGGTACACACTGTAGTGGAGGATCTTGCTCTGTA
The DNA here is from genome assembly GCA_944474755.1 of Limnoperna fortunei. Taxonomy (NCBI): domain Eukaryota; kingdom Metazoa; phylum Mollusca; class Bivalvia; order Mytilida; family Modiolidae; genus Limnoperna; species Limnoperna fortunei. The sequence continues at coordinate 9,079,933 of OX104124.1, read as the reverse complement.
ATTCATGGTACACACTGTAGTGGAGGATCTTGCTCTGTAATTCATGGTACACACTGTAGTGGAGGATCTTGCTTTGTAATTCAGGATACACACTGTAGTGGAGGATATTGCTCTGTAATTCAGGATACACCCTGTAGTGGAGGATCTTGCTCTGTAATTCAGGATACACACTGTAGTGGAGGATCTTGCTCTGTAATTCATGGTACACACTGTAGTGGAGGATCTTGCTCTGTAATTTAGGGTACACACTGTAGTGGAGGATCTTGCTCTGTAATTCAGGATACACACTGTAGTGGAGGATCTAGCTCTGTAATTCAGGATACACACTGTAGTGGAGGATCTTGCTTTGTAATTCAGGATACACACTGTAGTGGAGGATCTTGCTCTGTAATTCAGGGTACACACTGTAGTGGAGGATCTTGCTCTGTAATTCAGGGTACACACTGTAGTGGAGGATCTTGCTTTGTAATTCAGGATACACACTGTAGTGGAGGATCTTGCTCTGTAATTCAGGGTACACACTGTAGTGGAGGATCTTGCTCTGTAATTCAGGATACACACTGTAGTGGAGGATCTAGCTCTGTAATTCATGGTACACACTGTAGTGGAGGATCTTGCTCTGTAATTCATGGTACACACTGTAGTGGAGGATCTTGCTCTGTAATTTAGGATACACACTGTAGTGGAGGATCTTGCTCTGTAATTTAGGATACACACTGTAGTGGAGGATCTTGCTCTGTAATTCAGGGTACACACTGTAGTGGAGGATCTTGCTTTGTAATTCAGGATACACACTGTAGTGGAGGATCTTGCTTTGTAATTCAGGATACACACTGTAGTGGAGGATCTTGCTCTGTAATTCAGGATACACACTGTAGTGGAGGATCTTGCTTTGTAATTCAGGATACACACTGTAGTGGAGGATCTAGCTCTGTAATTCAGGGTACACACTGTAGTGGAGGATCTTGCTTTGTAATTCAGGGTACACACTGTAGTGGAGGATATTGCTCTGTAATTCATGGTACACACTGTAGTGGAGAATCTTGCTTTGTAATTCAGGGTACACACTGTAGTGGAGGATCTTGCTTTGTAATTCAGGGTACACACTGTAGTGGAGGATCTTGCTTTGTAATTCAGGGTACACACTGTAGTGGAGGATCTTGCTCTGTAATTCAGGGTACACACTGTAGTGGAGGATCTTGCTTTGTAATTCAGGATACACACTGTAGTGGAGGATCTTGCTCTGTAATTCAGGATACACACTGTAGTGGAGGATCTTGCTCTGTAATTCAGGGAACACACTGTAGTGGAGGATCTTGCTCTGTAATTCAGGGTACACACTGTAGTGGAGGATCTTGCTTTGTAATTCAGGGTACACACTGTAGTGGAGGATCTTGCTTTGTAATTCAGGGTACACACTGTAGTGGAGGATCTTGCTCTGTAATTCAGGGTACACACTGTAGTGGAGGATCTTGCTTTGTAATTCAGGATACACACTGTAGTGGAGGATCTTGCTCTGTAATTCAGGATACACACTGTAGTGGAGGATCTTGCTCTGTAATTCAGGGAACACACTGTAGTGGAGGATCTTGCTCTGTAATTCAGGATACACACTGTAGTGGAGGATCTTGCTCTGTAATTCAGGGTACACACTGTAGTGGAGGATCTAGCTCTGTAATTCAGGATACACACTGTAGTGGAGGATCTTGCTCTGTAATTCAGGGAACACACTGTAGTGGAGGATCTTGCTTTGTAATTCAGGGTACACACTGTAGTGGAGGATATTGCTTTGTAATTCAGGATACACACTGTAGTGGAGCATCTTGCTTTGTAATTCAGGATACACACTGTATTTGAGGATCTTGCTTTGTAATTTAGGTACACACTGTGGTGGAGGATCTTGCTTTGTAATTCAGGATACACACTGTAGTTAAGGATCTTGCTTTGTAATTTAGGGTACACACTGTAGTGGAGGATCTTGCTCTGTAATTCAGGGAACACACTGTAGTGGAGGATCTTGCTCTGTAATTCATGGTACACACTGTAGTGGAGGATCTTGCTCTGTAATTCAGGATACACACTGTAGTGGAGGATCTTGCTTTGTAATTCAGGGTACACACTGTAGTGGAGGATCTAGCTTTGTAATTCAGTGTACACACTGTAGTGGAGGATATTGCTCTGTAATTCAGTGTACACACTGTAGTGGAGGATCTTGCTCTGTAATTCAGGATACACACTGTAGTGGAGGATCTTGCTCTGTAATTCAGTATACACACTGTAGTGGAGGATCTTGCTCTGTAATTCAGGGTACACACTGTAGTGGAGGATCTTGCTCTGTAATTCAGGATACACACTGTAGTGGAGGATCTTGCTCTGTAATTCAGGATACACACTGTAGTGGAGGATCTTGCTCTGTAATTCAGGATACACACTGTAGTGGAGGATCTTGCTTTGTAATTCAGGGTACACACTGTAGTGGAGGATCTTGCTCTGTAATTCAGGGAACACACTGTAGTGGAGGATCGTGCTCTGTAATTCAGGGTACACACTGTAGTGGAGGATCTTGCTCTGTAATTCAGGATACACACTGTAGTGGAGGATCTTGCTTTGTAATTCAGGGAACACACTGTAGTGGAGGATCTTGCTTTGTAATTCAGGGTACACACTGTAGTGGAGGATCTTGCTTTGTTATTCAGGATACACACTGTAGTGGAGGATCTTGCTCTGTAATTCAGGATACACACTGTAGTGGAGGATCTTGCTTTGTTATTCAGGATACACACTGTAGTGGAGGATCTTGCTTTGTAATTCAGGATACACACTGTAGTGGAGGATCTTGCTTTGTAATTCAGGATACACACTGTAGTGGAGGATCTAGCTCTGTAATTCAGGGTACACACTGTAGTGGAGGATCTAGCTCTGTAATTCAGGGTACACACTGTAGTGGAGGATCGTGCTCTGTAATTCATGGTACACACTGTAGTGGAGGATCTTGATCTGTAATTCAGGGTACACACTGTAGTGGAGGATCTTGCTCTGTAATTCAGGATACACACTGTACTGGAGGATCTTGATCTGTAATTCAGGGTACACACTGTAGTGGAGGATCTTGCTCTGTAATTCAGGGTACACACTGTAGTGGAGGATCTTGCTCTGTAATTCAGGATACACACTGTAGTGGAGGATCTTGCTCTGTAATTCAGGGTACACACTGTAGTGGAGGATCTTGCTCTGTAATTCAGGATACACACTGTAGTGGAGGATCTTGCTCTGTAATTCAGTATACACACTGTAGTGGAGGATCTTGCTCTGTAATTTAGGATACACACTGTAGTGGAGGATCTTGCTCTGTAATTCAGGATACACACTGTAGTGGAGGATCTTGCTCTGTAATTCAGGATACACACTGTAGTGGAGGATCTTGCTCTGTAATTCAGTATACACACTGTAGTGGAGGATCTTGCTCTGTAATTTAGGATACACACTGTAGTGGAGGATCTTGCTCTGTAATTCAGGATACACACTGTAGTGGAGGATCTTGCTCTGTAATTCAGGATACACACTGTAGTGGAGGATCTAGCTCTGTAATTCATGGTACACACTGTAGTGGAGGATCTTGCTTTGTAATTCATGGTACACACTGTAGTGGAGGATCTTGCTTTGTAATTCAGGGTACACACTGTAGTGGAGGATCTTGCTCTGTAATTCAGGATACACACTGTAGTGGAGGATCTTGCTCTGTAATTCAGGATACACACTGTAGTGGAGGATCTTGCTCTGTAATTCAGGATACACACTGTAGTGGAGGATCTTGCTCTGTAATTCAGGATACACACTGTAGTGGAGGATCTTGCTCTGTAATTCAGGATACACACTGTAGTGGAGGATCTTGCTCTGTAATTCAGGGTACACACTGTAGTGGAGGATCTTGCTCTGTAATTCAGGGTACACACTGTAGTGGAGGATCTTGCTCTGTAATTCAGGGTACACACTGTAGTGGAGGATCTTGCTCTGTAATTCAGGATACACACTGTAGTGGAGGATCTTGCTCTGTAATTCAGGGTACACACTGTAGTGGAGGATCTTGCTCTGTAATTCAGTATACACACTGTAGTGGAGGATCTTGCTCTGTAATTTAGGATACACACTGTAGTGGAGGATCTTGCTCTGTAATTCAGGATACACACTGTAGTGGAGGATCTTGCTCTGTAATTCAGGATACACACTGTAGTGGAGGATCTAGCTCTGTAATTCATGGTACACACTGTAGTGGAGGATCTTGCTTTGTAATTCATGGTACACACTGTAGTGGAGGATCTTGCTTTGTAATTCAGGGTACACACTGTAGTGGAGGATCTTGCTCTGTAATTCAGGATACACACTGTAGTGGAGGATCTTGCTCTGTAATTCAGGATACACACTGTAGTGGAGGATCTTGCTCTGTAATTCAGGATACACACTGTAGTGGAGGATCTTGCTCTGTAATTCAGGATACACACTGTAGTGGAGGATATTGCTCTGTAATTCAGGGTACACACTGTAGTGGAGGATCTTGCTATGTAATTCAGGGTACACACTGTAGTGGAGGATCTTGCTTTGTAATTCAGGATACACACTGTAGTGGAGGATCTTGCTTTGTAATTCAGGGAACACACTGTAGTGGAGGATCTAGCTCTGTAATTCAGGATACACACTGTAGTGGAGGATCTTGCTCTGTAATTCAGGATACACACTGTAGTGGAGGATCTAGCTCTGTAATTCAGGATACACACTGTAGTGGAGGATCTTGCTCTGTAATTCAGGATACACACTGTAGTGGAGGATCTTGCTCTGTAATTCAGGATACACACTGTAGTGGAGGATCTTGCTCTGTAATTCAGGGTACACACTGTAGTGGAGGATCTTGCTCTGTAATTCAGGGTACACACTGTAGTGGAGGATCTTGCTCTGTAATTCAGGGTACACACTGTAGTGGAGGATCTTGCTCTGTAATTCAGGATACACACTGTAGTGGAGGATCTTGCTCTGTAATTCAGGGTACACACTGTAGTGGAGGATCTTGCTCTGTAATTCAGTATACACACTGTAGTGGAGGATCTTGCTTTGTAATTCAGTGTACACACTGTAGTGGAGGATCTTGCTTTGTAATTCAGGGAACACACTGTAGTGGAGGATCTTGCTCTGTAATTCAGGATACACACTGTAGTGGAGGATCTTGCTCTGTAATTCAGGATACACACTGTAGTGGAGGATCTTGCTCTGTAATTCAGGATACACACTGTAGTGGAGGATCTTGCTTTATAATTCAGGGTACACACTGTAGTGGAGGATCTTGCATTGTAATTCAGGGAACACACTGTAGTGGAGGATCTTGCTCTGTAATTCATGATACACACTGTAGTGGAGGATCTTGCTTTATAATTCAGGGTACACACTGTAGTGGAGGATCTTGCTTTGTAATTCAGGGAACACACTGTAGTGGAGGATCTTGCTCTGTAATTCAGGATACACACTGTAGTGGAGGATCTTGCTCTGTAATTCATGATACACACTGTAGTGGAGGATCTTGCTCTGTAATTCAGGATACACACTGTAGTGGAGGATCTTGCTTTGTAATTCAGGATACACACTGTAGTGGAGGATCTAGCTTTGTAATTCAGTGTACACACTGTAGTGGAGGATCTTGCTTTGTAATTCAGGATACACACTGTAGTGGAGGATCTTGCTTTGTAATTCAGGATACACACTGTAGTGGAGGATCTTGCTTTATAAATCAGGATACACACTGTAGTGGAGGATCTTGCTCTGTAATTCAGGATACACACTGTAGTTGAGGATCTTGCTTTGTAATTCAGGATACACACTGTAGTGGAGGATCTTGCTTTATAATTCAGGATACACACTGTAGTGGAGGATCTTGCTTTATAATTCAGGATACACACTGTAGTGGAGGATCTTGCTTTGTAATTCAGGATACACACTGTAGTTGAGGATCTTGCTTCGTAATTCAGGATACACACTGTAGTGGAGGATCTTGCTTTATAATTCAGGATACACACTGTAGTGGAGGATCTAGCTCTGTAATTCAGGATACACACTGTAGTGGAGGATCTTGCTCTGTAATTCAGGGAACACACTGTAGTGGAGGATCTTGCTCTGTAATTCAGGGAACACACTGTAGTGGAGGATCTTGCTCTGTAATTCAGGATACACACTGTAGTGGAGGATCTTGCTCTGTAATTCAGGGTACACACTGTAGTGGAGGATCTTGCTCTGTAATTCAGTATACACACTGTAGTGGAGGATCTTGCTCTGTAATTCAGGGTACACACTGTAGTGGAGGATCTTGCTCTGTAATTCAGTATACACACTGTAGTGGAGGATCTTGCTCTGTAATTCAGGATACACACTGTAGTGGAGGATCTTGCTTTGTAATTCAGGGTACACACTGTAGTGGAGGATCTAGCTCTGTAATTCAGGATACACACTGTAGTGGAGGATCTTGCTCTGTAATTCAGGATACACACTGTAGTGGAGGATCTTGCTCTGTAATTCAGGATACACACTGTAGTTGAGGATCTTGCTTTGTAATTCAGGATACACACTGTAGTGGAGGATCTTGCTTTATAATTCAGGATACACACTGTAGTGGAGGATCTTGCTTTATAATTCAGGATACACACTGTAGTGGAGGATCTTGCTTTGTAATTCAGGATACACACTGTAGTTGAGGATCTTGCTTTGTAATTCAGGATACACACTGTAGTGGAGGATCTTGCTTTATAATTCAGGATACACACTGTAGTGGAGGATCTAGCTCTGTAATTCAGGATACACACTGTAGTGGAGGATCTTGCTCTGTAATTCAGGGAACACACTGTAGTGCAGGATCTTGCTCTGTAATTCAGGGAACATCCTGTAGTGGAGGATCTTGCTCTGTAATTCAGGATACACACTGTAGTGGAGGATCTTGCTCTGTAATTCAGGGTACACACTGTAGTGGAGGATCTTGCTCTGTAATTCAGGGAACACACTGTAGTGGAGGATCTTGCTCTGTAATTCAGGGTACACACTGTAGTGGAGGATCTTGCTCTGTAATTCAGTATACACACTGTAGTGGAGGATCTTGCTCTGTAATTCAGGGTACACACTGTAGTGGAGGATCTTGCTCTGAAATTCAGTATACACACTGTAGTGGAAGATCTTGCTCTGTAATTCAGGATACACACTGTAGTGGAGGATCTTGCTCTGTAATTCAGGGTACACACTGTAGTGGAGGATCTTGCTCTGTAATTCAGTATACACACTGTAGTGGAGGATCTTGCTCTGTAATATAGGGTACACACTGTAGTGGAGGATCTTGCTCTGTAATTCAGTATACACACTGTAGTGGAAGATCTTGCTTTGTAATTCAGGGTACACACTGTAGTGGAGGATCTTGCTTTGTAATTCAGGATACACACTGTAGTGGAGGATCTAGCTCTGTAATTCAGGGTACACACTGTAGTGGAGGATCTAGCTCTGTAATTCAGGGTACACACTGTAGTGGAGGATCTTGCTCTGTAATTCAGGGTACACACTGTAGTGGAGGATCTTGCTCTGTAATTCAGGGTACACACTGTAGTGGAGGATCTTGCTCTGTAATTCAGGGAACACACTGTAGTGGAGGATCTTGCTCTGTAATTCAGGATACACACTGTAGTGGAGGATCTTGCTCGGTAATTCAGGATACACACTGTAGTGGAGGATCTTGCTCTGTAATTTAGTATACACACTGTAGTGGAGGATCTTGCTTTGTAATTCAGGATACACACTGTAGTGGAGGATCTTGCTCTGTAATTCAGGGTACACACTGTAGTGGAGGATCTTGCTTTGTAATTCAGGATACACACTGTAGTGGAGGATATTGCTATGTAATTCAGGATACACACTGTAGTGGAGGATACTGCTCTGTAATTCAGGATACACCCTGTAGTGGAGGATCTTGCTCTGTAATTCAGGATACACACTGTAGTGGAGGATCTTGCTTTGTAATTCAGGGTACACACTGTAGTGGAGGATATTGCTCTGTAATTCAGGATACACACTGTAGTGGAGGATCTTGCTCTATAATTCAGGATACACACTGTAGTGGAGGATCTTGCTTTGTAATTCAGGGTACACACTGTAGTGGAGGATATTGCTCTGTAATTCAGGGAACACACTGTAGTGGAGGATCTTGCTCTGTAATTCAGGGAACACACTGTAGTGGAGGATATTGCTCTGTAATTCAGGGTACACACTGTAGTGGAGGATCTTGCTCTGTAATTCAGTGTACACACTGTAGTGGAGGATCTTGCTCTGTAATTCAGGATACACACTGTAATGGAGGATCTTGCTCTGTAATTCAGGGTACATACTGTAGTGGAGGATCTTGCTCTGTAATTCAGGGTACACACTGTAGTGGAGGATCTTGCTCTGTAATTCAGGATACACACTGTAATGGAGGATCTTGCTCTGTAATTCAGGATACACACTGTAGTGGAGGATCTTGCTTTGTAATTCAGGATACACACTGTAGTGGAGGATCTTGCTTTGTAATTCAGGGTACACACTGTAGTGGAGGATCTTGCTCTGTAATTCAGGGTACACACTGTAGTGGAGGATCTTGCTCTGTAATTCAGGATACACACTGTAATGGAGGATATTGCTCTGTAATTCAGGGTACACACTGTAGTGGAGGATCTTGCTCTGTAATTCAGGGTACACACTGTAGTGGAGGATCTTGCTCTGTAATTCAGGATACACACTGTAATGGAGGATCTTGCTTTGTAATTCAGGATACACACTGTAATGGAGGATATTGCTCTGTAATTCAGGGTACACACTGTAGTGGAGGATCTTGCTCTGTAATTCAGGGTACACACTGTAGTGGAGGATCTTGCTCTGTAATTTAGGATACACACTGTAATGGAGGATCTTGCTCTGTAATTCAGGATACACACTGTAGTGGAGGATCTTGCTTTGTAATTCAGGATACACACTGTAGTGGAGGATCTTGCTTTGTAATTCAGGGTACACACTGTAGTGGAGGATCTTGCTCTGTAATTCAGGGTACACACTGTAGTGGAGGATCTTGCTCTGTAATTCAGGATACACACTGTAGTGGAGGATCTTGCTTTGTAATTCAGGGTACACACTGTAGTGGAGGATCTTGCTCTGTAATTCAGGGAACACACTGTAGTGGAGGATCTTGCTCTGTAATTCAGGGTACACACTGTAGTGGAGGGTCTAGCTCTGTAATTTAGGATACACACTGTAGTGGAGGATCTTGCTCTGTAATTCAGGGTACATACTGTAGTGGAGGGTCTACCTCTGTAATTTAGGATACACACTGTAGTGGAGGATCTTGCTCTGTAATTCAAGATACACACTGTAGTGGAGGATCTAGCTCTGTAATTCAGGATACACACTGTAGTGGAGGATCTTGCTTTGTAATTCAGGGAACACACTGTAGTGGAGGATCTTGCTCTGTAATTCAGGGTACACACTGTAGTGGAGGATCTTGCTCTGTAATTCAGGGTACACACAGTAGTGGAGGATCTTGCTCTGTAATTCAGGATACACACTGTAGTGGAGGATCTTGCTCTGTAATTCAGGGTACACACTGTAGTGGAGGATCTTGCTCTGTAATTCAGGGTACACACTGTAGTGGAGGATCTTGCTTTGTAATTCAGGATACACACTGTAGTGGAGGATCTTGCTTTGTAATTAAGGATACACACTGTAGTGGAGGATCTTGCTATGTAATTCAGGTACACACTGTAGTGGAGGATCTTGCTTTATAATTCAGGGTACACACTGCAGTGGAGGATCTTGCTCTGTAATTTAGGATACACACTGTAGTGGAGGATCTTGCTTTGTAATTCAGGGAACACACTGTAGTGGAGGATCTTGCTCTGTAATTCAGGGTACACACTGTAGTGGAGGATCTTGCTCTGTAATTCAGGGTACACACAGTAGTGGAGGATCTTGCTCTGTAATTCAGGATACACACTGTAGTGGAGGATCTTGCTCTGTAATTCAGGGTACACACTGTAGTGGAGGATCTTGCTCTGTAATTCAGGGTACACACTGTAGTGGAGGATCTTGCTTTGTAATTCAGGATACACACTGTAGTGGAGGATCTTGCTTTGTAATTAAGGATACACACTGTAGTGGAGGATCTTGCTATGTAATTCAGGTACACACTGTAGTGGAGGATCTTGCTTTATAATTCAGGGTACACACTGCAGTGGAGGATCTTGCTCTGTAATTTAGGATACACACTGTAGTGGAGGATCTTGCTTTGTAATTAAGGATACACACTGTAGTGGAGGATCTTGCTTTGTAATTAAGGATACACACTGTAGTGGAGGATCTTGCTTTGTAATTCAGGGTACACACTGTAGTGGAGGATCTTGCTCTGTAATTCAGGGTACACACTGTAGTGGAGGATCTTGCTCTGTAATTCAGGGAACACACTGTAGTGGAGGATCTAGCTCTGTAATTCAGGGTACACACTGTAGTGGAGGATCTTGCTCTGTAATTCAGGATACACACTGTAGTGGAGGATCTTGCTCTGTAATTCAGGGTACACACTGTAGTGGAGGATCTTGCTCTGTAATTCAGGGTACACACTGTAGTGGAGGATCTTGCTCTGTAATTCAGGATACACACTGTAGTGGAGCATCTTGCTTTGTAATTCAGGATACACACTGTAGTTGAGGATCTTGCTTTGTAATTTAGGTACACACTGTGGTGGAGGATCTTGCTTTGTAATTCAGGATACACACTGTAGTTGAGGATCTTGCTTTGTAATTTAGGGTACACACTGTAGTGGAGGATCTTGCTCTGTAATTCAGAGAACACACTGTAGTGGAGGATCTTGCTCTGTAATTCATGGTACACACTGTAGTGGAGGATCTTGCTTTGTAATTCAGGATACACACTGTAGTGGAGGATCTTGCTCTGTAATTCAGGATACACACTGTAGTGGAGGGTCTTGCTTTGTAATTCAGGGTACACACTGTAGTGGAGGATCTAGCTTTGTAATTCAGTGTACACACTGTAGTGGAGGATCTTGCTCTGTAATTCAGGGTACACACTGTAGTGGAGGATCTTGCTTTGTAATTCAGGGTACACACTGTAGTGGAGGATCTTGCTCTGTAATTCAGGGTACACACTGTAGTGGAGGATCTTGCTTTGTAATTCATGGTACACACTGTAGTGGAGGATCTTGCTTTGTAATTCAGGGTACACACTGTAGTGGAGGATCTTGCTCTGTAATTCAGGATACACACTGTAGTGGAGGATCTTGCTCTGTAATTCAGGATACACACTGTAGTGGAGGATCTTGCTCTGTAATTCAGGATACACACTGTAGTGGAGGATATTGCTCTGTAATTCAGGGTACACACTGTAGTGGAGGATCTAGCTCTGTAATTCAGGGTACACACTACAGTGGAGGATCTTGCTTTGTAATTCAGGGAACACACTGTAGTGGAGGATCTTGCTCTGTAATTCAGGGTACACACTGTAGTGGAGGATCTTGCTCTGTAATTTAGGATACACAATGTAGTGGAGGATCTTGCTTTGTAATTCAGGGAACACACTGTAGTGGAGGATCTTGCTCTGTAATTCAGGGTACACACTGTAGTGGAGGATCTTGATCTGTAATTCAGGGTACACACTGTAGTGGAGGATCTTGCTCTGTAATTCAGGATACACACTGTAGTGGAGGATCTTGCTCTGTAATTCAGGGTACACACTGTAGTGGAGGATCTTGCTTTGTAATTCAGGATACACACTGTAGTGGAGGATCTTGCTTTGTAATTAAGGACACACACTGTAGTGGAGGATCTTGCTATGTAATTCAGGTACACACTGTAGTGGAGGATCTTGCTTTATAATTCAGGGTACACACTGCAGTGGAGGATCTTGCTCTGTAATTCAGGATACACACTGTAGTGGAGGATCTTGCTTTGTAATTAAGGATACACACTGTAGTGGAGGATCTTGCTTTGTAATTCAGGATACACACTGTAGTGGAGGATCTTGCTCTGTAATTCAGGGTACACACTGTAGTGGAGCATCTTGCTTTGTAATTCAGGATACACACTGCAGTTGAGGATCTTGCTTTGTAATTTAGGTACACACTGTGGTGGAGGATCTTGCTTTGTAATTCAGAGTACACACTGTAGTGGAGGATCTTGCTTTGTAATTCAGGATACACACTGTAGTGGAGGATCTTGCTTTGTAATTCAGGGTACACACTGTAGTGGAGGATCTAGCTTTGTAATTTAGGGTACACACTGTAGTGGAGGATCTTGCTCTGTAATTCAGAGAACACACTGTAGTGGAGGATCTTGCTCTGTAATTCATGGTACACACTGTAGTGGAGGATCTTGCTTTGTAATTCAGGATACACACTGTAGTGGAGGATCTTGCTCTGTAATTCAGGATACACACTGTAGTGGAGGATCTTGCTTTGTAATTCAGGGTACACACTGTAGTGGAGGATCTAGCTTTGTAATTCAGTGTACACACTGTAGTGGAGGATCTTGCTCTGTAATTCAGGGTACACACTGTAGTGGAGGATCTTGCTTTGTAATTCAGGGTACACACTGTAGTGGAGGATCTTGCTCTGTAATTCAGGGTACACACTGTAGTGGAGGATCTTGCTTTGTAATTCATGGTACACACTGTAGTGGAGGATCTTGCTTTGTAATTCAGGATACACACTGTAGTGGAGGATCTTGCTCTGTAATTCAGGATACACACTGTAGTGGAGGATCTTGCTCTGTAATTCAGGATACACACTGTAGTGGAGGATCTTGCTCTGTAATTCAGGATACACACTGTAGTGGAGGATATTGCTCTGTAATTCAGGGTACACACTGTAGTGGAGGATCTAGCTCTGTAATTCAGGGTACACACTACAGTGGATGATCTTGCTTTGTAATTCAGGGAACACACTGTAGTGGAGGATCTTGCTCTGTAATTCAGGGTACACACTGTAGTGGAGGATCTTGCTCTGTAATTCATGGTACACACTGTAGTGGAGGATCTTGCTTTGTAATTCAGGATACACACTGTAGTGGAGGATCTTGCTCTGTAATTCAGGATACACACTGTAGTGGAGGATCTTGCTCTGTAATTCAGGATACACACTGTAGTGGAGGATCTTGCTCTGTAATTCAGGATACACACTGTAGTGGAGGATATTGCTCTGTAATTCAGGGTACACACTGTAGTGGAGGATCTAGCTCTGTAATTCAGGGTACACACTACAGTGGATGATCTTGCTTTGTAATTCAGGGAACACACTGTAGTGGAGGATCTTGCTCTGTAATTCAGGGTACACACTGTAGTGGAGGATCTTGCTCTGTAATTTAGGATACACAATGTAGTGGAGGATCTTGCTTTGTAATTCAGGGAACACACTGTAGTGGAGGATCTTGCTCTGTAATTCAGGGTACACACTGTAGTGGAGGATCTTGATCTGTAATTCAGGGTACACACTGTAGTGGAGGATCTTGCTCTGTAATTCAGGATACACACTGTAGTGGAGGATCTTGCTCTGTAATTCAGGGTACACACTGTAGTGGAGGATCTTGCTTTGTAATTCAGGATACACACTGTGGTGGAGGATCTTGCTTTGTAATTAAGGATACACACTGTAGTGGAGGATCTTGCTATGTAATTCAGGTACACACTGTAGTGGAGGATCTTGCTTTATAATTCAGGGTACACACTGCAGTGGAGGATCTTGCTCTGTAATTCAGGATACACACTGTAGTGGAGGATCTTGCTTTGTAATTAAGGATACACACTGTAGTGGAGGATCTTGCTTTGTAATTCAGGATACACACTGTAGTGAAGGATCTTGCTCTGTAATTCAGGGTACACACTGTAGTGGAGCATCTTGCTTTGTAATTCAGGATACACACTGCAGTTGAGGATCTTGCTTTGTAATTTAGGTACACACTGTGGTGGAGGATCTTGCTTTGTAATTCAGGGTACACACTGTAGTGGAGGATCTTGCTTTGTAATTCAGGATACACACTGTAGTGGAGGATCTTGCTTTGTAATTCAGGGTACACACTGTAGTGGAGGATCTTGCTTTGTAATTCAGGATACACACTGTAGTGGAGGATATTGCTTTGTAATTCAGGATACACCCTGTGGTGGAGGATCTTGCTCTGTAATTCAGGATACACACTGTAGTTGAGGATCTTGCTTTGTAATTTAGGGTACACACTGTAGTGGAGGATCTTGCTCTGTAATTCAGGGAACACACTGTAGTGGAGGATCTTGCTCTGTAATTCATGGTACACACTGTAGTGGAGGATCTTGCTTTGTAATTCAGGATACACACTGTAGTGGAGGATCTTGCTCTGTAATTCAGGATACACACTTTAGTGGAGGATCTTGCTTTGTAATTCAGGGTACACACTGTAGTGGAGGATCTTGCTTTGTAATTCAGTGTACACACTGTAGTGGAGGATATTGCTCTGTAATTCAGTGTACACACTGTAGTGGAGGATCTTGCTCTGTAATTCAGGATACACACTGTAGTGGAGGATCTTGCTCTGTAATTCAGTATACACACTGTAGTGGAGGATCTTGCTCTGTAATTCAGGGTACACACTGTAGTGGAGGATCTTGCTTTGTAATTCAGGGTACACACTGTAGTGGAGGATCTTGCTTTGTAATTCAGGGAACACACTGTAGTGGAGGATCTTGCTCTGTAATTCAGGGTACACACTGTAGTGGAGGATCTTGCTTTGTAATTCAGGATACACACTGTAGTGGAGGATCTTGCTTTGTAATTCAGGATACACACTGTAGTGGAGGATCTTGCTCTGTTATTCAGGATACACACTGTAGTGGAGGGTCTAGCTCTGTAATTCAGGGAACACACTGTAGTGGAGGATCTTGCTCTGTAATTCAGGGTACACACTGTAGTGGAGGATCTTGCTTTGTAATTCAGGGAACACACTGTAGTGGAGGATCTTGCTCTGTAATTCAGGGTACACACTGTAGTGGAGGATCTTGCTTTGTAATTCAGGATACACACTGTAGTGGAGGATCTTGCTCTGTTATTCAGGATACACACTGTAGTGGAGGGTCTAGCTCTGTAATTCAGGGTACACACTGTAGTGGAGGATCTTGCTCTGTAATTCAGGTACACACTGTAGTGGAGGGTCTAGCTCTGTAATTCAGGATACACACTGTAGTGGAGGATCTTGCTCTGTAATTCAGGATACACACTGTAGTGGAGGATCTTGCTCGGTAATTTAGGATACACACTGTAGTGGAGGATCTTGCTTTGTAATTCAGGATACACACTGTAGTGGAGGATCTTGCTCTGTAATTCAGGGTACACACTGTAGTGGAGGATCTTGCTTTGTAATTCAGGATACACACTGTAGTGGAGGATATTGCTCTGTAATTCAGGATACACACTGTAGTGGAGGATATTGCTCTGTAATTCAGGATACACCCTGTAGTGGAGGATCTTGCTCTGTAATTCAGGATACACACTGTTGTGGAGGATCTTGCTTTGTAATTCAGGGTACACACTGTAGTGGAGGATATTGCTCTGTAATTCAGGATACACACTGTAGTGGAGGATCTTGCTCTATAATTCAGGATACACACTGTAGTGGAGGATCTTGCTTTGTAATTCAGGGTACACACTGTAGTGGAGGATATTGCTCTGTAATTCAGGGAACACACTGTAGTGGAGGATCTTGCTCTGTAATTCAGGGAACACACTGTAGTGGAGGATATTGCTCTGTAATTCAGGGTACACACTGTAGTGGAGGATCTTGCTGTGTAATTCAGGGTACACACTGTAGTGGAGGATCTTGCTTTGTAATTCAGGGTACACACTGTAGTGGAGGATCTTGCTCTGTAATTCAGGGTACACACTGTAGTGGAGGATCTTGCTCTGTAATTCAGGATACACACTGTAGTGGAGGATCTTGCTTTGTAATTAAGGATACACACTGTAGTGGAGGATCTTGCTTTGTAATTCAGGGAACACACTGTAGTGGAGGATCTTGCTCTGTAATTCAGGGTACACACTGTAGTGGAGGATCTTGCTTTGTAATTCAGGGTACACACTGTAGTGGAGGATCTTGCTCTGTAATTCAGGGTACACACTGTAGTGGAGCATCTTGCTTTGTAATTCAGGATACACACTGTAGTTGAGGATCTTGCTTTGTAATTTAGGTACACACTGTAGTGGAGGATCTTGCTTTGTAATTCAGGGAACACACTGTAGTGGAGGATCTTGCTCTGTAATTCATGGTACACACTGTAGTGGAGGATCTTGCTCTGTAATTCAGGATACACACTGTAGTGGAGGATCTTGCTTTGTAATTTAGGATACACACTGTAGTGGAGGATCTTGCTCTGTAATTCAGGATAC
Organism: Limnoperna fortunei; assembly: GCA_944474755.1. Taxonomy (NCBI): domain Eukaryota; kingdom Metazoa; phylum Mollusca; class Bivalvia; order Mytilida; family Modiolidae; genus Limnoperna; species Limnoperna fortunei. Next base: position 9,063,474 of record OX104124.1, on the reverse strand, counting down.
ACACTGTAGTGGAGGATCTTGCTTTGTAATTCAGGATACACACTGTAGTGGAGGATCTAGCTCTGTAATTCAGGGTACACACTGTAGTGGAGGATCTTGCTTTGTAATTCAGGGTACACACTGTAGTGGAGGATCTTGCTCTGTAATTCAGGATACACACTGTAGTGGAGGATCTTGCTCGGTAATTCAGGATACACACTGTAGTGGAGGATCTTGCTCTGTAATTCATGGTACACACTGTAGTGGAGGATCTTGCTCTGTAATTCATGGTACACACTGTAGTGGAGGATCTTGCTCTGTAATTCATGGTACACACTGTAGTGGAGGATCTTGCTTTGTAATTCAGGATACACACTGTAGTGGAGGATCTTTCTCTGTAATTCAGGATACACACTGTAGTGGAGGATCTTGCTTTGTAATTCAGGGTACACACTGTAGTGGAGGATCTTGCTCTGTAATTCAGGATACACACTGTAGTGGAGGATCTTGCTCTGTAATTCAGGATACACACTGTAGTGGAGGATCTTGCTTTGTAATTCAGGATACACACTGTAGTGGAGGATCTTGCTCTGTTATTCAGGATACACACTGTAGTGGAGGATATTGCTCTGTAATTCAGGGAACACACTGTAGTAGAGGATCGTGCTCTGTAATTCAGGGTACACACTGTAGTGGAGGGTCTAGCTCTGTAATTTAGGATACACAATGTAGTGGAGGATCTTGCTCTGTAATTCAGGGTACACACTGTAGTGGAGGATCTTGCTCTGTAATTCAGGATACACACTGTAGTGGAGGATCTTGCTCTGTAATTCAGGGTACACACTGTAGTGGAGGATCTTGCTTTGTAATTCAGGGTACACACTGTAGTGGAGGATCTTGCTCTGTAATTCAGTGTACACACTGTAGTGGAGGATCTTGCTTTGTAATTCAGGGTACACACTGTAGTGGAGGATCTTGCTCTGTAATTCAGGGTACACACTGTAGTGGAGGATCTTGCTCTGTAATTCATGGAACACACTGCAGTGGAGGATCTTGCTCTGTAATTCAGGATACACACTGTAGTGGAGGATCTTGCTCTGTAATTCAGGGTACACACTGTAGTGGAGGATCTTGCTTTGTAATTCAGGGTACACACTGTAGTGGAGGATCTTGCTCTGTAATTCAGTGTACACACTGTAGTGGAGGATCTTGCTTTGTAATTCAGGGTACACACTGTAGTGGAGGATCTTGCTCTGTAATTCAGGGTACACACTGTAGTGGAGGATCTTGCTTTGTAATTCAGGGTACACACTGTAGTGGAGGATCTTGCTCTGTAATTTAGGTACACACTGTGGTGGAGGATCTTGCTCTGTAATTCAGGGTACACACTGTAGTGGAGGATCTTGTTCTGTAATTTAGGTACACACTGTGGTGGAGGATCTTGCTTTGTAATTCAGGGTACACACTGTAATGGAGGATCTTGCTCTGTAATTCAGGATACACACTGTAGTGGAGGATCTTGCTCTGTAATTCAGGATACACACTGTAGTGGAGGATCTTGCTCTGTAATTTAGGTACACACTGTGGTGAAGGATCTTGCTCTGTAATTCAGGGTACACACTGTAGTGGAGGATCTTGCTCTGTAATTTAGGTACACACTGTGGTGGAGGATCTTGCTCTGTAATTCAGGGTACACACTGTAGTGGAGGATCTTGCTCTGTAATTCAGGGTACACACTGTAGTGGAGGATCTTGCTTTGTAATTCAGCGTACACACTGTAATGGAGGATCTTGCTCTGTAATTCAGGATACACACTGTAGTGGAGGATCTTGCTTTGTAATTTACGTACACACTGTAGTGGAGGATCTTGCTTTGTAATTTACGTACACACTGTGGTGGAGGATCTTGCCCTGTAATTCAGGGTACACACTGTAGTGGAGGATCTTGCTTTGTAATTCAGGATACACACTGTAGTGGAGGATCTTGCTTTGTAATTCAGGGTACACACTGTAGTGGAGGATATTGCTCTGTAATTCATGGTACACACTGTAGTGGAGGATCTTGCTTTGTAATTCAGGGTACACACTGTAGTGGAGGATCTTGCTCTGTAATTCAGGGAACACACTGTAGTGGAGGATCTTGCTTTGTAATTCAGGGTACACACTGTAGTGGAGGATCTTGCTCTGTAATTCTGGGTACACACTGTAGTTGAGGATCTTGCTTTGTAATTCAGGATACACACTGTAGTGGAGGATCTTGCTCTGTAATTCAGGGAACACACTGTAGTGGAGGATCTTGCTTTATAATTCAGGATACACACTGTAGTGGAGGATCTTGCTCTGTAATTCAGGATACACACTGTAGTGGAGGATCTTGCTCTGTAATTCCGGATACACACTGTAGTGGAGGATCTTGCTCTGTAATTCAGGGAACACACTGTAGTGGAGGATCTTGCTTTGTAATTCAGGGTACACACTGTAGTGGAGGATCTTGCTCTGTAATTCAGGATACACACTGTAGTGGAGGGTCTAGCTCTGTAATTCAGGATACACACTGTAGTGGAGGATCTTGCTCTGTAATTCAGGGAACACACTGTAGTGGAGGATCTTGATCTGTAGTTCAGGATACACACTGTAGTGGAGGATCTTGCTTTGTAATTCAGGGTACACACTGTAGTGGAGGATCTTGCTCTGTAATTCAGGATACACACTGTAGTGGAGGGTCTAGCTCTGTAATTCAGGATACACACTGTAGTGGAGGATCTTGCTCTGTAATTCAGGGAACACACTGTAGTGGAGGATCTTGATCTGTAATTCAGGATACACACTGTAGTGGAGGATCTTGCTTTGTAATTCAGGGTACACACTGTAGTGGAGGATCTTGCTTTGTAATTTAGGATACACACTGTAGTGGAGGATCTTGCTCTCTAATTCAGGATACACACTGTAGTGGAGGATCTTGCTCTGTAATTCATGGTACACACTGTAGTGGAGGATCTTGCTTTGTAATTCAGGGTACACACTGTAGTGGAGGATCTTGCTTTGTAATTCAGGGTACACACTGTAGTGGAGGATCTTGCTTTGTAATTCAGGATACACACTGTAGTGGAGGATCTTGCTCTGTAATTCAGGATACACACTGTAGTGGAGGATCTTGCTTTGTAATTCAGGGTACACACTGTAGTGGAGGATCTTGCTCTGTAATTCAGGATACACACTGTAGTGGAGGATCTTGCTCTGTAATTCAGGATACACACTGTAGTGGAGGATCTTGCTTTGTAATTCAGGATACACACTGTAGTGGAGGATCTTGCTCTGTAATTCAGGATACACACTGTAGTGGAGGATATTGCTCTGTAATTCAGGGAACACACTGTAGTAGAGGATCGTGCTCTGTAATTCAGGGTACACACTGTAGTGGAGGGTCTAGCTCTGTAATTTAGGATACACAATGTAGTGGAGGATCTTGCTTTGTAATTCAGGGTACACACTGTAGTGGAGGATCTTGCTCTGTAATTCAGGATACACACTGTAGTGGAGGATCTTGCTCTGTAATTCATGGTACACACTGTAGTGGAGGATCTTGCTTTGTAATTCAGGGTACACACTGTAGTGGAGGATCTTGCTCTGTAATTCAGTGTACACACTGTAGTGGAGCATCTTGCTTTGTAATTCAGGGTACACACTATAGTGGAGGATCTTGCTCTGTAATTCAGGGTACACACTGTAGTGGAGGATCTTGCTCTGTAATTCATGGAACACACTGCAGTGGAGGATCTTGCTCTGTAATTCAGGATACACACTGTAGTGGAGGATCTTGCTCTGTAATTCAGGGTACACACTGTAGTGGAGGATCTTGCTTTGTAATTCAGGGTACACACTGTAGTGGAGGATCTTGCTCTGTAATTCAGTGTACACACTGTAGTGGAGGATCTTGCTTTGTAATTCAGGGTACACACTGTAGTGGAGGATCTTGCTCTGTAATTCAGGATACACACTGTAGTGGAGGATCTTGCTTTGTAATTCAGGGTACACACTGTAGTGGAGGATCTTGCTCTGTAATTTAGGTACACACTGTGGTGGAGGATCTTGCTCTGTAATTCAGGGTACACACTGTAGTGGAGGATCTTGTTCTGTAATTTAGGTACACACTGTGGTGGAGGATCTTGCTTTGTAATTCAGGGTACACACTGTAGTGGAGGATCTTGCTCTGTAATTTAGGTACACACTGTGGTGGAGGATCTTGCTATGTAATTCAGGGTACACACTGTAGTGGAGGATCTTGCTTTGTAATTCAGGGTACACACTGTAGTGGAGGATCTTGCTCTGTAATTCAGGGTACACACTGTAGTGGAGGATCTTGCTCTGTAATTCAGGGTACACACTGTAGTGGAGGATCTTGCTTTGTAATTCAGGATTCACACTGTAGTGGAGGATCTTGCTCTGTAATTCAGGATACACACTGTAGTGGAGGATCTTGCTTTGTAATTCAGGGTACACACTGTAGTGGAGGATCTTGCTCTGTAATTCAGGATACACACTGTAGTGGAGGATCTTGCTCTGTAATTCAGGATACACACTGTAGTGGAGGATCTTGCTTTGTAATTCAGGATACTCACTGTAGTGGAGGATCTTGCTCTGTAATTCAGGATACACACTGTAGTGGAGGATATTGCTCTGTAATTCAGGGAACACACTGTAGTAGAGGATCGTGCTCTGTAATTCAGGGTACACACTGTAGTGGAGGGTCTAGCTCTGTAATTTAGGATACACACTGTAGTGGAGGATCTTGCTCTGTAATTCAGGGTACACACTGTAGTGGAGGATCTTGCTCTGTAATTCAGGATACACACTGTAGTGGAGGATCTTGCTCTGTAATTCAGGGTACACACTGTAGTGGAGGATCTTGCTTTGTAATTCAGGGTACACACTGTAGTGGAGGATCTTGCTCTGTAATTCAGTGTACACACTGTAGTGGAGCATCTTGCTTTGTAATTCAGGGTACACACTATAGTGGAGGATCTTGCTCTGTAATTCAGGGTACACACTGTAGTGGAGGATCTTGCTCTGTAATTCATGGAACACACTGCAGTGGAGGATCTTGCTCTGTAATTCAGGATACACACTGTAGTGGAGGATCTTGCTCTGTAATTCAGGGTACACACTGTAGTGGAGGATCTTGCTTTGTAATTCAGGGTACACACTGTAGTGGAGGATCTTGCTCTGTAATTCAGTGTACACACTGTAGTGGAGGATCTTGCTTTGTAATTCAGGGTACACACTGTAGTGGAGGATCTTGTTCTGTAATTTAGGTACACACTGTGGTGGAGGATCTTGCTTTGTAATTCAGGGTACACACTGTAGTGGAGGATCTTGCTCTGTAATTTAGGTACACACTGTGGTGGAGGATCTTGCTATGTAATTCAGGGTACACACTGTAGTGGAGGATCTTGCTTTGTAATTCAGGGTACACACTGTAGTGGAGGATCTTGCTCTGTAATTCAGGGTACACACTGTAGTGGAGGATCTTGCTCTGTAATTCAGGGTACACACTGTAGTGGAGGATCTTGCTTTGTAATTCAGGGTACACACTGTAGTGGAGGATCTTGCTCTGTAATTCATGGTACACACTGTAGTGGAGGATCTTGCTTTGTAATTCAGTGTACACACTGTAGTGGAGGATCTTGCTTTGTAATTCAGGGTACACACTGTAGTGGAGGATCTTGCTCTGTAATTCAGGATACACACTGTAGTGGAGGATCTTGCTTCGTAATTCAGGATACACACTGTAGTGGAGGATCTTGCTTTGTAATTCAGGATACACACTGTAGTGGAGGATCTTGCTCTGTAATTCAGGGTACACACTGTAGTGGAGGATATTGCTCTGTAATTCAGCGTACACACTGTAGTGGAGGATCTTGCTCTGTAATTCAGGATACACACTGTAGTGGAGGATCTTGCTTTGTAATTTACGTACACACTGTGGTGGAGGATCTTGCTCTGTAATTCAGGATACACACTGTAGTGGAGGATCTTGCTTTGTAATTCAGGATACACACTGTAGTGGAGGATCTTGCTTTGTAATTCAGGGTACACACTGTAGTGGAGGATATTGCTCTGTAATTCATGGTACACACTGTAGTGGAGGATCTTGCTTTGTAATTCAGGGTACACACTGTAGTGGAGGATCTTGCTCTGTAATTCAGGGAACCCACTGTAGTGGAGGATCTTGCTTTGTAATTCAGGGTACACACTGTAGTGGAGGATCTTGCTCTGTAATTCTGGGTACACACTGTAGTGGAGGATCTTGCTCTGTAATTCAGGGAACACACTGTAGTGGAGGATCTTGCTTTATAATTCAGGATACACACTGTAGTGGAGGATCTTGCTCTGTAATTCAGGATACACACTGTAGTGGAGGATCTTGCTCTGTAATTCAGGATACACACTGTAGTGGAAGATCTTGCTCTGTAATTCAGGGAACACACTGTAGTGGAGGATCTTGTTTTGTAATTCAGGGTACACACTGTAGTGGAGGATCTTGCTCTGTAATTCAGGATACACACTGTAGTGGAGGGTCTAGCTCTGTAATTCAGGATACACACTGTAGTGGAGGATCTTGCTCTGTAATTCAGGGAACACACTGTAGTGGAGGATCTTGATCTGTAATTCAGGATACACACTGTAGTGGAGGATCTTGCTTTGTAATTCAGGGTACACACTGTAGTGGAGGATCTTGCTCTGTAATTCATGGTACACACTGTAGTGGAGGATCTTGCTTTGTAATTCAGTGTACACACTGTAGTGGAGGATCTTGCTTTGTAATTCAGGGTACACACTGTAGTGGAGGATCTTGCTCTGTAATTCAGGATACACACTGTAGTGGAGGATCTTGCTCTGTAATTCAGGATACACACTGTAGTGGAGGATCTTGCTTTGTAATTCAGGATACACACTGTAGTGGAGGATCTTGCTTTGTAATTCAGGATACACACTGTAGTGGAGGATCTTGCTCTGTAATTCAGGGTACACACTGTAGTGGAGGATATTGCTCTGTAATTCAGCGTACACACTGTAATGGAGGATCTTGCTCTGTAATTCAGGATACACACTGTAGTGGAGGATCTTGCTTTGTAATTTACGTACACACTGTGGTGGAGGATCTTGCCCTGTAATTCAGGGTACACACTGTAGTGGAGGATCTTGCTTTGTAATTCAGGATACACACTGTAGTGGAGGATCTTGCTTTGTAATTCAGGGTACACACTGTAGTGGAGGATATTGCTCTGTAATTCATGGTACACACTGTAGTGGAGGATCTTGCTTTGTAATTCAGGGTACACACTGTAGTGGAGGATCTTGCTCTGTAATTCAGGGAACACACTGTAGTGGAGGATCTTGCTTTGTAATTCAGGGTACACACTGTAGTGGAGGATCTTGCTCTGTAATTCTGGGTACACACTGTAGTTGAGGATCTTGCTTTGTAATTCAGGATACACACTGTAGTGGAGGATCTTGCTCTGTAATTCAGGGAACACACTGTAGTGGAGGATCTTGCTTTATAATTCAGGATACACACTGTAGTGGAGGATCTTGCTCTGTAATTCAGGATACACACTGTAGTGGAGGATCTTGCTCTGTAATTCCGGATACACACTGTAGTGGAGGATCTTGCTCTGTAATTCAGGGAACACACTGTAGTGGAGGATCTTGCTTTGTAATTCAGGGTACACACTGTAGTGGAGGATCTTGCTCTGTAATTCAGGATACACACTGTAGTGGAGGGTCTAGCTCTGTAATTCAGGATACACACTGTAGTGGAGGATCTTGCTCTGTAATTCAGGGAACACACTGTAGTGGAGGATCTTGATCTGTAGTTCAGGATACACACTGTAGTGGAGGATCTTGCTTTGTAATTCAGGGTACACACTGTAGTGGAGGATCTTGCTCTGTAATTCAGGATACACACTGTAGTGGAGGGTCTAGCTCTGTAATTCAGGATACACACTGTAGTGGAGGATCTTGCTCTGTAATTCAGGGAACACACTGTAGTGGAGGATCTTGATCTGTAATTCAGGATACACACTGTAGTGGAGGATCTTGCTTTGTAATTCAGGGTACACACTGTAGTGGAGGATCTTGCTTTGTAATTTAGGATACACACTGTAGTGGAGGATCTTGCTCTCTAATTCAGGATACACACTGTAGTGGAGGATCTTGCTCTGTAATTCATGGTACACACTGTAGTGGAGGATCTTGCTTTGTAATTCAGGGTACACACTGTAGTGGAGGATCTTGCTTTGTAATTCAGGGTACACACTGTAGTGGAGGATCTTGCTTTGTAATTCAGGATACACACTGTAGTGGAGGATCTTGCTCTGTAATTCAGGATACACACTGTAGTGGAGGATCTTGCTTTGTAATTCAGGGTACACACTGTAGTGGAGGATCTTGCTCTGTAATTCAGGATACACACTGTAGTGGAGGATCTTGCTCTGTAATTCAGGATACACACTGTAGTGGAGGATCTTGCTTTGTAATTCAGGATACACACTGTAGTGGAGGATCTTGCTCTGTAATTCAGGATACACACTGTAGTGGAGGATATTGCTCTGTAATTCAGGGAACACACTGTAGTAGAGGATCGTGCTCTGTAATTCAGGGTACACACTGTAGTGGAGGGTCTAGCTCTGTAATTTAGGATACACAATGTAGTGGAGGATCTTGCTCTGTAATTCAGGGTACACACTGTAGTGGAGGATCTTGCTCTGTAATTCAGGATACACACTGTAGTGGAGGATCTTGCTCTGTAATTCAGGGTACACACTGTAGTGGAGGATCTTGCTTTGTAATTCAGGGTACACACTGTAGTGGAGGATCTTGCTCTGTAATTCAGTGTACACACTGTAGTGGAGCATCTTGCTTTGTAATTCAGGGTACACACTATAGTGGAGGATCTTGCTCTGTAATTCAGGGTACACACTGTAGTGGAGGATCTTGCTCTGTAATTCATGGAACACACTGCAGTGGAGGATCTTGCTCTGTAATTCAGGATACACACTGTAGTGGAGGATCTTGCTTTGTAATTCAGGGTACACACTGTAGTGGAGGATCTTGCTCTGTAATTCAGTGTACACACTGTAGTGGAGGATCTTGCTTTGTAATTCAGGGTACACACTGTAGTGGAGGATCTTGCTATGTAATTCAGGGTACACACTGTAGTGGAGGATCTTGCTTTGTAATTCAGGGTACACACTGTAGTGGAGGATCTTGCTCTGTAATTTAGGTACACACTGTGGTGGAGGATCTTGCTCTGTAATTCAGGGTACACACTGTAGTGGAGGATCTTGTTCTGTAATTTAGGTACACACTGTGGTGGAGGATCTTGCTTTGTAATTCAGGGTACACACTGTAGTGGAGGATCTTGCTCTGTAATTTAGGTACACACTGTGGTGGAGGATCTTGCTATGTAATTCAGGGTACACACTGTAGTGGAGGATCTTGCTTTGTAATTCAGGGTACACACTGTAGTGGAGGATCTTGCTCTGTAATTCAGTGTACACACTGTAGTGGAGGATCTTGCTTTGTAATTCAGGGTACACACTGTAGTGGAGGATCTTGCTCTGTAATTCAGGGTACACACTGTAGTGGAGGATCTTGCTTTGTAATTCAGGGTACACACTGTAGTGGAGGATCTTGCTCTGTAATTTAGGTACACACTGTGGTGGAGGATCTTGCTCTGTAATTCAGGGTACACACTGTAGTGGAGGATCTTGTTCTGTAATTTAGGTACACACTGTGGTGGAGGATCTTGCTCTGTAATTCAGGGTACACACTGTAGTGGAGGATCTTGCTCTGTAATTTAGGTACACACTGTGGTGGAGGATCTTGCTATGTAATTCAGGGTACACACTGTAGTGGAGGATCTTGCTTTGTAATTCAGGGTACACACTGTAGTGGAGGATCTTGCTCTGTAATTCAGGGTACACACTGTAGTGGAGGATCTTGCTCTGTAATTCAGGGTACACACTGTAGTGGAGGATCTTGCTTTGTAATTCAGGATTCACACTGTAGTGGAGGATCTTGCTCTGTAATTCAGGATACACACTGTAGTGGAGGATCTTGCTTTGTAATTCAGGGTACACACTGTAGTGGAGGATCTTGCTCTGTAATTCAGGATACACACTGTAGTGGAGGATCTTGCTCTGTAATTCAGGATACACACTGTAGTGGAGGATCTTGCTTTGTAATTCAGGATACTCACTGTAGTGGAGGATCTTGCTCTGTAATTCAGGATACACACTGTAGTGGAGGATATTGCTCTGTAATTCAGGGAACACACTGTAGTAGAGGATCGTGCTCTGTAATTCAGGGTACACACTGTAGTGGAGGGTCTAGCTCTGTAATTTAGGATACACAATGTAGTGGAGGATCTTGCTCTGTAATTCAGGGTACACACTGTAGTGGAGGATCTTGCTCTGTAATTCAGGATACACACTGTAGTGGAGGATCTTGCTCTGTAATTCAGGGTACACACTGTAGTGGAGGATCTTGCTTTGTAATTCAGGGTACACACTGTAGTGGAGGATCTTGCTCTGTAATTCAGTGTACACACTGTAGTGGAGCATCTTGCTTTGTAATTCAGGGTACACACTATAGTGGAGGATCTTGCTCTGTAATTCAGGGTACACACTGTAGTGGAGGATCTTGCTCTGTAATTCATGGAACACACTGCAGTGGAGGATCTTGCTCTGTAATTCAGGATACACACTGTAGTGGAGGATCTTGCTCTGTAATTCAGGGTACACACTGTAGTGGAGGATCTTGCTTTGTAATTCAGGGTACACACTGTAGTGGAGGATCTTGCTCTGTAATTCAGTGTACACACTGTAGTGGAGGATCTTGCTTTGTAATTCAGGGTACACACTGTAGTGGAGGATCTTGTTCTGTAATTTAGGTACACACTGTGGTGGAGGATCTTGCTTTGTAATTCAGGGTACACACTGTAGTGGAGGATCTTGCTCTGTAATTTAGGTACACACTGTGGTGGAGGATCTTGCTATGTAATTCAGGGTACACACTGTAGTGGAGGATCTTGCTTTGTAATTCAGGGTACACACTGTAGTGGAGGATCTTGCTCTGTAATTCAGGGTACACACTGTAGTGGAGGATCTTGCTCTGTAATTCAGGGTACACACTGTAGTGGAGGATCTTGCTTTGTAATTCAGGGTACACACTGTAGTGGAGGATCTTGCTCTGTAATTCATGGTACACACTGTAGTGGAGGATCTTGCTTTGTAATTCAGTGTACACACTGTAGTGGAGGATCTTGCTTTGTAATTCAGGGTACACACTGTAGTGGAGGATCTTGCTCTGTAATTCAGGATACACACTGTAGTGGAGGATCTTGCTTCGTAATTCAGGATACACACTGTAGTGGAGGATCTTGCTTTGTAATTCAGGATACACACTGTAGTGGAGGATCTTGCTCTGTAATTCAGGGTACACACTGTAGTGGAGGATATTGCTCTGTAATTCAGCGTACACACTGTAGTGGAGGATCTTGCTCTGTAATTCAGGATACACACTGTAGTGGAGGATCTTGCTTTGTAATTTACGTACACACTGTGGTGGAGGATCTTGCTCTGTAATTCAGGATACACACTGTAGTGGAGGATCTTGCTTTGTAATTCAGGATACACACTGTAGTGGAGGATCTTGCTTTGTAATTCAGGGTACACACTGTAGTGGAGGATATTGCTCTGTAATTCATGGTACACACTGTAGTGGAGGATCTTGCTTTGTAATTCAGGGTACACACTGTAGTGGAGGATCTTGCTCTGTAATTCAGGGAACCCACTGTAGTGGAGGATCTTGCTTTGTAATTCAGGGTACACACTGTAGTGGAGGATCTTGCTCTGTAATTCTGGGTACACACTGTAGTGGAGGATCTTGCTCTGTAATTCAGGGAACACACTGTAGTGGAGGATCTTGCTTTATAATTCAGGATACACACTGTAGTGGAGGATCTTGCTCTGTAATTCAGGATACACACTGTAGTGGAGGATCTTGCTCTGTAATTCAGGATACACACTGTAGTGGAAGATCTTGCTCTGTAATTCAGGGAACACACTGTAGTGGAGGATCTTGTTTTGTAATTCAGGGTACACACTGTAGTGGAGGATCTTGCTCTGTAATTCAGGATACACACTGTAGTGGAGGGTCTAGCTCTGTAATTCAGGATACACACTGTAGTGGAGGATCTTGCTCTGTAATTCAGGGAACACACTGTAGTGGAGGATCTTGATCTGTAATTCAGGATACACACTGTAGTGGAGGATCTTGCTTTGTAATTCAGGGTACACACTGTAGTGGAGGATCTTGCTCTGTAATTCATGGTACACACTGTAGTGGAGGATCTTGCTTTGTAATTCAGTGTACACACTGTAGTGGAGGATCTTGCTCTGTAATTCAGGGTACACACTGTAGTGGAGGATCTTGCTCTGTAATTCAGGATACACACTGTAGTGGAGGATCTTGCTTCGTAATTCAGGATACACACTGTAGTGGAGGATCTTGCTTTGTAATTCAGGATACACACTGTAGTGGAGGATCTTGCTCTGTAATTCAGGGTACACACTGTAGTGGAGGATATTGCTCTGTAATTCAGCGTACACACTGTAGTGGAGGATCTTGCTCTGTAATTCAGGATACACACTGTAGTGGAGGATCTTGCTTTGTAATTTACGTACACACTGTGGTGGAGGATCTTGCTCTGTAATTCAGGATACACACTGTAGTGGAGGATCTTGCTTTGTAATTCAGGATACACACTGTAGTGGAGGATCTTGCTTTGTAATTCAGGGTACACACTGTAGTGGAGGATATTGCTCTGTAATTCATGGTACACACTGTAGTGGAGGATCTTGCTTTGTAATTCAGGGTACACACTGTAGTGGAGGATCTTGCTCTGTAATTCAGGGAACACACTGTAGTGGAGGATCTTGCTTTGTAATTCAGGGTACACACTGTAGTGGAGGATCTTGCTCTGTAATTCTGGGTACACACTGTAGTGGAGGATCTTGCTCTGTAATTCAGGGAACACACTGTAGTGGAGGATCTTGCTTTATAATTCAGGATACACACTGTAGTGGAGGATCTTGCTCTGTAATTCAGGATACACACTGTAGTGGAAGATCTTGCTCTGTAATTCAGGGAACACACTGTAGTGGAGGATCTTGCTTTGTAATTCAGGATACACACTGTAGTGGAGGATCTTGCTCTGTAATTCAGGGTACACACTGTAGTGGAGGATCTAGCTCTGTAATTCAGGGTACACACTGTAGTGGAGGATCTTGCTTTGTAATTCAGGATACACACTGTAGTTGAGGATCTTGCTTTGTAATTTAGGTACACACTGTGGTGGAGGATCTTGATTTGTAATTCAGGAGACGCAATGTAGTGGAGGATCTTGCTCTGTAATTCATGGTACACACTGTAGTGGAGGATCTTGCTTTGTAATTCAGGATACACACTGTAGTGGAGGATCTTGCTCTGTAATTCAGGATACACACTGTAGTGGAGGATCTTGCTTTGTAATTCAGGGTACACACTGTAGTGGAGGATCTTGCTCTGTAATTCAGGATACACACTGTAGTGGAGGATCTTGCTTTGTAATTCAGGGTACACACTGTAGTGGAGGATCTTGCTCTGTAATTCAGGATACACACTGTAGTGGAGGGTCTAGCTCTGTAATTCAGGATACACACTGTAGTGGAGGATCTTGCTCTGTAATTCAGGGAACACACTGTAGTGGAGGATCTTGCTTTGTAATTCAGGGTACACACTGTAGTGGAGGATCTTGCTCTGTAATTCTGGGTACACACTGTAGTGGAGGATCTTGCTCTGTAATTCAGGGAACACACTGTAGTGGAGGATCTTGCTTTATAATTCAGGATACACACTGTAGTGGAGGATCTTGCTCTGTAATTCAGGATACACACTGTAGTGGAAGATCTTGCTCTGTAATTCAGGGAACACACTGTAGTGGAGGATCTTGCTTTGTAATTCAGGATACACACTGTAGTGGAGGATCTTGCTCTGTAATTCAGGATACACACTGTAATGGAGGATATTGCTCTGTAATTCAGGGTACACACTGTAGTGGAGGATCTTGCTCTGTAATTCAGGGTACACACTGTAGTGGAGGATCTTGCTCTGTAATTCAGGATACACACTGTAGTGGAGGATCTTGCTTTGTAATTCAGGGTACACACTGTAGTGGAGGATCTAGCTCTGTAATTCAGGGTACACACTGTAGTGGAGGATCTAGCTCTGTAATTCAGGGTACACACTGTAGTGGAGGATCTTGCTTTGTAATTCAGGATACACACTGTAGTTGAGGATCTTGCTTTGTAATTTAGGTACACACTGTGGTGGAGGATCTTGATTTGTAATTCAGGAGACGCAATGTAGTGGAGGATCTTGCTCTGTAATTCATGGTACACACTGTAGTGGAGGATCTTGCTTTGTAATTCAGGATACACACTGTAGTGGAGGATCTTGCTCTGTAATTCAGGATACACACTGTAGTGGAGGATCTTGCTTTGTAATTCAGGGTACACACTGTAGTGGAGGATCTTGCTCTGTAATTCAGGATACACACTGTAGTGGAGGATCTTGCTTTGTAATTCAGGGTACACACTGTAGTGGAGGATCTTGCTCTGTAATTCAGGATACACACTGTAGTGGAGGGTCTAGCTCTGTAATTCAGGATACACACTGTAGTGGAGGATCTTGCTCTGTAATTCAGGGAACACACTGTAGTGGAGGATCTTGATCTGTAATTCAGGATACACACTGTAGTGGAGGATCTTGCTTTGTAATTCAGGGTACACACTGTAGTGGAGGATCTTGCTTTGTAATTTAGGATACACACTGTAGTGGAGGATCTTGCTCTGTAATTCAGGATACACACTGTAGTGAAGGATCTTGCTCTGTAATTCAGGGTACACACTGTAGTGGAGGATCTTGCTTTGTAATTCAGGGTACACACTGTAGTGGAGGATCTTGCTTTGTAATTCAGGGTACACACTGTAGTGGAGGATCTTGCTTTGTAATTTAGGATACACACTGTAGTGGAGGATCTTGCTCTGTAATTCAGGATACACACTGTAGTGGAGGATATTGCTCTGTAATTCAGGGTACACACTGTAGTGGAGGATCTTGCTCTGTAATTCAGGGTACACACTGTAGTGGAGGATCTTGCTCTGTAATTCAGGGAACACACTGTAGTGGAGGATCTTGCCCTGTAATTCAGGGTACACACTGTAGTGGAGGATCTTGCTCTATAATTCAGGGTACACACTGTAGTGGAGGATCTTGCTTTGTAATTCAGGGTACACACTGTAGTGGAGGATCTTGCTCTGTAATTCAGGGAACACACTGTAGTGGAGGATCTTGCTTTGTAATTCAGGGTACACACTGTAGTGGAGGATCTTGCTTTGTAATTCAGGATACACACTGTAGTGGAGGATCTTGCTCTGTAATTCAGGATACACACTGTAGTGGAGGATCTTGCTTTGTAATTCAGGGAACACACTGTAGTGGAGGATCTTGCTCTGTAATTCAGGGTACACACTGTAGTGGAGGATCTTGCTCTGTAATTCAGGATACACACTGTAGTGGAGGATCTTGCTTTGTAATTCAGGGTACACACTGTAGTGGAGGATCTTGCTCTGTAATTCAGGGTACACACTGTAGTGGAGGATCTTGCTCTGTAATTCAGGATACACACTGTAGTGGAGGATCTTGCTCTGTAATTTAGGATACACACTGTAGTGGAGGATCTTGCTCTGTAATTCAGGGAACACACTGTAGTGGAGGATCTTGCTTTGTAATTCAGGGTACACACTGTAGTGGAGGATCTTGCTTTGTAATTCAGGGTACACACTGTAGTGGAGGATCTTGCTCTGTAATTCAGGGAACACACTGTAGTGGAGGATCTTGCTCTGTAATTCAGGGTACACACTGTAGTGGAGGATCTTGCTTTGTAATTCAGGGTACACACTGTAGTGGAGGATCTTGATCTGTAATTCAGGGTACACACTGTAGTGGAGGATCTTGCTCTGTAATTCAGGGAACACACTGTAGTGGAGGATCTTGCTTTGTAATTCAGGGAACACACTGTAGTGGAGGATCTTGCTTTGTAATTCAGGGAACACACTGTAGTGGGAGATCTTGCTTTGTAATTCAGGATACACACTGTAGTGGAGGATCTTGCTCTGTAATTCAGGGTACACACTGTAGTGGAGGATCTTGATCTGTAATTCAGGGTACACACTGTAGTGGAGGATCTTGCTTTGTAATTAAGGATACACACTGTAATGGAGGATCTTGCTGTGTAATTCAGGTACACACTGTAGTGTAGGATCTTGCTTTATAATTCAGGGTACACACTGCAGTGGAGGATCTTGCTCTGTAATTCAGGATACACACTGTAGTGGAGGATCTTGCTTTGTAATTCAGGGTACACATTGTAGTGGAGGATCTTGCTCTGTAATTCAGGGTACACACTGTAGTGGAGGATCTTGCTTTGTAATTCAGGATACACACTGTAGTGGAGGATCTTGCTTTGTAATTCAGGGTACACACTGTAGTGGAGGATCTTGCTCTGTAATTCAGGATACACACTGTAGTGGAGGATCTTGCTTTGTAATTCAGGATACACACTGTAGTGGAGGATCTTGCTCTGTAATTCAGGGTACACACTGTAGTGGAGGATCTAGCTCTGTAATTCAGGGTACACACTGTAGTGGAGGATCTTGATCTGTAATTCAGGATACACACTGTAGTTGAGGATCTTGCTTTGTAATTTAGGTACACACTGTGGTGGAGGATCTTGATTTGTAATTCAGGAGACGCAATGTAGTGGAGGATCTTGCTCTGTAATTCATGGTACACACTGTAGTGGAGGATCTTGCTTTGTAATTCAGGATACACACTGTAGTGGAGGATCTTGCTCTGTAATTCAGGATACACACTGTAGTGGAGGATCTTGCTTTGTAATTCAGGGTACACACTGTAGTGGAGGATCTTGCTCTGTAATTCAGGATACACACTGTAGTGGAGGATCTTGCTTTGTAATTCAGGGAACACACTGTAGTGGAGGATATTGCTCTGTAATTCAGGGAACACACTGTAGTGAAGGATCTTGCTCTGTAATTCAGGGTACACACTGTAGTGGAGGGTCTAGCTCTGTAATTTAGGATACACACTGTAGTGGAGGATCTTGCTTTGTAATTCAGGATACACACTGTAGTGGAGGATCTTGCTTTATAATTAAGGGAACACACTGTAGTGGAGGATATTGCTCTGTAATTCAGGGAACACACTGTAGTGGAGGATCTTGCTCTGTAATTCAGGGTACACACTGTAGTGGAGGGTCTAGCTCTGTAATTTAGGATACACACTGTAGTGGAGGATCTTGCTTTGTAATTCAGGATACACACTGTAGTGGAGGATCTTGCTCTGTAATTTAGGATACACACTGTAGTGGAGGATCTTGCTTTGTAATTCAGGGTACACACTGTAGTGGAGGATCTTGCTTTGTAATTCAGGATACACACTGTAGTGGAGGATCTTGCTTTGTAATTCAGGGTACACACTGTAGTGGAGGATCTTGCTCTGTAATTCAGGATACACACTGTAGTGGAGGATCTTGCTTTGTAATTCAGGATACACACTGTAGTGGAGGATCTTACTCTGTAATTCAGGGTACACACTGTAGTGGAGGATCTTGCTTTGTAATTCAGGGTACACACTGTAGTGGAGGATCTTGCTCTGTAATTTAGGATATACACTGTAGTGGAGGATCTTGCTCTGTAATTCAGTGTACACACTGTAGTGGAAGATCTTGCTTTGTAATTCAGGGTACACACTGTAGTTGAGGATCTTGCTTTGTAATTTAGGTACACACTGTGGTGGAGGATCTTGATTTGTAATTCAGGAGACGCAATGTAGTGGAGGATCTTGCTCTGTAATTCATGGTACACACTGTAGTGGAGGATCTTGCTTTGTAATTCAGGATACACACTGTAGTGGAGGATCTTGCTCTGTAATTCAGGATACACACTGTAGTGGAGGATCTTGCTTTGTAATTCAGGGTACACACTGTAGTGGAGGATCTTGCTCTGTAATTCAGGATACACACTGTAGTGGAGGATCTTGCTTTGTAATTCAGGGAACACACTGTAGTGGAGGATATTGCTCTCTAATTCAGGGAACACACTGTAGTGAAGGATCTTGCTCTGTAATTCAGGGTACACACTGTAGTGGAGGGTCTAGCTCTGTAATTTAGGATACACACTGTAGTGGAGGATCTTGCTTTGTAATTCAGGATACACACTGTAGTGGAGGATCTTGCTTTATAATTAAGGGAACACACTGTAGTGGAGGATATTGCTCTGTAATTCAGGGAACACACTGTAGTGGAGGATCTTGCTCTGTAATTCAGGGTACACACTGTAGTGGAGGGTCTAGCTCTGTAATTTAGGATACACACTGTAGTGGAGGATCTTGCTTTGTAATTCAGGATACACACTGTAGTGGAGGATCTTGCTCTGTAATTTAGGATACACACTGTAGTGGAGGATCTTGCTTTGTAATTCAGGGTACACACTGTAGTGGAGGATCTTGCTTTGTAATTCAGGATACACACTGTAGTGGAGGATCTTGCTTTGTAATTCAGGGTACACACTGTAGTGGAGGATCTTGCTCTGTAATTCAGGATACACACTGTAGTGGAGGATCTTGCTTTGTAATTCAGGATACACACTGTAGTGGAGGATCTTACTCTGTAATTCAGGGTACACACTGTAGTGGAGGATCTTGCTTTGTAATTCAGGGTACACACTGTAGTGGAGGATCTTGCTCTGTAATTTAGGATACACACTGTAGTGGAGGATCTTGCTTTGTAATTCAGGGTACACACTGTAGTGGAGGATCTTGCTCTGTAATTCAGGATACACACTGTAGTGGAGGATCTTGCTTTGTAATTCAGGGTACACACTGTAGTGGAGGATCTTGCTTTGTAATTCAGGATACACACTGTAGTGGAGGATCTTACTCTGTAATTCAGGGTACACACTGTAGTGGAGGATCTTGCTTTGTAATTCAGGATACACACTGTAGTGGAGGATCTTGCTCTGTAATTCAGGGTACACACTGTAGTGGAGGATCTTGCTCTGTAATTCAGTGTACACACTGTAGTGGAGGATCTTGCTTTGTAATTCAGGGTACACACTGTAGTGGAGGATCTTGCTCTGTAATTCAGGGTACACACTGTAGTGGAGGATCTTGCTTTGTAATTCAGGATACACACTGTAGTGGAGGATCTTGCTTTGTAATTCAGGGTACACACTGTAGTGGAGGATCTTGCTCTGTAATTCAGGATACACACTGTAGTGGAGGATCTTGCTTTGTAATTCAGGATACACACTGTAGTGGAGGATCTTACTCTGTAATTCAGGATACACACTGTAGTGGAGGATCTTGCTTTGTAATTCAGGGTACACACTGTAGTGGAGGATCTTGCTCTGTAATTTAGGATACACACTGTAGTGGAGGATCTTGCTTTGTAATTCAGGGTACACACTGTAGTGGAGGAGCTTGCTCTGTAATTCAGGATACACACTGTAGTGGAGGATCTTGCTCTGTAATTCAGGGTACACACTGTAGTGGAGGATCTTGCTTTGTAATTCAGGATACACACTGTAGTGGAGGATCTTGCTTTGTAATTCAGGATACACACTGTAGTGGAGGATCTTGCTTTGTAATTCAGGATACACACTGTAGTGGAGGATCTTGCTCTGTAATTCAGGATACACACTGTAGTGGAGGATCTTGCTTTGTAATTCAGGATACACACTGTAGTGGAGGATCTAGCTCTGTAATTCAGGATACACACTGTAGTGGAGGATCTTGCTTTGTAATTCAGGATACACACTGTAGTGGAGGATCTTGCTCTGTAATTCAGGGTACACACTGTAGTGGAGGATCTTGCTTTGTAATTCAGGATACACACTGTAGTGGAGGATCTTGCTTTGTAATTCAGGATACACACTGTAGTGGAGGATCTTGCTTTGTAATTCAGGATACACACTGTAGTGGAGGATCTTGCTCTGTAATTCAGGGTACACACTGTAGTGGAGGATCTTGCTTTGTAATTCAGTGTACACACTGTAGTGGAGGATCTTGCTCTGTAATTCAGGATACACACTGTAGTGGAGGATCTTGCTCTGTAATTCAGGTACACACTGTGGTGGAGGATCTTGCTCTGTAATTCAGGATACACACTGTAGTGGAGGATCTTGCTCTGTAATTCATGGTACACACTGTGGTGGAGGATCTTGCTCTGTAATTCATGGTACACACTGTAGTGGAGGATCTTGCTTTGTAATTCAGGGTACACACTGTAGTGGAGGATCTTGCTCTGTAATTCAGGGTACACACTGTAGTGGAGGATCTTGCTCTGTAATTCATGGTACACACTGTAGTGCAGGATCTTGCTCTGTAATTCAGTGTACACAGACGCGAACTGCAATTTAATTATAATATGTAAAACTGTTTGTTTGGTGTTTAACGCCTCTTTTAAAATTTCTTCAGTTATATTGTGGCATCCATGTATTATTGGGCGGAAGAAGCCGGAGTATCCCCGGTACGAAAACTAGAAATCATCAATTTTTGGAGGCGGACACACCAGACCGCAGTCACACTCAAACCACCAGTCACGTGATCAAACGTATATGACTAACTAACTTTAACCATCGGCCCCGAGGCCAATTACTGAGTAAATTCATATGCATGTATATCCAAATGCATTTAACTGTTGAGTATTCATCAATTTGAACAAACATAATTCTGAACTTCAAAGTCTAAATTTAATTAAATAAGCGTATCAAAGCTTGTTTACAATTTATCAAAACTCAACACCTATCTAACATTGACACTTTGCTTTGAACTACATGAAAAGAATAATTAATAAATAACCTCGGGCACTTTCTAACGGGGGAATAAATTAAAGTATGTAATTTTCAAAGTGTGTAATAAATTATGAAGACTACAGTAAAATTTCGGTACGATTTATTGTTGCCTACATTTTCATTTTGCCATACACCGATTCGTGGTGGTATTAATTGTCTCCAAATCGTACAAGGTATTCGCATAAGCCAAATTGCATCTTTTGCGTCAGAAATTGTTTAGCTTACTGGTATAGTTGTTCTCCGTTGCATATCGTAGTTTTACCATATTAAAAAATTAAACGTCTGGATCTTATTTCACTCCCCTTCCGGACTCCGTAAATGTGACATGTCAATGTTCACGGTGTTTCCGATGTAATAATTTGGATGAACTAAAAGCCCTGAATCATGTTTGTGGTTAAATAAATCTCTTTTTTGCATAACAAATAATGCTTAAAATTATTTATTATTATGATATAATTTAAGGATAAATGTATAATTTTACTGTGTGCATTACTGAAGATTAGACACACCTCTTAGTTTTCCGTAAACTGCCGATTGATGAATCCACGCGCACTCATATGTACTCTCTGCGTCACCAAGCAAAACGCCTGAAACATGAAATTTGTTATGGTAACATATCAATGCCCTTGTTTAAATTCTTGTTTCCGGCTTTTTAATTGGATGTCGGATATTGATCAATGGCGAGTTATGCGATATCATGTTATTATATCGTGATTGTCCTAGATTTACGTTAGCGAGTAAACAAATTAATTTTTGAAATGCCTTAAAAGTATTTTTATATCTTATTTAAATAGTTCCATATAAATCAAATCATCAATAACCAATCATTAATTATTCAGACCACTGAGCCATCGAGGCCACAAACATTTGTTATAGTTTGTTTTATTTTGTTTCATTTATTTATTTTATTATTATTTTTTAATTTATTTGATTTGTTTGGTGTAAGCGGTTTTACGAAAACCAGTTGCAAACACTTTCTTCGTACAACATGTCCAAAAATCACTTAGGTAGAGTTGTTATGTAAACATTGTTAATGATGATTTGAAAGTAAGCAATAATATGACTATATGTATTGTTAAATTTCTTGTATTTTATGTTTTGGATTTAAATTCAATCTGAGTACAATAAAGCACCAGAATAAAAGCTGTATAAACTTACTTTCAGCTAATGGCGGCTGGAGTAGTTGGGCTGCCTCTTCAAGTTATACCGTAAACTTTGGAGGAGGTACACAAACGTATACAAAGTCTTGCACTAACCCAAGTCCAACTTATGGTGGAGCACAGTGTTGTGGGGCTGATACTACTACTAGTGCCTGTAACACGCAGGCTTGCCGAGGTATGTAAAAATATATGCAGTTTTACTGATTTGGCATAACAAAATTTAAGAGATTACTAAACTTAAAGAAAATTATAATGAAATAATTATAATAAAATTTATTTTTGTGAATGTGAATATCAGAAATATTAACTAAACTGGACACAGCAGGAGAAAGATATATACATAAGATCGAAATATTATCTCGCCATTTCACTGTACGCGCAAAAATATGTGGATCAGAACAGGGGTTGAGAAGAAATGAATATTATATTGTGTGAACTCTTCTAATTATTTCAATTTGATAAAACTGGACCCTTAAAAACTGAAAATCTGACAAAGAGATATTGATGTAACTTTCGCTTTTATACTCTTTATGCAATAAGTCTCTTTTAATGCAGGAGAAGTCACTAAAATATGCAATTTATAAGTATAAGCGTAAAGGTATCAGACGAATCCTGACAATTTTTTAGCGTTCGATATATACATTCTCTAAATAAAAATGGTAACATTGGTTCCAGTTGATGGAGGTTGGAGTAACTGGGCTGCAACTTCAAGTTGTATTGTAAGCTGCGGAGGAGGAATACAAACCTATGTGAGAACTTGCACTAATCCAGTCCAGCTAATGGTTGAGCACAGTGTTCGGGGCCGATACTACGACCGGTTCGTGTAATATGCAGGCATGCCCAAGTATGTACTCGAGTGTATCGTATCACTGATTTTACGCCACAGATTTCGATACGTCTATTTTATGAAAATTAAAAAGAAATCAATGATTTGGTTATGTCAAAATCGAAATCATTTACAGAACTCTAAACACTAAGAAAAAGACATTGAGCTAACTGATATTTAAACTATGTGCCGTTTAAATAATTCAAATGAACAGCTAACCTGAAATGACGATTATATAAACTCTTGGTATTGTTTGTAAGACAATAATAAACACTTTAAAAACTAATCTGACATGCACATAATTTTTGCATTTGAATTATAATTTTTAAATTACACTTAGTCAATCAATTTACTTTAAACGTAACGAATGTAAGAAAACAATTATTTCTATTTGATAACAATACATCCCGTATATATATATAAACGGTATTACATCAGTTTTAGTTAATGGCGGTTGGAGTAGCCTGGCTTCCTCTTCAAGTTGTACCGTAAACTGTGGAGGAGGCAAACAAACTTATATAAGGTCTTGCAAATATTATCTCGCCATTTAACTGTACGCGCAAAAATATATTTAAAATATTCTTTCCAAAGTTTATCGTAACTATAACCAACACAAAAAAAACTCAATAATAAAATCGTCTGGCAACAACGTGATAGAAAAAGGTTGTCAATATTGAAATTAATCAAACAATATTTAAATATATGGACGGGGGTTGGGGCTGGTGTGGACCAATGTAAATCATTTTACAACTCATTGCGTAATAATCAGGTAAGCGTCTACTTATTACATAGCACTGAAAACTGTTTTCACACGACCTCATTTTTGACATTATATTTATTACGTCAACAGGTCTTGACATGTATGTAAAATAGTTTAGTATGCTTTTCAAAATAGATGTTTATACTGCCATCGGTGTCAACATTTTTAATATAAGTACTTGGTTCATTATTCTTCATCCTTAATTCATCATTCGTCATAATAATTTCAATATTTGTTACGCTTAATTCATAATTCTTCATTCTTAATTCATTATTCTTAATTCTATATTATTAGTTGCTTATCAATTTTAACTCCTATACCATTTTCCAAATCAACCTATTCCAATACAGTTTCATTTCCATCTTTTTTTGTCATGATATAGTTGTGAACATAACATTGTCTACGTCTATTATACACTTTCAGGACTTTACATTTATATGAGTGGAACACAATAAACTCTCCAGTTAAATAGTTTGTATCGATCGTTTTGCTTTATTAGTACATCTTCCTCTGAATTCATGTCATTAAACATTTTGGTTCGTCAGCAAAGAGGAATATCTCTAACAGAACGGTCTCTGGTCAATCGTTTATAATCAGTACACCGAGTAAAGAACCAAGAACCGAGCCTTAAGGACTACCGCTGGAGACTTTGTCCCAGTGTGAAAACTTACTTTTGATGTGGACCTCTGTCTACTATTACTCAGGAAGCTCTCGATCCACCTGCACGTATGTTCACAATACCATATTGTCTAAATTTAACAAATAAGACTTGTACGGAAAGCGCGAGGTATCTTCATACTTCAGACTTCTGACTTCATAGTTCAGACTTCTGACTTCATACTTCAATGTTAAAACTTCTTGTTTCATACTTCTGACTTCATACTTCAAAGTTCAGACTTCAGAATTTAGACTTTCTGAACGGAGAACATTTTTATTCATATCAATTCACATGGAGTTGTTTGTTGTAAACTGCCGCAAACAATTTTATGCAAATAATGAGGATTTTCATAACATTATATGCGGATTAGTTTTTTAATTCTAAGATATAAAATGGAGACAAATGCGGATTTTAAATTACCTAAAATATTACAAACATTTTTTTCTTATAGGTTCTTATATGATGGCCTTTCATACACTTGGATTGTTTTTTTTACATTGGATAATATACTAAAAACAAAAACAAATGTAACCATCCCAAGCTAGAACTAAATATTGAATTGAAATTCTTTATTCTACAATTATTGACAGTCTGTGGTAAGACGACTCTGTGTTTTCCAATTTATGATTGGCGCGAAAACATATGCTTAATGTATAATTAATAGAACTCTGAAGTCCGAAGTGAGAAGTCTGAATTCTGAAGTCTGAGCTTTGAACTAAGAAGTATGAAACGAGAAGTTTTACATTGAAGTATGAAGTCAGAAGTCTGACATATATATGAAGTCAGAAGTCACAACTATGAAGTCAGAAGTCTGAAGTATGAAGATACATCGCGCTTTCCGTAGACTTGTGTAGTACTTTATCAAATGCTTTCCTAACACTATCCCACCTTTGTATAAGATCTCTGTCCATCTACCAAGAGTCTTCAATAATTGCCATGAAGTCGATTTACAACTGATGATTCGAAACTTTATATTACAAAAGAGTTTATTATTATTCATATGGTTTACAATCTTCTTTCTGTTTAGTTTTTCAAGGAATTTACCAGTGATACTAGTTGGACTTACTGGTCGTTAGTTGGACCGTGATATAATATATTTGCCCGATTTTCTATAGACTAGGTACTCTTCCTTTTTTAAAACTTCAGAATATGAGACATATTGGAAATACAAAAATCACCTCGTGCAGTTCATATAAACAACTTAGGATGTACCATATCCTGGCGTGGTGATTTCGATGTGTAGAAATCTTTCAATAAATTCTGAAGCGCTTCAGCAGTAAAGTTCTCGTCGCATGATTTAACATTACAATGCACTGTGTCATTGTCATCAGGCAACTCGTCCTAAAACCACGCTACTTATAAATATGATAAGTTTCTCCTCATCTGATATTGCTGCTTTCTTCACACTTAGATGGCGGAAGCCGACTGATATAGGTTGAAAGGGACAGTCATGTTACTTCTATGGTATGCACTTTAATTAATTACATCAGTAAGCCTATCTCTTAAAATTAAATTAATCAAATTAGCCACTAGAAATCGCGAAGAAATTGCCGTGGAAAACACATGGTGGGAAGATAAGCAGACCGTGCATTTTAATTCTTCTGCAATTTATTTGAGAACAACTACAACTAATTGCAGGAAACTATAAATCAATTAAATAAGTTAGTTAATATGTTAGTTCCAGCTCAATGCCCAGAAATGACCTTAAATATATATTGTGAAGGAGGTGATAGATGTATTTGTACTGGGGCATATGGTTAAATATAGCGCTGCAATGGTACATGTACTGCATTCAAAACAGAAGTAAACAAACTGAGCATTTTTATAAAAGTGCCCCCTAAACATGCCTGGTGTTGTGGAGATTCATAGAGGACCTTGCCAATTATGTTTGCAAATTGAACTTCATTTCATAAACAGGTACAAGTAAATAAACAGGATTAAGGACCTACTTGGTACCACTTATACGTATGTTTCAGTAAAATGTTGTTAATCCGCCTTTAAGTTCTGGTTTTTGGAAAGGTCTGAATAGGTGTGTGATACGACATGAATATAACCACTAGATGGGGAATTAGCAAAAGCATGCTGAAACATAAGATTAAGTATGGGCAGGTCTTATCATTGGGGTACTAAGTATGGTCCTTTCTACAATTACCTTGTAAAAAAAGCCTTGTATATTTGGTATAAATTTTGATCAATTACATTTCTCTTAAGAGTTATCATGGATTCACATATGAGTCATAAAGACCAGTCACAACTTTTTTCATGTTTGACCTAGGCTCTTGTGTCCTAATACTTCTATTTATCAATTTATCTATTTATCGGTCTGGACTAACTATTTGTGTCATATTAACATGATGAGATTTTAGTTTACATGAATGCATAAAAAATAATAACTAGGACATGTATTTTTAAGAAAGGCAGTTAATTCAAGAATAAAATTCAATTATGCTTTGAAATTCATGTGTTGTTTTTCAATCCCCTTACCCACTAATTAAATTTATAACCATTTATTAGTATACAGGGCTACATCTGTAGAATGCAATGTTCGTTAACATAATTGTATTTTGCACGCGTACATGAATGGGCTCCACTTTAGTCAAATACACAGAATTATGAAAACCTGATTATATGCACTTACGCAGTTGTAAATAATCATTTTTATGAGTGTTTTGAGAAGGTATGGAATAAATACTTTAATTTATTGATTTCATGTTTTCACTGTTTAGTCGGTTTGTACATATAGTATCGTAAGGTTTTTGTGTTTGGTCTTATTCAGTAACGTATTATCCTTTTGTAATCGAAGCAAAACTCCTCCATATCGTCATGTTTGAACCAACCGCATGAATAAATTCACAGACAATCAGGTGCAGCTCTACCCCTAACAATATCCTACTTAAAATTAATTACAAGTAAAATAATACGCACGACACTATATTTTTTATATACCCAAAAGTATAACTTTAGATCGTAAAATATTTATGATAAAAATATGTAAGACACAAGCGAAATATATCTCAGGAACACATAAAACTTCTTAGAACAAATAATCCGTTATTCAATAATATCTACCTCATAATAAACAGCTACTAATAACAGTCTTCAATATATTTAACGAATAATCAGCAGCGAAAATAAAAAGTTTATAGTAGAGTAAGGAAACACTTTCCTTATATGGAAGTTTAGATTGACCTAACCGTATAAGGAAGTTCTCTCACGAATCAGCGTCTAACGTCTTGACGTCATAATGACGGTTTACGCCTCTCACAAATATGCAACTACTGTATTAATTAAATAGATCCTGTATTCTAATTTACTAGTACTAACATGTATAATTATAATAAATATAATAAATAGAAAATAGGGATAAACATCGTACATCATAGCTGGACAAAACGTAGCATGTACAGAGCAGTTTACCAAGCTTTAGTTAGATAACTATTAATAGACAACTTCCGGGAAAAGTGAAAGTAACAGTATTGACATGTGCGTTCGTAATAAAACACTGAATTCGAAGTCACACAACGACATGTAGATATAAACAGTTAATTAATCGTACAAATCACACAGAACACATATATTAGAATGCATAAAGTAACATCAATGTTATTCAACGTTTAACGAAAGTTACATTATGTAGAGCTACACCCGATAATTACATTAACGACAGTAACATTTAAGGCTTTTAACAATTATCATACTTTAACAATCATTACACTGCCCCTTAAAAACAGAAATGGTCGACCACGACCATGCAATTATTAAATACACATTATTCAAATTTTAGATAGAGAGTTTTTCATACATCACAAGTCTCAACAAATACAATAATGCATTAATTTCATTTTGCCATTAAGAGTTGCATAAGTTCTTACATTCAGTCACAACTTAAGGTCTTTTTCCTATCTGGCTGATACAACACAATGGAAAGTTAATAAATTCATATATATGTCAATATCAGAAAGTTCGTACAGTTATACCAACAACCTTTTATAGTTAAGACAACATCGAGATATAATAAACATGTATCATATTTGTATACTTTAACAACAACATTAACTCAACACAATTCAAAGGCATTTTAAGATATTACACTTAAAAAACAACAACATCATCATAATAACAGTATTTGCAAAGTAAAACTACATGTACTAACTATAATACCTGGTTATTCTTATTCTAAGGACGGACGACAGCCTACTGTTTGGGTATCTGTACAAATATACTGTTTGTATTGTGGGTCGGACACGTACGTAGACGTAAGTTCGTAAACAGTTCCATCAGATAAAACAGCTCTCTCCAGGTTTTGAATACAAAGAAAATCCAATGGGAACAAATCTCTGTGATCTAGATGGATCTAGATGGATGCAAGCGGGCAGTATTGCGGATATCACGCAAAGCAGGACAGGAATCTACATAGTATGAGGGAGCACCAGCAAAGAAAAGTCGTGGATCATACAGAGAATAATCATACACTGCACCTTCAACAGTTCTCACTGTCGGGATAATCCTGGGTACATGAAAATTACTCTCTGAAAATCTCAACGGGATTACGGAGTTTTCACTTGAAGCACTTTTAACAGGCGAATTTATATTTGGCACTGAATCTGATACTAGTACAAGAGACGACACAGACACAGTTACAGGTACGACTGGCAACACGGATGATAAGACAGGCACAAACTTGTATTTCAAACGAAGGCACAGATACAGCAGCAGGTGACGAAACAGAAACAGGCACGACCGAAGAGGACACAGGTGACATTTGTGAAGAAATAATAGGCTTCCCAAATTCAGAACTATACGTAACAGAAGAAGTTGTGGTACTCAAACTGTTAAATCCACTAACACTACTGATTCCACAATTAAACATAACATTAGCACTCACACTACAGGCCACATTTATTAAAGATAAATCTGGAACGACACCACACGGCACGGAAACAATACAGTCACGCAACGAATCACGTATGGTCCAGCTTACGCTTTTTTTGTAGATAAAAAAATGTGTAAATTGAATTCATCACTTATTTTTCACAGTTATTTAGCGTTTTGAAGTTCCGTCCGACCAAGGGCATTAAGTTGTTGGTGTAGTACGTAAAAAACTCCCCAAGCCAATTTTCTATAGTAAAGTTTGACCTAAATTAACGTGTATGTTTGGAAAAGTCCATTGTTGTCTGTTCGAAATCCTTCGGTTAATATCGTTTGCAGTTAAGGCTGGAAAATCCTCGCGGTTTGTCTGAATACCACTGAACGTTACGAAAGCAGACGATCTTTTTGAAAACAACGCGAGGTCCCTGTAGAATCTCAAATGGCTGACTTCCTATGTAAAATTCCCGTAGCAAATGTCAAGGACGATTTGGAACTATTTGGAACTTGTCAACAACAAAGGCATAATATAAAATATGGACGTGTTATCGTGTAGAATTGTTTTAAATTGGATTTTAACACTACAAAGGTACAATATGGAATAATTAAAAAAGGCAAGCAAAACATTGAGCGCAGCGGGGTGTAACTTTTAGTATAATGCATTTAACAATTATCATACTTTAACAATCATTACACTATATTTAGTACATAACACATCTAAATCGACGTTTTTCATTAGATAATTTGTCTTCACTATTTTTGAACAGTATTGGCTTGATCTTAACAAAGGGAGAGTATACCTAACGACGAATAATATACCAGTACTCAAAGATTTCCCGCGGCTACTATACTATAGGTTCATAAATTCCCGCGCTTTTTTATGGATCTTTAGAAACAATTATCTCCCTTTATATGGTTTTTAACCTAAAACGACACATACACCAGCGTTTAGTAATTGTAACGTTACAATTAATTATCGTCAGTAAATTATATAAAATCTTCTTCAAACACTGCGAAAGTTATTAAGTAGTAGTCAACCTAAGAATCATGCAAAATTGAAGAAAAGTGATTCATCGATAAAAAGGCTACAGTGGTTTATTTTTAACGAAAGATAGTTCAAAGTATACAAAATAAGAAATAAATAACAATTTGCTCATAACTGCCTGGTCCTGGGATAAATCTTGCCATTTTATTACAATGCTTTCTATTGAAATTATTGACAGTTTTAAGAGTTATCTCCCTTTCTTACAATTTTCCAATGCATTCTATATATTTTTTTCTCTCAGGACCAGGGCTAGTTTGGAAAAAGAGTACAAATTATCAAATCAGGGTGGAAGTAGGAGTAACATATCAAAAATAAAGTGGTGTAGGCTTTCCACCCATGAATCGCTCTTTGCATGATTCTAATAAAAAGTGGTACTTAAATAAAAAAGAATATTCAAGTTAATGTTACTGGTATATTCTTGTTACAATACCTTCCTGTTTACCAACTTAGTCAATTCAGTGATGTGAATTGCGGGGGTATACAGAGTAAGCAGTAGCTCACAGCTTACTAGTTGTGTTTTTGGTTTTTGTTTTGCGTTGTGTATGTTTGTCTATATCCGGATTTGTAACTGTTCCTTGACTTTTGACTCTTGTTGTTCGGTTAGTTTTCTTTGCTATATATTACTTCACTATTTTGTTATGTACTAAAAATATTATAGATTTCTCCCTCGGATTTTTTCCTATAGTGTTGTCTGAAGAGATATAGACAGCGGCTCGTGCACTATACTCACCAGACAACACTATAGAAAAACAGTTCTCTCTTGAGAAGTCCATGATAGACCATAAGTAATTATACATTGTATGACGTGCACATTGCAGTGTGACAGAAATGCATAGGTAGTATTTTCAACGCACTTAGTTAAAGCAATTATTTTACTTCCAGATAAAACACATTACTTCATTATGTGTAGGGACAACTACATATGTACCTGTATCACATCGAGGCACTTGTGTACATTCGTAGCACTACGAGAGGCGCAGCGTCGAGTTGAAAATGCGGAATGTACGCAACTGTCTCGTGATACAGGTAGTTGTACCTACACTTAAATGTATGTAATAAATTCATTTAAAATTAAGAGGTATAAAAAGACAGAACAGAACTTGATGTTTTAAATATAAAATTTAATATTGAACAAAGCATGTTTAAATAAAATATAGTCTCTGACGTCACAGGTATTACAAGTATAACATCACATTTCATTCAGAATAATTGGTTATACCACCATTTATTATGACGTCAAAGGGTAGTTCGGACAAAAGTACATCTCGTATCACCTATATAGATTATACAAGGTTTTGTATCACATAGTTTGTATCAATAGCTAATTTTTCAGATTTTGACAAAATAC
Organism: Limnoperna fortunei; assembly: GCA_944474755.1. Lineage (NCBI taxonomy): Eukaryota > Metazoa > Mollusca > Bivalvia > Mytilida > Modiolidae > Limnoperna > Limnoperna fortunei. Next base: position 9,031,792 of record OX104124.1, on the reverse strand, counting down.
ATAATTATTTTTAGATCAAGTATTATACAACTATATCAACACTTCACTTTGATTGTACAAGTATAAGGCATATTACTAAGGCGGGAAAGAATTAATTAATATCAGGGAAAATTCTAATTTGTTGGTGTTGTACTTAGTCCGGTGTTGTATGTTAGTATTAGTTGGTTGCAACTTCTGTGTTGTATGGCTGAACGAATTGGTCTAATCATACTTCTTGGTATACATGAATTGCTTGATAAAATCCAAGGATACTGATGCTGATCTGGGATTGATTCGTACCCTTGTCAGTGGTGTCATGTTGCAGTAGTGTTCATTTATGAATGTGATAATTATAGGTTTCATAATGATTGATAAAACGAATAATCGTACCCTCGCTTTTTTTTTCTTGGCGAATCACAAAACTAACTTCGGATTATAACGGCAGTAAAATTCGGTCTAAATGATTGAGAGAAAAAAATAACAAAATGTCAACTTGAGATAGAATTTCGATCTTATAACCAACGAGACTCGAGCTCGTTATTACATCGAAATTAAATAAGTGAGCTGATATAAATCGATTTTCAAGTCTCACGAGTTTTGAAACCGTTTTCGCTTCTGATTCTGTGCACATTATTTCTCAAACAGTACAACAACAGCCATTCGTGAGATTTTCCTTGCATTCCTTTTTGACGTCATAGGTGAAAACCTTTGCAACGTTACATATACGCCAACACAACCAATCAGAATGCGCTAAATGTTATACACAATCATCAAATCAAACGAATCTATATTTGATTTCGCCCCTTCGAATCACATCTTCCAGATTGCTATATCTTAAAATACAGAATCGTTCTGAAATATAATAAAACAGCCCATTAATTAGAGAATATTTATCATATAATACATGTAGTACTTAGACAAGATATTTTTGTTTTTGCATTGTAATACTGATAGTGGCTGTAGAACCATATCAATCGTAAGTGTTGACGTCACAATGGATTTTCTTTGATCTTCCAAAACTTACGATGGATTTTACACTTACGACTTTTTGTGAAATCGACTGCTGACCACTAGAGGAAAAAATGTTTGAAACTGTACCTCAAAGCAATAAACGCAAATGAAACCGATGGCAATACCACGAAATTTGAACCGCCTGTGGGGTCTGGCCACATTAATATTTTTGGTCTATACCACGGCGATTGGGCAATTCAAATTTCGTTGTATTGACATCAGTATAATTAACTCTTGTGACATTTTTAGATACATTTATACATTAAACTATAGGGTAAGTTTATAAAATTATATCTATATGATCTATAGTATAATTGTATACAATTACAAGTGTAACGTGCAGGGGGTCGTACCCTAGACGCCAGATAGCTGGACCTTAACAAATGGTAGCGTAAAACCTAGTTTCCAATGTGATCGTTCGACCTATTACAACTCTATGATCGCTAGTAATTGCCTAATGGTATGACTTCGGGTACTTTGACTCCTGTACTGAAATATTAATTGGATATAGGACCAACGTCCCTCCGTCCCTTATTCAGAGTCAGGGCGTCGCTAGCCCACAGGGACAAGATGTACAATGCCTCATTTTCACAGAAAAAGGTATTGGGAGTAATACCAGTGTACCACTGGTCCTTATTCAGAACCAGATGCCCACTGGTACAAAATGACCGCTTGTCAGGCCAACGTGTCACTGCCTTATTTAGACAGAACCAATGGTATACTCCTTATTCAGAAATAGCCAATTGCGCTGTAAACCTTATATTAAATATCTTTTTAGCTATTATCAATGTAGGAGTCCTTCTGTCTACTTGGTGTCCTTATGCAGAACTACCATTAGAACTGAGAAACTTCACCTTATATACCGATTTTTAGTAGCCTCTAATCAAAATAATCTCTAAACCAAAATAAAACAATTCCGTATCACTTATGCGTTTTAATTTACCCAGATGCTTTAATAACGACAAAATATGTACCGACGACTTTCAATCAATCAACTCTGATCGGACAACGTACTAATTATTTCCGGGACAATAGTCCGAACTGTTTCCTTAATTACTAAACTATCAAAACAATCAGAAAACGAAAGTAGAGTTACGAATTCATCTTGCCACTCAGAAATATACTTTCACTAAACCACTTTCAAAGGTAAAGTAAATAAATTTCGTCACATTACCCATGCCTCAAAGAAACGCGTCCTCACATTTACATCAATCATATGCTGAAAATATCACTAACCTGTTTTCCTATTTCAGACACAAACCCTATCAACCTGCAAAGCAGCGTTACGCACTGGACATGTACACTAAAGCAAGACACACATGCCTCGTCACGAACGACACATCAGGTTAAAATCTCAATGTCCAACCAGACTCCAACGCTGGCGACATATAAATATACAACACGTAGACACACAGTCTACCCACATGTCCAGACACTATCAGCATTATCAACAATAACAGCAAAATCGAAACTATATGTGGTATGTGGTATCTCGTCCTACTATAACCTGCTATCTTGCAAAATAACTTCAAAATAGCGAGAAAATACTATTAAATTGATGTACCTAACAAACACTTATCTAACAATACCTATTTACGTCTGCAATTTAGAATGTCACGGCCTAAAGATAACAATTTTGGGTTCCCTAACAAATTTTGCCTCTGCAGCGGCCCCAAGAGGCCTACTCTTAACGAACTCTGCAGGAGGGATCTTTAACGTGCCCAGGCTGTGACCATTCCTGAGCACGGGCCTCGGTTTACCGTCTCATTCGAAGGACTAATAAAAATAACAGTTAAACAATTATACACAATTGAATTCCTTTATTCGTAAGAAAGGATATATTTTCCACAATATTTCTACCAACGTTTAGTGTTTATCATCAAAGAAACACTTGTTCACAAGTCCAAAATTAGTGTCCTTCCTGGACATGGATCTATCTACGGCACGAACATCCTTTGTTCTGCGGACGTGTGGCCTTCCTGGCATCATTTTAAGAATTAATTATATACATGGCATGGGGTTCAATCGTCCCACGTTTCCTCTGTGGTCTCCTCAATTTTAACGCCTTCTTCGTAGCGCACTCTGACTGTTCGTCTCAGATGATGATGCACAATCATGTTTGCAGAGACTTCCATGATCCAAGGCGTCTGCGTTCCTATGAATCTCTTATACGTTATGTGAAGTCCTGTTGTAGGTTGGCGGGAGACACGCATCCCTACTGACGACGTCACCTGATTCTGTGCAACCGGGCTTATGAATAGCACCGGCGACAGAATAGGAGATGTATCCACAGTCAAATCACAACTACCTAGAGTTGCCGTAGTTCTGGACAACTTCACCTGCTACTTTATACTATCAGTCAGTTGTTCCATTAATTGTCTTTTCCTAATGGAACCATACACTGGTAAGGGTGCAGTCGGCTTCCTTATCGGAGGAACATCAGGACTACACGGAGGTTCCGAACAAGTGACTAGAGCAGGAATAAGGGGCCGTGCCTGGCTTAACGGGATCTCTTCTAAATCAGAATCGCTGTCTGGAGACATATTACAGTCTTTATGTTTCCTTTTCTGATGTCTTTTCAAATCCCTTGATACGGGTAGCGGCGTACGTAGAGGCGGGCTCACTACATGCAAACGCCGTCGACGCCCGTTTCTCCTCACAGTAAGAAACTATATGACTTCCCCACTCTTCGGAAGTGGCAAACTTTTCCCCGCAAACGGGACACCTGTAACTCCCCAAGGGAGACTTTGCTGGTGTGGTCTTCGTGTTCACCATTTCTAAAAAAATAAAAGAAACTGTACATATTTACATTACAGAGATATGGAAAGTTATCTATTATTAATAATCTTTAAACCACACCGGAGGTCTTCTAAGCCTCCTTCCTCTGACTATTGAATCGACACCCGCATCGATTAATGGGGAAGGACCATCCAGGATCTCGCCATCTGGGGCATCTAGCTGTTGCCCAGATTCAACTATTTTCTCCGAACTAAATACTTCCGTACTAAGAACTTCTTCCCCCCTTAGAATCTGATCAGGATTGGGCGCATCCTGTCTACATGGATCATTTGTTCCCTTCCGTTTCTACCACAATCGACTAAATATGTTACATCTGAATTTCGTCTCAAAACTTCGTACGGACCTCGCCACAGATTTGTAAATTTTGGGAATGGCCTGGGGCACGAACAGGAAAGTGAACGCGTACTTTTCTCCTTTCTCGAACTTACACCACTTAGCATTTTTATCGTGGTTTCTCTTTTGTCTTATTATTTGCCCCGAGACATACTTTTGTACCAACTGATGGGCTTCTTCCATTCGATCCTGTAGTTCCCAGGCCCACTGATTTTGCGGAATAGCCTTTGCTTGGGGAGGAAGCTTATATATTAGGTTTAAAGGTGTAGCGACCTCTCGACCAAGCATGAGCCGATTTGGTGTGTAGCCGGTAGTCTCGTGTTCTGCTGACCTATACGCCATCATGACAAAGGGGAGCAAAGTATCCCAGTTGGAATGGTAATCATTTATGTATACTGGTTAGCATAGTGGCTAACGTTTTGTTAAAGCGCTCTACCATACCGTCAGACTTCGGGTGATATGGTGTTGTGCGTGTCTTTTGAATTCGTAAAAAATTGCACATCTCCTTAAATAACTGGCTCTCAAACTAACTACCTTTGTCACTATGTATGATTGATTGTACACCAAACCTGGTCACGACTTCATTGACCAGGATATTAGCAACAGTGCTGGCTTCCATGTTAGGCATGGCGTGGCTCTCTTGCCACTTTGTGTAATGGTCACTAATGACCAAAATATATTTGTTTCCCCTATCACTTTCTGGAAGCTCTCCCAAAATATCGATTGCTATTCTCTCCATTGGATAGCCAGATTCTTGAACCTGCATTGGGGCCTTAGGCCTGGGAATAGGCTTTTTCCTCTTATTACGCACACAACAACCAGAAATATAGCTCCAAGTGTCACCTCTTACGCCGGGCCAGTTTTTCCCTTATCCACGCCAAGGTTTTCTTGATACCCAAATGGGCCGCTGTTTCGATATCATGGGCATAACGCAGAATTCTTCGCCTTTCTTTCATGGGTGCTGGTTCCTGCCTTTCCCCCGAATCTAATTGTACCCTATACAAAATACCGTTCACGACTTTCAGTGAATCCCACTGGTCCCACAAGGACTTGACAACATAACTGTATTTCCCGATACTGCGATAGGACGGTTTTGAGCCAGAGTCCACCCACCCTTTGACAGTTTGCAGATCCTTATCTGCCTCTTGCAGTTGTCTTAAATCTAACTCCTCGCTCTCACTATCGTCATCTTTAGAAACAACTACGTTAACTAGATTTAAATTTCTATCCCAATCGGACCTAAACCCACATTGTTTACAAGGGATCCTACTAACGGCATTAGCATTGGGATGTTTAATGGTCTTTTCGTATGAACTTATGACCTCGAACCAGCCAACTGACATTCTGGGTTCTTAAACCTGAGTAACCACTGAAGGGAACTGTGGTCAGTTCTTATCAAGAAATAACTCCCATAGAGAAAGTGTCGAAAGTGTTTGATAAAATGGACCACAGCTAACAGTTCTTTCCTGGTTACGCAGTATTTGCGTTCTATTTTTGACAATGTACGGCTACCATAAGCGATCACCCGTTCCTTCCCATCAATTATTTGCGACAAGACCCCACCTATTGCCAGATTACTGGCGTCGGTATCTAACACGAACTCTTTTGTGAAATCTGGATGGACTAAGGTTGGGGATTGGATAAGCCTCTGCTTTAAATTTTCAAATGCCTCTTGACTCTCATCGGTCCATAGGAACTCCTTACTCTTTTCGGTCAACTGGTGTAAACATTTTGCAATGCCCGAAAAATTGTGGTTATACCTCCGATAATACCCACATAAGCCTAGGAAAGACCTTAAATCGCTGACGTTGCAAGGAATAGGCCACTTTTTGATACACTACGTGTCCCAAAAATTTGACCTCCTTAGAAAACAAGCAACACTTTTTAGGCTTAAGTTTCAACACTGCGGCCTGACGTTTCTCAAAAACTTTACGTAAATTTTCAATCATACCACTAAAATCTTTTGCCATAATGATAATGTCATCGAGGTGCACCATACAAATACCCCACTGTAGACCCACAAGGACATTTTCCATTAGCCGTTCGAACGTGGCTGGCGCATTAGTCAGACCAAACGGCATTGAACGGAATTGAAATAGTCCACGCCTTGTAGCGAAAGCTGTTTTTGGGCGATCAGATTCTTCTACTTCAACCTGCCAGTACCCAGAACAGAGATCAATTGTTGAAAACCATTTGTTTCCAGACAACTGTTCAAGGGAGTCATCTATTCGGGGAAGAGGGTAAGCATCTTTCAGAGTGCATGCATTCACAAGTCTATAGTCTACGCAGAACCTTGTGGTGCCATCCTTCTTTTTGACTAGAACGATTCCGGACGGCCATGGCCCTTCAGAAGGTTCTATAACCTTCTTTGCTAACATCTTCTGCCTTGCTAAGATTGCCAATCACTGTGCCAGCCCTTAAAATTTGCACGTTGTCACTTTCATTAATCTCACTGGTACAACTTCATCGTCATAAACCAGAGTTTTGGCCACAAGAGCCAAATCTTTACTTAAAAATTCGTCATGAGGCTCTACTATGCTCACTATTATTCCCTATTTTCGGAATACAAGAGTTACTTCCCATTTGCAAGAGTTGTCTTTCATTACAGCAGGTATCTAGTATTGAAAAGATAGGGAAAAATCACGTTTTTATTTTTTTTTAAATAATGTCTGTGGACTGACTCTTCCAGTACAACTAAAAAAACTGCAGAATTAGTTTGCATATCATAATAAATTTTACCGGATGCTTTGCTATATGTAAATAAAAAAATATTGTAGAAAAACTACTTTTTACCCACAGTAGGTATTATAAAGTACCTGCTCTAATGAACAGATAACTCTGCAAATGGGAGATAAATCTTGTTTACCGCAAGTAGGGAATACTGCCGGAACATGGTCTACAACCGTTCCGGGAATTACTATTTCTGATCTCGAAGCAATGCTGACGGGGTTTTTAACAACAATTCTGAAGACACCCAAGCGTCCCTCCATAACAGTTGGTACCTCTTGATGATCTTGGATAAGAACCGCCTTCTCAAGATCAACTTTACAGTTATTACCTTTCAGAAAATCAAGGCCCAAAATACCTTCTACATATAACTCTGCTATTACAGCTTCTACAACTGTTCAAAATTTTTTAGCTGGATGGGAAAGAGAGCCTTACCCTTAACCTGAAGTGAAGCACCGTTGGCTGCCATGATGTCTTGAGTAATGGGGGATACCTTTGGCCGAACTTTTCAAACAATGAATTTGACACCAAACTTATAGTGGCCCCCGTGTCAACTAAAAATCTGGCTGTAGTGTCATTAACCTTAACCTCTACATAGAGACCTGGTTCGCAATTGACTGTATTGGTGCCAAGATAAGGTGATCGTCTACGATTACTTCTCCGCTTCGAATACATTATTTTTAACATTTGGGTCTTTGGTACTTGTTGGACCCCTGGGCGACCTTGTGGTCAAGGGACAGTTCCTTGCCATGTGACCAGACTTCCCACAATACACCTTTCCACTCTGCTGTCAATCATCAGCTGATAAGCCAATGGTAGTTTTTAAATTGATCACATGTATAAACAAAAGATAAGCATATGTGGTGTCAGCCATAACCTCGGACAAACTTTCTTATCTGTACAGATAAATTATACACAGAATATCAGAATAATTTGTAAAAAATGGTTAAAAGATGCTGTTGGTGGACATGCAATTCTGATACAAGGTATCCAGAGAGAATCCAGAATGTGATTTTTATGCCCTTTGCTAAGCCAAAATCATATTTAGATGTTTGTTTAAAATGGATTAAAGCTTGTGGAAGGCCAAACAATCAACTCAATGTCAACAATATTACTAAAGATATATATTTGTTCCAAGGTAAGTATTAACTTAATGTTGCAATAAATATAAAACAAACACAATTCAAGGTGTAAATGTTTATGGCAAATTACATGTAGTGGATAGAAGTTACATGTCCTTGTATTTTTAGATATCAAAACATTTTTGAATGTCTCCTTGTAAACTTATAAAACTTTATTTACAATTTACTTGTATTTTACACAGTTTCTAAATTAATTAATAAAAGATCATAGAAATGATAAAGTACATGTAGTTGGAAAATAAATTGAGTCATATAAAATTTATAAATACTTTATATTGCAGCATTTTATTGATGGAAAACCTTCTGCAAAACACCCTGATCCAATTCCAGCAACAAGGGAAGAGGTTTTTCAAGCTAGAAAGGGACCTTTGAAGAGGAAAATAGAAACTTTTATAAGTGAAGAACCTGCTTCAAAAGTACACATAGGCCTAACAGAAGATGAAGATTCAAACAATAAATCTTGTCAGACAGAGGAACTAGGTGTGTTTCTTTCCATGTTCTGCAAATATGGTAGTGCATGTAACTTATAAAAATCACATAGTTTTTTAAGCATAGAACTTTGAAAATCTTTGTTAGGTAGCACTTTCGCAACAGCAAAGTCTTCTTTGGTATATACTATAAATTCACAATATGGTGCTCCTGTAATTAAAAGTTGTCCTTGCACTTGGTAAAGTAGTCATGTGATTCATTTATGAAATACTTGTCCCCTGTCTTTGTTAAACAAAAATTCTGGGTATTCAAAGCTTCCTCCATTTTCATGTCACGGACACTGTATGGGCACTTAATTTCTATAATTCCAGTTTATGAGTTACAACATACTTTTTCATCAGGTGTAGCACCGAGAAAACTATAATTTGGATTAACCACTAATCCACAATCATGTAAATGATTATTAGGATATTCCTGTATATATTTGTCCTTAGCATTTATTTCATTTGCCGTTCCGTACGATGTTGCTGTTGAGCTGAAATTTTTAGTATTAAATATTTAGTCCAAAAACTTATCATTAATATCCTTTTTTCGTTTCGCAACTTTGGAAAAAATAGAGGCAGTTATTCTTTTTCTTCTTTCTGAGACCCACAGCTCAGAATTAAACTGTCTGACGGTTAATTTTTCCAACTCAACAGCTTTCTCCAAAGAAATGGGAACAAAATCATTACATAATTTATATATGTCATCAATCTGATTTTCGCCAAGTATTGGAAATGAAGTATTTCCACAAGGTACCACAGATACAACTGGTCTTTGACTAAAATCTTTAAGCTAAAAAAGATTTATATATTAGAACGTGAATTTTCTTTTATTTTAAGTTAGCAATGCATTATTGATTAACTATTTTTTTTCTTCTGCAGTGCTATCTAATCTTGAGTATCTAGCATTGCAGTCATCATTAAGAATAGTAGAAGAAGAAAATCTCAAACTTTCAGCAGAAAATGAACAATTGAAGAAAAAGATTGCTACATATGTAAATAGAGAATATCTAAAGAAAAGCTTTAAATCTCCAAAAAAGTACAAACCGAATGATACTGTGCCACCTAAAGACAAATTTACTGTGGATATTGTATTGAGATCGAAAATTAAAAACATCTTTGAATACTACACGGGCCTTTCATATGCTAGGTTTTTGACACTTCTGGCTTTCCTATTCCCAAATGAAAATGAAAATCCAGTAACGTACAAACAGAAGAGGTTAGAGGTAAAACACATGAATCTAAAAGATCAGTTGTTCTTAGTATTGTGCCGTCTAAGAAATGGATTACATGTAAAGGATTTGGCCCATAGATGTGACATCAAACCTCAAAGCGTAAGCCTCATTTTTAATAGTGTTATTCACTACATGTACATGAAAATGAGTTCGATATCTTATTGGCAACATAGAGATGTTCTTACTGAAAACATGCCAAACCAGTACCGAATAGATTTTCCTACATCTTTGGCAATTATTGATTGTACAGAAATCAGGACAGAAAAACCAAAATCTTTAAAATCACAAAGTCAGTGCTATTCGGATTACAAATCAACAACAACTCTGTAGTCACTAGTTGTTACTGACTCTCGTGGTTCAGTTATGTTTGTGTCAGCCCTGTTTTCAGGATCAATTTCGGACAATGACATATGTGAATTAAGTGGTTTCTATAAATTATTGCAACAACTGAAAGATTTAGGCTATATTTAAGATGGAGATTGTATAATGGCAGATAAAGGTTTTAAAATAGAAATAACATTGAAGGACATAAATCTCAACCTCAATATTCCACCCTTTGCATCAGATGCAACACAAATGTCAGCAGGAGATGTAGCTTTGACCAGAAAGATTGCTACACACAGAATACACATTGAAAGATCAATAAATCAAATAAAAAACTTTAAACTATTCAAGAAAAGGGTACCAGGAACTTTATTTCATAGCATAAATGAGATTTGGACTGTTTGTAGCTTACTTACTAACTTCCAAGACATTTTGGTTAAATAATTTTGATATATTATACTTACATGGAAATATTACATTGAACCAGTCTGAACTTGTCCAAAATCTGTTTGTAGTTGTGGAACTGTATCTTGTAGTAGATAAGACAAAGTATTCTTTTCTTCTTTCAATTTTTTAATTTCATCAGAGGTAACCAAAGGAATTTTATCTTGAGGGGTTTCTGTATAAATTGGTTTGCGCTTTCTTTCAGCTGGTGATTTTGTTGGCTTGGCAAGTGTCATTGAAACAACTGCTTGGGGTTGAATTTTTTTCCTCTTGGTTTGTGCCATTGTTGTGGTAAACTTGTACATGATTGTTCAACTGGAACTTCTTTCAAATTAAGATGTTGATAATGGGATATAGTATGCACTAATCCCACTACATGTGAGCAAGTACCAGATAACCTGAAATAATAAATGTAATGAATTAACTTTTTATCAATTGATGTGTACATATTGATATAGAATTATCTAAGATTAGTGAAATTGAGAGCACATTTATCTTAATTAGCAGTCAGTAATCTGCACAGCATATGTTGTGTGTATTTAATCTACCATCACATGCCAGATAGAAAGATGTGGCAGAGTTTGCGTACATTCTTTTAATTCTTATAAGCATCTATATAATCAGTTTAGGAATTTATAGTAATGTATTATTGTATTATGTGAATAAAGAATTTTTATTAGCACTATCTATATTTTTTTAATTACTTACCCAGCTACACAGGACCATTTACTGTCAGATATGCATTTCTCTGATGTTTTTATTGTCACATTCACTTTGTGTGGAAGTTCATTTTTCCTTGCTCTTTTGATCTTCCAGTTAATGTTTTATCTTTGAAATATTCAATATTTATAATGTTTGGTAAAATATCCAACTTTGTAGTTGCCGCCATCTTGTTGATTAGCTTGTCCTAGAAAGCTGTGTTGCTAAGTGTTGCTAAGTAGGGGAGGCATAGCATTGAATAGTGGAAAGGTGTATTGTAACAGGCAAAGGGTCTCGTGTCCCCTTTGCCTGGTATTATTTTTCTTAAATTCATCTAACTCTTTTCTCATACTTGCCAGTTGCTCATTCGTACCCTCCAACATTCTCTCTATCTTGTCAGAACTTTCATTCTTATTTTTAATTCGACCCCTTGCCGAATTGTCCATCGTGTCTAATGTTCTTAGGCGTGCATTAGGGTACTTCGCCTTATAAAGGTTTCTAGTTCAACTGCCAGACATATGGCAGTGTTAAGATTGCTGGGGCGAGATTGTTTTACTTTAATGCGTATTTCATTGTTCACCAAACTATCAATAAAATGTTCCATGGCTAAAGTTTCTTGTACCTCCCCCGGGGCCCTTGGGTACGCTTTGTTTACAAGGCGTCGTATCGCCTGTCCTAATTATGGCAAAGTTTCAGAGGCCCGCTGCCTTCGTTCTTTTAAATGAACCCTGTAAAGTTCTGTTTCGAGACGTTCTTCGAGGGACTTAACCAGATATTCAAACTGCCCTTTCTATCGTCTGGTGAATCACCTAACACACTCTGGGCCTGTCCCCGCTGCCGCGAGGTACAACCCTTTATCACGGTAATCCCACCCGTTAATGGATGCACATGCTTCAAAATGTGACCAGTAGTCATTCCAGTCATTGGTCCCATCATAAGTGGCGACCTTTATATCTCCGTTTCTCCTTACCACGTACCTGTGGTTTAACTTCAACCATCTCTATAGGTGTGTCCTTAACTAAGGCTTCGGGATTTTCTTGAATTACCGAAGTTGCAATTTTACCCTGAGTCCCGCTGGACTTCAAAACCTTTGGCTTAGCCCCGCTATCGGAATTAAACCCATAACTTATAGGTGTCTGCAAGAACCGCGTGGTTTCCTTACTTTTACTATTATCGGTTTGTTTTGTCGTAATAATACCCGAATCACTTTGGCTCAAAAATTGGGCATAGGGGTAGAGTGAATAGGACTGGCCCTTGTCATGCTTTCCTTTAGCTCTCTCTCGATTTGGGCAATCTGGTCTTGTTAATCTCTAACAGTCTCCATCTCTATTAAATCTAAGCACACGCAACAAATCCCACCGCTGCCACCAAAAATTCTGTAACGTGCAGGGGGTCGTACCCTAGACGCCAGATAGGGAAAACCGGCACAACACCAGATTTACCTCGTAGATACGTGCCGAAGTTGTTTCCCCGGATTTGCTGGGTGCTATATGACTGGACCTTAACAAATGGTAGCGTAAAACCTAGATTTAGACCTTAACCTTATAAACGTTTCCAATGTGATCGTTCGACCTATTACAACTCTTTGATCGCTAGTAATTGCCTAATGGTATGACTTCGGGTACTTTGACTCCTGTACTGAAATATTAATTGGATATAGGACCAACGTCCCTCCGTCCCTTATTCAGAGTCAGAGCGTCGCTAGCCCACAGGGACAAGATGTACAATGCCTCCTGTTCTTAGAAAAAGGTATTGGGAGTAATACCAAAGTACATATGGTCCTTATTCAGAACCAGATGCCCACTGGTACAAAGTGACCGCTTTTCAGGCCAACGTGTCACTGCCTTATTTAGACAGTATCAATGGTCTACTCCTTATTCAGAAATAGCCAATTGCGCTATAAACTTATATTAAATACCCTTTTAGCTATTATCAATGTAGGAGCCCTTTTGTCTATTTGGTGTCCTTATGCAGAACTACCATGAGAACTGAGAAACTTCACCTTATATACCGATTTTTAGTAGCCTCTAACAGAAATAATCTCTAAACCAAAATAAAACTATTCCGTATCACCTATGCGTTTTAATTTACCCAGATGCTTTAATAACGACAAAATATGTACCGACGGCTTTCAATTAATCAACTCTGATCGGACAACGTACTAATTATTTCCCGGACAATAGTCCGAACTGTTTCCTTAATTACTAAACTATCAAAACAATCAGAAAACGAAAGTACGAATTCATCTTGCCACTCAGAAATATACTTTCACTAAACCGCTTTCAAAGGTAAAGTTAAATAAATTTCGTCACACAAGGATGGTTGGTTTGTTTGTTTGAATGTTTATAGCCACTCAGCAATTTGTCAGCTATATCATGGCATCCAGTTAAAATTGGGGAGGAAGCTGTAGTACCTGGAGAAAAACCAGACATTTGGTAGGAAAATTAGCAATCAATGTCATATAAGATAATAATTGCAGTCAAATTGCACCCTACCAGCAGTGAGACTTGAACCCACAACATCATGGTTGGCAGACCATGTGATCAATAGTAGACTAACCATCTTAACCACTCAGCCACACTGAGGCCCCCAATGATGGTTGGAGTTGTTTTATTATGTAAAATTTATTTTGGAGGAAATTATGGATTTTTATGTCCCTGCGACGATAAGTCGGGGGCGGGGGATATTAATTTACTATTGTTTTCATATGTTCGATCTCTTCTTATTATCTCTTAATGATATATAATTGTTTTCGGGTACGATTGAGCATGTATCGCTTTTCAGGTAAAAAACCATACTCTACAATATAGTTCATGTTGTAACTGATAACATGGCTAGTTTAATATTAAAGAAAATATTTCATTTACAGTTTTTGGTATTTGTTAAATCCTTCAAGCTTTAAAAATACATTTTTTTGTCCTGATCTAATAATCTAATAAGAAGAAGTAAAGATGTACAAAATTGCATATTAATGCTCGCTTTACCAGTGTCTATCTCGGCAGTATGAATAGATCGCTTCAATTTTTATTTTTGGATTATGTTACTATCTATAGGGTAAGCCTAGCATTTTTTATTAATGCATTCTATTCTTGACATAATAAAATGTATATACTTGCGCTTCTTTTATTAATTAGTTATTTAATTTGATAAAAAAAAGGCATTTTAAAATTTTTTTATGTTATATTACGTTATGTATTTCATCGCTTCAATTGTATTTCTTGGATTATGTCATGATTTATATGGTAAGCTTCGTAATTTTTTTATGCATTCTTATTTTAATATGATAAAATGTATTTTTCTGTTTCTTTTATTAGTTACTTAGATAATTTGATAATAAAAGTGAATTTTTAGATTTTGTTAAACGCGCTTGTGACCACTCATCCAGAAAGCATTGATCTTATTTCTGGATTATTTCATAATTTATAAGGTAGAAAATGGAACCTTTACGCAGAAAATTAGTCAATCTTGAACATCAAATTTAATTTCCCTGGGTTTAATTTATTGGCGGTTTCGAAATCCAAAACTCTCTTGAACGATTCGTGTGAGGTAAGTGGTTTTAAGGGTGGGGGGGGGGGCAGAGATATTTCTGTGATGTAATTGTATATTAGATGTGCCTTGTTTATTTGCTAATTGCTTATTTATTACATGACACTGAACTTTGATGAAAGGTAAAAATGAAAGACCCATTAGACTTGCATAATAAGCCGCTGAAATGCTAATTTAAATCATGAGTCTAATACGAAAATTAGATTTTCAAACAGGCATGTTATTTAAAAAAATTGATGTATGAATCAGTGAAAAATGTCGTAGAAATAAGTAGGGAAAAGAAATTTCTCAATAATAAAAAAGCACAAAAGATACAGATTTTTATTTAATTCAAGATTTAAAAAATTTTATGGAAGCTATTTTAACGAAGCAAGTTATAAATATAATAATACAAAAGAAAAAAAAATTCAGTTATGTTCGAATAAAGGTCATCAGCAGTTTATATTGTTTATTTTGAATGCGCACCATAGGTTTGGAAACCTTTAAGATATTAAATAAGAAAAGTCCATTAATGATATAAGATTTGGTTAAAATAAAAAACAATTCATATAATTTCAGATATATAAATAAAGCTGAGGTAATAAGACCAAGAACTACTACCTTTGGTAAAAAATCCTTCAGGTATGAGGCAGCACAAATTTGGAACTCACTACCAAATGATGTCAGGAATATGGCATCATTTGCACAATTTAAAAGCTGTTTAGAAAATTGGTGCGGGGACCAGAAATGCAAATGCAGTGCATGTCGCATACCTATGCTGCCTCATAGCTGAAATTTTGTCTTGCTAAATTTAATTTAACAGCTGTTTTTTAAATTTTAATGCTTTTTGTACAACTGCTTTATATAACTTATAACCTATGAACTTAACTGGAAAGCTATACTAGGCTACTAATACTTACTGCCTGCATATGCTTTTATGCTATATAACTTATAAATTTATGCTTTTAACTGTTTTTATATATGTGCTGCTTATCTTAGTACTGCTTTAATTTTTTAGTGCTGTTTCAAACCACTATTTTTATTAAAGTAAAATGTGCTTTGTTTTATATGTAATGTAATGAAATGTGCATGCATGTTCTTTTATTGTTGTGTATATATATATATTTATATGTCAGTCGGTTGTAAGAGCTCTTTAGAGCTCATGTTTGTCTCGTTGTCTTTGTATATATGTACCGACTATAAATAAAATTTACTTACTTACTTACTGACTTACTTGTTGAAAATATTGTAGAAGTTAATAATCTCATAAATTGTTTTGCAAAATAAGACTCTTCTTCTAATTGTTATTTTTGGGTTGTTTTTTTTTTTTTTTTTTTTTGTTTATTTTTAATTCTGAAAATTTTATAAAGTTCTTAGCAATGTGAATGCTAGTTTGACGTTTGAAATACATTTAATTGCAAATCTTTTGAAACAATTTTAATTACAGTAAAATTAAATCAATAGAAATTGTAATTTGTCGGTATGTTTTCTTTGATTTTCCGAGGACGCGTTAACTGCCGATCTTACATTCACAAATTAGCATATCATTTCCGAAGATTTTTTTTTTCATTTCCGAAACTTTTAGTATATCATTTCCGAAAGTTTTTTTATTGCATTTCCGAAAACTAATATTTAATACCTATACCTCTTCCGTTAGCCATGCTAAACCTGTTGCCCCCTGCTCACCACGGGGAGGTGGAAGTAGGATTTCGAGCAGGAAATGTTTGTAAAGGTCTTTTAATATCTTCTGGTAGCACTAAAAGTCATGTATATTTACACTGGAGTTAAAAACAGTCTTAAAATCCTTAAAAATCTGTTACAGCTGAAAACTTGTATCCAAGTGCCGAAATGTAATTCAGTCTTGAGATAGATCCAGTCCTGAAGTCATTATATTTGTCAATGCTGTATCGCAGTCTTTCTGTTTCAGCTCTTCTCACCAAAGCTTCGTTGTTCAATGTTCCATTCTAACAGCCATGAATGCTGTACAGCTGATAAAAGTACTTGGGGCAACATTTAAATGTGCCGTCAATAAATAATTCTTCCATGTCACGGATACAATCAAGATTCTGGTCAGTAGAAAATATAACAATACCAGTGTCTTTGTCATTCACTTTGACGAAGTTCTCATCTTTATTTGTTTTAACATCCATTTGATCTATGGTTGAATGAATGTCTTCTCTGCTTTTTGGAAGTTTGGGTTGCAGTTTTCTCCTCTCTCTGTACAGTGCAAGAGATGCATTTTTGATATCTTTGGGTTCCAAGTGACTTTCTTGTAAAGTTTTAAGTTCATTTCGAACCACTGTAGACGGACGTTTAGATACATCGCCAGAATTTTTTCGAGATCTCACACGTAGTTGTTTGGCCTCAGATTTTCTGTCAGATGGGTTATATTCACAGACATGTTGATTTTTTGTCCTTATAATGGCTACTCCTTCAGCATCTGTTGTTATGGACTTTGTGCATTTCTTATCCACGCTGCATATATAAACAACATCACCACTTTTAAGAATATTTATCTTCCTATATGTGTAACCATCCACAATAATAGCTTTCTTGCCTCTGTTAGTTTCCGTATGTATTATCTCCATGTTTTCTCAACTACATGTACGTAAGACAGATATTTGAAATTTTGTGAGCTAAAAGTGACCAGAGATCAACTCACAACAAGTCAAAGGTTAAAGTAATTGAAGGTTACCTGGTTTTTACCTATGTTATTGCCGCTGGCCGTTATTGCGCAGGTAATCATGAAGTGTTAATTAAAAGTTTCGGAAAAGAAATTTACATTAATTCGGAAATGAAAAAAAAAATATTTTCGGAAATGAAATATTAAAATTTCCTAAAATTTTCGGAAATGCAATACGGCCCACAATTTTCCCCCACAGAACCACGTGACTATGGACAATGTATTTTTATAGGTAAACATTTATCTTTCCAAAACTTTGGTTTTTTTTATTACAGTACTCTTCTCAAAGTTGAGATATTACAATCAAGATGATTATTTTCTTGCCTTTCACAATCGTGTATACTTGCAACCCTTTACAGCATATGATTAAATTTTAAGTAAAACAAATTGAAAAAAACTATTAAACCAAATCGGATGTACATATAAATCGAACATCTCTGGATATGGGTTTAACACATATCTTTTCTGGTTAAATATTTTAACACATTACCTGAGCCAGTTATATCCCTTGGATGTACACATAACTTTTCAAGTTAATAATTTGATATTATTTTATCTCGTGGCCTCATTGGGGGGGGGGAGGTTTGCGCATAACATAAACATTTCATATGAATTATTTAAAAATCATGCATCAAATTAAGGTAAAAACATATTATACTATAGAAAAAATCAAAAATGGGACAGTCTATATACTAAGACTAAGTTCTATAGACTGCCACTGCCTAGAATCAATATTGAAGGGATATCGCTCACCTGATAGGTCACACCTATTTACATATTAAGTTATTTGTAGTTTATCTTCCAA
Source organism: Limnoperna fortunei (assembly GCA_944474755.1). Classification (NCBI taxonomy): domain Eukaryota; kingdom Metazoa; phylum Mollusca; class Bivalvia; order Mytilida; family Modiolidae; genus Limnoperna; species Limnoperna fortunei. Next base: position 9,013,616 of record OX104124.1, on the reverse strand, counting down.
TATCTACTCCAAAGACATCGAACGCTTACACCAGTGTAATAGGTTCTTTCATACGTTTTTGGGAAAGACCGGTTGATCTTTCACGAGTGATATAAATTTTATGTCTTTTCGCGAGTTGAGCACAGCTGAACGAGAAAATTTCTATCACGAGTGAAAGATAACCCGGGCTTTCCCAAAAGCGCATGAAAGTACCTATTTCTTCCGTAAACCAACAACTTTCACATCGCTATATCCTATAGACTCTCCATTGTTTTAGACTCCATTGTCTCTGACGTCCAATCAGAACGCAGTAAACAAGAACGTCAAACAAGAACGTTGTTATGCTTCCATAACAATGTTCTTGTTTCTGGCGTTTTGATTGGACGACGCTGCAAGTACAGATGTGTGCGCGTGAGCTCATCTGTGCTGGGTCATCTGTACCAGAAATCGGCCATTTACGGAAGAAATAAAAATTTCTATCAAGAGTGAAAGATTACACGGGCTTTCCCAAAAGCGCATGAAAGTACCTATTTCTTCCGTAAACCAACAACTTTCACATAGCTATATCCTATAGACTCTCCATTGTTGTAGACTCCATTGTCTCTGACATCCAATCAGAACGACGGAAACAAGAACGTCAAACAAGAGCGTTGTTATGCTTCCATAACAACGTTCTTGTTTCTGGCGTTTTTATTGGATGACGCAGCAAGTACAGATGTGTGCGCGTGAGCTCATCTGTACTGGGTCATCTGTACCAGAAATCGGCCATTTACGGAAGAATAGTCTATTCTCTTTAATAGTATCATATAAATGATGTCACTTTACTTCATAAATATGAGGACGCAGTGATCTAAAAGATACCATTAACAAACAGACAATTTGGATCCCACTTCATATCATCATCATCTAGTAGTACATGGCTTTAGCGTTACCCCACAATAAAACCTGATTCTGTAGCTGTATAACGTTTGTCATTCAATATTAAACAAATATGTCTACACACACCAGGATAGGTCTTTTCACCACTGAACACCACCTAACACCGGCGAACACCACCGACCACCAACGAACACTTAAAAAATCAACCCACACCCCTCAATAACTATTTTCATCTTTATGTATATATTTATCGTATCGGTTATTGAAAATAAATAGGTTAGTAACTATTTTGACGACAAAAAAGAAATATTAACCGACCTAAGAGCCAGTCTAACACCGCATGTACAATGACAATGTACGCGGACAGTGTACATCCAAATTATGTAAAAAAATGTATGATTTTTAAATTTTTTATGGAGAAAAAACGCGAAGAAATAACAAAACTAAAATTTCTGATATACATTGCTGCGTTCTATAAAATTTGCATAAACTTCGTTTTTATTGCGTTAATTAATGTTTTGTGTTGTATAATTGTTTGCGTTTGAGAACAAGTGTAGATCATGTAAATAATACGAAAAAAGTTTCGATGAATTCGTCCATTGTATATGACCACCGAAGAGGGTAAATTTAATAGTTTTCGCATAATAAAAAAAACATAATGTATACATGTATATTTGTTTGAACATTGTAGACAATTTGAATTGTCCAGTAGTGTTTCGTTTGGCTAGTATACTATAACTATCTATATTTGTTTAATCAGGCGACTATAGTATCACATGATGTGACAAACGTTTATCTTACCTGATCATGCTGATACGCCTTAAACTTCCTTTTTCACTTTTTGTGTTGTGTTTACAGCTTTGCTTGGAGGTACATGACTGACAGAATAGAAGCAGAATTCATCAACGCATTAAAACGTGGTATGTATCGACTCATAATGATTGAGGAGCCTCGGTGGCAGTACTATTGATCACATGTCAACACTGAGATTGCGGGTTCGATTCTCACTGCAGGCAGGGTGTAATCGACCCTAATCTTAATTGACAAGGATTGCCAGTCGGGTGTTCTCTCCGGGTACCCCGGCTTCCTCTCCCAATAAAAACTGGACGCCACGATATAGCTGCAAAATTGCTGAAAGTGGCGTTAAAACACCATTCAAACAAACAAACATAATGATTATTTAGCTAAAACGTTTAAGCATGCCCATTAACTACTTATGATACAGTCGTTTGGCTTTTCGTTGTATAAATAATGTCCTTTCCGTTGAAATTGGCATTTTGGTGATCGTTGGTGTCGAATTTATTTCTGTGAGCTTTTGACGAAGGAAACAAAAACAAAAAACAAAACAATTTAAAATTGTCGGCAACAATGGCTGGTTATACTCTATATGATACGACGCAACTTCCCATCAATAAATTTCCAATTTTGGGTAGAAATATTCCCACAACGCTAAATTATATTAGACTGTATTTAACCAGCTTAGTTCAATAGAGAGACTTCTAAAAATTGTTCTTGACCCTATACCAGATATCTTGCCCAGCGTTGTTGACTACATAAAGCAATCTATTGAATTGCGAAAATAAGGTCCACACTGGTCACTAGTATCTGTTATAACTATATATATATATATATATATATATATATATATATATATATATATATATATATATTTAGACACAGACAGACCAGTGTGGACCTTATTTTCGCAATTCAATAGACCACCTTGATAATTTTGATTACATCTTGTTGGAATATTTGAGCAAAGCCAAGTAACAGCACGGCACGTAGTGAATAAGTTGCGGAGACTGTTGGGTTGTTTAAACGCCAAGTAACAGCTGGGCAAGATATCTGGTATAGGGTCAAGAACAATTTTTAAAAGTCTCTCTATTGAACTAAGCTGGTTAAATACAGTCTAATATAATTTAGCGTTGTGGAAATATTTCTACACAAAATCGTATATATATATATATATATATATATATATATATATATATATATATATATATATATATATATATATATATATATATATATATATATATATATATATATATAGTCAATGAACGAACTGCCTTAAAAAACTTAAAATCAAATGTAGAAATAGTCATCAAACCAGCAGACAAGGGTAGTGCGGTTGTGGTTATGGACAAATCTGCCTATATTCGAGAGGCTGAACGTCAACTGAATGATGACCGGTTTTATATGAAATTAGAAGAGGACCCCACAGAGAAATTCAGTGATGAAATAACTAAGGAATTAACCAAAATGAACACTCTAGGCTATATTGATGATAAAACTCTCGAATACCTAACACCAGACAATCCAAAAGCCGGCAGATTCTACCTGTTACCTAAAATTCACAAACCTAACAACTCCGGAAGACCTATCGTATCAGCTAACGGCCACCCGACAGAAAAAATATCTGAATTTGTGGATTACCATCTTCGACCACATGTTGAAATACTCCCATCATTTGTGAAGGACACCACCGACTATTTACAAAAGATGGCAGCTCTGAATCCCCTTCCACCGGGTACCACTCTGGTCACTATGGATGTCACCTCTCTCTATACTAACATTCCTCATGCTGATGGCATAGAAGCATGCAGAGAGGTCTGGGAAAGTCGTTCAGTCAAAGATCCTCCGACTGAATGTTTAGTCGCAATGCTGACATTGGTGCTAAAAAAGAACAACTTCACTTTCAATGGAGACCATTTCTTGCAAATAAATGGAACAGCTATGGGAACTAAAATGGCTCCATCATATGCCAACATATTTATGGGTAAATTAGAAAAAGAACTTCTCCAATCGTCTATTGAAAAACCACTATCTTGGTACATGTTTATTGATGATGTTGATATGAAGTGGATACATACTGATGAGGGACTACAAAACTTTATCACACGTGCCAATAACATCCATCCCACTATCAAATTTACTTATGAAATCTCAAAATCTAGTATATCTTTCCTCGATACTTCCAGCTCCTTGTCCGCAAATGGTGAGTTGTCCACTGACCTGTATTCCAAACCAACAGACACCAACCAATACCTTTTACCTAGTAGCTGTCATCCTCCTCATGTGACAAAGAGCATTCCTTATAGTCAAGCTCTTAGACTCCGACGAATCTGTTCCACCGATGATTCGTTTAAAAGGAGACTAGGTAAATTAAAAGGACACCTTAGAAGAAGAGGGTACAGGAATAATAACATCAAAAAGAATTTTCAAAAAGCACAGCAGACATCGAGGAGTACCCTTCTTCAATATAAAGAAAAAAAGAAATGCAATAGAGTTCCCTGCGTACTAACTTACCACCCTTGTTTGAAAAACACAATTAGCACCATTCGTGAACATTGGAAATCGATTGAAAAAAATCCCAGATTGTCAAGAATCTTTCCAGAGCCCCCCATGGTTGCGTTTAAACAACCCAACAGTCTCCGCAACTTATTGGTACGAGCAGAGATTGCAAAGCCCAGCACTGCCGCTGGCAGAAGTCAGTCTTGTGGTGACAAACGCTGCAAATGTTGCAAACATATGGAACCCTTGTCCACATTTAACAGCAAAGTCACAGGTAAACAGTACAAAATATTCACTACTGTTAACTGCAAAAGCTCGAATGTCATTTACATTCTTGAGTGCCCCATCTGTGGCTTACAATATGTCGGCGAGTCCAAACAGCCATTCCACAAACGACTGAATGGTCACAGAAGTGACCTAACTAAGAAACAGTTTCTGCCCGTAAGCCAACACTTCAGACTGCCCGACCACACTCCAAAGGATTTTGATCGAATAAAAATCCTAATTATCGAGCAGAACTGCAAGTGGCGAGACTCTGAACGGGAGGCTCGAGAGAGATTCTGGATCAAAGAGCTCTGCTCTGTACACCCCAATGGAATAAACAAAAAAACAATAAATATCATTCAAAATATAAATAATAAATTCATGAATATCAAGACGTTAAAGATAAGATGGTTTCTACAATTGTACAGTACTCCCTTATGTAATGACTGATAGATGTGATTCGAGAAAGTTCAAGATCAATAAAATCAGATCCGACCACATCACCACCGGATGCTGATGTACCTATATCCAAATTTTATCGTTAATTATAGATTGATATTGACACTGAAGAAGGCCATCAGTTGGTCGAAAATTTTGTCATATTTATTAATATAACTATTTTATAGTAGAAACATCTTTATATTTGTATCGTTGCATAATTCTCTAGATATATATATAAGTCTAAAGAGTCTACCAACCAGCAAGCTTATTAAGTATCGGATCGACAAACATGACGATACAGCATAAACAAAAAATAATATACAAGTCTAGAAGATTATGCAACGATACAAACGACGGTGTTTCTTGTCAAAAATTATATATATAAAATATATATATATATATATATATATATATATATATATAATTCATTTACATGTTCAATCATTTTGTTCTCTATATGTGTTTCTGTTTGTAAGTTCTTTTGTATTTGCTGAACCCGTCAGGGTTCATGTTTTGCAAATAAATAAATATGATGTGTCCAAGCCTGTGCGGAATTCCTCCAGCGATATCCTGGACATAGAAATTAATGTTGCTCATAGAAGTCCTATAAAGCAAGCGATAAGGTTTCTGTCAACGAAGTAGGTGTTGCCACTACGTCAATTGTACGTCACCATCAAGAATTTGGTTAATCGTTTTGGGGTTCTGATGCCACAGGTTCCAACGTAATATTCTCGAATATTTTACGCATTTTTCTTCTTTTCCACGAATTAACACCGATCGTGGGTATAGGTAACACGACGCGTGTCACAAAATATGCTTTCAAGTGTTAAAATATAAACTGATAAAATCTAATAAAATTTTGCATTCTCTTTTATTTTTGCAGATTAAGATATGGCTGCCTCAAGTGAAGTTGTTTGCAATTTGTGTGAAGCGAGTAATCTATTTCCAAAAGCGGTCCAGTTCTGCCCGGAATGTGATGTTTATCTTTGTTCGGATTGCAAAATGCACCACGGTATGTCAAGACTGTTTAAACTTCACACATCGATTCCGATACAGGAATACCAGAGGCTACCAACTGTTATTAAATCGATAACACCTTTTTGTGAAGAACATGAACAGCGTCTCGACTTCTATTGTTACGATCACAGACAGCCAGGTTGCATGCGATGCATTTTGTCTGCGCATAAAGAATGCGCACAAATATCACCACTTCTCGATGCCATTAAAAACATTAAAGATTCGACCCCCTCGGGAGATTTGGAACAAACAGTCACTGATTTGACAAGTTTTATAGAGAAAATAAAAAATGTTTTAGAAGAGAATAAAAATGGAATAATAATCCAGAAAAGCAACATAATAGATCAAATACATCAGTCATCATTATCTATGTATACAAATGTCCCATAGCAGTTTCTCATTTCAGCTTACCGTCATTATAGATTTCTTGAGATCATTATTCGTTGAATTCTTAATTTCGTGGTTTGTCCCCACACACGAAAACGACGAAAATTGGTACCCCACGAATAAAAATGAAACCACTGTAGATCAAATACGAGTGATTCGTGAGCAAATTATTACTCATTTGAATTCGTTAGAGAGAAATATGATTGATAAATTGTCAACATTAATAAACACACATGTTAAAGACATAGACAGTCTGCTGCAGGAAATCGACGCTAAAAAAACAACGCTTTTACAGTTGAGTGAAGACTGGAAAGCAACAAAAAAGTACGCTTCAGAATTTCAATCGTTTCTTGGAATAAGAAGACTAGAAACTGATATCGAGAAGGAGGAGCAATATTTGAGAAGTCTTAGTACTAACGGATCATTGGACGCCAAGACGTTTGAGCTTGTACCGACACGCATAGATAATGGCACGTTAGATTTATCCATCTTTGGAGATATTCGGATTTCTAATATTTCTACTAGTATTGCGTTGACAAAAGAAAAAGAGAAACAAGCACAGATAGGAACATTAATCAGCAAATCAATCGATAAAATCAGTTTAAATATCAAAAGACGGATCCGCATTAACAACCAACCAGATGGTAATATTATTAATGGCATCACGATTTTACCGAACGGCGATTTTGTATTAGCAGAATATAATACAAATTGGTATACAGATCGAGTAATACGAGTGACCGGTGAAAGTGAAGCATGTGTAACTAAGTGGAAATGTATACCAAACGGTAAAATTTATACTGTTTCTGTTATAAATGAGAACACTTTAGCGGTATCAGGATATTACTTTCGTCAACCAGAGTTATATGTTGTTGATTTTAATACTGACACAATTATCAATAGGTTGGAAACTGACCGTTATTATTACAGTTTAACTTCTAAGGATAGTAAAATAATCGGTATTCATTATAGTGGAATATATTCTATAGACATAACATCAAATTGCACCAACCTAATAATGTCCGACACGTTTCAACTACAATCAGGCATAGCAGTATTCATGGAAAAAATCTTTGTTACAAATAGGAACGGCTCTGTTGTTTGCTGCGAGATGTCCGGAAAAATAGAATGGAAATTCAAGGAAGAAGCACTTTTGAAAAAACCCGCAGGCATCGCTGTTGATAACCATGGAAACGTGTTTGTTGCCGATGAAGAATCTGACAGCGTCGTTGTAATATCACCATGTGGTTCACGTTGCAGACAAGTTTTGGGTAAAACTGATGGACTATCGAAGCCAGGATCTCTTTACTTCAGCAGGACGCACGGTTGTCTTATTGTTTGTAATAGTCGTGAGGATGTCTTTGTTTGCAATATTAGTTACATATGACTATATATATTGGCATTGTCGACTTATTTATTATCACAGATTCCTACATTGAGGCCTTTAACGAACAAACCTTATTAATAATCATATAATATGTGGCTGGCATTGCCAAAATGCCAGCACAGACAATATAGTCCTTTATTAATGATTATTTTTTAATTTTTACAAAGACTTCCTTGTTTTTCTTTGTAAATTAATTGTGCGATTACACTAGCTATTTCACTATCATGTATACATGTATTGTAGTTATAGCGTCAACAAGACGTAACTAAGTCAAATAATCTACATGTATCTATTAAGTTTTACAAGAGTTTTGGTAAGATGCATATTCCTGTAGGTCATACAGAACCTAAAACATTTTGGACAGACTGCTCGCCCCCTCTCTTTTCTGTTTACAAGGTGCGTTTCAATGCTGTTCAAAGTTGTCCTGCCTAAGGTCCGGGGTTTGGATAAAGGTGAAAAATTGCTTAAACTCTATTAAAAAAACAACAATATAGCTGTTATTGCGAAGATTTTAATAGCTGAAGCACCATGTCATGAGGCGAAGCGGGAACTTTATTTAGTTAATGTTGGTGGCAAAGGGAATTGTTAAAATATCCATTTCTTAGGATATGCTAGATCCGCGGTCGGTATTCCGATATCCTAGACCGATCACTGCTGTTGACTACTAACCTATTCAAATAAAGGTTCTTGTAACTATAACTACCTTCACAAGTTTATATTGTCATCAAAATAATTGATCGTTATCAGATTATGGGACATCCACCTCTGAAATATGCCAGTACACTCGAATTTCGGCGATAAAAATTACTTGTGCAGTGTTTCTCTTAAACGGATAGTAATTTGGTTGAAATACCTGTATATTATTATTTATAAATTATTTTTTTTGTTGGAGCCTCGGTGGCCGAGTGGTTAAGGTAGTTCGCCTACTATTGATAACGTGGTCTATCAACACTGAGATTGCGGGTTTGATTCTCACTACAGGCAGGGTGCACTCGACTCCATTTTTAATTGACAACGATTGCCTACCGCAGGTCGGGGGTTTTCTCCCGGTACTCCGGCTTCCTCCTCAATAAAAACTGGATGCGAGAATTTTGCTGAAAAGAAATGCTGAAAGTGGTGTTAAACACCAAACAAACAAACAATCATTTGTTTGTATAAATAAATTAATAAGATAATTCAACAGTGTACTTCTCTTTGAAATCAACGTCAACAATTATTACAAAACTCATAAACTAACGACAGTAACGTGTTTACAGTTGTCAGATTTGGAGATTATTTACAGGGAAACGAAATTGGGTTTCCTCTCCTCAGAACTATTTTTGTGGTGGAAAATTTCAAATGTGTCTAATGATTACAACGATCACATTTTGACCAGTTGACGATTTCTAAAGTGTACATTTAATTTAAAGTGGGAGGTTGATGCCTATGGAAGACACAGCAAGGAGGTTCATCATTATCTACAACTCCCTCCTCATCTTCACTACTGGTCACACTTATGTATATGACAGATGGACCAGCAGTTCGTTCCAGACCAGACCTGTTTTTGTTACTTGGTGTTCTCTTCTTTGATGGTTTGGTGCCAGGTTTCCTTTTCTTCGAAGGTTGTTTTGTATTGTTTCGCTGTCAAATGCTGTCGCTTATTCTTTTACCATATCAAAAATGCATCAAATGTTGCACTCTTTGACGCAGAAAGCAAAACTGGTTCCCATATATAACCTCTGTCACACGTAATTCTCCATTTACCCGCGGAACTACATTTGTCGTCTGCTTGAAAACAAAAAATGATGTTTGTAAAATAATACACGAGATCTTTTTTTATTTTTATATACTCTATTTATACACGTTTGATACAGTTTAACAATCAAATAACTGCGTTTGTACGCGAAGCATATCGCAATGAGATATCTCTCACAATGTCAACCAATGGCATGGCAGAGGTGATTGTGGTTGACGTAGGATACCCAGAATCCTTTGCGTGGAGATTGCAGATGTTATTTCCATTCCACAGGAACTTTGATCTTCAAAAAGAATTGTGTTGTTTTTGCCATTGGTCCTGTCAGGTTTTTGGTTCCTATGATGTATTTACTCCTATACAGGGTTGAAGCTTACAAGGCAAAATAAGTAATTGATTATTAAACCTAAGTTTCATCAAATTAGTCTTAAGAACCATATTAGTAACATTAGAATGCTTGTTTGTTTGTTTGTTTGTTTGAATGTTTAACGCTACTTTCTGCAATTTTTCATTTATATCATGGCGTCCAGTTTTTATTGGAGTCCGGAGTACCCGGAGAAAAAACCCCGACCTTCGGTAGGAAAACTGGTAATTCTTGACAATTAAGATTGGAGTCGAACGCACCATGCCGAAAATTTTGAAGGGAAAATCAAAATAAAGACCCATAAAACATTAGCCAACTATGTAAACTTTGCCGTCATGCGTACACAAACTAAACATAAAATAATTAACCTGCCAAAGCAGGTACAGCAATTAACTGCGGTGTTCTATAGACCACAACTGACTGTGGGTCCCAGAGTAAACTCGACAAAAACTTGAGGTTCATTAGTAAACTGAATAAGACATCGAGTGAAGATGGTAGGTTTAAATAGACAAACAGACCTCAACCATCGTTACAATTTCTACTAAATACAGAAACAATATAACTACGAACTGTGTGTTTTACATGTTACAGCATTTGTTTCTGGTGTAGAAATAAACTAACTAAGGAATAGTTCGTAGTAAATGTTTATTCGACAACACATATAGCAAACTATACAACATATAAAAATGACATGACAAATACATTTATACGTACTTTTCAGTGCATGTTTGTTTGTTTGTTAAATGTTGTTTAATTCCACTTTCAGCAATTTTTCTTCTATATCTTGGCGTACAGTTTTAGTGGGGTAGGAAGCCGGAATACCAAGAGCAAACCCCCGACCTCCGCTAGGAAAACTGGCAATCCTTGCCAATTAAGATTACATGCCAGTGAGACTATAACCCGCTACCTCAGTGTTGACAGACCACGTGATCAATAGTAAAACTTTCATAACCACTCGGCCACCAAAGCGCCTTTGTAGTGTACAAAGGGAAATAACTCAATTGCGAAACTTATCAAGCACACCCATTAGATTACATCTTTAGCAGTGAACATCTAGAGCTTTACATTTAAAAAAAGGAATAACAGTAAAACTACGCTGTTTAAAGAATTTAAACATGTAACATATAATTATTAATATAGTGTTTACAATTTAGTAAAATCAAGTATATATTTTAACATTTTATCCTAATACACACTTAAAACTTGCTTGTTTTCAACTTTACTATTTAGTTTACATAAAGTTATATGGTTGATTTTGTTTATCAGTATTACTTTTGTATTTATATTTATATTATTTTACACAGCCATACCATCTCATGTAAGAATAATTTTGTAATTAAGGTTCCTAAATAGTAAGGAAAACAACTGACTATAGAAAAATGTCCATAACACAAATATCAATAGAAATTACCAGGCGGAAAACAAAAAATGAAACAAAATGTCAACCACGACAATATGTCTTCTTAAGTTTCAAGTTAACCATCTTTAGTATTCAAGTTGACCAAAAACTAACTACGGTATTATAAAACTGACAAAGAATGACCCATGAACCTAAAATCAACCAGTAGGAACTAAAGTCTTTTCACCAAAAAACCATCAAAATTGAGGTTCTACCAAGTGAAACTTGAAAGTAGAATGCGTCAATATGTATGGTCTAAACTAAATTTGAATTGTCGTCTGCATTTCCCGGTACCACCAGGGGAGCTAAAAAGGTGACCCTTAAGGGCCACACGTCTGTATTACACTATATATACATGTACCAAGTTACTCACCCCCTTTTTCCCCAGTGCCCGGTAGCCATGTCAGTGTTTTGCTAAAGCGTCTTCATGTGACATTATGAGTTACCATTGGAATTTAATGGTCTGGAAGGGAAGTATTTTGTTGTACCAACAATAAAGTAACGTGAGAAGTTTATCACAGCCCAAACATATTTCCAATTAGGAGGCCCTTGATGGTATTTTTGTGCAATTCGCTTGATTGAATGCATATATTTGTAGACAAAAACCTTTTTTATTTTTATTTTTAAATTGTCTTAGTCTTTTTATCCCAAGATTTTCAGACTCACTACAAACATATAAGATATATAAAATATACAAACCTACTATAAGGTTACTTCAATAAAATTCAATGTAGATCTTTCTCTCGTGTTTAATTAATGATTTATTTTCCAGGATCTTTTTCAGTTAACTTGTTTTGGACATTTTTACCCGTCTGTACACTGTTTTTAAAGCCACTGTTAACTGTTTTTCAACCACTAGCTGTTATCCGTTTTCTTAAAAATTACATTATAATAATTGTTAATTGGTATAATGAAAATAAAAACCCTTTTTGCTGTTAATGGTTTACAGATTTTTTTCTCTGTTATCTTATTTTATCCGCCACTTTTTTAATGTAATTGAGTCTTCCTATGAAGGGAGATATCGATGAGATTCTGCTGTTATCGGGTTTTTAGATTTTTGAATTAACTGTCAGGGGCGGATGCAGCCTCAAATGAAAGGGGGAGTTCAAATTTGTCATGGTGGCCGAAGGCCACCATGCCACGGCAGGGGGTTTGGACGAAATGGTGTAAAATCCTGCATTCTGACGATTTCCTGACACATAAAACATGTCCGTTAAAAGTTATAACTTCTAAGCCGTCGAAAAATAAACATTTATAAAACTGCCAACACAAAAGTAGGGGTCCAGACCCCATGCTTGTCAAAACGAAAGGGGGGTTCCGGACCCCCTGGACCCCCCTCTGGATCCGCCACTGAACTGTTTTCTCATGGAAATTGCTGTTATCTGTTATCATTATTTTAAATTTACTATTATCTTTTTGGGGAAAATGTTAACCTGTTAACGGGACCCCCTCTAGGACCCCCCCCCTTATAAATAGTTGTTTACTACTTCATTGCATTGATCATCGATAACACATTATTTCTATCACACTAAAATAAAGAAAAAAATCTACCAATGCACCAAATTCACTGACAATAATTAATCCATCAAAAATACTTAGACCAGCGTAAACGTCGCTATAAACAAAGACATATAATTACATTAATTACATTATATGCCTCATCCTCACAAGTCAGGGTTTCTGTGTCCACATGTGTCACAGAAACCCTGACTTGTATATATGCATCTGCTATAAATGTCTGTATAGTTCTGTCATTAAAATAATAATTTACTTATTAAAATATACTCATTTCATATTTTATTATACAATCAAATATGATCCTCCTACATACAATTTAAACTTTATTGTGATATATTGACCTGGTGTTAGTACCAATTTGTTGCCTTGTTTTGCATAATTAGTACGAGTTCTTTTGATCCGACTCGATTCGATTGTTAGTTTGGAGACTTCCTGTTGAAATTTCCCATTTGGTAATCGACGAAAGGACCTGTATATATATTTTAACAGAGCCTTTTTATGAATTCCATTTTAAAAACAGCTTGCGTTTATAGGTTTACAATTTTTCGAAAGCATAAGTTATTTTATTCCATGGATAAATTATGGACGAAACAATAATTTCAAGATTAGCACTCCTCTGCCAAAACCGTGCCAAAAGGTATTGTTGCATAAAGTTTATCCCATACTGCATACTTGCCAACATATTTTTGGTAGAATTCCTGATAGTTTCGCAAAAGGGAATGGGGACAGCTAAAAGACCTCAGTGGGCCCCAGGAAAAGCCTTGGGGGAGCTGCAGAGGGGGGTGAAGACCCTGGTTGAAAACGATTATATAGTATTGTATTTGAGAGTCTGCAGGGTTTTTTGAGCTGATATACATGTACACATGTATTTTGTTAATGCAGGATTAGAAATGCTGTGTTAACACAATTTTTATAATTATTCCTGAAAAATGAAGAGATTCCGGAGCATTGGCATGTATGCATACTGGCAGAGTTGTGGGACTGAGTTCTTTGTCAGAGGCTATGCATATTGGACTTGGGCTTGTTTTGAGTCCAATAAGGCTATCCACGAAACAATAACTCAAACAATATGGAAACTTGGAGGCAATAATACTACACTATGCTTCTACTAGTAAGTATATTGATACAGTGTCAAAATGTTACTAGTATGTTTGAAAATGATAATTTTGTATATGCAAATCGTAACAAAATATACACAATGATAACAATTGTTAAAATTATAATGTTTAATAGAACATTGTGTTCCTACGTCAAGGGCCTTTTTATTCTTGGATGTACATGTAGAACTAAAATTACAATGAAGGGAAATAACTCTAACAAATTTCAGGTATATCAGGAACAAAATCCTATTTAATCAAATTAATTGTCAAATATGATGTGTGTGGTTAGTATTTTAATTTCTATGGCATAGTGTGTCAAAAAGATTATTGTTTGTTTGAAATAGCACATTTGCTATATTTATCTACGTGATGGAAGCAAATGAGAAAAAAAAAAACTATTAATTTATTTAAAAATTATCTTGCAAGTACATTTTTGGTATAAATTAAAGAACTTTATTCATCCAAATAAAACAAAAAACAAAAAAAACAAAAAAAAAATAACAAATTAAAAATAGCAATTTAGAGTTTTCAATCACAATTTAAACAAATGAAATTTATTAACAGTTCATTATAATTAAGTTGTGGACCTATTAGATATAAAAATTTCACAGGTTTTAATTTATTATTTAAGCAGAGTATTATCATTTATGTTTGTTCAGAATGGTATATTATGTCATTCCATTATCCTTGTTAAAACAGGTAGCAGTTTCAAGTGTTTAACAAACGAACAAATCCGAAATCAGATTACTCAGTATAATCGCAGGGTAAACAGTTATATTTAAATACCAGATTTTGTTACAATGTTTTCTGATAAGGCACAGAGGGGATGATATGATTCAGCCATAATTTATTCTTTCATAGTGTTTTGCTATTTCTATTAAATGTGTATTAGATTAACCGAAAAAGATTGTTTGTCTCTTGTGGATGAACACCTCTATGGTTGAGTGATCAGTATGCAGGTTGCTAACGTCTTTTTGTGATAGTAAGGATTAGGAGCAGATCGGGCTAATCCCTCGTCACTAAGAACTTAAGGTAGATACTGAGTCATTTTGACAATTTATTGATTATTTTTGGACAAATTTGGTAATTTGTTATCATAAAAGTATAAAATCATAAAATCTGATTTCTTTTTTGGACAGCTAGAAGTATATATTGAAATTCTTATATGGATTTATGGATTTTTTTCATCTTGTAAATTTGGATTACAGTGTATTGTTGAGGACTTATTTTGTTTTTCACTATAGTGAAATTTGAGTGATTTAACTGAACTCATTATCATTATATCTCCGTGGACACAGATCTTACAGCTTTGATTTTTTTCTCCATTTGAGGGAAATCAAAATCATAAGCTCACTGATATAAAATAATAGGATTGTCTATGATTGGGACTTACATATTCTATGCTAATAAACACACTAGGTAAATACATTTTTATATTCTGTTAGTTGCATCTGAGTTTGAAGAATTGGAAAAAAATGTTTATATTCAAGATCAAGGTTTAACTGCAAAATTATTACCATTATATTATTTTAAGTTTGATGACTTTTTAAAAAAAATTTTAATTGTCGTAATTGGTTTTTGTAAAATACAGATTGATGTTATGTATACACATCCAATCAAATTTTTTACAAATAAGTCAATTAATTTATTAATTAATTAATTGTTAACCTATATTTCCTTTGTTTGTACAATTCTAACCCAGGTTGATCATAAAGCAAAAAATGGGAATTACATGTATATAACTGCACGAATATAGCTTTGATCTGCATTGAACAAAATTTCAAGGAGCCTCCTTACTGTAGCTATGTTCACATTTTTTCCAAAAGACAATATACTCCCAGAAGGCAAGGAGCATACTTGTAAATAGATCTGTGGTCAACTTTGTACCCTAATTAAAGATTTACTGGATTTTTTTGTAAAAGTTTGCTGTCCCTTAACACCACTATTCACACAGCCCAAAATTAAAGCAGCACCTCCCCCTTTTTGAAAAGTCTGTATTTGCCTTTTGTATATATAACTAAAATTCTAAACCAAAACATTGAACTAATAACCTCCAATTGAATGGTCTTAAAAAGTCCAAACATGTTTGGTGAAAATAATTGTTAAGATGATTAATCATATTATTTTGAATATACTTTATATTCTTTTGTAAAATTTGTATTTTTATTTAAATTGAAACATGATTGTGAGCTCTTGATTGCTTAAACTACTTATTAAAAGGATAATTTAAAAGGCTGCTTTAAATTTATTCTGCATAAGTGATATGTTGATTAGAACATTAAGCAACCTCAAAGATAATTAAAAATTCTGTTCCTGTTTACTTTCATAAATGTCTTTAACAAAGGAAGCTAGATTTTAAAAAGCATCTTGCATAAATTTACAAATAAATTGAAATATTAGACCTGTCCCTTAAAAATATATGAGATTGATGTTTTAGTACTGGATCACACAATTCAGCCCTTAAAAAAAGTTATAACAATTATTAAAGATTTAATAAAGCCTATTTTGAGCATGTTGTTACTACAAACATATGTGTGTTGAGAATTTTTCAAAGTGCTAAGTCATCCATACCTATGTAACAACTAACTCATTTATACCACCCTCTCATAAATCTTACACACATATAGTAACCCACCTCTCAGACAACTTACAGATCTATACCCACCTCTCAGACAACTTACAGATCTATACCCACCTCTCAAACAACTTACACATCTATACCCACCTCTCAAACAACTTACAGATCTATACCCACCTCTCAAACAACTTACAGATCTATACCCACCTCTCAAACAACTTACAGATCTATACCCACCTCTCAAACAACTTACAGTTCTATACCCACCTCTCAAACAACTGACAGATCTATACCCACCTCTCAAACAACTGACAGATCTATACCCACCACTCAAACAACTTACAGATCTATACCCACCTCTCAAACAACTTACAGATCTATACCCACCTCTCAAACAACTTACAGATCTATACCCACCTCTCAAACAACTTACAGATCTATACCCACCTCTCAAACAACTGACAGATCTATACCCACCTCTCAAACAACTTACAGATCTATACCCACCACTCAAACAACTGACAGATCTATACCCACCTCTCAAACAACTGACAGATCTATACCCACCTCTCAAACAACTTACAGATCTATACCCACCTCTCAAACAACTTACAGATCTATACCCACCTCTCAAACAACTTACAGATCTAAACCCACCTCTCAAACAACTGACAGATCTATACCCACCTCTCAAACAACTTACAGATCTATACCCACCTCTCAAACAACTTACAGATCTATACCCACCTCTCAAACAACTTACAGATCTATACCCACCTCTCAAACAACTTATAGATCTATACACACCTCTCAAACAACTTATAGATCTATACCCACCTCTCAAACAACTGACAGATCTATACCCACCTCTCAAACAACTTACAGATCTATACCCACCACTCAAACAACTGACAGATCTATACCCACCTCTCAAACAACTGACAGATCTATACCCACCTCTCAAACAACTTACAGATCTATACCCACCTCTCAAACAACTTACAGATCTATACCCACCTCTCAAACAACTTACAGATCTAAACCCACCTCTCAAACAACTGACAGATCTATACCCACCTCTCAAACAACTTACAGATCTATACCCACCTCTCAAACAACTTACAGATCTATACCCACCTCTCAAACAACTTACAGATCTATACCCACCTCTCAAACAACTTATAGATCTATACACACCTCTCAAACAACTTATAGATCTATACACACCTCTCAAACAACTTACAGATCTATACCCACCTCTCAAACAACTTACAGATCTATACCCACCTCTCAAACAACTTACAGATCTATACCCACCTCTCAAACAACTTATAGATCTATACACACCTCTCAAACAACTTACAGATCTATACCCACCTCTCAAACAACTTACAGATCTATACCCACCTCTCAAACAACTTACAGATCTATACCCACCTCTCAAACAACTTATAGATCTATACACACCTCTCAAACAACTTATAGATCTATACACACCTCTCAAACAACTTACAGATCTATACCCACCTCTGAAACAACTGACAGATCTATACCCACCTCTCAAACAACTTACAGATCTATACCCACCTCTCAAACAACTTACAGATCTATACCCACCTCTCAAACA
This sequence comes from Limnoperna fortunei, assembly GCA_944474755.1. Classification (NCBI taxonomy): domain Eukaryota; kingdom Metazoa; phylum Mollusca; class Bivalvia; order Mytilida; family Modiolidae; genus Limnoperna; species Limnoperna fortunei. The sequence continues at coordinate 8,995,647 of OX104124.1, read as the reverse complement.
ACTTACAGATCTATACCCACCTCTCAAACAACTTACAGATCTATACCCACCTCTCAAACAACTTACAGATCTATACCCACCTCTCAAACAACTTACAGATCTATACCCACCTCTCAAACAACTTACAGATCTATACCCACCTCTCAAACAACTTACAGATCTAAACCCACCTCTCAAACAACTGACAGATCTATACCCACCACTCAAACAACTTACAGATCTATACCCACCTCTCAAACAACTTACAGATCTATACCCACCTCTCAAACAACTTACAGATCTATACCCACCTCTCAAACAACTTACAGATCTATACCCACCTCTCAAACAACTTACAGATCTATACCCACCTCTCAAACAACTTACAGATCTATACCCACCTCTCAAACAACTTACAGATCTAAACCCACCTCTCAAACAACTGACAGATCTATACCCACCACTCAAACAACTTACAGATCTATACCCACCTCTCAAACAACTTACAGATCTATACCCACCTCTCAAACAACTTACAGATCTATACCCACCTCTCAAACAACTTACAGATCTATACCCACCTCTCAAACAACTTACAGATCTATACCCACCTCTCAAACAACTTACAGATCTATACCCACCTCTCAAACAACTTACAGATCTATACCCACCTCTCAAACAACTTACAGATCTATACCCACCTCTCAAACAACTTACAGATCTATACCCACCTCTCAAACAACTTACAGATCTATACCCACCTCTCAAACAACTGACAGATCTATACCCACCTCTCAAACAACTTACAGATCTATACCCACCACTCAAACAACTGACAGATCTATACCCACCTCTCAAACAACTGACAGATCTATACCCACCTCTCAAACAACTTACAGATCTATACCCACCTCTCAAACAACTTACAGATCTATACCCACCTCTCAAACAACTTACAGATCTATACCCACCTCTCAAACAACTGACAGATCTATACCCACCTCTCAAACAACTTACAGATCTATACCCACCACTCAAACAACTGACAGATCTATACCCACCTCTCAAACAACTTACAGATCTATACCCACCTCTCAAACAACTTACAGATCTATACACACCTCTCAAACAACTTACAGATCTATACCCACCTCTCAAACAACTTACAGATCTATACCCACCTCTGAAACAACTTACAGATCTATACCCACCTCTCAAACAACTTACAGATCTATACCCACCTCTCAAACAACTTACAGATCTATACCCACCTCTCAAACAACTTACAGATCTATACCCACCTCTCAAACAACTTACAGATCTAAACCCACCTCTCAAACAACTTACAGATCTATACCCACCTCTGAAACAACTTACAGATCTATACCCACCTCTGAAACAACTTACAGATCTATACCCACCTCTCAAACAACTTACAGATCTAAACCCACCTCTGAAACAACTTACAGATCTATACCCACCTCTGAAACAACTTACAGATCTATACCCACCTCTCAAACAACTTACAGATCTAAACCTACCTCTGAAACAACTTACAGATCTATACCCACCTCTCAAACAACTTACAGATCTATAAAAACCTCTTCTTTTTGGGATCCAGAGAACTCCGGAAATGTATTTAAAATCATAGAACTCTTAACAAAATACAAATATATTGGAGGAAAGTAAAACCAAAGAACTACACACTTCTGTAAAACATTATACATACCTATAATATGCACACACAATAAAACATAGAAATTAATAAATTGTATAGTTTTTATCTCGAACTCGGAAATTTATGTCTGATACATCCAGTAACATAAACAACAGTTTTTTTTAATACTTGTACTCTCTTCAGTTGGTTTAACAGTTTAAGGATGGCCAAATTTTTTTCCCCTGTGAGCCCCCCCCCTTCCCCCCCCCCCCCCCCCCCGTTGCAAAAAAAGTGTGTTCTGGCCAACAACTTATATATTTTACAGGGTAATAAAGTGTACATACATAAAAAAAATCTTAACCTAGCACCTGGGATGTATCATACCAAAACGTATGACAGGTAATTTTCAGACCTAACTGTTATTTTTCGTTTACTTTACCCATACAAATGACTGCATGTTACAATGTTTATCGTAATCCCGACAAAACCTCATAAATAAACGCACTGCATTTATCAAATAAAATTGTGTTGTCTCCATGTTCAGCAAGACTATATAGTACTAACAATGTTTACTTTTACTGTAATCTTACTTTACAATAGACCGACGTTAACACAGCTGAAATGACTAGAAGTTTATATAGTTGTAACTCGAGTGGCACTTAGGGCATTACTAAGTAATATTAAAAGTTTTATAGACTTTTCTTGTAGTTTATGGGGGTTTTTCGTAGTTTTGAGCTGTATATTACAGTTGATAAATGATCTTTAAAAACTGCATGGTCATTGGATCGTTAATGAGATGTCACTTGAAGAATTTAATGGATAATGTTTTACTATCACTGAAATGAATCAAAATTTAAGAAAAAAAATCTAGTGCAGATTTTTTCATGATACATTTGCATCCCCAGTTTTAATTTTCAAACCTGGTTTAATTTAATGATGGAATTTTTAACACGTTTATTTAGTTGATATAAACACCGAATTACATAAAAAGAAATAATAATCTTATTGTAAAAATCTGAAAGTAGCATTTTATTTACAAAATATGCATCTATGAGTTAAAACAAAAACAAATTAAAATGGTTTTTTGACTGAATTACCTCCCTTGTGTAAAAAAGTTTTCATTTTTGTCATAAATATTATTTATATTTAACCATTTATAGTAAAGGTTAAAGTCTATGGGTAAAGTTGGTGTTATTATTCTGATAGAAAAACCAAAGGACTTGGCTTAACAAAGGACCCAGTGTATACATACAAATTGTTTTTTGTTATATATAGCCAAATTGGAACACACCTTCTAGTAGAACTGTGTAAGTTATAAACTGAATATCATAATTTTCCCTGCTGTACAACCAATCATTTTGCTCCTTTGGAGTCTATGTTTTGTAGATTAACCCTTAACTGCGAAGCCACCTGCATTAAAAGGACGAAAGCTTTTATCTTCTATTGTGAGAGGCCTTTTTAAATATGTTTTATTTAATAATTTTGTAATAATTTGATTCTTGTCATAGTACAGCTTTGCAATATATAAATCTATCAGGATAATATCAGAATGCCCCCACCCCACCCTGTTAGGATAATATCAGAATGCCCCCACCCCACCCTGTTAGGATAATATCAGAATCCCCCCACCCCACTCTGTTAGGATAATATCAGAATGCTCCTAACCCACCCGGTTAGGATAATATCAGAATGCTCCTACCCCACCCTGTTATGATAATAGCAGAATCCCCCAGCCCACCCTGTTAGCATAATATCAGAATGCTCCTACCCCACCCTGATAGGATAATATCAGAATGCCTCCCACCCCTCCCTATAAGGATATAATATCAGAATGCCTGCCACCCCACCCTGTTAGGATAGTATCAGAATGCCCCCACCCCATCCTTATTGTATTGGTGGTCCCTTGTTTCCTTTGATGAAGATTTTCAATGTTTTGAAGTGTTTTTAACATTTCAACCTATATACATGTAGTACTAAAATTGATAATCTTCTTATGCTTTTAATGGGAATTGCATTAAATTTATGCTAAAAAAGTCTCATCCTAAATATGATTCCTCCTATATGTCATACAAAATTCAAGGATATACATGGGAACTCCATGCTTCTACAAATGGACACTTGTTTGTGTTATCGATCAGGCTCAAATGTTATCAGTACATGAGAATATGTAAACCGTACAATCTTCACTGGGCTACAAGTTAAATCTAAGATCAATAATCAATTGTCACGTTCCTTTGATGTTAGGATTATATTTGTCACTTTATTTTGACGTGCTATGTGAAAGGTTGTCATCATTTGTACGTCAACATGTCTGCGCTAATCGAAACCTGAAGACTAGGTAGAAGATCCGCTTTCTTAATATTTTTATAATATTTTCTTTGTTTTTTTAAAAAAAATTGGGACTGTTCCTGAGCGGTCTTGATTTGAAGACGAGTACAAGTTAACAATATGTCAAGTTTGAAAATAGGATGGATCACAGGATCAAAAAGGGAAGAGTATGGAGTATTTGGTAAGGGGTAAATAGGTGGCCAAATTAGTGGCCATTGGTGGGATGCCCGATGTGAGCAAAGGGAAAATAGGTGGCCAAATTAGTGGCAATTGTTGTAATGCCTGCTGTGAGCAAAGGGAAAATAGGTGGCCAAATTAGTGGCCATTGGTGGGATGCCCACTCTGGACAAGGGGAAAATAAGGGGCCAAATTAGTGGCCATTGGTGTGATGCCCACTCTGGACAAGGGGAAAATAAGGGACCAAATTAGAGTGGACATTGGTCAGCTGCACACTGTGGGCAAGGGGAAAAACCCATCTGACTAGTTCTGAACATGATATATAAGTATGTATTTTTACAGAATAGTCAAATCAATTTAGACAATGTTAATATTCTCATACAAGAAATTCTTTTGACAGTTGCTTTAAAGGTTGAGTCCATTTAACGTAATTTAAACATTTCATTTCTAGATACAATTAGTTAAAGTGTCTTGATGACAATATTAAACATTAAATGATTTACAAGCCTATATTAGTGGTTTATCAATAATTGAAATTTTAACAACTTGTTATTATCTATTTCGAATCTCATTCAAAGATATCGTAAAGTCATTTACGAGGTGTAAAAGTTCTCACCATAATAAAATCACTTATCCTAATAGCCGTGATCTTTTTTCTCTACAAACTAGTTACCTTAACCGATCTCAAATTCAATAAGTTTTTGTTTACTTCAAATATGATTTAAATACGTTTATAGACATCAGCTATTGTTGAGCTCATTCTTTATGTATGATGAGCATTTCACGGTGGGTTTTGTTGTATAGTAATGACATTGTTTTGTTTCTTTGACGGTCTAAATACCTCTTTAAAGTGGACGGATGTTGATCTTGAATGACATTTGTGATTGAGCTGAGAAGATATGAACTATAATAATATGTTCTATTGTATTATGTTTGTCGGAGTCATGTGAACCATGTTTTAGAATTCATTACATGCAATACACATTTAGTTACATGGGAATACACATTCATTCTTGTAAGTGCTGAGTAATGAGGATATAAAGGTAAGCAAAGCATCAAAGAAAAATATTTTTAAACTGACTTTTGATTCAAATACTGTTAGCTATAATTATTTTTTGACTTAAATGTATTCTTCGATTTTCTGTAATTATGACCTGTCCTTGATTAGTAAATGAGTGGACCACACAGATATATCTTCGACTACATGTTTTTTTTTTATTACAGCTGTATAATTTGTTATACCAAATTGAGTTTTAGAGTTTATTGTGTTCAATGTTTACATGGCATAAAAGTTCAGTAATTTTTTTTTAAACATTGTTATGGTTTCCGATTGTTATTTGGGTGGAGCCAATTACCAGATACCCAATCAAATTGATATTGTTTGATTGATTGGGGTTGTACACCACTTTCAGTAATTTTTTATTTATATATTTTTGTTATTGAAGGAGAAAGAACCCCCCTCCCAGGTACCAAATTGAGAAAGTTGTGTAAAAAAAAATCTTTTTTATTCCATGATTCAGTATGTGTTTGTCTAATGATATCCGTGGTAACTATAGTATTGTAGCTCTGGTGCCAAACTTTTTAGGAGGGACAATAAATTAAAAGATTTTAAATTTATTATTAAATCTATTTGATGTGGATACAATCTGATGTCGCCAGGTTTAGTAAATTTATTTAATCCAGGAGCACATCCGCACTCTCCCCTCGATGCAATATCAGAAAGGAATTCCACCAACTTAAATTTATGATTGCTTAAACTGTTGTATATCAAAATTATTGCAGGAGAGTTTGACTTGATAAACTTTTTCTTGTAAACAACTTAATTTATCACATAATGGTGTCCTTTTAACGTAAACGAAAATACCCTAAGCCTTCAATGTGAAAGAAACTCTAAAAACATTTTTTCACAAAAACCTACACATGTGTATATTAAAATCAAAGTGCATGAAATAATCTATATGAGTACTTTAAATTAGTTTTAAATAATAATCTAATACTTTAAATATGTTTAATTTCAGGCTTGTGAAGTGTTGAGGACAAACTAATGTGAAGGATTATCAACAGACATTCAGATTATGACACAAGGATTATAAGCCTGAAGTGAAAGCAATTCTGTGTAAACTCCATTAAAAGGTTTGGAATTAATTATAACTTTTGGGTTTATCTGCACTTTAAGACAGATAGCACAAATAGTAGAACCAGCTTAACCTTCTGGAGAAATTGTTTGTTTGTTTGTTTGTATGATGTTTAACATCACTTTCAGCAAGGCATCCAGTTTTTATTAGGGTGTCGAGCTGTGTTTGGCAATATCTTTGCCCTTCTTTTTTTTGGTCTACAATTTATGTTCACAATTTCATCCTTAAAAGCCAACTGAGAAGTTATCAAGTGTTCATTTTGTTTTGTAAGAAAAAACCACCATCAAAACATACATGTATAAGCTGTTGGTAACTACTACATGTAGTATATCTCGGGATTTAATTGTCTTAATTTTTTCTTATTAATGTACTGCAGAACAGGTCATTTTTATAAAAGAAAACCTTGTTGCTCTTTGTGTATTTGTTTGTTTTAGTACTTGAGCCTATACCAAGCATATAGTATGCCAATTGCATAGTTAAAGAGCGTAAAAACATTCACTGCTTTTCCCAGAACATGTAAAATTGAAGTCCTGTGTTTTGGACATGTCAAATTAGATCCCTGTGTAAACTGGTCTTGTAAACTTGGAGGTCTATATATTATCGACCTATGAGCCTTATGTCCTGGGCCCGTATAACTGAAGACTTGTGTCCTGGACTTGTCAACTAATTTAAAGGGCTTTGTCCTTTTGGACTTGTAAAATTGAAGGCCTTTGCAAAAGACTTTTAAAATTAATCATCTACATATAACAAATCAGTCAGTTTCAGACTGAAATACACATTTTTTTTGTTCCTTATTCATGTCAAAATTTTGAATAGTGTACAGCAGTCTTAAAAAGGAACATGACAGATATAAAAAAAAATCCCACTGAACAATTTATATATGCTTCTTTGTAAATCTAAATGAAGTGGAGAATGAGGTTCACTTCTTTTTAAAATGTTATCACAATAAACTATTTGGTCTAATCTCTTGTCTGACTCCAGTTTTTCTTATGATAATCATATCTTTATAATTTTAAGTAATTTTAAAACTGGAAAATTATCAACAAATTCAGAATTTTGGAACAGTCTTTGGAACTGAGGACAGGGGACTCATAGGAATACTAGTATATACACATGTAGTGTTTATTTCTTTTTTGCAATTTTGTTGTTTTTCTTTGTTTTATATCACTGACCAATGTAAAATTGGTCAGTATTTGACAACAAAGATATATATATATTTATATATATATATATTCTTTAATATACTGTCAATGTGGCTGTTGTTATAGAGAGTTGGGTTTGGGGGGGGGGGGGGGCATTATCAATCACAAGATTATAATAATTGGCATGCATGTAATTTTCCTGCATATGCAATCATTATGAAAAAGATGAAAATATACCCCCACATGTATATTTCCACATTAACAAGGTACAGTATGACAGGATCCCAACCTGCACTTTAATCTAAGTCCAGTGTATGCTTTGTTGACTTTTGTAACATACCTAAATGGTTAATTTTCAATTTGTATTTCTGTAAACATTTATACAAAAGACCCTGTGATAAGAATATTTATTTTATTTTCAAAGTTGACAGCATTCATCCTTGAATAAAGAAATTGCTGTTCTATTAAAGAAAAAAAAGACGGAAAGAAGAATTATGTGTTTAAGATGTTTTATGTATCGGTATAAATTAATTATGTAAGAATTTGTTTACTTTTAAAATTTTAATGCTTATTGAAAACTGTCTAAATAAACGTTAAAAGAATTATACCTATTTTATTTCATGTCCTTCAGACTTCATTTTGCAGAGAGATCAACTGGCAATTTTAGCAGTGTTTATTGAAAAATTTATTTAAAAGTTATTTTATTATTATACCTTGTTTTTGAACAATAATACACATAAATAAAAAGAAGTGTTAAAAAAGAAAAAAAAATTGTTCTTAGCAAAATATTGCATCTTTTTGATGTTATGGAATTGACATGCTCATTTGGAAATTGATTTAATCGTTTTGAAAATGATTTGAATGAACTCAGTATTGAAATGCTAATTTGACATTGTGTCTTAAAATGCTTGGGACTGCCTGTTCAAAGAATTAATTGATGATGTTTATAATTGTTTACATATCTCGTCCTTCAGATAACATTTTGCAGACAGACCAACTGACAATTTTATCGTTTTGAATATTAATACATATGATTAAAAATTAGTGTTTAAAACATGTTAAAAGGACAAAATTATCTTTAACAAAATAGTGCATCTTTTTGATGTAATGGAATTTACATGTTCATTTGAAAAATTGATTTTAATCATTTGAAAATGATTTGAATGACTGCAGTATTGAAAAGAAATTGACAAAGAAATTATTTCTCGCAAACAGTCAAATGCCATTGAATAATCTGAAAGGGACTATTTACAAATTGTGTATCTATTATGAAAATGTTTTGTGTTCTTAATCGACCATTAAATTGGATGTTTGATAGAATTTATTTGAAGAAAATGTTTAAACAGTAGACATGTAAAAAAAACATGCTTTAATTAAATGCATGCTTTGAAATTTGATCAAGATTTAAGAAGAATAAATATTGGACCATAAACTTGAAATAAAAATGTATCAAATGGGATTGCCTTGAAAATTTAAATTCTTTGAAACTTAATACTGAAAGGAGATAGAACTTAACGCTGATCACTTTTTGCACCTTATGTTTCTGCAGGTAAGCTGGGATTAAACTTTTTCACTATTTTTCAGTATACATGTTTGAGGGCATCTTGTCTCTCTAAAGTTAATTCTAACTGGTCTAACTATTGTCAGTTTTATCAAGTAATCATCTTCGCTAGCCAAGGGTTACGATCAGGTCCCCCCTCTCTTTAAGAGACCTGATCATAACCCTTGGCTAGCGAAGATGTCAACTAAAATGTAAGTAAAGTTGTATCTGTGTTTTGTAAATGATAGCCAAAGAAAATTTTCTATTTTATTTCATTCTGTTCATTAGACAATTCAGCTTCTAGCCAACAACAGGCTGAAATGAATCATATAGCTGGAAGTAATTGAAACGGCAGTCAAGCCATTTTTCACCATATGATCACTGGTCAAGAGTAGACTCAAAGTAGCCACTACAAAAGCTGAAATTCTCCGCCCCTACCCAATAATCCATACTTTTCCAGTGGCAGTCTAAATTGTGTTCCCTGCGCCCTATCCCACTCCTTTTTACATGAATTTATTGTTTATTAACTTGTTCTCGTCCTAAATATAGCTGAAATACTGCTTGCTTGGCGTAAAACAAACATCCAATCAATCAATCATGATAAATGTACTGCAACTGTAAACCCTCAGAAACAATTGATTACCATGCAGTCATGGTTAATCTTGACACCATTGTATGATGTTTATTTATTAAAATGGTACTAGTAATTAACTGAAATGGCATATCATCAGAAACCCACTTGTAGATATTTTCTCGTTGTCTTTATATTTATTATTTATTAAATTTAATAAGCCAATGGGAACAACATTTATTGGACACAACTGTTTTCATTAGTTGTAAACCCATCGCCTGAAGTACAAGCAACCAATCAAAATAGGACATTAATATTCATTAGCAGGAGAAAATATCTACAAGTGTTTCCATTGGTAAGTAGTAGCAAAGCGAGAATGCGACTGAACGTGGGTTTCTGACGATTGTGGCAGTCAAGCACGAACATTTCCTGCTAACCTATGCTATCTTGGTAATAGCTTTCTATGCCACTAGATCTGTACTACTTGCCTGTATGTCACTATATCGAGGTACCTAAAGTCTTTGTGACTTTAAATCCTCAATATAGGTTTTAAACAGCTTCCAACACTTTGGTTTAGTTACTTTTTGGCCTGATGTGTGGATTTATCTTAAAAAGGCATAAATATGCATATATGTTTGTTTGATGGTGTTTAACGCCACTTTCAGTAATTTTTCAGCTATATCATGGCATCCAGTTTTTATTGGGGGAGGAAGCTGGAGTACCTGGAGAAAACCCCTGTGACACCTGCAGTAGGAAAACTGGCAATCCTTGTCAATTAAGATTAGAGTCGAGTACACTCTTGCATATATGAAAATGAGTCGTCTGAACGAAATCAAGTTCAGTAAAGCATTGTATTTCCCATTGTAAATATTTTAATGAAATTAAAAACTTATTCTACACATAAATACCATGTTTTAGTACAATAAACATTGTATGAAATATATGTTTGTTTGTAATAAATATTTTGAAATATAGATTTCTGTTTTTTAAAAATATTTTGAAATATAGATCCTCGTTTAAATATTTTAAAAAACAGAAATTATGTAACCAATACTTTAGTGACTTAAAACACTTTAAAGTAATTATACATATAATACATTGTAACTGTTAAATGTTTTGTCGAATTGTAACGATTTTTTCTGTCACAATCTGTTTCATGATCAGTTTCGGTATTGTTTATATGAGTTATAGCTTTATGTGGAGGGTCAAATACTCTGAAATTAAAGAGTTCCGAAGTCATTACCGTGTAATGTTGCAAAAAGAAAATGATCATCATTGAGAGCAAATTTGAAATTGAAGGTAATTTGATCAGCATAATCGCTAGTATGTTTCATACGTTAATGGGTTATTATAGGATGTTGCCTTTTTAATTTTTTTGTTTTGTTTTGGAGACTGAAATTTAGTTACCAGATATTGACTTTGCAAAAGTGAAACTTGAAACTTTGTTTCGAATATTGAAAATACTACATAGCTTAAAAATGTTTTGAATGGAGGTTATGATTATGAAGTCTTTGGGTCTGTTTAAATTACTACCAAAATTAGCAATTTTTAAGCTATATCATGGCTTCCAGTTGTTATTGGGGTATTTAGCAGACGTACCCATAGAAAACCTGAGCTTCGGTAGGAAAACTAGCAATCTGGGAGTTGTGTACACCCTTGCTTGCAGTGAGACTCAAACCCGCAACAGCATATTTTGAAATGAGTCTGTTGGGTTTCGTTGGACCATCTGTCTGTAGCATGTTTTCTGGGGTCTTTAGATAGCTCTTGTTATGTCTCCTTAACAAAGTTTTGGGAGACATATTGTTTTTGTCCAGTTTGTAATTATTATTATTCTTCTTTTTTCTTTTATCTTTCTATTCAATCTTGTGTGCTTGTTTTCTCAAAGAGTATTTTTGGTTTGACCTGAAGTTGTGCAATCAGCTTTTAAAATGTTCAAACTTAGTTGGGGCTCCATTGGGAGATGTGTTGGCATCACAATATTAATCAATAAGGTTCTTGGGTTACAGTAAAGGTTGGCAGTGATTACAGGCCTTGGAAGAGTTAAACTTTTTAAAGATAGAGAATTCATAAAATAATCATTTTTCCTCTGAATAAGTTGCAGTTTTTTTATAAGGTGCCCAATAACTTAATGTTGTTTTCAAAATATACATGTATTACATAAGAATTTCTTAATTACCATTTTTTAGTTTCAAGGTGTCAAAAATTTAACTTCCAAAAGTTCAAAAACTGTATCTTCATTTTTTTTTTTACTTTCTTTGTTTAACAACTTTTGGTTTATACTTAATTTTTCTGTTTGTTTTTTCCAATAAGGATTGTGCATATTTCTTTGAGTTAATACTGGGGAATAAATTGTAAATTTTTAAAAAAGGGGAACAATTTTAAGAATATTTTTAAAAAAATTAAAATGTAATTTAGTTATCCATATACATCCTCTGAAATATTAAATCAAAAATGAACTACAATTGATCTCAAAGATAGAATTTAAAAAAAAATATGTGCCATGACCCAGAAAATATGTACAAATAATTCAACTGTCATTTTGGTATGTCTCTGCCACTTCAAAACTGAAATTAAAATTATGGTGTTTTCTACAATGAATCATCATTATATTTTTTGTCTGTATGATCCTTAAGAATACCCACATTTGAAGTGGGCAGTTTTTTTACAGTATAGTGTCCACACCTATCTTAAAGTATATATTAATATAAAAAAGGGCTATTGAAAAAAAAATAAAATAAACATGCTTTTCTCAACATTTATCAAATTTAGACTTGTAGGTATAATAAAGGAGAATCTTCAGTTCTGTTGAATAAATCTTGAATGGATGTCTATTTTGATTTACGATGTTACTGTATGACTTTTTACAAATATAGACCCGAGTCCTCGTAGTAAATTTTGCGCTGGCATTTTCCATTTGTGGTAATTGTCAAGGTTTCAGACATGTTTAAACAGTAATTTCTTTTTATGGTATTTTTTCTTTTGAAAGTTTTTGATGTGCATGAAATAACTATGTTTTATTAACCTTGAAATTTAAATGCATTGCGATATAAAGTGAAAGTTTATTGCAGATTTAGAAAATTTTAGGATTTTAATTGATCGTCAAAAAATGTCACTGGTGATAATTATAAGTCATACATCCGTTATGATATTTTGAAAAGAAAAAAAAAAAACATTTGATAAAATATATAATACAGTAATTTATTTCAAAAAGTATGACCCAACAAATCTGAAAAAAAAGAAATCTCTTTCTTGTTCAAATTTAACATTTTTGCTGCAAAATTGTATTGCTTTAGAGTTTCAGAAGAAAGAAATAATTGCACATCAACATATGCTTCTCAGATTGTGGTTTTGGAAAAAGCTACTAATGATCCAGGGCTTCAGTTAAGCAGAAATATTTTACTCTTCCAAATTTTCCTGAGCCTAAATATTCTGTATAATGTTGCTTACTCTGTCCCTCATTTTTGGCAAAATTATGTCAGGACACAAATTTGTCATGAACACCCAACAAAATTAATAGTCGAAAATTCCATTTTAGCTCACCTGACCCGAAGGGTCATGTGAGCTATTGCCGTCACTTGGCGTCCGTCGTCTGTTGTCCGTCGTCTGTCGTCCGTCGTCTGTCCGTTCAACTTTTCAAAAATCTTCTTCTCTGAAACCACTTGACAGAATGCAACCAAACTTGGTAGGTTGTTGCTTAGCATCTCCTTTACCAAACTATCGTTTGGATTTTTGATTCGTAAAAAAACATAGTCGCCATGGCTAAAAATAGAACAGGGGGGTCAAAATACAGTTTTTGGCTTATAGTTCAAAAAGTATTACAGATACAGGAAAACCGAAGAGACCTTCCTTCTTCAGCATCAAAAGCTCTACAAAACACTCCATTGGGTCAAAGTCGTATGACGACTCCCTGTAGGAGTTATTGCCATTTATTTGTCGAAATTGATGATTTTTGCCATTTTTGCCTCAAAATCTTGACAATTATTAGAACTAGAGAATAAGTTAGCATTGTATAATTGTTCTGCTCTATGAGAGCTACAAAAATATCTTTAGGGTCAAGATTGTCTGATAAACCGTTTAAGAATTATTCCACTTGAACTGTTTTTTTTTAATCGGTTTTAATTGATTTTTAAAAATCTCCTCTGAAACCACTGAAAGTACTGCTTTGAAACTTTGTACACATTATCCGTCAATTGTCTTCAACCAAGTTTGCACAAACCATGGCCGCAGATTAACCAACATGGCTGCCATGGCTAAAAATAGAAGGTAGGGGGGGGGGCAAAATACAGTTTTTGGCATATAGTTCGAAAAGTATGGCAGATACAGGAAAACTGAAGAGACCAGCCTTCATCAGTATCGAAAGCTCTACAAAACACTCCATTGTGTCGAAGTTGTATGATGACTCCTTGTAGTAGTTATTGCCCTTTAATTGTCGAAATTGATTATTTTTGCTATTTTTGCCACAAAATCTTGAAAATTTTTAGAACTGGAGAAAAAGTTAGAATTGCCTAATTGTTCTGCTCTATGAGGGCTACAAAAATGACTTTAGGGTCAAGATTGTCTGATTAACAGTTTAGGAATTATTCTCTTAGAACATTTTTTTTAATGAATTTTAATTAATTTTAAAAAATCTTCTCCTCTAACCAATGAAAGGACTGCTTTGAAACATTGCACACATCATCTTTAGGATGTCCTCTACCAAAATTTTGTTAATCATTACAGCTGACTACCTACATAGCTACATTGGCTTAAAATAGAAAGGGGGGGGGTCAAGGGAGTTTTTGGCTGATTGTTATAACAGGTACAGCCAATTTCAAGTGAACCTCCCTCCTAAGCATCAAAAGCTCCTCCTTATAGGAGTTATTTCCCTTAAAAGGTCAAAATTAATGACTTTTGCAGAAGTGTTGGTCAATTCCTTATAGGAACGAAATTCTATATAAAAAAGGGTTGTTTGACTTCAGGTTCAGGTGAGCGATACAGGCTCCTGGGAGCCTCTAGTTTGACTAGTTTGAACATTTTGAGACAATAACACATTTGCAATTTCTAATTAAGTGAATGTAACAATACAAAATTGTTAAAAAAAATAACTAAAATTTTATCTTACAAGACCTGAGAAAAATTTTATCACTTCTTGAAACTTAATTCATGGTAGCTAATACTGACAACAAATTGTATGCATGTAAACAGTATTTACTCAATCAGAACACAACATTAATTGGGCTGAAGGGGTCATTGTCGACCTGGGTACTATATCAGCGTACCCAGGGTACTTAAAATTTGAGAAATGGTACCCAGGGTACTGTCGCTTAACATAAACGTACCCAGACCAATATTGTTGAATCAAATCCATTATTTTTCAACAGTGTTCATAAACATGAACATAATCAAAAAAACTTAACTCTAAACTGTAACAAACCGCCATTCTTCTATTTATAATTGTGGACCAAATACAGGAAGGAAATGAACGTAATCTCTCGATACTTACCACACCGGGTACGTTTATGTTAAGCGACAGTACCCTGGGTACCATTTCTCAAATTTTAAGTACCCTGGGTATGCTGATATAGTACCCAGGTCGACAATGACCCCTTCAGCATTAATTGGCTGTTGAATTAACTTAATTTAGGGTACACAATCTGGTAACCTGTTACATGTTCTGGTACAGGGTAAATAATCTGGTAACCTGTTATTGGTACTTATACAAGGTACACAATCTGGTAACCTGTTACTTGTACTGGTACACAATCTGGTAACCTGTTACTGGTACGGGGTACATAATCTGGTAACCTGCTATTGGTACTGGTACAGGGTACACAATCTGGTAACCTGTTACTGGTACAAGGTACACAATCTGGTAACCTGTTACTGGTACAGGGTACACAATCAGGTAACCTGTTACTGGTACAGGGTACACAATCTGGTAACCTATTACTGGTACAGGGTACACAATCTGGTAACCTGTTACTGGTACAGGGTACACAATCTGGTAACCTGTTACTGGTACAGGGTACACAATCTGGTAACCTGGTACTGGTACAGGGTACACAATCTAGTAAACTTTTATTTGTACTACCTTTACTACTGTTATACCTACATATTTTTTTCAAAGAATATTCTGAGGTTTGTGAAGTTAAAGAGCGGGAATATAAGGAAGCAATATACGCACACACAGTTGTACTTGTTTTTATTAAATATTGTATTTATGTTGACCTTTAAATTATAAACAAACCACTGTTCCTAAAACACAGTAACACAACTAAAGTAATTTTACTGGAAAACACAATTTTGCAGATTTTTAGAAGGTTATAAATATTAAATGGTTTCCATTACAGTTTAATTGATGCTTCTTGTAAATTTTTTTTTAAGGTTTTTTTAAATGATGTCTCCTTCCATTTAAACGATTGCATGTTCTGGCCTGATGTAATGAAAGGAACAACTCGATGGTTTTATTGTGTTTATTGGTAAGGCAGTACTTGAAATAGATTTTAATTGATTTTAAGGATAATTTTTTTTAACAGGTATTAATAATCAGATGCAGACTTGAAATAACATGCTTATGGATTATTTAATTTGAATTTTTTTAATTTTAAGTTTAGTGTGTATATTAAATTTTTATTTTGATCAGATTAGTATGAATATATAATTTTAGGAGCATTACCTACAGATCTACCGAAACAGTGTTGATTCACCTATATCTTTCTTTCCACAAATATATAAAAAGTTAAAAGGTGAATTTTAATGAAATTCTTGTTGAAATATTTATTGTGGGAGGGTTGGGCTTGATAGTCCAAGGGGCTTTTGTCATTTTCTTTAAAATTCACTTTGTATTGACATAATATGAATTGGGAACACTATAATGTCCATGAACACCTCCAACTTAATTGGGCATGGAGGGTTTATCTGATCTTGTATCCATGATATTATTACAACATTGTGAGGTCAAATTTATCATTACTTATTGTCAATCTAAACTAAAAAGTCTGACATTACAATCGTACTACAACTCCTCTCTGGGTTTTAGAATTTTTTCCATCCAAAAGGAAAACTGGTTATAAACTGGAATATATAACAGTACAAATAATAGTTAGGGTATCTGGACAACAATTGACCACATGCTCATAGCTGCTGTCCCGGATGGCCATTGATTTTCATTGGAGCAGACCTCCGTTCTGCAAACATTGGAAATACTATTTGAGTAACTAACTTTTTTACTCAAAACTGTTAACACTGACTTAAAGTAAAACAATATATTTAATTTGTATCATTAATTTAGCAATACATTGAATTAATAAAGCTGTATTTCTTGGTCGAAAATAAAATTACACTTCATCTTCAATTATGGTCGGATTCCTTTATGTTTCAAGCTTATCTTATGCATCCTAAACATTTACATCTTTGTGATAATAACTTGAAAAAGAAGAATAATGCGAAGTCAATGTAAAAAATATAGAAAGACACATGTTTACATCTGATCTTGAACAATTTATCAATGCTATATGACATCAGTTTACAGATAAATATTATTATAGAAAAGAATTATTATATTTCATTTGAATGACCTTTTGACATTGTTTACGATAGAGTCAAATGGAACAATTCTGTAAATGATTTAAATTCGTCAAAACAGTAATTGAGACAGGAAGTTATTTATGAAAAATAGATTGAAGTATTCTCAACTCATTTAACGTCAAATTCAAATCGCAGATATTATCACAATTCAATATTTAAACGGAGATATTTAAGTTTGATTAAAGATTTAATACTGTAATTTTAGAAGAGATTTTAAGAATAAAGTTGTTGGTGGGGTCTCTGTAATGACCTCATCAATTTAATTATAAACGTTTCTTGCAATAAAAAATATGGAAAACAGTAAGCATGAATTGATGACTTTGATGAGTTCTGGTTCCAAAGAGAATATTTCGTCAGCGTAATTAATGGATGGTTTCTTAGTACTTATTTCTTTTGTTTTGGACCATTTGTGTTATCAATCAATAATATTTTGAGGGAGAAAATCATTTTGTAGAGCTATGTAGACATAATATTTTCCACAGTAAAATCATAGCTTAATGTCAGCAACTTTTCAATTATAATAGGGTTATCTTTTGTTCTAATGCAACAACCTATTATAGCTGGGATTTAATGATTTAAAAACATGAATGGCGGCTCCACTTGTGTTCAGATTAATTGAATGGCTGCAATTGAATATCCATTATCTAACTACTGGAGAAAACAAAATAAACAAAAATTTAATCAAAAGTGATAAGGTAAGAACTGATGGCCAGACAATTGTTAAAGCCATTGGTGCAGTATGGAGAGTTAGGTAGGACTATGATATTATTAACCAGTTGTGTACAATACATGAGAAATTATAACTATAAAATATATCCATTGTACAAGCCCAATATAGAAAAACAGGGCCAATACAGAAAAACAGGCCCAATACAGAAAAAACAAGCTCAATACTGAAAAACCAGGCCAATACTGAAAAAACAGGCTCAATACAGAAAAGTAAGGGCCATACAGGAATGTCACTTCCGGTAATTATATATATCAATATCATTTTAATAACAAACAAATTCGTTTGCAATTCATAAATTACAGCAGAATTTTCAGTAAAAAATATCATTTTGATATGGACAGTTGTTTATATTAATCTTTTATTATGTCCATTAGAAGCCGAATTCGATCGAGTATAGCTATATTGGTCAATGATAAAATGGTACTAAAATTTATTCAGCTGGTTAATAAAAGGGTCATTAAATGGGTGTTTTAATATTCGAACTTGGGAAGCGGTATTGGGCCTCGAATAACTGAATTAGCCCTCAGCATTGCCTTGGGCTAATACAGCCCTCCTGGACCCAATACCACTTCGCTTGGACATTATACATATCAAATAAGAAAAGATCCATTTAATAACACTATATTATTACATGATGATTTCTGTATTGGCCTACTTATTGGTCCAAGGCTTGCTGTAGTAGCATGAAGGACAATACAGCTGACCAAGGACCAATAACTAGACCAATACAGAAATCATCAAGTAATTATATCTTAATTAACTAGTCCAAATCAATCAGGCCAATACAGGTTGGAATTACTCTAATACAGGTCGAATCAGGCCAATACTGATATTGGACTAGTAAATTCCGTAATTTGGATTGGTTCAGTAAATATTTCAGTTTGACAGTTTTACTGTTATCAAAGTGAATTTGATATTAGTTAATTAATAATGGAGACTATAGCCATTTGTAGTAGCTACACTGAGCTTACTCTGTTTCATTATCTTCCAATGGGGTCTTAAATGGTAAGGATCCTGACACTTCCCACACACTGTGGTTTGCCTCTAGGCTTTCCATATTACAGTATTAAAAACCTCCCATCAAGACAGCATCCCCTATCTGTCACATGAAAGCTGAAAACCCTCCCATCAGTAGGGCATCCACAGTAACAGCCACATGAAACCTGAAAACCCTCCCATCAGTAGGGCATCCACAGTAACAGCCACATGAAACCTGAAAACCCTCCCATCAATAGAGCATCCCCAGTAACAGCCACATGAAACCTGAAAACCCTCCCATCAAGAGGACATCCCCCTATCTGCCACATGGGAATGGATTTGGTTACACTTTGTAGGACATTAGCCTTGAGAATCCTATGATTCCAGCATAATGATTTAAGACAGTACTAGTGAATAAGACTTTACATAACTAGGCATCCAATCGGATTCCACATTATCTGGACAGTTAATTCTTGGGTTTGTTGAACCATAAAATTAAAAAATAATTGAAAAATCTCAAACATATTGTTTATTTATTTTTTTAGATACAGACAAAATTTCAGCCCTCAAGAATTCCTGTGAAGATGAAGCCAAACATTTGCAAGGCTTCAACTCACCCAAGAATGAAAAACAGTCTATAGGTAAATATTGAGGGAGCTTTGCTGGGCCTACTAACAACTGTTTCATTAAAACATATAAGGGACCCACAGATTTCTGTTGGTAGGGAGCTTTGCTGGGCCTACTAAGAACTGTTTCATTAAAACATATAAGGGACCCACAGATTTCTGTTGGTAGGGAGCTTTGCTGGGCCTACTAAGAACTGCTTCATTAAAACATATAAGGGACCCACAGATTTCTGTTGGTGGACTCTCAAATTTATCATATGGGTACAATATATGTTTTTATGAAACATGCCAACATGCTGGATTTTTTTAATACTGATTAGTATTTTGTGGTGTCGAATAATTTGTGGAAATAAACATTTTGTAATAAGCTAGTTTTATCTGGAGCTTCAGCTTCCTGACACTATACAAAATGGAAGCCATGATATAGCTGAAAGTGGTGTTACTTATATCATTCAAACTTTTCTTAGTAAACTTAGCTTACTTTAGGAACTGTTTAAGTTCATTATTTAGAGCACTCGGCTTACGGATGATTTAAAGTACTCACTTGTAACGTAACTAAGATAATGCGAAACACAGTCGTCATAATCAATTCAAATTTGTTTCCTTTGAAAAGTAACAATTAATTTGTACTTGGTTTACATAGTTCATAGAATCTTATGTCACAGAAGAAATAAACTTGATACTCAATATAAGATCAGACCTTAACAACGTGGCTGTCATGGACGGTAATAATTTAAAATTTTTGATTGAGTGTTGAGTAATTTGAAAGAAAATTGATACCCATTGAAATTGAAAAGTAGAAATTCTCTTGATCTTTGGGAATTAGCAAAAAATGTTGGTTTCGCTTGAATGGTAAGTATTTTTATTACAAAATTAATGTTGTAGGATTGAGTGGAAAATGATGGTTTATTTGTAAAGAAATGATTTTATTAGTATGTTTAGGATAAACTGAGTCTAGTCTCTGTTATAATTATATGTAATACATAATTTCACCACATTTCATCATGAAATTTATTTGTGTTAAAAATTTTGCTAATCATTTTGATAGTTTTGTACAATATGTTTAGTTTATTTCGTGTTGATACAACAAAGAATTCTATCAGTTTAAATGTAACCTACTTGACATCTTCTGTATTGTACTTACTTAGGCTAAGCCAAGCATTATATACTAATGATAACCGTGTAAGAAGCACCAGCTAGACCACAGCTTGTGTTTGAGGCATTTTACTGTCGGAGAGTTTTGTCAAAATTTCAATTTAAATTGGGCTAATTAAGGTTAATAGAAACATATTTAACTGTTATCTTGCAAAATAGATAAGTTTCTATTCATGATTTTTACAAAATATGGGACCCTGACTATCTTGTAAATGTTTTTAGTTTACATTTTTAATGTTTTTTAATTCAGTACCATTACCATGGGTCAGTTCTAGACAAATTGTTTGTACTTATTAGCCTATGCAGTAACACCCATATGGCTCATTATTCCATATAACTTTGATGGGGCACGTTACTTTTGTTGTGGTCAATTACTCTTACACCATAATGTATTTCAAAACATGCACAGTTCTAATTAACAAATAACAATTATGATATAATTTGATGCATTAAAAATTAATGTATTGAAAAAAGCCATGGGAAATAAATTTAATTTACTATTGGAGCAGAAACATTATACAATTATAGACTATTCCTGAGGAGTACTCAGGATTAATTGACTGGACGCATGATTAATTGATGGAGGCAAACAGCATGTGAGGTCGAACCATTGCACGCCAGGTTTTTTCACTAGGAGGTATGATAGAGAAAGTGCATTCAAGACCAATCAGGAAAGAGGCAATTTTCTGTCTTATTTAATAAATCAAAAAATTTTTCGAACCTCTGGATTTATCCATTTCAAAGCATTACAGTTGTTTTTCGCCATTGAACCCTTATACTGTATCGTAACATCTAAAAACTAAAACTGAAGAATTATCCTTGATCTTTACTGTAGCTTGAACTGGTACCCCAATATATCATGTTCTTAATGATACTGGACATACATACCCAGTTGGAGTACCTGGCCCCAGTTACACAAAAAGTCGTATGACAGGTCGTAAATTGTGTACAAACTAATTGATACAACATCCTATGACTGATCGTTGACTTTTTTTGAAAAGGAGGCCAGATTTAATATTTGGCTTAAAGAAGATTGTTTGATTTATTTACATTAGTCTGTTCATCATATTTGTCTGTCCTTCTATTGTAAGTCCTTTTCCCCATGTGTAAACTAATACACATAATTTGGGAAATTTATGATTTATTTTTAGTACCCGTACTCATATTTTATTCATGTCTTAAAATGCTTCTTATTGAACTGGTGATTTATTGTTTTTTAGTTAAGGAGATGTAAGTTAATATGTTACTCCGATATACACAGACAAATTTTGCTAATGTTAAATTCATTTGAATTTCTCATGTTAAATTAATTTGAATTTTGCCCAAATTTAGCTTGTACATAAATATTACACAGAATAAATGTACATGTGAAACTTGTTACTTTTTGTGTTCAATTGAATTGTTAGCAAAATTAATAATTTCACGTAACAATAATTAATGGTGTTAATTCCACATAAAAATATTTATGTTATAGGGTCAAGATATAGGTTTTGGCTTAGAGTTTAAAAAATATATAAAAGAAGCAGTAAATCATAATGACCTTAGTCAGCATCAAAAGCTCTACAAAACTCGCCATTGAGTCATAGCTTACTAATATTTACAATAAATTTGGTCCAGTGGTAGCTAATGATGAGTATGTGCCATATCCGTCAGTCTCCTGTCATCTGACCTTGACCTCGATTTCATGGTCTATTGACTATGTTTTAATTTTGTATTAGGGCAGGTCCTCTGTAACCATATATATTTTAAAACGATGACTATTTAATGCTATTTACTTTTTGCTCATGAAGTAGTTTTTTCAGTACTGATGTAGAATGCAGGCTAGACCATTTTCTGTGTCCACACTTGTTAATATTTTGAGTGTGTCATGAGAAAATCTTATTAAATAGTCACATTCATTCTCTTGAAGAGAGAAAGCGGAAATACCTCTCATAATTGAGTTCAATTCTCAGACCATGACTTTGCTTTCTTTAAAAATTTAATATTGACTCGTTAAAACGTACACGACCTAGACTAAACATGAACCGGTCCTACCCCTTAAAACGTACAAAAGATGTTTGAATAACTTTTGTCAAACTTATAAACAGATAATTGTACATTAAATGGCTGATTTTGATTGACTAAGTCAATATTTGTAAAAAGATTGTTTTCTTTCATTCCTTGATACATATGTTTAATATTGATTCAAACTTGACTTCTTATTTTTCACATTTCATTTATGTCTAGAAATTTAAATCAAACTTTTGAAATTATGGGGTACAGGTTTAAATTTTGTGGGAACTAAAATCTAAAGGCTGTCATTTGTTCCATATAGTATGTGGTATTGATTGCAAAGTCACATTATACTAAAAGATCGAAATTTGAAATTGTATGTGCATGATGTTCTTTAAAATTGATTTATAAACTTAACTTCCCCCCGCTTCATAGAAAAGGGGTATACTGTTTTTCCCTTGCCCGTTTGTTGGGCATCTGTCTGTAACAAAAATAGTTTCTATGACAGTTTTATAAACAACAGAAGCCTGATACTTTGCATATTGCTTTATCCTATAGTACCATATGGTGTATAGCGATTTTATGCTCCTTGGTCATCTACTTCTTCTTTATCAAATACTTAGATTTTTACACATCCAGAAATCGAGGGTATCACTAGCTCACAGTCCTGACACCTGTTTTGAAAAAGAGCTGCAAGATAAATTTCCTTAAGTTTGCAAATAAAATTTTTAGACTTCTATAGAAAGATATATAATATATTGTTTGTTTGTTTGAGTGGTGTTTAACGCCAATTTCAGTAATTTTCCTGCTATATCACTGCGTCCAGACCTTATTGGAGACAGTGAAGCCAGAGAAAATCCTTGACCTTCAGTGGGAAAACAGGCAATCCTTTTCATTTAAGATTGGAGTCGAGCACACCCTGCCACAGTGATACTAAGTGTTGACAAGCGTGTGATCAATAGTTAACCTTAATAGTTTGGTATAATACTTTTATTATACAAGACTTTCTGGTTCAATTCCATGAGAAATGAAAGGTTTCACAAAATCATATATGGTACATTGATTGTTAATGACAGGAATCATCAGTTCAGGTACCTTACAGTTATAGAATAAAGTAAAAAAATGAATTTATTAAATTCCAAGAAAATAAGACAGAATTATATACAAGACTTAATAAATTTTTTAGCTTGAATGCATATTTCATAAATAACCATGTTGAATGTTTATTTCATAAATTGTATTCATTTATACATAAATTTCATGAATGAAACTGACTATTTGATAACAGGTTTGGTCAAATCAGCTGTTAAGACATTTTTTATTCTGATCAATGACTCTTAACTTGTGCTGGACGAATCAAACGCATCATAATTGTTTAAGGCTATCTTTATCTGAGGTCAATATTTACTGTTTGGATTGTCAACATAGTTGTAAAAGTGAAAGAATTGAATCCCAATATAATGATTGATCCTGTATCTCATTAACAACCTGTTTGAATAAACATCATTAAAATATTCTCTAGTGTGACTTAATGGACTGGGAAAACACTTAGAATGTGTTAACTTCTACTGTGGAGTTACATACAACCTGTCAAGTTACACTGTGACTTAATGGACTGGGAAAACACTTAGAATGTGTTAACTTCTACTGTGGAGTTACATACAACCTGTCAAGTTACACTGTGACTTAATGGACTGGGAAAACACTTACAATATGTCAACTCCTACTGTGGAGTTACATACAACCTGTCAAGTTACACTGACTTAATGGACTGGGAAAACACTTACAATGTGTCATCTCCTACTGTGGAGTTACATACAACCTGTCAAGTTACACTGTGACTTAATGGACTGGGAATACAC
Source organism: Limnoperna fortunei (assembly GCA_944474755.1). Classification (NCBI taxonomy): domain Eukaryota; kingdom Metazoa; phylum Mollusca; class Bivalvia; order Mytilida; family Modiolidae; genus Limnoperna; species Limnoperna fortunei. The sequence continues at coordinate 8,971,209 of OX104124.1, read as the reverse complement.
TTACAATGTGTCATCTCCTACTGTGGAGTTACATACAACCTGTCAAGTTACACTGACTTAATGGACTGGGAAAACACTTACAATGTGTCATCTCCTACTGTGGAGTTACATACAACCTGTCAAGTTACACTGTGACTTAATGGACTAGAAAACACTTACAATGTGTCAACTCCTACTGTGAAGTTACATACAACCTGTCAAGTTACACAGTGACTTAATGGACTAGAAAACACTTACAATGTGTCATCTCCTACTGTGGAGTTACATGCAACCTGACAAGTTACACTGTGACTTAATGGACTGTGAAAACACTTACAATGTGTCAACTCCTACTGTGAAGTTACATACAACCTGTCAAGTTACACAGTGACTTAATGGACTAGAAAACACTTACAATGTGTCAACTCCTACTGTGGAGTTACATACAACCTGTCAAGTTACACTGACTTAATGGACTAGAAAACACTTATAATGTGTCATCTCCTACTGTGGAGTTACATACAACCTGTCAAGTTACACTGTGACTTAATGGACTGGAAAACATTTACAATGTGTCATCTCCTACTGTGGAGTTACATGCAACCTTACAAGTTACACTGTGACTTAATGGACTGGAAAACACTTACAATGTGTCATCTCCTACTGTGGAGTTACATGCAACCTGACAAGTTACACTGTGACTTAATGGACTGGGAAAACACTTACAATGTGTCATCTCCTACTGTGAAGTTACATACAACCTGTCAAGTTACACTGACTTAATGGACTAGAAAACACTTACAATGTGTCAACTCCTACTGTGGAGTTACATACAACCTGTCAAGTTACACTGTGACTTAATGGACTGGGAAAACACTTACAATGTGTCATCTCCTACTGTGGAGTTACATACAACCTGTCAAGTTACACTGTGACTTAATGGACTGGGAAAACACTTACAATGTGTCAACTCCTACTGTGGAGTTACATACAACCTGTCAAGTTACACTGACTTAATGGACTGGGAAAACACTTACAATGTGTCAACTCCTACTGTGGAGTTACATACAACCTGTCAAGTTACACTGTGACTTAATGGACTGGGAAAACACTTACAATGTGTCATCTCCTACTGTGAAGTTACATACAACCTGTCAAGTTACACTGACTTAATGGACTGGGAAAACACTTACAATGTGTCAACTCCTACTGTGAAGTTTCATACAACCTGTCAAATTACACTGACTTAATGGACTGGGAAAACACTTAGAATGTGTCATCTCCTACTGTGGAGTTACATACAACCTGTCAAGTTACACTGACTTAATGGACTGGGAAAACACTTACAATGTGTCATCTCCTACTGTGGAGTTACATACAACCTGTCAAGTTACACTGACTTAATGGACTGGAAAACACTTACAATGTGTCAACTCCTACTGTGGAGTTACATACAACCTGTCAAGTTACACTGTGACTTAATGGACTGGAAAACACTTACAATGTGTCATCTCCTACTGTGGAGTTACATGCAACCTGACAAGTTACACTGTGACTTAATGGACTGTGAAAACACTTACAATGTGTCAACTCCTACTGTGAAGTTACATACAACCTGTCAAGTTACACAGTGACTTAATGGACTAGAAAACACTTATAATGTGTCATCTCCTACTGTGGAGTTACATACAACCTGTCAAGTTACACTGTGACTTAATGGACTGGAAAACATTTACAATGTGTCATCTCCTACTGTGGAGTTACATGCAACCTTACAAGTTACACTGTGACTTAATGGACTGGAAAACACTTACAATGTGTCATCTCCTACTGTGGAGTTACATGCAACCTGACAAGTTACACTGTGACTTAATGGACTGGGAAAACACTTACAATGTGTCATCTCCTACTGTGAAGTTACATACAACCTGTCAAGTTACACTGACTTAATGGACTAGAAAACACTTACAATGTGTCAACTCCTACTGTGGAGTTACATACAACCTGTCAAGTTACACTGTGACTTAATGGACTGGGAAAACACTTACAATGTGTCAACTCCTACTGTGGAGTTTCATACAACCTGTCAAGTTACACTGTGGCTTAATGGACTGGGAAACACTTACAATGTGTCAACTCCTACTGTGGAGTTACATACAACCTGTCAAGTTACACTGTGACTTAATGGACTAGAAAACACTTACAATGTGTCAACTCCTACTGTGGAGTTACATACAACCTGTCAAGTTACACTGTGACTTAATGGACTAGAAAACACTTACAATGTGTCAACTCCTACTGTGGAGTTACATACAACCTGTCAAGTTACACTGTGACTTAATGGACTAGAAAACACTTACAATGTGTCAACTCCTACTGTGGAGTTACATACAACCTGTCAAGTTACACTGTGACTTAATGGACTGGGAAACACTTACAATGTGTCATCTCCTACTGTGGAGTTACATACAACCTGTCAAGTTACACTGTGACTTAATGGACTGGGAAACACTTACAATGTGTCAACTCCTACTGTGGAGTTACATACAACCTGTCAAGTTACACTGACTTAATGGACTGGGAAAACACTTACAATGTGTCATCTCCTACTGTGGAGTTACATACAACCTGTCAAGTTACACTGTGACTTAATGGACTGGGAAACACTTACAATGCGTCATCTCCTACTGTGGAGTTACATACAACCTGTCAAGTTACACTGACTTAATGGACTGGGAAAACACTTACAATGTGTCATCTCCTACTGTGGAGTTACATACAACCTGTCAAGTTACACTGTGACTTAATGGACTGGGAAAACACTTACAATGTGTCATCTCCTACTGTGGAGTTACATACAACCTGTCAAGTTACACTGACTTAATGGACTGGGAAAACACTTACAATGTGTCATCTCCTACTGTGGAGTTACATACAACCTGTCAAGTTACACTGTGACTTAATGGACTAGAAAACACTTACATTGTGACAACTCCTACTGTGGAGTTACATACAACCTGTCAAGTTACACTGTGACTTAATGGACTGGGAAACACTTACAATGTGTCATCTCCTACTGTGGAGTTTCATACAACCTGTCAAGTTACACTGACTTAATGGACTGGGAAAACACTTACAATGTGTCAACTCCTACTGTGGAGTTACATACAACCTGTCAAGTTACACTGTGACTTAATGGACTGGGAAAACACTTACAATGTGTCATCTCCTACTGTGAAGTTACATACAACCTGTCAAGTTACACTGACTTAATGGACTGGGAAAACACTTACAATGTGTCAACTCCTACTGTGAAGTTTCATACAACCTGTCAAGTTACACTGACTTAATGGACTGGGAAAACACTTACAATGTGTCATCTCCTACTGTGGAGTTTCATACAACCTGTCAAGTTACACTGACTTAATGGACTGGGAAAACACTTACAATGTGTCATCTCCTACTGTGGAGTTTCATACAACCTGTCAAGTTACACTGACTTAATGGACTGGGAAAACACTTACAATGTGTCATCTCCTACTGTGGAGTTTCATACAACCTGTCAAGTTACACTGACTTAATGGACTGGGAAAACACTTACAATGTGTCATCTCCTACTGTGGAGTTTCATACAACCTGTCAAGTTACACTGACTTAATGGACTGGGAAAACACTTAGAATGTGTCAACTCCTACTGTGGAGTTACAACCTGTCAAGTTACACTGTGACTTAATGGACTGGAAAACACTTACAATGTGTCAACTCCTACTGTGGAGTTACATACAACCTGTCAAGTTACACTGTGACTTAATGGACTGGAAAACACTTACAATGTGTCATCTCCTACTGTGGAGTTACATACAACCTGTCAAGTTACACTGTGACTTAATGGACTGGAAAACACTTACAATGTGTCAACTCCTACTGTGGAGTTTCATACAACCTGTCAAGTTCCACTGTGACTTAATAGACTGGGAATACACTTACAATGTGTCATCTCCTACTGTGGAGTTTCATACAAACTGTCAAGTTACACTGTGACTCAATGGACTGGGAAAACACTTACAATGTGTCAACTCCTACTGTGGAGTTTCATACAACCTGTCAAGTTCCACTGTGACTTAATGGACTAGAAAACACTTACAATGTGGCAACTCCTACTGTGGAGTTACATGCAACTTGTCAAGTTACACTGACTTAATGGACTGGGAAAACACTTAGAATGTGTCAACTCCTACTGTGGAGTTACATACAACCTGTCAAGTTACACTGTGACTTAATGGACTAGAAAACACTTACAATGTGTCAACTCCTACTGTGGAGTTACATACAACCTGTCAAGTTACACTGTGACTTAATGGACTGGGAAAACACTTACAATGTGTCATCTCCTACTGTGGAGTTACATACAACCTGTCAAGTTACACTGTGGCTTAATGGACTGGGAAACACTTACAATGTGTCAACTCCTACTGTGGAGTTACATACAACCTGTCAAGTTACACTGTGACTTAATGGACTGGGAAACACTAACAATGTGTCATCTCCTACTGTGGAGTTACATACAACCTGTCAAGTTACACTGACTTAATGGACTGGAAAACACTTACAATATGTCAACTCCTACTGTGGAGTTACATACAACCTGTCAAGTTACACTGTGACTTAATGGACTGGGAAAACACTTACAATGTGTCATCTCCTACTGTGGAGTTACATACAACCTGTCAAGTTACACTGTGACTTAATGGACTGGGAAAACACTTACAATGTGTCATCTCCTACTGTGGAGTTACATACAACCTGTCAAGTTACACTGACTTAATGGACTGGGAAAACACTTACAATGTGTCATCTCCTACTGTGGAGTTACATACAACCTGTCAAGTTACACTGTGACTTAATGGACTAGAAAACACTTACATTGTGACAACTCCTACTGTGGAGTTACATACAACCTGTCAAGTTACACTGTGACTTAATGGACTGGGAAACACTTACAATGTGTCATCTCCTACTGTGGAGTTACATACAACCTGTCAAGTTACACTGTGACTTAATGGACTGGGAAAACACTTACAATGTGTCATCTCCTACTGTGGAGTTACATACAACCTGTCAAGTTACACTGTGACTTAATGGACTGGGAAAACACTTACAATGTGTCATCTCCTACTGTGGAGTTACATACAACCTGTCAAGTTACACTGACTTAATGGACTGGGAAAACACTTACAATGTGTCATCTCCTACTGTGGAGTTACATACAACCTGTCAAGTTACACTGTGACTTAATGGACTAGAAAACACTTACATTGTGACAACTCCTACTGTGGAGTTACATACAACCTGTCAAGTTACACTGTGACTTAATGGACTGGGAAACACTTACAATGTGTCATCTCCTACTGTGGAGTTACATACAACCTGTCAAGTTACACTGTGGCTTAATGGACTGGGAAACACTTACAATGTGTCAACTCCTACTGTGGAGTTACATACAACCTGTCAAGTTACACTGTGACTTAATGGACTGGGAAACACTTACAATGTGTCATCTCCTACTGTGGAGTTACATACAACCTGTCAAGTTACACTGACTTAATGGACTGGGAAAACACTTACAATGTGTCATCTCCTACTGTGGAGTTACATACAACCTGTCAAGTTACACTGTGACTTAATGGACTGGGAAAACACTTACAATGTGTCATCTCCTACTGTGGAGTTACATACAACCTGTCAAGTTACACTGACTTAATGGACTGGGAAAACACTTACAATGTGTCATCTCCTACTGTGGAGTTACATACAACCTGTCAAGTTACACTGTGACTTAATGGACTAGAAAACACTTACATTGTGACAACTGCTACTGTGGAGTTACATACAACCTGTCAAGTTACACTGTGACTTAATGGACTGGGAAAACACTTACAATGTGTCATCTCCTACTGTGGAGTTTCATACAAACTGTCAAGTTACACTGACTTAATGGACTGGGAAAACACTTACAATGTGTCATCTCCTACTGTGGAGTTACATACAACCTGTCAAGTTACACTGTGACTTAATGGACTGGGAAAACACTTACAATGTATCAATTTCTACTGTGGAGTTACATACAACCTGTCAAGTTACACTATGACTCAATGGACTGGGAATACACTTACAATGTGTCAACTCCTACTGTGGAGTTACATACAACCTGTCAAGTTACACTGTGACTTAATGGACTGGAAAACACTTACAATGTGTCACTCCTACTGTGGAGTTACATACAACCTGTCAAGTTACACTGACTTAATGGACTGGGAAAACACTTACAATGTGTCATCTCCTACTGTGGAGTTACATACAACCTGTCAAGTTACACTGTGACTTAATAGACTGGGAATACACTTACAATGTGTCATCTCCTACTGTGGAGTTACATACAACCTGTCAAGTTACACTGTGACTTAATGGACTAGAAAACACTTACAATGTGTCACTCCTACTGTGAAGTTACATACAACCTGTCAATTTACACTGTGACTTAATGGACTAGAAAACACTTACAATGTGTCAACTCCTACTGTGGAGTTACATACAACCTGTCAAGTTACACTGTGACTTAATGGACTGGGAATACACTTACAATGTGTCAACTCCTACTGTGGAGTTACATACAACCTGTCAAGTTACACTGTGACTTAATGGACTGGAAAACACTTACAATGTGTCAACTCCTACTGTGGAGTTACATACAACCTGTCAAGTTACAATGACTTAATGGACTGGGAAAACACTTAGAATGTGTCAACTCCTACTGTGGAGTTTCATACAACCTGTCAAGTTACACTGTGACTTAATGGACTGGGAAAACACTTACAATGTGTCATCTCCTACTGTGGAGTTACATACAACCTGTCAAGTTACACTGTGACTTAATGGCATGGGAAAACACTTACAATGTGTCAACTCCTACTGTGGAGTTACATACAACCTGTCAAGTTACACTGACTTAATGGACTGGGAAAACACTTACAATGTGTCACTCCTACTGTGGAGTTACATACAACCTGTCAAGTTACACTGTGACTTAATGGACTGGAAAACACTTACAATGTGTCAACTCCTACTGTGGAGTTACATACAACCTGTCAAGTTACACTGTGACTTAATGGACTGGAAAACACTTACAATGTGTCAACTCCTACTGTGGAGTTACATACAACCTGTCAAGTTACACTGACTTAATGGACTGGGAATACACTTACAATGTGTCAACTCCTACTGTGGAGTTACATACAACCTGTCAAGTTACACTGTGACTTAATGGACTGGGAAAACACTTACAATGTGTCAACTCCTACTGTGGAGTTACATACAACCTGTCAAGTTACACTGTGACTTAATGGACTGGGAAAACACTTACAATGTGTCAACTCCTACTGTGGAGTTACATACAACCTGTCAAGTTACACTGACTTAATGGACTGGGAAAACACTTACAATGTGTCATCTCCTACTGTGGAGTTACAACCTGTCAAGTTACACTGTGACTTAATGGACTGGGAAAACACTTACAATGTGTCACTCCTACTGTGGAGTTACATACAACCTGTCAAGTTACACTGACTTAATGGACTGGGAAAAAACTTACGATGTATCAATTTCTACTGTGGAGTTACATACAACCTGTCAAGTTACACTGTGACTTAATGGACTGGGAAAACACTTACAATGTGTCAACTCCTACTGTGGAGTTACAACCTGTCAGGTTACACTGTGACTTAATGGACTGGGAAAACACTTACAATGTGTCAACTCCTACTGTGGAGTTACATACAACCTGTCAAGTTACACTGTGACTTAATGGACTGGGAAAACACTTACAATGTGTCAACTCCTACTGTGGAGTTACATACAACCTGTCAAGTTACACTGTGACTTAATGGACTGGGAAAACACTTACAATGTGTCAACTCCTACTGTGGAGTTACATACAACCTGTCAAGTTACACTGTGACTTAATGGACTGGGAAAACACTTACAATGTGTCACTCCTACTGTGAAGTTACATACAACCTGTCAAGTTACACTGTGACTTAATGGACTGGGAAAACACTTACAATGTGTCACTCCTACTGTGGAGTTACATACAACCTGTCAAGTTACACTGTGACTTAATGGACTGGGAAAACACTTACAATGTGTCACTCCTACTGTGAAGTTACATACAACCTGTCAAGTTACACTGTGACTTAATGGACTGGGAAAACACTTACAATGTGTCACTCCTACTGTGAAGTTACATACAACCTGTCAAGTTACACTGTGACTTAATGGACTGGGAAAACACTTACAATGTGTCATCTCCTACTGTGGAGTTACATACAACCTGTCAAGTTACACTGTGACTTAATGGACTGGGAAAACACTTACAATGTGTCATCTTCTACTGTGAAGTTACATACAACCTGACAAGTTACACTGACTTAATGGACTGGAAAACACTTACAATGTGTCAACTCCTACTGTGGAGTTACATACAACCTGACAAGTTACACTGTGACTTAATGGACTGGGAAAACACTTACAATGTGTCATCTCCTACTGTGGAGTTACATACAACCTGTCAAGTTACACTGTGACTTAATGGACTGGGAATACACTTACAATGTGTCAACTCCTACTGTGGAGTTACATACAACCTGTCAAGTTACACTGTGACTTAATGGACTGGGAAAACACTTACAATGTGTCACTCCTACTGTGAAGTTACATACAACCTGACAAGTTACACTGTGACTTAATGGACTGGGAAAACACTTACAATGTGTCATCTCCTACTGTGGAGTTACATACAACCTGTCAAGTTACACTGTGACTTAATGGACTGGGAAAACACTTACAATGTGTCAACTCCTACTGTGGAGTTACATACAACCTGTCAAGTTACACTGTGACTTAATGGACTGGGAAAACACTTACAATGTGTCAACTCCTACTGTGAAGTTACATACAACCTGTCAAGTTACACTGTGACTTAATGGACTGGGAAAACACTTACAATGTGTCATCTCCTACTGTGGAGTTACATACAACCTGTCAAGTTACACTGTGACTTAATGGACTGGGAAAACACTTACAATGTGTCATCTCCTACTGTGGAGTTACATACAACCTGTCAAGTTACACTGTGACTTAATGGACTGGGAAAACACTTACAATGTGTCAACTCCTACTGTGGAGTTACATACAACCTGTCAAGTTACACTGTGACTTAATGGACTGGGAAACACTTAGAATGTGTCATCTCCTACTGTGAAGTTACATACAACCTGTCAAGTTACACTGTGACTTAATGGACTGGGAAACACTTAGAATGTGTCATCTCCTACTGTGAAGTTACATACAACCTGTTACATGGTGACTACCAGTGGTACCTCATTTTTGGGTTTTTTGCAGTATGACTTCCAAATTTGAGCAGCCATGTGTAATGCTATTGATGCTATTAGCAACATGTCTGTAGACACCTAAGCTGCTGAAAATATAAATTATGCTTTGTATATTACCTATATTGTAACTTATATCAGAAAAAATTTGAGATTGACACAATTGAATCTAATATATGTGTTTTAGAAAACAGGAGCTGAAAATTTCCTTTGTTAAAAAATATAGTTCAAAACATTCAGTATGAGAAAATTATTAGAGAAATTTTATATTATATGCATCCCAAATAGTAAACTGGAAAAGGTATTTATACCAATACATTTCTTAATTACCACATGAAGGTCATTTGGAAGTGGGAGGTTTGGCATGCCCTAAAACTTGGTTGACTGCACCATTTCTTTTGAAATTCCTGTACCAAGTCAGGATCATTGCAGTTGTTACTACATTTTTTGTTGGGTTTTTTTTTTTGTTTTTTGCTTTTTGTTTTTTTGTTTTTTTTTTAGGTTGCTGGTTTCTGAGATTTTAATTAGTGGATTTTCTATGCTTCTGATTTCAGCTATAGGTAGTTTATGTGATCACTAGCAGGTGAACACCATGGATGCGATTTTGGTGGGGTACAATCTAACCTTAGTTAATGACACAGGAATGCCAAAAGTCCGGGTTTTACACGGTACTCCAGCTTTCTTCTAAAATATCTTGATGTTTTGATTGGAGCATGAAAATTAGTTGGCATTTAGTTTCTCTGTAGGCATACTAGGCTATAGGTGCTACACATGTGACACATATGTAGCAGATCACATTATGTAACATGCATTTTCTTATGAAACATGTATGGCTTTTTCTTCTCACACATGTGTTTGGAACGTGTCACATGTGTGGAATTTTTGCATGTCTAGGAATTGGAAATGTATCCTATTAAGGCAATTCTTGATATACGATATACACAAAGACAAATGGTGGTATGTTATGGTGAACAATGAAACAGTGTTCTATGACATCAGCTGACAAAATAAATATTATAGAAAATAATTGTTATGTTACATTTGAAAAGCTAAAAAGAAGAGAATGCATCAAAATAATGAATTTTTTTTTATCTGTACCCATAGTTGGAAAAACTATAATTATGGTAAAGAAATAAAACATGTTTTGTTCACTTTACAATTATTCATACAGATCAAGACTCTAATTAGAAATAAAAAATGCATTTTGTAATCAGTTAAGCTAGTGTTTGACTTTTCATGTTCATGGTATCTATGGACTGTGTTTACTTTACATGTAGAAAACAAAGCGTTGGCCGAGTCAACAATATAAACAGATGAAATTGACATCTGATAATCCATTTCATTTCTATAAGTTGATTGTTTTGGTTTGGATAATGATTCTGTTTTTCCAGGGGTATTGTATAATATCATTCAAGTAATGTCATGGTGTGACTGTCAAAAATTTTAATTCCCCCACTTATAAGGGGCATATTGATTCAGACAGTACTTCCGGAACTTACTTTCTACATGAAAATTAAGATAATATAATATAATAAGACATTTTATTTGAATTCTGTATGACAATTGACAAAAAAGCAAATTACACAAACTTTTCTTTAAATTTGAAGGCATTTTCTTGGATCATGAAACACATATTACATTTAAGTTTTACTAATTTTATTTGGCTCATTAAAAAATTATTTTGGCTTCAAAATATATTTTTACATGTGTGTAACCTGTGTTATGAGACCACCTGTGTAATGAGACCACATGTGTTATGAGACCACCTGTGTAATGAGACCACCTGTGTTATGAGACCACATGTGTTATGAGATCACCTGTGTTGTGAGACCACCTGTGTTATGAGACCACCTGTGTTATAAGATAACATGTGTTCTGAAAACACCTGTACTTTATTAAGAGAACACCTGTACACCTGTCTATTTATGTTATCACTTTCTTTACTCTTTCTTGAGTCATCTGTTAAATTAGGTAACAGTACTGAGATCATGTGTACTTTATTACAAACTCAAGAGAAATTAACATTCTTACAGAGGAAATTGATTTCTGATTGTTTGTTGCAATTTACAGTTGTCTATTTTGGTTTCATTGATTTTGACAATAGCTGCTATTGATAAATTATCTTATGAAGCAAAAATACCTGTGATTTGGTGCTTTTAATTACTTTGTTTACTTTTTATATCAATATCTGGACAAGTTCAAAAATCAGAACCCATCAATATTTTTGGGTACCTTAGAAATGTGAAATTGTCCTGCATTTTAGCTTACCTAAGTGAAAGTTAGGATGAGCTGTTGTTTGGTACCTCTATCTGTCAACATTTGTTTTGAATCCCCTCTACTGAAACCTCTGGACTAATTTCAGTCCTGTATACATAGATCATTTACCAAAATTGCCCTGTCCTCCCCCCATTAGACCGCTGCCATATACTACAAAATTAATTTGTCATTTTTTCAGCAAACTTTACTTGTAATCTTATGCAGAGGAGTAGAGTAATATATATTCCTAAAGCAATGACAGTTCAGCAGTTTGGATAATATTATTTTAAATAACCTTGTTTTAATAGAAAATGAATTAAAAGTTTTCATTTTGGAAACATCTTTGCCTATTGGAACTATAATTGGTATGAGTGATCCTTGGAAACTCCCGTCATGATATATGAGATAGCTCAGATCCAACCAAGATAGCCAATTTTACTAAAAATAGGAAATACTACTAAAAAACAGTATTTAAACATTTTATTTTAAGTTTAGTTGAACAAAATTGATTTCTTAATTTTTTTCTGTTTTTTGATTTTTGTTTTGACACATATAGTTTAGGTCAATCCCAACAAGGTGATTATTACCTCTGAAGTTTAAGGATTGTTACATCTGAAGATTTGTATGTCACCTTCAGCAATTATTTCATGACATGCAGTTTTTTTTTGTGTGGAAAAAGTTGATATAGTACTTCATCTTGTTGTGGTATACGCAGTTATCCATCCTGAGAACTTAAAAGACTCCTTTAGGCTTAGTACCATGTAAAAACCCCAGACCGATGGCAGCAAAAATGGTAAATATCACTAAGGATTGTTCCTTTGAAAACTTATATTCAGTTTGCCTGTTAAAATAAAATCTAATTAGTTTTCCGCAAATAAAACTGAATGTTGTAATCTGCTGCTAAACCATTTTGATTACCAATCAAGTTTTGTTATGACAAATATGTTGCTGACAAAGTCTTATTATATAAATATGTTGACATGGCATAAATAATATTAGGATCAGATTTACTGTCAAGATAAACAAGCGTAATACACAATAATTAAATTGGGTATTGTTACTGTGACTTAAATATTCATTAATGCTTCATACATAGTGTAAACTAGAACTTTTTGTTGCATTATTTTGAAGAAAAATTAATTAAATTTGTCAAAAATTGGTATTTTATTATTACTGATGTTTTAATTTATCTTTCAATAATTAGTCTAACTGATTGATTTATTGATCTAACTGATTGCTTGATTGATTGATTGATTGATTTATTTATTTATTTTAATGTTATTTAGCAATAGTTCAAATATATATTTGAAAGGATATAGCTTAATTAATAATTAATAACTGGCAATAAAAATCATTTATTTTAATTAAAAAGTGGGCTGTTTAAGACTTATGTATACATAGGCAATGTTAGGCATTAAAGTTAAAAGCTCAATAATTTAATGTAAGATGGAAGATATGTTGGAAATAATTTGGTATTTTGAATAATTAAGGATTGTTTTCAAATGCTGGTTAGATTATTGGATATAGACGACTTTGGGTTGGTTTACCCTAATAAATCATGAAGCGGTTTATGTTCAGCATAAACCCATCCAAAGTTGTCTATATCAAATAATCTAACCAACAATTGAAAACAATTCTTATATTTTAACTTCAATACTATGAAAAGAAATAACAAAAACAATATTTTACAAGAAGTAAAGTAATATTTGCAATTCACAATTTTTAGTGTCGCCACTTGTTGTTTGCTGAAAAATCCATGTTTTGTCAACGTCATCAATACTTTTTATTATGACGTCAACAATCAGCATGGGGGGTAACTTGGTATATATAGGGTAATCCAAAATATATGAATAGGTAGCTTTTTTCATTGAAAATATATCATTGGGTAGTTGTAAATTATCTAAATATATCCATGCCTCAATTCTCATCTTAAGCATGTTAAGCCTATGTAAACCAAAGTGATTTTACAAACAAAGTGTTCCATTAACATCAATTTATCATTTTGGTAGTGAATGTACTATTTTGTCAATGGGGATGTGCAGTAATAAAATATATGAATAGGTCTGATTTAATCATTCAATATATGATTAGGTCCTGTTTTATAGTGTTCAAAAATATGTTAATAGGCTGGGTTTTCAAATGTCTGTCCACAGACCTGTACCTAAAAGTATCCTTAGTTACCCCCCCCCCCCCCCCTTGACAATCAGTCACATGCTGATATAGCAAGTTAGGTTATACGAAATGGACAATGTTGCTCAACTGTTGAATATTTAAAGAAAATTAAAATATATATGAATAATATATACAAATATTGAGTACTAATGGTGACAGTTACCTGGATCACCAGTAGCATATAGAGAAAAGACCTCTCATCAGGTGTAGGGGTTGTCAGGTTATATAGAAATCCTGACTGCAGATCGTAGTGGGTCATGTTTAGAGAGTACAATTAACTTCAAAGACTCATTTCATAGATATCGACAAAAAATACCTCAAAAGGCTTAATTTAAATTCTCTGCCTCACTCAAGACTCCAAACTGTTCTTGTGGGTTATTACGGTACTATTCCCTTGTTGAATGTTGTCTGTTAGCTAATTGGTAGTAATTATATTATAAATCAGGTGCTAAAATGGAAAAATAAAAAATAAAAATAAAAAACAACAGCAAAGAACAAAACAATCAACATATTATATAACATTTGCTATATATGAAATTTAATAAGTTTGTGCTAATGTATTTTCTTTCATATGAGAATTTTGCATAATCTGTTTCATTAATTGATTTCATTGTGTAAGAATTACCACTTATTTATAGTGAAAAATTATCCCATTATTGAAAATGGAAATTGATGTATGTACTTGTATAGAAATCTTTATCAATTATGGGGGACTAAAGAGGGATTTCCTTTTACAATAGCCAGATTATAACAGGTTTAATTGAGGTTAAGGTTGATAATCTGTAAATAGTTTTATTCTACCATGAATTAATAAATCGGGTCAAATATTAAATTATTAATACAGCGAAAGAAAATCTGGTAAAAATATTTTTTCCTCTTATGTGTTTAATTGATTGATAGATTGGATGATTGCTTTACGTCTAGCAAGCAGTATTTCAGCTATATTCAGGACGACTCTTATATTTAATACAAAAGAAATATACATACACATAATTAGCAGTACATTATGTTATAAATCTAGACATGTTTGGCAAAATGACAAACCTGAACTCTGTATTGACATCAGAATAGTGATTTTTTGTTCCAAAATGGATTCTCTTATCCAAAATTATTTATGCATGGTCAAAAATGGAAATTAAAGACATTCAAATATCCTATACACTGATTAAAAAGTCATGTTTAACTATATGAGGCTTACCTTAATTTATTCTAGTATTGTACCAAGAATGAATTTATTTTAAGAACAGACATAAAATTAGCTAGTATGTTATTTTCTGTGTCAGTTTCAGTGCATGGGATTTTCATTTTCTGTGGTTTTGTTAAGAGAAAATTGTACTGTGTCACTGATACTTTTAAAATGTCATTGTTTTCCGTTTGCTCCTGTAAAACTATTTAGTTTTAAAAAATACTAATATTCAACTCATGTTCAAATAAAATCCATGATTTATCATTCCAACAAAAAAATAAATTCACAGTATGCAGTTTGGAAATTGCTTAAGATGTTGATTTCATTCAGTGCAATTTATGATTTTTAGTTCTGGATATCTTGGCCTGAATTACTGGCTGGACATTTAATAACTGTCAATCAACAATGAAATAAATTATATTGCTATTAAAACAGGATATCATTATTTTCTATGTCAGTTTCAGTGCATGGGATTTTCATACAAATTTCATAGTTCATATGGATTCAGTTCAGTAAACCAAGTACAGTTTTAGTGATACTTATTTCCGTTTGCTCTTCTAATATTCAGTTTGCCTATTCAAATAAAATCCATGAATTTTAGTATTCCACAAATAAATCTCAATTCACAGTATGCAGTTTGGAAATGGCTTAAAGATGTTGATTTCATTCAGCACAATTGATGACTTTCAGTTGTGGATATCTTGACCTGAATTACTGGCTGGACATTTAAACTGTCAATCTACAGTGAAATAAATTATATTGCTATTAAAACAGCATATATTTCATTAGTTATCTGAAATTGACTAATTTTGACATTACTTAATTTCCAACAAGCAAATTCAAAGGATTTCAATGTTAATCTATTTAAAATGACATTTTATGTACTTTAGTAAATGTCCCTTTTCATTAAGTTGTGTAGAAATTTAGATGGAGTTTAATTAATTGTATAATTGACAAATTATGTCATATTACTTAACTCTGAACAAGGAAATTCTTAGGATTAAATGTTAATCTATTTCATGACAATTCCTGAACTTTGAGTAATGTTCATTTTCGTTCTGTTGTGTGGATGGAATACAGATAATGCCGTTGTGTAGAAATAGTGATCTATTTTAATTAAAGGTTATTAATTAGTGCATAGGATTAATTAATATTGCAAGTTATTTCAAGGTAAATATTTTTGATAGATTTAAAGATAAATAGTTTTGTATGTGTTATTAAATATTTGTATTTAATTAATTTAACACATCTCTCAGCAATTAATTTTCTAGCCATTATTTGGACAGATTTCTTTTGCAAAGAATGTTCATACTCATAATGGTATATTTAATAATGTTTTAAGATAATCCATTATTCGGCCTCGAGTGGTTAAGGTTAAGTAGAAAGTCATCTACTGTCAACACTGAGGTTGAGGATTCGAGTCTCACTGCAGGCAAGGTGTGCTCGTCTCCAAACTTAATTGTCAAGGATTTTCAGTATTCCTGCTGAATGTCAGGTTTTCTTCAGCTTTCTTCCCCAATAAAAACTAGATGCCATGATATATAGCTGAACAATTTTTTGAAAGTGACTATTAAATACCGTTAAAAAAAAAATAAACAAACAAAACAAACAAAACAAACAAGCAAACATCCAAATTAACTACACTTGGCTAAAATAATGTTTAGTTTTAAAAAAAAAATTCAGGTCTCCCCAGATATAATATGGGATTTTTGCTCCAGAATGCCATTATTATGAAATTTAACTTGTTAGCTTTTTGGCCAAGTTTGCGGTTTTAGTGGTTTCAGCTGACATAGCTTCAGCTTGGTCATTGCTATTGGTCAACAGTTCAGTTGTTCTTTCTGTCATTTGTCACCTCACACAGATACACAGATTTTTTTTTCTGAATAACTTACAGGACTGGTGTCGTCAGTGAAGCAGGATATTTTTACCTTATAATCAGCTTGTTTATGTGTGCTTGAATGGGTATCACATCCTGCCTAAAATAAAAACTGCACTCTATGATAGGCCTAAAGCTGAGAATATCTGAAAATGCAGCATTAAACCCAACAAACAAACTAAACGGCTAACCAATATAAAGTCACAATGATTAACACTATTTCTGCCAAAGGTTAGGGTTTATGACCAGATTCCATTCATTTTTCCCCAAATAAAAAATTGATACATTGAAAATACATGTTGCTGAAAATTTCATTAAAGTTGTGTAATATGTTGTGTAAGCAGTTTGTTACATTTTGACATTTACAAAATATTAGTTTGTGCTGGGTGGATAGTCACCGAGTCCTTCTGGCAAGACAGGTGAGGGTGGCAACCTTTGCAGGCCAAACTATCACATTTAAGGTGTGTAAACACTAATCCAATTCTTTAAGATTTTCTACTAAATTTGTTATTTTTTTTAATTAGAGCAGCTCTTTTACCTTAAGTGCAACTTGACCGACATCATATATATCCAGAATCGTACGTGACATGCCTATGTTCTCTCAAAATTTCATGACCTCTTTAAAACCTTCCAAGAGAAAACCAGCTTCTGGGGTAAACCCCACTCTTAAAATAGCTCTTTCTTTTCAGAAAATCTTGGTTTACAGGTCATGTAGTGCATGTGACATAAAACATACTAAACACCATTAGTACAGAGCAAGTTAGGACTCAAAATTTTTCTAATATATATTCACCTTTCAGAAAAACTTTTATTCCTCAAAATCCAGTTAGTAGTTTTCAATATACACTAAGATAAACAGGACTATTTTGTTTTTAAGTACTATTTTCTTATATGTTCCAAATTTGATTGGTCCCCTTTAGTGTCTTGACACCTAAAACCTTCAAAAACAAGGTACATTGCAAGACAGGAGTTTTCTCGAAGCAAGAAGAACAGTAATGTACACAAAAAATGCATGAAATAAAAATTGACATTTAAAACAAAAATTTGCTAGTTAGTTTATGAAACCGCCTTACTATTTTTTTTTTAGACAAAATGAAGACACGATTTGTTTGTTCAGCACCTATTCCCGATTATTTATCCCTGCCCTCCAGCAGAAGTTCATCAACCTCCAGCCAGTCACTACAGGGGGGAAGCAAGGCAGAGGATGAAGAGAAAGAGGAAAGAACAGAGGAAAAGTCAAGAGATATTCAGAATTACCAAGGTAAATGTTGTAAGATTAACAGGTTACAAGAAACCAATTATTTGTTTACAATATAATTTTGTACCCCAAAGATACATATAGAAGAAAATACACAGAGGCATCTGATTGGATATTTGAGTTCTGAAAATAGCAAAATTTGAAAAATATAAATATTATTGATTGAAAATGTTTTATATTTGAGGGGGTCATGTGCAAGATTCTGGAAAATCTAGCTTTTGAAAAATGAAAGAGCGAGGAATTCAAACTGCCAAAATTTCTAACCTCCCTCTTTAATTTGATAATGCTTCTCATTTTGCTGCAACTTTTTTATTGTTCTTCTCCAAATTTTTTGAAATATGTGTCTAAAACTCTTCATAAAATTGGTGTAATTCTGGCGCAATTATGTACTTTTATTGTAAATTCCCAATGATTAAATTGCTAAACTGAGTTTGATACTACATTGTATTTATGTTTTTTGTTGAACATTACGGAAGAACATGTGACATCCATGTATTCAAAGGTAGATAACTCTAGGCAGAAATTATGACTAACATAAAATCAGACAATTTGTAAAAAGATAGTTGTTTTGTGGGCCTTCAGTTTTCAATTGCTTATACCTCTATTAAATCTAAAGATTTTTAATTTGGCTTATGTGCCTCTATAAGGAATTTTAATCTGTGTATACATTTTCAAAAGGCACAAATATTTTAAATTATACAAAAGCCAACCAATGACCCGCACTGACATGTTTTTTTTATAATTTCAATGCCATAATTTAAAAAGCATCATTTTCTTTATATCATGACATTCATATTGGTTAAAATAATTGTTAAAAAGTAAAATTCTGGACCAAATCCTATGGTTTTTGTAGAAATAAAATTAAATTACCTCCATATACAAATATAGTATTTGTATATTGACTTGGCATAAAAACAATAAAAATTAAAGAATTCTTGATGTCAATTAAGAATTAATTCATTGGGGCATGAATATATACTGATTTTACCACCGGTTGGTCCTTTATGTCCAATATTTTACCCTGAGCTGCGAATCTGAATCTTTTACAAAATAAAAAATAGTTATATTTTTGGAATACAGTCATTTCATTGGATAGTTAGCAAGTTTGAAATATGTTTATTTTTCAATAATTTAATTTGCTTTCTAAGCTGAAATCTGATTGGTTAATTCAATCCAGTAACCCATATTATACAATATATCTTGCATGACCTATGACCTATACATATGCCGTTTAAATTCAAATAGTTCCATGACATCATCAACGTTTTTGAGATTAAAATTGTTAAGATTTATAGTTAAAATTAATTTATAAGAAATATATTAAATTTCTGAACAGGTTATACGATATAATATGCTTCGTGGTTTATAAGGCGTAAACAGACCCATATTATATCGTAGAACCTGTTCAGAAATTTGAAGTATTCATAAAAATAAACAATTTTAGTGTAACTACTTAATTTTTTTCATTCCTCCATCAAATAGAAATTTGACATTTACATTTAAAAGAGGCCTAGTAGAGAATGCAAAACACAGAAAACTATTTAAAGAATCCTAAGTATTTAATGCCTATTTTCTGTACTTCATTCATATCTGAATGGGCATGGGGCTAACTCACAAACTAATTAAAATGCAGTAAATAGGTGTTATAGCATAAAATATTGCGCCTTTACAGAATAATGATTGAAGAGGGAAAAAAAAACAAATAGTAGATAAATAACTATTCAAAAGGGATACACAAATAAAAATAATAGAAATTGTTGAAAAATTGATGGCATAATACCTACCCAAAGGGACATATGTCAGTTATAGTTACAGTTCTCAAAAAATTATCACTGGACAATACTTATCTAGGGGAGATAACTCTAGATAAATTATAACTTTTTAATATAACCTCAGACTTTATGGATATTTATGTAGCCTTAAATAAAGGAAATTACTTAATAAAAACTTGTTGAAACCTGATAAGAGGTGTCCTACCAATTACTTTGTTAATGTGAAATTTATAGTTTGTTAGAGCCAAACTTAACTTTGTGAAAGTTGTTTAACCTGTTTTTGCATAGTTCAATTAGAACATTTTGGCTTTTATTAAATTTATTTTTTTTTCAGTTTAAAAAATTCAAATACACTCTTTTTTTTGTAGTTAAGGCTGTAACAAACTATAAAGCTAAAACTTTAAGAAACTAGAGTAAAAACACCTGTGAGCAAGGCTCACCATTGATACCCCCCGCTTCACAATTACTTTGAAAATTCAGGTGTTCTTAATTATGAAATTGAAACTTTATCTAGGTAAACGTGAATGCGAAATTGCAGATAATACATGTAATCCTCCCCAATCCCCCAAAGAATAGCATCCCCTATGTCAATGACAAAGTCCATGTTTTTCTATGGCAAACCACCAATAATATTCTGATAAAAATGTTTAATATCCAATGCACAATGGCAATATGTGACCAAGATTCTGTATAAGTTTCAACAAATTCCATTCAGTGGTGTAGGAGGAATTGTAAATAAAAGATGGGTATCCCATTATGTCCATTACAAACTCCATGTTTTTCTATGGGAAACCCCAAATATCATTCCGATCAAAATGTTAAATATCTCCTGCACAATGGCACTATGTGACATGGATTCTGTGTAAGTTTCAACAAATTCCATTCAGTGGTGTAGGAATGAGTTGCACATAAGAGATGGGTATCCCTTATGTCCATGACAAAGTCCATGTTTTTCTATGGGAAACCCCAAATATCATTCCAATCGAAATGTTATATATCTAGTGCACAGTGGCAATATGTGACAACATTCTGTATAAGTTTCATCAAATTCCATTTAGTGGTGTAGGAGGAGTCGCACATAAGAAATGGGTATCCCCTTTTGTCAATGACAGTCCATGTTGTTCTATGGGAAACCCCAAATATCATTCCGATCAAAATAATAAATATCTCCTGCACAATGGCACTATGTGACAAGGATTCTGTGTAAGTTTCAACAAATTCCATTCAGTGGTGTAGGAGGAGTTGCACATAAGACATGAGGACCCCCTTAGGTCAATGACAATGTCCATGTTTTTCTATGGGAAACCCCAAATATCGATCCGATCAAAATGTTTAATATCTCCTGCACAATGGCACTATGTGACAAGGATGCTGTGTAAGTTTCTTTAAATTCCATTCAGTGGTGTAGGAGGAGTTGCACATAAGACATGAGGACCCCCTTAGGTCAATGACAATGTCCATGTTTTTCTATGGGAAACCCCAAATATCGATCCGATCAAAATGTTTAATATCTCCTGCACAATGGCACTATGTGACAAGGATGCTGTGTAAGTTTCTTTAAATTCCATTCAGTGGTGTAGGAGGAGTTGCACATAAGAGATGAGGCCCCCCTTAGGTCAATGACAATGTCCATGTTTTTCTATGGGAAACCCCAAATATCGATCCGATCAAAATGTTTAATATCTCCTGCACAATGGCACTATGTGACAAGCATTCTGTGTAAGTTTCATTAAATTACATTCAGTGGTGTAGGAGGAGTTGCACATAAGAGATAGGGACCCCCTTAGGTCAATGACAAAGTCCATGTTTTTCTATGGGAAACCCCAAATATCATTCCGATCAAAATGTTAAATATCTCCTGCACAATGGCACTATGAGACAAAGATTCTGTGTAAGTTTCATCAAATTCCTTTCAGTGGTGTAGGAGGAGTTGCAAATTATAGAAAGTGTAACGGACGGACGGACGGACGGAAGGACGGACGGACACCATGAACACTATATACCCCCCGCTTAAGCGGGGGGTATAATAAAGAAATAAAGTCTCACTATAATTATGTGGTGTTTAGATAATAGTGAACAAAAATAAATATTGTCCAAAAAAAAATTTACCTACCAAGTGGGACAAAACTAAAATAAAATATGATAGAAATTGTTGACCAAAATTAATATTATAGAAATGTTCCAACAAAACGGTGGATCAATTAAAATTTTGATTACTGAATCAGTGATATAGGGGAGATAACTCTACTATTAGCAATTATAACTTGTTAATGTACGACTTTTAAGGTTCAATGCATATTCTGGCATGTGTTGCCTAAAAATAAAAAAATGATGCATGAAAAACAGGTTTAAGTTAAACTCAAATGCTGACAATACGTGTCCTATTGACTACTTAAGGGAAGTTTATACTCATCTTCAGTGTTAACATTAGATTTTTTTATTTAATCTTTTTTGTCTGTATGGTTCCAAGAGGTTTTTCTGTTTTTGAAGTTTTTGGGTTGAAAACTTTGCAGTTCACTAAAACTTAAGAAATTTTTATTCAAGATAGTGTGTTGAGAAAATTTTTACTTGTCAAAAACAAAAAACAACAGTGAAAGAATATCACAAGGTTATGATTGTGTAAGAATATTGTTTACATCATCTTAACATAGATCCTTCATGTCCTTGCATCTTTTAATTGCAGAAGATATAAGTAAGATGGTAAGATGATAAAAACTATGTTTTCTTACCTCAGTTTTGAGATTTCAATATTTTTTGTATTTTCCAGTTACATTATTTCAAACTGGAGTTGTCTCTCTTTTATACAAAATATTTATGTCTTGATCAACAAATCAACAAATCCATCCATTGTAATGTAATAACAATAATGTAATAGAAATATCAATTATATACAGTTGAAACTCATTATGCAAACTTAATGATTGTCTAGTTTTCTTAATTGACTGATTGATTGATTGTTTGGATGTTTGTTTTATGTCCAGATCAGTATTTCAGGACAAGAACAAGTTTCCTAATTGTTTGAGCCATTACATATTAAGTATTGGGATATATTAGATCATGTGATATGAATTTGACCGTTCCTTGTTAATGTAAAAAAAATCAGTATTTTGTGTCATTTTTCTTTGTTATTGTGATTTCTGAAAAATCAGTGCGTTAAAAAAACTTGGTCAAAATATTCACAGGAGGGTCCTCTACATTAATGTGTTTTTATGTCAGTCAGAATTTCGACATGGCTGTCATTCAGGACTTTACATGGATTCATATCCAATGACTGCCTCCATAGCTGAACATAGAACCTACATGAAACTTTAGAATAATCCCCTTTGCATAAACTCATGAACCATCTTAAACCAAACTTATCATCAATTTTTTTTGGATGGCAGTCACTTTTGAGTGGGTTTTCTTACTGCAATCAGATATCTCAAATGGACTTTGCCACATGACCACAGAAACAGAAACTAAAGTGATAAGGTTTTAAATGCATTCTTCTCAGAAGGTATGATATAGGATGAAGCCATATTGTATTTTTTGTATTGGACAGTCCTGTACAATTGTATATTTTTTGTTATAGGAAATTGAATGGTTAGATATGTGACATTGGGAAGCTGTACTTGTATTGAATAGAATTTAATTTGGTTTTCCTTAAAATTATTCCAAATTTTTAACTTTTCATCTTTCTAGATCTTGTTTGTTTGAATGGGGTTTAAGGCCACTTTCAGCAATTTTTCAGCTATATTGTGGCATACAGTATTTATGGGGAGAGGAAGCCAGAGAACCAGATGGAAACCCCCCCCCCACCACCTGAAGTAGAAAAACTGGCAATCCTTGTCAACTAGATAGAAAACAAGCACACCCTGAGACTCAAACTCTCAACATCTGTGTTGACAGGCACCTGATCAATCAGTAGAAGATGCCACTTGGAGTGCTTTTCATTAATAAAATTTATTTATTTTTATACAGAGTTACTTCCTTTTAAACAGCAGACTATTAAGATTTCTTATTGAAGCTTCATTGATCCAAATTAATGAATTTGTTCCAAATGAACGAATTTATCCCAATGGATCCAACTGAAATATGGTAAAGTTCATTTAAATCACAGAAGGACTCCAACATTACTCAAAATCATTTTATCTAATCAAGAATTAATTGTTGCAATCAGACTACCTGTTTTTTAAACCCAGCAATCAAGGGGGTATATTCAATAATGTGTTCGGAACATTAAAGTTCGTTATGTAAATTCCCATTATGAAGACCACAAAATATAATCTGGCTTAGCTTGAATGGCTCAAGAGATAAAGTAAAGATTTCTTTTATCTAAATATGTTGAGTGTTATTTAGAGTATAGTTAATTTCTTTCTTTTCTTTGTCAAATAGGGAGTTTTAAAATATATATATATACATGGATTTTTAATTTTGCCGTAGAGTAAATAATACAATACACGCTAACAGGTAGGATAGTATTTATATGTATTAGACATGTTGTTGTTTATTTATTTAAATTTCTTTCTTATTCTTAAAAAATTGAGCTGTAATTATCTCAATTTGTGCATAAAGGGTCAAATTCTGACACAAACAAATTGAGACGAGCACCAGCTGGGATGTCCAATCTTACGGGAATATCATGAACTGTTTAGATAATTAGTAAAATCATGAAACAGATTTTAAGGAAGACCTAAACTTCCAATAGGGATTAATAAAAAGACAGCATGCATATAAAAAGGTACAACTGTGTGGGCAGAAGACCGTTCAGTGGCCAATACATATGTCTGGCATGGGCACTGAGGCAGTGGTCAACACATATACTGGTCAGCGAGTAGTTCTTGACCAGTATTATAGTAATTCATGACAATGTAAACAGTATCACAGACAATACACAGTAGTTGCTAAACAAATTATTCTATTTAAATTGTTTAGGCAGTATTCTATTTACTGTTTTAAAAAAATGACACAAATGTTGTTTGTCATACGAAAAAAATATTTTATTTAAGAAATCTGTAACTGGCCAGAAGTACTCGCTAAAAATTGGGTTTCAAGTAGTTGGAAACACACAACAGTAAATGTATGTTTTATGGTCACCGGTATGGGTTTTAAAAGCATTCACAGCTATATTGAATGAGTGCAAATTTAAAAACAATTTCTTGTTATTTTTATTAGATAAAAAAATGGTTCAAGTATAATTGTTACATAGTTTTTTTATATTGTATTAAAGAAACAATTTAAAATGGATCAGCCCTCATAACACTTATAAAACAAAGTTAATTTATTTTACATGTATAATATATTTTTGACCCTTATGTTTGGGACTTTGCCATAATAAGGTGTTACTAAGGAATTTGAAATAAAATTACTGAGACGACTCTTGACCTTATGATAGAATTCTACAACATTCAGGCATGTTCGAAATTTTATTAAACCGATTAATATTAATATTAATAAGAGCATCAAGTGTGAATTTAAGAATGATTTTTTCTGTTGGATTTCCCACAATGTGACATGTTACGTAACAATGAAGTGTTAGTACCGTATTTTTCTGTCTACAGGTTGGAAATTTTTTCTCTTAACAAATGCATTTAAAGTTGACACGTCCACAGAGACGTATATTTTAGAGTATTTATTAGAAACATGATTAAATTTAAATAAATTTAAAATACATAAGAGTTTTTGAACTTATACTATTACAAATTATTACCCTAGAGTACACATGTATATATTTTCTAGTCTAATGGTCTTACAAAACATGATTAAATAAATTACTTGTGATTGTCAAAACAGAGCTTGTGGGTTCAAGTTTCACTCTGGGCAGGGTGTACTCGACTCCAATTTGAATTGACAAGGATTATGCCAGTTTTTCTACCAAAGGTCAATATTTCTCCAGGTACTCAGACTTTCTCCTCCAATTAACACTAGTGGCCACAATATAGCTGAAAAATTGCTGAAAGTGGCCTTAAATACCATTCAAACAAACAAACAAATTAATTAAGCTTTCAACCAATTTCATTTCACGGGTACAGTATTAATCAATGCTGATCAAATGATCTCAAAAGCAAAACAGATGGGTATTTTTTTTGGTGTGTCAGAGACATGAGAGGTTTGGGGGGGGGGGGCGGTTGGGGGTTCCTATCAACACATTAACACTCATTTATTATTACTGCATGACCCATGTTTGATTGGTTTATTTAAAAACATATAGGTACTAAGGTTTAATCGTGATGTTCAATGGAGCACTGAATTTGTAAAATGATCATAGTTTACATAGGATTAAGATGAGAATTGAGGCATGGATATATTTAGATCATTTACAACTATCCAATGATTCATTTTTCAATGAAAAAAGCTACCTTTTCATATATTTTGGAGAGGTGAAAAAAGTGACCCTTTCTGGCTGCACATCCGTATTACACTATTTATACCAAGTTACCCCACTGTGTTAAAAGATACCTTTTATATGTTGGTTTAATTTAATTTCTATACTTAGTCTGTATACTACCTTAATTTAACTATGTATGTTGATTATTAGTTCAATTATTTCTTAACATTTTATTTTCTGCTTGTTGGACTCTACCCACTGTACCATTGTTGTTTTCTGGAAAGTCCCTGTTTTATTTTTGGACAGAATATATTGATATGCATCTGCTTGGATTAAAAGTCAATTTGACTACAAGTAATGACACCACAGTAGTTTGATTAATAGAGTAACATTGTATGCCACTCTAGTGGGGGAGACATAAAGCACACCCAATCTTCTGTCAGTAACTTTAGGGAAGGTATGTTCTGGTCTCCTATTTAATCAGTATGACCCTGTAAACATGCACCTCCTTGGGCATTTAATTAATTTGTGCTTTAAAAAAATGTATTTGTTCAATTTAGAACTTAAAATTTCAAGTTTTGATATTGTATTAATGATATTAGATATTATATAAATATTTAATAAAGTATTGCTATGAATGACAATTTCTTTGTAAGAAATTTATTCTGTTTAAGACAACATTTAAATTTAGAAACCGAATATTATTTTAATATTAATAAGACGTGAAGCAGGTGTAACTGGAGCAGGATCAAAATTGGAAATTTACAGGTGGCACATAAGGTAAAACTTTGGAGCTTCTCAGGTTTTTATATGGCAATATATTTACGTTGCCTATGTCTTTCATCTATATCCTGTATTTCTATTGGATCAAACCGTTACAGATGATGTAGAATCATTTTTTGCATTTCTCAATGAAGCCGGTTGACATGAAGAGCACATGCTTCTTTGACGACATCCACAGTGAACACAACATCGCTGAGTATATAAATAAGCACATTTTCATCATGAAGCGCTACCGCATGTCATTGAAAATGTGCTTAAGTCAACGCTTTCATTCGTTAATGAAAAAGAATGCATTCAATTCTTAAAAGGAAGCCTGGTTGTTGACTATGATAGTTGATGTGTATGTAAATTGTCTCACTACTTCCACATGCAGATTTAAAAAAAAAAATATCTCCTAAAAAAAAGCCTAAACTATCTATCCCTGTACTGAAATTTACTAATTACTGGACATTAAGCATACATCTGTATGAAAATGTTAATTTACATTAAGTTTCCTCGATCATTTGAACCGACTTAGGGTTGTGTCCTCTGGGTGTAAATTTTCAGTAAAATTAATATTTTACAAAAAAAAATAAACAAAAAATAGATTCAAAGTGTTTATGTAAAGAGAAATCCAATATATGCAGTTGAAGAGCACATAAGCATATATATACTACAAGAGAAGAGAACTTTAAAGAGATTTCACAGAACTATATATGTACTGTCAGAACAGCCTACAGATACCATCTGAAGACAAATTGAAGTGTCACATATTAACAATCTATCACAGGTTAATCTCTTTCTGTTTTTGTGTTTTTGGTTTTTGTGTTATGTTTGCCTATATCTGGATTTGTAGTCATACCCAGTAGACACACTTGTCAGCAGAGAACCACACACCCCAGAACCAAACAAAAATGTTTAAAATTTACATTAAGTTTCCTTGTCCATTTTAACCGATTTTATGTGTGTCCCCTGGGTACAGGTGTACTATACTGTTTAATTAAATATTATATTTTTCTATTTTCTTAGGTTTTTTTAATTTTTTAGTTAGATGATATATTTTTCAAATTAAATACACAAAAATAGATATCAAAGTATTTATTTATCAATTAAAGTTCATATATTATTCCTTGTGCTTGAATAAATATTACACTTTCTATCAAAACCCTTTGGTTTAAACGTTTTCAAAGGAAGCCGAATGGTATACACCATGAAAAACCATGTTTAAAACCATATAACAAATCAAGGACGGTGATCTAAGTAGAAAATTAGTACTTTAAATTTAGATAATTACTTAAAAAATCAAGATTTCATGGCCAATCTCTTAAATAAATAGGAACAAAGATCAGTCAATTTTAGACTTTTAAAGATACTTTAATGGAATTGATTTCAATGACCCTCTTTTAGCAAAAAAAATCTGGAAGCTTGCTAAAGGTTTAGGAATATTAGTGCTTATATAATTAGTATTTAAAATTACATGTTTAAAAGTTTTAAAATTTGCTAATTTAATGTTTTATCAGTATATATTTGTTTCTGGATGAATTTTGGGTATTTTTTTTTTATTACCAGATTTATTTTATAAAAAAAATTTTTTGAAACCCACCTGTGCCCCTTATGAGTTTCTATGTAGAATTCACCTGATATGTTTCTAATTGAGAAATACTGACACATTAACAAGTTGTAATTTTCAAGAAGTGTCTTTTTTTCAATTTTAAGATGGATGTTTCTGAAAATTGTTTAAATTCTTATGAATATTCTTGGAGTCTTTGATTGAATATGGTGAGTTTTTTTTCTGTGAATTGTTTTTTTAATGGTTTTATCTTTTTTTTTTAAATTCTAATTATAATTTGGCATTGATGTAAGGGGTCATCCATAATTGTCAACATTTTTCACGAGTTTGCAAAGAGCACTAAAGGGGGGAGGGGGTTTCAATTTCTTGACATACTCTTTTGGAGGGAGAGAGGGGGTTTTCAAAAAGAGTGCTCTTTGCAAACTTGTGAAAAATGTTAACAATTATGGATGACCCCTAATGTTAGTTAGACAACAACTAGAATGGTGTTAGAACCTTTCATATCGGAAAAGTTCCAGCCGTGGAATGGACATAAAAATGACTCCTTTTATATATAATATCACACAATTATAATTGTTCATGGAATACAGATTTTGAAACTCTAACAAGAAATCGTAAGATATGCTGGAAAGTAACCTTACAGTCTTGTAATTTAATAATTGGTATAACATGGCATTAAACAAAAATAAGAATATACCAATTATTATGTTACATTCTAGCGACACCTTTTAACAGTCATTGTTAACTTGTTGCTCAGATCAGTCATGTGACTTATTATGATGCATACTATTTCAATGTCATTATCCCTAATTTATTTCCACCTTGATTTGAAACAAACATTTATATGTTATATGATATGATATGTATCCCATCATCTGTTGCTATACAATAAAGGTAAACACATACAGAAAACAGGGCATTACGGACCTTTTTTGGTCTGATGTTTGGCAAAAAATTAGAAAGGTGATTGTTATGTTTAGACACTGTCATGTCACTGTGTTTAGACTTTGCAAAACAATTAAGTATAAATATCTTTCGAAAATACATAATTTTAAAAAACTTTTTCAATTTAACTTCAACATTAATGACATCACAGTAGGCTAAATTTAGCATCAACTTTGGCCGAAAAATATGTTTAAAATGCAGTGAAGTTTATAACTAAATCTCCACATCTTTGATATAATAAAAAATAGTCATCACATATATATCCTGTATGATAACGACACCAATGTTGTTCAATTATGGTTTTGATCCATGTATGTTGCAGAGGTTAATTTTTTAAAGACTTGTTTGATTTTTGTTAAATTTTAAAATTGTTTTCAATTTTGATAAAATTTCATGACATCATTCATAAAGATAAATGTTGATTTCATTTCCAGGATTAAAAATTGTCCATCAAGCTGCTTGTGTCGAGATGGTTTAAATGAAACTGTGGAAACGACACAAACAGAATAGGTTTTAAATTATCACAGTCGTGTAACATTGTTAAGTGATATTGTATTTTGAAACTGAATATAATTTATCCCATATCACAATAAAATAATGATATGGGATTTTCTCAGCTTGCACAATAAGTAGAAAAGTGAACAATTTAATAAGTATAAAGTAGCTAAATATGGTAAAGGATACTATTAGAAAGACATTTTTCTGTGTTTACAGCAAAGTTTGAACTGATTATTTCAAATTTTTGACCAATTTAGGCCCTTTATGAACCACTTCCTTGTTTCTCTAGTTTCTGTGAACTTTTGACCTCAATGTCACATTATTGCTTTCTGAATGACAAATTTGTGTCAGAAGTGTAACTTTTTTTCTTTTGAGATAGGCTTTTGATATTAGGCATGTTGGTAGATCATTTCAAGGACATGTATTGCATACCATGTTTGGGACCTTTGACCCTGAACTTTGACTTCAACTTAAAGATCACATAACCATCTGAATGACCTGAATTCTAGTCCTGTCTTTTTTCTCTGGCTTTTAATATTGGCACGTGGGTAGATATTTACAAGGCATCTTCACTGTTTTTTGGCGTTAAACTGACAAATCACAAAACTAACAATGAATTATAATAGCAGTAAAATTTGGAATATGGTGTCTGTGAAGTCCATGTCCAAAATATGCAGTTTCCAGCAGATATCTTTGCAGGAAGATATTGTTGTTTTGTATAATTGCTACTTAACAGAACCTCACTTTATCCTCCTGTTTCTAGCTCGTACAAATAAATAATACCTTTTTCTTGCAATGTTTATGAAGAAGGTTCAGGAGGGGTCCATCAACAACTTTTTTATTATACCCCCACAATCTTGGTTTGGGGCAGGGGGGATTTAAGGAATCACCCTGTCTGTCTATCTGTCTCTCGTCTGTCCACATCCCTTGTAAGTGTAACTCTTCCTGACTTGATGAAATTTAACAAAATTTAGCGTAATTACATTATATGTAGATGTGCATAAAGGAATTTTATTGACCTCGGATATCAGTAAGGGGAGATAATTGGACGTGAAAGCAAAGCGGGGGTATCCCTTTGTGAGCTTGCTCACAGTCCATGCTCCTCACTTATTTTTCCTAAAACAGATTACAGTAAATGTTAAATGACAATAGCAGAAATAGCAATTGACATTAAAGCATAAGGATAATAAGGCTATGTGGAGAGAAACATACAAAACAGTGTTTCCATAGTAACTATTATGTGTATATTTCTCCTATAATAGGAAGAGTCAATTGTCACAATTAAGAAAGGCGTGAATAAAATGAATTAACAGATAACAAAGAAAAAACATCTATAAAAACAAGTTTTTTTTTTGTTACAGTACAACAATATAAATTTTTAAGAAAACAGATGACAGTAAATGATTGAAAAACAGTTAAGTTAGTTGTTTTATTAAAAATGGCCAAAATACGAAAACTGGCAATCCTTGTCAATTAAGATTGGAGCGTACCCTGACTGTGGTGAGACTAGAACCTACAATCTCAGTGTTGACAAACCACATGATCAACGTGATCAATAGTAGATGAACTACATCGGCCACCGAGGCCCCACAAAAGACAGAGACATTTCCCACACGATTGATTGTGAAATGCTATCATGATTCTGTGACTTGTATGTTACTGTAAAACATAACCCTATCATGTCATTTACAACATCAGTACATAACATTACTCAATCACAATCTTTCATTCTTAATTCTTTGCTCTGATAAAAAATCTGTGTGATTTATTTTGTCTTTTAAATCTTTTTTTGTTTTTTTCTGGTCTGCTTTGAAAACTGTAAATATTTACAATAGATTTAAATATAATCTTCTTTATTTTAATATTTGAGTTTCACAGTGTCAGTGGTTAGAAAATACTATCAATGTCATTTATTTAGTTTATCTGGTACCTGACAATTCTTCAGCAGTTTTGTGTCTGGACCTTCCTAATTGCTTGGGAGAGCTAGGTTCTCATGTTGGCTTTGACCTTTTCAAAATCCTATAGTCACGTGGTTCCGTGGGAGGGGGGTGTAGAAATCAACAGTTATCATGTCTTAAGCATCATCAAAAGATTGACGTGAGAGTTTGGGATTTCAATATCATCAATAGTGTCACACTTGCTGAACATTAAAGATCCTGAGCCACAATGTTGCTTAGGGTGGCCACTGGGTGGAGGTTAGGGTTAGTATTATTCTATACCATATCTTTTATGCCATTCTGTTCCTTTTGGTATTACAGATTTCCTAATCCTAATGTCCTAGCTATCTAATTATATCTTTTAAAATATCTACTAATTAATTTTTTGTCCTGAATACAATCAAGCATTATTACTATCTGACATTAAACTTTGACTAGAGCTTTCAAAAACACAAACTTTCCTGGAGTTATTTCCCTTTGGTCAATAATTGTCTATAGTTCAGTTTAAGGTACATGTCAAATGAGATATTTGTTTTTTATTGATTACAATAAATCTTAAACAAGTTCTATATTGATTAGAATCTGCTTGGGCATCACAAGGAGAGGTATGAGTACATGTCACATGGGAAAAAATTCACACCACAACTGTATTACAGAATTATGATTAGGAAAGGCTATCAAGATTCTGTGATGTGTATGTTTTAGTCATAGCAACCACGAAACATAACACTCACATGTCATGATACAAAGCTAGATGACATTACAGGGTGTTAAACAAATAACAATATATCAATTAATTATTCTAGAAACAGCCACAAACAAATCTTTTTTAACAATACAAATTTTTCTTGTTAATATATGTTGCTCAGACATTTATCTCATTTGTTATGGTGTTTAAATCCTCATCACTACAATTTTTTCCAACTTAGCTTTAAAACCATTAAAATTTATATGTAAAACAATTGTGTCAATTTATATTTCTGGCATGGGGGTTAGGGCTGGTTGAGGGGGGGGGGGTAACTTTGTATATATAGGGTAATACAGATATGCCGCCCAAAAAGTATCAATTTTTTACTTCTCCAAATTATATGAAAAGGTAGCTTTTTTTCAATGAAAATTATATCATTGGGTAGTTGTATATTATCTATATAAATATTCCTTATTTTCGGAATACAAGAGTTATTTCCCATTTTCAAGAGTTGTCTTTCATAGCAGCAGGTATCTAGTATTGAACAGATGGGGAAAAATCACTTTTTTTTTTAATAATGTCTGTGGACTGACTCTTGCAGTACAACTAAAAAAAACTGCAGAATTAGTTTGCACAACATAATAAATTTTACAGGATGCTTTGCTATATGTGAATAAAAAAATATTGAAGAAAAACTACTTTTTACCCACAGTAGGTACTATAAAGTACCTGCTCTAAAGAACAGATAACTCTGCAAATGGGAGATAAATCTTGTTTACCGCAAGTAGGGAATATCAATGTCTCAATTCTCATCACGTAAACCACTGTGATTTTTCAAACAAAGTGTTTGATTAACATCACTTGAGCATTTTTGTAGTGAATGGACTATTTTGTCGATGGGGATGTGCAATAATAAAATATATGGGTAGGTTTGATTTAATAATTAAATACATGATTAGGTCCCGTTTCATAACGTCCAAAAATATATGAATAGGGTGGGATTCCGGCAGAGAATCTTCAACACTCTGCAGAAGTAGTATGCACTTAATACTTAAAACTGAACTTTTTGTCCCTTCAAATCATTTATTTGTACTTTTGCATCAACAATAATAAAATAATAACAAATTAATTAAAATTGATAAATAATTAAAAAAGAAACATTGAGTTTAGAAAGATCAAACGAAATTATGCATTTGCTTGAAGCCAGAGTAAGAACTTGACTTGTAATTATGTCATCAAAGATCGATTCATTATTTGAAATATATTAATTTTATACTTTCAAATAGAAATAAAATGTAAACAGCATGACAAGTAAAAGGTTAATATATAAATATATACAACTACATATGGTGCACATCAATTACCGACTGAATTCATCAGTGTTCCTCTTTAACATAACAGTCAGAATGATATCTGATATCTGATCCTCTGCTGGAAATAAAAAAAGGAACGGTTCTACTAAAAAACTCCCAGGGTATATGAAATAAAAAAAATATAGTTACTACTGCAATCGTCCTGACTTGATATAGGCATTTCAAAAGAAATGGTGGGTAAATAAACCAGATTTTATGGAATGCCAAACCATCCCACTTCCATGACTGTAGTATGTGAGTTGGTTTGTTGATTAATTAACGGCACCCCTAGTCTACATATAATTATCAAAAAATATAGTTAATATATTATAGAATATGTGTATGATCTACCAACATCATAAGGCAACGATCTGAACAAAACAACAGAACAACTTAGAACTCATTGAATACAAGAAATACATAAAAAAGCCTCAATGTCATCATTATCATAATTGGCCTCTGACTGAAGGAGAGTGGCTCTGCTGTCAACGAACAAATTTTAGCCTCACGATCGAGGACTATGATGTAGGATCATATGTCAGTGATTCCAGAAAATATCCTACAGTTATAAAATTGTTCCTCTAAATCTTCAATCTTAAGAATCTACCTTTATTGTCTTTTGTATTCCACTTAACTATATGTAAATAAGCCCTGAGATATAATATAAATCCCTCTATCTTCATTTTTGTTGTCTGTCCTCGGATGGTTTGCAGATAATATGTTGAGCATACGGTATTAAACAAAAGATAATTTTGAAGTATGTTGATAGAGATTTCCGTACATTCTGTAAATTAAAAATAGTACATACATGTATCTGAGCTTTTTGTCTTCCATTGCATTTTTGTTAATAAATATTCATTTTGAAACTGATATTTATAAATTTCAGACTTTAATTTGAAAACTGGGGGATATCCAATCACTGTCTGTGGGAAATAAGGTGAAAATTGCAGGAAATGGATAAACCATTTAAACCATATACAAAATGTGACAGCTAAAATTTTGCAAGGTCATAGAACAAAAACTTGTTTTGAGATATGGCGTGCTTAATTGACAAAATATATTTAGCAGCAAGAGGGTTAAAGAGTAAGATTAGGAGCAGTCTGTCAATTCAGTTTTACTAACATGAAACTGTCAAGAGTCGTTTCCCTTTGGTCAATATTTTTTATAGTGCAGTGGTTGCATTTTAATTTATTATTAATCAGATTGTTTAGATTGACGACAATAACAATTGGATTTGAAAAATGAGTTTAATTGATTTATAATAAAATTCCCTTGTGTATTATAATTGTATTGATTAGGGGGAAATTTTCTTTACAATAAGGATTAAGACTTTTAACAGCAGATTTAAAATGTCTTTTAAAATTTCTCTTGCTAACATTAAAAGAATAACAGCTTTGTGCGACTATAATGTAAGGAATTAATTTTTTTGTTGTTGTTTTTTATTTATTGTACACTGTTAGATAATATTTTGTAAGTAAAATTGAATAAGAGCAAAAAAGTAAGTTCATTATAGAAAGTTTAAGTAACAGTTTGACTGTCTGTTTGTTTGTTTGTGGTTTAAAGCCATTTTCTGCGATTTTTCATCTATTTATGGTGTGTAGTTTTATTGGGGGAGGAAGGCCGAGTACACTGAGTACCAGTAAAAAATCCTGATCCATGGCAGGAAAACTGACAACCCTTGTCAATTAAGGTTGGATTCGAGCTCACCCTGGCCTCAGACTCAAACCTGCAACCTCAGTGTTAACAAGGCCTTGTGATCAATAGTAGATCAACTACCTGAATCATTTGGCCATTGTCTGACAAAGGCCCCTATAGTGGTAGACTAATTGGCAAGCTTTTCATATTTCTATACATACAAATCTAAAAAGGGGCCTTGGTGACTGAGTTGTTAAGGTAGTTTGTCTACTATTGATCACATGCTCTGTCTACACGAGATTGCAGGCTCGATTCTCACTGCAGGCAGGCAGGGTGTACTTGACTCCAATCCTAATTGACAAGGAATGCCAGTTTTCCTACCGCAGGTCCGGGGTTCTCTCCAGGTACTCTGGCTTCCTCCCCCAATAAAAACTGGAAGCCATGATATAGCTGAAAAGTTGCTGAAAGTGGCATTTAAACACCATTCAAAGTCTAGACATATCATAAAAAACTGGTAGTCTTTACAAGGTATACACTTATTTTATTTATTTTTGTTATGTAACTTCATATGTTTTGTTTATCTACATTGAATAATTCCTTAAAAATCTGTTTATGCAAGGAGTAATATTATTTAATCCATGTAGTATAGGAATGATTGTTACACCTATCTGTAATTTACAACACTATAACATCCTGGTTTCTTACCTTTCAGACCCTACACCATCATGGCGAGAATCAATAAGACGACAGATGGAGGAAGAGTTAGAACAACGTGTACGAGAGGCTTTAGAAACTCCGCCATTAGAAAGGGCCAGAAGGGCAGAAATTAATAGACAGGAAAGAAAATCTAGTCAGACTTTAAATGAATTGAATTCTCATATAGTGTTTGGATTAGCTGGTAACCGTGATGTGTTGAAATCACGGAAGTGGCGTGCTTTGCAAGCTAAAAGACAAGTTCAAAGATTAATGAGAATGAATTACATACAACCAAACCCTCCTGTTGATTACGTTTTCCAAGACACACTGTCTCGGTCAAATCAGGCTGAATTTCCTGGTGTGTTTGGACTTTCTAGTCTCTCTGAAGGTGTCAAAGACTTAAGACAAAGTTTTGCAAATTATCCATCACTGACACAAATACAGAGACAATTTTATACAAAGCATGGATTTCTTGCCACTGTGAATTCCGGACATGGAAATAATTTGAATATTGAAAATGGAAAATATAAAGATCGGTATGGTGTGGAAAGAGACCAGGATGGACCT
Organism: Limnoperna fortunei; assembly: GCA_944474755.1. Classification (NCBI taxonomy): domain Eukaryota; kingdom Metazoa; phylum Mollusca; class Bivalvia; order Mytilida; family Modiolidae; genus Limnoperna; species Limnoperna fortunei. The sequence continues at coordinate 8,934,310 of OX104124.1, read as the reverse complement.
TTTTGGCCAAGTGATTGTGGGCCATTGTATCCTACACCAAGGTTTCAGTGGTTTGATAATCTACCTCAGGAACCATTGTTCTTTCATGTACATAGTAAGTAATGAGCAAGTTCAGGATCATTTTCCTCAGGAACCAGTGTTTTGTCATGAACATAGTAAGTAATGATCAAGTTCTGGATCATTTTCCTCTGGAACCATTGTTCATCCATGTACATAGTAAGTAATGACGAAGTTCAGGATCATTTTAGATATTTTTCATGAAGTTTAGTAATATGGTATAATCAATAACTGTGACCATATTACTCTTTTTGTAGTTAGTATTATTATCAGGATTAACATTTAATATTTGGAATTATTAAAGTTCAGGATCAAGTAATGAACTTTGAGAACTTATGTTTCTTCAGGCATGTATACATTCATGTTTATTTTCATGTTTATTATCAGTATTTGTGATCAAGTTCAGGATTTTCAAACTGTTAATGTGGTTGTTTTTTTTTTCATTAAAATGTACATTGTACAACTTCTAATTAAGTACAGGGATGTTTTCCACATGTTTTGTTTGTTTGAATGGTGTTTTTAACGCCACTTTCAGCAATTTTTCAGCTATTTCATGGCGTCCAGTTTTTATTGGGAGATTAAGCCGGAGTACCCGGAGAGAACCCCGGACCTGCAGTATTTCCACAAGTTGATGCCTTTCCTTGATGTGTAGTATTTACTGGTACAGCCATAGTTCATTTTCATTTCTCTAATTTTTGCGTTATATTCAAACTGCTTGAATAGTTCTCGTCACTAGTGCAAATGTGGTTCTCGTCTTTTCGGAAATAATGACATCATAAATAAAACAAACGACTTCCATTTACTTCTTTTTTAAATTAGAGAAACAGAATCTTACATAAGTACTCTTGGATTATCCGATTCTCCAATCTCAATATTTAAATTATGGAATTTTAAATACTCGCCAAGGCTCAGATTTAAAATTCCATAATTTAACTATCACTATTGTGGAAATACACTCGTTATAATGTAAGATCCTATATTTCTCCACACTGTCACAGTGGATGAAAACCTGTGTACCAGTCAGCCAGTAGTAAGCCTCTATGGAGAACAGTTACCATGGTAAAGTGTTATTGGAGCAACAAAAATGAAATTGTCTCCCCTCCATAAGAGTGGTAAATTAATAATCCACAGAACCAACATGTAGATCATAAACCTCTAGACTCGGGGCAACTCCAGATAACTCTGTTAGACCAATTTATTTACTGCAGACATGGCACACTGTTCATTTTATTCAAGGGGATACAGTGTTCGCCACTTTCGCAATTAGCAAATCCATTTAAGAAGTGAGGAATATATTTTAAACGTTATTTACCACTTAAAATTTTGTAGTTTAAAACTTTTCATCGTCAAAATTGGTACTGAAAATTATAAAAATCTTATCTATGGTACAAGTTTATGACCGAAGCCAATCAAAGTAATTACTAGTATGTTATAAACATGTTGCAGGACATGGTTTAATAATAAATCTTTTATCCCAGATATTGACTTGGGAAAGGTGGTTTGGACTGATGAGCAGTTTGCCTTAGAATAAACATATTTATTTCAATAACATCATACAAAGTTATAGCCTGAATATAGCTGAAATATTGCTGCTCGGGCGTTAAACATCATTAATCAATCAATCAATCAATCATACAAAGTTACAAGCAGACATATACATTAAAAACGCAAAGGATTCAGTAACAAGCTAATAAAAGCTTATATCAAGTCCGTTTCCTTGATAAGCAGTTAGCCTTTTAAAAAATATACCAGGTTTTTGCAAAATTGTTTTTATACACTTTTACATATTTCTTACTTTAATTAATCAGAAAAATTGCTGAAAGATGTGTTGATCCCAAAAATGTTTGGGAGAATTAATCTAACAACATTGAATGAATATAAAATGTTAATGGTTGAGAGTACCAGAAGCAAATCACATGCTCATTCAACTCGGGAGATATTCAATCTTGCGACTTTAAAACTTTGCCTGGCTGAAATAGAATTTGCCTGTCAGGTCATGTGGGCATGTATATTTATAAGTAAGACTATAGAAATAAAATGGTAGCCAAATAAAAATAACATTTTGTATTGCTGGTTGTTGGTAAAAATTATGAGAAATACTGATAATAGGCAATCCTGTCGTTGAATATTTCCTTGTTACATGTGTTTGATGGGAAATAACTCTTTGTTCCTCTGTATTGAGATTTTCGCAGTTGTCTTTCTTTGTTTGTACTTTAGTTGAAAAAAAAGTTCCTTACTGCCAGAAAGAATTAGAAAATTAATTTGCCAGAAAGAATTAGAAAATTAATTTGCCAGAAAAAAAAAAGAATTCGAGAATTAATTTTACAAACTGTAACAGTGGTATATGTATTTATCTTATTGCTTATAATGTTTATAAAATTCCTTAAATTATTTTAAGCTTTGGTTTAGTTTAATAGTTTGCCTTATTTACCAGTTTTTTTTTGGTACCAAAACTCTCACCCAAGTACAAGACTCTTAGACATTAAAAAGTGAATGTTTCTTTTATATATAATTTTCTGTTTTACCACTCGAACAATTGAAATTATTAAACTTTAAATTGACACCTGTACAAATGATTGGTTAAAAGTGTGAACTTATTTTAAGACAAATTTGTCACTTATACAGCAGATATGTAGGTACTACATAAGATAAATTTGGATCACGGGGAGTAACTGAATTTATAAAATACAGATTTTAGGTGGAAAATGAAGACAATGTATAATATAAATTGTTGAATTACCAAAGCATGTTTTGTGCATGTCAAATTGACCTTTGACATTCAAGTGCAGATTAAAAAAAATCTCATAGAAATATTTTAAGTACTTTAATGTAAATGACATGTTTTGAACATGTCAAACTGACCTTTGACTCTCAAATATTATTTATGTCCTTAAAAGCTATGAATGGGAATAGAATTTGCATGAATTGATGATTAATTGTAGCTGAAAGGTTTAGTGGCATCAGCTTGTAACATTTTGATTACTACTCATAGGTCAGAGATTTAGTGGCATCAGCTGATAATATTTTGAGGTTAAGTGGCATCAGGTGGTAACATTTTGATTACTACTCGTAGGTCAGAGGTTAAGTGGCATCAGCTGGTAACATTTTGAGGTTTAGTGGCATCAGGTGGTAACATTTTGAGGTTTAGTGGCATCAGCTGGTAACATTATGAAGTTTAGTGGCATCAGCTGGTAACATTTTGATGACTTCTTGTACGCCAGGGGCTTAGTGGCATCAGCTGGTAACATTTTGATTTTTAGTGGCATCAGCTGGTAACATTTTCAGGTTTAGTGGCATCAGCTGGTAACATTTTGATGACTTCTCATACGTGGGATGTTTATTAACAAACTCAAATAACAAACCAATTAAAGTATATATTTTTCATTGAGGAATCACAAAACTTGAATTTAATATTGTACCAAATAATGTTATGAAAAACATCTAATTCTCTTTAGAATGTAAGTCAATTGATGACAAAGATTTTTGTTAATTGAAATGTATTGTTCAGGTGCATAAAGAAAATGAATGTTATGCAGCTCATATATACCGGTTTTTTTATTTGTATAATGAACCAGTTAAAATTTTGATACTGACAAACAAAAGACCATTATTTACCGATCTTGATTTAATCAACTACTTGACAAGCCGCAAGGTCATTAGATACAAATGAATAATGTGGTCCTGTGTTCTTTGATAATTTGTAAGTTTTAAATGTCTGTGAGCCTTGCATTATCATTGTTCCTAAGAACTTGTTTAAAATTTAGCAATTTTTTGATAAATTAGATACCATTTTTGTAATTTCTTCAATTCTTTTTGTAATATTTTTATAATATAGTATCAGTATTTCTCATATATCAATATTTAACACATACCTAGGCCTTCAAATTGACCAATTGTTTGTTTGTTGTGTCTTGGTCCGAGAATACTCTGCCATCCAACGCTCTTTAGACTTGGATGGTACACTGAAGTCTTAAAACAGCATTTAATTGCAGAGGATTCTTGGACTAGCTTATCCACCAAATTAAGGACCTGCCAAAAAAAATGTATGAAGCAAAAAGAAAAACAAGAACCCATGATTGATTTTACTTCAGTTTAATTGTTTGATGTAACTACTAGTGAATAACTGAAATTTTTGGTTAGAAAGCAAAAACGCTATGTTTTTTAAACATTGCCACAGATGGCTACTATATCTTTGCTGAGAATTTCTTTATTCTCAATTTTATCCAATCAAAACTTATGTTTTTCTCTGTTGTCATGGTAATTGAGAAAATTCTCATGCTGAGCAAAATATTTTTACTCAGAAATGTTTGATGGGCCTGGTATTCGTTCTGGTTTCAAAAGTACATTGTTGACAGTTGTGCTCAAATGCAATTTTCTTCTTGAAATACTGCTCACTAGATATAAAGGGTAAAACCTAAAGCATCGATCTACTGCAGTCCAATAAAGCATTGATCTACTGCAGTCCAATAAAGCATTTATCTACTGCAGTCCAATAAAGCATTGATCTACTGCAGTCCAATAAAGCATTGATCAACTGCAGTCCAATAAAGCATTGATCTACTGCAGTCCAATAAAGCATTGATCTACTGTAGTCCAATAAAGCATCGATCCACTGTAGTCCAATAAAGCATTGATCTACTGCAGTCCAATAAAGCATCAATCTACTGCAGTCCAATAAAGCATTGATCTACTGCAGTCCAATAAAGCATTGATCTACTGTAGTCCAATAAAGCATTGATCTACTGTAGTCCAATAAAGCATCAATCTACTGTAGTCCAATAAATCATTAATCCACTGCAGTCCAATAAAGCATTGATCTACTGTAGTCCAAAAAAACATTGATCTACTGTAGTCCAATAAAGCAATGATCTACTGCAGTCCAATAAAGCATTGATGTACTGCAGTCCAATAAAGCATTGATTTACTGCAGTCCAATAAAGCATTGATATACTGCAGTCCAGTAAAGCATAAATATACTACAGTGCAATAAAGCATTAACCTACAGCTGTCCAATAAAATATTCATTGATTTTTAAGTCCAGGGAATTATAATAAATTAGTAACTATTTTAAGGAGAGGTAAATGTATACATGGATGGCTGTAAAAATGGCAAAAAATGTTTTTATACTTCATTGAGGCATTTAACTGCAAAATTTTGTACTAAACAAGATAGGTTGATGTCTAAAATAGGACATTAAATTCCAAAGTCATAAAATTAGTTTATTATTTCTTGATTTTATTGTCTTCAACTTTGAGTTGTACTGTACCTATTTTTTTCTGTGATGTGCAGTGAGCTGGAAAGTAATGAAATTAACAACATTAAACAATTAACCCTGCCAATTAGCACAATGGTGACTTTTTATTGTATGAGATCTTTATACATAAACTAGAATTTTTCCATTGTTTTCGGTTTATAATTAGCCTTTGACATTCAATATTAGAGAATTAATACCACCCTTTACTTGAACCCATTGTAGTGGTGACCTTCTCATGTGACCCTGCACACCACATGCATATCCCTTAAGAGCAGAATTTGACAAGTTGAAGGTGATAGGTTTTGTCTTGAAACTAAATAACCTTTTTTAAACATAATAAAAATCAATATTGAATTTTTGCTATTGTTCTTAAATGTATTGGCCTGTTGACTTAATAACAAACTGGTATTTTTAGAGAATTCATGCAGTACCTTGAACCTAATTTGTGTATAAACAGCCCTCTCTTTTAGATTTTTCCACAATAAATTGATGTTAAGGAACACTTTGTTTGTAAAATCACTTTGGTTTACATAGGCTTAACATGCTTAAGATGAGAATAGAGGCATGGATATATTTAGATAATTTACAACTATACCCAATGATATATTTTTCAATGAAAAAAGCTACCTATTCATATATTTTGGAGAGCCCGTGGACTTTTCTTAAATACAAAAGTGTCTGCCTCCAATAAGTGTGATTGCCACAATAGATCTGTAAATGACAACAACCATAATCTAATCAGTGTGTTTGGTGAGGGGGTTGGGGTGGGGGGTGGTCCTAAGTGTTTTAAAAAAATATTTTGTCTGTATTTCTTGTTTTTGCTGCATGCATTCAATGGCAATAAGCTGGTGGTTACTGATTCCAGGGGAGATAATTAGTATACTTCCTGTATGTACTTTGACAAGGGGATTTATTTGTCTCAAATTGCTATTTATTGGGCATCTTGGTTTCAGTAACATTTATTTTGTTCTATTCTTTTCTTGTTAATTCAGGTTACCTCTTTATTTTACAAATGAACATTTGGAAATGTATCAAGGGGTTTCAGCAAGGGCAAGGTGTCCTTGAATCCAGACTTAATTGACAAGGATGATTGATTGATTGGTGTTTGCTTTACATCCACTGGGCACTATTTCAGTGATATTTAGGACTAAAACAAGTTAACAAACAATAAATCAACGAAAAAAGGGGTGAAAATAATTGTCTGCCACAGGATAAGTACTTGGCCTTTTGTAGCAGCCTACAAGCCTTCTCTTTTTCAAAATGAATTGACAAGGGGCACATCCTGCCTGCTGTAAGACCTGCCGTCACAACTTTAGTGTATACCTTGTAATGTATATTAAACTACAAATGCTACATTCAATAATTTTTATAAAACTTCATTCAAAATTTAATTAATTGTAACTTTCTTTACCATGAATTTGAAAGAATTTCTATTTTATGTTAATTAAATAGTTAATACAAGATTTTGACTATAATTTTTGTTGGTATTATAGACATTTAAGTCAACAAATTATATTACGTGTCGATTTTAATTAATTTTATTTTTGAATTGGTGGGGTATTTCAATTTATTCATTCTTTGAAGACAATTTTTGTTGATAAATTGATTTTGAAAGTGATATATTTCATGTCTACAATCAGGTATTTAATGTTTTGTTTAGTGTATCAGTTTTTTTTGCACCAAAATGGCATTGGTTTAATTTGATATGTCAATGATAGAAATTTTACAAAATGAAAGAGGGTCTCTGGGTAGTAAAACATCTACAGGAGATCAGTTATGTGTATTTGACCACTGAAACTGCGAGTTCAAGCCTTACTCTGGGCAGGAAGTGCTCCAAACCTCTTTTGACAAGAAATGTCACTTTTTGGATGTAGATCATGCTTTTCACTGGGTCCCCACTTCCCCCCCCCCCCCCCCAAAAAAAAAAGGTAGACAAATTTGCTGAAAGTGTTTGACAACCTTAAGCAAACAATCATCCTAAAATGTGTCCCCATCCAATGAGTTAGTGAAGGATAAAAGGGTATATTCCCCCCCCCCAATAGTGTTATTCTAATGGTACAACCAGACTTTAAGGTAAGATGATGTCCCCATGGACAGTGGGTTTCAGGTAAAGTAACCTCCCCATGGACAGTGGGTTTTTATTATTGATATTTATGAAGAATGAATCCACATCTAAAATGTTGGTAGATGCCTATGACAAATAATCATGAGGGTGCTGTCACAAATATCTAAAATGCATAAGCATCAGGTGAATATGTTTTTTGGCAAGAAAATACATTTGGCATAAATGTAAGCAAAATTACTTGGAATGCCACAACCATTAGATAAACCCAGCGCCGGTCGCGTTTTCCCTTTGCTAACCAATTATTGGTAAGTGAGAAAGCAGTGAATCAAATTATTTGTCAGATATTTGACCATTGGTTGGCCATATTGGTATAATTTTATGTCATTCATAATAATTATGAAAGGAACAAAACATGTGCCTATTTTATTATTTTCACATTCTAATATAAATATCAAAAATTTTAACATCATAATATATACATAAAGTGCACACAATCTTTAAATAAATTTAATACTGTAGACCTCACAATGTTTAAATTTGACTGTCAAATTATTATCACTGTAAATGTATTATAACCGATACTTTTCATATTATGTCACCTGTATTATATTCTCATTGTAAGAATGAAAAGGTTTTTGCTTTGAGAGATTTTTTCTTGTCAGCATTTTATGTTATAAATGACAATTTTATTAATAAATGCAATGAAACTTGCACAGTTTTGACGTTGACATGATTTTTTGAGATAATCTGTTTCATTAGAACGATGTCATGGTTTTTTTAATAAGGGTCTGGTCTTATCTGAAATTGATCAAATTTATACTAAAATGAATTACTTGATATGTTTGGGCATAACTCTGAAATTTTAAGATACCAGACTTTTACTTATTGGAGGGACCTAAGATTTCTTGTTTGTATAAATTGTTGGAGTTTTTTTTTTTGTATAAAGAAGATGTGTAAAATTTTCTTCTTAAACAGAATAAGCACATCTATAATGGGGAAAGGGGTGGTTATTGCAGAAGACAAGAACTTACGTTGATTTTTCCAAAAAGAAAAAAAAAATGCCCTGACACTCCAAAGATAAGGCAATGGTTGATCCCTGATTTTGATGTGAATTGTTTTAACTTCCTGTTGTCAACTTAGTTTTTCTTTACTAGTTATACTAGTACACTCAAATTTCGGCGATGAAAGTGTGTCGCTTTAATAGACCTTAATTTCGTTGAAACGCACTGTATTTTATTATTTAGGAGTTATTTTGGTTAGATCAATATAAATAAACTATATTTTAAAAGTAATTTAGCCTCTGGTTTATTGTTTAAATTGCTGAATGAAGGAAAATCGCCGAAAATTCCAGTATGGACGAAATTCGAGTAAGTAGCCATACTATGAATAAATATTTTTTAGTATCAAGTTATCATCCCCTGCTTTATAATAATAATTACAAAAATATTTAAACTGATTTGAATTTATACTTTCAAACTTTGAGGGGTATCAGTTGGGAATTTTAATATATTTTTTACAGATTATTCCTATAGATGGTAATGATTGCTTGAATATTATACTACAGTTTTACAATTTTCTGTTTTGTTTTTTTTTTTTATTTTGTAATGTTTTTGTTTTTAGAACAAGTCAAAATCACAATGGTCAAAATATTAATAACACCCCCCCCCCCCCTCCATGCATACCATAAATATTTGTGTTTGGAATACACAAATTTTGATTATGATATTTTAAATTTTAAATATTGGTACACCTGATTGATATGAGTTTACTGATCACATTGTGTTTGTTTTTCCTTCAATAAATTGTTTACAAAGAGACTTTACGTTCATTATCAAATTAAGGCAATAACTTTCCTTCAGCAAACATTGTTAGTTTGATGTCATAATTACCGCTTGATTAAAGAGAGATAATATTTGTCCGTCTGCTTTCCTTTGTGTGTTTTATGTTCGATCCCCTTTCACTAAATATCGACAGAATGTTTTCTCAATATTTATCTATTCACAGTAGACCAATAGCGCTTTATTAAGTTGACACGAGAAAAGTTTTTCGATAAGGTCTTATTGAATTTAAGGGTGTATGAAGATTTGCCCTAATACCATAGAAAACAATGCTTTAAAAGTCATGATAGTGTGTTTCCATGTACATAATAGATAGTTCAGTTTATTGTTAGAAAATCGACATTGAACTTTTAGTAATATATCTGGATCAGACGAGTGTTTTTGTGAGTTTGAAAAACTTGTAGAAATTTAACGCCAGATAAGACATATTATTGAGTTAACGTTACTAGGATATGGTTCAGTAGAGTTGTAACAGATACATGTAAAATTAAAGGAACTTTAAATTTTAAAATTTTTAATAAGAAAGTTGTTAAAGGGAAAAGTGGATATAATATGAATTCGTTACCGACAAAACTTGACGTTGAATTATAATGTTGGAGGTTTTCAAGATGATTACTGACCCTTGGAGCTTGACTGTATAGTGACAAGTGTACCCCATAGGTAGGAGCTTTTTTTTTCTTTTAATATTTTAATTAAAAATAAAATTTGAAACCTTTGATCTTTTCATAGAATTCTTTATAGTTCCACTACAATTAAAAAATTTTATTACCAGAATTGTGTTGCTGAGTGGTTACTTGTATATTGTAGAAATTTTCTTTTTGTTTCCTGTTTCATTAAGGAGATATTAATTAATTAGTATACTATTTTGAATATTAAATTTGTTTTTATGTATATTTGATACCCAGATTGTCTAATTTGATACACAAACTGTAAAAATGTATGTATTGAGAATAGAATGTAACAAAGTTCCAAAATTAACATTGGGTTAAATTGTTTGGATATATGGTCATCTTGATTAATGTAGACACTGTAGTTTTTGGTCTGTCCTGAGTTTTTGGTCTAGCATCTGTGTTTCTCTGGACTTTTTAGAGTTTTGGACTTACTACATTGTGTTGAATATGGTTCTTAGGGTTGTTGGGTAACAAGTGGTTGTTTCCCCTTATCTGCAGAATTTAAGTATATTGTTTATTTATCTTGCTGCCTAAGCAACATTTCAAATTATTAAAGTAAGAATTATATGGAAAAGAGATAAACTCAACACTTCAGTTTATCACAAAATAGATAGGACAATGAATCACCATACAGTAACAAAAAAAATAGTGTATCTGTGAGCTTATGCTCACTAGTCAAGCCCCTGCCAAAAAAGTATTCGGTAAACAGGAAGTAGATTACCAAGGAGCATGAAATCACTATACACCATATGGTAATATAAGATAAAGCAATATGCAAAATATCAGGCTTCTGCATGCAATAGTTGCTTAGAAAACTGTGATGGAAATTTTTTGTTACGGTCGGACAGACCAGGGTAAAACAGTATACTCCCTTTTCTTTGAAGCAGTCGTATAAAAACATATACAACAAATAACAGTAAGGACAAACATGAAGACAACCATATATTTTTTTAAATTGTTATTTGATTGTTTTTTCATTTTGTTGTTATTTCTGAGTGTTTTGTTTAGTGTCTTAATATTAAATGTTAACAACAGAAAACTATGTTACATTCTGTACATTTATATAGTTATCATGAGTTGTCTGGATGGCTATCACTAAAATATGTCATAGCCCATGGGATTAAAGATTCTTTGGATAATCATTGAACTATGTACCATATAAGTAGTTTTTTGGCTGTGATTTAATTTTTGCTATATTTGCAGTAAATGTTGGAACGCTAAATTTCTCCATGCGAAAAAAACCACTTATACGTATGCCACTCCAATCTGTCCAAACCCAATGGTTTGGTTTAATTTACAATTTTATATTGGTCAAGGTTGGCTGTTGGTAACATGTTTGGAGTAATGTCCCGCTGCTTGCATGATCAATGTAAATGTCAACAGTTTAAGATATCTGACCCCATACTTAAAGTTACGGCCATATTTTATTTTTGGACCAAAAAATTAAGCTTTCTTAAATCAATTGATTGCTAATGATACAAAATGTTTGACATTGAGTCAATGTTCAGAAAAATGTAATTTTTAGTTTTAAAAAAGTTAATAGTTGTAGTATTTCCGATTTTTACCAAACTTTTACAATGTCTGCTCCTTTTATAATCTATGAACATCATGGACAACAGCTATGATCCAGTTGTCAGTTGTGGTCCAGATTAACCTATGCTACAAAACTCAAACCCTGAATATGGCAAAGAAAGCTTTCCATAACATTCTATCAAATTATTTATTGTTTGTTTATTTGTAGACAATGTAGGTAGCTAAAATTCAATCAATCAAATCTTTAATTTTCTGAAGTCAGGTGCTAGTTCCTTTTACTTCAAAGGGAAGTGATTTCAGACTTTTAGACACCGGGCTTAGTCAAATAATTTCAAGATGTCTCTCGTGAAAAACATGTCATCTTGCTATGAATGATATTACGGAAGAATAGTTTCCACCTTTATTTCTATTAGATATATTCCAATTTTGAGTGAAATCTAAGTGTGGTTGCTATAGAAACAGGAAATATCTAGTTCTGGTTAGCTTGCAAGCAATTAATGATCACTCCCTTTCTCCTGTTTGCAGCAAATTACCGGTATCTGTTCTGGTATCGGGAAAAAGTGTACCATTGGAGAAAGCAAAATTTAAAGTAGATCTTCCTGGTAAAACAGAGTGTGTATATTGCATGTCAATCAGAATTCCAACATGGCCGCAAATGTTTTGAAATTTTTTGTTTCAGAAAAATATAAAACCATGCAGGAAAAAAATTGAAAGGAATTCATTCTCCTAAGCTGTAGAGAATATTGTTTTGGTGCTTAGACACTTGTGAGCCTCTGGTTTCTAATTGTTTCTAAGGATGAACTTCTATAGTTTCAATTTTTGTCCTTAATGGATTTCTATATTTTAGAGGTTTTCAATAACTACAGAATAAATTACATTGGCGGTAAAGGCATGATTCATTTACTTAAGCATAGTAAAGTGATTCATTCTTAGTAAATATTGCATGATACCTTTTTAAGGATTTTAAGCAATATAAATGATACATTTTCAGACATGCTTTGTACATGTATATGTATTGATAAGTAATATCTTTATCTGCATGTTAATGTAGAGTTAAACCTGCACATGTCTTAATGGATCCCAGTTGGTACTGAAATTATTCTGCTCCATAGTCTGGTTTTCACTTTCACCTGTATTCGTTTACAGTTATTTAAAATATTTGTGTTACAAAGTGAGTTTTCAATTTATGATATTTTTCCAAATTATTCAGGGTACCATTTAGGCAGGATTCTGATTTATTCAGGGTTCCATTTAGGCAGAATTCTTATTTATTCAAAGATCCATTTCGGCAGGATTCTGATCAATTCAGGAATTCTGATTTATTCAGGGTTTCATTTAGGCAGGATTCTTATTTCTTCATGGATCCATTTAGGCAGGATTCAGATTTTTTCAGGGTTCCATTTAGGCAGGATTCAGATTTATTGAGGGCTCCATTTAGGCAGGATTCTTATTTGGGTTCCATTCAGGCAGGGTTCTGGTTATTATCCCCCCCCCCCCCCGCAAAACTTATTTGGGGGTATAAAGGATGTCTGTCCGTCTGTCCACATCCCTTTTAAGCACAACTCGCTTGATGAAGTTTAATGAAGCTTAGCATAAAGGTAGTACATTATATGTAGATGTGCATGAAGGATTTTTATTGACCATTGATATCATTAAGGGGAGATAATTGGACTTGAATGTTAAGCAGGGTGTATCCCTTTGTGAGCGTGCTCACAGTCCACACTTGTTTATTCAGGGTTCATTTAGGCAGGATTTTAATATATTTTATTTGGTTTAGACAGGTATTTTCTCAGGATTTAATTGACACCGGTTTTTCTGTAGCTTGTATTTTATGCTGTTGAGGAAAAATAATGTTCCTAAATTTGCTTTAACTGAAAATCAATGTATGTATGTGAGATGGCTATAACCAGTTAATGCTGTTTTATGATCAGAAGCTCTAGTTGACATCTGAAGGCTGTTCAGTTTTTTGTTTTTCTGGTGGGATGTATAGATTGCATAGAAGGCAGTTATACTGTCTGATTTATGCCTTTTATTTAACTTTAAAAGAATGTTAATAAGAAAAAAATGATATTAAAAGTTACATTATCATTAAAAACCTATTAAAATAATGATATAATAATACACAATTAAGTATGAATCAATGGTGTTTATTTTTGATAATGCAACATTTTTTTAATCTTGTGCAAATATTAGATAATTTTCACTGCAATATTAGGGCAAATAATTTTCGATATCATTTTTGAATGCAGAATAATGTTTGTTTCTTGATAGAAATTTACGTCATTTCCTGAGGTGTCAGATATAGTAAAACTTAACAAGCATTTCATATAATTGATAGACATTTAACACAACAGTAAAAATTATTAATTGATTAATGAGTAAAATATGAAATGAAAAAACAATTATTCAAATAAGATAGCTCAGTTTCTCTGTCCATTTTTCATGGTATGAAGAATAAAGATTTCAACTTAAAAAGTAATTTATTTAAATAGACCATGTATGAGGCCTGACAGTTAAGTTGGGTAATACTGTAATCTGTTATGTGTATCGCTCACTTTTTTTCCTTTAAGGGTCGTATGATGAGTGTCATACACACGAAATCGAATAGGATTATAGGAACAAGGGACATTGAGTGCATGTTATACATCAATCAGTCTTATACACGGTCAAATACGGTAATAGTAACAATGAAAAGGTCCTTAATATTCCATTAAAGAATGTCAATAAATAATTACCCTGTTTTATATCAACTTTGTCCCCTGCAGATCTTTAATAACAATGATAAACTTTTAATATTGTTGAAAAATCAAACATCATTTAGAATTTGTGAGCATTAAACTTCCAAATGTAGAATCATCAATTTCAAAATTGCACATAAATTGTTTGGTATTATGCCGGTTATTTAAGTCGACTCTTTATGGTGTACCGAGGTGATCGGTTTATTTACACAAGTTGCAGTAGAACTTGTTTGGAAATAATCTCTTGCTGAAAAGTCAATACTACGCTTTAGAATTCTAGATAGATTTATGTGTGCCTTTTTCTTTTAGTTTGATGTGCACTATTTTGGGACATTTAGCTGCACCGCCTGAATTTTAAAGAAAATGTATAAGCGTAATATTAATGAACCAATCTTGTGTAAATAAAACGAAAGTTTTGTTACAAGTTTATTGAAATTTTAGTTACGCTACTCAATGAAAATTGATTTTTTTTTCAAATTAACCACCTTTATTTGACAACAGAGTTTAAAGTATAATTTTTTTTACATTTAAGACTGGCTTTTCTCTCTTTCCAAATATAGCAGTTTATATGTTATTATAACATGTATAATTGGAATGATCCCATGAAGGCTTTTTTTTGGAACATGTACCCGCAGCACCTCCTGAATTTTAATGAATATGTGTGTCAACATAATTATAATAAATTTAACTTGTGCAAATAAAAATAAAAATTACAGTTTTTGTTATGATTGCTATTTAAAGATTATTAAAAATTTAACAACACTTCTCAACTTTTTATTTTTTTGTCAAATTATCTCCCTCTATATGACAAAAAAGTTTCTTCAAGTTTTAATTTAGTTGACATTAAAGTTCAGCTTTATTTATTTCTTAAATTACAGCAATTTAAAATGTTATTCTACTTGGTACAGCCCCATTGCTGACTTAATTAGTTTTTTCTAAGCTTGTTCATTTGTGACATATATAGTATAGTTTCTGTAGATACATAAAATTTAGTTAAATTAAAATAGGGTATTTTAAGCATCACTTTATAGATTTTTCTTCTTGAAAGTTGTAAAATATTTTGCTGTTAAATTTGTTTGTTTTTTGCTGCTTTTTTATATACCAACTTTAAATCCATATTGAGCATTTAAGCGTCACTTGAGTGGTACACCCATGCTTTTTTTTTGGGGTTATTTATTTCTGGTTTAGTTGTTCGTTTGGTTTCTGCTTGTATTTTGTGTCTGTCATATGTCTTTGTCTCAACAAAAGTTTTCTATTCTTGTTAAACGTTCAGTTTTCTTAACTATTTCTTCCCACGTCTACTATTAATCACATGGTCTGTCAACACTGAGATTGCAGGTTCAAGTCGTACTGCGGGCAGAATGTACTCGACTTCAATCTTAATTTGACAGGATTGCCAGTTTTCCTGCTGCAGGTTGGGGGTTTACTCCGGGTACTCCGGCTTCCTCCCCCAATAAATACTGGACGCCATGATATAGCTGAAAAATTGCTGAACATTGTTAAACATCAAACAACAAAAAAATCCCACAATAACATGCTAACATTTGATAAATGGCAATCTAAGAATGATTTTCAACATTATTTGTGTTTTCCACCATTTAAAGCAATTTTTGGGAAGGTTGCGTAGCAAACTTTCCCCTTGCTAACACTCTAATACATAGAAACTACTGCGACCGGCGTGTAATCAAACCTTACACTCGTAAAATATAGGTCACATTTGAGGAATCTATCAATAACATGAATCGGTGCACCACATTTATCTTGAACAACTTTACTATACATGTTCTTTCGTATTATGTCTCATTTACTGTATAATTGATAACTAATATTACGATTTAAACTAATATTCCATGTTCATCCGCGAGAGACAGACTCGTTACACTTTTTGGTTTCGGAAATCAATGCGATATTTGGCAATGATCACTGAACCGACAAATATAGTAGTGACAGTGACACCAGTCTAATAATATTTGACGACGTGATTATGATTGAAGTAATTTAATGATTATTTTGAGGGATCGTATGGTCGTCTTTTCATACGGTTTTGCATTCTATTTTTTACGTGTTTAATAAAATGAAATTCAACACAAAAGTGTGTGCTTTGTCGAGGTACAGATTTGCAGAGCGGCGTGAGTTTGTGACACAAGACATCGGTGATCAATTGCACTCACCATGTCACTACATTATTCCATAGTAAAAGCTGACACAATTTGTTTCCGGTCCTTTTGATTAATTTTTATAATTGGTAATTCATGCTGAACCATTAATATTTCTCGTTACTTGAGTCGAAATTGGTCACCACCCATCGTAACAAGCCAAAAAATGTACCAATTTTTCGAGCATGTTTACCTCACGAAATTGCCATCGTTTCAGACGATGTTGCATTTTTATGCTTTAAGTATCTAATTAAACGAAAGGCAAAACGATATATTTTTTTCTTCATTTTGTGTGTTCCTTAAAACAAAAATAAGATGTGATCAAGTCAGTGTGTTTTAGCAGAAGTTTTTTGAGTGACAAATAAAACCTCTCAGCGCGTATGGTCGATCTTATGTTCCTTATGTAGATCCAAAAAGGTACAAATTGAAATCAGCAATTATTTTTTAATATTTGTTCAGCGTTTTGAAATGCTGTTTTTTAATTTGATAGAGCGATTTTCCAAGGTTAATTTTTACCAAAATTAGAATGGGTGTAACTTGGAGCAGACATTTATTGTCCATTTGAAAACCTTGGGGTAATGTCGTTTGCGGTTTAGGCGCGAATGCCATAGAACGTCACGAAAGCTGGCGATCTAGCTTTTGCAAACATCGTAAGACACTTGTTGAAAACAAAAAAGTGTCAGATTGCGTAGCAAAAGTCAAGAACATGTAAACAATAAGCATAGTATGGAATATGTACAGTGGAAATTTTTTTATTGGATTTTTGTAATAAAAAGTTACAATATCGCATATTGAATATTAATTTTTAAAAACTGTAAGCAGAAAAGCCATTTGATTGTGTCTTTTAGAATAAGCTATTAACACACTGTTTAAATTTAAAACAAACTAGTTGACATGCATTCTGATTATAAAGATATATGTTGCCTCATACAGTCGTTTTTGTTTGTTTGAATCCGGGGGATTTATAGAAATTGATTTACATGCGCTTTTGAATAATACTGGGTCGATCTTGTTATAGTGTATGGGACTCGAAATAACCAAATCGACCCAGTATCATTCGAAAGCACATGTAAATCGTCATGCACAGATCCCTGTGTTGTAATTGTTTAATACCACTTTCAGCAATTTTTCAACTATATTTGGGCGTCCTGTTTTTATTGAAGGAGAAAGCCAGATTGTAGGAGGAAGCCAGATTGTAGGAGTCTTTTAATAATTGTCAATCAAGATTGAAGTTGAGCACACCCTTGCAGCAATAAGATTCAAACAAGTGCTGACAGGCATTCGATCAATAGTAGATGAATACTACCTTAACCACTCGGCAACTGAAGCCCTAGCTGGAGTATTACAGAAATAAATTATTTTAGATTTGAATATTTTAGAAGCTTATGCCATCATTTACATTTATAGGGAGACATTTACATATATGTACATGTATTTGATGCAAGTTATATTCCAACCATATAACAGGTGCGATTTTTATGTCTGAAATGGGCAGCAGCAATTTTGTCTTATTTATTAATATATTTATAAAATTTATGATAGAAGCATCTTCAATTGTGTGTGGGACTGAATGGATTTTGATGGACTCTTTGTCACATAGTGCTATTGTACACCTGATATTTTAAATTTTGATTGGAATGATATTTAGGATTTTCCATAGCAAACATTGACTTGCCATTCTTTGATTCTATCTCTTATCCACAACTACTTGCACCACTGAGTGGGATTTGATGAAACTTTTGCAGAATCCTTTGTCATATGGTGGAATTGTGCACCTGATTATTTACAGTTTGAGCAAAACGATTTTTGGAGTTTCCAACAGCAAAGCCCTGGACATTGCCATTCAAGACATAGGGGAGTTGGGGCTATCAATTCTGAGGATCAAGGGTCTGGAAACGGTCATATTTGCCGGACATGTCCGACATTTACATTAAAATGTCCGACTACGGTTTAGTCAAATCGGACATCCAAAAAAGTGATATTTAACCTGGACAATAATATAAATATCTTTTAGTTGGTTTCAATACCTTTAATTTCCGCTAGATATAAATATTTAAATAAAAAATCAACCCTAGGGCTATTTCCCGTCACTGACATGTGTTTATTGAGTAACCATTCACTCCAGTCAAGTGTTAATTACGTAATGGTTAACACAACAGGTGATAACCTAATCATGAGTACAGATCTGTTTCATCCATTCGTAGAATATGTTATGGCAACAGTATTTTGAAACAATAGGAACGAAGTGGTTGTACGTTATATTGCTTAGAAAATATGACTTGATGGAAAATCACGTGTAGTCAAAATTGTACATAACGCATGCGCCAATGTACCTGATGTACAATCTTGGGAAAATCAATTCAAATTAAATTCAATGTAAATGATGAAAACAAAAATAAAATATTTAATTCAATAAATAATAACTTGTAAAAAACGTGGTCCATCGAGTATCATATAAATTCTGTTCCGAACTTGTTGTAATTTTGAGACAACTTCCTACTTCCGGTTAAAGAAAATGTCTCACGAAAGTTCATAAAAAAGTTGTTTGCTATTACTTTGTTGAATAGACAACATATCATCTTATAATAAAGAAATTTTAGGAAGCAGAATGTTTTCCTACGTATATTTCCTTTCTTGCACGGTGCATATATCATAGGAACCCATACAAAACAACAACTAATATCTACCACGGTCTTGAAAAAAATTTAAAAGACCTGTATTCTGGACTTTAAGGAAAAGCACATACACATCCCAGCTTAAGGAAACACAATATTTTTTATATGATGACCGGTAAAATGTCCGACATGACTCAAGAAAATTTCCAGGGCCTTGCTGAGGATTGCTAAGTTTTTTTTCTAGTCTTTTAAAATTATATCTAATATGTTTCTAAATTTACCCGATTTATTTTACATTGGTTTGTTTTATTGCCTGTCAAACATGAGGCAGGAATCTCATTTCATAATTGCGAAGCAACCTTTCCTTCGGTGCAGTCTGCACTTTGATTTTAGCTACCGTAAAACGGTGTGTATAGTCCGTATATACGTATTGTCCGCACCCCTTTCTTGGACCAGAAAATTGCGGAAAAATTCTTATATGCATGTACGATCCGCACGTATAAGTTTTCACAAAACGTCTCGATGAAGACATCCAAGTCCAACTTGGCCGCGCTTCTTAACAAGTTTTTACATTAATATGTAATTTATTCTCTTTTTAAATGTCATTTATGTTTATACTTTTATTAATTTCAAGTGATTGTAGTAAATTAAATTAAAACTAGAGCATTCTCATATCGTCAATTTGATCGTTGTTAAACGGAAAATCACACATTTCTAAACCAAAACAATTTGTCAACTTTGATTCATCAACCAAACAAAGAAAACATAAAGATAACACGTTTTATTTTAATCCCTGAATGATTGCAATCAAAACATTGATCTTCAAACACATGAGGTTACATAACGACGCCATTTGCATTTTTTGCAATACAGGTTACACATCTACTATTTTCATATCTGTTTTAATTTTTATTCATCATATAGAATTAAAATGATATTGCTAAAAATAATTTAAGTAAAAATTAATATCATAACAATGTATACATATGGCAGTTTGTAAAAGAATTATGTTAAAATAGTACGAAAATACCGTGTATGACACTACAACAAAATCGCAACCGCCATTGACAACAATCAACGGGACGAAAAAAACCAGATAGAGTCTATATTTATGTATAATCCGCACCATTTCCTTTCCAACTAAAATTAAAAGAAAAAACTGCGGACAATACGACCCTTATTATGGTATATTGTGCACTCCATTTTTTTTAAAGGAAGAGGGGGAGGTGAGATATGGAGAAAAAAGCTGATAAAAATAAACAGATGGTAGATACAGATACCAAAGTAAGTTGAAACTGGGCTTTGTCATCATCATTTAAGTTGGATGTAAAACATTTTATGATTGGTTTGCAAAACAGTATCTATACTCTAAGTTGTCATGGTGACGACTACAAAAGTAGGGGCACCAAATGGGAGAATTATTATTTCAGCTACATTCTTTCCCTTTTGGAAGTGTTTTAAAATATTTGTTTCAATATAAGAAATGTTTATTAATTATATTTTAAGGATTAATAATAATTATTTGTTCGCTTGATTTGAAATAAATGATGTTTTACACAGTAAAGCCTAACATAATTTTGGTTACGTAGAGTGACATCATTTTGAGTTTATTTTTTCATTGACCAAAAATTAATGGTGATCGATCTTTAATTGAACTTAAATGTTTTTCAATTAAAAAGCAACATAAAGATCAAACTTGACTTCCATGATACTTTTTCCTTTTGATGAAATGAAAAACAACTTTGTTTTGCCTTTTATACATACTTAAATGATAATAAAATTAGATGAAAGTATGTTTACAAGAAATATACAATCATATTGAGATAAAAAAAATAACTACTTATATTTTATAAGTTCAGTTTGTGATTTTTAGCTTTAATGTTAACAATTTATAAATCACCTTTAAAGAGTTTTTATGATTTATAATATTTATATTTATGATAGAAATTCTGAGTGATGTTTTTAATTGTACATGTTGTTGACAAGTAAAGCTTCCTTAGCTACAGTAATGTAGCTTCTTGACAATTTTTGATATTGGCAATTTTTTATCTCTGTGTTTTATCTCTGCAGAGATAAAAAAATCATGACAGCATGTCTGGTCCCGTTCTGACTATGCCACCGTGTAGCAAAGTAAGGATGTGACCCTGTGTGGGTTTCCAAGGATGGGGCTTCCCTTCAATTTTGGACTGTTACCCCCAGGAAAGTGGGTTTCCAAATAAAGGTCTTCCCTTCAATTTTGAACTGTTAACCCCAGGAAAGTGGGTTTCCAAATAATGGGCTTCCCTTCAATTTTGAACTGTTAACCCCAGGAAAGTGAGTTTCCAACAATGGGGCTTCCCTTCAATTTTGGACTGTTACTGCAAAGAAAAATTGTAGGTGTTTGTTGTTGGAACAAGTAGTGCCCCAAATTTTCAGGAATTTTTTTAATAATATCATGGGATTCAGTTTTTATGATGGAGGAAGCCAAAGTAAGACTGATGGATCTTACGTTATGTTCTGGCTAAAATAAAACTATATGCATTTTACTCATATTAAATTTGTTAGTACATAATATAATGTTACGTAATCTCTAAATGTTACCCTGATAATCTCCCCTTGTACCTTACTAAAATGAACATGTTAAATTCTACTCAAATTCTATGATTTATTGAGCAGATGTTTAACACAGAGTGGTGTAATTATATCAAATTAACCATGCTTTGCCTTTAAGTCCACCCCTTATTATAAACCTACAAAATCTTATGAATTGAGATGTGAATTGTACAAAATTTGAGAAGAAATCAACAACTTTTAATTTTGATATATGACAAGCAATTTCATAGCATTTTGTCTGTTTGGATTTTAAGAACATATTTTAATGACATAGAATTAAGTATAACTGTCGATAAACCTCCCATAAATACTTATGTTGTCTTGGTTTTGTTTGTTTAAAATGGGTGAGCCCAGATTGTAGTCGGTTTCATGTTACTCAGTTTTTGGTTTCAGTGTTGTCTGTCTGTTTGTTGTGTTTTGCCCACTCTATTGCTTTGACTGTCCTTGACATTGTTTTTTTAACACTCCTAGGTGTCTCGATTCTTTTTTCTTGTATGTGACTGTCCATAATTTTTCAGTTATCTCATCTAGTTTTAATTGGTGAATGGATCAGTAGTTAATCCAGTGAACATCTCCGACCTGCATTAAAGTAATATGAATGAAGAAAAACATATTTAACATAAAATTGTTCAAGAAATGTTTTCTCGGTTTCCAAGACAACGGAGCTTAGTGATTTTTTAGAAGGTTTTATACATGATAGTTCCGGGTTTGTGTTTGTGTAATCAACTACATTTTTTGAATCGGACCAAAATCCTTCTTCCAACAAATTGCATATTAATCCCCATTTATTAAGGCACTTGCTTTGCAACTCAGTCATTTTAGACTTTTGCGATTGTTTGTGTTAATTTCATATTTTGTTTATGTCACCAAGGGGAAAGTTCTAAAGTCGTTAAATCATTTCCTCATACCTTACACTAAAATAAAAGACATCTTGAATCATGCAGCATTACGAAAAAACAAGATCACGGTTACCAAACTTGTCCGCTAAGATATTATGAGGTTTAAGAATTGTATTGAAATTGTGTAGGCATTGTAAATTGCAAACTTTGACCTACAATGACGAGTGGTGTGATCTAAGAAAAGATAATCCTATGATTGCAGAAAGGTTTTCGTCACTTGGTTTCAGTGGAAATAAAATTATTTTGTTAACAATGGAATCACAGGAATCAGTTCATAAATACTGGATTATAAAGGATAAATGCTAATTCCAGTAGATTTGAGGCCTGTTTGAATTCTTGTTAATTTATGTCACTGATCTTCGTAGGAGATATTTGTATATATACATAGCATGTCAACTTTCCCCCTTCAAATGTTATTGTTTTACCTTTGATAAATAAATCTAAGATGAGAAATGTCTTTTCTAATAGAATTCATTATGGTGTAACATATTTGCCTTTTTCCTTTCTTTTGTAGCAGGAGTTCTAGAATGACAAAAAGTTTCGTAATTTGTATTATTATTTACTTTTGATTTGTTTGTTTGTTGGGTTTTTTTTTGTTTGTTCAATATTTAGTCCACATTTCAGCAATTTTTTCAGCGATTTCATGACATCAAGTTTATATTGGAGAAGAAGCCCATTACCAGGTGAAAACCTCTGGCCTTTGGTAGGGAAAAGTTTAAGACCTTGTCAGTTAAGATCATACCCTGCTCACAATCTCAGCTTTGACAGGTATGACTGTTTCCTTAACCACAGAGCCCCTGTTTGCCTTTGAAGATTATCTTTATATTACATTTATTATGTAATATGGTTCATTGTAGATTTAAACCAATCAAAACAGAACTCTGTAGTTAAATTTGACTGGCTGGAAAATTTGACCAGTCAAAGACATCTACATATTTCATTTCGTATAACATTTTTTTTTGTTTTTTTGTTTGATTGGTGATTAAGGCCACTTTCAGCAATTTTTCAGCTATATCATGGCATCCAGTTTTTATTGGGGGAGGAAGCAGGAGTACCAGGAGAAAACCCCCAACCTTTGTTAGGAAAACTGGCAATCCTTGTTATTGAAGATAGGAGTAAAGTGCACCCTGCCTGCAGTGACACTCAAACTTGCAACCATGTGATTTATAGTAGACGAACTACCTTAATCCCTCGGCCATTTAGAACCCCAATTTTTTCGGTTAATAATGTTGTAACAATAAACAAACACGTATTTCAAAGAAAATTCTTTGTTTTCAGGATAACAAATGTTATGTCAAACTCTCCTTATGCCAGCATTTATATTAATTAAACTTCGCGAGTCAAATTTGGACTGGAGTTACTTATAGTCATTTTTAAAACACATTTGGAATATTTTTAACTTTATCTTTGTAAACATGGATAAATCCAAAAACAAGATAAATCCAAACCAGAACATGGCCCTGTGAGGTTGTTTTTTGAGGGATCCAGTACAAGCAATTAAACCAGAACATGGCCCTGTGAGGTTGTTTTTTGAGGGATCCAGTACAAGCAATTAAACCAGAACATGGCCCTGTGAGGTTGTTTTTTGAGGGATCCAGTACAAGCAATTAAACCAGAACATGGCCCTGTGAGGTTGTTTTTTGCCCAGGGATCCAGTACAAGCAATTAAACCAGAACATGGCCCTGTGAGGTTGTTTTTTGAGGGATCCAGTACAAGCAATTAAACCAGAACATGGCCCTGTGAGGTTGTTTTTTGAGGGATCCAGTACAAGCAATTAAACCAGAACATGGCCCTGTGAGGTTGTTTTTTGAGGGATCCAGTACAAGCAATTAAACCAGAACATGGCCCTGTGAGGTTGTTTTTTGAGGGATCCAGTACAAGCAATTAAACCAGAACATGGCCCTGTGAGGTTGTTTTTTGAGGGATCCAGTACAAGCAATTAAACCAGAACATGGCCCTGTGAGGTTGTTTTTTGCCCAGGGATCCAGTACAAGCAATTAAACCAGAACATGGCCCTGTGAGGTTGTTTTTTGCCCAGGGATCCAGTACAAGCAATTAAACCAGAACATGGCCCTGTGAGGTTGTTTTTTGCCCAGGGATCCAGTACAAGCAATTAAACCAGAACATGGCCCTGTGAGGTTGTTTTTTGAGGGATCCAGTACAAGCAATTAAACCAGAACATGGCCCTGTGAGGTTGTTTTTTGAGGGATCCAGTACAAGCAATTAAACCAGAACATGGCCCTGTGAGGTTGTTTTTTGAGGGATCCAGTACAAGCAATTAAACCAGAACATGGCCCTGTGAGGTTGTTTTTTGAGGGATCCAGTACAAGCAATTAAACCAGAACATGGCCCTGTGAGGTTGTTTTTTGCCCAGGGATCCAGTACAAGCAATTAAACCAGAACATGGCCCTGTGAGGTTGTTTTTTGAGGGATCCAGTACAAGCAATTAAACCAGAACATGGCCCTGTGAGGTTGTTTTTTGAGGGATCCAGTACAAGCAATTAAACCAGAACATGGCCCTGTGAGGTTGTTTTTTGCCCAGGGATCCAGTACAAGCAATCAAACCAGAACATGGCCCTGTGAGGTTGTTTTTTGCCCAGGGATCCAGTACAAGCAATTAAACCAGAACATGGCCCTGTGAGGTTGTTTTTTTGAGGGATCCAGTACAAGCAATTAAACCAGAACATGGCCCTGTGAGGTTGTTTTTTGCCCAGGGATCCAGTACAAGCAATTAAACCAGAACATGGCCCTGTGAGGTTGTTTTTTGAGGGATCCAGTACAAGCAATTAAACCAGAACATGGCCCTGTGAGGTTGTTTTTTGAGGGATCCAGTACAAGCAATTAAACCAGAACATGGCCCTGTGAGGTTGTTTTTTGAGGGATCCAGTACAAGCAATTAAACCAGAACATGGCCCTGTGAGGTTGTTTTTTGAGGGATCCAGTACAAGCAATTAAACCAGAACATGGCCCTGTGAGGTTGTTTTTTGCCCAGGGATCCAGTACAAGCAATCAAACCAGAACATGGCCCTGTGAGGTTGTTTTTTGCCCAGGGATCCAGTACAAGCAATTAAACCAGAACATGGCCCTGTGAGGTTGTTTTTTGCCCAGGGATCCAGTACAAGCAATCAAACCAGAACATGGCCCTGTGAGGTTGTTTTTTGCCCAGGGATCCAGTACAAGCAATTAAACCAGAACATGGCCCTGTGAGGTTGTTTTTTGAGGGATCCAGTACAAGCAATTAAACCAGAACATGGCCCTGTGAGGTTGTTTTTTGAGGGATCCAGTACAAGCAATTAAACCAGAACATGGCCCTGTGAGGTTGTTTTTTGCCCAGGGATCCAGTACAAGCAATTAAACCAGAACATGGCCCTGTGAGGTTGTTTTTTGCCCAGGGATCCAGTACAAGCAATTAAACCAGAACATGGCCCTGTGAGGTTGTTTTTTGCCCAGGGATCCAGTACAAGCAATTAAACCAGAACATGGCCCTGTGAGGTTGTTTTTTGCCCAGGGATCCAGTACAAGCAATCAAACCAGAACATGGCCCTGTGAGGTTGTTTTTTGCCCAGGGATCCAGTACAAGCAATTAAACCAGAACATGGCCCTGTGTGTTTTTTTTTTGTGGGATCCAGTACAAGCAATTAAACCAGAACATGGCCCTGTGAGGTTGTTTTTTGAGGGATCCAGTACAAGCAATTAAACCAGAACATGGCCCTGTGAGGTTGTTTTTTGCCCAGGGATCCAGTACAAGCAATTAAACCAGAACATGGCCCTGTGAGGTTGTTTTTTGCCCAGGGATCCAGTACAAGCAATTAAACCAGAACATGGCCCTGTGAGGTTGTTTTTTGCCCAGGGATCCAGTACAAGCAATTAAACCAGAAAGTTCCTGAAACAAATATTTCATCGTCAAACTATAACCTGTTTACTTAATTAGATTCACCACAGTGGGCAGCATACCATTCTGCCCTTTGACCTCATGTTTTGTAAAAATAGTACATAAATACTTAGTTGCATAGTATACTTTGTACTTCAGTTTATGATGTAAAGGGTAAACAGGCTACTCTCCTGCCACCATCGGCCCACACTAACATTGGACTATCATAAAAACCATCCCCACAATACATTAATTAGGGGCCTTGGTGGTCAAGAAGTTAAGGTAGTTCATCTATTATTGATCACTTGGTCTGTCAACATTGAGGTTGCGGGTTCGAGTCTCACTGAGGGCAGGCTGTACTGATGCTGAATTATTAAACCAGTTGGGTGTTTATTTTATAATTGTAACAATGGAACTAATATTGATAAGACTTGCAGAAGAGAATTCCCCCTGTCTCCATTCAATCTTTAATAGCAATTATATATATTTGTCACAAAGAAAGTTTTATAGATCAAACATCGTCCCTTTTCACCCCACTGTACCGTTTTGTCCCTTTGTTCTACTTGCTATTTGTCTGCATGATTGCATGTGAATGTCATTTGCAGGTGTGACGAATTATGTTTATTTGTATATAACATTACAATGGAGTCTTTTGTTCAGGTAAAGGACAATGGCAAATTAGTGTCAATTTAAATGTCACAGTATATTGTAGACTAAAAATATTATTTCAGTTTGCACTAAGTTATTTCAAAACATTTTGATGGCGAGTGGGCTATGGGTGCCGTTGGATCCTTATTTTATCAAGGTGTTTTGGAACCATTTACACCTTTAATTGACAAGAATTGCCAGTTATCTTGCTGCAGGGGTGGTGGCAGAAGGGCGATATCACAGCTTTTACCATTGTATACCATACTGAAATTTATTACATTTGTGTTAATTCATAAAAATGTTTTTTTTTACACTCTACTAGTATTCCATACCAACCAAAACATATTCAGTTATTTGTATTGGGTGCAATTTGTGAACAGTTTTGTGAATCCTTGTTTTTTGCAGTTATTTCCCATGACAATGTAAATCCTAGCTAAACTAACATACTAGGTCACAGACCAATATATTGTTCTTAATGAATCCTTTTTTTATTCAGTTGTCTCCCTTAAATATTTGAAATCCTTGAAGTATTTAATACTTTGCAAACATGTTAAAAATTGAACATTGAGGCTTTATTTAAGGATTTTATATAGGTATTAGGAGTGATAGAGCTATTTGTTTAAACATTTTATTTCCATATTATGATAATATTGTATACCTACATAATCGACAAATATTAAATTTGACCAAACATTATTGACAAATATTTTACCTGATAATTTTTTTTCAAATTCCAACAATATATTATAAAACGATTAACTGACATTTACCCAAATGTTTATGTCAAACATCCACTTTTATTCGGCCATATTGTAGTCAGTACAATGTACGACAAACAGATTGTATTGATAAAAATGACTTCTTGGGCATGTTCTATTAAAAAATAAATGAACAAAATTAATTAAAAAAACCACAATTTTCTATACAGGTGTTATATATGTAGAGTTAGGGTGATAGACTGCTAAGTTCATATTTATGAGTAAATTCTCAAATGCAAGAAAATATTATTTTTGATCGTAACAATTTTTGGTATGTCAGTTTGTCTTGTCTGTCTGTCTCTCAGTTTGGAAGTCAGTCTTATTCTTGTGAATGCAACTCCTGTTACCTTCTGATGAAAGTTTTCTAAAACTTGATAGGAATAAAGGACACCATATGCATATCGACAGGAAATTATGATCAGATATATTTTGTAGGAATTATTCCCCTTTTAAAATTAGAAATTTCTCAAAAACAGTTTGAAAGCAATTCCCTGAAACTACTGATTTGAATTTTATTAAACTTGATATGATTGAAGAAAGCCATATATATTTGAGCATATCAACAGGGAGTTATTACTTTTTGGTAGGAGTTATGCCCCTTTGAACTTATATGATTCTCAATATATACATGTATATACAAACGTCTAAGTATTGTGACAACCATATAATATATCTATCCAGCGGATTTCTGAAACATCAGAAGTAACTTTGTCATCCTATATAATATTCAGTAGGGTTGATTCAACTGATTTCTTGGGCTTTATGTGTTGACTCTGTATCAATGGAGATGCATGTAAGTTCCTTTCTCCAAAAAAGTTAAAAGTTGTTCAAGTTCATAAAATAGCTACATGCTTTACTTATGTCTAATAAGGCCTCCAGTACAATCATTTTTAATGGTTTTACAGGACTGAAATTATTTTAACTAATTAAAATTTAAAATTGTTTAAATAATGTAAATCTCTGGTAGAATTTCATTTAATAAGTTAATTAGTTTATATTAAGTAATCAGACTTCATTTGAATTATTCTTGATGCAGAAAAATTTGTTATGTTTTCCATTCCATTAAACCTTGTAATGATTAATTTCATTGTTGAAATATGTGAAATTTACGAGTATGTTTTTATTAATATATATATTAAATAAATATATATATTTTGGCTTAACATATGTTAATTCACCCATGTGGAATAAAAATTTTAAGTTTTTAAATGGGGTTAATTATTTTGTCAAACTGTGGGAATTCGATAGTATTTTATAACATTATTGCTTCCTATTGAGTCGTAATGTAAATAAGCTGGTGCCATATACTTAAGATTGTCTTTGATCCTAGCTCATGGAGCAAATATGAAATGCGGTCCCAGCTGATATGACATATTACATGTGTGGTTGTGAAATATAAATTTATACCTTGTGTACCATCCTGGGCATTGAATTTTAAATATTTGGGATGAATTTATGAAATGCTTAGAGGCGATATTTGAATTAACGTCAAATATAGAGTTAACTGTCATTTTGAGCATATTTTATGGACTTCAAGTTCAAAAAGGTCACGAAATTGCAGAACATAGGATTCAGTGACTTGATATATTCAGCGTGAAATTTCACTTGAAGATGTTCATTTCAAATATTTAAAAATGAATTTATCATATGTTTAAAAAGGATTTTTTTATCCTTTAGTCGTTACCGAGTGACTAGTTTTAATCTAAGGATGTACAATGCATATTCAAATGTAATTTAATAAAATCTTTTCGGCAGATTTGGATAATTTATCATAGCTGTGTTCTCCTGAAGAGAAATCAAATTTTGATGGAAAAATTTAATGTAAAGATAATTGATTACAATTGTGCATGTCATACTGAATAAACATTGTTTTAAAAGAAAAGGAAATGATATCGATCTGGATTTTAATGTGGAAAACAAAAACATTGACTTAGTTGTTGTGAATCTGTGTATTTGGTGGCATTATATATGTTGAAGTTTATTGTTTGATCCAATTTAATGAAGAAAGGATCGGATGATGGTTAAAACATTACTATTTTTAGTTGGTTTTTCTGATATGTTTAAAATATTTGAATACATATCTGCTGCATTGTATTAACCAAAAAAAGTAGTCATTACATAAACTTTCCTGTATTGAGGTCTTTTAACTCAGCAATTAGGAATTATCTCAAGAATTTAGTGTGAAAATGTACAAATATTGTGCCATGAAAGAATTATCTTGCACATATAGTCCTCGAAAAAATTGTAGGAGAATATGTAGACCAAAAAGTTAATTAAGTCAGGAATTATTAAAACAATTGACACACGGAATAAAAAAAGGAAAGTTTTTTATCAGATTAGTCTTCACCTACAAGAAAGACATGTAAAAATATTGTCTAAGCTTTGTTATACAAGTACAGACCTTTTAAAAAGATTTAAAGAGTTGTCTCAATTATGGCATTACTGACATTTGTGAAACAGTGAAAGAGACAATCAAAGACCATTCGTGCCTTTTCAAATATTATTTTTGACGGTAAAATTGATTGTTCTATGGGATTCCTTTTTGTCAAGGTAACTCCGAATTAACGTTGAAAATACAAACACTTGACGGCTTTTACGAACACTTGAGTGTTGATATCATTGTTAATATTGGCTCTTTAGTGGTTTTAGATAGGACATGTACTCGACACTTGAGTTTCAACAGCCCATTGGTCAATTTACTGATTCCATACTTGAAAATTGACGTGAATATCTTATCAAAATAATTCTATGATTTAGTTTGGAAGGCGTCAAAACATCGATCCAGATATTAGTTTTTGGAGGGTAGAGATTTAATATTGTGTTACTTTTACGGTTTGACTGTTGTATAATTAATTACACAACCACTTTACGTGGGGAGTCTCACAAATGGAATTGAACGAGGTTCAACTCTGCGTTTAAGATTTGGCACGTGTGATTACATGGAAAGTTAGAAGGATCATGAGCGAAATGGGATTAAGATCATTTACATTACATTTTTTCTGTTTTGTTCTGTTGGAAATCTTTATTTTATCTCAAGACTGAATCTTATGAATATCAGGAAGAAAATTTTTGTTGGATATTAATAACATATACTATTGAAATAAAAGTACATTGATGGAAATTTCTCATGGGAGATTTTAAGTAAAATTGATTTTACAAACCTGCTGGTCTAGAGATATCATAAATTATAAACCATTAAGTAGGATCTATTTTTTGTAATATTCGAAAGAGATTTTTTTCATTTTACGCACGATTACTTCTTAGGACGATGTTTAAGTGACTTTCAATGACGTTCAATGTTGCATCGTTAATAACCATATACTTTTATACATCGCAAGTGACGACATTAAATGTACTTTAATAGCAAGACAAAAATGGTGTGTTTATTAACAAAACTAATTTTGAAATTTTGGAAATTTGTCTCAACCTTGTAGTTCAAGGTTATTTTGGAAATGTTAAAAAAATGGAATCGAGTACAGAAAAAGGTCATATGATGAAGCAGTGTATCAAGATTGACAATCTGGGTCCAAACCATAATTTTAGAAGAAAATCGCTAAAAATAGCTCATCTTTATCTTTCATCAGCTTCCCTCACAAGGAGACCAGCTACAGCAGACGTTTCAGATAAAACTGAAAAAGAGCAGACGACAAAACAGTTTTCTGAGGATCATGTGACCAAAACTTAGTCATGTGATTGAAAATTTAGCTGCAGCTTCTAAAAGTGCAATAAAAATGATATTTTATAATTTTAAAGGATTTATGTTTTGTGCGTACCTGTACAAAATTCAATTTAACTTATAAAAATGAAACCATAGATTAAATGATATTAGCATAGTTGCCATTTTTTTACTGGAAAACAGAGCATCAAAAATGGCCGTCGTATCAGAGCACAAGACAAAAATTAATATGTATCAGACTCGAAATGAGTTACTAAAGACAAGTTTTTGGAACTACTCTGAACAATTAGAGGAGTTTATTGCTCGGTATAAAACTCGACCTCCAGACATCAAGTTCTGGCCATATGGACCTTATTGGCCCAAATATCATGAGAAAGAGATATTAGAAACTCCAAGGTTTATAAAATCTGTTCCTAATTTTCATGAAAAATACCTGACTTCCATCACCGAAGGTAAGTCTAAGATTTGTAGTTGATTCATAGGAGATATTTTTTAGTTCAATTTGATCCTAGTATAGTATGGGTTTCAGTTTTTAAAAAAAATTTATCCTTTTTTTTCATAAGCAATGGAATTCTTTTAGAAAATTATAAATTCTTTTATAAGAAGGTTGTCCTCAGTGATTTTTGACTTCTTATTGATTTAAGCATAGTTCTTATTCATTTCTAGAACAAATGAAAGTTTCCAAGTGCTTGTACAACATAATATTTTTCATTTATTTTGTATTTTTTAATGAATGTCGTAATTCCTTTTTTTATTCTTTTTTTTCTTTTTTTTTCAAATCGACTTTTACATTAAGATTGGGTTTTACTCCAACTTAAGCATTTTTTCAGCTATTTCATGGCATCGCTCAAGACTTACAAGAAAGCCAAAGGACCCAATGGAAACTATAAGCAACGGAATTCTTTTAGAAAATTATAAATTCTTTTATTTGAAGCAGGTCGTCCTCAGTGATTTTTGACTTCTTATTGATTTAAGCATATTTCTTATTCATTTCTAGAACAAATGAAAGTTTCCAAGTGCTTGTACAACATAATATATTATCATGTATTGACTTTGTATATTTACTTACATAATTATAGTATTTATATGGGTGTATGACAATGTCAAAATGTTATTAATTTCTATATCAACTAGTATTATGTACCTACAGCTATCCATAAAATATTATGTTTAAACCTGTTGCTATCTTTTTGGTCTGGTGATACATCAATTTTTGCCCTTTCATTTAATGCATGTTTTTTTTACATGTAAATGGTTGAAAAATATATTTTCTGTTGTTTTCATACATAAAAGTTGTATTTATGCTGTTAAGTAATGAAAATTATGATTTTATGTTCAAAATATTGTCAGTTTTGAGTAAATATTTTTCAATCTAATTAAAATTAAATCTTTCACTTGCTCCCACTTTTTTGGATGGTTTACCATGTAGCGACTATAGCAAAAATGGGGAAGGACATGAAAAATTTAATTTTAATTAGATTGAATATTTTTGTAACAATGCCCTAAATATATGTATTAATTTTTAATGTTCCTGTAAGGTAATCTTTATTAGAAACACCTTGGTGTCACAATAGACTTCCAGGTTAAGTTAGTAATTTGTCAATTATCACCTATATATGTCAACACTGGGATTGTAAGTTTAAGCTTGACAACACTGGGATTGTAAGTTTAAGCTTGACAACACTGGGATTGTAAGTTTAAGCTTGACAAGTTGTTCTTCTATAATTGACAAGCTTCCAGCTCATGAGTTCCTTATAGCTACTCCGGCTTTCTCATTTCAATAAAACTGCATGGGCGAAATGAAATGAAAACCTCCACCGTGTGAATGCATTTGCTTTTGATAGTGAGTAAAGATGATCTACAGTGTGATGTATTATGTATATGCTTGAGTATTTGCAATGTGTCGGATTTATGTGTATATTTGAGTAATTGCCATGTGTCGTAGTAACCTTACTCTCACTAATGTTCTGGTTCTGATACTATTGTGATAATTTTATTAATATAATACATACATAGATACACAAGAGGTAAACATACAAAATCTATTGTGCATTATTCCAAAGTACTTAACCAGACCTAGCTGGTTTTCTTCAGTGGTACATTTAACACAACTTGACAAAACAATAACGAGTGCTACAAGGTCAGTGTCGTACAGAAGGCACGACCTGGTACCTGTATTCATTATTTTATGTCAGTTTAAATTAAATAATTCTCAATTTTCTAAGGAATAACTGAAAGAAAAGAAAGTGATAGATACTAGCAGTAAATTGATTTTTGATTTAAAGTTTAATGCCACTTTGAGCCAAATCAAGTAATTTATTAGGGAGGAAGTCTGAGTACCAGGATAAAACCCAGATTTTAGTTATTTGTCCTACTTGCCGTAAACAAGATTTATCTCCCTTTTGCAGAGTTATCTGTTCTTTAGAGCAGTACTTTATATAACCTACTCTTAAGGTAAATAATTGTTTTATTGCCCTCTGGTAAAATTATTTCTAACTAATTCTGTAGTGTATTTTAGTTGCACACATAAATTATTTAAAACAAATAAAACATCATTTTTACTATCTGCCCAATACCAGATACCATCTGTTATGAAAGACAACTCTTGCAAATGGAAAGTAACTCTGTATTCCAAAACTATGGCATCATAAAGCAGTGATAGTTAACTGTGTTAGAACTTTGATGTCAGTAACTATAACATACATTTCTTTAATTTTGTGACCATGGATCAGTACAAGGTCAATTAACCACTCAAATTAAAGGTGATTTGAATCCATCATGTTTTGAATAAGTCTTTACTGTAATTTAAATTAAATTAAATTTTGAAGTATTAGGTAGATTATTTAAATTAAAATGATGTGTTATTGTGAATGACATCAAAGAAAATTATCAATTGACCGACTAATGTTGTCAGAACAAAACAACAAAGAAAATGTATACAGAAGGAATTAAGACTGCTAAATAGATTTGTGAAAAGACCATTCAACTCTCCTGTCACCCCCAAAAAATGTACTTATAATGCCCCATCCTTTACACACAAAAAAACTTGATAATATGATATAATTTCCAAAAACAGTATATATTCTTCATTTCTCGTCATTCTCTTATTTTTCTCACATTCCAGACACTTATTGTATTGCTTACATATTTATTACGAAGAAAATGTTTCTGGTTCACTTCCAGAAGTGGGGGGACCGGATCGTAACACTCGGCTAGAAAAAATGCACAGAATTTTGATTTCGTCAAGACTTGGTTTATAGAAGTTTCAGGACATCTTGTTAAACAAACTAAATATTTAAGTTAACTGATTTCTTAAAAGTAAGCTCTTGATGAACTTTCCGTAACGTCTCTTTAAACTTAACAAAATATTTGTCATATGTGTACCTTGGAAAATATATAATTCATTGTTCAAAATTAGTTAATTCTCTTTCACTATCCATAAACAATTTTTCTTTGTGCTTAACATAAATTTTATAATAACCAAAATATTAACTTTCACTAACCACTGACCTATTTGCTGTGTTATATTAAGAAGAAGTACACCCAGATTCAACTGGAGCTTAAGATCGACACGTAAAGATTTTCAATTTTGATAAACTTTCATGTATGTTATTTCAATTTTTGTATTCAAAAATAGATTTTCACATTGTAATAAAAAGGGTTATCATGTTTTATTTGAGGTAAAATTGAATCTGCCAACGCTAAAGGCTTTATTGAGGATTACCAATGAAATCGATCATCTTTTATCCATAAAGTTAGAAATCATTTCAGGATGTATATTTAAGTGAAAAAATCACATTTCAATATTTTTACAATCTTAAAGCAAATTTGTTGTCAGTTCGCTATTTATTGAAAATCAAGGGATTAAGTTTGGTTGATGAATTCCTATTAAATCGATGTGATTTACTTTCATCATTTTAAATGAGAGAAAAAGTGGGTCACTGTGAAATCTGAAGTTTATTGACATATAATTTAGTATACAGAGACTTTAGGCTGCCAAAAATGGTTTTAACATGAATTTTATCAACAAATAATGTTGCATATACATGTACATGTAATTAATTTCTGTGGTATATACTTATGCAACTTAGTGTCCCTTTAATACAGAATGATGATGTGACTTCATAGTGTTTGTTAACAGAGTTTTACAGTGTAATACAGAGTAGTGTCCCTTTAAGGTATCTGGACCACAATTGACCATGTGATCATATTTGGTGTCCCAGATGCCAATTGTTTTTCAATGGAACAGACTTTGGTAATGTTTGGCAACATCTGAAATACTGAGTAACTAACTTTTCTTGCTCAGAACTTTGACTTGAAGTACAACAATGTATTTAATTTGTAGCATTAATAAGCAAAACATTCATTTAATAAAGCTATAGTTCTTAGTCAAAAGAAAAATAAATTGTTGACTTCAGTTATAGGTCAAATAAACAAGTCTATGAAATACTTCATAAAGTGTCCTTTAAATGAAGGTTGTGCTGTACATCGTAATTGTCCATTTTATAATGTTTATTGCATTTTTATTTTTGTATTCCAGATCTACAATTTCCTAAAACATTTGATAACCAAGTAACACAGTACACCACCAAATGGCGAGGAGTCTTAATTGTTTATGACTCCGAAAGAAGTAGTCGAGACCGTCAGCCTCAACCTGTGCCTGAAGGCTGCTGTCCTAACCTAGTCTTTGAGTCTCGCTTTGAGAGTGGCAATTTACGGCAAGCAAGGAGAGTGTAAGTCTTACCGGTGTTATTTTGTGTTTAAATGTATTTTTAGTAAGTCACATGACTTTACAGATTTTACTTTTGAGTTGGGTGTAAAATATATACGTCCAATGAGTCATCATAAAATGTACACTTTGTTTCAGAATTTGATATACTAGTTGTATGTATGATTGAAAATTTATAAATGTGAAATTCTAGGCCGGCATAATTGTTTGTTTTTATTAAAAAGTAGTTAATACTGTGAAAGTTGAATCTTCTTTATTGGTCTTTTTTAGTTGTGTTGGTTGGGGGGACACAATGAACAATTTTGTGTCAAATTTTATTTAAAGTTTAGTAAAATAATTACAAAACATAAGTGGGTAATACTTAAAAAATATGTAATTTAAATTATTTTATTGAGCACTTTGTCAATGAAATTACAATTAGCCAAAATTAAAGATTAAAATTTCAAATTCACAAGTACTTTCAATCTATTGTGAAATGTGAGTTTTATTGTAAAATTTAATACAACGTGTGCTGTAGTGTATTTGGTTACAGTTAACTGTAAAAAGATCATCAGGCAGATAGAGATATATTAAATTCTTTGTAAAATTAAATGACACGATGGTTATTAAAATTTGAGATAGAGATTTACAAAGAAAAATTTAATTTGATGACTTTTTAGAAATTGCCGATAATATAATGGCCACATATAACTAACAGTCAATTTTTCCTAGGTTAAAATTAGATTTAATGATTTTTGTGTTGTATGCTTTCCCAAGTAGGAAATTAATTGTTTACTTATTTTAGCCAAGATGGACAAATAGTCACATGATATAATTTAAGTAAATAACTGATGGCCAATATTGGCATATGTTACGGGATCGAAAAGATTTGTAGGGATAGATTAGTAATCCAACTTCCTCTATCAATGAAAATAGTAACCACAATAAAAAAGTTACTAAGATCATTCTAGCTACTATACGAGGTTAAATTCTCCGTCTCTACCCAACGTTCTGTGCTCGTCTTGTGAGAGTCAAACTTATGTTCCCATTGGTTCATTCCTATTTCACTTTAATTTAGGTTTGTTAACTAGCTCTCTTTCTGACATTAGCTGAAAGTTTGCTTGCTGGAGGGAAAGTTTGCTAGCTAGGGGGTTAAGCAAACAGTCAATTGATAAATTAATGAATTAAAATCTTTGATATTAGCACATAGAATTTGTTTTTCTTTTTTTTTAAATGTTTTGTTTGTTTGTTTTGTTTTGTGAGCCATAAGAGTCAAAATATATATTTTAAAGAAAATGGTTGTTGACATATTTAGAGAAAATGTAATGAGGTTTCTCTATTGATTGAATTTAATTGAATAACATATCGAGCTAGAAATGAAGATCGAAAGATCAATTTTGGGACCAGATGTTTCTTCAAAAATGTTCCCACCATTTTAATTTCAAAATATTTAATAAAATTACATTGACCAGAAAACAAATAAAACTGTTATATTGTGGCTGAAATAATATTGAAAATATTGAGCTGTAAATTTCAATTAAGTATACATGTAAACATGTCCAGAAATCGAAATGACCTGAATACAGAAAGTATTTATGTACTTAAAAATAATAAAATATTGAATTTATATTTCACATGGTTCATTTATACTTTAATTTTGTGATTTTCTTTTCCAATAAGACAGAAATTGACATTTTTGAGGATGAAATTGATCCAGATATAGTTTACTAATTACAGAGATCAATTACAGTAAATTGTTGACTAAGTTGTTATTGATAGAAAGTAATTATCCATACAAGAAAGTACTTACCACCTTAAATATAAATGGGTTAATGGATTTTTACACTTGTGTGGCCACTGTTTACTAATGTTTTATAGGTATTTAGTCATATCCATTATGGTCAGCCCCGTGCGGGATCCGGGTGGCTAAAAGAATAGACCGCAGTCGCGCTAGCTTGTCGTAAAAGGCGACTAAATAGCGCCCAGTACCCTGACCGGCGTGTCAGGTCGGTTTGCCTAAAGAATGACTGGGATGTGTGCCCCAGGTGGTTGAATGGGGTACCCCTGGCAAGCTGGGGTTGTCAGGCCATAATACGGAAAACCTGACCGCAAACCATATTAGTGCACCGTGTTGGGAAAAATGCCACGTTCCTCGCACGTTAAAGAACGCTGCTGTAGTATTCGCTATGAGTAGGGATTTCGATCCCGCTACAGGAGGCTAAATTGCCAGACCCTATCCATCCTCCCATTTGCCAGTGGCAATCTAAAATCCTTTACCCCTATTTTTCCTTGTGTCCCATCCCATTTTCATTCATCATCATTTCATGTTCATTTTATCATCCATTTCATGTTCATCGTCTGAATATAGCTGAAATATTGCTGCTCGGGCGTTAAACACCATTAATCAAAAACCATTATGGTCACAGGCAGGTCCATGTTTAGTTTTGAAAGCCTGATTTTGGGCTAAGGGTGCTAAATTTAAATCTTAAATGATGGGGTGCTAGTTTGACTCTGGCTTCATTGATGAATTAAAAAAAGTGCTGAACACCAAAAACAAATTGAAGACATGTATAAACTTAAAGTTGCCATGAATAAATATGGATTTCTGGGGATCTTCTTGGAGATGAGGGTGTCTCTTTCTGTAGATCTTCTTGGAGACGAGGGTGTCTCTTTCTAGAGATCTTCTTGGAGATGAGCTAGGGTGTCTCGTTTTGTTTCACATGTTTATTTGTAAACAGATTTTAGTCAAATTAAAATCATTATATGTAAAATTTAACTCCCAAGAGTCATGAGTTTGTGTTGTTAAATGTGTAATGCCGTTGAGATCCACGTTTCTACTTAACTATCCTGTGGTTAAGCCTGCCAATGTCTATTGTATTTTTTGCCCTGGGTGGCACAAGCTAGGGATGGCAGATATGTTAAAAAAAGATATTAATTGGCATTATGTAGTTACAATGTTAGTACGTATTAAGGAATTAAATAAATAATATTGATGTGTGATTTATGTGGTATCAATGTGGCATGGAAGGTTTGGGGGTGGGAGTGGGGTGGTCAGACACTAAAACTACGTATCTTACAATTTTTTGGTCAGGTTGCACTAAGTACAAACCCGGGTTATAGTAAGGGAAGTGAGGCAGGAGTTGATTACACAAAATAGGCTATCTATTTTGTGTAATCAACTCCTCCTACAGTTTTCAACACAGATCTCTGTAACTTCACAGAAAGATAGAAAGATTATACATGTGTTAAAGTTGTTCACCTGCTATTATGGAAGTGTTCCAGGATTTTTTCCTAATTTTCCAGACTTGGGAACTATTCAGAACATTTGCTGAAGATGGTACCTATTTTGTGTAATCAACTCCTCCTACACTTTTTAACCCAGATCTCTGAAACTTAACAGAAAAATTGCACACATAATAAATTTGTGCACTTGCAATTCTGGAATTGTTCGAAAATATTGTCCTAATTTTCAAGACTCAGGAACTTACTCATTTTTCAGAACATGTGCAGAAGACTGTACTTAAATTGCGTAATAAACTTTTCCTACATTTTTTTTACACAGACCAAAACCTTCTTCCAACAAGTTGTAAACTATTCCCTATATACTAAGTTTTGGAATCTGGCCATTTCAGACATTTGTAATTTTTCTAAATATTCTGAATTTATTTTATAATAATATTGGATAGTGACAGTATTCTTTGAGTCCTCTGAATATTTTAACCCTAAATTTATTGAATCACTATATATACTGGGCTTATTCATTAAGTTTTAAAGCTAACACAGTGCATTTACTTTTGTGATTGAAATGTCAGCGAGTGTATGTCAAATAGGCATGTCTAAAATAGAAAATGCTTCTGTTTACAGAAAAATGAAGAATTATTGTAAAGAAAATATGCTAATTAAAGTATCTTTTTTTTTCAGTGGACAATTTGAATATGAACTAGTGCTTAAGACAGACCTCTATACAAACAGACATACACAATGGTATTACTTCCGTGTGTCAAACACAGTACCTGGGGTTGTGTACAAGTTCCGAATCGTCAACTTACTCAAAAGAGACAGTTTATATAATTATGGTAGGTGGCAGTGAACAAAAAGATGGGGATGTAGTGGTCATTTGTCTTGGTAAGGACAGGGACTTGGTGGTCAGTGGTCAGGTAAGGAAAGGGACTTGGTGGTCAGTGGTTTAGGTAAGGACAGGGATTTGGTAGTACGTGGTTTAGGTAAGGACAGAGACTTGATGGTCAGTGGTCTAAGTAAGGACAGGGACTTGGTGGTCAGTGGTCTAGATAAGGACGAGGATTTGGTGTCAGTGGTCTGTGTAAGGACAGAGACTTGGTGGTCAGTGGTCTAGGTAAGGACAGAGACCTTATGGTCAGTGGTCTAGGTTAGGACAGAGACCTTATGGTCAGTGGTCTAGGTTAGGACAGAGACCTTATGGTCAGTGGCCGCAGTAAGGACAGAGACCTTATGGTCAGTGGTCGCAGTAAGGACAGGGACTTGGTGGTCAGTGATCTAAGTAACGGCAGGGACTTGGTGGTCAGTGGTCTAGGTAAGGACAGGGACTTGGTGCTCAGTGGTCTAAGTAAGGGCAGGGACTTGGTGGTCAGTGGTCTAGGTAAGGACAGGGACTTGGTGGTCAGTGGTCTAGGCAAGGACAGGGACTTGGTGGTCAGTGGTCTAGGTAAGGACAGAGACCTTATGGTCAGTGGTCTAGGTTAGGACAGAGACCTTATGGTCAGTGGTCGCAGTAAGGACAGGGACTTGGTGGTCAGTGGTCTAAGTAAGGACAGGGACTTGGTGGTCAGTGGTCTAAGTAAGGGCAGGGACTTGGTGGTCAGTGGTCTAGGTTAGGACAGAGACCTTATGGTCAGTGGTCGCAGTAAGGACAGGGACTTGGTGGTCAGTGGTCGAGGTAAGGACAGGGACTTGGTGGTCAGTGGTCTAAGTAAGGGCAGGGACTTGGTGGTCAGTGGTCTAGGTAAGGACAGGGACTTGGTGGTCAGTGGTCTAAGTAAGGGCAGGGACTTGGTGGTCAGTGGTCTAGGTAAGGACAGGGACTTGGTGGTCAGTGGTCTAGGCAAGGACAGGGACTTGGTGGTCAGTGGTCTAGGTAAGGACAGAGACCTTATGGTCAGTGGTCTAGGTTAGGACAGATACCTTATGGTCAGTGGTCGAGGTAAGGACAGGGACTTGGTGGTCAGTGGTCAAGGTAAGGACAGGGACTTGGTGGTCAGTGGTCTAAGTAAGGGCAGGGACTTGGTGGTCAGTGGTCTAGGTAAGGACAGGGACTTGGTGGTCAGTGGTCGAGGTAAGGACAGAGACTTGGTGCTCAGTGGTCTAGGTAAGGACAGGGACTTGGTGCTCAGTGGTCAAGGTAAGGACAGGGACTTGGTGGTCAGTGGTCTAAGTAAGGGCAGGGACTTGGTGGTCAGTGGTCTAGGTAAGGACAGGGACTTGGTGGTCAGTGGTCTAAGTAAGGACAGGGACTTGGTGCTCAGTGGTCTAGGTAAGGACAGGGACTTGGTGGTCAGTGGTCTAAGTAAGGACAGGGACTTGGTGGTCACTGGTCTAAGTAAGGACAGGGACTTGGT
The DNA here is from genome assembly GCA_944474755.1 of Limnoperna fortunei. Taxonomy (NCBI): domain Eukaryota; kingdom Metazoa; phylum Mollusca; class Bivalvia; order Mytilida; family Modiolidae; genus Limnoperna; species Limnoperna fortunei. The sequence continues at coordinate 8,892,636 of OX104124.1, read as the reverse complement.
GGTCAGTGGTCTAAGTAAGGACAGGGACTTGGTGCTCAGTGGTCTAGGTAAGGACAGGGACTTGGTGGTCAGTGGTCTAAGAAAGGACAGGGACTTGGTGGTCAGTGGTCTAGATAAGGACAGGGACTTGGTGGTCAGTGGTCTAAGAAAGGACAGGGACTTGGTGCTCAGTGGTCTTAGTAAGGACAGGGACTTGGTGGTCAGTGGTCTAGGTAAGGACAGGGACTTGGTGGTCAGTGGTCTAAGTAAGGACAGGGACTTGGTGGTCAGTGGTCTAAGTAAGGACAGGGACTTGGTGCTCAGTGGTCTAGGTAAGGACAGGGACTTGGTGGTCAGTGGTCTAAGAAAGGACAGGGACTTGGTGGTCAGTGGTCTAGATAAGGACAGGGACTTGGTGGTCAGTGGTCTAAGAAAGGACAGGGACTTGGTGCTCAGTGGTCTAAGTAAGGACAGGGACTTGGTGGTCAGTGGTCTAGGTAAGGACAGGGACTTGGTGGTCAGTGGTCTAGATAAGGACAGGGACTTGGTGGTCAGTGGTCTAGGTAAGGGCAGGGACTTGGTGGTCAGTGGTCTAGGTAAGGACAGGGACTTGGTGGTCAGTGGTCTAAGAAAGGACAGGGACTTGGTGGTCAGTGGTATTTAACCATTAGGACAGAGAGTGTAACAATTACATTAGGTAATTATCTTCCCTTAATTTCAATACTCAGAACAAGCTGCTAAGCTTCATAGTTCCCAATTGGCTAGTCTAATTGGACCATTCATGCAATCTTACAATAGCCTGACAAGGGAGTGTAACCGTTGGCTAGGCTACAAGGACCATTCATGTAATCCTGTAAGTCTTCCTGCTTGATTAGAAATTTTAGTGTTGTCTGTTGCCTAGTGTTGACATCTGTAACATGTACTATTATTAACTTTCACAATCATGTTGTTTTTCTGTCGGCTTGCTACTGACCTGAGTTATAGATCAATTGTCTTGTCTATTCCAAAAAATGAGTATTTCACATTAAACTATTACAGATTTTTTTCCCATTTACTTGCCAATTTTTTGGGTTGTCTGATGATTAGAAATATGGGCAACCTAAGGTGAAGCAAAACAAATAGGTGTTGTGTATAAGTTTGTTTGTTTGTTTGAATAGTGTTTAATGACACTATCAGCAATTTTTTAGCTATATCATGGCATCCAGTTTTTATTGGGGGAAGAAGCCAGCATTCCCGGACAAAAAACACCTGACCTTCGGTAGGAAAGCTGGCAATCCTTGTCAAGAAACATTGCTCCCAGTGATACTGGAACCCGCAATCTCAGTGTTGACAGACAATGTGATCAATAGTAGAGAAACTACCTTAGCCACTCAGCCACGGAGGCACATTGTTATGTATAAGTAAAGTTAATATAAAGCTGTAGAGGTGGTTGTCTTTTTTCTCATTGGTTTTTGTCATTTATTGGTGAATTGTTTAACCAGGACAAAATGGGATAGCAACTGCTGCAAAATCAGAAGGAGCATATGTATATTACAAATTCATAGAGATGTTGATTGAAAAACATGTATAATTATGATTCTTCTCTTAATAGTTTCATATCCACCATACAATTATAGCATACATTTTTTTGTAGGTATGCGTCCTATACAATACTCAGAACAAGCTGCCAAGCTTCACAGCAATGGATGGATGAGAGCTGGTCATCACATTAGGTAATTATCTCCCCTTTATTACAATACTCAGAACAAGCTGCCAAGTGTCACAGTAATGGATGGATGAGAGCTGGTCATCACATTAGGTAATTATCTCCCCTTAATTACAATACTCAGAACAAGCTGCCAAGCTTCACAGTAATGGATGGTTGAGAGCTGAACATCACATTAAGTAATTATCTCCCCTTAATTTACTCAAGTTAGATAATAAAGTGATTTGATCCTATATTAGGTGTAGGACTACCAAATACAGGGAACCAGTCCTGAGGTTGTACGTACGTAAAAGTAGTGCTAAATAAAAATAGCTGCTCACTGTTATAATTATAACTTTTGAACCATAGTAGATATTGGAACAAACTTGGTATTTTAGAAAAGCTGAATAATTCAGGAAACAAGAGGATAAAGTTGAACTGTTGTGTACTAAAGGTAAAAATCAGTGAGTCATTGGATGACATGCACTATTTTGGGACTAAACTTGAAATTGAAAGTAGATATTTTCACCGTGTTGACTTCCGGTTGGTCGTTCATTCTTATATGAAATTAAAAAGTGGTGCTGAAATTTTAAGAGAATACTTAGGGGTTACATGTTGTCATGTGACAGGAATATTTCTTTATTTCAAACAAAGGTAAAATGTTCAGAAAAATTCAAAATCAACTAATTTTATATAGCCGAATTAAATTTACACACACACAACATAGCTATAGATGATCAAAGATTTGTTAAGTTTAGAGGTAGCAAATTTTTATTAAACTCTACCTTTGGATAAATTGAAATAGCACATAGCTGAGATGATGGAGGAGAAGATTGTTGCCTTGACAACCAGGGCAAAGGTGGGGTTAAATTTTTTTCCAAGGGTAATAATCTGTATTATAACCTCAGGTGTGTGTTATTTGTTATGTAGCACTGCGTGTCAGGCAGAAAATCGTAACAGGTATGGAAAAGAGAAAACAAATAACGAATATTTCAGAAATGTGTTAATCAAACAATTTATGAATATTTAAAATTGTCAGAAGACAAAATAAATAATAATATGTATAGTTTAAACTCGTGACGATTTTTTTCACTATTTATTTAATTGCTTCAGTGATCAAGATTGAAATAGTGACATTGAAAATATTGTCACCTTTTGAACCCTGTGTTAGAGTAGAGGGTTACCCTAGTATTTTCCAATGTAAAATTTTAACAAAGTATAATAAAGTTATGTATGTGTTTAACTCAAGTTTATTTCATCTCTTTGAAGATAGATAGAAGGGAAAAATCAAATACACAACTTATCAGTCTGTATTGATAATTAATTACATTGTAATCTAAAAATATTTTGCATTCTGTATTGATAAATAATTAATCTAAAAATATTTTGCTTTAAGTTATTCTTGGAAAAATTGCATTTTGGGGAAGGTTAGCCACTAACCTTCTTAAAAAGTTAGATTAAAATTCCTTTACCATTTTTTACAGGGACCCCAACCACCCCATTTTAATTTAAGTGCTTTCCACCACCAGTCTTTCTTTGGTAAATAAGCCCAATAGTAATATGATTATTTTCGGTTTATTTCAGTTATTCTCGAAACGTAATGCATTTACACTGTCCATTACTGACTAGAGGGATTGCATACTATATGTTGGAATGGCAGATGGTAAGTATATGTAGGACTCAAAAGTGCAATGGGACTCCAAAGTACGATGGTCATGCCAAAATGCCTTGGTTGACGCTAAAATACGATAGGTTTTTTGCCAAAGTGCGATGGTGTACGCCAATGTGCGATGCCCGTTGACGCTAAAGTGTGATGGTCTTTCAGTCGCGCTAAAGTGCGATGGTGCACCTGTACAATACGCTAAAGTGCGTTGGTTCACCCCAAAGTACGTTGGGAACACACACTAAAGTCCGATGGTCATCTATATAAGGACATGTTAAGCATTAATATTAATTTTAAGGATAGGAAGATGTAGAGTCTAATAAAAAAGATATTGACGGGTTCCTGATTCTAACCCTATAGTCGAGGCGGCTCCCTGATGATAACCTGATAATCAAGTTGGCTCCCTGATGCTAACCTGATAGTGGAGGTGGCACATGGATACTACAGGACAATCGAGAGGAACACTAGTGGAGAATGATAGCATAAAATTAACAACCTATTGAATTACTAACCCTAACCTGAGAGTCGAGGCTGCTCCCTGATGCTAACATGATAGTAGAGGTGGCACATGGATACTACAGGACAATCGAGAGGAACACTAGGAGAGAATAACAGCATAAAATCATTAACCTATTGAAATGCTAACCCTAACCTGAAAGTCGAGGCGGCTCCCTGATGCTAACCTGATAGTCGAGGTAGCTCCCTGATGCTAACCTTATAGTGGAGGTGGCACATGGATACTATAGGACAATCGAGAGGAACACTAGATGAGAATGATTGCATAAAATAAATTCATTTTTATGTGTGTTGTTGTGTCATGTACTTTTATTCCACGAACAAATTCTTTATTGTTTTTCTGACATCTGTTTCTTTTGGATGTTGTGTACTTTTATTCCTCATTCTATTAGGATTTAGGTAGTCACTTGATAGTGTCATTTTCACAGTTTGTTTATATGTGTTTAACTGTGGTGAAACCTTTTTAAACGGATTACAAAAATACTCCATTCAGTTTTGTCAACATTAACGAGAGAAACGTTTGTCCATGTTTCCAAAAATTTGGTTTTTTTTTCCTTAAAGACTTCATAAGTTTTGTGCCAGCTCATAAGAATAAAACTATAGTAACACCCCTTTGGCATTTCCTTAAATTTCCAAGTCGTTTCTGTTTACCGAGATACAGACAAATATTACATTTTTGTTTTCAATACAATTCATGTTTGTATTTTGCGTCATAGACTTTATTTTAAAATAATTCTATTTTGAATTATTTGAGGAGATCTTTTTTTGCGGGGTTAACGATGTTCTTGTATCTTATTCATTTTTAACCTTATGTGATTTAATTTTGTGTCTAAAGAGAAACGTTTGTCCGTGTTTCCGAAAATTTGTTTTTTTTTCCTTAAAGACTTCATAAGTTTTGTGCCAGTTCATAAGTAATAAAACTATAGTAACACCCCTTTGGCATTTCCTTAAATTTCCAAGTCGTTTCTGTTTACCCAGATACAGACAAATATTACATTTTTGTTTTCAATACAATTCATGTTTGTATTTTGCGTCATAGACTTTATTTTAAAATAATTCTATTTTGAATTATTTGAGGAGATCTTTTTTTGCGGGGTTAACGATGTTCTTGTATCTTATTCATTTTTAACCTTATGTGATTTAATTTTGTGTCTAAAGAGAAACGTTTGTCCGTGTTTCCGAAAATTTGTTTTTTTTTCCTTAAAGACTTCATAAGTTTTGTGCCAGTTCATAAGTAATAAAACTATAGTAACACCCCTTTGGCATTTCCTTAAATTTCCAAGTCGTTTCTGTTTACCCAGATACAGACAAATATTACATTTTTGTTTTCAATACAATTCATGTTTGTATTTTGCGTCATAGACTTTATTTTAAAATAATTCTATTTTGAATTATTTGAGGAGATCTTTTTTTGCGGGGTTAACGATGTTCTTTATCTTATTCATTTTTAACCTTATGTGATTTAAGTTTGTGTCTTTTTATCATATTCAGTGTGACCATCACACTTTGGCGCAAGTACAATAAACACGTCATCGGATTTTGGTTTGACCATCGCACTTTGGCGTTTTGAAGATAAAAACGCCATCGCACTTTGGCGCGACCATCGTACTTTGGGGACACCATCACACTTTAGCGTACCCATCATACTTTAGAGTCCTACATATATACTGTTGTTTGTCAATGTAAGGAAACCAGCAAGTTATGTCTCAATTTTATCTTGTTTTTCATCCATTTTCGTCTCGCCTGCGATAATAGTTGTTGGTGATGATATATATATATGACGATCCGGCGGCGGCATCGTCATTTGACATTTTGCTTCATATCTTTGTAAGCTTAAGACCTAGGTCTATCAAATTTGGTCCAGTGGTAGCTTATGATGAGTACTTGTCAGTCGGTTATTTGTCACCTGACCTTGACCTCAATTTCACAGTTCAACGACTACATTAAAGTTTTTGGATTAGTGCAGTTCCTCTGTAACCATGCATGGTAGGATGACAATATTTGGTATATAGTTTGCTGATGAATAGTGTTCACATTTGTTAATGATTTGTGTTTCAGTGATTATCTCCCTTAAATTGTTTTTTGTGTGTTCAAATGATATTTAACGCCACTTTCAGAAATTTTTAAAGATATATCATGTTTTTTATTGGGGAGGAAGCTGGAGTACCCGGAGAAAACCCCTGACCTTCGGTAGGAAAACTGACAATCTTTGTCAGTTAATATTCTAATATTGTGAAACATCTATGAAAGTTGTTGAATGTGGTATATGTTTTCGTCATCAGGCTATTACTGGAATATGTGCCAAAAATATCCTGTCAGAATCAGGTAGATGTGCATTTTTTTCATGTTTTTCATTAATGTAAAATGTATTTTTAGGTGAAACAGGTGAGACATGCTCGGTAGAGCTTCACATTTCTACCTGTTTCTAAGGCTTGTACAAATGAACTGTGTATTTATGACAATGTACGAATATTGTATATGTAACGATGTAATATGCTCACCAAATCCAATGTTAAAAAGTAATTCAATTAGTTTAACTTGTCTTCTTATTTGACTTCATTTGTATTATACTCAGCCAATCTGATCAGATGGTCTTTTAAGAAAAAAATGAGTACTATACACAACTGATTTTGATAATTTTTTTGTTAATGGTTAAATACCTGTTCTTGATATTAAATAATCCAGCGTTCACGTTCATGACCTCTAAATACCCACTTCATGCTCATATTTGTGTTGGGCCTAAATGGATTTCAATGTAGAACCTTGGTCTAATATTATGTAACATTTTATGAAGTGTTATCAAACTTTCAATAATTAACAAAGTTTTAATTTTGTTTGAATTAGAAATTTTTAACTATTTGTGCATATTGTTGAAATTGTTAATATAAATATTAAACTTTGACCTTCATTCTTGACAGGAATTTCCTTATGAAGACGATGTAAACTACCTTGCCCATTGTTATCCGTACACATTCACAGACTTGAAGGAGGACTTAGATGCCCTCATTAATGCCCCGGACAGAAAGGAGTGTATGAAGAGGGAGGTTCTGTGTGAAACAAGGGCAGGAAATAGCTGTTTTCTTATAACTGTTTCAAATTTTGGTTAGTATGAACAATACAGTGGCTGTCCATAAATGAGTTCCCAAAAGAAAATTTCCATTTCCATTTCTTTTTCCTGCTGGTTAGGAGACAGACTTTTCTGGAGTGTCATTTCACATAACACTTTCTTCAAACATCTGAAGTCGTTTCATGGCCAAGCTTAGTTTTTTTAATACTAATTAAAACATATTTTATTCTTATTTTCTTGGTCAAGAAAGTATCTTTTAAGGACTCATTCATAGCCAATGATTGTCGTTTGTGTGTAATTTGCTTCATTACTAACCAAATGTGATTTGTATAATAGAGGTCAGACACAACAGCTGTAATATAAGATTTGATGCACATTCACATACACTGAAAGAAAGTGTGTAACCAACGATTTGATGTCTGTTATGATGCATTGTGAGACCATGTCCTTTGCTTGTCTTATCCTTGATTGTAAGACTAAACTTGGAACTACCAGTTTTCCACTACAGCTTTGAAAGATATAGCTGAGGAACCATAGCTCTTTAGGTCCTTTTGGATATTTTTGATTTGGCGGACCATGGAATCTATGTTCCGCCAAATAAAAAAATGTCAAAGGACCGAAAGAGCTACAGTTCTGCAGCTATGGAAGATATAAATTAAGGACTAGTTTCCCCGTAGTGAGAATGATGTATTCATGTGGAGAGACCTGTCCTATACTGGTGTGGTGACATGATACGTGTCTTGCCTAGCGTGTCGGTCTGGTATTAATCAAAATTAGATAGAAATGCAAGTCAAACATCCTTGTTAGCAAGATGGAAAAATGGTTTGTGACTTGTGTAGTAAAAATTAAATCTGGAATTCTCCCAAAAAACTTAAGCCAAACATCTTTGCCAGCAAGCTTTATGAGAAACAAAGTCTGTGACTCGATCTGGTAGAAATTAAATCTGGATTTATCCAAAGTAACTTAAGCCAAAACATCTTTGACAGCAAGCTGTATTAGAAGCAAATCAATTTAGGTGACCAATACACTTACTGTTAGATGTTTGTCCCACAGATAGGTCTAAACATTGTATAGGTCAATACAACCATTTTCTGCACACAGAAAAATCAACCAATTAACTGTAAAATGCATTTTAACTCGAATTTAATCTGGTTTTTATACTTGGAAAACCACACAATGTAATCTGAAATTTTTTGGAGAAATCGGTTCCAGGCATTTTAAACTATTATACAAAGTCTTTGTTCTTTTATAATATAACTGAAAATTTTCAACCATGGCAATAAACACTGTACACTCAATCATCTTAATTGAATTTGATTTTCAGAAGCAACAAAAGATGAACAGAACAAGAAGAAATTTGTTGTGGTCACTGCCCGTGTCCATCCCGGTGAAACACAGTCCAGCTGGATGATGAAGGGACTTTTAGACTACATCACGTCTAGTGATCCTGTCGCTAAGGTAATTAACATGTTGCTATGGACACTAGTCATATTTTACCTGTTAATTAAGTTTGTTGGTTTCAACTTATTAATCTATGAGGACATTTACACCACAAATCTTACTTATCTGGCTGATATGGGAGTATTTATTTGTTATTTATTAATTTAACACCTTAGCATGCCTAAAAGTTTGACAGCTTATGATATATGAAATAATTCACATTGTCCAATCAAAACTGATGTTACATTCCGCTTTGCATTAGAATTTTGTTGATAACCTTCATTAAGCCAGCTGGTGTTGCAATTTTTAGCCTACTGAAGGGTAGGCTTGTACTTGAATACAAACATAATTTAATCAGATTGCAGGTGTCGCTTTCAAAGGTCGGGGTTCTCACCTTATACTCAAATTTCCTCTTCCAATAAAAGCAGGAGACCATGACATAGCTGAAAAATTGCTGAATGTGGCATAAAATTCCAAGAAACAAAAACAATAAGCCAGCATATTCTCTTTAAAGAAAGGCCAAAAACTGTTTGTATATAACATTGATATGCTGTAAAACTGTAATTGTCTTTGTAGGAACTTCGTAATAGGTTTATATTTAAAATTGTACCCATGTTGAATCCAGATGGCGTGATAGTTGGGAATTACCGATGTTCACTAGCTGCTAGAGATTTAAATAGAAATTACAGACATCCACGGAAAGAAAGTTTTCCTACTGTCTGGCATACAAAAACTCTCATAGAAAAAATCCAGGAAAGACATGATGTAAGTTCATTTGTTGAGAGGAAGTTGTGGATGTGTAAACCAAGAGCAGGGGAGACAATCCTAATCAAAATCAAAATTAATTTCTTCACACATATTGAAAAATTGTTTTGATTCCATTGGTATAATAATAAACCAGTGTTCCAATTCACCACAATTTTTTCACAAATCAATTGCCATTTCACCAAATGGTTTTCAGCACATAAAAGTTTGGGTTTTTTTTTAAATTATGCCAATACAAGGGATTTTAATAAGCATGGTCGCAGCAGCATCTTGATAACCTCTGATATTACAGTTTTTTAGCAATTTCAAATTAAGACCATAAGAATTACAGAAAGTGAAAATCTGTGAACAAAAAAATTTTAATGTAATTTTATCAACACTTTAAACATTTTTGTGACAAACATTAGGACAGAAAACTATACCTGCACTTTTCATTAAAACAGGCACAATCTTCAAAATATAGAGTTACATCCCTTTGTCAATAACAGTACATGTTGTTCATTTGTTTGTTGTATATAAGTTTTGTTTCGTGTTATATTTCTGAATTCCCACCCTATTATAACAATGATCAATGATTAAACAGTGGCTCCCAATTTCTTTTCATTGATTGGAGAAGCCCGACATGGTAATTATTATGGAATTCTATATATTTCTTCCTGGTTTTTTTTTTTTAAAGACATAATTTTCCGTTGAAGAAATCAAGACAAACCCGTTTCTTACCAAATTCTCATTGGCTGATATCTCATAAATAAAAAGCTTATTTTTGCTCTAATATTGCAGATACATACTATGGAAAAAGTGTGAAACTGACCCACCAGCAAACATTCTTAAAAATGAGTGATTTTAAACAGATTTTAAGTACACAAAACTTAATTCAAATTTGCATGTTTTTTCATGAATCATTTCGTTACAGATTGGTCATACTACTAGTACTGTGATGGTGGCCATATTGAATTTGTGAATTTTTTTATTTTTTTTTTTTGCAGATTTTATTGTATTGTGACTTACATGGTCATAGCAGGAAACATAATGTATTTATGTATGGTAATAATACATCTGAGGAAGATGTCACTGGAATTGGTGCTGCCAAGGCTTTCCTTAACGAGCGGTTGTTTGCGTGGCTTATGTCTCAGAAGGTAAGCTGGAATTGGTTTTGCCAAGGCTTTCCATAACGAGTGGTTGTTTGCATGGCTTATGTCTCAGAAGGTAAGCTGGAAGTGGTGCTGCCAAGACTTTCCTTCTTGAGCAGTTGTTTGCATGGCTTATGTCTCAGAAGGTAAGCCGGAATCGCTGCTGCCAAGGCTTTCCTAGCTGTTGTTTGCATGGCTTATGTCTCAGAAGGTAAGCAGGAATCGGTGCTGCCAAGGCTTTCCTTCTTGAGCAGTTGTTTGCATGGCTTATGTCTCAGAAGGTAAGCCGGAATCTCTGCTGGCAAGGCTTTCCTTAATGAGCGGTTGTTTGCATGGCTTAAGTCTCAGAAGGTAAGCAGGAATCAGTGCTGGCAAGGCTTTCCTCATTGAGCAGTTGTTTGCATGGCTTATGTCTCAGGAGGTAAGCTGGAATCGGTGCTGCTAAGGCTTTCCTTAATGAGCAGTTGTTTGCATGGCTTATGTCTCAGAAGGTAAGCTGGAATCGGTGCTGCTAAGGCTTTCCTTAATGAGCAGTTGTTTGCATGGATTTTGTCTCAGAAGGTAATTAAGCTGGAATTGGTGCTGCCAAGGCTTTCCTTATTGCATGGCTGTTTGCATGGCTTATGTGTTAAAAGATAAGCAAAAATTGGTGCTGGCAAGGCTTTATTCAATGAGCAGTTGTTTGCATGGCTTATGTCTCAGAAGGTAAGCTGGAATTGGTGCTGCCAAGGCTTTCCTTAATGAGCAGTTGTTTGCATGGCTTATGTCTCAGAAGGTAAGCTGGAATTGGTGCTGCCAAGGCTTTCCTTAATGAGCAGTTGTTTGCATGGCTTATGTCTCAGAAGGTAAGCTGGAATTGGTGCTGCCAAGGCTTTCCTTAATGAGCAGTTGTTTGCATGGCTTATGTCTCAGAAGGTAAGCTGGAATTGGTGCTGCCAAGGCTTTCCTTAATGAGCAGTTGTTTGCATGGCTTATGTCTCAGAAGGTAAGCTGGAATTGGTGCTGCCAAGGCTTTCCTTAATGAGCAGTTGTTTGCATGGCTTATGTCTCAGAAGGTAAGCTGGAATTGGTGCTGCCAAGGCTTTCCTTAATGAGCAGTTGTTTGCATGGCTTATGTCTCAGAATGTAAGCTGGAATTGGTGCTGCCAAGGCTTTCTTTAATGAGCAGTTGTTTGCATGGCTTATGTCTCAGAAGGTAAGCTGGAATTGGTGCTGCCAAGGCTTTCCTTAATGAGCAGTTGTTTGCATGGCTTATGTCTCAGAAGGTAAGCTGGAATTGGTGCTGCCAAGGCTTTCCTTAATGAGCAGTTGTTTGCATGGCTTATGTCTCAGAAGGTAAGCTGGAATTGGTGCTGCCAAGGCTTTCCTTAATGAGCAGTTGTTTGCATGGCTTATGTCTCAGAAGGTAAGCTGGAATTGGTGCTGCCAAGGCTTTCCTTAATGAGCAGTTGTTTGCATGGCTTATGTCTCAGAAGGTAAGCTGGAATTGGTGCTGCCAAGGCTTTCCTTAATGAGCAGTTGTTTGCATGGCTTATGTCTCAGAAGGTAAGCTGGAATTGGTGCTGCCAAGGCTTTCCTTAATGAGCAGTTGTTTGCATGGCTTATGTCTTAGAAGGTAAGCTGGAATTGGTGCTGCCAAGGCTTTCCTTAATGAGCAGTTGTTTGCATGGCTTATGTCTCAGAAGGTAAGCTGGAATTGGTGCTGCCAAGGCTTTCCTTAATGAGCAGTTGTTTGCATGGCTTATGTCTCAGAAGGTAAGCTGGAATTGGTGCTGCCAAGGCTTTCCTTAATGAGCAGTTGTTTGCATGGCTTATGTCTCAGAAGGTAAGCTGGAATTGGTGCTGCCAAGGCTTTCCTTAATGAGCAGTTGTTTGCATGGCTTATGTCTCAGAAGGTAAGCTGGAATTGGTGCTGCCAAGGCTTTCCCTAATGAGCAGTTGTTTGCATGGCTTATGTCTCAGAAGGTAAGCTGGAATTGGTGCTGCCAAGGCTTTCCCTAATGAGCAGTTGTTTGCATGGCTTATGTCTCAGAAGGTAAGCTGGAATTGGTGCTGCCAAGGCTTTCCTTAATGAGCAGTTGTTTGCATGGCTTATGTCTCAGAAGGTAAGCTGGAATTGGTGCTGCCAAGGCTTTCCTTAATGAGCAGTTGTTTGCATGGCTTATGTCTCAGAAGGTAAGCTGGAATTGGTGCTGCCAAGGCTTTCCTTAATGAGCAGTTGTTTGCATGGCTTATGTCTCAGAAGGTAAGCTGGAATTGGTGCTGCCAAGGCTTTCCTTAATGAGCAGTTGTTTGCATGGCTTATGTCTCAGAAGGTAAGCTGGAATTGGTGCTGCCAAGGCTTTCCTTAATGAGCAGTTGTTTGCATGGCTTATGTCTCAGAAGGTAAGCTGGAATTGGTGCTGCCAAGGCTTTCCTTAATGAGCAGTTGTTTGCATGGCTTATGTCTTAGAAGGTAAGCTGGAATTGGTGCTGCCAAGGCTTTCCTTAATGAGCAGTTGTTTGCATGGCTTATGTCTCAGAAGGTAAGCTGGAATTGGTGCTGCCAAGGCTTTCCTTAATGAGCAGTTGTTTGCATGGCTTATGTCTCAGAAGGTAAGCTGGAATTGGTGCTGCCAAGGCTTTCCTTAATGAGCAGTTGTTTGCATGGCTTATGTCTCAGAAGGTAAGCTGGAATTGGTGCTGCCAAGGCTTTCCTTAATGAGCAGTTGTTTGCATGGCTTATGTCTCAGAAGGTAAGCTGGAATTGGTGCTGCCAAGGCTTTCCTTAATGAGCAGTTGTTTGCATGGCTTATGTCTCAGAAGGTAAGCTGGAATTGGTGCTGCCAAGGCTTTCCCTAATGAGCAGTTGTTTGCATGGCTTATGTCTCAGAAGGTAAGCTGGAATTGGTGCTGCCAAGGCTTTCCTTAATGAGCAGTTGTTTGCATGGCTTATGTCTCAGAAGGTAAGCTGGAATTGGTGCTGCCAAGGCTTTCCTTAATGAGCAGTTGTTTGCATGGCTTATGTCTCAGAAGGTAAGCTGGAATTGGTGCTGCCAAGGCTTTCCTTAATGAGCAGTTGTTTGCATGGCTTATGTCTCAGAAGGTAAGCTGGAATTGGTGCTGCCAAGGCTTTCCCTAATGAGCAGTTGTTTGCATGGCTTATGTCTCAGAAGGTAAGCTGGAATTGGTGCTGCCAAGGCTTTCCTTAATGAGCAGTTGTTTGCATGGCTTATGTCTCAGAAGGTAAGCTGGAATTGGTGCTGCCAAGGCTTTCCTTAATGAGTAGTTGTTTGCATGGCTTATGTCTCAGAAGGTAAGCTGGAATTGGTGCTGCCAAGGCTTTCCTTAATGAGCAGTTGTTTGCATGGCTTATGTCTCAGAAGGTAAGGGTTGTGGGAGTGTAGGACTAAACTTCTAAATAGACATACAAATAAGATTCCTGTTTTCTATTGTTTGTTTTGTCTTTTAATGATTTATGACAACTCTGGTAAAAAAATCTCTATATTCCAAGACTTTTGAATTGCTGTAAAATTATCAAGCAATCATTCTACATCTTCTGGTGACAACACTGTTCAACTTCAGTCCTGGCTCTTTTTACAGAACTGTATTATAATGGTTCCAAATTCAATGTATTTATTTATTTACAGTCACCTGACAAGTTTTCATTCAAGTCCTGCAAATTTAACATCAAACGGTGCAAGGAATCGACTGGTCGTGTGGTGATGTGGCGACAAATGAAAATACTCAATAGCTTTACATTAGAGGCAACATTCAGTGGAACAATATTAAACAAGTATGTACAAATACTCGAATGGTCGTGAAACCTTAAAGGGATGCTATTTTTTTTTGTATTGCCTGCCCTGACTTTGTGTCTTCATTTTGCCTAAACCCAAACTTGCATTGACACTGCATGTTCCAAGATTGTGGTCTTAAATATTTTCTTGAAAGTCATGTACCAGTATATTTTGGGCATTATGCACAGAATTGGTTGTTTGTTTGAATGGAGTTTAATGCCACTTTTAGCAATTTTTCTGCAATATCCTGGTACCCAGTTTTATTCAGGGAGCATTGTAAAAAACCTTTGGTATAAGGTTGAAGAGCAATAAGATGTCCTTATGTGTAATGTGACATGTGTTCTGTACAGTTTATGATTTATTTCAGAAATGAATTGCGGCATTTTAACGTTCATGACTTTCAAGATATGGGAAAGGTTTTAGCGCAAACGGTGCTTGAATACCAGAAAACTCAGGAAAATAATGCGTAAGTCTTAATAATACTGCATGTTCATGTATAATATGTCCATGTGGACTATGGGCCTGATTGGTTTGTTCCTGATGGGGGTAGGAGACAATTTATTGTAGGAAAAAATGTCTGCATATTGTAAGAAACATACACAACTGTTTTCTGGCTTGGTTGGAAATTACAAGGACCCCACTAACCAATGTGCCCTTAAATTGCCTTTTTGGAATTTTTGTCAAGAAAGCAATTTCTCTAATTTTGACGTAATATTTCAACCGCTTGACCGGTGTGGAAAAAATATTTCTCGTCACTAGTGAATTTGTTGTTCTCAGCAGTTGATTGGTTAAAAATAATAACGGCACAATAAGAACTCATGACGTCATAAACAAAACACCTTCCATTTACAGCGTAATCAAGTCATGAACGTAAAATTGGGGTTGGGAGAATTTGTACTTCGTTTCACAAATTAACTACTTTTTTAAAATTAGAGAAACAGAATCTTACATTAGTACTCTTGGATTATCGGATTTCTCCAATCTCGATAATCCACTCGTACCAATGTAAGATCCTATATATCTATATTACACGGGTGGCTGCTCTCACTGATTTTGAAAGCTTAAGGTTCCTCTAGGCAATCACTATATATAATTGGCTACTGATTTTTGTTGTTTGAAAAAAAGTTATGTAAAGAATACTTAATTTCATGGTTTTATTTTTTGCTTTTTATCAGACCACTTGATAATTTTATTTTTATTTTTTTTTTATTTTTTTTTAGTTCTAAATTTTTGTTACACAGTAGAGCTGTATTGTACTTATCTTTAACCTACAGCAAGTTCAATCCCAATACAGCGTATATTATATTAATATTTCAGCTACATCATTACCCATTTCTAACTACACACCCAAATAATACATTGTTAATTATCAAATGGCTTCATTTTATATTGCATTGTAATGTAAGGGAAATAACTCAAAGCATAATTGGTTCTTACGTACATTTTTGGGGGAAAAACCAGGTGATCTTCTGTTAGTGGTGGAAATTTTATGTTTATGCAAAGACATAAAAAATTTCTGTCCCGATAACATTTTCTTGTTTCATGCATTTTAATTGGATGAGACAATGAGCACAATGTGTGCATTTTGGGGCATTTTTGGCCGGATTTCACAGAGTGAAAATCTGGGTTAAAATATGGTGAATGTCGGGAGGGCGGGTAAGGAACAAATTTTCGTAACAGTTTTCTCAGCAACTACTAATCACATTCTCTTGAAATTTGGTATGCAGCATCAGCATGGCCTCCCATAACGCGAGATTCGATTTCAGGTCTGTAGCTCAACTACTTCCTGTTTAACGTTCTGTCTTTGAAGGATTTTCCATTTTTGCAGACTTGGTAATCAACCTGTGTACTTCTTATATTGATGAATTAGAAACTTTAAATAAAAAAGTTTTGTTATATTAATTAAGACTTGTTACCTACAGCAAGAAAAAACGGTAAGCAAATTCTCCAAATCACCTGATTGTCAGTCAGAGTACAACCTTGACCCTGATATGAACTTTGTCCTGCACTTCAATATAACTAATATGTTGTGTGCACTTAAATCTCATTTTGTTGCATCATGAAACAATAGGCTATTTATAGAACTTCTTGAACTACTTTGTTCTATTTAAAACTTTTGACATAATGGCAAACAGTTTCAAATGGAATGAGATTTTTTACAACAACTAGTTACACGGATCTTGAAAACTACAAGACACAAAAGTATGTAATTAACATGTACAAAAATTAATAATTGTTGACTTATTCACTTTAATTAACCAGTTGTTGTACAAAAATGTCTTCAGTAAGTGACATGACAAACAACAGACAAGTTTGGATCTTACTATTATTTTGTATCTTGTTTGTTGAATGAGGTTACATGCCATTTTCAGCCATTTTTCAGCTATATCATGGCATCAAGTTTTTATGTTTGCGAAGGAAACCAGAGTATCTGGCGAAATCCCCAACGTTGACAGACACGTGATCAATAGTAGATGACTTACTACTTTAACCACATGACCACTGAAGCCTCATTTCTGTTTCTTAAGATCATAAAAAAAAATTATATTTTTTGACAGCGCATGAATATGATATATGTAAATTCTGTACTAAATATGGCATGGCTGGGGATTTGTTTTATTCAGTATATTGAAGCATGTCTGTATACATCGTTTTCAAGATATAATCGCTCTTGTTAAAGGAGGCAAAAATTTTAATGCCGATCATATGATTTCATAAAAATTTAGGGCACTTTTAGGGGAAAGTGGCATCATTTAAAACGAAATGGGACAATTTAAGAAAGACGATGCGAAAAGAAACCTGTGCTGTGTTGTGCCGGGGTCGCAAAGCCCACACTAAAAATAACTTTTAGGGAAGAGGGTAGAGTTTTATGATGTTCAGAAAATGTTAAAAGATGGTGCATGGAGGAAAAGTGCCCTAAATAAAATCATGTGATACAATAAACCATGTGATAAGCTACAGATTACTACCTATCTTGAAAATGGCATATTGATAGGTTTGATCCAGTTATCTTTAATATTTCATATTAAAAAAGGAAAGAAATATATGACATATTTATTTTTTACTTTTTAACAGGAAACAGTCAGAGATGGTACTAGAACTTACCCGATATGTCACACAACAGGTCATGGAACAGAGAGGTCTGGTCGACAGACCTAAAATTCCTAATCTACGAGCTTTAATGAGGGGAGATAATAAACCCAATGTCATCACCAATAATATGATAGGTAGGGAAATCTCTGACTCTGATGCGTTATTTATGTATTGTTGATTTTGATTGGGTAATATTCAAAATTTGAGGAGGAACATTCATGATTTAGTTGTTTGAATATATATACAGAAAATAACTTTTTAAATATGACATGTCATAATTTTTTTTACTGTAGAAGAGAGAAAACTACTCTGTATTTGTCAATTTACTGTCACAAATTTTTGTTTTACTGGCTCCGCTACTGTGTCACCAGCAAAATTTACTAATGAAAAAATCACAAATTTTTTGGCAACTTATAAAATACATGTCAGTTATATACTAAATGGACATTTTGATGGGGCAAGGATGCTGACTCCATTAAGGATTGAGACTGACATTCAAAGGAACAGTTAGTTTTTCCCTAAAACAAAAGAATTTCTTCAAAACAACATGACCAGACATTTTGTTGTTTTTCCATGTAACTTTCCACATTACAGTCTTCCCAAACTTTGCTTGACTACGGGACTTGACATGCAAATTTTGCTCCCGTCAAGAAAAGATTTTAATTGCCTGACTGGATGTCCAGGAAGAGCTTGTTATATAAAGGTCTCAATAAATAAATTGCACTAGTGTCAGGGAAATCTGTTCAGTCAGTTAATGCCTGGTAATAGTTAAAGTGTCGACTGCTGAAAATGAGGTATTATTTCACTTCTGCAGAAGTTTGGTGGTTTTCGCTGAGTACTATGAATGTTTCCTCCAACAAAAACTGGATGCCATGAAAAATGGCTGGAAGTGGCATTAAACAACACTTTAGGACTAATTATTAAGTAGTTATCTAAGGCTGTCATAAATCCATCAAAATATCCAAAAGTCTTTGCATGCACATTTTGATGTTGTGTGATGGGGTGTTTAACATGGCTCTAATGGTACAAATACTTTAGATGGTGAGGCCATATTATTAATACCAATAAAGACCATACATCTTTTTTGTGCAACATGTCTGCAATAATATTGTCTTCTGTTCTTTAAGACTCCGGCATTGAATCTAGTCAAGAGAAACAAACTCCAGAGCCAGATGTCAGTTCGCAGGTATTTGAGGAAGCCATTTTGACTTGTATGGAGCATGAGAACTCTGCAGCAAACTTTGAAGACAAGAAAATGAAGAAATCTAAAAAATCTGACAAAATGCAATCAAATCTGAGTAGAAAAGACGTTGATAATTTGTTAGAAAATGCATCGTTAAAAACAATGGATGGTTGCCTGAAAATACTGGCACAGCTGAATGTTCGAGAAGTCATGATGGAATCAGAGTAAGTTTCAGACTGTAAAATCTTAGATTGACTGTATCAATATTCTTATTGAGATGACTGGCCACACCTGTTTAAACAAGGAAACTGGCCATGCCTATTTATACAAGGAAACTGGCCACATCTATGTATACAAGAAAACTGGCCACACCTATTTACACAAGGAAACTGGCCACATCTATTTATAGAAGAAAACCGGCCAGACCTATTTATACAAGGAAACTGGCCACACCTATTTATACAAGGAAACTGGCCACATCTATTTATACAAGGAAACTGGCCACACCTATTTATTCAAGAAAACTGGCCACACCTATTTATACAAGAAAACTGGTCACACCTATTTATACAAGAAAACTGGCCACACCTATTTACACAAGGAAACTGGCCACATCTATGTATAGAAGAAAACCGGCCAGACCTATTTATACAAGAAAACTGACCACACCTATTTATACAAGAAAACTGGTCACACCTATTTATACAAGGAAACTGGCCACACCTATTTATAATAGGAAACTGGTCACACCTATTTATACAAGGAAACTGGCCACACCTATTTATAATAGGAAACTGGCCATACCTACAGTCAAACCTGTCTTAGCGACCCCCTTCATATAACGACTTGCTGTGTTATGCGACCATATTTATTCCTCCCCAGCATTTTCCCATTCATTTTACCTTTATATAACGACTCCCTGTCTTACGCAACTAACGACCGTGTTTTCCGTTCGTTTTGAAAGAGACAACCTGTATAAAACGACTATCGAGACTGTTAAAGTCATTAAACAATAAAATAAAACTTGTCTGATGAAAAGAAGATTCGTAGACCTTGTTAATTATCAAGCTTCTTGGAATTGTTAAACTAAAGTTTGAAGCGATCAAAAATGTTTTGTATAATTTTAGAAGCGGAGTTTGGTTTGCCCTGTAAATTTGAATAGTCGTCAGTGTCATTATTCAATTTTGTTGCTATTTGTGGTGGAATTGGTGATGTTTCTCAAAACGTCATGTTTATTTTATGTTCACACCATTTTGTTTTATAAAGGGCAATAATCAATACGAACCAGTGTACACTGGTTCTAAAACTAACTTACACTTTCTGCATAGAGCGTATTGTTAAAACACAAGGAAACCAGTAAAACCGGTACAAAGAAATATACAACAACCTAATGGGGAATAAAGTTGACCTGCGTTAATACAATCGGAAATCAAAATGCTCACAATTGTTGTATATTTTGTACTTTCCTTATAACATTAAATAAATGTCATATTTTACATTGATAAAACAAACAAAAAACAGTTCTACAATTCAGTCTTTCACTAGCTGACAACATGACTGTTGACTGGTATGCAAACATTATGACCTCTGTATAAAGACCCCCTGTCTTATGTGACCTATTTTACAATTTCCCTTCAATGGTCGCTTAAGACAGGTTTGACTATATTTATACAAGGAAACTGGCCACACCTATTTATACAAAGAAATTGGCCAAATAATGATTCAACAAATTTGACTGTATCTTTTCTGACTTTTGTGTATAATACTCAACCAGCCTGATCAGATGATCTTTTAACTTAAGCTTAATGAGTATTATACACAGTTAATTACTGTATTTACTGTCTGTAATTTTTTAGCTCGAGTGACAGTGACAGTGAATCTGAACCAGAGATGAAACCAGTTGAACCAAAATCAAAGAAAAAGAAAAGGAAATCCCGGAAGCAAAGGGACAAGGAACAACAAGATAGAAAGAATGGATCTGGAGGTTCTGACAAGAAACAGGAAGAAGTCAGATCCAAATCATTAACGGTATGTTGGTTATTGAATTGGAATCACAACAAATTAGTTTTGTAGTTTAATGTAGTGATTTCAACTTATATAAAACAAAAATGGTTGTTCTGTAAAAAAAAGTGTATGTCAGGGAGGGATGTCCAGTAGTACAGCTTTCAGTTTAAATATGAAGTTTCAGAGGGCTACTGTCGAATTCAAGTTTTACTTGTTTCTTGAATTTTAGAAACTCAACTGTTGTTGTTGTTGCACTTGGCTAAATTCGTCTTAACTCTGGTATATACTCGCATTGTAGGACAACCATATTTCAATGTATTTAAATTTGCGAAATTAAGTAGTTTAGAATACAATATATTCTTGCAAGAGTGTTGATAATATATAACAGCATGTTTTAATTTTATTATTGGAATGGGTGGAATTTGTCTTGTGTTTACTACTATGTTTTATTTAATAATGTTGCCACCAATGGTTATCTCCCCTGTCCAGTTATCTCATGATTATCTCCCCTTTCCAGTTATCTCCCATTGACTGACAATTGTTTTATGAATGTACAGGTATTATCAACTCCAAGAATTAGTCCAAATGAGAGATTATTTACAGTTGGACAGGTAGAAATATGGTTTTATCAGTATAAAATGACATGCTTTTGGATTTATTTGTCAGAAATTAAAATAATGTATTTAATTTAAAGTACAGGGACATAAAGCTTAAATGCTGTTTGTATAAGGTTTTTTGCACTGCATAAACTTTTATTTAAAATAAAGCACAGAACACATTAATTAAAACAGTATTTCCACTTGTAAATTTAATAAAATCATCCAGTTTAGTTAATATGCTCAAATTAAGGCCTTTTGAAATCCAGTTTTATTTATACTTTTTGTATTCCTTCTACATTTTCAATGGTGCAAAACAAAATGATAAGAGAAGTGAAGAATTTGATAGTATGTAATATTTGAAAATACTTCAAAGGCATGTCTACATTAATGGGTAACAGGTTCTTTACTATCCATCCATTATATTATATTCGTTACAAAGCATACTGTTTTGGAGTAGCAACAAGCAAAGAAGTTTTGGTTAAGTTTACACTATAAAGAGAAAATTATATTTCTATGTTTTCTTTTTTTGAGCGATGTTTTTCATCCTGTCTCATAATTTTTTTTTTTTATTTAAATGACTTTTTTTCTATATTATACTGCATTCTAGTGTCAAACTTACAGCCAAAGTGTCCAAAAGTCAATGATCTATGTGGTTCTGAGTCATATGAAATTTTGTTATCTTTCTGTGTATTTTTTGTGTTGCTCAAAAGTTACCTCCCTTTATATTACTTCCTGTATAATCTGGTTTTGGGAAATATAAACCTAATCCTGTGTAACCTGTACAGTTTAATACACAAGTTGTAACGTATATCCCTGTTGACCTAACAAATTCCAGTTTCTTACATTTTTTTTTAATTCTGTATGGTTTTCAGTGCTCAACAAAGAGAGCAGACAAGCATGTTATTCTATAATACTGTAAGCCAGACCATTATCATTTGTAGAGTGCCATGTTCCTTGCACAAAGACCCCTTGGATTATAAAACAAGTAGACTCATCCTTGCCCTACTGTTCACACTTTTCTATGTCTGTTCAGAAGTTCCATGGCATATCCACCCTTAATTCATTATTTGATCACTTTCCTTATTCTAATATAAGCTGTTCATTGGAGGTTAAGTAACCATTTAGTCAATATAGTTTCTGTAAGTGCTCTAAGAAAGTGACATAACAAAATAGTTGAAAATGCTTTTGTATGAATGCTTGGTATATTGCACATTATCATAAATATTATTTCAGCCATTATCCCTACAATTTTAGGATTTTTTTCTTTGCAATTGCATTCTGCATGTACATGTTTTTTTCATTAGAAAACTTGATGAGTTATCTCCCATTTAGACATTTTTTTAAATATTGCATTCAATATATATTACATCTATATAAGTTTTTCATTAGAATACTTGATGAGTTATCTCCCATTAAGAATTTTGTTAATATTGCATTCAATATGTGTTACATCTACAGTATATATAGTTTTCATTAGGAAACTTGGTGAGTTATATCACATTGAGAATATCACATAAGAGCATTGATTTGATAAATTTTTTAAATATTATCTCCCTTGGCTAACTTTATAACTTCCTGTTGGTGTCATATCTTTAGTGTAGATCCTAGGGTATGATATCTTCTTTTCCTACAACATTTTCAGAAGGGAAATATAATTTTGCTACTGTATTACATTTTTTATGGTTTAAAAAATCACAGGTTTAAAATGTATTCCTCTCTTGATAACAGTATACCAAATGTTTCTGACTATTCCATTTGAACATATGTTATTAGATTAAAAAAATTATTGGTAAAGAGTCACAAAGAGGCAAGAGTATTTCATGTTATGAGTTAAGTAAAAATATTTGTTACAGTAATTCAGTAATATTTTATACTAACGGGACATGATGCTGACCTCCCTGGCCAAATAACTAGGACACAAAGCTAGCACTCCGGACAGTATTTATATATTAAAAATTTAATTGTAGGATGCTAGGATTTATTAACTTGAAATCCTCAAAATTCATGCAAAAACACCTAAAATCTACTTTTAAGTAGTCTGCTGATTGTAAATTTTAATAAAAACACAGGCTGGATGGAATTGCACAATTGGTGATGATGTGCTGGAAGTCTACTTTCAGTGGTCTACTACAAAAGAGTATCTGTAAACTTTAATAAAAACAAAAGTTGGTTGCAAAATGGTGATGTTTATATTTTTCAATATGGCAATTACAAAGTCAGGTTTGACAAAAGCAGTACAGAATGAAAACATTAAACTTATTTGACTATATTTTCATGAATTAAACAATCTGTTGAAAACATTTCAACCCAAGCTATCAACAAAGTGGTGGAATGTTGATGCCGGAAACAGATTGATACTGTAAATATCAGCCATGGCCCAGAAATGCCTGAATATTATATAGATTTAACTGAGAGTGTCATGGCTTGTCAGTATATGCTGTTCTTGAGTAATTTCATATCTTGCACAGCAAATTATATCACTAACTGGTAACTGTTTATATAATTATGCATTTCTGGTTTGGTACCACACCACACTATAACATCAACAGCAGTCTTCATCATTTAAGCACAGTTGACCCTTTATATTTTGCAATTATTCCCTAGACAAAAAATAAATAACACATGAAACCCAGTAATCTATACAAAAAGACACGTCCATCCTGAATCCCCTAGTCGAAAAATGGTTTAAACCTAAATCCCAATTGTAACAAAATTAATATCAAATGGAATAGTCTATAATTTGAATTAATTCCTTATTTAGTTTCCTTTTCTCTTTGCTTATTAATGTTTTTCTATCTTTTTTATTTGACCTTCAACTTGCATGCTGTCCTGGATTTTGACATTTCACCTTTGACCTTTTAACATCAGGCCTTACCCAATATAACTGCATGCCCAGATGTGAATGACAAAGATAAAGGAGATAAATGTATGCCAAAACAGGTAAGAAATCTAGATTAAAGTTGTCTCCCCTTATTCTGATCTTTTGGGCCTGGGGTATTTTTGTGCTTATTTCCTTTTTACTCATAATTCAATATAACATCTTGTAATCATGAAAAGATAAAAATGCAAGAATTCTATATTTTATAACAGTTTTTGGCTTCAAAATACACAGTAATATGCACATTATACAGAATTTTGTGTGTACACATGTATATCTCATTCAGAACATAATTTACTGAAAACTTTCAGACAATGATTATTTTTGTTGTTCAATATATTCAATATATTGTTCTAAAACCATGATGCAATTTGAGACATAAGGGAGACAATTTGATAAAGAGTCAATATGTTATCTCCCTTTGTTAGTTGTATGATCTCCTGGCTTCTGAGTGGAAAATAACTCAATGTCTTGTTTTGGGTCATGTTTTTAAAATTTATCTATTTTAAAATACATGTCTTGTCAGGAATGGCATGAAAAAAATGGAACAAATCATGAGTCCAGGGATCAAAAAATAAAATTGGGAGATTGGAGCTGTTATTAAACATTTTTTGAAATGATACAAAATGCTGAAAACACAAAACAAAAGAATTTGTTTTGATTAACAGATTAATATGAAAAAAACCATGATTGTAGTATGGTATTGAACTATTATGTCTTAACATGGTATAATGGGATATAAAAATTAACATTTTAATTTTAATTAAGTTTTTTACCATATACACATTAGACTTTGTGTTGGCTCCTTTAGATGATATGACTAATATATAACTAATATGACAATTTTCACTGTTACATTTCATTATTTTGGACTGTACAAATTGACATTTTATAGTATTGTTGGTTTCGGTGATCAGTAATTGATCAGAAATAAACATGATCCAAATAGAAAATTTCCCAAATTTAATGTTTTCTTCATGTAAATACAATAAATGGAAATTTTATATAAGATAATTTGTGCAAGCAAAATAATCTTTGTCTCATAATAAACACAATGAAGGATATCTTGTATTTGATATTGTATATCCCAGTTAAAATTAAATTCTGTTGAAACTGATACCAACCATTCTATAAGGCTGATCATTGAAAACTTCTTACAGTGGTGTGTTATATTTAGCATAAATTATAAAATACTCATACAAAAGCCACAGAAAATCCACTTAGCTTTTATATTACTTTCAAAAATGAAAAAAAAAGCAATGTTGTAATAATTTTTGTACATATTGATTGCAGAGTCAAATATTTGTTTTATTCTCTTGGAAATTATACCAACATCTTGGGCAAAGAGGAAATTGGTAATAATTTACTCTTTAGAGATAGAAATAAAAAAAAATTAATATCTTTTCTCCTCTAAGGATCCCCTGAAGGTCATCTTATGGGGGCTTTAGGTCTTTTAATGGAACAACCAATTTATTGTTAATTCTGCTTGTGTTTTAACAGGGTATGATACAAAAAATGATTGTCTGTGGCTTAAAATCAGATATATACTAACATTGTGTTATGGGTTATTATATATACTGTATATATTCTGGTTACATTGGACTTTTTATGTTTAATATATATATAAAATATATATATATTACTGTACCTTATATATTATTTACATGCTACCGATTGCCAGAAACCTCATTTGGTAAAGTCTTGTAGTTCTGGTGTTTTAGACGTAAATTTTTCTCCTACACATGTGACCTTTCCAAGAATTGTAACAGCTATTCCACCTATAAGACATAAACAACTTTTGAAGTCTACAAAAGCTGTCATTCTTAACAAACCAAAGCAGGAATTACAAAAGACTAACAATCATTTCAAAGAGATAATATATTTGAAAGAAAAGAATCCTGCTGCATTTCAGCCTCAGACAGAAAGTAACCATAGGCAGAAAGCTTCAAAAGAACAATTCAGAGATACTGCTTGTATACAAACATCATTACCACAAAGAGAAAACTTTATGCAAATTACCAAATTTCCAATTTATGATAAAATGGCTGTTAATACTAATGGCTTAACTGTGGAGGTCAATTTGATAAGAACAAAGGATCTAAGTTTAATACCAGAAGTTTCTGTTGTTAATCAGTCATTGAATCCATCATGTGATATGTTTGAGAAACAAAATGTTTCTGACTTCACTGAAAATCTAAGAGAAGAAAGGGAAATAGACGATAGGAAAGATTCCTCAGCAAATAAAAGTGCAGAATTAGATAAAGTTAAAGCAAAAACATTAAATATCGATATTGATTATACTGTTACTGAAGTTCCACCAAAAAGAAACAAAAGTAAATCATGGTTGCATGCCAGGAACCAGTTAAAAGCGTTTAATACAAAGGGAAATAACTCTGGTAGACATTCGAGTACTGCTTTTGTAGATGTAGCAAACATTCAGTCCAATTTAAATAAAACGAAATTTGTGAATTTAACTTTGAAGTCAAACATAGCTGTGAGGAATTCTTAGAATATTCTCTTAGTGTTTTTTTACTATATTTTAAATTTTGAAACTTATAGCAAAATATCTGACCAATAATCAGTGTATTGTGGTTCCTCTTTGAAATAAATGCTGACTGTGTTAAAAATAAGTCTATCTTGTAATTATTTTAGCCAAGTGTTTTTCCTTTTAAATCTGCAAGTATAATTTTCCTAATTTGTAGATAGTAATTTGAAAGGGTTGATTGTATAGATATGCAATACATGTACATTGTCAAAAATTACCAAATTATTTTGTTTGAGCTTTAGAAGTAGGAAGACAAGAGAGGCTCTGCCAAACTTTTGGTTCCTGTTTCATAGCAACCAAAAATACAATTGATATGATTAGACAATGAACATGTGCTATTTTTATCCTGCAATCTGATTTAGATGATAAAATTTGTCAATCTTTGCTGAAAACAATACCAAAAAAACTACACACTTTGGATGCTAAGAGAACACAGAAATGAGCTGTGTCCCATACATTTATTTGTTCACCACCATTCACTCATTATTTAGACTGGTTACTGGAAGAAGTTATTGGTGTACCAGTTAAATAATACAAAAATGTATTTGTATTGTTTTGTTGGAAAACAAATGTAATGATTGCAGGATAATTATTAGTTCTACATGTTTTATGGTGTTATTAGTATCTGTCTGGATAGACAGATTTTTTAAATTTAAACATCTTGTCAGCAGAGATCTGTCTTCCCAAATTGGAGAGTTTTGTCTCTTGGGGATACTATTTGGAGAGATTGCAGTTTGGGTCAATAAGGGAAATAGTGTAGAAAGGTGATTTTTTTTCAAAGTTATGGTTTTATTAGATGGTATTGGGTTGTAGATTTTTCAACAGCTGTTTCAATAATAATAAGAAGAAGCTAATACTTTGAATACATGAATATAAGGAACCTGTATGTGAATAAATGTATGAGACAGCAAGCACTGCACAGTTATGGTTGTTGGCTTCACCATGGTGACTGCTCAAACTTGAAGTTTTACAGACAAAACTGCAGGGTTTTTTGTAATCATTGAAAAATCCTTTGTTAACTAAGTTTCATATTTTACCATAACTTAGTTTTAATTAGAACAATGATAGTATATTGTGATAAATATATTACACCATTCTGTCTTTAGTTAAGGACAAGAAAAAACATAGTCTTATTTAACAGCATTTATTTGTTTGTGAGTGAGTCAACCTCGTTCGTACGTCGATGAATTACAGAAAATAAGCATTTAATTGAGTACTGCAATACACTTTAAATAAAAATTGATTTTCTAGTTTGTTTTTAATGATTATTTACACGACAAATTTATGTAATAGAGGTATTAATTGATAATTACCTAAGAAAAATATTTTCCTCATTATATGTAGTTATATAGTCCTAGTTTAATGCCATCATATTTGTATGACATGTGTGAAATCCATAAACTTAATGTTGCTTAAAGAACACATTTCTGACCAAATTTCATGAATTAAAAAAGGGGGCCATTCGACAAAATCAAACTAGACACATCTTCCTGTCTAGTACTTCTTCTTCCCTTTTTTCTGTAATGGTTCAACCTATTCAGGAGCCACGTCACATAAAGTTAAAGATTAAGTTTGGTTTGTTCTGATTGAGCAATACTTATAAAGGTTGTGGCCCTTGGGCATAGAAATCTCGTCAAAATTCAATTTTCACATTTTGCTCTGTAATTGCATGAATTAAATGATTAGATATTTTTTCAATAGCAATATCCAGGGCCTTGATGGTCTAACGGTTAAGGTAGTCTACTATATTGATCACATAGTCTGTCAACACTGAGGTTCTGGGTTTGAGTCTCACTGTGGGCAGGGTGCGCTTGACTCCAATCTGAATTGACAAGGATTGCCAGTTTTCCTACCAAAGGTCTGGGGTTTTCTCAGGGTTCACCTGCTGCCTCCCCCAATAAAAACTGGATGCCATGATATAGCTGAAAAATGACTGAAAGTGGCTTAAACACCATTCAATCTAACAAACAAACAATAGCCATATCACAGGAATTTATAGATCATGTTTGAGTTCAATTGCATTTTAGCAATTATGGAAATTAAATCCTTTAACTTAACTTGGACAGATACTGAAATTTTTTTGTCATAATCTTTCCCAAAGTTATGATTGAGGATTTCTGGTTATTTTTAGGTCTATCAGGGAGCCCTTGTATTACAAAAACAGATCAATATCACCAAGCTAGTTACATATATAGTACCTGAATAAAACAATTATGTAGTCTTTCCCAAAAGTTATGATCATGGATTTCTTGTTATTTTTAGGACAATCAGGGAGCCCTTGTTTTACGGAGGGCTAAGGTAAATTTATTGGTGTTGTTTGGCATGTAGATACCAACTGTAGTATTTGATTGGCTACAAATAATTATTTTAACTGTTTAAATTTGTTTTTTTATTTTAAAATTTAAAATATGCATGCCATTAAATTATTTGTGCCTAAATAATGTTGTTGTAATCTAAATATGTGTTGATGCTTTTTCAGCTGTTTACATGTCCTGTGTCAGAGATTTCAACATTATCTGTTCCTCGTATCAAATTATACAATTTAATATTGTGTTGTTTTGCATTGATGATATAAGATTACCAGAAAATATCTATTTAATTTCAAATATATTTTATATTTTATTCAGTTTTTCTACAAATTATTGTCACTTGCTGTAGTACATGTAAATGTAGGCCAATTTGTAATTAATGATTTACATGTATGTGATCAAGTTTAACTCCGCCTATTTTATGATGCTAGCTCCTCCCATCTGTAACTCCTTCTATTTAATTATGCTAGCTCCACCCATCTGTAACTCCTTCTATTTAATTTTGTTAGCCCCATCTATGGTATGATTCCAACTATGGTATTTCTTCTTTGTAAAAAAAATTTCTTTTAAAGGATGGCAATTGTCATGAAGAGTAATAATATTTTATATTCTGTTGTATAGTCAGGATGATATTATAATCATACTGCCCTTGAACGAGGGTGTTAGAGGGTGATAATTTTTTTCTTCATGTGATAATCTACCCTAACACCTGAGTTCCTGGGCAGTATGATTTTTATTATACTGAGTTCCTGGGCAGTATGATTTTTATTATACTGAATGCCTATTACCTAAAGAAGAAATGTGGACTACCATATAGATAATAATTATATTTTTAAAGGAAAGGCTTGTTTGTCTGCTAGTTGTTTTTCCAAATAATAATTGCCCATTTTCATGTATTTGTTCTGTCTTTCACATGTTTGTGCGTAGAGACAAATGACCTGTAAGTGAATTTCAGCTGACGCAGATGATCATTTTCCAGGTTGGCAATCTCTGGTCTGAGTGGTTGTTAATTTTTTTTATATAACCCATTGGTAGGAAAGCATGAGGAATTAACATCAGCAAAAAAATGGAATCAGTAGAAATTAACACATGGTTACTGTCCAATAAAAAAACTGCATTTTTGCATAAAGTATAATAAATATATTTATATATACCATACAGTTTATACTGAAAGTTTTCCTACCGAAGGTCAGGGGTTTTCTACAGGTACTCCTGCTTCCTCTGCCAATAAAACTGGATGCCATAATATATCGCTGGAAAATTGCTGAAAGTGGCATTAAACACCATTCAAACAAACAATATACTGAAAGTTTTAACATGACAGATGGAAAAAAGTAATATCTACCAGTATTCTTAGTCACATACTGTACAGTCACAAAATCTTAAGTAAATTTATCAAAAGACAACTTTACATTACAAAGCCATTTTCTAATTTTTGAAACTTGATGAAGCTTTAGAATCAATAAAATAATTCAAGTTTATGAAACTAATAAAAAATTTAGAAACTTAAGCCTTACTTACAATGCCTCATTTTGACAAAAAAAATTTCATTTTGGCAGCTTCCTGCTCGAAGGATTCGTTTAGCAAAGTTAATGCAAGCTAAAAAGAGACCTGCATCTCTTCCCCTGCCAGTCACTAATCTGTTCTCCATGGAGCACTTAAAACCAGTAAGACTATGTCGGGGATGGGCTTTATCTAGACAGGGATCTAAGGGTATTCTGTAACATTAGTATCACAAAGACTATGTTGGGGATGGGCTTTATCTAGACAGGGATCTAAGGGTAATCTGTAACATTAGTACCATAAAGACTATGTTGGGGATGGGCTTTATCTATAGACAGCAATATAAGGATATTCTGTAACTTTAGTATCAGTAGGACTTATGTTGGTGATGGACTTCATCTAAACAGGGATCTAAGGGTATTCTGTAACTTTAGTATTTTGTGATGGATCTCCTTTTTAGAAATATATATTTCTCTAATTTTTACATAATATTAAGACTTCTTGACCGGAGTGGAAAAAAAAGTTCTTGTCACAAGTGAAATTTCATCTGTTGATTGGTTTTAAGTCCTCACCAATGCTAGTACTAAAAATACCATAATTTAACTATCTCGACTGTATAAATCCAATAATCCACTAGTACCAATGTAAGATTCTATACATATATATATGCAATATAGATAAGGTGGATTTTTTAAAATAATTAATTCTAGCCATATTTTTTATATTCAATATAGTACATATTATATTTTTGTATATATTTAAAATATATATAATTTAACTGCAATTTTAATTGGAATTTAATATTTTTTAAATCATATTTTCAATTTCATAATGATGATGTTTTCAATTGGCAGTTATAGTTGGTAAGAACAGGAACGAAATAAGCAAAAAAAATAATGATAGTTTAAGAAATTTGTTTTTTTGTTGTTGAAATATACTGAGAGTTTTCTTTTTTTTTTCGTCAAAAGACTAAGTATTTTGGATCCCTTTATAAGATATATGTGATGAAAGGGTGGGCAGAATCATTTAATACTTTGAAATAAATAAACCTACAGGAGTTTAAAAGTTACAGAGGGCAGTTTGACATATATACATAATTGTGTCTTTTTTATTAGTCAAGAACCTGTTCTCCCTCACTTTTCTCTTTTTGAAAAATGACTGATTCTTTTTCTCGTGTTCAAATAGGTACATATATTATGTTGCGGTATTGAAGAAACTTTATTTTCATGGAAATTTAATTTGTATCATACGATTTTAACCAACATTAAGATTTTCTTCCGTATGCTTACTAAGTGGTTTGAGCTAGAGTACCGTATAAGTGGTTTTTTTCGCGTGGGGAAAATTTAGCGTTTTTGTTAAAAAAATGTCTGAGATTATTTTGGCGTAATGTAATTTTTGCGGTCCGTAATTATAATGAATAACTTTAACATTTGTCTTTATATTTCGCACGTTTTTTTTCGCGTCCCAACTTTTATCGCGAATATAGCGAAAATTAGATCACCACGAAAAAAAACACTTATACGGTAATATATTTCATTGAGTTTTGATTGGCATATTCATTTTCTTTCATGCTACATGTATATTTATCAGGACATTTTTCTATACAAATTCATGATGGACTTTTACTGTATTATTCTATGTGTGTGGTATTATACTGTGCTGCATCAGGTAACAAACAAACTTTTTTAAAGATTTCACAAAAATAAATAAAAAATAAATGCAGTTACAGTTGATACAACTGACTGTTATAGTCACTATAAGTGTCCATGCAAAAAAAAAATGCCCTTCTGAGCATGTCTGTGGCTTTCATTAATACAAAAGTGTATAAATAAACTTCATTCTATTTCCTCATTTCTTTAACTGATAATAGCACCTACTTTGCCCAAATTCAAATTTGTCACCTCTAGGGAGATTTTCTATAGTATTTGGTTGAAAAATCACTGAGTTATATCTACTCATGCTCTGCGACTTTTCATTTTTTTGTGAACCAATCAAATTAGAGTCTTATTACTCATTACATTGAAGTTAAGTGAAGAATTTGTAATATCTTTTTTATGCTGTTAATTAGCTTTCTGGCCATGAACTTATGACTATATATTTCGAAGATGGTGTAGTTGTGTTGACACAACCCCATAGGAAAGGATTGAAAAAATACTTTTTGGGGATTCAATGTAAGAACAATTTATATACTTTTAATTCTTTTTTAAAGAGTTCCTGCAATTTAATTAAAGACAATATGGTTCAGACATTTAAATGTTGAGTGTCTCTGCCCTTAAATGGCGGGTAATGTACCCTGCTTATAATCGGGTTTGTTTTTAGTTTAGTTAAAAATGAGAAATATCTTCAAACTAAAATATATTATGTTTTGAATAATTAAATGTTAATGAAATTAATATCAATCTATTTCTGACTGAGGTGTTCCATTACAGACTTCTACAAGTTTTGAGAAATTCATGAGAGCTCAGAAGAAAGAGCCCCATTTTGTGAGCAAATACGAAGGGCGAAGAAATGGAGGCATTCCTTGTTTTGCAGAAGAAAGAAGTATAGAAAGAGCACAAAAGGTATGGCAAAATTATAGTTAAAGGTAGACTATTTGTGTTTTGTTTAAGGTAGCTATTTATTACAAACAAAATTGGCTAATTGTGCTGTAATTATGAGCTGGAAAGATTTTTTCTCAAGCATTTCTTAAGCATTCTGAAATTCCTTATTCTATAGTTTTCTTTGTTGTCTATGTAAAAATTGTGTTTGTGGTTGTTTGGTTTCGGGGGGGGGGGGGAGGAGGGGGGGGGTGATCATATATATTTTTAAGTCAGTGCTGAACAATTTTTAAAACAAAAAAATGTTTTCTGGGTCAGAGGGATGATTCTGATATCCTGAACAGGATTTGTATACATAATCAAGTAAACTGAAAAAAAATCTTATTTGTAGAGAATGGCAGATATGAAGAAGAGAACTGAAGAAGATAAACAAAGAGAAATGGCCTTCTTTGTAAGTTGCTTTCAAATATTTTATCAAAATTATTGTACATACTTTAAATATAAATATAATCAACAATATTTGTTTTAAAAATTTAAAAATTAAATATAGTTAATTTTTATTTAAGAATTGTATTATTATTTTCAGGGTATTTTTATTTG
This sequence comes from Limnoperna fortunei, assembly GCA_944474755.1. Classification (NCBI taxonomy): domain Eukaryota; kingdom Metazoa; phylum Mollusca; class Bivalvia; order Mytilida; family Modiolidae; genus Limnoperna; species Limnoperna fortunei. Next base: position 8,859,365 of record OX104124.1, on the reverse strand, counting down.
TTTTGAAAAAAAAAATATCCACTTAACTTTTTATTTCAGAATTTTTTTTAATGATGTCTTTTAAATAATATTTTCTCAGTCATATGACCAAATGATGGATTTTATAAAATGGGAAAGAATACCACCACCTTTATTTGAAAAAAAAGTAGGTTATACAAATCTAACCCATATTTTTGACATAACATGGTGATGGGTAATGTACAGATTTAATAGAGTTAACTCCCTTGGCATGCATTTAATACAGAGTGGTCTTCAATATTGTTGGATAGTAATATGAAGTTAAATATTTTTTAAAAGCACACCAGATTTGTTCTACATGATTAGAGTAGCCATATTGAGTTATGATATTTGTTGACAATGTAGTATTCATGTAAACAGAAACAAACTTTTATAGAACTATAATTGGCATGTTTCAAAATGGCTGTCGCTTCATTTAGTGCATGCAACAGAAAATCTTTGCCTAATGCTTAGGAAATGCTAAATGGCAATCATTATATAGTAAAAACATCTATGGTTAGGTAGGAATGTGTCATGTTATTTTTTGACATATATATAGGTTGCAGGTCATAGGTCAGATGCTGTTACTTTTGGCCTACTCAATTATACACTTTTAATGGAATATTTTATTTGTTTAGTTTAGGAAAAAAATATTCAGTTCAATAAATTCTGTCCAAAACATACATCTTTTATTTTCTATATTCTGTTTTATATAAAAAAAAACAAATAGTGAGGTCAAAGTTTAAATTCATTCAGATAAGTATATTTTCTGTCTTTTGAAAAATTCTGATATCGATTTATTAAATAAAAGAACACTCGCTGGTTATGTTTTTACCTTTTTATTGATTTATTATAGAAAGGATGCTCGCTGGTCATGTTTTTAGGTTTCTTTCAGATTTTTTGACTTCCTCACATTTTAACCATTTTAGAGCAGTCTTGTCATTGATCCCCTAATTCCCTTTGGTTTTATTCATTTTAGAGCAGTCTTGTCATTGATCCCCTAATTCCCTTTGGTTTTATTCATTTTAGAGCAGTCTTTCCTTTGATCCACTGATGTTTCTTTTCATAATTTCATTACAAATATCTTGATCACCAACTGAAAAAAAATTGAAAATCCTTTATATCTCTGAATGACTTTTGAGATACAACACTTGTCCATACAAAACCTATGATCAATCAAGAGAAAGCCTGTTTCCCGCCAGTTTTTATCTCTAGGAAGAGTTCATTTACCTATCTTTATTTTTTGCTTATGTTGTTCCTGGAAAGAACTTGTTACAAGTTTTAACAACCAATGCTAAACCTTGCTAGTTTTATAAACTGACCAGCGACCATTACTAACTATACTTTACAAATAAACATCAATACATTATAAATATATTTTTGTCTTTCCCCTATAGACCCCAGAACCTAAACTCCAGGTAATGATACAAATTTAAATTTTAATTTATTAATAATCATGCTTTTAAAATGTGTGTCTGCTGTTGGAAAATGGTAATGTGCTAACTTTGGATTGTTTTTATTTTATATGTTGTCATTTTGTCGTAATGCTTTTTTATTAAAGACATTTTGCATATGTTGAATTGTTTTGTGTGAAAAAATCTTATAAAAAAACAAATATTGATCTTATATTTCATCCATTTGTAGGTTAAAGTGAGTTTTGCAGTTTGGCTTTGTTAAATTTGAGGATTTTAATTTTTCTAGAAATTTTCCTTTGTAATACTCATGTCACTTCAAAATAATCACTGCTTTAGCATTCTCTTAAATTGCAGGATAACATTAATTGTAGATACCAACAAGTGGCAAAAACAAAAATTTTTATTGTAAAAACTCCATTCTGTTTCAGTAAAATATTATTAAGTTTATGTGTTTATTAATCAAACAAGGTTTGAATTCTATATGCTTTAATAGTGTGACTTTTATTTCTAATCTCAGGACTGGTCACCTGTTTTTTATGGTACATGTACTACATTTCTTATATCTACCCCTGTACTTAACTGTGTTAGCTGTAGACCAAAATTTTTATTAGCCAATTTGGCTAATCACAGCTTTTTTGGCCTAGCCAAATGTCAATGTAATTAGCCACAAAAAAAAATGCAGATTTTATGCAAGAAACTCAATTTTGAAATGAACAATGAATTGCACGGACTTATGTTACTTAATCATGTTGTTCAAAATTTTTGTAAGAAAAACCATATTTGATATAACTCTAGTCTATGACTCTTGAAATGTTGTCAAGTATCTAAGTAAGTCAATTGTTTGTTGGCAACTAAATTGAGCGTGGAGAGTTGCCGCTTCCCCATGTTTCATAATTATAATCTGGTCCGAACAATTAGGAAATATCGGGAAACCAGTTTAAAGAGTCTAAAATTGAAATCAAACCCCGGTGAAGATCTTAAACACGCTGAATCGTCAATTTTCATATTCAAAATTCTGGATTTTTATCTTTTCCGACCCCAAACTTTTTTATTTGTCAACATTTAGTTTTACTTTCACTTTCGCCATTTGGCGAACGGGAATGAAAAATAAAATCCCCAATACGGATTTAAATTCTCATTGGCCTGTTTGGCGACCTATAGCGCTCACACAGCTTAGGTTGGAATACTACACAATATCTTAAATTCTTTTGAATTTATATATATATTTTAGAGCAAATCAAATATTTATCTCCCCTTTCTGCTTGTGAAACCAAAACATTTATCTTTTATAATAAATACAAGATAAATGATACATTTATTTTAAACTGATCATTACATGAAAACAATATTAAATTTACACAATTCCATTAAATTTGTAATAACAGATAGCCAATGAGATGCAAATAATTTTTGTCTCGCCTGCGACGAAAGTCGCTGGAGGCGAGACATATGTATGGGAATCCGGCGGCGGCGGCGGCGGCGGCGGCGGCGGCGGCGGCGGCGGCGTAAACACTTGACATCTTGCTTCATATCTTTGTAAGCCCAAGCCCTAGGTCCATCAAATTTGGTCCAGAGGTAGCTTATGATGAGTACTTGCCAGTCAGTCACCTGTCACCTGACCTTGACCTCAATTTCACGGTCCAGCGGCTACGTTAAAGTTTTTGGGTTACGACAGTTCCTCTGTAACTACGCATGGTAGGATGACAATATTTGGTGTATAGGTTGCTGATGACTAGTACATGACTGTCTGGTAGGTGTCACCTGACCTTGACCTCAATTTCACGGTCCAGCGACTACGTTAAAGTTTTTGGGTTACGACAGTTCCTCTGTAACTACGCATGGTAGGATGACAATATTTGGTGTATAGGTTGCTGATGACTAGTACATGACTGTCTGGTAGGTGTCACCTGACCTTGACCTCAATTTCACGGTCCAGCGACTATGTTAAAGTTTTTGGGTTACGACAGTTCCTCTGCAACTACGCATGGTAGGATGACAATATTTGGTGTATAGGTTGCTGATGACTAATACATGACTGTCTGGTAGGTGTCACCTGACCTTGACCTCAATTTCACGGTCCAGCGGCTACGTTAAAGTTTTTGGGTTACGACAGTTCCTCTGTAACTACGCATGGTAGGATGACAATATTTGGTGTATAGGTTGCTGATGACTAGTACATGACTGTCTGGTAGGTGTCACCTGACCTTGACCTCAATTTCACGGTCCAGTGACTATGTTAAAGTTTTTGGGTTACGACAGTTCCTCTGTAACTACACATGGTAGGATGACAATATTTGATGTATAGGTTGCTGATGACTAGTACATGACTGTCTGGTAGGAGTCACCTGACCTTGACCTCAATTTGACGATCCAGCGACTACGTTAAAGTTTTTGGGTTACGATAGTTCCTCTGTAACTACGCATGGTAGGATGACAATATTTGGTACATGTGTATATAGGTTGCTGATGAATAGTACATGACTGTCTGGTAGGTTCCACCTGACTTTGACCTCAATTTCACGGTCCAGCGACTACGTTAAAGTTTTTGGGTTACGGCTGTTCCCCTGTAACTATGCAGGGTATGGTGACAATATTTTGTATACAGGCCGCTGCTGATATTTAATGCTATTTACGTAATGCTTATGACGAAATTTATTTTCGTTACTGATGCGGAATGCAGGCGAGACGTTTTTCTGTGTCCACACTTGTTTAAAGAACAAGTTATAATGGGAAATAAAAGTCTTAGCATGCCTGGAGAATTTTCTAGAAAATACCTGTATAGTTTTATGCAGGATTTTGTTTCTGAAGACAAACATCATCTTGTCCTCTTCAGACAATTTTCTGAAGTGCATCTCATTGTACATGATATAATTATTATACTGTAATATCAAAATTAATTGCCTTTCTGGTGTTGCTTGAATTTGGCATTATTATTGCAATGTCAGAATTGAGCAGCATTAAAGAAATGCCAGAATTTGGCAGTATTTAAGGATTACCAAAAATTGTCAATCAAAATTTGTAAGATTTTTGGCACTATTTTAGGATTCAATTGCTTGAATTTGGCAGTAATTTTCAGCAGTGTTCGATCAGAGCCAGAAATGAACAGTATTATAGAAGAACACAGGCAATCAGATAATATTAAACTTTGCCTTTGCTATGAAATAGTTAAAATTTATTAGTAAATTAAATAAAATGTAAAATATTGGGATTAACTGCTGATGGCTATGTTATTTTGAATGAAAGAATAAAATTCAGTCAGTATTACAACCATAAGTATTTTACCTTTACAGTGAATAGATTTTTTTTTCATCTGTCATCATGATATTTTGTATATCTAAAAATAGGACAATAATGGAGTTCTAGTCAGCAAAAATATATCATGGTTTTTTTTTTTAATGGTCCTAGCATTCAACTAAGTAACATATGTCTTAATTAAAACACCACAGAAGATTATTGATAGTTTTAAAAGAGGGTTCCAAAATATCTTTACATTTGTGGCTTTGTTTAAAAAATAATTTTCCGAAATTTTGCATATTGTTGGAACATTTTGTGAGTTATCTCCACTTACAATAGTAATAACTTGCAAACATATGTTACAGCTTGAGTAGCAGACTTTTGTTTTCCGCTGATCTACTGTGTTGTCAGCTCATATATGTCCACTCAAATTTGACCTCTTACGTTTAAAATAATGTTAACCATAAATAATAAAGCAAAATAAACAGGACATCAGCTACAAGTGGGCAGGACAGACAAGCTACATGTTTCATCTATCTTGTGTCCACTGCCACCATGGACAGGTGGAATAGCAAAATCCACCAGAGCTGTCAAGTACTGTTATTTCCCTTTGTCATATTGTTATCTACCTTTGTCATATTGTTATCTCCCTTTGTCATATTGTCATCTCCCTTTGTAATATTATCAGCCTTTGTCATATTGTTATCTCCCTTTGTAATATTATCTCCCTTTGTCATATTGTTATTTCCCTTTGTCATTATCTCCCTTTGTCATATTGTTATCTAAACATAGGGCATAACTCCGCAGTTTTTTTCTAGAACAACAATGAACAAGGAACACATATTGAGTGTTTCATGACTAGAATTACTCCTGTGTATTCAGACATGTTTATTTTTTAACTGTGGTCAAAATTTTCATGTGGCTTTCTGGAAAATTTACAATAATGTCATGCATGGCATTGTGCTTGAACTTGGTTAAACTTATCTTGCATCTACAAAATTGTCACTGATATCATAGAAATTATCTGATTGATTAATCAGTTGAAGTTGAAAATCCAGTGTAAACTGTTTCATGATGTAAATTATATGAATAGCTATTAGCTCTCAAAAACAAAAATTGAAACATTGAAGTACAGGTATTTCTTTAAAATCATGCAGACTTATTATAATATTGATTTATAGGTGGTAGGACATCTACTGTTGATCACCGATGTGTCAATACAGGGGTTACAAGTTCAAGTCTGACTTTGGAAACAGTGTCCTCGGCTCTAACCTTAATTTTAACAGGATTGCCAATTTTTCGGCAGAACATTCTCATAGGGTACTACGACTTCCTCCTGATGACATGATACTTAAAAAAATTGCTGAACGTGGATAAAGCATGATTTTTAAAAAATGAAACAAAATAATAAGGATTATAGTAGAACAAACCTAATGATTTTAAGGCAATTTTGAAACTGCAGTCATACAAATGACAATTGCATAATTTCTTGGCCATTTGAGATATTGTTTCTTAAAATTGCAGTGCATTCAATAACAGACTACTAAGTTATGTCCCCTTTCTGACAATAACTGTTTTGACCATAGTACTGGTAAATAACAAAATTGGAATAACTCTGCATAACTCTGAAGTTGTACATAAAAATTCTTTATAACTTTCTGTTTTTATTAGTGATCCGTGCATGCAACCGTTCGTCCGAAACTTAACATGACAGGCTATAACTTTTTTATCTTTTGAGGTAGGTATGTGGGTAGATAATATCAAGACACTATGCCACATACCATGGTTGATGACCTTTGACCTTGAACTTTGACCGCAAAATCAGTGGGGCCCACAGAGATGGATACCATCTTACTGACATCTAGTTATCTACTGCATTTAGTCTCCCGTCCTGAATATAGCTGAAATACTGCTTGCTGGACGTAAAGCAGACATCCAATCAATCAATTAATCATTTAGTCATGTACAGTACAAATGTATGACTTTTTGCTTATCAAGCCAAGCCAGTATTATACAAATAGGTTGAATTGCAATTAATGGAGTCACTTGTAAGAACATTGGTTGGGTGCATAAAAGGCCCTTATGTGTAGTACACACAGCCAATTAGGGTACAATAAATCACTCCTAACTGGTTCTATGAAATACCTGTACTTATTTTTCTGGGTACCAGTTTTGTGGTTTGAGAGAAATTGCTGTTCATAGTTTATTATTTACTATCGGAGCAACCAGGAAATTGACTACTGAAATTAGTGGTTTGTTAATCTCCAAGGAAACAAATAATAATGAATCTACATTATTAATTCATTCCTAAAATGGCTTTAAGACTAAATTCGGTCTGATTTGTAGATGCAGGATAAATTAGTGAAAGGAGTACTTGGCTATATAGTAACCAAGGTGATAGTATTTTACGTTTAGTTTTTTATTGGCTAGAGTGTATTGAGTATCATGTAGAATGCTATATATCTCTTTTCTGCTTTTTTTCTTAACTTGCGGATGTAGTGTAATGAGGATGAAGGCATATATAACTGCTCGCAACAAATTATGTCAATTAGACGATCGCTAACCCAAGATGATTTCAAACATCGTCTACAGGTGGCACTGCATGAAGGAACAGCAAATATTGCTCAAACACTTGTTGGACTTAATGTTAGAACAACTTACACCCATGCAGGTAAGAATGTGGTTGTCATGGTGACAATCTTTTGTGAGTATTTTCTGCAATGAATTATGTAGATGATTTGATTGGCTGAAAATAAATTTCAAAATGAGACTCGCACCAATCTGTGAGAGAGAGCATATGGAAATAAATCACTGATTGAAATGGGAGATAACTCTCAGGTATTATCCTGCAATCAGTATATTTTTGTGATGAAACCATTTTGAAGTTTATTTAGGCCATAAATCTTAAAGAGCATGTTTTTTGTATATTTCGTTGAATTCTTTCATCTACATATATATTTTTTCTTATTTCTGCACGTTTAAAGAGTTCTGACAACGAGTTTCCTGAGACAGTCCCTGCACGTTTACCCAGACGCATAATTACAGTGCAACAGCACATACCGAGGCCATTAACTCCACCTCCTAGGAGAACTTATTACCCTTTTGCAATCTGTGAAGGTGTTCCTACTCTAGAAGAAACTTTAGCACAGATTCGTCCACCCAAAGATCCTTTCGAGAATTGTGAGTCGGAAAGGTGTTATTGTGAGTTTGGATGTATTTGTTGATCTGTGTCGCAAAATAAACTAACATTTGGCCAGATGAATCATTGTTTGAGTTGACTGCTAGTATTGTCATGTTTGAATTAAAAATCTGCTCTATTCATAAAGTTTTGATTTGCTAAACTATATCCTTAGTTGTGGTGAAATATTCTTATTCTTGTTCAAATGTGAATGTTATGTTAGAAAATTTCTTTATTTTGATTCATTTGAAAATCTTCTCAATCAAATATTTTTTTTTATTTTGTTAAATTACTTTGTTTCATTTACAACCAAAGAAGCAATTAATCTGTCAATCTGTCGGTAGAACTTGGCTTGTAGTCTACATATTTGTTTGCTAATTTCTAAAATTTTATAAATAAAAAAGCTTGTTTTAGAAGAAAATGTTATTTCAGTACATCAGTAAATATATTTTGCAAAAGAAATTATTTGTAAAAGTATGAAGTGTTACTATATGTACATTAATTAGTTGTTGCCATGGCAATGGGTTATATAGCAATTGTTTTGCTATTAGCAGGTGAGGTGTAACTATTTATATGTTTTTATCTTCAATTAAACATTTAAAGAGATAAAGATACTGAAAAGTGAAGAAAATAAAACAAATTTTGTTTAGTTCATTTGACAAATGAAACTGTCAATCATGGTTCATTGCCATATTGACCAATCGAAAGAATGATAGTTCTAAGAAATTACGTGACTAAGAACAGAACATGATCTCGATAACAAATGTAAGAAGACACCAAATCAGTGTCAGAACAACACACAACAAACACTATGTGCAAAGGCCATAAACACACTCGAAATCATCAACTCTGAAGATAACAAATTATTATTTTGGGTGGCTTACAATTTTTAGTTGATTTTTGTTTCCTCCCATTCAATCAACAGACAGAAAAAGGAATTATGCTATGATATGGCATTAAATGCTTCATGAATATTATTGGCTCTTTATTCAAACACACGGGAGATTAGGAACTAGTAATTGGTAAGTTTGTCCAATTGTCGGAAAAACTGCACCAAATAGCATCTTTTGTTTTTTTCATGCCTGGTAGAAATTAAGCTGACGTACTATTTGTGTATATGTCTCGGGTGATGGTATTGTTAAACTATTTATGCTTGTCACTTTAAAAGTGTTTAGAAAAAACAAGACATTTATATACTAGTAGCTGGCTACTGTTCTATGTAGATTCATTTTATTGTTGTGGATACCAATTTTCTGGGTTTGAAAAAAAGTTGCTGTTGCAAATTTCAGAAAAAATTATATCACCTTATCAAATCAACATGTAAGGTTTATTTTGTGATTACCTTAATTTGTGATTTGCTTTTCGCAATGATATTTACAAACATTAGTATCACACCAGTTAATGTTTGTGATTATGTTAACTTTTGATTTGCTTTTCACAAGGATATGCATGAAAATTAGTATCACACCAATAATATGAATCTACAATATTGGAACAAATGTAGGAAATAAAAACTGATTGTGCTTCATTTTAGAATTACAGACGGAATGAAATATGTTCACTTTTGTTTCTGAAGCGTTTAATTAAATAATATAAATGTGATCACACATTTCAGATTGGATATGTAAGTTTTAGAAATGTGATATGCAGTTTGTTCACTTTTTCATGTTACAATGAAACATTTTTTCCTCAGTTAAAAATATACAAATCTGAAAATTGTACAGTAAAAGGAATTAAGTTTATCATTATTGTATATTTTTATATAAGATATTTTTATATGTTAAAGATAACTTCAGGGAAATGAATTCATCGATACCAACACTACCTCAGCCTAGAGATATCAGGTTAGTATATTATTTGTGTTAATTTCTACTTGGTTTTGTAAGTTATAATATTGAAAACTTTTGAATATGAATAACAAAAGACATCATAGTAAATATTTCCATTTAACACATACAGTCCCGCAAATGACATAGATATACCTAAGGAAGTATGATGTTACTAAAGTACTACCCATAAAGAGTACCAGTTCAGAAGTTTTATGTTGAGTAATGTGTAAACAGTAAACTGATGCAGGTTATCAAATCGGAACTATATTTCATTTTTGCAGTTCTAACTTTGGCATAACTTTGTAATGAAAGTTTCTATTACAGTGTATATTTAAGTTTTGAGGCAATGCTCAATCTAATTTAAATTAAATCTTGCACTAGCTCCCCCAATTTTGTTATTGTCGCTGTCACAGATTGAGGCATATCAATATTATGTTGTTTTACGAACATGCTATTGTTTGATAAGGCTAGAAAAAATTAAATTGCCAGAACATAATGGGTAGTACAACACCTTAATTTTTGCACCAAAGTTATCTCCCTTATTTAAAACGAAATAAATGTTTGTTTTTATTTAAGAACACTCAATAACTAAGTACTGAATTAACTTTTACGACATGCTTTATAACATCTGATTTACATAATTATTGTTTGATTTCATTAAATAATAATTATTATCTATTGCATTGTGTTAATACTTACTCTTTATCTTTACATTCGATAATAACATAGCATTGATAGTAACTATTGGTTCTTAGCAGCAGCCTATGAATATACAATGTGAAATGGTCCATTGAAAGAAATATTAGTCTTAAATTTGTCACAAAACAGTCAGTACAATTTTAATATTTAAAGTTTTAAAACAAATGTTTACCAAATTAGCAAAAATACTATGGTCATGTTGTTTTGCATGAATTGGTATTTAGCATGAACCTATTTGCTTTAGTGGTTGCTGCTGTGGGTTTGATCATTTACTGATTTTTCGTCATCAATTTTTGTGGTTTATTTTATCAAACTTTATTTGAAACATTTTGGCTTGAAACACAAACAGAACTTTAGAATTTTGTTTAATATTTATAATAATTTACAATTCATTGTGTTTAAAATAAAAAAAAAATACAGAACATCTAAAAATATGTTACCACAAATATTGATAATACTGGCACTAATAATTAAAACATTTTTTTTTAATATTTTTTAACAAAATAAAAATAATATGATTTTTTATTTTGTTCTGCATGATTGTTGTAGCATCTTCTCTTGCAAATAATTCTCTTCAAATTGAATGATTCCCCAATTTAGGCAAACATGTTTGATTTTTAGGCTGATTTGGGCATATTGTACTGACTTTAATCTTAAAATGTACTTGATGATTGTTAGTTTTCCTACCGCAGATCTGTAGCTCTAACTTGGTGTTGTCAATGATCCTACTTGACACAGATTGTCAGTTTTTCTGCCAAGATCCGTGGTTTTAACTAGATGTTATCAGGGATCCAATTTACAATTAATTCTAGTTTTTCTATCATAGATCTGGGATTTTAACTTTGTGTTATCAGTGAGCCTAATGTACAAGGATTGTTAGTTTTCCTGTAAAAAATCTGGGGTTCTACCTGTGTGTTATCAATGGTCCAATTTACAAGGACAGTCAGGTTTCCTGTCAAAGATATGAGATTTTAACTGTACTTTATCAGTGATCCAATTTGCAGTTATTGCCAGGTTTTACGGCCAAAGGTGTTGGGTTCTAACTGTGTGTTATCAGTGATCCAATTTACAAGGTCAGGTTTCCTGTCAAAGATATGAGATTCTAACTGTGTTTTATCAGTGATCCAATTACAAGGACGGTCAGGGTTCATGTAAAAAATCTTGGGTTCTAACTGTGTGTTGTTAGAGATGTAAACCTCAAACCACGTGCCTCAAACAAAGCGGTTACTTATGTTAATATTTGCAAGAGAATATGTTTCTGTTTAATTTACCTGGCATGATATGCTGTTTAATAGTATATATATATTATTTGACTAACCATGTTTGCAGTACGGATGATGGTAGTGAAAGTGAGGCTGATTTTTCTACAACAACATTATCACTCGCTGCTAGAAATAACCCATATGTTCATCAGGACGCTGTGAATTTACAAATTCTTCCATTTGATGCGCATAAAAAGTCTTACAGGTATAGGAAAATTTGAACATCCTGGCATTATTTATATTTTGCACTTGCTTGAAGTGTGCACCATTTATATGCAGTACCAGGGGTAGTTTCAGAGATTTGTTCTCTTGAGCTTGGTATTTCCAATTTGCACAAAGATTTTATTGCACCAATTGACATTCCTTTTTATTTTATTTTTTCGACTTATACTTAATATACGTCAGTGGTTTTGGTTGTAATTCTATTTAACCTTTGTTCTTAGCAGTATAGTATTTTTCAATGTCTATTTTATTTAATTACTTTAAAAAATGTCCATGTAAAAACATGATGATAGGACTAATAAGTTAATTTATGGATTAGGCAAGAATGTATATCCAAAAAGAGTCCAGTAACAAGTTACCTGAAAAATAATTATTTCTAGGGGCAATATTTCGCAACCAGACATGTCAGACTAGCTATTAAACTATTGAATGCACAATATAAACTCATTTATTGACATTTATTTCTCTACACAAATATCTCGGACCACAAGTGCCTGTGGTGCGTGTTTCCACATGTATTAGACAAGGACTGACAGTCCAAAGGACATATCAAAACAATCAATAAACACAATTAAAATGTTCAATCAAACAAACTGTTAAAATAAGAAGTAAAACCAGGTTATCCGGAATGATAAGCATTTCCTGTCATTAGTGACGCCATCAGTAATATTTATAGAAGTAGCAAGCAAATGATAGTTTAATGCAAGGGTGTGTATAAAGCATTTTCAGGAACAAGTAAACTGTTTTGGAAGACGATACTAATTCTTAAATAATATTACTTATATATGTTTTACTAACAAAACAAAAAAGTTATGCGGTTACTAATCCAATAGTACATCTACAACAGCGATCTATTATCTTTTACTTGATCCACTAACACTAGAATTTTTTCAAATTGGTAGCTACCGTTCGTTAAGTCCTACAAATATTATTGTAGCGATGTGTTAGCATAGTGCACAATAACATCTGCTACATACTGTGGAAAAGAAGATGGTGTCAGTTGTAATCCCCAATGAAACCAGATGCCATAATATATCTAAACAATTGTTGGTAGTGGCATTACCACATTCAAACTAACGAATATATATAGAGATATAATATGGCAATTATGAGATTTAAAATATTGATTATGTAAGTTCCGTAATCTTCGGCAGTAAATGTGTTTTATGTGCACATTACTTATTGTACTAGTGTGTCTTAGTATTATACAACAGTTTATTTACCCAAATAAATTAAGTCAATGCTCAGGTTTTCAGTAATGGTATCAAGTATTTGAACACTGGTTGAGGCTGAAAAAAGATTAATAGTAACATGAAAAAAACTCAAGTACAAAACGCAAAAACGCTCCATTTCAACTAATTTGTTTTGCCATTCTCATGTGCACAAAGTTCAAAGCTTCATTCATTGTGCTGCTAACAAGCGTTAACTAAACATAACTCATGAGATTATGGGAGAAAGAAAGTGTACGGCATTTATGATCCAGTACAAGGACAGTTTAAATAAAAAACAAAAAAGAGGGCAATAAATCTCATAGTTCAATAACACTAATACAAAGTCATTGGACGTAAAATGACAAACACATAACAAAACAGCACACACACAAAGCCAACTACACAAACTTCTAATAGAATGCTTGCTTATGAAACAAAACATATTCATCCACTCATTAATTTATGAAAACATTCTTTATTGGGTACTCTGGCTAGCTCAATGAAAAGACACTATTATTTACATGAGAAGTTGTTCTGAATGACGTTAAAATTATTCATTCATTAAATTTTATTTTGTTTTTCAGAAGTGGTCCCGTTTCACGGTCATCTAGACGTCAATCTACACCTTCACTGTCTTATAACACTACTCCTACAAATATTTTTCCAATGGCAGACGAGTTAAAAACAGAAAAACGACCTAGGATTACACCAACAGCAGGTCCTTTGGTAAGCAGTACTTTTCATTCTACATTAAGTTCTGAAATTTCCCATAGTTGGTATTAGCTGCCAGGAATAAAAATCAAATATCCATTAAACGTTAGTGTTTTTGTGAAAGTCACTATTTCATACATAATAAGTACCGAAAACTCTCTTGTTTGAACAATACATAGTTGAATATATAGATATACTCTACAAAGTATTCGATTTGTTGAAACATTTTTGTCCAAATTATACATGTCATGGTTTTTCAAAAATCTATTTTTAATAAAGTTAACATGAATGTGATATTTAGTGTGTATAGTGTGCATCTGGTGAAATTATATTTTGTACAATGGTGACCAATAACAAAATATGCTTTGTGCAGGAAGCCTTGTTACAGGGATTTCCATTGAGAATTATATCTGAATAGATATGTGGTAAATATACTATTCTGAGTGATACTTCATTCTGTTATACTATGTCCATAAGTCTTATTTAAAATTCAATTATTTTTCATAAATACTATATGTTTTAAATTAGTAACTTTTCCAATATTTTACCTTTCTTTTTTAACACACGTATCTTAATAATAACCCCCGTTTCTAATTTCATTGACTTGTTATCAGAACTTGTGTCTTAGTTCTATTACTGATGTTTATTAAATAACGTTGTTCATCTTTTACTAATGCAGCCAACACCCATTATGTAACCAAACAGTGAATATGATATAACTAAATGCGACAATAAACGTTTTTTCAATGAATTGCCACATACGGTTTATCACTTGTGATAATAGAGTTTAGGGATATATTAGTATTTTTACCGTATTATGATAAAATTATCAAGCCACAAATATTTGACATGACGTTAGGTACCCTAGCAGATGTATAGAAGATTTTCTAAATGTCACTACAGTCCGAAAAGCAGCTAAATTTAATTTAAGCATGGCTAAACTATATAATAGTTTAGAAAAACTTGTTTATATGTTTAGTTTGTTGTGATTTATCTGGTAATAATTCCATAATATTTAGCAGACTATTTATGGGGAGGAAGCAGTTCCCAAGGTAATTTTGTGTAAATTTGACTTGCGTTGTGTGTGAATTTTCTAAGGTTTGATAAACGTAATGCTTGTAATATTAACTGTTATTAGTTAGGTTTGATGTGGAAATTAAAGAGCTTTCTTATGGATTTTTTAAAAAAGCAGTTCTATTCGCTTTATTTGTAACTTTGTGCAATATTAAAATTGTAATAAGCACTAGCAAATTAAATCAAAATGTAAAGTTGTCCGACTGTCTGACCAAATTAGACACAACCAGAACGTTGTATAATTCTGGTTTCGTTAATCTAACCACTTATTTTAGACACAACCAGAAAGTTGTATGATTCTGGTTCCATTAATCTAACCACATATCTTAGACACAACCAGAACGTTGTATAATTCTGGTTTCGTTAATCTAACCACTTATTTTAGACACAACCAGAAAGTTGTATGATTCTGGTTTCGTTAATCTAACCACTTATTTTAGACACAACTAGAATGTTTTATGATTCTGGTTTCGTTAATCTAACCACTTATCTTAGACACAACCAGAACGTTGTATAATTCTGGTTTCGTTAATCTAACCACTTATTTTAGACACAACCAGAAAGTTGTATGATTCTGGTTTCATTAATCTAACCACTTATTTTAGACACAACCAGAATGTTTTATGATTCTGGTTTCGTTAATCTAACCACTTATCTTAGACACAACCAGAACGTTGTATAATTCTGGTTTCGTTAATCTAACCACTTATTTTAGACACAACCAGAAAGTTGTATGATTCTGGTTTCGTTAATCTAACCACATATCTTAGACACAACCAGAACGTTGTATAATTCTGGTTTCGTTAATCTAACCACTTATTTTAGACACAACCAGAACGTTTTATGAATCTGGTTTCGTTAATCTAACCACTTATCTAAAACACAACCAGAACTTTTTATGATTCTGGTTTCGTTAATTTAACCACTTATTTTAGACACAACCAGAACGTTTTATGATTCTGGTTACGTTAACACATATTTGAGACAAGGCTCACCTAGAACATTTTAATCAAACAAGAACTTGTATATTCTTTGCGAAAAAATGTTTATGAATGATATAATCGTACTATTTATGAGGTATTTAAACAAGGAAAACAATTGAGATTCTTATTTTGTATTATTTGCATACGATGTTATTCATTTTCTGTGATCCTATAAATGGCTTCTGGATTCAAAATCGATAGGGTTTTAAATCCCACTAAACTCAATAAACTCATGTTTCATATGAAACAATTTTAACGAAAGTAAAAAAACATAGAAGGGTGACAATACATCGTCAGTTTGAATCAATTAAAAATGTTTACGAGTGTACAATAAAAATAAATGTATAATAAGATCGATTAACAGATATAACTAGTTATCTGCTGTTTGAAATGCAGAATGGAATCACAGAAGAAGCTATTCAAAGAGTTATGGCTAAAAATGGTGACAAAGAGACAGACGTTAGAAATAAATCGCCAACTCCTTCCGCAGCCATAGCTAGGGAATATATGAATGTATTATTGGAACGGTTAAAGAAACGAGCCAAAACTGTTTTGTATGAAAACAATTCTTAGATCGGAGTGAAAAAGTAGATCCACAGATTTTTTTTCGGTGTTGGTTTTATCGTTCGAAATATTTGCTTATATTTACTTGTAGATAAAAAAATTTAAAGGATATGTATTTTTGTAGACTGACAGTCATGGGTTTAAGGGGGTACATAATATCGTAAATTTAGAAAAAAAAAATGTGTTATTTAAAAAAACTACTTTTGACATACAATTTATTATTTTTTAAAATATATTTATAGTTTTCTTTGACCACTATATTTAAAGTACTATAATAGTATTTCGAACACACTTAGGTTTGATCAAGTGTTAGTGTCCGGTGCATGTTTTACGTTTCTGTTTTTCTATTTTGCTATATCTTATAATCACTTTAATTTGTTACGATGGGCGTAAGTTAAAAAGCACCATCTTGCACCAAAACGTAGCACCATATACTGTGTGTAGTAAATTGATCAATTGCTTGGTTATCTATCTGACGGATTTTGTAACAGTTTATCTGTATCGTAAAAGAAGCAACCAATGTATTGGCGATTCGTAAATGATTCTCTCGAAATGGTTTATCAGTCCAATATGGCTTTGTACAACCCAATATTAATGCTAAATCAGGATTACGCAATTCTCCACTTATTTGATTCAACTAATAGTCGTTGTTTTGGTCAATTGCATAAATACTATTACTTTAACATTGATAATGGCCTCGCCGTTGGCTCGGGCATTATCAATGTTTCAGGCAATACCACTCTCCCTTGTACAGTCAAGATATCATGACAATGCCCTCTATATAAGCAACTATTGTATAATTATTAACAGTATTTTTTTTAAAGTGTGTTTGCACTCGCCTTGTACAACAAAATAGCAAATTAGGTAAAAGTGGATTTTTTTGTAGTGTCTCTCCGTAATTTGTGTTTTGCACATAGCTACTTAGGTTGCAGGGTGACAAAGATGGTGTAACTGATTTGTGGTCAAGCATTTTTTATTTCATTTTATTTCGTAAATTATAAATTTATTTTAAATTAATTGTTAATTTTAAACACACAATAAGATTTTTGTCAATATATCTTATAATATTATTATAAATTAGGTTTTAATTTGTTTTTACTTATTCCGTTCATTTAATTAATTACAAACTTGTATAAATATACTCATATTTATTTTGACCAAGATTTCGACAAAAGAATAGACTATAGGTTTAGGTATCCGATCCATGATTAAAGTTATTGTAAAATTCTATTTTTCGACCAAGAAATACAGCTTTATTAAATAAATGTATTGCTAATTTAATGATACAATTAAATATATTGTTTTACTTCGAGTTAATGTGAATAGTTAGTTACTCAAATAGTATTTCCGATGTTTGCCGAACATTACCGACGTCTGCTCCATTAAAACACAATAGACACCCGGGACACAAAATATGATCACGTGGTCAATTATGGTTCGGATACCTTAATAATAACTTATTTAGGTTATCTTTTTCTGATAACCGACATAATTACTAGCAGTTCACTTTTCACATTTCATACTTACCTTCGTCTTCAAACAAATTATAAACTGATTGATTTACTTTTTTGTTTGCAGATAAGAGGCATAAAGGTCAAGACAGAGTCATGACAAAGGCTTTCCTCGAAGGTTCTGAAATACAGAAATGTGTCACGATAACAAACTATGCAGCATAAAATCCGAATGTGAATAAAACTATTAAATTATCTATAGAGCAGTATACAAAGCCATTATAAACATCAGAGGGAGCACTGCCGTTGGCTCATTTCTGTCTGCCAATAGCCGTTATTGAAATCCAAGAAAATTTGAAGGCTGTATCCTAGTCTTTGGATCTATAATAATACAATTATGATGTAGTTGTGTCTTAACCTCCGAGGAAGTTAAAATATACTATATATGATATGTCGCTTTTCCAGGATTTGATAGATATCCTGTGTATGATGGGTATAGCAATAACGCATAGATTATATTATATGCAACTGAGGTAGTTTGCAGTGAAATTACATAGACACAAAACATGTAACACACAGAACACAAATGCTTTTACAAGGTTTAAGTAGTTAACATGCAAAATTGTTGCAATAAAACAATAGTAATTAGTATGCAAGATTGTCACTATGGAAACAGAGAAGTTGATTAATCTGCAGTGTAGAAGAAAGTCTTGCCGGTATTTTTCAAATTTGTTAACTGGACACATTTAAACACATTTAGTCTTCTACATGTACTTAAAGAACTGATAGTTATTTATTTTTATTGCTATTCAGTTTGCTGATGGTGTCTTTACATACATCATTTTCATGCAGGGAAGAGAATAATTAACTTGACCTGTTTGACAGTTCATTTACTGTTTTGGAAACATTTTTCATGAAAGCTCTAAATTGTTTGTTATGTGTCAACACAATACATCTGCTTTAATTGAATGTCCTTCAAACAGCTAAGCATCGTCTAAAAGTATACATTTTTCATTTTTCAATAATAGACATGAAAGCAGCTGACATTTTTGTAAAAGTAATTTTAGCAGAACTATTTATTTGAACTAAGCATTGAACTAAGCAATACAAAAGTGTTAATATTTGTGTTACTTTTCGGCCTATGTTCACGCATGTTCAAACTCCAAATTAAAAAATTGTCATGATATCATAAGATATTTTAATGTGTTTTCAAACCATGGCGAAAGATAACTAAATATTTATTTTTATCATTTTTCATGTTTGTTATTGTTTGCCAAACAGTGCCATTGTTACTTATTAATAAAGGTGATTTCCCGTGCTGAATTAATATTTATTTATGTTACTTGTATCATATGACTGTAACTTTTTTCCAACGTGTTCTTGATAAGCCACAAATTTGCAAACAAAAATTACAATTAAATAAATACACTTTTTGTTTATTTTTAATTGAAATGGCAAGCAAATAAACAAATAATTGATAGAAGATGTTTATTTGTTCAAAACGATTATAATCTTATAGATGTCGAACTATAGTTACTGTAACTAACGACTATTCTAATACGTAAGAAAAATGCTTATCACATGGCTTCGTAAATCATGTTTTCTATCACAAAAATCATTCTTGTGTAATGTATAAAAATACATTCTGATGAAATCAGTATTTTGAAAAGGCGTTCTGTGATATTTTATCTAATATTTATAAAAGTTTTAACTGTATGTTGTATGTAAGAGTGACACTGAAGTCGAATTGTCGTATTCATATTGCGCGAATATTTTATATTAAAATTTCTCAATATTTTCGTTTTAAATGGTTGTGAAAGAGATGCATGATTTTTTTATTTTTAGTATTTTTAATGTCCTGAATACCATTGTAAATTGGTGTTTACTAGTAAATCAAGAAATTGTTTAATTCATTGTCGTTACCACAAATGTACTATGCATCAGAAGAATAAGCTTTAAAATGTGTTATTGTTTTATTATGTAAGGGCCATTTGTAAATCGACTTACTGTTCTTTTAAACATTGCGTTTAAGGTCGGATGTTTTCTCTGGCTTCCTCCTTAATATAAACAGGACGCCAAGATTTAGCTTAAAAATTACGGAAAGTGGCGTTAAAACAACACTCAAACAAAGAAACAAACAAACGTTTAACTCTATACTTACATGCATCAAACTTATCTATTTTCATTAGTTTCTCTTAAATTGTTCTTTTCTTGACAAGTTTACAGACATTGTTCTCTCCTTTATCTTATTGACCTATGGTTTTAAATTACAGAACTATGGTTCAGGCTGTGAGGCGCAATTTGTTAACCCTATCTAATGTACACCCATTTTGTCTTGGCAGTTTAAGCTGATCATTTTGAGACTGCAGGCCTATTCAATTCTACCTTTCAAGAATGCCTCCCAGTTAATCTTTTGCCTGATGCTGCTCTCGATATATAAAGCTGAAATATTGATAACTGGGGATGAAGTCCAGCAACAGTGTAAGAGGACGAATATGATTATTTTCCGTGTTAGTTTTAGATTTTTTTTTTTTGGGGGGGGTGTATTCTTCCATTGGACTTGGTTGTTGGTTGTAGAAGGCTAACCAAGTATACAATAATACAATATAATTGAAACTTAATTTGTTTCAGTACACTTATTTTTGTTTAACAGTTTAACAATTTATTAGGAACATCCAGACATTATTTGTAACATGAGTTCAAACATAAATATACATAAGAAAATAGCTAATAAAACCGACCGAACAACAAGAGCCAAAAGCCAAGGGACAGTTACAAATCCGGATAAAGACAAACACAACTCAAAAACAAAAACATAAAACACAGAAAGAGGGTAACCCGAACCTAATAAAAACCATGGGTGCACTCAGGTGTTTCGGACGAGTAAGCAGTGCCTGCCTCTAATTAGACACCCGTCGAGTTACTCATTGTCATGTCTAGGAAAAAGTCAAATCCAGGAATAGGAAACACTACCAATGACTCAGCAAAAATGTCATCGTATTTGAGACACTGATTTCCCATAACGATCAATTGAGTCATGATAACGACCATAGATCTTCGGAGAGATAACTTCAACCTAGCTGCAACAAACCCTTGTTTGAGTAGTTTAGCAGTCAACAGCAGTGATCGGTTTAGAAAATCGGAATACCGATCGCAGGATCTAGAATAACGTTTAAGTTGTGAAATGTACACACAATACGCTTGAACTGCTGTCGATAAACGAGAAGTTGACAAGTTGAAGTCATCACGTTTGTCGTAGAGTCTAGTTTGTAGTTTTCCTGAGTCTATTTCTAGAAGTAGGTCGAAGTAAGAGGCTGACCTTAGTGTATTGGTTGTGCCTTTAATTGCAAGCTCGCTAGGGTAAATTGAATGTAAATAGTCGCCAAATTTAGCATTGTTGAGGGACAAAACATCATCAATATAGCAGAATGTTAAATTAAAGGTCTGGGTCAGTGTCTTTTCTTTCTTCTTCAGTAGGCCTTCTAGGAACTCGGCTTCATAAGAGTATAAAAACATGTCGGCGAGGAGAGGAGCACAATTAGTACCCATTGGAATACCAACAGTCTGTTGAAAAACATGTCCTCCACACATGACGAATATGTTGTCAATCAGAGAAATCTAACATGTGACAGATTTGCTCTTGAGTATATTTAGTATTAGATTCAGAGTCATTGATGACGAAATAAGTTCTGTCTTGACTAATAACTAGGTATTTATGTCGTCTCTTTCCGTTTTTCTTGAAAAAACAGCGTTTTATAAAAAAAAATGAAGTCTAGCTGTAAGCTGCGTATGAGGGATGGCCGTATAAGAGTGTCGAAAAATCAAATGTTTAATGCTATTACAATGGGAAAGAGATCCAGACCTCAAGATGTCTATCAGGTCTTTTGAATTTTTCAATATCCATATTACATTTATTCCACTCCTGGAGTGGACAGTGTCACTGTATTTTTGAAGTCCCGTTTTTACTGTTGTTAAAATAGTGGTTAGGAGTTGCGATAATGTTTTGGTAGTACACTTAGACGATCCTGCTATGAAACGCTGTTTGTAGGGATTTTTTGTGAACTTTAAGAATCCAATACAATAAGGGGGATCACAATCTTCGACTTTGATTTTGAGATCAAAGGATGCCGATACAGATTTGTGATTTTCAATAATCCCCTCTTTTGAAAGCGCAGTTAATGTGCAAGTAGGATTGCCAAGTGAACTGTCCATGCCTAACTCATTTACTAATCACTCTATGTAATGTTTTTGCAGATAAAAATAATGTTATTAGGGACAATATCTGCTGGCACAACAACATATTTGTCATGAATGTCGGACATAGTTTTAAGAGCATCAAGATTTCTGAAGATTGATGATGCTGTAGTTCTCATAGACCTTCTTAAACGACTTATTCTTATTTGAATCAATTACCTCAAGGCCTTTATCTATTCGGACAAGGTATCAACCTCCTGGTCCTTTTTATTTGCCCATTTTCTGGCACAGTCCTCTATTGAAATACGGCTGGATAAGTAAAGTGAAAGAATTATCCAGAAATAAGTGCATACATAAAAAAGCAACAAAAGTATCTATTGCTGTTTTTGCTAACATTATTCCATTTGACTAGCAGTAATCGTCCTGGCACGGCGAACAAGGATAGTGATGATAGGCTCAACCCACAAAGCTGCAGAATGATTCAACAGGTTTCATGTTATAATAAGAAAAAAAATTAACAGCGTAACATAGTGACATGTGTGGAGAGTGCAACGCACATAGCGCATTATACTTAAAAGAACACTTGATACGAGCCGCTACAAAAGGCGAAAGTCTTCGTCCTCGCCCAAATCTATGTACTTTAACAATGGCATTTAAGATTTTTTATTCATATGTCTATTTTATTTCCCCTTTGATGTTTTGTTTCTTTACATGTACTCGTTTTGAAAATTTTATCGAATTATCTTTAAGCTGCAAATTACATATATGTGGTTCTTTTAACTTTATATTAAATAAAACGGTCAAATACTCGTAATAATATATAACATTTCATTAGTGTATTTTTTAAGTACAAAGTAGCCTACATGTTACTCTGGTAAGCGTTCTTTAATAGAAACACAAACAGATCATTAAAATTGAACTTTAATGTTCATAATTAGGCTTACAAAAATGGTTTTTGAATACATGTACTTTGATGAAAGAGCGCTCGTCTCAACCCTTATTTTAAACGTGTTCCAGACATTATTGGTTAGACAAAGAAGCCTATGCGTTTGTATATTTTAGAAACACAATGTAGATTTACCTCGAATAACCTTTAGATAAACACATTTATCTGGGCTAATGCTCACTAGTGATACCCCTCCAAAAAGTATTCGGTAAACAGGAAGTAGATGACAAAGGAACATGAAATAGGTATACACTATATAGCACTATAGGATAAAGGAATGAGCTTAATGTCGTGTTTATTCGTGCTATAGTTGCTTAGAAAAATGCGAAGGAGAATTTTGTTAAGGACGGATGGACGAACGGACAAGGGTAAAACAGTATAAACAGTATCCCCCTCTCTTCGAAGCGGGATATAACGATTAGTTTTGTCTGCTTTGAAATCGACACTGAAGGTTCTGTAAAACCATTCATGGTCCATAAGATCATATTCAAGTTTAATTTTAACTCGCTCCATCACAAGATATAAAAGATATGTTCATCATCGAAGATTCATGGGACTAAATAGCAAACAAATCTCTTTATGAGAGGAAAATGAATGTACAAAAATATGAGTAATCGTAGCCTAAGAGGAAAATGGAACAGGCTTTTATCATGAAGTTAGCAATGAACGTTCATGTCAAGGCGAATTTGTATGTTATCATAGACCAACGTTATTTAGTGTCGAGGACCAGAATGCTTACATAACTTAATTTAAGTAAAAAATATTCGCGTCAATTTTGCTGAAATATGTCATATTTGCATTACCTTAAAATACAGTCTTCTAATAGTAATCTTCTCTAAACCAAACAAACACATCTAGTCCAGATTAAGTTTTCAATAGTTTTACCACTTAGATTGTCGCATCTTAGCATATCAAAAAGATTAATATACTGAAGAAAATGTAGCATAAGCAAAACAAAACCATACCGTGATGCAAAAAAAACAATTTAATAGGTGACCAAAATCAGCAGTTTTAAGTACAGTTAATGTGGAACAACTGATGAACATAGATATGACAAACTATGCCTCATCTTAGCATGTCTAATATATATAACCAGTCATATTCAACTGAGCTAAGGTGTACTTATGAAATTTGTATGGTTGGTGCACTGACAGTTCGCACCCGGTGCTGTTTCATGCTCCTCCGTAACATTAGTATCATTGGTTAGTTGTATTACGTCAGATGACGTCATAATAACACTAAGTGTTTGATGATGACGTACATAGTTATTGAACAATGGGGCTACATACTTTCTGTCTTTAATTTAGTCAGAAGCATGTTGTTTCTGCTGAGTAAAGTAGCCAATGTCTGTTAATCAATACAAACAAACGTTTTTATTAAGTGCAGGAATAATGCGTAAAGAGTTACTAGATGCATATCAATAAGCAGCAGTATATGTAATGTCAACAAGCTATCAATAAAATATTTTTTTTGCCCACAGATTTTAACATACAATGCCAGTGATACTTATAGTTTCCTTACACGCTGTGTAGAAAGTTATGCAGGTGTAATTAAAGATCCTTAATTTTAATTGAATACCTTACGGAGATATAAAGATTTGTTTATCCTCGAAGAGTCATTGTTTAACTGGGGACCTAATGAGTGCTAACAAATCTTAAGATGAAAGGAAAAAAAGTGTTGAAATATGAATAGCCGTGTCCTAATGAGAAGACGGAATGGGTTTTTATCATGATGTGAGCCATGAACTTTCATATCAAGTGCCATTTTTGTTAACAGGTCTAGAAGGCTTTTATAGCTCAAACTTAAGTACATGTAATTATACGCATGTACTTTTAATCAAACCATATTGCTCTGAAACATCTCAGACTTGTTTTGATTTAATCCGAGAATTCTCTGCATCGTTTAGTAGTGCAAGCGAAGCTAATCTTTCCTGTCCTATGATTGATCTACAAGGGTAACTATAAAAGGGGCTGATGAGTCCTTTTTCGTCCAGTTTAATACCTTGATGAACGTTTAGTAGTGCAAGCTAAGCTAAACTTTTCTGTCCTATGGTTGTCTACAAGGTACTTTTTAGGACAGTGAAAGATCGTTCTTCTGTAGTAGAGCAAATTTAATATCGCATTAATATTTTTGTTAATTATAGGGTCAAATATAATTTAATTGGCTAGTGTTATGAATTATATTGTTGCAAGTACTTAATGTTGCTATTTTTTTAAATTATTTATGTGTGTGTATGTGTATGCAGGTGCGTCACTGCGTCAAATGCAGCTTACGCCATTGACAATTCCAAATATCTGTAGAGTTCCTACTGTGACAATGATCATTAATAAAATATTTGAATAAAAAAGGTATGTTTACATCATTGGTGACCTAAAACCAGCCTTTTATTTCAAAAGTAATCTTCACTAAATAGATAATCGGATATAATCAATTCTTAATATGACAATAAAGATCAAGGCCATAACTAATCCAAAGAGTTTGACTCATTCGAGCATTTCGAATGGATAATTTTACAAAAGAAAATGAACCTAATCAAAATATGCCTAACAGTGATTTAACACATTATAATTTTTATACGAGGTTGTAAACGTATACTGAGTAGATACATTCTATAATTGAGTTTCTATTAAAGTTTCATGTAACACCTCACTATGTAACAGCACAAATTTGCGGACTTGTTTATCAGTATAAAAGTAGGCATATTACATTCAAAAATTTAGATATGTAGCACAAACAAGTCGAATGAACTAACGGAGCAATTATTAGCAGGACCAAATGCACCCGATTGGGCAGTTCATAAGTAGTCTAGACAATTCCGTGCATTGTAATGCCACCTGGACAATCTGTTGGCAGTGTTAATTGTACAGGCCACGTTTCATGCAAGGAAAAGAATAATTAACTTGACCTCAGTTTGACAGTTCATTTACTGTTTTGGAAACATTTTTCTATGAAAACTCTAAACTGTTTGTTATGTGTCACAAGCTTTAATTGTATATCCTGCAAACAGCTTAGCATCGTCTAAAAGTATACATTTTTCAATTATAGACATGAAAGCAGCTGACATTTTTGTACAAGTATTTATAGCAGAACTATTCATTTTAACTAAGCAGTGCCATTGTTACTATAATAAAATTTATTTATGTTACTTGTATCATATGCCTGCAACTTTTTTCCAACGTGTTCTTGAAAATTCATAAATTTGCAAAGAAACGTTATAGTTAATTAAATACACTTTTTGGTTTTTTTTAATTGAAATGGCAAGCAAATAAACAAAATAATTGATTTGTTCATAACGATTATACACTAATTAATGCTGCACTATTGTTGCTGTAACGACGATAATTCTTATACGTTAGAAAAGTGCTTATCATATGGCTTCGTAAATCATGTTTCCTGTTACAAAAATCATTATGATGTAATGTATAAAAATACATTCTGATGAAATCAGTATTTTGAAAAGGCGTACTGTGATATTTTATCTAATATTTATAAAAGCTTTAACTATACGTTGTAAGAGTGATAGTGAAGTCGAATTGTCGTAATTCGCAAAATTTCTCAATATTTTCGTTTTAAATGCTTGTGAAAAAGATGCATGATTTTTTATTTTTTTTATTTTTAATGTCCTGAATACAATGGTAAATTTGTGTTTACTAGTAAATGAAGAAATTGTTTAATTCATTTTTGTCGTTACCACAAATGTACTATGCATCTATCAGAAGAATAAACTTTAAAATGTGTTATTGTTATTGTTTAATTATGTAAGGGCCATTTGTAAATTGACTTACTGTTCATTTAAAAATTGCGTTTAAGGTCGGGTGTTTTCTGCGGCTTCCTCCCTAATAAAAACTGGACGCCATGATATAGCTTACATGCATCAAACGTATCTATTTTCATTAGTTTTAGTTTTCTGCCCTTAAATTGTTCTTTTCTTGACCTTATTGAAGCCTGATTTTAGGTCTTCGTCTTCGTAGTTGTACAACCCCAAATGTGTAATTTTTTATTTTCCACATGCTCCAAAAGTTTATGGACTTCGTTCTCTCCTTTATCTTATTGACCTATGCTTTTAAATGACAGAGCTATGGTTCAGGCTGTGAGGCACAATTTGTTGACCCTATCAAATATACACACATTTTGTCGTGGCAGTTAAAGCCGGAAAGCGATCCTTTGGAGACTGCAGACCTATTAAATTCTATCTTTCTAGAATACCTCTTAGTTGATCTTTAACATGATGCTGCACTCATTATATAAAGCTGAAATATTGATAACTAGGCATGAAATCATGGAGTCCAGCAACATGTTTAGAGGATGAATATGATTATTTTCGTCTAAAGAACGGTTTTATGTTGGATTGGTTTTTTTTGTTGGGGGGGGGGGGAGATTATTCATTTGGCCTTGGTTGTTGGGTGTATAAGGCTAACCAGATATTTTACATTTGATTTGACTAGAAGTAATCATACAAGCACGGTGTACAAGGATATTGATGATAAGATCAACCCACAAAGCTGCTAAAGTGACGTCTGTGGAGAGTACAACACTAATAGCGCATCATACTTAAAACGAGCCGCTACAAAAGGCGAAAGTCTTTTTTCTCACCCAAATCTCTGTACTTTAATAATGGCATTCACGAGTCTTTACTTATACGTCTATCTGATTTCCCCTTTGATGTTCTGTTTATTTACATATACCTGAACTAGCTGCTTTCTAGAATCATGTATTCAAGCAATCAATATAAAACAAAGTAATCGCTTTGCAACTTTTATTGAATTATCTTTAATTGGTTGCCAGCTGCAAATTACATGTATGTGGGGTTTTTAACTTTAAATTTAAAACTGTCAAATACAAATATATAACAATTCATTAGTGTATTTTTTAGTTCAAAGTAGCCTTCATGTTATTCTGATAATGCCCTGATAAGCGTTCTATAATGGAAAACCAAACAGATCATTAAAAATGAACTTTAATGTCAGAAGAGAAATTCTCAGAATGTAGTTTTGTTAATAATTGATCTTACAAAATGGTGTGTGAATACATGTAATTTGATGAAAGAGCGCCCGTCTCAACCCTTATTTGAAACGTGTTCCAGACATTATTGGTTAGACAAAGGATCATATGAGTTTGTATATTTTAGAAACGCAATTTACTGCTGGATCGCATTGACCTCCAATAACCTTTTGATCAACAACAAATGTATCTGTGAGAAATTAGTGATACTCCCGCCAAAAAGTATTTGGTAAACAGGAAGTAGATGAACATGAAATCGCAATACACCATATGACACTATAGGATAAAAAAAATATCGGGTTTCTGCTTAGAAAACTGCGACGGAAATTTTTGTTATAGACGGACGGACGAACGGACAAGATTTAAACAAAATACCCCCTCTTCTTCGAAGCGGGTCATAATAATAAGTTAAGTCTGCGGTGAATTCGGCACTGAAGATCCCATTAACAAGGTTTAATTTTAACTCGTTTCATAAAGATATGTTCATCATCGAAGATTCATGAGACTAAATAGCAAATAAATCTTTTAATGAGAGGAAAACGAATGTTCAAAAATATGAGTAATCGTAGCCTAAGAGGAGAACGGAACGGGTTTTTATCGTGAAGTTAACAGTGAACGTTGATGTCAAGTCGAACTTTTATTTTGTCATAGACCAACGTTATTTAGTGTCAATGACCAGAAGGCTTACATTACTTAATTTAAGTATAAAATATTCTTGTTATTTTACCCACAAAATTTTGCCGTCAAAAATGACATATTTGCGTTAAACTACGTAGATATGAAGTGTAAATTAGGTTTCAAAGGGGTTAGTTGGAGGGATGCGGGATTTTCTTACCACTTTGTCCCCCACCAATATGTTTAATGCAAGATAATTTTATAGAAGACCACTTTTGTGACGTCATTCTTTGACCTGATGTGATCAGACAGATCTGAGTCATCGGTGAGACAGATACATTCTGTAATTAGTTTTTTATTAAAGTTACTTTTGACTCATGCTTGTGGGCTTAACAAGAGGCCATTGAATTCTAAATGGTAGATATATAGCCAATCAAATTCAACTGAGCTAAGTTGTACTTATGAAGTTCAAAGGGGCTGCATGCAGTGCGGAGTTTCGCACCCGGTGATGCTCCGTTACACCAGTATCATTCCTTCCACGGTTAGTTGCCAATCGGAACATCTCTCGGCCATTTCCGTAGGCGGAAATAACCGAGGTGCTCTGATTGGGTTCGTTGTATTATGTCAGATGACATCATAATAACACTTAGATTGTGTTTGATGATGACGTACACAGTTATTGAACAATGGGGCTACATTCTTTCTGTCTTTAATTAAGTAACGTTGTTTCCTAGTGAGTAATGTAGTCATTGTATGTCTGGTAATCAATACAAACAAACGATTTATTAAGGATGTTCGCTGGTCATGTTGAAAATAACAAGGTATCTAAATTTATATATTTGATAAATAGACAATAGTTAAAGGTACAAAATAAGCTTAAAAAATTCATAGGTTGCTGAACTCTTTTTCGAGATAATAAGCATCCAAAATTTGGCGGGAAAAAGCTTTCTCGGACTTTTTCATAGGTTTAGCATTGGACATGTTTTAGTGTAAAAACCTATGAAAAAATAACACGAAATTTATAAAACTTTGTAAATTAGCTTTAACTGACCCAATAAACCCTATTATAAAAAGAAAATAGGGGGTTGCTGGGCAAACAAATTATCCTTATTTTAATGGTAAAATCTAGAGGATTCTGAAAATCTGACAAATCTCTCAAAAATTGACCAGCGATCATCCTTAAGTGCAGGAATAATTCATAGGCGAGTTACTAGATATCAATAAGCAGCAATATATGTAATGTCAACATGCCATCAATAAAATATTTATTTGCCCACAGATTTTAACATACAATACCAAGTGATACTGGTTCTGTTCTCACTGATAAGGATTGCCAGTTTCCTTCCGCAGGTCGGGGGTTTTCTCCGGGTACTTCGGCTTTCTCCCCCAATAAAACTGGACGCCATGATATAGCTGCAAAATTGCTGAAAGTGGCGTTAAACAACAAACAAACCAAGTGAAACTAACAGTTTTCTTACACGCTGTGTAGAAAGAAATGTAGTGATTGACTACATAACAGAGATATAAAGATGTGTTCTTCCTCAAAGAGTAAATAGTTTCACTCGGAACAGTGTCATTTTGGTTAACAGGTCTAGAAGGCTAATACAGCTCAAATGTAAGCAATGATATACATGTTCTTTTAATCAAACAATACTACTCTCAAATATTTCAGACTTGCGTTCTCCTGACCTTTTTGCTTTTGTGTTTTATATGAATGTTGGGGTACGTTCCGACCTTATCCGCATATATGAGAGATGGCGAGAACACGAGAATAGTGATGTAGGAATACTTATCGGGTTATATCCCCATAATACTTTGGTAATAGGCAATTTTAGGGATCACTACTTTGTTACATCACCCTTTGGTAATTCGAAAAATGTGATGTGATGCTAGAGCACAACAGATCTACTTTTGGGATTATACAATCAGTGGCGTGTCTAGATGTTCAAAATAGTGCACGCAAAGAAGAAGGCAAGGGGTTTGTAGGCGCTCAAGGCGATTTTCGACATCGTATTTTAAATATTTCTAAACTAAAGATTTTGTTTAACTAGACCAATCAGAAACTTGAACGATTAACACCATTCTTGAGTAATAAATTAGCACAAATTCTACACATGTTCAAACTGATGTTATATAGTTGTAGAACCTCGTTAAAAACATCTGTAAGGTGTCGTTCAGTTTTCAAGAAAAAGACGGAAATTAAAAAGTTATCGAACGATAAAAGTCAAACAGCAAGTAATGGCAAAAGTTCACATGATTGTTAGGATCGGGTGACCTAAAATGAACACAAGCTTTAATTTAAATCAAACTTCGTATGCAAGCAAAATTTTTCGCTTTTGTGCACAGCGGTAGTTGGTGGCATTGTGGCATTGTGAGTTAAATATCGCGTAAATGTTTGGGTATGTTGTTATTTGTTAGTTCTAGGATCACATATAATTTGTTTGGCTACTGCTATTATGCACTCAGGTGCGTCGCTGTGTCAATTGCAGCTACACCAATCTTTCATGGACTATAGTGGATGTGCAATTTAAGTTTAACTGTTTCGAGTAAAAAGCTCACTTAGTCTAGAGCTTATGTTATTGTAAAATGTTGCTGCATGATCGACTATAAATAATGTTTATTTGATTTGATTTGATTTGATATTTGAGGACACTGAAAGATCGTTCGGGTGTTGATGGCATTTTAAGCAAATTTAATATCGCGTAAATATTTTTGTTAGTTCTAGGGTCCTATGTAATTTATTTGGCTCGTGCTATGATTTATATTGTTGCAAGTACTTAATTTTGCTTTTTTAAAATTTTTTTGTGTGCGTCACTGTGTTAATGGTAGATACACCACTGACACTTCCCAATAGCTATAGAGCACCCACTGAGAAAATTATCATTAATAAAAGGTTTGAATAAATAAAGTATGCTTACGTCATCGATGCCTACAAACCAACTTTTTGTTGTAATAGTAATCTTCACTAAATATTTAATCGGATACATAACAATCAACGTTCAACATGAAAAAAGGTCAAGGCTATAACTGATCCAGAGTGTTTGTCGCAATCGAGCGTTTCGAATGGATAATGTTACAAAGAAAATGAAACCAAAGCAAAAAATGCACCAACAGTGATTTAACCAATCAAAATTAAAACGAGGTTGCAAACGTAGCCTGTCTTGTAGCCTATCTCACAACTAACTATACACATTCTTACATAACAAGCATATTTCTTCTCGCCCTGGCTGTACACGAGCCCACACACATTTAAAATTAATATAGTTACATGTATATATACTTTATGAATAAAGTCCTTTAGATTTTGTGCAAACCTTAAAATTGTTCTTCATTGTTACTATGTCTTTATTATATGTACTTTAACATATCCCTTGTGGGCGCATTCTTTTGGACAATAAAATATTCTTCTTCTTCTATACTGTGTAGATACGTTCTATGAAGTTTCATTTACCACTTCACTATGTAAGCGCACAAATTTTTGGACTGTTTGTGAGTATAACAGTAGACCTATTACATTACAAAATGTAGATATGTAGCAAAAACACGAAATCAAATTTACTTACGCAATACAGAAATATGAGTGTTCGGGTCCCGGTGGTAACACCGGTGCGGTTTCATGCCAATTCCCACCACACCCCCCCCCCCAAACCCCGTTCTACTAGCATCCTCCTGGTTAGTTGTATTTACGTGTTAGCTGACTTCATAACAGCGCTTACATTGGGTTCGGTGATGGGCATTCAAACAATTACCAGTTATTGAACAAAGGTTCTAACAACTAATTTCTTCCATTAAGTCATAAAAATGTTTTCTCGTGACTAATGTAGCCATTGTCTGTTGATCAATAAAAGCAAACAATTAATAAGTTCAAGAATAATATATTATTAGGGAGTAGCTAAATGTATACAAATATATTTTTATGTGGAAAAGCTATCAAGAATAGATTTTTTATATGCCTTATAACATATATTGGCATGGATATTTTTCAATTTCTATTTAACTACATACTACTGGGCGACCAATGAGGAACTCCCTGCGGCCTAAAAGACTATGCCCATAACTATTCACTCGCTATAGGAACTGTTACCCACAAATATTTTTTCTTCATGTAAAATTGTTTTCTTCAATCAGTGTATGCGAGTGCTTATTTGAATACACGAATGCTCCAATCATACACCGGAAAAGTCATATTTACCCATAATCATTCGAATTGCACACCGGAAAAGTAATATTTACCCATAATCATTCGAATTGCACACCGGAAAAGTAATATTTACCCATAATCATTCGAATTGCACACCGGAAAAGTCATATTTACCCATAATCATTCGAATTGCACAAAGGAAAAGTCATATTTACCAATAATCATTCGAATTGCACAACGGAAAAGTCATATTTACCCATAATATACGATTATGCTGCATAATCTAAGATTATAACCCGGCTTCTACATGTTTATAAATTTTAGATCTATTATTCATAAATGCTAGTTCAGTCAACTAATTCATAGTTAGCCGGCTTTTATAAGTTATGAAGTTCGATCTATGATTATCATTCACGAGCGTGAAATCGAAATATAAAGCAATGTGTTCACGTGTCGATACAAACATGAATGACGTTTGTTGTTTTATGCTTGGTTTGCCGCATCTTAGACGACTATAAACGTGTCGTCGCTTGCCATGCATGCAGGATTATGGCAAAAAATTTACGATTGGTGTCAGCTAACCATATATTAGCCCACACTATAATTTATGAACATGAATTTAATCACTCATAGAACATCTATATGTTAACTGGCTTACTACACGTGGTGGGTTATAATTCTCACAATTCTCGTTTATAAACAAGTATTTCAGTTTAAAATTCATAGAAGTCAAAAGATATGCTTATGATCATTATCCACGAACGTGATTTTTATTAATATTAACCTCTAAGTCGGCCTACCATTTCGACTATTTCTCTTAGAACATTGTTCGCATGTCATAATTATAAACCGCGTCGGCTTTTGCGTGGCTAGCTATTCATATGGTAATATTATAAGTCATAATAAAAGATTGTGTATAAAATGTGACATTTGCGTACCATACATTCGTAGCACATTCGGAGCCTCCTCTGAACCTATAGAGAGACATCCGCAGCCCATTACCCGAGAACACGCTGTGTAGCTCAGTGTGTCGAGCATTGAGAATTAATCATATGATCAACAAAGCAGAGATGTTTTTCTTCAAATTAAATTGATATAGTTCCTTGACACAAAATATAACTTTTTTTTTCTCCTCGTAAATTGTGAAAAAGGAAAAAGGCAATTTTGGATTTCACTAGACCGTTCAAGTAAAACCACGCTATTGCCAACCAGCATGTAAACTGAATGATGTAGTATAGGTGGCCAGAGGTTGTCTTATGAATTTTTTTCCTGACGTCACCTAAAATTTTCAATGCAAATTCTATTTCTGTTCAACTCTACAATGTCTCCCAATGTTTTAATAGAATAGTACATGGTTCACTGTGAAAAGTTTGATATCTTGTTGGTTGATATTTATTTAAATCAGACGATATCAATGCGTAATAAACAAATATGAACTCAAAAGCAACAAACGCTCAAAACATAGAACAAACAAATATGAATACGAACCAGTCTGAACCATCCTCCCAAGTCAGGGGATCTGATTCCACGTTAGCTCCACCGTGGAGCGAATGTGGAATCAGAACACTTGACTTGTTAGGATGGTCTGAACACAAATGTGACATAAGATGTCCCTGAGAGGGTCATATTGTGCTTCCCTTGAAGCACCCGTCATGTTACTAATGGTCAAAACTCGGTGTGATGTCACGAAAGAAAGTAGAGACTATTAACTTAATTTACTTTAAAATATCTATCCCTTCTATGTGACAGATACCCTGTAACATTTGAACAATTCATTACGGCGAAAAATAAGTGTACGCGTCGTGGGGCTGACCTAAGCTTAGCTGTCAGAAATTCGGGCTTTATCAGTCTTGACAAGTCACCATAGAGGGACTTTCTTATAAGGTACATGTATTCTCCAATAAGGGTGCAGCGGCAATATTACTACACCGGAAAGGTAAGATGATTTGGAATTGAGTCATCTCGATCTGTAAAATCTGTTTAAGTTTATATAGATTATGTTATGCGCGTGCAGTCATTATTATATGCCTTTTTACGTATTGTTGAAAGAAAACGAAAAAAACTTGAATATCAACTTTGGTTTATAAATTTTTCTTACATTTAATATAGATTATAGGTTCTTACATACGTTTTATTTTTGAAAGACCAAGTGACACAGGGGCGGCCCAGAAAATTGGGCTGGGGGGGACGAAATTCGGCAAGGGGTCTGGGAAGCGTCCTTGTGGGGGGACTAAAGGGGGCGAAGCCCACAAGACGCTGGTGAAATTTTAGCGATTTATCTACTTCTTTTTAACACACTCTCGCTTGCTCTTTCTTTTCTCCTTTTTCGAACACTCTCTTTCTTTTCTACATTTTAGGAGAGAGCCAACGTCCCCTCCACCCCCTCTGGATCCGCCACTGTGATAGAGAAGTAGAGCGTAGAAGTGGACTAAATTGTATGTCTTTTCGAGAATAGAGCAGACGATATTGTCTATTATTTAATATTTAACATCCAATCAGAACCCCGGAAACAAGAACTTAAAGGAGAACGTTTTTGTTTTATGTGTTTTTATTAAATGAAGCAACGAGTACAGATGAGTGCGCGTGTACCAGAAACCATTTACGGAAGAAATTCACAAAATGTCTTACGACTAACTACATTTCATACTTATTGCACTTACTGATCGTGAGTCGCACGAGTTTGTGGGAAACGGGGCAAGTTGTTTATACTGGTACCTGAGATTGGGATTAACCGTTTTAAAACAAAAACAAAACACAAAAAAAAAACAAAAACAAAAACAAAAACAGAAAGGGGAACTGATATATCTTTTCTAAACATCTCTTATACAATCACCGAAATCGTTTTTCAGATTGAAAAAAACCTAATCAACTGTGTACTGTTTGTGCTTTGCTAAAATGATCTAGGAGTCATCTAGAGAACCAGTGTATGTTATTCTACAAAGGAATGTTTCCAATTCTGTCTTTTATATTTGTATTTTTACTTCAAATCACTCCAGATGCCTTGCGTTCACACAGACACACATAAATATAAATGAAATCGTAACTTGACGCCATTGTCTCTTGACGCTATGATAACGTGATTTGAGTCGCCAAAATACCGAAAGTATGAAAAAACAATGTACAACAGATTAAAAACTAATAAAACCCGTTAAGTCTGAGGTTGGTACCTAAGGTACCATCCTCGACCTGGTAAAATGGGCATTTTCTGCCCGAAAAACTTATCCTTTTTTGAGAAACTGTGATGTCATTGCACATTTAGCTTATTTCTGATGACAAAAGAACATATTTTCGCCTTTTAAACTTGTAAGCCGGGGATAAATCCGTTACCTACGTTATAACCCGGGTGTATGAAAATTGTACCACCTGAAAGTACTCCTGGACAGCCTTCGGCTTCGCCTCAGGGTGAACAGAAGTACTTCCAGGTGGTACTATTTCCATACACTGGGGTAATAACGTAGGAAACCTTTACTACTCTACAATATAGTGCATGCTCATGTTGTAAGTGATATAATGGCTAATTAAATATTAAAGAAAATATTTCATTTTAAAGTTTTTCGCATTTGTTTAACCATTCAAGTTTTAAAATACATTTTTCCGCTGGTCTACGAAGGCGTAGTAGATGTATAAAATTGTATATTTATGCGCGCTTGACCACTCTCATCCTGGTCACTTCAATTTCATTTCTTGAATTATTTTATGATATATAGTGTAAGCTTCGTATTTTTTAATGTATTCTTATCTTAACATTATAATATATATATATATATATATATATTGTTTCTTTTATTAATTAGTTAGATACTTTCATAAAAAAAGGCATTTTTGCATTTTGTTATGTTTTATTAAGTAATGTTTATATGCTACACAGATTTGTTTGGTTCAGTTTTATGATGCTTTTAATGCAGTATCTGATCTTCATATAATAGACTGTATATTTATATATATTATTCTTATAGGAATATAGATGATTTGATTATAATAAGGCATTTTTAGATTTTGTAATATTACGTAAGCATGGCGTTCCCATGATGCATCATCATTATCCAAAAGATGAAATATTTTTAATGGTCTTGTGACCACTTATCCAGAAAGACTTGATCGATAATTTTTAGTTCGATTTCTTTGATTATTTCAAAGTTTATATGATCAGATTACTCCTTACAGGTGTTGTTAATTAATAACATTTTTGATGAAATTATCATTTTTTGCCTTATAAATTAAAAAGCCACAATTGTTTACAAAAATTGTTCACGGATTAACCTTTGTTGTTTGTGATATATGCCCATCATTTTCGAGCTGGAATTATATATGTAGCTTTGCTTTAGAAGATCTACATATCATAACGCAAGTTCCATTCTTAAAAATGTTAACTGTAGAAAATGGAACCTTTCCGCACACAATTAGTCAATCTTGAACATTTAATTTCATTTACATAGGTTTTGTTAGTGTATGTATTTTAATTGGTAAACATTGGTAAACATTTGTCTGTTGCGTTTGTCATTGCAGTATTCTTCTCAAAGTTGATATATAATCAAGATGGTTATTTCTTGCCTTCCACAATTGTCTATACAGGGGCGTAGCTGCGAGTGTCTATACAGGGGCGTAGCTGCGAGTGTCTATACAGGGGCGTAGCTGCGAGTGTCTATACAGGGGCGTAGCTGCGAGTGTCTATACAGGGGCGTAGCTGCGAGTGTCTATACAGGGTCGTAGCTGCGAGTGTCTATACAGGGGCGTAGCTGCGAGTGTCTATACAGGGGCGTAGCTGCGAATTTCTATACAGGGGCGTAGCTGCGAGTGTCTATACAGGGGCGTAGCTGCGAGTGTCTATACAGGGGCGAAGCTGCGAGTGTCTATACAGGGGCGTAGCTGCGAGTGTTGTATACAGGGGCGTAGCTGCGAGTGTCTATACAGGGGCGTAGCTGCGAGTGTCTATACAGGGGCGTAGCTGCGAGTGTCTATACAGGGGCGTAGCTGCGAGTGTCTATACAGGGGCGTAGCTGCGAATTTCTATACAGGGGCGTAGCTGCGAGTGTCTATACAGGGGCGTAGCTGCGAGTGTCTATACAGGGGCGTAGCTGCGAATGTCTATACAGGGGCGTAGCTGCGAGTGTCTATTACAGGGGCGTAGCTGCGAGTGTCTATACAGCGGCGTAGCTGCGAGTGTCTATACAGGGGCGTAGCTGCGAGTGTCTATACAGGGGCGTAGCTGCGAGTACGCGGTTGAATCCACATTATTTTGACAAACAATTGCAATATATCCCTGCAATGGCAATATTGTTTAAAAAACAATTCCCTGTGTGAGGACGTGCCCCGGACCCCTGCTTATTTTGTGAAACCAGTCTAGCTACGCCCCTGTTTGTAACCCTTTCAAGCATATAGTGAAATTTTAAATTAACACAATTAGAAAAAATATTAAACAAAATCGGAAACACATATAACATACAAATCGAACATCTCTTGATAACGATTCAACCCACATCTTTTTTAGTTATTAATAACTTAGTTTAAATGGTAACTTTAGTGATTTAATAAAACAATTGATCTGTAGTAATAATATAGTAAATAGTTTATAGCTGTGATGTAATTTGATAAAACAAAACAAAGCACGCAGCTGATATATTGGCAAACGTTCTATAAGGGACCGACCTTTTAACTTGCACGGGGGGGGGGGGGGCTTGGTTTTTTCCTAAAAAAATATTCTGAAAATTATTTTTGATGAAAAAACTATTTTGGAAGCAGAGGGTAAGAAAAAAAACATTCTGAATAAGGATTTCTGCTATATAAATTAATGCTAATAATGAAAAAAAATATTCTGTCGCGACACCTTCCAAAAATAAATATTTTGTCCGCGCATTGCGCGGAAAAAAAATTTCTGACCGAAACAAAAAACCAAGGCCCCCCCCTTTCAAGTTAAATGGTCTGTCCCTAAATCTACCGATAAAAAAGATCATTAACCTTGAACTATGCTAAGTAGGGCACGACATGTAGCTTTGTCCAAGGGGATATACAGCTCTTTAACAATAAAATGGGACAATTTATCATTGCATTTGATAGCAAAATACTACTTTGTTGCAGTTAACAAGAAAGTAATAAGTAGTATTTTAACATATGTTATTCTATATTTATTTCCATTATTTTGTGAGTAAAACTAATAACCAATACAATCATAGCAACTCAGTTAGTTTATTTAACATTTTGGTGACTTTTAAAATTTTTTATTTATTTTTATTTTTAATTTCTTTTTGTTGTTGTTTGTTTGTATTTTTGCAGGGATCAATTTAATTGTGAGATTTGTGTTTGCATTTAGGTTTCAACGTTTAATACACTTAAATAATTTTTATATGATTTACATATTAGGATTTCCGCTAGATATAGATAAGGCTAACTGAACTACTTTCAGTAACAAGATGGCGCAATACTTAAATGCAGTTTTGCAATTTAAAAGAATTGTCGCAATAAAGAATAAAACACATTGATGTATATAAACAAGTCCAATTCACCCACAAAAATATCGTCAAGTTAAGCGGATTTGTATTTATTTGTGAGTGAATTGGTCTTGTTTATATATGCATCCATAAATCACTTTAATATGATGTAATGCTATAATTATATAGCCCTAGTTGCGCAAATCTGCAACTGTCAAATGGCATTTCCGTTTTAATATTTGTCATTTGAACAACTTTATGATTTCCACACTTTACTTCACAATGATATACTAGATATCATTTCATATCCGAAATCTGATCGGATCAATTTCCTTGTTTTGTTAAACATAAATTCTGGAATCGAAGTAACTGCCTTTAACTTGTGTAAAAAATAGCTTTTCAAAATAACTTATCAGACTGACATGACTGACATTAGCGGACACATTCACTACCCTTTATACTTTGGTTTAATCTTCTTTACCCAGACATTTCTTGTGATGTTTATTGCATCAAGTCTTGTTAATTTTACAATGTTCTTATTTTTTTGTAAGAAATTGATTATTGCTTTCTTTCATATCATCAGGCACCTGTTTTCAATGTTTATTTGAAACTGCGTGACTTCCGCGTTCAATTTATTACTGTCAGCATTATCTTTTGTCCATTATATTTCAATGGTTTTGACTTACGTGACATGTTTCACATGTATCACTCATATTTAACGCCACAAGAAATTGTTTGTAAGATATATAGACAGTTAAATGTTAACTTCCTTTGTTCTTTCAGATGTTTGATACCCGGTGTACTTTAATGTCTTTACAGTGACAACGGCGGAACAACTTCAGAAACTACCTGAATTTGTAATGCAAACAGTATCAACTAATTTATTAAATAGTATTTGACAATGTTATATAAAAGACAGTGGGAACGATCATGTTCACATAAATATATTGTTTGACATTCAAATAGTTATGTTTTACTTTGAACTAATCTTCCCGATCGGATATGACCAACAAGCCCGAGGAGAGCGATCTCTTTTCGTTCTTCGTACGTCTTTCCGTTAACATGGTTTACTTTTTAAATTGGGATATTCTGCGCTGAAACAACTGTATGGGGTAATAGGAAGCAAACTTGATATGTGTGGAAGGTCAATGGCCAATTCTATAAAGCTACACTCTTCACGCATGAATGTAAATGCTATTAAATATTTTAAAAATCCTTTAATCAATTTAATTAGTAGCTTTTTAAATTTTAAACTGTAGTCTCATTCAGGAATAGTTGATCATATTTATTCGTGGTTTTTGTTTGTTTGTTTGTTTGTTTTTTAATTTAATTAATACTTTTTTCGATTGCCATCAAATCCCAATTAGCTTATTTTGACAAGAAATCACCAAGAAATTATGATCGATTGCTTGTCGCAGTGTATTTCACCTTTACTCAGGATTCATTTGACACTAAATTCGGTTAGACCTGGACACCATATATTCTTTCAACAGTTCCAATACGACTATAGCTGTTTGTACTTTTACTTCTGACGTCTATTAGTATTTTATCTGATAGTTCTGGTCACCTAATTAACAGAAAGTTAATGAAAACTGAACACTTTGGCATATATTTTCTTTCACGTGTTAAAAACTGTCTTTGCCTACGTTACACTAATAATGCCTGGTCGATAGATACACACAATTTTTAACGCTGGACAGTAACTAGCTGTGAAGATTAAGCTTCCCAAATAACATGCGTTCTACCCGCATTTCGACATTCACTCTTCATTTTGTAAATTTCTAACCTTAAAGGGTTAATTTAATATGAAAATGCATCATTAAATAAATTACTTTTTTTATAATTCAAAATAAACAGCATTCCATATTGAGGAAGAAATATACAGCGATCGATTCAATGGTTGCAATAAAAAAACTAATCTATATAGACAATATAAAACCCGGAAGCCCTGGTAGCTGATGATACAAATTGTTGATTTCTACTGAAAGCGATAGAAAGAAAACTACCTACAATGGATGCGAACCGTATTAAAAAATGAACGATACTGTGGTGTATGTATTTGTAAATTGTCCTTCGTTAGTTATATAAAGAATTAAGTGTTTGTACTAGTTATGTTAGCTGTGTCACACCACAGAGAATAGACATTGACGTAGACTTGCCACAAGTCACTTTGAATTTTTTGCTATGAGAGAGATACACATTTATTATCAACATTTCCTATACTATCAGCTTGTGTACAAAAGGAGTCCCTATCGATACTGAAATATGTTATATACTTAAGTCAGACATATACGTGAAATTGCTTTGTTATTCATAAAACAATGACACGAGTTCATAATTTACGAGTTTTCTTGCAACTATGTAGGATTTTTCCGGTTTGTACTGGTTTGTTTATTTTAAAACGGTTTCCATGTCAAAAGATAGACGTAAGCGAAAAGAAAACAACTTTTTGATCAATATATCAAATTATCACGTTCATCGCTGTGTTGTTAAAAACCTCGTTTAGATATGAAAATAGTATTCTATTCTTGAAGTATGTTTACCTATTTACTTCTTTGCCAAACCGCATAAATGTAAAATTATGTTATTTGTTTAAGAGTAGTTAAAAGCCTTCTGATTTTATTGTCCTATTTCTTTGAAGAAACCTTGAAACAGTCAATTTCAATTTTCAGGACAATTTTTTTACTTTCTGCCATTCGAAAACAAAGAGGAATCGGCAATTTTCAAACTTTTAATGGAGGAATTAAGGGACTTTAGTTCGGACACAATTTCTGTTCATCTCAAATTCAACAAACTTTGTATTTTTTCCACCAAAGTTAAGTGAAACAGCCTCGTTAGCTGAGCGGTTAAGGTAGTTTGTCTAGTGATCACATGGTCTGTCAACACTGAGTTTGCGGGTTCTAGTCTCACTGCGGGCAGAGTGCGCTCGACTCAAATCCTAACAAGGATTGACATTTTTTTTCTACCGAAGGTCCGGGTTTTTCTTAGGGCACTCCTGCTTCCTCTCCCAATAAAAACTGTACGCCACGATAAAGCTGAAAAATTATTGAAAGTGGCGTTAAACACCATTCAAACAAACAAAACATTTTGCATTATGATGATTTCTAAATATGTTAGTACATATTTCTCGGTGGAACTAGTGTTATACAAAACTTCTACCGGGAACAAGCTTTGCTAGAACAGTATCTTTACTTCTCATTGATCAGGTATGCAAGAGCTTGCAGAGAATATACTGATTTTTCGTAACGTCACCAATATCTTCGGAATAAACTTATAAACCAAGGTTACAAGAAACAACGAATTCTCCGCACCTTTAATACATTTAACTACGTGATACCATTTCCTTGTTGAAAAATATTTGTTTAAAAATATGACTGCAGATATAGTTTTCCCATTTTTTATTCTGAAAACAGAGCAGATTATTGGACACACCTTTTGCTTATTAGTGCTATATGATACCAATCCATTTTCATCAACAAACTAACTCGCATTCTACAGTATTGGAAGCGGGATGTTTAGCATGCCATAACACCTACTTTAACGCACAATTTCTGTTGAAACGCTTGTACCAAGTCAGAACCATTGGTGTAGTTTGTATGTTTTGTTGTTGTTTAGCGAGTTTGCCACTTTCTTTTAATTGTCTTTTGACAGTTTCCTTGGTGTTCGGTATTTTGTTATTTAATTATTTTATAATAACCATGTCGATTTCTCTGCTGGTAGAAGTACTACCTCTAGGTTATTGCAACTTGGTAGCTAGTAAGCTTATATGATTACCGAAATTTGAGAGAACAGTATACTTGCTAGTACGTCACCCTGGTTACCAAGGTCCTCTCTTGCTACACAAAGGAACAATGTCGCTACTGATATTTATGTTCAATGGAACCTTCTTCGGAGTATTCTCATTATTCTTACGTTCAGTCAGAGGGTAATTACCACTTTAGAAATTGTGTTTTTAGCTAATATTCTAAAACCCGTTACAGTTGATATTTCGGATTGTTTGACATTACCTTCTATGATACAACTCTTATTATCAGGACTTGAAGACATAAAACTGGCAAAATAACCACACAAAATGCAAAACCTGTGATATGTTAATTACATTCCGAGAGCCCCTTCTTGATGAGCATAGACAATTCATTCACATGAAATTTAGAAATTAAGGAATTAATGTATCAACAATATTTTTAGTAGAAAAAAGTGAACGACTAGATTACTCCATGTTTCAAAATTCAGTCTTCTCCTTTTTTATCATATAAATATACAAACACCATTGCCCAGAAGTTTTCAATTACAAACAAACAAAGATTTGAATTTATATTTCAAAACTAGTATGGATACAGTCGAAAACTATGCCAGAGAATGGATTATGAGAGATAGCGAACAAGATCCAGAACCAGATGCACTGTCTAGCTGGGTAAGAACAATAATGTCTCTGGTACGACGTCGCATTAAGAATCTTAGACATAGCATTAATAATCGATCGATATCCTCAAATACGAGGATGCCACGAGGTGCCTTATTTCCCTCCATGACAAATATGTTTTTCTTGCAGACAAAGCTTCTAACAACACTGTGTTTGTAAGTAAGTCACATTCATTGCTGCATCATTGGAAAGCTTGTCATTAAAGATAACTCTGTTAATTCCACATACAAACGCTCAACATTTGACAAAGATGAAATACTGGCAACCATAAGCTCTTCATCGCTTCTTAGAAAAATCATTATTAGGACACAGTCTGAAGACGTACCACACTTGTATTGAATTCCAAATAACATAAAAATCCTTCCAAGGAAAGGATATAGTTTGCAGCCAGTATTTTCTGATTTTCCAAACATCACCATTCATTCATTCATATCTTTATTTCCTCATTTATATGAGATTATATGAAATACAATGTACAGATATTATGCGTAACTAAATAATAAGGTGAGTATGTACATAAAGAGGGGTGTAAGCAACATTATAATGTCGAAATATCAATAATAATATTTACATGTCTATAAATATGAAATAAGAACACCCGATTCCAGCTTTTGCTGACAACCGTTCATGCCTCAGCAGACGACGTTAACAAACGTTTCAACCTGTTATAGTGCGCTATAGATTGAACACTATAACAGGTTGAAACGTTTGTTAACGTCGTCTGCTGAGGCATGAACGGTTGTCAGCAAAAGCTGGAATCAGGTGTTCGAAAAAGATTGCAGATTGTTTGACTAATTTTTCACATCACTACACAGCGATTGTGCCGAGATTATTCTTGGATACACCTTTTTATGACTAGTGGTATATGGTACCCATCTATTTTCATCAACAAACCAACTCGCATACTACAGTAGTGGAAGCGGGAGGTTTGGCATGCCACCCACTATTTCTGTTGAAATGCGTGTACCAAGTCAGGACCATTGCTATATAGTTGGTATTAGTTTTGGTTGTTAGTTCTCGAGTTGC
Organism: Limnoperna fortunei; assembly: GCA_944474755.1. NCBI lineage: Eukaryota > Metazoa > Mollusca > Bivalvia > Mytilida > Modiolidae > Limnoperna > Limnoperna fortunei. The sequence goes on along the minus strand of OX104124.1, from coordinate 8,814,764 downwards.
CAGTTTCTTGGACAGATTTGCGAATTGTCTTTTTGACGGTTTTGTTTGGTGTCCGAAATTTTGTTATTACCTTTTTTATGGATATGTTTGGAAAATTTTACAGCATTTCCATATTTTCTCATTTCATTTATGGAAACATCCAAGAGCGAATTTTGTAAACTTCCCAGAGTTGCCGTAACAAATTTTAATTTGTACCATCAACGCCCAAATTTTCGTATCTTGGTTCTTGTTTTAGTGTTGAATTAGTGATATTTTATCTATAAACCGTTCATATGGTTTTTTATTCAATTTAATAATGAAATGTGAACCCGAGCGTACTTTAAAAAAAATCCTTTTTGTTTACAAAGTACAGCTCACAACATGCTTTAAAATTTTTGAATGGGAACTTGCTTCTGAATTCAACTTATTGCTAATATAAAAATTTCTGCTAAATTGAAATCTGCGACCAAAATGTAGGCGCTATCTATTTCAAAGCTCCTTACTCTATAAAATAATTCACTGATTTATTGTTGCTTTTTATAAAGTCTAATTAAAATTAAATCTTTCACTTGCTTCTCCGTTTTGTCATTGTTTGCTTAACGTCCAGTCAGCTATTTCAACTATATTCAAGACGAAAACAGCTGTCATTTTCGATGACATTGCTATTATAAAGACTTGGACGAATTTCAACAATTTCCAGAAAGCAATATAAGCACAAGAGGACTTATGCTGTGACAGATATACTAGTATCCTCGATATTAAGTTGGTTGATTGGTTGGTGTTCACCGGAGTACCCGGAAAATACCCCAACCTGCGGTAAGAAAACTGTCAAGCAGTGACACTCGAACACGCACGTTTGCGTCTAGGAACAGTATACCATCAGTATTCGACAGTTTTCTAGATTCATCGCTGAGAGACATACATCACAATGAAGCAGAGAAGCGTACGTGTACGGTAACGAATACCTGCAGTTCCTATACAAATTTACTTCCTCTACGTATTCAGCAATTTTTTAACTTGCATCATGAATTACATTTTTTTTATGTGGGGACAAGGCCGTAGTACCCGGTGAAACTCCCGCCTTCAGCCCTTAACTGGGGACAAGGCCGTAGTACCCAGTAAAACTCCCGACCTTCAGTCCTTTCTAATCATTGTTAATTAAGGCTGAAGTCGAACACACTTTGTAGAAATGAACTACTTAGCAATATTATGTTCAGTCGCAGTGAAATAGATCCATGTGCCTACATCAGACGCGCTATATATGATAGGCATGCTACGTCTTGAATTGTGGTGTGGGTTAGGTCATATTGAAGATCAATATTATAATTAATAAGAACAAAAACGAGTTCTTTATTTTAATATCTATTAATATAACAATAACAATAATTGGATAGTATGATCCGACTAACTACTACAAATCCGTGTCTGGGTACTAGTTTGTAACAATGGACTATACATGTAGCTCTGTATGCGTTTACGTGCATTAACAATGTTTTGGTAAAGCCTTATGGAAGGATGGATAGATGGAGATTTAACATGGAATTTACATACATGTATAAACCAGATGAAGTTGACCACATAAGCGGTTATATGGATTTCCTTCTTTTGATAGTTACAGAAATCACTCAACATGACAAAACAACAGAAATAATGCATACATTGAAAACCGTGAACAAGTCGAGATTTAACCATTATATACAAACTAACAAAATGCATAACATGAAAAAGTGCATTCAAACATGTTCACTTAGCCCAGGGAAGTAGCTATCATTTTTATTCAACTGTAAATTGTGTATCCTTCGTGAAAAATAGTTCATACACTTAATATTAGAGTAACCTCCCCCCCGGCCCCCTACAGCTAACCAGGCTTTGATTTCTTTTGTGACAAATTCATGTTGCCTCCAAGAAGGCTGATTTGTGTCATGTTACAATGGATGCCAAGTGAACAACTACCGGTCCTTGTGGACACGATATTTAAATTAGCCAAAAATTACAGGTCTGCAAAATGAATAAATGAAAACATTGAAAAATGCGAAAAAATTGAAAAACCCAAGAACCATACATACATCAATGAAATAGTAATTTCTGAAACAACATCAAAGTGTTATATACATTAAATTTGCATTGTACAAAACACTCGATCCCTGAAATGCAGGCAGTCAGCCATTTGATGGGAATCCAGACCATTTAACCAATTAAAGGACAAGACACGGTTTCATAATAGACATTTTACAATTTTCCCATTACCAGTGGTATTTCTACAATCTTAATCTAATTTTTTTTCATTATGCCTCTATATTACAAGCAGTTTTCCTTGTTTAGCTGTATCATAGCATTATGTCTTTATTGAAGGACCTTCATTGTCAATTACCAGTCAGGAGCCCCAGTCATGCATACTATGCCCCGAGTTGGGCTCTAACTCACTTACACTGCCAGTAATTGTAAATGGATGTGACCCAACTACCCAGATGGCCACCAAGACCCTATAGGGTGAAGATTCATTATTATTAAGTTTATTCTTTGTCATTATTTCTTTAAAGTACAACCAGGCATTTATTATTATCATGGGAAACAAAAATATTTGCAAATATATTGATGCAAAAGCTACGGGAAAATACACCAATGGCATAGTTGTAAAAGGACTTTGGAATCTGATTTTAGTGTGCATTATTTTTTACAGCCATAAGCAAAAATAAATATTTACAGTAGTTGTAATGGACTAGGAATCGATGCTCCCATTCAACATGTTTTATATTACATGTATCAATATGAATGCTACCTTATTTTCATTCAACATTTGTATTCATTGAACATTGGGGTAGGGAAAGAAGGAATAATAGATACTTTTTTTGGTTGACAAATCACAAAACCACAATCAGATTGTTACCTAGGCCAAGTTTATGGCTACCTGATAAAAATGGACCCAAAAATCATGTCTCTCATAAATAATCCATTTGAGCCGCATCAAACAATTCATACATACTATTACATACATGTTTCCTAGTGGTACATATACACTGTCATACATCTGTGAAAAGAGGGAAATTGCAATCCTTCTTTTCTTCTTGATCCTGCTTTTTCCTTACATACAATATACACATACTCTTTGAATCGGTCACCGAAAATGGTCTTTTTCAACGATTCGATTACAAAACTAACAGTTTAAAATTCACTGTAACAAAATAGCAACCCACATGTTGAAATAATATGCACAATACTACCAGTTTAGTATCGGAGTATTTTTTCTGGTCCTTGTTTACAAGTAACTAATACAGGAATACAATCGTTTGCTTGAATTTCTAAAATTCAGTTAATTTTTAATGCAAAAACATTAAATGTAGTAAAATCTACAAAATATGAAAAAGAAAAAATGCATCTTTGACAATACGAACAAAATCTATTTGAACATGAAACAAATAACTTGTTGATATCAAACATAACAACGCTACTTAAGACTAGCACATGTTCTAAATAATACAAACAAAGGATAATTTGAAAAAGTAACAATTCTCTTGAATAATTAATAACATATATAAAACAAACCTGCCTGACTCAGAAAGGTTATAAACAATTAGCAAACCATTAATGACTAAGGCCATTCTTTAGTTTTAAGTCTATATTAAGGCCTAAATTAAAAAGTTGTTTGTTTCCCCATTCCCCGACCAACCCAGAAATTGCAGCGGACTCTAAAAATTTTGTTGGTCCAATTTTGGGATTTATTTTTTTTTAGCAAAACCGGAAGTGTGGATCGTGTCAAATCCGAAACTTATTAAAAATTTGTTTTCAATACTTTTGTTAAACATTTCATGAGGGTATGGAGTCTATTCAATGATAGTTACTGACTGTCCAAAGCTTATTATAACCAGCATGCTGTGTCAGAACAGATGTTATATATGCATTAGAAAATTACCAAAAAAAAAAAAAACAAAAATAAAACCCACCTACCTACCTACCAATCTTGAAAAATGTGGGTAGGGGAGTGGGGTTACAAAATTTTTTTTAATTGTGGCCTAACCACCCAGGAGCCTCATTCATGCATGGATGGCTAGCCCTTCTACAACTGAGATAGTTTAAGACAATTAACTGATCATCACTATTCCAGTTTTCATCAATTTCATTTTTTCAATAAACAATGCAATATACAGTATGTTGTATGAGTTGATGTGTTTTGATGCAATACACATCCCTATCTGATGCAATACTTGAGGCAATACACATCCCTATATACATTGTAAAATTGTCATGACATAATCACATATTTTACATTACATGTAATTATGTAACTGACATTACGCAATATACACTACAGCTCAGCTTTTTCCACCTGTCCACAAGTGTGGTCTAATGATCTGGATTGTCTGCCCTTTGGAATCTACATTGTTGGCTTGGCTTGGGGAATTTTTACGTCCTACACCGACCTAATGCCCTTGGTCAGATGGTCTACACCGTTCTATTCCATTTTAAACATTGAAAAAGTACATCTATATTACCATCTATAATTGTTAATAACTATTTTTAAAACACAACAGGTGAAAAATTTGTGTATTTGTGAGCTTTCACTGGGGAACGGTTGAAAATATAAATCAATTTGAGCTGTAGTGTATTTGGTTTCTGTTTACTTTCATATAAAATTTTTAAAATTAGAACAAATGTCATAAAATTAGAACAATTGTCATGTCCATAACAAGGGTCTAGGCCACAGAGGGCCCGCACCGGGTACACACTGATTATCATTATCAACCAGGTTACAAAAGTAGCATATCCCATAACCAAGTTTACTGAAAAAAGGTTCATTTATAATGTATATAAAAAGTGCTTCTAAAGTTCACAACTGCCTCTGTATTGATAATCCACGATATAAACTTACTGACTTAAACTGGTACTTAATTACTTACCAGTCGAGCAATTATATATAGAATAATAGGAGGGGTGACAAATTCTACAATACTGTTAGCCTTATCCCACAATGCATATTGACACAGGTCTTACCCAAATATAACAATCAATGCAATGTTATTAACGAGAAAAATAAAGCGAGTTAAAAACAATTATAACAAATATAACAGGTAAAAATCAAATATAACAATCAATGCAGTTATTTACCAGATAAAATACTGAATAACTGACACTGTTTATTCAAAGAAAAGTAAAACTTTTCCACTTTGTAAATATTAAATATTTATTTTTTTAAACAATATCTGCATAATGTCTGACAAACCTATTCATACATGCATAATGTCGTTAATTGATTGTACAAACTTTTTGGGTGGGGTAATATTCAAGTAGGAGTTACCTATCTCTATTGTACTTTCAAACCGTTTCTGTATACTGTATTTTCTGTGCATAAACAGTAACTGCACAATAAGTGATAATTATAACATAAAAATATCAACCTTTACAGTATGTATAGTACATACATGAAGCTGCTGAACTGTACATGTAGCTCTTTAGGTCCTTAGATCCAAAGATGATCTGCCAATTTAAAAAAAACAGCCACAGGACCTAAATAGGTATGGTTCCCCTAGCTAGTATTATACATGTTATATGATGTCTTTAGTCCATGATTTGTTTCATAAAAGTGTATTATTGCATAACAAAGTACAATTTTTGTGAGATGAAATATATGTATTTCTCAGTACAAGGCTGATTCATAGTAAATACAAAACTGAAAAGCTTTAAATAATTTTTGAAAGTTAGGCAGAAATTTCATAATCATGTTGGATCCTTAGAGATATTTATTCAATAAAATTCATTACAAAACCACAGAAAGGGGAGACAAGAAATTAGTCAACTAGTCTCACCGGACCAAGAAAAATATGCATCAACATTTCTGCAATTATCACTTAAATGTCACTGCATTTTAAAAATCCAGGGTTTTGGTATACTAGGAATCACCATTAAAAAGGTCTAGCTGCCTCATTTCTGATCAATACTAATATGTGTAGTTTTTATAAATAAGTTTAAAGGCAATAACTGTTGGCACTAAAACAAACATTTCTATGCTATGGAAAACAGTGTAAAATCATTTAGACAGACACACCACACAAAATCCCTTGTATTTTTTTTTTGGTGAATAATCTGACAATTCACAAAACTAAAATCAGTATTATACCGCAGCCAAATTCGACTTAACAAAATCACCTGCAATTAACAGTAAAATTTCACTTTAAGTTGTCTTTATTACTAACAGGGGCAGTTAACAGAACCCATAGTATGGCCAACTTTCTGGTAAGAAACCACTAGAATTGGTCACCCCTTATTGTTTTAATTTTCTTATTCCAAAATTAAACATGACATATTTTCGTGGTAGAATGGTTTTCTGTTTGCAAAACCCCTCATAATTTTGGGTTAAAGGCTCAATTTGGTGGATTCAAGTGTAAAGTAACTATTTTCATGAGTTAACATTTTAAATTTGTGGATAACCAACACTCTTTGGCCAAGGAAACTAATATGAGGAAGTTTTATCATAGATTTTTTTGCAAAAATCAAACTCAAAGAAATCTATAAAAAAAGTCTTGTGCATTACAATTAAATTGTTTCCAATGGTAATGGGAAACAATTCATTAATTACCATTGTAGTACCATTCCATGAACTCTTACAGTACCATTCAGTTACCATTAAGTTTGAGCAAAAAAGACAACATTAAACTGTATCCTGTTGTTTATGTGAGTTAAATTTGTAGACTGTTCAGAACAACATTAAACAGTATCCCGTTTTGTATGTGAATTAGATTTGTAGACTGTTCAGAACAACTTTAAACCATATCCTGGTGTAAAGTGAATCAGATGTGTAGACTGTTCAGAACAACATTAAACAGTATCCGGTTTTGTATGTGAATTAGATTTGTAGACTGTTCAGAACAACATTAAACAGTATCCTTTTTTTAATGTAAATTAGATGTGTAGACTGTTCAGAACAATATTAAACAGTATCCTGTTTATTATGTGAATTAGATGTGTAGAATGTTCAGAACAACATTAAACCGTATCCTGTTGTAAAGGTGAATTAGATGTGGAAACTGTTCAGAAAAAAGGCTCCAGGATATACTACTTTTTGATTGATGTCCTACTGTGTGACTGATGTTTGCACGACATCTTCCATTGATGTCGGTGTTCTCAGGATACTACTGATGCCTTCTGACAATGTCTCGTGGGCACTTTGTGCATCTGAAGGTGTAGGTGGCGTGGTAAATATTGACATCGCTTGCAGTGCTGTTTTAGTCTGAAATAATACACACAAAAAAGTCACTCAAAATGGAAATTAAGACCAGGGTGCCGTTTCATAAAGCGATCGTTAGCTTGACGTGCAAGTTATCCCATTTAAATTGCATGGGATAACGAGCACGTTAATTAGCGAGCGCTTTATGAAACGGCACCCAGGAGTGTGTTTACAAAAAGTCGTAAGTGTAAAATCTATCGTAAGTTCTGACGTCACAATAGATTTCCCACTGATCTTCCAACACTTATGATAGATTTTACACTTACTTTTTGGGAAATCGACTTCTGGGTATTGCCAAACTTGAATCCCCAAAAGTTACAATCTATTTGTTAATTGTGTTTAAACTCCTTTAATTTCAGCCAGTTAGAAACATAGATTTAAAATAGTGGCCAACCAGAACAACCCAAAACAAATCTGCTAAACTTCCATTGACCACTAATTGACTAAGTCAGTAAAGAGGAATACGTCGTTTTCAAGATAGGTAGTTAGATGTATCATATCACGTGAGTAATGGTATCACGTGATTTTATTTAGGGCACTTTCCTCAACGTACCGTCTTTAACATCATGTGAACGTCATAAAACGGAATAAAACTTGACTCCTTTCCATAAATTTTATGTTTAGTGTTGGCGTTGCACCCCCGCACAACACAGCACAGGTTTCGTTTTGCATCGTCTTTCTTATGCCGTCCCATTTCGTATCAAGTGTCGCCGTTTTAAACTAAAAGTGCCCTAAATTTTTTATGACGTCACGTGATCAGTATTACAATTTCCACCTCCTTTAACGAGAGCGATTATATCTTGAAAACGACGTATTAGACCTGAAATTGGTACTCGCAAAAATTAGGATCACATGGTAGTGATAAGCATGATAAGTAGTTGCTGAGAACACTGTTGTGAAAGTTATGTTACGGAGGGAAGGATGGACAGACAGGACAGACTGGGGCATACTAGTATACCCCCCTCTTCTTCGAAGCAAGGTATTATAAGCAAGACTTGCCAATTCATTCATGCCGACTTATTTGTAGATTATGTCTTGACCATTTTAGGTTTCTCTTTAATAGCGCCTCTATTAGTTTTCATGATAACCAAAGAACAAAACAAATTAGTAAAAAATAGTTGCAAAAGAGCTTATAACACAGTTACAACAAAATAGGTAAATCTATTACCAGTATTTAAAGAGCAACAACTGCTATAAGGATTCAACCATTTTTAGTCATGATCTGACTTGTATTTGTTTTCTATAAAAGCATATATTCTCTATATAAGTATATAAAAGATTATATCCAAAATTAAAACTGCAATGAATCCACCAACTTTCGAATAAAATAAATGTTTACTAGAACATAAAAGTCAGATAGGAATTTCAGTACAGTATATGTAGATTTTGGTGATCATTTTACATTGAGCTTATAAATTATTACAGTGAAGATTTATTACAGAATTCAGTTAAAGTCTAAACAAAATACCAAACACCAAGGAAACTGTCTAAAACGACAACCCACAAATCAAAGTCCAAAAACACCGTCACTTTGAGAACCAACAACCAAAAAGATACATGTACTAGTAATAGCCAAAAAGACAAAATTCAAGGACGTAATTAAAGTGCAGTAACGCCTTCTACACACCTTCGTTTTCAATGGACTTGTTTGTACATCTTATACAGTTGATGTTAAGTTACTTTCTCTTACACATTACAGTATGATACCAGTATAGTCAGAGAGACATATAGCTGTGGACACCTTGTTGACTTTACAATGCTGATCAATTTTTGGTGTTTACAATATCTGTCAGTCTGTTTCAGTTTTCAAGATGTCGTCAAATATAAATACAAATGGTCAATAGTTTCCCTGAGTTAGTTTTATGACAATTTTAAGTTGTTAGACATTGGCATTTTGAGCATGTTGCCCTGCTAGGTTTTTTCTCATCTGACTATTACGGTTTTCGACATATACAAAAAATGATTTGTATTTTGATGAAAATGGTTTATTTTTTAGCCAATTAGCCATGTCGTTTTCTTTGTTTGAATGTGTTTAATGCCATTTTTTACAACTTTTTATGCTAATCAAGGCATTCCGTTTTTATTAGGAGAGGAAGCCACAGCACCAGGAGGAAAACTTGCCGCCTTCAACAACAAACTAACAATCCAACTATTACCCTTGTCAATTAAGGTTGGATACAAGCACACCCTGCCTGCAGTGCATGTTGTTTTGTAGGATAGAATCACCACCGTAAGGAATCACAGATTTTGGTATCCTATTTCTGACCTTCATTGCAGCAAGTTTAAGTAAACTTGATATTTTGTCACTTTACAGATATTGTTTTTATCCAGTAATCAATAAATATATTTTTTATTAAAAAAAAACATTTTTAGGTAATTTCTGGGTTAAAACTGGTTTTGCATAATCTGGTGATAACGTCAGGTCTCCAACAAACATCATATTTAGCATGTCATGAATTAACAGAACAGAATGGTCACTCATACAAAGGACAGGGTACCAGGAGTTTACTCATATAAAGAACAGGGTACCAGGAGAGATTAGCCATATAAAAGAACAGGGTACCAGGAGAGTTTACTCATATGAAGGACAGGGTATCAGGAGAGTTTACTCACATAAAGGAAACGGTACCAGGAGAGATTTCTCATATAAAGGACAGGGTACCAGGCCAGGAGAGATTAGTCATATAGAGGAGAGGGTACCAGGAGAGTTTACTCATATAAAGGACAGGGTACCAGGAGAGATTGGTCATATAAAGAAACAACGGACAAATTTATTTGATACAACTTTGCTATAAAAACAAATGGAACAATTACATGATAAACAATTTTCAAATATATATTTAAGTAGGATTAGAATGAATTATGATCAACATAGCTCTTCAATGCATAAGCAAATATTTGTGGAATTTGAATGTTTTGCTGAAGATCAATTAGTAGCATCTGGCCAAGAACCACTACATACTAAACCAATTACCATGACAATGATGAATTAATTAAATCTATGACTTATTTATAGATGCAGTCCGATCCAAATATATACTTTAGGGCATATCATCTGAAAAGCAAGCGCTTTAAATACTGAAACTATAGGTTTGTTTTAAAGGATAAGAAGTGGGTACCTCCTTAGGCCATGTTTTTTTATGGGAAACCCAAAATATTATTCTGATCAAAATGTTAAATAACAGGTGCACAATGGCACTATAAATAGTTATATGACAAAGATTCTATAAAAGTTTGATCAAATTCCAATCAGTGGTGTAGGTAGAGTTGCGCATACACTGTAAGAGGAAGTGTAACATACAGATGGATACCCTGCGGGGGTATAAACCAGAGGCTCTTAAGAGCCTGTATCGCTCACCTGATTTTATAGGAAATGAAGATGGCATTTCCCTGATGTTAAAGTTAGTCCTGTAATTTTCAATAAACTTTAATTAGGACCATCCAAACAATATTACTAGAAAGCTTTGTTTCATTGGTTAACCGGTTGTATAGAGAAGATTTTTTTTATTTGCCCATAGGGTCCAATGTTAAACTAAGTCCTGCGGCGGTGGTGGCCATTTTGAATTTCCAATTGCCATAAAAAACATAAACTTTATAAAGGACCATCCAAACAATATTGCTAGTAAGTTTTTGTTTCAATTGATTAACCGGTTTCAGAGAAGAAGCCTTTAAAAACTTTTTCCCATAGGGTCCTATGTTAAACTAAGTCCTGCGGTAGCGGCCATTTTGAATTTCCAATTGCCATAAAAAACATAAACTTTATAGAGGACCATCCAAACAATATTGCTAGTAAGTTTTTGTTTCCATTGATTAACCGGTTTCAGAGAAGAAGCCTTTAAAAACTTTTTCCCATAGGGTCCTATGTTAAACTAAGTCCTGCGGTAGCGGCCATTTTGAATTTCCAATTGCCATAAAAAACATAAACTTTATAGAGGACCATCCAAACAATATTGCTAGTAAGTTTTTGTTTCCATTGATTAACCGGTTTCAGAGAAGAAGCCTTTAAAAACTTTTTCCCATAGGGTCCTATGTTAAACTAAGTCCTGCGGTAGCGGCCATTTTGAATTTCCAATTGCCATAAAAAACATAAACTTTATAGAGGACCATCCAAACAATATTGCTAGTAAGTTTTGTTTTGATTGGTTAAACGGTTTCAGAGAAGAAGCCCTTTTAAACTTTTTTCTCATAGGGTTGAATGTTAAACCAAGTCTTGCGGTGACGGCCATTTTGAATTTCCGATTGGGATAAAAAAACATTAACTTTATAGAGGACCATCCAAACAATATTGCTAGTAAGTTTTGTTTCCATTGGTTGACCGGTTTCAGAAAAGAAGCCTTTCAAACTTTTTCCCATAGGGTCCTATGTTAAATTAAGTCCTGCGGTGGCAGCCATTTTGAATTTCTAATTGCCATAAAAAACACAAACTTTATAGAGGACCATCTAAACAATATTGCTAGTAAGTTTTTGTTTCCATTGATTAACCGGTTTCAGAGAAGAAGCCTTTTAAAACTTTTTCCCATAGGGTTCTATGTTAAACTAAGTCCTGCGGTGGCGGCCATTTTGAATTTCCAATTCCCATCAAAAACACAAACTTTATAGAGGACCATCCAAACAATATTGCTAGTAAGTTTTGTTTTGATTGGTTAAACGGTTTCAGAGAAGAAGCCCTTTTAAACTTTTTTCCCATAGGGTCCTATGTTAAACTAAGTCTTGAGGTGGCGGCCATATTGGTTTACCAATCAAAATAAAAAACACAAACTTTGTAAAGGTCCATCCAATGAACATTATGGCCAAGTTTGGTTTCAATTGGCCAAGTGGTTTCAGAGAAGAAGATTAAAATGTAAAAAGTTTACAGACGCCGACGACGACGACGACGACGACGCCGACGGACGCAAAGTGATAACAATAGCTCAAATGACCCTTTGGGTCAGGTGAGCTAAAAACTATTAAGTGTTTCCTGGGGATGCCAAAAGAGATGTGGCCTCTGACTCATAAAACTTGTCAAATTGAAATTTTCGTGAAATTAAAATTATCCAACAATCGTTCTCGTCAATCTTTGAGTTGATAAATAAAATGCTCAAATTTGATATGTTTTATGAAGCCGGGCTATGGTCAGTTTTTGTGTTATTTATAAATTATAGACTTATAATAAGCACAGCAGATCATTGGGTTTAACAGTGTTTTTTTGGAAATATACACTTTTTGAGTTATTGCTTCGAAATGTCTTTTTTGTAAACAAATTGTTGGCAAATGTGACCTTGAAATTTGATGGAATTCCCCCAAAAATCAATAGGCTGCTGATCCTTCTAATATGACACTACAGCCTAAAGTTTCATTGAAATCAATACACACTTAAAAGTTTTTTTGTCAAGAAACATCCTTTTCGTAACAATTTTAAATGTTTTTGTTAACTGTGACCTTGTCCTTTGACTGAAATTTACAGTTTTACTATAGCTGTTATAAACACGAAACTAATTATTTTGTACGAATTTGTCAGCAACTCCTATAAAGAGTAATCTGACAATTTGGACTAATTAAGGATTTCGGATTTGTAGGTCATGCAATGCTGATAATTTTTCCAATTTACAGTTTCACTCTAGTTGTTATGGACACAGAAAAATGTCTCGCCTCAATTCCGCATCAGTAACAAAAAAAATTACATCATAAGCATTAAAAATATAGAATGCATGGTTACAGAGAAACGGACCTAATCCAAAAACTTTAACTTAGTCACTGGACCATAAAATTCAGGTCATGGTCAGTTGAAACCTACCAGACAGTCATGTTCTACTCATCAGCAACCTAAATACCAAATATTGTCATCCTACCGTGCATGGTTACAGAGAAACTGCCGTAACCCAAAAACTTTAACGTAGTCGCTGGATCAAGAAACTGACCTCAAGGTCAGGTGACACCTACCAGACAGTCATTTACTATACATCAGCAACCTATATACATTTACCAAATATTGTCATCCTACCATGCGTGGTTACAGAGAAACTGCCATAACCCAAAAAGTTTAACTTAGTCACTGGACCGTGAAATTGAGGTCAAGGTCAAGTGACAGGTGACTGACTGGCAAGTACTCATCATTAGCTACCAATGGACCAAATTTGAAAGGGCTTGGGCTTACAGCAAGATGTCCAAGTGTTTACGCCCCTGCCGGATTCCCATACATATGTCTCACCTCCAGTGACTATCGTCACAGGCGAGACAAAAACTGACATCGCAGTGGAGACAAAAATGGTTATTATTTTACATTTTACTTGGCCATACTAGTACAACATTAATCTGCTGTAATATGAACACACAAGTGGGTCAGCCCCAAAAGAAGTTTAACACCTACCATTGTGTTAAGCCTAACAACATATATTATTTCAATTTTTTATAGCATTTTAACAAAAGAGCTTTATTTGAAAGCCAGTTGTCGTCACTCAGCCACATAAAGATCGGCTTCTGTTTCCAAAGTGTAATATATAAAAATGATGATGTTAGCATTTTCTTCTGAACTGTTTAACTGATGATATTACAAATGTTGTATCTCTAAGATCAGTGATAAAATATATACATGTAAAACAGATATCAAAATACATTGATATAGAAGTTCTTATAACTGGCAATCATTAGTTGTTTACTGAATTCAATATTTATGTAGCAAAACTGCACCTTTTCAAAAATATTGCAACTGAAAATTTACTAAAACTCAACTAAATAACTTAATATATACTTTTCTTATAAAATTAGCCCTACAAACTGACTACATGTATATAACTGAGTGGTTTGTAGTAGTATATCAGCACACAGATGGTCATCAAGAGGCGAATTCAACTGTTTGTAACTAATTGTTGGTCTGTGTGATGTTTACACCATTATCACCAATTTTCCAGCTGTGTAATTTACATTTTTGATGAGAATACTGGAGAACAGGGTGGGGCTACACTACAGCTTGTCCACAGTGAGTGCTGAGGTGGACACACTCAACAGTGACGGTGTGCAAAACTTTTATCCTGCCTTGTACGTATACATGTACTAGCATGACTAGCATTTAGTTTATACAGATATTTATTTTTCATTCCTTTCTCTGTAATCATAAATGGACAATATAAGTACATGTATAATCAATGGCTGGAGTATATGGACCCAGTCTGTAAAATGTATATGGACCAGTTGTGGATTAAATGTTCTGTATATATGAACTGTCTGATATAATAGATTTACAAATCTGGTTTGGTTTTGTCTTACATGTTATGCATTATCCAGCAAATAAATGAGCATAACACTTAAGCTTACAAAAAGTAAAAGTATAATATAATGAATAGTTCATGAAACTTTGGGTTAAATAGAAGTATATGGACATTGTCATGAACTTTTTTAAAAATATATATACCATTACAAGTTAGGCAAATTTTACTGCTGTACATGTATAATCCGAAGTTATAGTTTTGAGATTTGTCGGATTAAGGTATCCGACCCATAATTGAAGTCACCGTTTAATTTTATTTTTTGACCAAGAAATACAGCTTTATTAAATAAAGGTATTGCTAATTTATGATACAAATTAAATATATTGTTTTACTTTTAATTAATGTTAACAGTTTTGAGCAAAAAAATTAGTTACTCAAATAGTATTTCCGATGTTTGCCGAACATTACCGAGGTCTGCTCCATTGAAATACAATGGACATCCGGGACACCAAATATGATCACGTGGTCAATTGTGGTCCGGATACCTTAAACAAAAATAAAAAATAAAAGCCAGAGCAGGATTATTTGTTCTATAGTACAAGTATATAGGAATTCATAATACAAATGACTATTTTTCATCATTAATGGCATCGCCTGATGAAGTTGTTTAAGATTTTAGCAATCCCTGATGGAATATTGAGCATGTAAATTGCATTTAAAAATCATTTTCTGAGCAATCGAAAGTATACCGTCGACCGCAGCTTAATAGTTAATCAATTTTTATAACAAATTTTTTTTCTCCATGGATTTTTATGTTGTTAGCCTTAATGCATTTTTCTTTAAAACTAATATAGAATCTGGAAAATACACTGGAGAATTCTACACTCACCATCATGACCATGTGTAGTAATTTTTGGAATTAAAAATCACCAAAGGCTCTAGATCCTACATGTATATACTCTCCCAGGTTCCTAAGATCAATTAAGTACTGTGCAGAACTATTAAAAAATACAAAAACAGGGCATCAGCCACCTAATGGGACATTAAAATTAAATAATACACAGCCATGTTGTATTGTTTTTGATATTTTGAATTACTAGTACCAATCGGCCCCTACATGATGGGAACAGATGAACATCTCAGAAGACTATTTTTACATTGACCTAGGACCTACAAAAATCAATTTAAATTGGCACAACTCAAAAGCTACAAATGGAATCGTGCTGAAAATTCAACTTGATCTTCATTTCTTACAACCCTAACAGCTGTACAATTTAAGAAAACCGTTTTTCAAGTATAGTCTGTTTGCAAACTGCCAATTTTCGACAATTTTTTTTCCAATTGGAATTGAAACACTCAAAAACTGCAAGTTGTATTTAGCTGAAAATTGAAATTCATCTTCATTTTATAGCAACTTAAAAGCTGTGCAATGTCTTAACAAGATCTGTTGATGTGTTTTCAAATTATCATTAGAAAAATGGATATGGCAATGCCCATTGGTGACAAAATAACTGAATTGACTTGACTCAAGTTGAAAACTACAAATTTATAGTACTTAACAGCTTTTCGAAGTTAAGCAAAATATGTTTACGTGTTTTGAAGTTAGCAGTAAATCCACCAACTGATGACCAACAAAAAAAGGTCGAATTTGCCTAAGACGAAAAGTGCTGAAAATTAAAATAAATCTTCATTTTTATAGTACTCAACAGCTGTGCATAGTTTTAACAAAATCCGTTGTTTTCATGTTGTCATAACAAGGGCACAGACACTATGGACGGAAAGACTCATATCCATATGAAGCACTCCCATAATACCCTGCCATTTTGTGTGGTGGGGTATAAGAACCAAATGTATCAACAGTCTGTCACAGACTCATGAGACTGCAGTCAAAACTAGGTTTGACCATATAAAAATGAGTTGGTCTCCTCAGAGACAGAACGAAGGCTTTCTATAATTCTACTCTTTCAGTCTTGCAATTATCATGATTATGTATCGTGACTATAAAATCTAATAAAAATGCAGAACAAAAATATTTTACTGACCGAACAAAAATCGTGTTGAGAGTATTATGTAGAATTTTCTTGCCAATACATTTTTATCTCCTTTTATTTGTTTTGAGATAGACGGAACAGTTCTTTTCTGTAAAACTGTGAATCAGACCAACCAATGGGATCAATATTTAATGGCATGGTCAGTTGTTGATGCCATAACATCAAAAGACATCATATAGTTAATAAGTTAAAGCTAAGGTAATAATAAAGTTATAATGACAGGTGTGACAAGCACCCTGCTGTTTTTTTTAATTAGCATCCCATAAACACTTACACGAAATGGACATGATTTACAATAATTAGAGATTTCATGCCAGTTTATCGATTTTCAAACAAATCTGGATATTAAAATCTTTTTAAAAAATAACTCAAATACTTGTTTTAAGTTTTTTTTCCTTTTTGAATAAACATTTTGCATTTGTTTGTTTGAATAGTGAATTTGTTCAAATTAAAAATAATATCCTTTTACTTTTGAATACATGTATGCTAAAAGGGAATCTTTGCCAAAATAATATGTTGTACATGCATATCAAATAAAAAAGATAGGGCTCATTGTTCAAGAACAATTAGAAAGGTCTTTCCCAGAAATTAATTTTTCTTCATCTCATGTTGTGAACTTAATTACACAAGTTACTGGACCATTTTGTAGGCTGAATAGACTATTTCTGTTGTCCTGAGTAAAAAAATATATGGTTGTCAAGGACTTTTGTGGCCGTTGCTAAGGACAAAATGCAACTTCCGGTTGTTAAATGACATATTTCAGTAAAGTACATCATCCTGATATAAAACATATATGGTTGCTAAGGACTTTTTGTAATGGTGACCTGGTTGCTATGGTATGACCTTGACCTGTGACCTTTGAATTTGGGCTCAAATTGACAGTCTTTACTTGGTGATCATGTTAAACGTATGTGTTTACTATATTATCTCTTAACGGTTTTCAAGTTGTGTGCCAAAAACTGATTTACCGAAATGAGTGAAGGGCCCGAACTCGAAAACAGTTCATCGCACAGTTTCGGACCAATGTATCAAATGAAGGCCTTGATGAGAGGGGTATTTTTCCATTTTATTGTCTTCTTCTATCTTTTATAGTTTTTGAGTTGTAATGACAACAAGATTGGAGGCCTAAGGTAGAGGTCACTTCTGAACTTTGACTTTGAGATTTTCTTTAAGGACATGTCACAGGACGACAAATGGTGAAGACCTTTCGTGATTTAGACTTACGGTTTGTGAGTTACTGTGAAAAGCGGAGTCCTTGAAACATTCAAGGAATACCGCTCGCCTTCGCTACTCAGAAATTTTTAGCCAAAATAAGTCATAAAGTTGTCTCAAAAGTTCCTTTATAACATTTGTCACTTTTTAGTTTTTTTGTATCTGTTATAGTTCCAGAGATTACGCGATAACAAGGTTTTCAGTGTTTGGGCAGATAACTCCGTAAAAAAAAAGGTTTCGATTTCACAGGGTGAATTCCGAATAGACTTTCAGTGCCCAAAACTTGTCGCGAAAGACCAAAATGATATGTCGCGTAGTTTTTAAACTGTTTGGTTTTGAAGTTGGGGGGAAAAAAAAAAAGAAAGAAAAAAAATCCGAACAAAAACCATAAGGTCTTCCCACTGGAAGTGGGAAAGACCTTAAAAAAAAAAATTTG
The DNA here is from genome assembly GCA_944474755.1 of Limnoperna fortunei. NCBI lineage: Eukaryota > Metazoa > Mollusca > Bivalvia > Mytilida > Modiolidae > Limnoperna > Limnoperna fortunei. The sequence continues at coordinate 8,796,683 of OX104124.1, read as the reverse complement.
CTGTCTGAGATGTGTAATTATATCTTCAACTGTTACACTTCTAGACTTATGTACATGTACAAGTACTTATATGGGAGCGGCCATATTGACAGTGTTTACTATGAGATTGAACCTTTGATGTAGTAAAGTACTGTAGCCACTTATAATTAAGCCAGTACAAAGTGATGAGATTGAACCTTTTGAAGGTGCAGTAACCAGTTCAAAGTGATAAAAAATCCATTTTGAAAAGTTTCTGCCTTCACTCTTTGAAGGTTTAAAAAAACTGTGATGTTGTCTTATGACCAAGACAATTAACAGCATAAAATTATCAAATGGGCCTTAATGTTGAAATTTGTTCTTTTCGAAATAATGTTGAATCTGTCATTATTAATCAGTTTATTAAATTAATCAATTTGAAGACAAATCTGTAAATAAAAAGATATCTTTTTATAATTGTTATTTTTATACAACATTATACCATAGGTAGTTTTTCAGCAAACCAATAAATGGCAGTTTTAATTACCTGCATGTGAAACTTAATGTACAGTAAATTCATTTCTCATTCATGGAGGTAAAGTAACAGTATTAGGCCAAAAAAAAAATGTGTGTTTCCGGTTACCCGACCCTACCTATTTTTTTTAAGCCGACCCTAAAGTTTTTTTTTTCGTTTTTAACGGAGGTTAATTGAACCGGAAAACTCCCGGTATTGTTCCGGGTTTTAGTTCTAATTTCATACTTCCTCCCCAACATGGGGCGGAAGTATGAAAATATTAACAATAATCAATATTAACGCTTGTAACGATATTGATACTAGTAGTAGTAGCTCATTTAATGACTGTATTAGTCTAGACTTTTAAAGGCTTTATGGTAAATTCTTGAAACTTACAAGCTGTACACCTACAAAGGTATAAAAGATAAAGGTCAAGATTTAAATTACTTATTTAATCAACACGATTCACGATTCCAAAAAAAATAATATAAAATTAAACAAAATAAAATAAAAATTGACCTACCTACCTATTTATAATTCTATGTAACCGGAAACACACATATTTTTTTGTTTGGCCTTAGCAGGAGGGGTTAACAAACATGTTTACTCAGTTTAATGCTATTGCAAGATCAATTCATGTGACACTGACTGAAATATACACACAAAGGTGCCACAAGATTAAAGGTTACATAATAAGAAATCTCAGGTTTAAACCGTTTTTTTATAAATTTTCTTAAAATAAAACTGTGTTTATTATTACCTGGAATGGTATACACAGAATTAAATCAAGTTTTCAACTACACATGGTTACAAAATGAAATGTTCAGTTCTGAAATGATCTTTGAATACTAGGTTAAGGCTGCTGTGGGCATAGTCTAAAGCGGAAATTTGTAAACTGTTAGCGAGCCACTTGTTACAAAACTTGGGTTTCTTGATTAAATAAGAAATATGAAATGTATTTGCCAAAAGAACATACATGTTCATTTGTTTGTGACGTTTCAGTTATATCCATGTACATTTGTTTTCAGTATTTAAGAAAAATTTTTAAATTGTTGCAAGGTCTGGCAAAAATTGTTTAGGACTTTCAGAATAGCTAGTTGTGCAAGTCCCTTAACTGAGAGACCAACATACTTTTCTAACTCTGCTGACCTGATCTGTAGCGTTCATCTGCTCTGCATGTAATGACATAATGAAGTGACATGTATCCTACTGTATAGTACATGTACATAATGTTAATTTCCTGTTGTTAAGCAATGTTTACATTACGACACTTTAATGAGGGGATAATTATTGCAATTTAGGCTCATTTTTTTGTTAAATAATCTACAGGTCATTTATAATAATAATAATTTAAATATGCAACTGATATTATTGTTGGTACTAGAAGCTACTTAAATAAAACAATTACTGCAATTCAGCACTTCACAAAAGGAAATTGGTACATGTAAATGTATACTACTGTCTCTGTTTCATACGAAGTATTATGAGTAGATGATTGTACAAGATTTATGATTAAAGTCATACATGTCCATGTATCGGGCCCTGAAGTCGGTACACAAAATACTTCCTTACCTGATCACTCCATCCGTGTCCATATTTCCACTCTGTCACATAATGTTCCGAGTTTTTTGTTAAAAGGTTATATTCAACAGTTTTTCCAATTAATTTGCTTACATTCTGTATTATGGTTTTTGCTTTCAACGACACAAGACCACGATTTTTTGCAGGTACCCTTTTATTGTTCACGCGCACAAGAACATTTCCAGAAATGTCTGACAGTTTCCTTTTAACAACAACAGTGCGTGTCGTTCTTCCTGTTATCACATCCCCATCTAACAAAACAACCTCCCCCTTTCCAAAATACAGTCCCCATTCAGAAAAAATTGTGCGGTTAATTTCGATCAAATCAGCTGGTCGTGCATGCAAAACGTGTGGCTCAACAAATGGCCTCAAACCCACACTGACTGGAAATTTCTGTGGTGTTTTAATTTCTCCTTTCGGTAAATCTATGTGCATATCATCCATTTCATTCATAAGCGAAATATTTTTTGTACCTCCTATTACAGCAAGCCGCTTGCTGCGTTGTATTTCAATAGTGACCACGTGATGGGTCGCGTTTGTTTAGGTTAAACTTTGTTTACGCTCGAGCACCTGTCTGCGAAAAACGTTCTTGGTGCCTCTAAACGAAACGTCATTTTAACTATTTTAACGTTAGCTATGTTATATGAGCAAGCGCGTTAATTTAAAGAGGGTCCTTGTTTCTAAATTTGTGTGTCTATGTGCACAACAAATAACCATATTATGCTCGTATTTAAATTTGCACACGTTTTGCGCATTAATATTTTCCTTATTGAATATATTTCTAATATTTTCATTAAACTATTTTTGTTATAACATCGCTTGACGTGAAATGAAATAGTAAAAATGTGGCGATATAACGAAAACTTCTGGCCATAGAAAACCCGTGTAAATCTTATAAGACTGCATGTTTTACTCTAAAAATTCTTGGATAAATTATTAAGAAAAAACGCATATTAAAAATAATAATATTACAATTTTTCAAAGTGTGAATCAAAAGTGCAGCAAATTCGTCAAAGGTTGTAATAAATCGGTAAAAAAATGTAAAAATGTCTTCGTAACAAACGTGACTAGAGGGCACGGAGTGGGAGGGGGCACATGGGGGGAACTAAGAATACTTCTAGGTACAGGTCTGCGGATTGAGATTTGTCAAAAACCCACCCTATTCATATATTTTCGGAGATTATAAAACGGGACCTAATCATATATTGAATTATTAAATCAGACCTATTCTTATATTTTATTATTGCACATCCCAATTGACAAAATGGTCCATTCACTACCAAAATTATCAAGTAATGTTAGTGAAACACAGTTTGTTTGTAAAATCACTATGGTTTACATGGGCTTAACATGCTGTTCTGTTCTGCTTAATATGAGAATTGAGGCGTGGATATGTTTAGATTATTTAAAATTACCCAATGATATATTTTTCAATTAAAGAAGATTGATTGATTGATTGGATGTCTGCTTTACGTCCAGCGAGCAGTATTTCAGCTATATTCAGGACGGGAACAAGTTAACAAACAATAAATCAACGGAAAATTGGGGTGGGATGGGTCGGAAATCCCGAGATTAAAGTCGATAATTCAGAGATTAAAGAGTCGGAAATTCCAAGATTAAAGTTGATAACTCTGAGAATAAAGTCGATAATTCCGAGAATAAAGTCGATAATTCCAAGATTAAAGTCGGAAATTCCGAGATTAAAGTCGATAATTCCAAGATTAAAGTCGGAAATACCGAGATTAAAGTCGATAATTCCGAGATTAAAGTCGGAAATTCCGAGATTAAAAAGTCGATAATTCCGAGATAAAAGTCGATAATTCCGAGAATAAAGTCGATAATTCCGAGAAAAAAGTTGACAATTAGAAAAAAAATTGGTGGCCCTAATACGCTTCCGTAATAAACAATATAAACATTTATGATATAAATTTTATTATTATCAACAGTTTGTATATAGGCGTATTGTGATGATCCATTCAACTGACCACAATGCCGCAGAAGTTGGCTTTCGGAGATCTGGCCGCTAGAATATAAATCCCATAAGTTGAATTCCGCCTGTATGTATTTGGTAGTGGATCTCTGCTGCCGACTAAGTTTAAATTCTGTGATTATTTTAAGTTGTGTGGGTAGAAGAGCAGTTTCTTCTTGTAGTTTTGGAAGTAGCAAGTGAAACGGCTTCTTCTCATCGCCGGATCTCTTATTAATTCGACGATGCCACCCTTCAACATCGTTGTTCGTCCTGGTGGGACAGTTTTTACAGGCGTGTGGCTTTGGATTTTTTTAGTAAAAACTTTCTATTATTAAGTACACAAGAAAAATAAGCGTTCGTTATTAAGGACAATTAAAAATAATAATTGGATCCCTTTCTATGTAATTAATTGTTGAAAAAGCGAAATTTGTTCGTAAAATATTTTAAAATATTTGTTATCTACAATATATATTTTTATTAAGAACACTCTAAATTTACTATATTAAATGCAAAGGTACGAGTTGGTCGAGGTACGAGTTGACCTGCACCCTATTTTGTAGAGGTAAAACAGTGACCCATTCGGGCCGCATATCCCTGTTACCCTAATGTACCAACTTGCCCCACCTTGTCTTGCTTATTTTTTTACAATTTACAACGCGATTTAAAGGAAAATCTAAGTTAAATAAATGTTAGTGTTTCCAATAAATTACGCCATTAAAATCATATTTGGTCTATAAAATTGTTCTATGTTGATTTGATCGGTTTAATTGTGGCCTCCTTAGTAATCTGTTTACATCCAGTAATGTCAACTTGCAACTCACGCAAGTTAACAATTCTGGATATCCACCTGTTTATAAGGCCATAATTGTATATCAATGCTGAAATGCTGGGATTGGTTATTTTTCTCGGGATTGTCCGTTTTTCCTATTGTGCTTATTGTAACTGCTATAGTGGCATTGTCTGCTTGGAAAAATATGTTATCTACCTGTCTCTTAATCCTCCGCTTGTTTAGCTTGTAATTTGTTATGTATTTGTTATTAAAAAGTCGTCAAATGTTCAGTGGAACTTATGTTATTATGTTTTTCGACTTGTTATTCCGACGTCAGATAAAGGTAAAAGATCTCTCGGTTTAATTATTTGATTCTAGTTTATTGCAATCAAACTCGACCCTTCTTTTATTTTTAATATTCGATTTTAATAATATTTAGCTATTTATTATCCATTTGGAAAAGGGAGAATTCTAAATGAAATCTATATCTGTGTGTTTTTACTGGTTACATAAGTTTGTTCACATACAAAATTTAGAATTGGTAAAAAAAACTTTGATAAAACCCAACCCCCAATAATAACCAATCAAATTATTGGATACTTTTTAGACATTAGGTCAAGGTTGTCATTTGGGGCTCCTTGTGACCATACCATCTAGGTATATGTAAGCTGTACATGTACAAAATGTCAGAAACTTTAGTAATTGAGAACTTTATCAATGGAGAATTTGTTCCAACAAAAACGTTTATTGACAGCTTTGATCCATCGACTGGTTCAGTTTGGGCTAAGGTTCCCGATAGTGACGAAGGGGATGTCAACAAAGCAGTAGATGCAGCAAAGATTGCTTTTAAAAAGTATAACGTTACTGCAATACTGGTACTCATGTGATTTTTCATAAATTTCTTTCAGGCCTATGCACATTTTTTTTTCGGACAGAAGAAAATTTGCCACACACTAATAAACTTGATTGGGATCACCTGAACTTGGCGACAACAATACTCGTATACGAGTTGTATACATTTTTATGTGGTTTTGTATTTTATGAAATATGTATTTAAACTGTTTTGTTCTTTATAAAGTATTGTTTTGTGTGTCAAAGAGTAAAATTGTGATTGTTTTTAATATATTGCTATATTGTGTACCTGTATTGATTTTATGGGTTTATCATAATAAAATATATTAAAAATACAAATACTGTTGTAATAACAAATTATTTATTTAATCAGTAACAAAATGAAATGCCTTGTTTACTGGGGTCTCTTGGCACCAAAGGAACATCGTGTACAGCCATTTGGACAATGGGACTCTTGATTTCTCAAAGAAGGTGCCTGCTCTGATGGTATGGTAGTCAGAGGTTTTGGACACTGCCCATAGGTACATTGCCAGCCACATGCATCTGACGTATCTTTAGTTGGTGGCTTACGCAGGGACATTGGTTTGTCACAGTGGATACAGGTACAGGTTTCTGGAAGAAGTTTGCATTTGACAAAGAAGTCAGGAACAGCTGTGAAGTCTTCGCTCCAGATGATAGGTGCAATTGCTGAATAGAAGTCCATTTTTGGAATGATTGAACATGGTTACTTTAGGGGTATTTATGTCACCTTTTAGCTTGTGCTTACATAGTATAATTTATTTGATGTTATGTGAGATCAAACAAAAAAGATTGTGTTGTTTTAAGTTTAATATTAATAATTGGTTAAAATTTACTAATTGTTGATATCAAAGTAATCAAAGATATTAATTGGATTAATCAATTTGTTTTTGGTTTTTATTTTCTTTTGACATGTTTATTATAGTATGACATAATTACATGAAACTATCCAATTACCAATCACATTGAATACTTGTCATTAGTGTTGTTTTAACAATTTCTCAATTACACTCACAATAAACCTTGAAATACATTGATATAAAAAAATATAGATATACTTTTAACATGTAAAACAGTATAATTTATAAGAAAATCACACAAAACACAATAAAAACATTATTTTATAAAAATTAAAAAAACCACACAATACTCGTATACAAGTATTGTTGTGCCAAGTTCAGGTGATCCCTTGATTGAGACTTTGAGTTGTAAGCATATCATTACCACTTATACTCAAAAAAGCTTTCATCAAATTTTGTGAAATATTGGTGCATTATTTTATCTCATTTATGCAGATAGAATTATGCATCCATGTAGTGTATCTATAGATACACAAGCCAAGAACCGAGTTAAACTAGTCCCAGCACAAACGTTTTGGCATTCCAAGAACTGAAATTCTTTACAGTTGTTGATTATGAAAATTAGCCTTATTGTCTGTATTACTTTTTCGCTAATTTCAACTTTTTCCCTGTATAGTTATGGGACCTTGTAAAAATAATGGGTGTAAGCTTTCTTTGTACTTTGATGATAAGTTTTGATTTTTTGTTATAGTAGTCATGGTAGTTATGGACCTTTCCTAATTTATAAAGGTGGTACTTTTAGTTTTCGGTTTGTTTATATTTTGATAGATTTGAACTTCCTGTAACTCATGGTAACATTCTGATTGTTTGTTATAAAGTTATGAAACTGGGTTCATTAAAAAAAGGGAGGGGGGGATTTTTAGTTTTCAGACTTCTACTAAAAAAAGTTTTCATCAATTTTTGTGAAATTTTGGTGCATTATTGAAATTGACAGGTGTTATTTAATCTCATTTATGCAGATAGAATTACGCATCCATGTAGAAGTATTGTCCCAATCTTTAGATGGCCATATAGTGTGGTTATGGTTCAGCTGTTTAAGGTATCCGACCCATAATTCAAGTCACGGTTCAATTTCATTTTTCGACAAAGAAATACAGCTTTATTCAATCAATGTATTGCCACTTAATGATACAAATCAAATATTTTGAGTCAATGTATACATTTCTGAGCAAAAAAAGTTAGTTACTCCAAGAGTATTTCCGATGTTTGCCGGAAATTACCGAGGTCTGCTCCATTGAAATACAATGGACATCCGGGACATCAAATATGATCACGTGGTCAATTATGGGTCGGATACCTTAAATAATTAAATTAGTTAACATGGACTTCAAATCCAACATACTAGTATGTGTGCTGTTCCCTTTACCATGTTTACTTAGCACCCATCATCAAAGCTGCCTTTCAGTCTGTGTTGTAAACTGTGTTAAAAAAAAATCATTGGCCTATTCATAGTATGTCTGCTTCAAAAAATTTCTTGTGTTATAGCCATCATGACTAAAGTGACTAAAAAAATAGAAAATGGTGGAGAACACATGTTTTTTGGCTGTTATTTAAAAACTATATTAGATGGAGAGAAATGGTAAACAGCAAACATGAGTAGCAAGGCAAGTTTTACAAGAAAGAAACTATCTACTGGTCCCTAATAATGCAGGGTTATTTGCCCTGTAATGTCTATTTTTGCCTTTTTTCATTGGCCGAGTGGTCAAGGTAGTTCGTCTACTATTGATCACGTGGTCTGTCAACACAGTCACTGAGATTGCGGGTTCGATTCTCACTGCAGGCAGGGTGTACTCGACTACAATCTTAATTGACAAGGATTGCCAGTTTTCCTACCGCAGGTCGGGGTTTTCTCCGGGTACTCTGGCTTCCTCCCTAAATAAAAACTGGACGCCATGATATAGCTGAAAAATTGCTGAAAGTGGCGTTAAACAACATCAAACAAACAAACAAATTAATTTTGTTTACAAAGTTGTAAGTTGGATGGCCCTGAGCAATTCTTAAATCTTAACTCATAAATATTAGTTATTGCTTGTTTTTGTTTCATTAAACAATTATTATAAGACATATTGTGTCATGATATCCAGACAAGACTAAGTTAAATATCCTTTAGCATCCACAACAAGAAAATGTTTTATTTCTCATTTTGCTTCATGGTAAATTTTTATCAGATAACATGGATATCTAAATCTATTTCTAGTTCCATCATCCTACAACATGTACAAAGATGACAAAAAATTCTAATGATTAGAAAATTTAAGATACAAGTAGTTCGAACTGAATATTTGGTAAACAGTAGAAATTAATAGAATTTAGTATAATTATCTATTCTTCTAAGGACACATAAAACCTGCATTTAACCATCATTCAAATGGTTAGTCACTTAATTCTACTCTTAATTTACAATTTTGTAGTGTATACACATGTATACATGTAGATGTTAATATTGTCCCAGTATATATTGTCATATTAATTATGCAGCCTTGTTTATTGGCGAGAATATTTATAGGCCTGTGGCCTGTCATCCAATCCGTTTCTGTTATTAATCTGAATAAATATGTTCAAATCATGGCCCTTGTGGCCATTTCTTTTTTCTGATGGGCTTAAATAAAAAAAAAAAAACTGTTCTGAAACAACTAATTTGGAATTTCCATGTAGTATCAATGATGCATACATGTATATATGCCAGAAATCCTCATTTATTCACAATCAAGTGAAAAACATATCTACCGTTGCCAGCTAGCAATACAATAAATCTTGTCACCTGAAACTGCAATGTTAAATGTTTTGTAGTCCGAGAATCCTCTGCCGTCCAAGGCTTTTTCTTTTTTTTTTGCGTGGGACTAAATGTTTTGTAACTTGGTTCCAATGATGTCTTTGTGGTGCTTTACAAAGATTTTTCATTTTATTAATATTGAGCAAACATATGGCCACTCCATGAATTGTTTCTGATTGGCTGAAATTAAAAAAAATCTTCTATTCCACTATTCTGTAATCTGGTACATAAAATGATGTTTTTTCGTAAGAAACCCCTTTCCTCTTGTTAAGAAAAAAAACATGGCTATTAGGGAAATTCTTTTTTTTTTCTGATCAGTTGTAAATAGAAAAAAATGTCTTCTGAAATGACAAGTCCTACTGGAATTCGATTGCAAGGTTAAAGTACCAAAGGTCTTTAAATAATTTCATGTGTGCTTATATATGTAGGAATTCAAGCATGGTTTCTATGAGGAGTCCTAGATTTTTCAACAATAACAGCTCAAATTTTAACTAAAGTCATTCCAAAGAGTACATGTTAATTATGATTTTTTTTTAGATGGTCAGTAACACCTGTTCAAGAACGATCACATATTATGATGAAAATAGCAGACCAGCTTGAGTCACAATTGCAGACTTTTGCTGAAAATGAGTCACATGATCAAGGGAAGCCTATTTGGTTGGCCAAAGCTGTAGACATTCCAAGAGCAGTCCATAATTTCAGAGTTTTTGCAACAAGCATTTTACATGAAGTGAACAAGTATGTAAATGATTAGGATGACAACCTATTTCTTTCTTTATCCTTTTTAGGTCATGACTGAAAGTTCGAGCTAGTCATTGCCATCACTTTGCATCCATCATTAGTCATAGATATGTCTGCCCTTAAGCTCTGTCAATTGAATCCAGAATTTGCAGAAATGATGTATGCAAGGCCTTCCATCAAGATTTGAACCTTTTTGTCTTGATTATTTGACAACACAACTGCCATGGTCCATTCCTGCTAATGATTGCATGAAGATTTGAAAGTGGAAGTCTAAACGTTTTTTAACTTGGTACCATTGATGCAAATGATTCAGATGGCTCAATTAGGATCTTTAAACTTATTTCTGTATTTAAAAAATAATGTTCTGTAAAGATGTGTGTTCTTGATTGAGATTGAGATTTAAAGCAGAAAAAAAATATTTTATAACATTTAATGGAATTAAAAAAGCATTTGTAACAATAAAACTTTGAGATATTTTTGCTTTCTATTTTAATTTCGTCTATTTTAGTTTTAGTCCTGCAATTTGTAACACAATCGTACTCATTACAGGTCATCTGTGATGGACAGCATCGATGCCATAAATTACACCATTAAACAACCAGTTGGTGTGGCTGGTCTGATAAGTCCATGGAACCTGCCAATGTACCTTTTGACCTTCAAGATTGCACCAGCAATAGCTGCAGGAAATACTGTGGTATCCAAACCTAGTGAAATGACATCTGTTACTGCTTGGATGTTGGCAAAAGTCTTCAATGAATGTGGTAAGTATGACCAAAATAGTCAATGACTGGTAAGCAAGGCTATGGTCAAAATCTTCAATGAACGTTGTAAGTCAGACCAAAATAGTATATAACTGGTAAGCAGGGCTAAGGTGAAAATATTAAATGCATGTGGTAAATCAGACATAGGTAAAACATTAAATGAATGTAGTAGCTAAAATATTCAGTGAATGTGGTAAATGATAGGCAAATATCAAACATTCACATAATTTTTAGAAACCACTGAATGCTTTTTAATCTTTTTTATGTCCCCTTATTACAAATTTTACCGATACGATTCAGAAATTCTACACTCCATAATTTTAATTATGTCAACAATGCCACGATTACGAAAAAGTGTTACAATTATTTAATTAGACATTGTAGACATATCAGATGAACAGCGGAGGAAAGAAAACATATTTATTTAATAAAGACAAAGGTTAAATAGCGGAAAATATGTGTAAATCTCAAAGTGTTTTTGCTCCATTAAGAGTAATGGGACCTCTTTGTAGCTCCGTCCATAAAAAAAAGGAGCTACATTATTGTAGCTATCTGTCCACATCCCTTGTAAGCCGGAAGGGGGGGGGGGGATCACTTCGTGAGCGTGCTCACAGTCCACACTTGTTTTTCTTATAATAGTAGTTCCTTCTATGTTGAAATATAAATACTTGACTGAATACCATTTCTTGTACAGTTTACACTGATTTTTAACTAATTCTAAAAGAGCCTTAGAAAAATTTAGGTATGGCTAAGTCATAGAAACAGACAAAGGGGTGATTCATGCCAGAATATGCAGTATACTGTAAAGTGTAAATAAATATTGGTTTAACTCACACTCTGTAGAAATACAACAAAGTACAGACTTTTTCAAAACAAGTTTATGATACAAATATATATATGTACAAATACATCATAAAAAAAAAAAATGTCGAGTCTCATTACAGGATTACCGCCTGGTGTTGTAAACTTTGTGTTTGGGCTGGGACCTAAGGCAGGAGAGGCCATTGATATCATAAATAATAACATATCTACTTACAGGATTACCCGCCGGTGTTGTAAACTTTGTGTTTGGGCTGGGCCCTAAGGCAGGAGAGGCCATTGTAACTCATCCTGATATTCCACTCATTTCATTTACTGGAGGAACAGTCACTGCGAAACGTCTTAGACTTTCTGCAGCACCTTTCTGTAAGAAAATGTCACTAGAGGTAAGACCTTTATCTTGTTACTGGTGGAACTGTCACCGATAAATAGACTTGTAGGCTTGTTGCAGCATCTTTTTGCAAAGAGGTCCCTTGATGTTAGACTGGTCTTGTTTACTGGATGAACAAAATGTCTAAGGCTTGACAAGGAAGCTATTTGAAAGAATCTTGTTAGTACATAAGACTGGCCATGACACATCTCTGAAACTGTGTTGTAAACACTTTAAACAGTTAGAGTAAAATGGCTGCTGAATAGAAACAGTTTGACTTTTCTGTAACAAATCTTACCAGATGTTTATTCAAAGAGATACATGTAAGTATGTTTCAATTGAAAACTAGGTTTAGCAAACATTCACACCCAACAACTGACCAAATTTGCCAAGTTTGTTTTTCCTTAGCTTTTGCACACAATTATAAGTAAATGCATATATTGGGCAATACCAGTAAAGGTACTTACCAAATAAGTAAATGATATTACATGATTACAAAGTAAGTAAATTATATGAGGTGAGTGATGGAAGGGTATTGGTCGAGTAAGTAAATGGTATTACGTAAGTGATGGAAGACTATTAACTAAGTACATGTTTGTGATTTATGTGAGTGATGGAGGGGTATTAGCTTTATCAGCTGAATAAATGAATAGAGTACACCTTTTACTATAAAGGGAGATAATGTGTTTGTAAACTCAAAAAGATATTAATTTTCATTTGATTGTAACAGTTTTCATTTTTGTATTCCTCTGTTCCTTTTAGTTAGGAGGAAAGAATCCAGCCCTAATATTTAATGATGCTGACTTGGATAAATGTATTCCTACCACTGTCAGGTAAGATATTTTATCAATTTTTAATGTTATTTCTTTCAGTTGTATCCATGTGATATTTTGTGGTGTGAGACAAAACCACGCCCAATGCTGATCGTTTCAACAATTACTCCGTGTTAGATAACTGCGTCCAATGCTGAAGATTCCAATGATCACATGGTGGGAGATAATTATATGACAAAAATAAATGTTTGTGAAAGAAAAAAACATAACTGGTTTAAGGCAAGATGATTCTCATTATTTTCTCAGCCGCTATCTTTGTTACAATAACATGTTTCTTTAATGTCATAGATAAATCCAGAAATTATCGAAGTAACATTTTAAAATTAGTTTCGAAACACCAGTCAGCAAGGAAAAAATGTTTCTTTTGAATGAAGTTAATTACTGTGAATGGTGGAAATTTAGTGTTAAGAAAGGACTCTTAAAAAAAAATGTCTTATAATGTATTTTTGTTCTAAATTATTTTTTTATATTTTTAAGTTACAGTTGCTAAATGATAACATCAAAGAAAACAAAAATATTATAAAATTTAATAAGAATAATTTTAAAGGGAAACTTCGCGAAAAAATGAAAATTTGATATGTTATTCTTCAAATAAAAAGAAATATAATTGCCTTTTGATGTTTTATTGTATTCTTTACCGTTACGCTTCTAGAGTGGATTAAAGGTGGTAAAATTTTGTGTATGGGGGATGCCATATTGACAGTATTTTATCACGTGACTGCGTTTGTGACGTGATAAATGTAATTATCCAGTAAATATGATAAATAATCCAGTTTAAAAATATGTTTTTCTGCCTTTGCTCTTTGAAGAATATTAATACTGTGGTGATGACTAATAACCAGCTGACAACATAAGATTACCAAATACGTCTTAATGTTTTAATGGTCTTTGTATAAATAAAAGTATTTTTAGACACAAATTTTAACCTGTCTTTATTTAACTCAGATAATTACCTAAATAATAATTGTAATAAAAGATATATTTGTATACTTATTTTTTAACATAAAAAAAATTCCGTAGACAATTTTGCTCGTCTTGAAACGGCAGTTGTACCTGCACGTGAAAATTTTACAGGTAAATCATTACTCGTTTTTGAAGGGTAATTAACAGAATTAGCAGGTAAACAAACAGGATGTTTATTGTAATTACTAGATCATTTGACGCCGACTTTGAAGTATGAATATTTGGACATTTTCAAAAGCTAATCTGATTGAAGGTTTATCAATGTTCTTCGAAATTAGAACGGCACGCCCCCTCCTGCCAAGGACAGGTATGATTTAAATACACAGAAGTGTCAGAACACAGGATGTTTATAAGATTTCGAATACCTTTCGATGCCTTGTCTGAGGAAACGTAAAACTGTCACATTGACTCAAAATATACACATGTAAAATTTTGGAAAGTGTGTTACGCGCACGCTCAATAAATGTTACCAGTATCAATAATAATAATAAATGTACTAAACGTGAAGTGAAATTTTGATGCGCGAAAACAGGGAATTAAAAAATAATTCATTTAATGACCGTTATTTCTAAAATTGTAAACTTCGCAAAGATTTTGAATAAAGTTTCGTTCAATAAGTTGCAAAATCTGATTAATTTGCTAATAAAAATACGAATAATTTTCAATTTAATTAATATTTATTGACAAAATTCAAACGAATATGCGATGAAAAATGAGGTCACCATACCACTAAACTATCCTCCATTTTATTCTGGAAAATGATATTCGCATGAATTTGTTGCTGCTGTGGACATAGTCTCAAGTAGAAGTCTTTAAACTGGTCAACTATGTGGTACACAAATCGGTTTTTTGTTTTGTTTTTTTTTTAGCTTAGATCAGGAATACGAAACATAATCTTGCCACCACCTTGTCTTATAGTACAACGTTCAGTTATTGCCCGTTTCGCGTTATTATCATACGTTGACTTTAAGGTACTTGGATGTCCAGGGATCTCTAGTATCGCCATCTAGCGACGACATAGTGACAAGATGGCGGACCTCCATAAGTGCATTTTTTACACGGTGAATTCAATGTAGAAACTTAACCATAACCATTGAAAATATAATAAAACATTAAGAGGCAAAAGTGTTTCTTTTTATTTGAAGAATAACATATCAAATTTTCATTTTTTTGCGAAGTTTCCCTTTAATAACTTACTATTTTATGTGTGTTTCTGGTTTAATCTTTTTTTGTATTTGCTAAATAGTACAGGAGTACATTGCTCATTTGTTGGTCCGTTACAAAAATTTCTGTCAAAGTTTTTGTCTCGCCTGCGACGAAAGTCGCTGGAGGCGAGACACATGTATGGGAATCCGGCGGCGGCGGCGGCGGCGTAAACACTTGACATCTTGCTTCATATATTTGTAAGCCCAAGCCCTAGGTTCATCAAATTTGGTCCAGAGGTAGCTTATGATGAGTACTTGCCAGTCAGTCACCTGTCGCCTGACCTTGACCTCAATTTCACGGTCCAGTGACTACGTTAAAGTTTTTGGGTTACGACAGTTCCTCTGTAACTATGCATGGTAGGATGACAATATTTGGTGTATAGGTTGCTGATGACTAGTACATGACTGTCTGGTAGGTGTCACCTGACCTTGACCTCAATTTCACGGTCCAGCGACTACGTTAAAGTTTTTGGGTTACGACAGTTCCTCTGTAACTACGCATGGTAGGATGACAATATTTGGTATATAGGTTGCTGATGACTAGTACATGACCGTCTGGTAGGTGTCACCTGACCTTGACCTCAATTTCACGGTCCAGCGACTACGTTAAAGTTTTTGGGTTATGACAATTCCTCTGTAACCACGGATGATAGGATGACAATATTTGGTATATAGGTTGCTGATGACTAGTACTTGACTGTCTGGTAGGTGTCACCTGACCTTGACCTCAATTTCATGGTCCAGTGACTACGTTAAAGTTTTTGGGTTACGACAGTTCCTCTGTAACTACGCATGGTAGGATGACAATATTTGGAGTATAGGTTGCTGATGACTAGTACATGACTGTCTGGTAGGTGTCACCTGACCTTGAGTTCAATTTCACGGTCCAGCGACTACGTTTTTGGGTTATGACAGTTCCTCTGTAACTACGCATGGTAGGATGACAATATTTGGTGTATAGGTTGCTGATGACTAGTACATGACTGTCTGGTAGGTGTCACCTGACCTTGACCTCAATTTCACGGTCCAGCGACTACGTTAAAGTTTTTGGGTTACGACAGTTCCTCTGTAACTACGCATGGTAGGATGACAATATTTGGTGTATAGGTTGCTGATGACTAGTACATGACTGTCTGGTAGGTGTCACCTGACCTTGACCTCAATTTCACGGTCCAGTGACTACGTTAAAGTTTTTGGGTTACGACAGTTCCTCTGTAACTACGCATGGTAGGATGACAATATTTGGTGTATAGGTTGCTGATGACTAGTACATGACTGTCTGGTAGGTGTCGCCTGACCTTGACCTCAATTTCACGGTCCAGCGACTACGTTAAAGTTTTTGGGTTACGACAGTTCCTCTGTAACTACGCATGGTAGGATGACAATATTTGGTGTATAGGTTGCTGATGACTAGTACATGACTGTCTGGTAGGTGTCACCTGACCTTGACCTCAATTTCACGGTCCAGCGACTACATTAAAGTTTTTGGGTTACGACAGTTCCTCTGTAACTACACATGGTAGGAAGACAATATTTGGTGTAAAGGTTGCTGATGACTAGTACATGACTGTCTGGTAGGTGTCACCTGACCTTGACCTCAATTTCACGGTCCAGCGACTACGTTAAAGTTTTTGGGTTACGGCTATTCCCCTGTAACTATGCAGGGTCTGGTGACAATATTTTGTATACAGGCCGCTGCTGATATTTAATGCTATTTACGTAATGCTTATGACGAAATTTATTTTCGTTACTGATGCGGAATGCAGGCGAGACGTTTTTCTGTGTCCACACTTGTCTAAGCTAGTATAGAATGCAGAAGCCTGATATTTTGCATATTGCTTTATCCTATAGTACCATATGGTGTATAGCGATTTTATGCTCCTTGGTCATCTACTTCCTGTTTAGTTTTGTGAAAGCGTAGGTATAACCGGTGAGCATCAGCTCACAGATTTACCTTGATTTTTTTATTAATTAATTGAGTTTTATCTATATTATGCTTACTTATCAATGTAAAATTTAGAGAATACAAGGAAAAATGTCAAACAAACAAAAATACACAAATTAATGCAAAATGGATCAGTGAACTAAAAATGTGCCTCCAAATTGACTTGTCTTACCCAGGCCTCGGAGAAATGTCACATCCATTGTTGATATAAACATACGTTGAAGAAGTACTGACCAAAATGTCTCTTGTTATCTCTGCTCCTTTCTTTATCAAGTGTTTCTAATAGGAGCAGTTATAAACTATTTAAATACAACTTATTTATTAAATACGTTTATTGATGATGTGCATATGTTCAGTCATATATATATATAGTCTAAAAATCTTTTTTACATCACTTTTTTATCAAAATCAAGTTGGGGCCTCTGTGAAACTGATTAAAAATAGTTAATTATCTACCATATATTAACCACAAGTCTGTCAACTACGAGGTGGTGGGTTTGAGTCTGACTGTGGGTATCGAATCTAATTTAAAGGTTGGGGTTGTCACTGCATGGGTACTCGGTCCTCCTCCACCAATTGATGCTGGACATCACCAGATGTAGCTGAAAATTACTGTAAGTGGCATTAAACTCCAAATAAAATAAAACAGAATGCTAAGATTTCTTTAGTAATAAATTTGGTCAGCCTGAAAAAACTTAAACTGATAACAGATCAAATAATCAACATTATACGTCTATTTGATCCTGTTTTACTGCTCTTAATTCTTCAATTGGACTGACATTAACTAAGTGACTCTTTCTTCACAGGTCAATTTTGAAGACCAGAATGAGATTTGTTTACTTGTTTACAAAGTCAGCTGTATTAATCAGGGACAGATTTGTTAATTTCCATTTCACTTGAACTATTTATAAAACATGACTGATTTGTGGGTTTTCATTTTCATTTCACCTATTGTTCCAGCTTCATAAATCAAATACAGGTCTGTTTTTACTTCATTTTCATAAAAGGCCCATTTTCAATTCCCTTAATTTTCTAGCTGAATAAACCAAGAACAGGTGTGTTTTGACTTTATCTATTAAAAGGCATAGGTTTATGAACCATTAATAGATTTGTGTACTCTCAGTTTCTCTGTTTACAAATTTAGCTGTTTCCCTTTGTAAACAGATTTAGCTGACGGATCTGTTTACTTTCAGTTTCCCTTTGTTTACAGATTTAGCTGACACATCTGTTTACTTTCAGTTTCCCTTTGTTTACAGATTTAGCTGACAGATCTATTTACTCTCAGTTTTCCTTTGTTTACAGATTTAGCTGACAGATCTGTTTACTTTCAGTTTCCCTTTGTTTACAGATTTAGCTGACAGATCTGTTTACTTTCAGTTTCCCTTTGTTTACAGATTTAGCTGACAGATCTGTTTACTTTCAGTTTCCCTTTGTTTACAGATTTTGCTGACAGATCTGTTCACTTTCAGTTTCCCTTTGTTTACAGATTCAGCTGACAGATCTGTTTACTTTCAGTTTACCTTTGTTTACAGATTTAGCTGACAGATCTGTTTACTTTCATTTTCTCTTTGTTTACAGATTTAGCTGAAATATATGTTTACTTTCAGTTTCACTTTATTTATGAATCTCAGCTTAATAATTAAACTATGTACTGATATGATCATTTTTGTTTTCCCTTTGTTTACAGATCAAGCTTTATAAACCAGGGAGAGATCTGTCTATGTACCAGTAGGATATATGTACAGAGAGACATCTATCCTAAATTCCTGGAAAGATTTGCTGAGGAAACGAGGTAAATATACTAAGGGAAGATAACAAACACAGGCCTCAGTTAAATGGCTTTTTCTCTGAAACCAGTGAACTAATTAAAACAATATTTATAGTATAGTCTTGTTTAAAAAATGTGTTTATGCCTATAAGACATTTAATATGGCCACCATTACAGAATTAGTTTAACTGAGCTATCTGTTGGAAGAATTTGTAATTGTAATCTTTTCTGAAACTGCAAAGCTGATTGATTGAAGCCATAGTGTATGTAAATGTTTAATAATTCTAATATTATTTGCATATTTAGAAATATGTTATTTGATTGGTCTAGATTACTTCCGGCTGAGGTTTTTAACGAAATTTATTTTTTGATAAATGAAGTTGACTCAATTTATTTTTTGATAAATGTAGTTGACCTAATTTATTTTAGGATAAATGACGTTGACCGAACTATTTTAAGCGTAACCAATGTAAACAAAGATGGCAGCTTTCAATATCAAAAGTAGCGATCAACTTACAAATTATTTGTTTGATGAATTATCATTAATGATTTGTTAAATTTAAAACTTCGTTGTGTTCGATACAGAAAAGAAGGTTATAGATTGATGTAAAATTTATAGTTGTGTTTATTAAAATCAGAAATTGGTTTATGGAATATTATCGTACGTAAAAATAAACAAAATATTCATACATTCAGTCGATCCCGCTACCAAATACACAAGAAATATGAAGTTGAGAAACACCTTAGACAAATTAATTTCTTAATGCAATTTTAAAGAATAAAAGGATTAAACACCATTTTCAATGGATTTATCAGTATATCAACAAGACCAACTCACTCACAAACATATCATAAAAGACATTCGGTGTTTAATCCTATATTAGATGGTTCGCTTGAATATTTGAGTGGAAATCCAAGATGGTTGCCATTTGAAGGAATTAATTTACATAGAAACCAGAGGCAAAATGTCTAAAGTTGTTTTTTATCTGAAATTTTGAACCTGTTGAAAGAAAAACAGCAATATTTATTGCATTTTCTCAACAAAGATAATGTTATTTATGCTGGTAAAAAAATAGAAATTACATGACATATTTTAACATCAAGGAAATGTCATTTTCATTGCCTAAATAAATCAGGTGAGTGATACAGGCTTTTCAGATCCCCTGGGTTTTTAAACTGTTGATGATAAAAACATTACATTCACAGGAAAGGTGAATCTATTAGTATTGTCACAGAGTGCTCTGGCTACTTCTTAATAAAAAATCCATGTCATGATACAAATGAAAAATTGCTGAAAATGACAAATATCATAAAAAAAAACCAATTGAAAAATCGCTGAAAATGACAAACACCATTCAAACAAACAAATGAAAAATTACTGAACGTGTCATAAAACCACTTGAATACAGGGCAATTAAAAAGGGAAGAATATATGAACAGATTTTGTTTTGACACAGCACTTTGCGTTTTTCAAAAGTTATTTATTGGTTTGCAGTCATTTTAACAATGTTATTTATTTCATGAATCGTTGTTTGATGGTTTTAGAAAACTGGTTGTAGGAGACCCCAAAGATGACAAATCAAACCTCGGAGCTTTGATCAGTAAAGAACATTTAGCAAAGGTCAAAGGCTATGTGGATATAGCAGAGAAAGAAGGTGCAACAATACTATGTGGAAAAGAGGAACTAAATCTGCCAGAAAGAAACAAAAATGTAATGATTTTGAAGCTTAAATATTATGCTTTTCTAACAAGGAACACTGTTTATGTAAACCTTCATAACGAATCTTTGGATGAATTGAATAAGATTGTTTTATTCATATAGACAAATTTGGTTAAATTTTTTTTTGAAGCCTTTTAAAGTATCCGACCCATAATTGTGATTATATTGGGTGTCCCAGATGTCCATTGTTTATCAATAGAGCAGACCTTGGTAATATTCGGCAAACATCGTAAATACTTTTTGAGTAACTAACATTTTTTGCTCAAAACTGTTAACATTGACTTAAAGTAAAACAATACATGTATATTTAATTTGTAACATTAATTAGCAATACATTGATTTATTAAAGCTGTATTTCTTGGTCGAAAAATAAAATTATTGAACGGTGACTTCAATTGGATACCTTAAATAGAGTTATTCAATATATCCTTAGGTTTTCCTGAAAAAAGTGTTTTTACAAATATTATGATGCAAACTAGGTTTATTTTAATAATAATAAGCTTGGAAACTAAAGATTCTATGAACCAAACTGGTACAGATATTGAAGATCCCAGTTTCAAAATGTTTTGTTATAACAGAGATGGCTGCCATTACTGAAAATAAAAAGTTGTGGTTACAGATAATATTCTCCAAATAGCCTATCAAATTATATGTCTATTAGAGAATTGTTGTTGAAAAGGAGCTTTCATTAAAAAAAAGGCTTTGAATTATTGTTATATATTTATGTTAAAATAGATATAATAACAATAATTTTTTTGTATGAGATCATTGTTCGCGTTTTCTAGGGATACTCTATTTTTTGTATGAGATCATTGTTCGTTTTTTCTAGGGATACTTTATGAGGCCGGCTATTATCACAGATGTCAGTGACGACTCCCGTCTAGTCAAGGAGGAGATTTTTGGTCCTGTAACTTGTGTTATGCCATTTGACACTGAAGATGAGGTTGTACGGAGAGCTAACGATGTTCAATACGGTCTGTGTGCTACTCTTTGGACTTCTAATGTTTCTACCTTGCACAGAGTATCCCGGGAATTACAGGTAAGTATCGTAGTTTTCTTTCTATACGTTAAGGATTTTTAATCGTCATTGAATATCTGACATCAATAACTGGACCAGGGAACATACTGGCTTTCTTTCATAATAGATACATTCGCTTCTATAAGTCTGGAGATAAAATTCTAAGACATGTAGTGCACATAAACTTGGATCACGCGTAGACTTGTGGTCCACATAGACTTGGATCACACGTCTACAAAAATCTATCCTTCATATAAACCTGTTGTCCATATAGAGGTGGGTCATGACAATTGGAAATATGTTATATACATGTACCATTTTCTTGTTAGCATTCTTTAAAACTACAAAAAGACAAGATTTATATGCTGTTATAGCATTACAACAGACCCCATGAAAGCTAAAACCCTCTCTTTGTTGAGCATTCATTCATGCTTATCTGATATCAAATAGTCTGTCTGACTGAACACATTTTTGCTTGACATTAATGCAACTTTTATTTCACCAATTGCCAGACATTTAGTCGGACAACATGAAAATTTTGTCTGTCAGGTTTTATTATCTGGCTAAACAGTAATACATGTTTGGATAAACAGTTGGACTGTTGAAGGAATTTCCTTCTTTGGATTACTTTTTAAAGCAAATAATTTGTCAGATGTCAGATAATAAAAAGATGTCTAATTAAAACACATTGAAACCAAGCACAGTCTGTTTGAAATTAGAATTTACTACAAAGATCAACCAGTGTTGTATGAAATAATTTTTTAATTACAGGTTGGGACTGTATGGGCTAACTGCTGGTTAGTACGTGATCTTAATATGCCATTCGGTGGAATGAAGGATTCAGGGATCGGACGTGAAGGCACAGATGACTCGATGGATTTTTTTATGGAACAGAAAACTGTTTGTGTTAAGCTGTAACAACAATAGTTTTTTAAATAATAGTAAAAAATTAAAAGTGGTAGTTTATCAAAAAATTATGCTGACTGTTTTATTATAATTGTAAAGAAATGTTAGTCTTTTTTAAATGTCTGACAAAACAGTAGAGGAAAACAACACTTTTTTTTCTAGATATTCTGGGTCATTTGTGAATGCCTGGAATTATCTCCCAGTTCTGAAAGTGGTATAGTGCTCTTCCCTGAATTTATTTCTCTCCAGACTTACATCAGAATTAGAAATTAATGTGATTTTCTTGCTTTGCAAAAACCATTTACAAACATGCAGTTTTTTCTTACAATAAATCAATGGTCTCTTAGTTTTTTCTTAATAACCAGTACTGATGGTTTTCAATATGTTTTATATCAATTTCATCAATTTGTCAGCTATATCAAGTTATCTAATTTATTGGAGAGGTAGCTGGAATACCCTGTGAGAACCAGGAAAACTAATATCCTGCTTTAATTTTACATTGGATTCGTGCACACCATGCCAAAAATTTGGATAGAACTCATAACACCAATACTTAAAATATTGTAAAATATTGTTTCACGGTTCATATATTACTACAGACCAAATTAAAAAGACGGAAAGCAGATAAGAGTCATAAAGCATTTAAAGGTATAAAACTTTTCAGCCATACATTTTACATAATAAATAGCATTTTTAACAGATCCAAATATATATTGTTGTTAATCAAATCTATGTTTGTAAAAATAAATAATCAGAATCTCAGGGACACCATTAATGGTGGTGTTGTATTATGGGTCTTTGTATACTAAGGTGATGGTTGTAAATGAAGCCATATGTATTTTCTAACATTGTTTATAGGTTAAGTTTTCTGTACAGATTATGTTGTATTATAATGATGACATCTCGATACATTCCTAATCATTGATAGTGCCTTTGTGTGGTTCCACGACATTTTCTGTTATGAAATTGAAGTGGAAATTTTTTTTTACCTGTTACTACTGAAGAACTCCAAGCAAATGAAGGCTATTCCAGAAAAAAATGTCTCATGGGGGCAGAACACACTAGAACTTAAAGTGTACCACCAATAGATTTAAATTAAAATTTATCCCCCCACCTACAATTTTCCTATATCAAATTATTACTATATTATTTTTTTGACACCCCACCAAACAAATTTCAATATGCAATTTTACCCCCCACCTACACATTATTTTATCCACAGCGTCCTTCCCCTGGGGTATATTTTTGTCTGGAATAGCCCTAAGATCTTAAACATCCAGGAGAGAATTTAACCATGCAAGTACCAGAAGCATTATAGACATTTTTCTTTTACATTCATGTTTTTGTGTGACTTGAAATATATATTTTTATTGTTAATCTGTTTGTTTTGTTGAAGATATGTTTTGCAACTAATAGAATTTTTTAATACTTTTTGCATTTTCTTTGCTGAATTTCAAAGTGGCCATAACCATAGGTCAAAGTTAAAATATTAACCCTATGGAAAACTACATGTTACAATGTTTTTTAGCACAACTGATGTATGATGTATGATTTTGTTGTTCTTGTATTTTCAGTAATTCATTCTTTAAATATTGTTTCAGTATTAAATAGGTTGTACAGTCTGGTTATCTAAGACAGGTTTTAATGCAAACATGTTCAAAGCTAGGAATTTGATGTCAAATGAAGCATAACTACTTCATAAGTACCTGTGTATTAGTTCTATATATACTCGTTATAAGGATTGGAGTACAAAATTGAATAATGATTACAAACAATATTTTATATAACATTTGTAAAATAAAAGAATTTAAACATTTATTTTGTTACTTTCTGGTCCATTCTGCCTGTTGCTAGCACTTGGCAGCTGGCGTAGTCTGTAAACTTTACACAATTGTATCTTCTTCTTCTTGAGAACTAATTAGCAGAATTTCATGAAACATGGCAGAAATGTTTCACATAATGTCCTGTCTAAGTGTTGTTACTTCAGTGCTGATTCATTAACAGATATGGCCACCATGGCTGAATTTTAAACAATTTCTTCTTAAGAACCCTGTACTAAATGAATTAAAACCATACTTGGCAGATATGTTTCTTTTCTGTGCTGAATTTCAAAGTGGCCATAACCATAGGTCAAAGTTAAGATATTAACCCTATGGGAAACTACACGTTACAATGTTTTTTTAGCACAACTTATGTATGTCATGTCCTCTAATAAAACTCAGAATTGTTCAGATTGACTTGATCCTTGTCACTTCAAAAGAGTGTAGGTTACATTCTTTTATAGATTCTCTAGTGTCGTGTCCTCTAATAAAACTAAGAATTGTTCAGATTGATTTGATCCTTCTCACTTCAAAAGAGTGTAGGTTACATTCTGTTATAGATCCTCTAGCATCAGAATCCTTTGTGAGCATATACACAATTAAGCTAACAAAACCATTGATAACGAACCAGTTGAAGCAAAATTCATATGATGGTTCGCTACGAATTTCATTTTGTATTAGACTTGCCACAAGTACCTTTGAATGTTTTTTCTATTAGAGAGATACATCTTTATTATTAACATTTCTTATACTATTCCCTTGTGTATACTGGTGGATAGTATAGGAAATGTTGATATTAAAGATGTCTCTCTCAAACATTTCAAAGGGATTGTGGCAAGTCTAATGTTGTATTTTCAAATCTTCAATTTAAAAAATGGCGACCATCGCAAGCCTTAGTTTAATGCCTACTTCACGGCGTATATAAATCAGGCAGAGCGATACAGCTTCTTGAGATACTCTGGCTCTATGATAGAAGTGCAAGTTCTAAATGTTGAACACACTGGGCACTTGTTAAGAATTTACTGTACCCTTGTAACCAACTTCGCAAGGATGAAACGTCCATGAAAACAAGATATGGTTTTTTCCTAGGTTTGTTGATATAAATTCCCGTGTTATGTTAAAAAATGTTTGGCCAATTTTGTTACAACTTTGTAAATTTTGCTATAAACCTAGATTTATTTTAAAGCAGCTACATTCGGGGGAAGAGGGTTAGGCAATCTGATTACCAGTGGAACTTCATTCGATTAAAATTGTTTGGTATTTGGAGGATTTCATTAGAATGTATCTGCTATTCTAGTGCGATTCTTGTTTTTGAATGTTACTGTTCAGAAAAAGTATTGAACAAAACATGCATGTTTTTACTTTACTTACAACCATTTCCTAAAATAACAGTCTGAAACAGTGTTTCATCAATTTAAATGTATTTTTGATGAAATAAAAAAATTTAACAAAAATGAGTTCTAATTTTGCAATAATGTTTAAAGGAAATACTGTTTGAAGTTAAAAAAAGTTTTCATAAATCGGTGTTATTTAAAGTAGATCAATCTTTATTAATATAAACACAAAGAAGCTTATTCTTTTATCTCGCATTTAGTATCTGTTGTGAATTGATAATAATTTAAATAACAAATTATACTATTTAAAACACATGGTGCTCAAATTGAAGAAACTTGCCTGTAATGCTACTGTTTTCCATGTTTCTTAAGAAAAAGACCGTTTGATGTATTCTACATACAGTCCTGGTTTTACTTTAGAACAGTACAAATAAAATGTCATCAAAGATATCAAAGTAAATGGAATTTCATACGCCAGAGGCGCGTTTCGTCTAATTAAGACTACTCCGTGACGCTCAAACGTAAAAGATATTTAAAATCCAAATGGTTAAGCTGTTGAAGAGCTTTTATTACAAAAATTTCCGGCTAAGGCTTTCATTAATAAGATATAGAACTGTCCATTATATAATTTCATCTTAAGAAATATACTTCTAACTTAATTAATACTACATTTATTGGTTATGAATAAATAGTTACAATACTCTCTATCAATTCCCAGTAGTATATGCCGTCGTATTTGTACTTTCAGTCGATTGGTGATGTCTTTTTGTGACAACGCTTGCTAGCTCTTATATCGTCAGGTGCTGATGAGGTTTAATGTTTGACACTTGTCATTGGCGTCTGTCTGTCCAGAGTCTGGCTATGAACTCTTCACACTGTCATGTTCTCCTTTGAAGCTATACAGAGCCAATCAAACCAAAACGCTGCAGGAATTTCAAAATGATTTCATTTTTCGTCCTGATTGTATAAAAACATGATCATCATAAATAATTCTTTCTTCTGATTGGATGAAACTTTAAAATCATTCTTCTTTGAAATTAGAACTTCAGTTGTTTTGTTTAGTGCTAAAAATGTTTGGAAGGTCCTAGGGCTACAAAGATTTCTTATTTGGTTTGATCCAGCAAAGCAATGCTGCAATGGGAAATCCTCAATATTGTTTCTGCTGTGCCGACAATGTTCAAGTCTTCAATTTTAAAATAATATAGATTTTGTTACTTTGTATAAAACAAATCAGTAACGAACATTTAGCAAAGGTCAAAGGTTATGTAGATATAGCAGAGAAAGAAGGCGCAACAATTCTATGTGGAAAAGAGGAACTAAATCTGCCAGAAAGAAACAAAAATGTAAAGATTTTGAAGCTTAAATATTATGCTTTTCTAACAAGGAACACTGTTTATGTAAACCTTCATAACAAATCTTTGGATGAATTGAATAAAATTGTTTTATTCATATAGACAAATTTGGTTAATTTTTTTCTGAAGCCTTTTAAGGTATCCGACCCATAATTGACCATGTGATTATATTGGGTGTCCCGGATGTCCATTGTTTATCAATAGAGCAGACATTGGTAATATTCGGCAAACATCGTAAATACTTTTTGAGTAACTAACTTTTTTGGCTCAAAACTGTTAACATTGTCTTAAAGTAAAACAATACATGTATATTTAATTTGTAACATTAATTAGCAATACATTGATTTAATAATTTGGTCGAAAAAAATATTAATGAACAGTGACTACAATCAATACCTTAAACAAATTTATTCAATATATTCAATATATCCGTAGGTTTTTCTGAAAAAAGTGATTTTACAAATATAATGATGTTAGTGACGACTCTCGTCTAGTCAAGGAGGAGATCTTTGGTCCTGTTACTTGTGTTATGCCATTTGACACTGAAGATGAGGTTGTACGGAGAGCTAACGATGTTCAATATGGTCTGTGTGCTTCTCTTTGGACTTTTAATGTTTCTACCTTGCACAGAGTATCCCGGGAATTACAGGTTAGTATCGTAGTTTTCTTCCTATACGTCAAGGATTTTCAATTGTCACTGAATATCTGACTATGTCAATAATTGGACCAGGGAACATACTGGCTTTCTTTTACAATAGATACATTCGCTTCAATAAGTCTGGAGATAAAATCCAAAGTCCACATAGACTTGGATCACACGTAGACTTAATAGTCCACAAAAATCTATTGTTCATATAAACCTGTAGTCCATATAGAGGTGGGTCATGTATGATGACAACTGGAAATTGTTATATAGATGGCATACTATTTTCTTGTTAGCATTCTTTAAAACCTCAAAAAGACTAGATTTATATGCTGTTATAGCATTACAACAGACCCCATGGAAGCTAAAACCATCTCTTTGTCAGGCATTTTGGATATCAAATAGTTTGTCTGACTGAACACATTTTTGCTTGACATTAATGCAACTTTTATTTCACCAATTGCCAGACATTTAGTCTGACAACATGAAAATTTTGTCTGTCAGGTTTTATTATCTGGCTAAACAGTAATACATGTTTGGATAAACAGTTGGACTGTTGAAGGAATTTCCTTCTTTGGATTACTTTTTAAAGCAAATAATTTGTCAGATGTCAGATAATAAAAAGATGTCTAATTATTTCACATTGAAACCAAGCATAGCCTGTTTGAAATTAGAATTTACTACAATGATCAACCAGTGTTGTACAAAATAATGTTTTAATTGCAGGTTGGGACTGTATGGGCTAACTGCTGGTTAGTACGTGATCTTAATATGCCATTCGGTGGAATGAAGGATTCAGGGATCGGACGTGAAGGCACAGATGACTCGATGGATTTTTTTATGGAACAGAAAACTGTTTGTGTTAAGCTGTAACAACAATAGTTTTTTAAATAATAGTAAAAAATTAAAAGTGGTAGTTTATCAAAAAATTATGCTGACTGTTTTATTATAATTGTAAATAAATGTTATTCTTTTATAAATGTCTGACAAAACAGTAGATGAAAACAACACTTTTTTTCTAGATATTCTGGGTCATTTGTGAATGCCTGGAATTATCTCCCAGTTCTGAAAGTGGTATGGTGCTCTTCCCTGAATTTATTTCTCTCCAGACTTACATCAGAATTAGAAATTAATGTGATTTTCTTGCTTTGCAAAAACCATTTACAAACATGCAGTTTTTTCTTACAATAAATCAATGGTCTCTTAGTTTTTTTAATAACCAGTACTGATGGTTTTCAATATGTTTTATATCAATTTCATCAATTTGTCAGCTATATCAAGTTATCTAATTTATTGGAGAGGTAGCTGGAATACCCTGTGAGAACCAGGAAAACTAAAATCCTGCTTTAATTTTACATTGGATTCGTGCACACCATGCCAAAAATTTGGATAGAACTCATAACACCAATACTTAAAATATTGTAAAATATTGTTTCACGGTTCATATATTACTACAGACCAAATTAAAAAGACGGAAAGCAGATAAGAGTCATAAAGCATTTAAAGGTATAAAACTTTTCAGCCATACATTTTACATAATAAATAGCATTTTTAACAGATCCAAATATATATTGTTGTTAATCAAATCTATGTTTGTAAAAATAAATAATCAGAATCTCAGGGACACCATTAATGGTGGTGTTGTATTATGGGTCTTTGTATACTAAGGTGATGGTTGTAAATAAAGCCATATGTATTTTCTAATATCGTTTATAGGTTAAGTTTTCTGTACAGATTATGTTGTATTATAATGATGACATCTCGATACATTCCTAATCATTGGTAGTGCCTTTGTGTGGTTCCACGACATTTTCTGTTATGAAATTGAAGTGGAAATTTTTTTTTACCTGTTACTACTGAAGAACTCCAAGCAAATGAAGGCTATTCCAGAAATAAATGTCTCCTGGGGGCAGAACACACTAGAAATTAAAGTGTACCACCAATAGATTTAAATTAAAATTTATCCCCCCACCTACAATTTTCCTATATCAAATTATTATTATATTATTTTTTTGACACCCCACCAAACAAATTTCAATATGCAATTTTACCCCCCACCTACACATTATTTTATCGACAGCGTCCTTCCCCTGGGGTATATTTTTGTCTGGAATAGCACTAAGATCTTAAACGTCCAGGAGAGAATTTAAGCATGCAAGTACCAGAAGCATTATAAACATTTTTCTTTTACATTCATGTTTTTGTGTGACTTGAAATATATATTTTTATTAAGGTCTTTCCCACTACAGTGGAAAGACCTTCTTACCTTTCTTATGATTATTATTATTATTTTTCTTTTTTTTTCCGCCATCATTTGCAAAAAAGTGTCGCGACATATCATTTTCATACTTGGTACCATTAATCTGTCATACTGTCAGATGACTCAGTTCACCCTGTGAAACCGATCTATTTTTAGTAACAGAGTTATCTGCCCCAACACCGTAAACCCTTGTTAGCAGATAAACTCAGAAACCGTAATTGATTCTTAAAATCTTAAGTGTAAAAAATGTCGCTGGACCTATAGCGATGATTTGTCATGCAAATTTTTTTTTTCCAATCGACTTCCTGTTTACGTGTTTTTGACCTGAAAAATGTCGCAACGCGTCAAAAATTTTTTCTCAAAAACCGTAAGTCCTAGAGACTTGGGACCACCACCATTGATCCTAAGTGACATATGTTACATTTAAAAATGTCAAGGTCAAAGGTCAAAAGTCAAGGTCAAAGGTCACCATAGGTCTTGTTAGCACTATATCTCACAAACCATAAAAGATAGAAGCAGACAATAAATGGAAAAAATACTCCTCTTATTGAGACCTTCATTTGGTACATTTGACCAAAAGCTGTACAATGAACCACTTTTGAGTTACTGCCCTTGACGCGTTTCGGTTAATCGGTTTTTTGGTTAAAACTTGAAAACGGTTAGAGATAATATAGTAAACATATAGGTTTAAAGTGATCAGTATGAAAAGAGCTTCAATTTGAGCCAAGGTCAAAGGTCATAGGTCAAGGTCATACCATAGCAACAAGGTGACTGTTATAAAAAGTCCTTAGCAACCATATATTTTTAGAATCAGAATGATGTACTGTACTGAAATATGTCATATCATGACCGGAAGTGCCATTTTGTCCCTAGCAACCGAATGAAAGTCCTTAACAACCATATATTTTTTGGCTCGGGACCACTTTCTATACTCAAATAACTCATTTTTATGACTGGAAGTGACATTTTGTGCTTAGCAAGACACAAAATCTTAAAGCATCACATATATTTTCTCACTTTAGAGGAACAGTGGGAAAGACCTTCTCATTTGTTCTCAGAACAAATGGCATTTTAATTGTTAATCTGTTTGTTTTGTTGAAGATATGTTTTGCAACTAATAGAATTTTTTAATACTTTTTGCATTTTCTTTGCTGAATTTCAAAGTGGCCATAACCATAGGTCAAAGTTAAAATATTAACCCTATGGAAAACTACATGTTACAATGTTTTTTAGCACAACTGATGTATGATGTATGATTTTGTTGTTCTTGTATTTTCAGTAATTCATTCTTTAAATATTGTTTCAGTATTAAATAGGTTTACAGTCTGGTTATCTAAGACAGGTTTTAATGCAAACATGTTCAAAGCTAGGAATTTGATGTCAAATAAAGCATAACTATTTCATAAGTACCTGTGTATTAGTTCTATATATACTCGTTATAAGGATTGGAGTACAAAATTGAATAATGATTACAAACAATATTTTATATAACATTTGTAAAATAAAAGAATTTAAACATTTATTTTGTTACTTTCTGGTCCATTCTGCCTGTTGCTAGCACTTGGCAGCTGGCGTAGTCTGTAAATTTACACAATTGTATCTTCTTCTTCTTGAGAACTAATTAGCAGAATTTCATGAAACATGGCAGAAATGTTTCACATAATGTCCTGTCTAAGTGTTGTTACTTCAGTGCTGATTCATTAACAGATATGGCCACCATGGCTGAATTTTAAACAATTTCTTCTTAAGAACTCTGTACTAAATGAATTAAAATCATACTTGGCAGATATGTTTCTTTTCTGTGCTGAATTTCAAAGTGGCCATAACCATAGGTCAAAGTTAAGATATTAACCCTATGGGAAACTACACGTTACAATATTTTTTTAGCACAACTTATGAATGTCATGTCCTCTAATAAAACTCAGAATTGTTCAGATTGACTTGATCCTTGTCACTTCAAAAGAGTGTAGAGTATATTCTTTTATAGATTCTCTAGTGTCGTGTCCTCTAATTAAACTCAGAATTGTTCAGATTGACTTGATGACCCTATGGGTCATGTCTTCTAATAAAACTCAGAATTGTTCAGATTGACTTGATCCTTCTCACTTCAAAAGAGTGTAGGTTACATTCTGTTATAGATCCTCTAGCATCAGAATCCTTTGTGAGCATATACACAATTAAGCTAACAAAACCATTGATAACGAACCAGTTGAAGCAAAATTCATATGATGGTTCGCTACGAATTTCATTTTGTATTAGACTTGCCACAAGTACCTTTGAATGTTTTTTCTATTAGAGAGATACATCTTTATTATTAACATTTCTTATACTATTCCCTTGTGTATACTGGTGGATAGTATAGGAAATGTTGATATTAAAGATGTCTCTCTCAAACATTTCAAAGGGATTGTGGCAAGTCTAATGTTGTATTTTCAAATCTTCAATTTAAAAAATGGCGACCATCGCAAGCCTTAGTTTAATGCCTCCTTCACGGCGTATATAAATCAGGCAGAGCGATACAGCTTCTTGAGATACTCTGGCTCTATGATAGAAGTGCAAGTTCTAAATGTTGAACACACTGGGCACTTGTTTAGAATTTACTGTACCCTTGTAACCAACTTCGCAAGGATGAAACGTCCATGATAACAAGATATGGTTTTTTCCTAGGTTTGTTGATATAAATTCCCGTGTTATGTTAAAAAATGTTTGGCCAATTTTGTTACAACTTTGTAAATTTTGCTATAAACCTAGATTTATTTTAAAGCAGCTACATTCGGGGGAAGAGGGTTAGGCAATCTGATTACCAGTGGAACTTCATTCGATTAAAATTGTTTGGTATTTGGAGGATTTCATTAGAATGTATCTGCTATTCTAGTGCGATTCTTGTTTTTGAATGTAAGTTAATGTTCAGAAAAAGTATTGAACAAAACATGCATGTTTTTACTTTACTTACAACCATTTCCTAAAATAACAGTCTGAAACAGTGTTTCATCAATTTAAATGTATTTTTGATGAAATAAAAAAATTTAACAAAAGATGAGTTCTAATTTTGCAATAATGTTTAAAGGAAATACTGTTTGAAGTTAAAAAAAAGTTTTCATAAATCGGTGTTATTTGAAGTAGATCAATCTTTATTAATATAAACATAAAGAAGCTTATTCTTTTATCTCGCATTTAGTATCTGTTGTGAATTGATAATAATTGAAATAACAAATTATACTATTTAAAACACATGGTGCTCAAATTGAAGAAAATTGCTTGTAATGCTACTGTTTTCCATGTTTCTTAAGAAAAAGACCGTTTGAAGTATTCTACATACAGTCATGGTTTTACTTTAGAACAGTACAAATTATATGTCATCAAAGATATTTCGTCTAATTAAGACTACTCAGTGACGCTCAAACGTAAACAATATTTAAAATCCAAATGGTTAAGGTGTTGAAGAGCTTTTATTACACAAATTTCCGGCTAAGGCTTTCATTAATAAGATATAGAACTGTCCATTATATAATTTCATCTTAAGAAATATACTTCTACCTTTATTAATACTACATCTATAGGTCATGAATAAGTTACAATACTCTCTATCAATTCCCAGTAGTATATGCCGTCGTATTTGTACTTTCTGTCGATTGGTGACGTCTTTTTGTGACAAAGCTTGCCAGCTCTTATATGGTCAGGTGCTGATGAGGTTAAATGTTTGACAATTGCCATTGGCGTCTGTCTGTCCAGAGCTTCACACTGTCATGTTCTCCTTTGAAGCTATACCGAGCCAATTAAACCAAAACGCTGCAGGA
Organism: Limnoperna fortunei; assembly: GCA_944474755.1. Classification (NCBI taxonomy): domain Eukaryota; kingdom Metazoa; phylum Mollusca; class Bivalvia; order Mytilida; family Modiolidae; genus Limnoperna; species Limnoperna fortunei. The sequence continues at coordinate 8,763,137 of OX104124.1, read as the reverse complement.
ATTTCAAAATGATTTCATTTTCGTCCTGATTGTATAAAAACATGATCATCATAAATAATTCTTTCTTCTGATTGGATGAAACTTTAAACTCATTCTTCTTTGAAATTAGAACTTCGGGTGTTTGTATAGTGCTAAAAATGTTTGAAAGGTCCTAGGGCTACAAAGATTTCTTATTTGGTTTGATCCAGCAAAGAAATGCTGCAATGAGAAATCCTCAATACTGTTTCTGCTGTGCCGACAATGTTCAAGTCTTCAATTTTAAAATAATATAGATTTTGTTACTTTGTATAAAACGAATGTGTGAGGTCCTCTACGAATACCTTTTATTGCGATTGGATGAAAATCTTACCCGCCATATGCAATTATGGTTTCTGTTTGATGGCTCCTCTTAAAAATATAAGACCAGATGTTTTTCACTTAGTACAAATGCAGTCTGTGAGTCTCTATAAAAGATTCCCCGTTTTGTCTGGATCCTGCGGAAAGAAAGACCGTCAGAAGCACGTGTTTCTAACTATAGATTCATGGACAATCCTTGTTTCCAATGACTTGAATTTAACAAAATCATCCCCTAAAACTAAATTGTACGTTTGAATGATTAACATAAAATTAAGAGATCATGCACACAGATCCTTCCTTGAATCAGTTGACACGTTTGTAAATTCATTCTACAGACGAGTAACCGTAGCAGTTATATGTTAGAAAATTCCTCCATATAAGTTGTCGTGATCAAAGCTTTATTACAGATATAATTAACACTATCTTATTATTTTAATCACATATAACCTTTGAAATGTAATCGTTTATTCTATGCACATGACCAAGGGCGTCGTTCTCTTTCAATAATATTCTTCTTAAAACATGTTAACTAAACTTATGAACATATAGTTATTGTCTGATCCTCTACAATGTTTATGGGTTTTATAATTCTGATCTGAAATTTAAAATGGCCACCACCGCATGTCTTAGTTATCATACAACCCAATGCAAAATGGTCAAATAACAACTGCAAAGCTGATTCGAGTGTTTGTTAGAAAGTAATACAAAATTCGCTTGTTCTCCAACTAAAAATCTAAGACAGCTTCCACTTAATGACTTAGGTAAACATAGAAACCGTTAGGAAAATGTCTGAACGGCTTTTTTTTCTGAAACGATTAAATAAATTTAATACTCATGCACAAAGTCTTTTTTTAATACCAATTGCAAATTTAACAGATGTTTTACAACGGTACTTATTATGTTTAATTGGGCTCCATCAGAAACTGTAAAGCTGAATAATACAATACTGTACGGACATCGAATGTTTATCTACAAGTTTGGTTTTTTTCTGTTCTTGTATATATAAATCAGGTAAGTAATGCAAGCTTTTGAGAGCCTATTGTTAAACTCTTAAAATATCTTGCACACTCCACTGGGGTTTTCTGTTTCCTTCAATTTATATCAAATGTAGACTGCCCAACACGAGTACTGATTTTTAGGCCAACCCAATTTCAACCTGCACCACAAGCCTCGTCTAGGACCCTCAGTATCCTTTGTTATAAACGGATAGTAGGTATGACAACCATCTGTGCTGATAAATTATAACGTTCCGTACAAGAGGATGGATCAATTAAGTTGAGAAGTGTCTTAACAAAAATGCATGTTCTTCATTCATTTTGTAAATAATATTTTAAATCAAGATAAACAAATAAGATATCTTCTAAACCACAAAATTGGACTACACCGGTCTTATTATCTTATAACGTCATATTAATACTACTTGTATGTACATTTTTATTCTGTTCTTTAACATTGTTCTTTTAGTTATATTATATTATTTGTATGCTTTGACCCGCATGGGAGTAAAACATCAATACAGTTATTGTAATTTTTTTCACTTGATAACGACACGATAATTATTGCTATAACTTTACCTTCCGAATTTACCAAACTATGCCATACCATAAAAATTTTAAAAAAAACTAATATATAAATATAAATAAATAAATAAATAAATAATACACCAAGTAAAATTGAACAGCCTATACAACGAAAAGCAAATGAAAGAAAATCTAATTCAAAGAAATTAAAACCGGATTTGAATATACTCAAATATCCTGGTCGGGTTACACATTTAACAAAAAATATTCAGGGTTCAAAGTTATAAGTTATCTGAAATAAACAATATTTACCATATCCTTTTAAACTACAATTACCACCAAAAATTAGCAGAATTAATGGGAAAAACAATAAATGTGATTTAGTTCACTAATCATAGGTATGGGTACAGGTTACGCAAATTACCCGTACTTTGAACTTCGACGAATATTAATACGTTTTACTTCTCGGTTCACGCGATTGTGTGTCACGCTGTACGACAGATTATTTATATAATACATTTACAAATCCATAATGTAAGTTGTAATACACTATTATTGTGATATCATGATGAATTTATACTTTAACCTTCTAAAATTGTATGTACATTTCGTACAGTTTATATTTGTGACATCTTTTTAAGCATTTCTATTTTGTTTTGTTTCATTTTTCTTTTGTATTTTTTTTTATAATGATGCTGGCTGGACAGCCAGCAGGGGCGGATACAGGATTTTCGAAAGGGGGGGGGGGCGTAAAAATATGATATCGGATAAGGAGGGCCACGAAGTGTTCCTCACGCGCCTCGCAGAGGTGCATTTACGGCAGGGGGTATGGGGTTTAAGGCTCCAAGAAGCTCTCGAAAAAATGGTACAAAATCCTGCATTCTCGCAATTTCCAAGCATCAAAAGGAATTTATTTAACTCAAGGTTTTTATAGTGTTCAGTAACCTTTATTTGGTACAGTATACATCAGAGATATTATGATAAACATTAGAACCGTTAATGCATTAATTAATGGCGAGGACGAGCGGGGATAACATTTTTGCCTTTGGCGCTAGTTGTTACCCTCAATGTTCTCTTTTTTCCTTTCCTATTTTAATAGGGAGGGGGGGGGGCGTACGCCCCTTACGCCCGATGGACCAATCGACCAATGGACATTCAACTATTGAACCTTCCGATTATCGAAACGCTGACGCGTGTATCAATATATAAACTGTAAATCATGTCCTAATTTTATCTATTTTAATAACATACAACTGAATGGATGGGAATTACTCATGGATACTTCACGTTTTGATTTCATGAATTTTAACACCACTATTCTGAAATTTTAAAAATGTATGAATAACAATTAAAATACCAAAATGCTGATCTTTCTTGCATATTTCTTTATTTTTGTATTAATTTTTGTTTATAGTTCTAACCATTTCACTGATGCAGTTATGGAGGGTTTTTTCCATTATATGAGACAGAAATATTTTATAGACTATGATAATCAAGACGTTAAAGACATGACAAAAGCTGTTCAAGATTGCTTGGAAGACTTTAAGACAGAATTTAATAAGAACGAAGAATGTGGGGTCAAAATAGATAAGATATTACTCTGTGGCAGTATGGCAGAAGAGACGTCAATCAGGTTAGGAAAACACAATTACCAGATGTGGACAGAGGAAAAAGATTTAATTAAAAAACCTTTCCCTTATCCATCGTTTCCAAGGAATTTCAGCTGCATAGAATTCGACATTCTCGCAATTCTAAAACCGCTCACATTAGACATGACAACACTATCTACGTGTGCAGGACATGCAATGTTCGTAAGTTCTATGTATCCGGATGGACTTACAATAAACGATTTACGGAAAGTCAAAAAAGATGATTATGAAGTGGTGAATTTATTTGAAAAACCATATAAAGTAATCAATTCTGAATTTCACGACGGAATTATTTCAACAGTCGAAAAAGGTTTACAAGATTATGCTGATTTTAAAAAGGAGACCAACACTGGTATTTGCACATTAGAATTTTTGCACTCTTACGATGAGGCTAATCCATTATTTCTATGGCTCAATAAAAACAATCAACAATCAGACAATACGATTTTTGGCAAAATAGACTTTTTACCTGCATTTGAGACAACCCACAATACTGAACCAACATATATTGTTGGAAAGCCGTGTAATCGTTCAACTTTTCCAAAATGCAGTACACATTCGAAATGTGACCGTAATTGTGGAGAACAGTGTTGGAGAGTTTCAAGGGGCTATGAGGAAACAGCTCGCATTCTAAACTCAGCCGAACATCACAGGGACCTGTATAGAGTAATTAAAGTCTTCGCTGACAAAGCATCTAGACATGTTTATCTGAGCAGACATTTGTTTGACAAAAATTTTTCGTATTCATTTGTCTCTCCAACATCATATCACACAAAAACTGTATTGTTACATCATATTAAGGACTGTGTTTCAGGTAATATTTCAAAATGCCTCTGTCGGGTACTTCTCAAAACTAAGGAGTTTACACAAGCTGGCCAGATTTTGAACTGGGAATGCACTTACGCACTTGATGTGGATCACTATGAAATATATTTCTACTTCATACTTTGGATGATATTTAGTCATTGTGAACACGAGTCACCATTAGATTTTAAAGAATGTTCTTTTGAATTGCCAGAGGTCATCAAAGACAAGATTTCAGTCCAACTATATGATTTTTCTAAAGGAAAAGTACGCTATGAAGTTTTGGAAAAGGGATTGGAAAGCATTTTAGTTTTCCCATTATGGGATTATGCTATGGGGATCACGCATTTAAATACAGAAATATTTAAAAACGATCGATGCGATTTTGAGCTTGAAAAACGCTCAAAAGTTTATGCTTGTAATGGAGTCGAGGTGAGAAAAATCCAATCGGAAGCGAAACCTACGCTGAGAAGAAGTCACAGTGAGAATGATATTTACATTCTGGCTGATTTTTTTGATAGTAAGAACTTCGACAAAAACTGGGAAAATATTTTTTGGCGTTTGAGAACCAATTCCTTTCCGATTGCGTCTCTAACTCAGCATATAAAAACGATGCGTCAGCAGACAGATGTTTCCATATTTCCAGAAGAAGACATTTTGCCATTTGACAGTACTGAGAAAGAAATGATTGCATCTGTGACAAAAGAAGACGAGGATTACTGGTATGATCGACTAATAGATTCCTTCATTTTGTTTAGTAACACTGTGGAGATTTAAAGATTATCCGTTGACTCTTTAATTGGACACACATGCATTTCTAGCTTATAATAATATTATTAAGCTATAGATGTAATAATGAACATGCTAGAAGTTTCTATATTTGTTAGTCACACAGGCCTCCCATCGGATAATTATATTTTTTGTTGAAGGGTGTTTAATGCAATTTTTCAGCTATATCGTGGTGTCTATTTTCTTACATGGAGAGAAAGCCGAGCACCCGGAGAAAATCCGCTGGAAATTCTTGTCAAGAATCGGGTCGAACACACCGAACACACCGGTTAATCCAATAAATCACAAAACTAAAATCAAACTATTCAGCAAAATTCGGCGTAATGTACAACTTGTTTATTGGAAATCATACGATATAATAAGACTTTTAAACATGTCAACAGATTTAATTCATTTATGACTAATGTCTACAACAAAACTTAATTTTGAAATTCTATTATGTATGCACCATTTATCTTTTTCAATCTTTTTACCTCATAAAAAAATAACATGCTTAAACCGATGACAAAGTGGCAATATTTTTCAACGCAGACGTTTAAAAACATTGCCATTTTATTGGCTACGATATTCTTTTCAAAATTATTGTAGCCTCCATCGGCGAAATCGTGTGATATATTTAGCAAAAACCTTGATTTTTTTTCTTTCCCATCAAAGTGACTTGTATTTCTCCGTGGAATTAAACGATTTTGTTTTTCCGCGGAGCTATTAAAAATTGACTACCCATGAAACAAGCTACCGTATGAACACATCGTTGTTGTACTAAAGTATTCCGAACAATAAAAAGTAGCTCGATTTTCCTGGTAGTAAAAATTAATACGACACCAGCACCGAGATGAATATCTAATCCCCAACATCAATTAATACAAGTAAATTTCATCTACCAGATTAATAAGTTATACAATTACAAGGGGATACGAATGGAGTGCATGAAAAATTCTCGTATCTGGGCAAGACGTATGCTTATAAGGATTTTTTCATGCATTATATCCCGCATCCCCCGGGCTAATAGTATCTGATAATTCATTGTTAACCAGGCAAACATCAAGTTTACACTCCAGGTCAGTAGTTCTATGTAGGTGCATTCTTATTTTAAAAAAACTTTAAAAAGACCCCTTGTGGGCAAATGATTAAGTCCACACAATCTAATTAAAATCTGCTGTAATTTTTGCACCATATAGTACGTACTACGCCACTAAATGACATAGTATGAAGTATACAATGCAAAACATAACAGTTGGTAAGTCAACACCATACCTGCTAAATTATCGATATTTTCTATTGACACTTTTATATGAAAAGTTATGTGAGTTTAATTATCATGACAAATTCCTTATTATTAACCAGTTGAGTAAAATACATATGAAATTGTCCTTACAATATGGATCTAGTGAACAAGCTCAATACAGAAAAACATGACCAATACAGAAAAAATACGGCAAATACAGAAAAAGACAGGCCCAATACAGAAAAATCATGATCAATACAGAAAACTGGGCAATACAGAATAAAGCTGTATCAATACAGAAAAAAACTGGGCAAATACAGAACATAACAGGACCAATATAGAAAAAATAGGACCAATACAGGAAAAACAGGACCAATATATGAAAAACGGCAAATACAATAACTAGAGTAAACAAACCTGTGAGCAATGTTCACCATTGATACCCCCGCTTCACAATTACTTTAAAAATTCAGGTGTTCTTAATTATGAACTTGAAACTGTATCTAGTTAAACGTGAAGGCGGAGTTGCAGATAAGACATGTAACCCTCCCCCATCCCCCAAAGAATGCATCCCCTATGTCAATGACAAAGTCCATGTTTTTCTATAGGAAACCTCCAATAATATTCTGATCAAAATGTTTAATATCCGGTGCACAGTGGCAATATGTGACCAAGATTCTGTGTAAATTTCAACAAATTTCATTCAGTGGTGTAGGAGGAGTTGCAAATAAAAGATGGGTATCCCCTTATGTCCATGACAAAGTACATGGGTTTCTATGGGAAACCCCAAATATCATTCCGATCAAAATGTTAAATACCTCCTGCACAATGGCACTATGTGACAAGGATTCTGTGTAAGTTTCATTAAATTCCATTCAGTGGTGTAGGAGGAGTTGCACATAAGAGATAGGGACCCCCTTAGGTCAATGACAAAGTCCATGTTTTTCTATGGGAAACCCCAAATATCATTCCGATCAAAATTTTAAATACCTCCTGCACAATGGCACTATGTGACAAGGATTCTATGTAAGTTTCATTTAATTCCATTCAGTGGTGTAGGAGGAGTTGCACATAAGAGAAAGTGTAACGGAAGGACGGACACCATGATCACTATATACCCCCCGCTTTTCAATCGGGGGTATAAAAACAAGAAAAATACAGACAAACAGGACCAATACAGAAACAAGTGTGGACTGTGAGCACACTCACAAAGGGATACCCACCGTTTCGCTTTCAAGTCCAATTATCTCCCCTTAATGATATCTGAGGTCAATAAAAATCGTTCATGCACATCTACATATAATGTACTTCCTTTATGCTAAGTTTCTTTAAATTTGATCAAGCAGTTAAGGAGGAGTTGCGATTACATGGGATGTGGACACAGACAGACAGACAGGGTGATTCCTATATACCCCCAAACAAGTTTGCTGGGGGTATAAAAAGGGCAAATACAGAAAAACAGCACCATACAGAAACCAGAGGCTCTTAAGAGCCTGTATCGCTCACCTGATTTTATAGGAAATGAAGATGGCATTTCCCTGATGTTAAAGTTAGTCCTGTAATTTTCAATAAACTTTAATTAGGACCATCCAAACAATATTACTAGAAAGCTTTGTTTCATTGGTTAACCGGTTGTATAGAGAAGATTTTTTTTATTTGCCCATAGGGTCCAATGTTAAACTAAGTCCTGCGGCGGTGGTGGCCATTTTGAATTTCCAATTGCCATAAAAAACATAAACTTTATAAAGGACCATCCAAACAACATTGCTAGTAAGTTTTTGTTTCAATTGATTAACCGGTTTCAGAGAAGAAGCCTTTAAAAACTTTTTCCCATAGGGTCCTATGTTAAACTAAGTCCTGCGGTAGCGGCCATTTTGAATTTCCAATTGCCATAAAAAACATAAACTTTATAGAGGACCATCCAAACAATATTGCTAGTAAGTTTTTGTTTCCATTGATTAACCGGTTTCAGAGAAGAAGCCTTTAAAAACTTTTTCCCATAGGGTCCTATGTTAAACTAAGTCCTGCGGTAGCGGCCATTTTGAATTTCCAATTGCCATAAAAAACATAAACTTTATAGAGGACCATCCAAACAATATTGCTAGTAAGTTTTGTTTTGATTGGTTAAACGGTTTCAGAGAAGAAGCCCTTTTAAACTTTTTTCTCATAGGGTTGAATGTTAAACCAAGTCCTGCGGTGACGGCCATTTTGAATTTCCAATTGGGATAAAAAAACATTAACTTTATAGAGGACCATCCAAACAATATTGCTAGTAAGTTTTGTTTCCATTGGTTGACCGGTTTCAGAAAAGAAGCCTTTCAAACTTTTTCCCATAGGGTCCTATGTTAAATTAAGTCCTGCGGTGGCAGCCATTTTGAATTTCCAATTGCCATAAAAAACACAAACTTTATAGAGGACCATCTAAACAATATTGCTAGTAAGTTTTTGTTTCCATTGATTAACCGGTTTCAGAGAAGAAGCCTTTTAAAACTTTTTCCCATAGGGTTCTATGTTAAACTAAGTCCTGCGGTGGCGGCCATTTTGAATTTCCAATTCCCATCAAAAACACAAACTTTATAGAGGACCATCCAAACAATATTGCTAGTAAGTTTTGTTTTGATTGGTTAAACGGTTTCAGAGAAGAAGCCCTTTTAAACTTTTTTCCTATAGGGTCCTATGTTAAACTAAGTCTTGAGGTGGCAGCCATATTGGTTTACCAATCAAAATAAAAAACACAAACTTTGTAAAGGTCCATCCAATGAACATTATGGCCATGTTTGGTTTCAATTGGCCAAGTGGTTTCAGAGAAGAAGATTAAAATGTAAAAAGTTTACAGACGCCGACGCCGACGACGACGCCGACGGACGCAAAGTGATAACAATAGCTCACATGACCCTTTGGGTCAGGTGAGCTAAAAACAAGACATATACAGGAAAAAACGGGGCAAATACAAAAAAAAGCAGGCAAAATACAGAAAAATGTGCTCAATACAGAAAAACAGGACAAACTTTATATACCAGGTAAATATTAACTTTAAAACCAAAGGCAATTGTTGGGGTTAATTTAATTCATGATTAAATTGTTTATCAACTTATCCAGATGGTTTTAAGCTGCAAACATTGAAATGAAACCTTCTTGATAAAATTGGTGAATTACTATGGCACTGTTGAAGTCAGAACATGCAGGAAAGATTAACATTAATTTTAAGATCACCAGATTGATATTAATAAAGCAGAATTATCAAGAAATGACATTTTCATATTAAGGGTTTTCATATTGAGACTTCTAATACAAAAGGACAGCCATATTGGGTCAAGTATAACTGTATTGACCAGATACAAAATAGTACTAAATGTTATTCCCTGGTGAATAAAAGTGCCATTAAATGGGTGTATTCATAATGGACATGTATTATGTCCTCAGGAAGGTCTCTGATAACTGTATTACCGGTAGTCTTTGGCTTTGCCTTGGGCTAATACAGCTATCCTCGGGCCAATACAGCTATCGTCGGGCCAATACAGCTTCCCTTGGACATAATACAGCTTCCCTTGGACATAATACAGCTTCCCTTGGACATAATACAGCTATCCTCGACCCAATACAGCTTCCCTTGGACATAATACAGCTCTCCTCGACCCAATACAGCTTCCCTTGGACATAATACAGCTATCCTCGGGCCAATACAGCTTCCCTTGGACATAATACAGCTATCCTCGATCCAATACAGCTATCCTCGGGCTAATACAGCTATCCTCGACCCAATACAGCTTCCCTTGGACATAATACAGCTATCCTCGGGCCAATACAGCTTCCCTTGGACATAATACAGCTATCCTCGATCCAATACAGCTATCCTCGGGCTAATACAGCTATCCTCGACCCAATACAGCTTCCCTTGGACATAATACAGCTTCCCTTGGACATAATACAGAACAAATTTAATAACACAAGAGTATTACTAATGACTATGAACAATAAAGTTACATTTTTGTGGTCCTGAAGTCATCCACAGTGATGTGTTATTTGACGGTACACATGTACCAGTTTTGCTGATTTTAGATCGTTTCAAATCAATTTAATAAGTTGCCCTTTTATTTAAGTAATTCATCTGACTAAATGGATTCGAAACTACACTCAAGTTTAAATGTATCTTGAATTTTTCTTTTCTAGTTTATTTCCGATTAATCAGTATGGACCTTAACTGTCAACCATGAAAATTCAGATAACCCTAAACAACCATCAATGATACGTGACACCATTAACAATACTCATTTTCATTGGTTTATTTTAATAAATCAGCACTATGATTTACACAGACACCAACAAACAATAATGTGACATTGTGTACAAATGACGGTCATAACAGCAGGACACGCTGTAGTCTTATATATCATGCTTGTTGTTGACAATTTTTCTTAAAATTTTATCACATCAATTTAAACAAATAACATAAAAAAGAGATTGATTTCCAATCATGTCGGAAGTGGAACAAGATCTGCTACTAATGGTAGGATATGCTCAGTTTTAAGTCGCCAGTTTTTAATGTCCTTTGATACTTGACACCAGTACTCTCCATGACGAGGATCTGCATTTAAACACTTCTTTCTAACTTCATTCTGTGATTCCTGTTTCAAAATCAAAAATAAAAGTTATATGCAATAATGTATGCTAATTATCTGTTTGTAATATGCAATGAATGACAATGTATGCTAATTATCTGTTTGTAATATGCAATGAATGACAATGTATGCTAATTATCTGTTTGTAATATGCAATGAATGACAACAAGAAATGTTAACCTAATTCAATTCTTGTGTATAATATTGTTTCACTTGAATGGTGTTTAATGCCACTTTCAGCAACTATATCATGGCATCCTGAAACTCGAATCTGCAAGCTCAGTGTTGACATATCATGTGATCACGTGGTAGATGACTAACTACTCGGCTAACCAGGCCCTGTCACCCAGGATAATAGCAAAAAAGTGTGGATTATTCATAACTTGTTACAGTACCATATTTTGTTGGCTGTAAGTCTATACCTTTTTTAAATTTTGACATTTTTGTATTTGTTTGGTGTCGACAAGGTGTTAATTTTTTTCTCACCAATAAAACTATTTGTCAAGAAGAGACTAAGAAAGCGAGACAATAAGGAATTCCTGACAGATGCAGAAAATAATAATAATAATAGTCTATTTTATTCACAGTTTTATAAAGGGAAATGAAGCTATATAGACCTTAATACACATTTTGGTATCAGACATTCACATTTTTTCTTCCTTTTTATCACATGCTTTCCTGCACAGCCCCTTGATTTTCAGATTTTCAAAACTTTGAACCCTGATTGTCTATACAGATATTATCTTTTGTCTTCAAAGCACACAATTATACTAGAGTTGGAACAGTTTGGTTTGGCTTGTTCCTTTATTTTGTTCACCATTTGATTTTGACTGACTTTGTATACCAATGAAACTATTGGTAAGAAATGTTTGAAAGGTAAGGCAATGAGGAATTCCCTACAAATTGAAGAAAAAATAATAAAAATACCAGTCATAGTTATGGTTTTGGTTGAGACAGTTATAAATTAAAGAATCGACAGACTGGCTCAAAATGTACTGATACTATAACATACACCGCAGCAAAATCATAATGCCTTACTAACAAAGAACATTTTTTTAATGATACAGTTTTAAATTATAACCATTTTGAACATCTTTTTACTGAACTGATGGTTAATGAAGCAACACATTGAATATAACGCGTATTATAATGATATCAGCTTATTATAATGCCGTTTTAAACGTTCAACTGTATGGAAGCTACTAAATTAAAGTCTGTATTATGTTAGGAAGGTATTTTTCCTTTATTGACGTGGGGTTCGGTAATCACTGGTCACAAACAAAAAGATGACCAACTGTTTCTTATTTGTAAGTTATATTTTTAGAATTATCCCTCCCATAAACATTTTCACAGAATAGCCCTTACCTCATCTCCATGCATAAGTTCAAACTTATAGAAGTATGCCCAGGCATCACCAAGATCTGGTTCTATCTTAACTGTTCTCTGGAACCAGTCTTTGGCTTTACTGATCTTCCTCTCAGCCCAGAATATCATACTAAAATAAAATAATAAGGTTAGACTGAAACTACTAATAGAAATACAAAAACAGAAATAGGATTAAACTAGAAAAACTGTGAGCAATGCTCACTAATTGACACCCCCACTTTCCAATTTTCAAAACATCCCAAATATTAATCTGATCAAAATGTTAAATATCAGGTGCACAATGGGACTATGTGACAAAGAATCTGTGAAAGGTTTATCAAATTCCATTCAGTTGTGTAGGTGGAGTTGCAGATAAAAGATGGGTACCACCTTATGTCAATGACAAGTCCATGGTTTTTTTTTTTGGGAAACCCCAAAAATCTTTCCGATCTAAATGTATAATATCAAGTGTATAATGGGACTACGTGACAAAAGATTCTGTGAATGTTTCATCGAATTCCATTCAGTGGTGTAGGTGGAGCAGGGGTTGCTCTGGCTTCTAAAAAGCTGGCGCCAAAAAAATCGCCAACTGCAATTTTCCGTCGCCAGTTTTATAAAAGTGTCGCCATATTAGAAATCACTAGATCACTATATGGCATGGCGAATATTTTTTAACATTATGTGTGACATATTCTGTAAAGTCGGACGAAATCCAAGTTTGCCGGACTCTTAATTCAATTTTTCAAAAGTTTGCTCTCCGGCAGCCCGTGCACTAATTGTATTTTAATCATGAAAAGATGTGTGAGTGATTTCTTGTTGGCAGAAAACCAAAATTTTACAGTAATTTATTAGAAACATCTATTCCCGTGAATGAACATAAAACCGGAAATACTGAAAATAGAACTACGCATGTGTAAGAGTTTTCTAATTACCAAATTAAGACGGACATCCGGTCCGGAAATCACTCAACAACGACGTCAGTTTTCATACCTGTATTTTATTTATTACATTATAAAAAAAAATATTACTACAAAAATATGTTTGTTTTGTTATTTTTATAAAATTAATTAACAGCATCAATTGTTCTATTACACGTCTACTCAAATGTGATGCAGGTAAAGCTGCTTTTCATCATACAACATTGTTGATTCATTTATTGCCGATTTCCGTTTAATAACTTCAAATAACACACATGTCACTGGATACTACACAATACACGTGTATTTACGACCATAAGAGCCGACAAAGGATCTTTAATTATGCAATCGCCGATTACCGATAAATTTAAAACGTGCATGCATCGTTTAACACTATAAAACCTTGGCGCCAAAAAAATCGCCAGACGCAATATTTTGTCGCCAAATGAAAAAAAAAATCGCAATTGGCGACATTGGCGAAGCCCAGCGCGACCCCTGGTGGAGTTGCGGATAAGAGAAGGGTACCCCTTATGTTAATGACAAACTCCATGTTTTTCTATTGGAAACTCCAAAAATCATTCTGATCAAAATGTTAAGTATAAGGTGCACAATGGCACTATGTGACAAGATTCTGTGAAAGTTTCATCAAATTCCATTCAGTGGTGTAGGTGGAGTTGCAGATAAGAGATGTTTACCCCTTTATTAGGATCAAGAAATAGGAACTACTCACTTGAATTTGCATGTTTTTTATTGGTCTGTTTGTTTTTTTTTGCTTTTTCTTTTTTGTTTGGGGGGGGGGGGGGGGGGAAGGTGGGGGTGGCAAGGGGGATTACACCATAAAAAGCAAATTTTCTCCTATACCATGGCATCCAATTTTATTGGGGGAGGGAGTAATTGTTGAGATCCCAGACCTGCACGAAAACAGGCTATCCTTGTCTATTTAAGGACGTTGTTAAGCACACCCTAAGACTCAAACTCAAAAACTTACTTGGACGCAGCTAATAGAACATGAGGGTCATGTTCACATTTCCTAAGAGCATCAACCGATTTAGTTTTTCTTTGTGGTCTTGGTTCAATAGCTATTGACTCTGCCCACAGTATTCCAGAATTGGGACATTCCTGTAAAGCTGAAATCAGTAAAAGAAAAACATTATAGTTACCTCCCTTTACTGAAAAAAAAATTTTAATTACAAGTTACTTTTATTACTTCCTGTTTACTGAATGTTATGTGTGGCTATAACTGAAAAAGTGGCTAAGTGGCCTAATATAATGAAGAGGCTTATCTAACTTTCATAACATATGGTAGTAGAAAATAAAGGGACTTCAATGTTTCTCTTCTCTTTTCTATTTTAATCCTTATTGCCTGTCTCTACCAAATTTATTAAATTTATTAAACCAACAGAAAAATAGCAGACCGCATGGCACTTAAAATGATATAAAAAATTAATTTTTCTTTCTTGAATTTAACATATGTCTGTTGACAAGTATCACCCAAATTTCAAAGGTCTGAAATAATATATATTTTAGACGGGCATGAACAAGCAAGACATGTTTTGATTGAGAACCAGGAATAGCTCTTTAATTTTTTTTTGGTATAAAATAAAATCTTAAACAAATGTTTTTCAGGGAAACAAAACCTTCTGTATCTTGAGTAATGCACGCATGGTGTTCAAAAATCACAAATGTAAAATTAATTGTTTTTAAATTTATCTGGAATTTAATATACTTCTAAGCTACCTCAGAACATATTTCAAGAGTTAGTATGGAACAGAGTTAATCTGTTTTATAAAGAGCTGCACTAAAAATTGATTGACCAAGTTGGAAAATACCAAATAGGTCATAAGGTGAATACTATCAAATGTAATATAACAAGTGTTGACACAGAAAAATGTCTCACCTGCATTCCGCATCAGTAACGAAAAAAAATTACCTAATGAGCATCACATAAATATCATTAAATTGTTATCATTAAAAAATAAAATGCATGGTTACAAAGAAACTGACCTAATCCCAAAACTTTAATGCAGCCACAAGACCCTGAAATTTAGGTCAAGGTCAGGTGACACCTACCAGACAGTCATGTACTATTCATCAGCAACCTATATACCAAAATATTGTCATACTACAATGCATGGTTACAGAAGAACTGCCATAATCCAAAAACTTTAACATAGTCGATGGACCCTGAAATTGAGGTCAAGGTCAGGTGACACCTAACAGACAGTCATGTACTATTCATCAGCAACCTATATACACATATTTTCATCCTACCATGCATGGTTACAGAGGAACTGCCTTAATACAAAAACTGATGTCGCCGGATTCCCATATATATATGTCTCGCCTCCAGCGCCTATCGTCGCAGGCAAGACAAAAATGAAAAGTATCTAACTAAAAAGGCAGATAACTCAGTAACAAGGCAGAAAGATTAAAATAGACTTCAAATTTTCCTCTGGTACATGGAAATTAGTGTGATGCACAAGCATTGCAAATCTTATCTTCAGATTTAAAGCAATGTTTTTTAAGTATATTATTGGGGTTTGAATAGGGTACCCACATGCCATTTCACTAAATATACCAAATAAGCCAATCAGATAAGTTTCAATTATGCATAAACAATAATTCTATAAAGCAGCAGTGTTTTCACAAAAAGTCGTAAGTGTAAAATACATCGCAAGTGCAGACGTCACAATGGATTTCCCTTTGATCTTCCAACACTTATGAAAGATTTTACATTCAGGACTTTTAGTGAAATCGATTGCTGATTAATAGCTTACAAGGAAGACATTTCCTGTTATATATGTACCTACCTCTGGCCATCAGATTTATAGCTTACAATGTAAGACAGTTCCTGTTTATCTGTGCCTACCTCTGGCCATCAGATTTATAGCTTACAATGTAAGACATTTCCTGTTATATATGTACCTACCTCTGACCATCAGATTTATAGCTTACAATGTAAGACAGTTCCTGTTTATCTGTGCCTACCTCTGGCCATCAGATTTATAGCTTACAATGTAAGACATTTCCTGTTATATATGTACCTACCTCTGACCATCAGATTTATAGCTTACAATGTAAGACAGTTCCTGTTTATCTGTACCTACCTCTGGCCATCAGATTTATAGCTTACAATGTAAGACATTTCCTGTTACATCTGTACCTACCTCTAGCCATCAGATTTATAGCTTACAATGTAAGACATTTCCTTTTATATCTGTACCTACCTCTGGCCATCAGATTTATAGCTTACAATGTAAGACATTTCCTGTTATATCTGTACCTACCTCTGGCCATCAGATTTATAGCTTACAATGTAAGACATTTCCTGTTATATCTGTACCTACCTCTGGCCATCAGATTTATAGCTTACAATGTAAGACATTTCCTGTTATATCTGTACCTACCTCTGGCCATCAGATTTATAGCTTACAATGTAAGACATTTCCTGTAATATCTGTACCTACCTCTGGCCATCAGATTTATAGCTTACAATGTAAGACATTTCCTGTTATATCTGTACCTACCTCTGGCCATCAGATTTATAGCTTACAATGTAAGACAGTTGCAGTTATATCTGTACCTACCTCTGGCCATCAGATTTATAGCTTACAATGTAAGACAGTTCCTGTTATATCTGTACCTACCTCTGGCCATCAGATTTATAGCTTACAATGTAAGACATTTCCTGTTATATCTGTACCTACCTCTGGCCATCAGATTTATAGCTTACAATGTAAGACAGTTGCAGTTATATCTGTACCTACCTCTGGCCATCAGATTTATAGCTTACAATGTAAGACAGTTCCTGTTATATCTGTACCTACCTCTAGCCATCAGATTTATAGCTTACAATGTAAGACAGTTGCAGTTATATCTGTACCTACCTCTGGCCATCAGATTTATAGCTTACAATGTAAGACAGTTCCTGTTATATCTGTACCTACCTCTGGCCATCAGATTTATAGCTTACAATGTAAGACAGTTCCTGTTATATCTGTACCTACCTCTGGCCATCAGATTTATAGCTTACAATGTAAGACATTTCCTGTTATATCTGTACCTACCTCTGGCCATCAGATTTATAGCTTACAATGTAAGACAGTTGCAGTTATATCTGTACCTACCTCTGGCCATCAGATTTATAGCTTACAATGTAAGACAGTTCCTGTTATATCTGTACCTACCTCTGGCCATCAGATTTATAGCTTACAATGTAAGACATTTCCTGTTATATCTGTACCTACCTCTGGCCATCAGATTTATAGCTTACAATGTAAGACATTTCCTGTAATATCTGTACCTACCTCTGGCCATCAGATTTATAGCTTACAATGTAAGACATTTCCTGTTATATCTGTACCTACCTCTGGCCATCAGATTTATAGCTTACAATGTAAGACAGTTGCAGTTATATCTGTACCTACCTCTGGCCATCAGATTTATAGCTTACAATGTAAGACAGTTCCTGTTATATCTGTACCTACCTCTAGCCATCAGATTTATAGCTTACAATGTAAGACAGTTCCTGTTATATCTGTACCTACCTCTGGCCATCAGATTTATAGCTTACAATGTAAGACATTTCCTGTTATATCTGTACCTACCTCTGGCCATCAGATTTATAGCTTACAATGTAAGACATTTCCTGTTATATCTGTACCTACCTCTGGCCATCAGATTTATAGCTTACAATGGAAGACAGTTCCTGTTATATCTGTACCTACCTCTGGCCATCAGATTTATAGCTTACAATGTAAGACAGTTCCTGTTATATCTGTACCTACCTCTGGCCATCAGATTTATAGCTTACAATGTAAGACATTTCCTGTTATATCTGTACCTACCTCTGGCCATCAGATTTAATGCTATATTTCTTAAACCAGCTCTGTTTTCAACCCTTACAGCTTCTAACCTAAAATTTAAAAACATGATGTTAAAAATTTGATTGATTGATTGGATGTCTGCTTTACGTCCAGCGAGCAGTATTTCAGCTATATTCAGGACGGGGACAAGTTTACAAACAATAAATCAACGGAAAATGGGGGTGGGATGGGTCACAGGGAATACAATTTTGACTGCTGATGGAAAAGTATGGAGTTTTGGGTAGGGGCGGAAAATTTAGCCTTTTATAGCGGCTACAATGAGCCTACTATTTTTCGAAATCTACAAAAGGGGTCTTTATCGTGCAAGGAGCGTGGCACTCTCCAAACACGTTACCCACTACAGTCCGCAATCAGGGTTTCTGTATTATGACCTAACAACCCCCCCTAATGACAGGGTCTCCTCTATCCACCATCCGGGGACGCTCTGGGCTGCTATGTGGGTAAAGCTCTGGGAACCCTCCCAGTATGGTCCCAGTTGCCTATCAAAATTTGTGTAGGGGGTGTTGTGGAGGCATAGACACATACTAGTATCTAATTAGTAATCTCAAAACATAGATACAGATTTCATTAAAAACTGTTCAAGTAGGGACAGTTTTCACACATGCATGCTGATTATGAAATAAAGTGAATTATTACCCCTTGAAAAAATTTTCATGTAATAATGTTGAGCATTTACTGTTCAAATCTGAATAGACCTATATTTACTTGGTAAAATAATGTTAAAAGCTTATGCAAATACTCCAATATATATGTTTTTGCAAAACCTGTCAAACAGATTAAAATAATGCAGGATAAAAAAAACAACAACACAAATGACATTCATGTCTGTCAATAGGGAGAGGGAGAATGATATACATGTAATATAAATGTATTATGAAGTATTCTTATATGACGTGCTTCAAAGGCTTTGAGACCACAACTGTGGCAAAAAAATGATTTATTTATGAGCAACAAGCAATGAGGAGGGCGTGTTTTGAAGGGCTGTTCCAATTACAAAACTGTAACTCCCACTGGAATCTATTGCATATGACGTATTAATCTTATAAATAGCGACACACGCTATTGTTTTCCATTGCAATATATTGTGTGTTACAATGATGGAACAGCAAATTTATGGCGGAAATGTTGTTTTCTATAGGTACGTAAATAAATGTACCGTAATTGTCTTCTTAGAATAGAAATAATTCACCGAGGTTGCCATTTATCATTGTTTTTATTTCGCTGTCGCTCGGGATAAAATAATAATATGACATAAATGGTCACCTGTTGTAAAACAATTATAAACCACAGCTGGCGTGATTTCTAAATCAATAAACTTCTTACTAAAGTTAAGACATGACAATGATAAGTATCAAGTTTTTCAAATCTATATGATTACAGAATGTGAATGATGTTACTTTAACATGTTTATTGTCCGTTTTCTTATATAAAGTGTAAGATCTTTTATTATATCTTGTGGTCTGACCTTTACATTTTCATATTGTATTTCTATCTTTTGGTTCTCTTTACTTTATGTATTTGATTAGTGTTAGAATTAAGGTTCAGTTGGATTATGTAAGTTTGTTTTTCCTTGATGCAATACAAAATATATATCTGCTATGTCTGTGTTGTTATGTTATGACAAAAAGGTATCCCTTTAATCCAGCCAACCCAACACTGTCACATAATGTTTATGTGCAGTCGAAAGCTAGGAGTTTATGCTTCTCCTTTCTGTTATGTTTTTAAGTTCATCTATGGATGACTCTTTTGTTGTCTTTAATATGATGTTTGTGTTTAAATTATCTCCACCTAAGACTTGGAGATGTGATAGTGGCATTGATTTAAATGAAGGCTTACAAATTCAACCATTGACCTCTCTGTATGCCCTATTACAGTATTGAGATCCATCACCTCTCCTTGTCAATAAACTGATAAAATTTAACAATTACTAATACATCTTGCTACAAACACACCTCTGACAGTGCCTCAGACTTTGCACTACATTTATTTGACCTCATAAAACAAATCAAAACACAAATGACAGACTTCCCTTTTCCAATTAAGGTAATTTTATCTTACCATAGTTCTGGAACCTGAGGGTTCTTCAGTCTGGCCTTCTCCAGGATGGACCTCGCTTTAATTAATTGTCCATTTTTTTCTTCCAATCTAGAAAGTAATAGCCATAGTGGAATTGCCTTGGGACATTTCTTCATCTGTAAAAGTGTAACAAGAAGTTCAGCAAATAGTATTTCTGATATAATCATATACTGATTTATTTTTGTTTGAATGGTGTTTATGCCACTTTTGCAATATTATGTCATCCAGTGTTTTTTTTGTTTTTTTTTTTGTTTTTTTTTGGGGGGGGGGAGGGGGAGGAAGCCAGAGTTCAGTGAGAAAACCCTTGACCTACAACCTTGTCAAGTAAGATTCGCGTTGAGTACACCCTGCCTGCAGTGAGACTCCAACCTGCACTAGGTATAGCAAATAGTATTTCAGATATAATCATATATTGAGGATGAAAACATGTTGACAAAGAATAAATCAATTGGGGACTAAAGGTCAGAGAAGTTTGACCTTTGTAGAAAAGAAAATCCACCAATTACGGCACACATTGGATAGACATGGTTTTTTTTTATAAACCAGAGGCTCTTAAGAGCCTGTATCGCTCACCTGATTTTATAGGAAATGAAGATGGCATTTCCCTGATGTTAAAGTAAGTCCTGTAATTTTCAATAAACTTTAATTAGGACCATCCAAACAATATTACTAGAAAGCTTTGTTTCATTGGTTAACCGGTTGTATAGAGAAGATTTTTTTTATTTGCCCATAGGGTCCTATGTTAAACTATGTCCTGCGGCGGTGGCGGCCATTTTGAATTTCCAATTGCCATAAAAAACATAAACTTTATAAAGGACCATCCAAACAATATTGCTAGTAAGTTTTTGTTTCCATTGATTAACCGGTTTCAGAGAAGAAGCCTTTAAAAACTTTTTCCCATAGGGTCCTATGTTAAACTTAGTCCTGCGGTAGCGGCCATTTTGAATTTCCAATTGCCATAAAAAACATAAACTTTATAGAGGACCATCCAAACAATATTGATTGTAAGTTTTTGTTTCCATAAATTAACCGGTTTCAGAGAAGAAGCCTTTAAAAACTTTTTCCCATAGGGTCCTATGTTAAACTTAGTCCTGCGGTAGCGGCCATTTTGAATTTCCAATTGCCATAAAAAACATAAACTTTATAGAGGACCATCCAAACAATATTGCTAGTAAGTTTTTGTTTCCATTGATTAACCGGTTTCAGAGAAGAAGCCTTTAAAAACTTTTTTCCCATAGGGTCCTATGTTAAACTAAGTCCTGCGGTAGCGGCCATTTTGAATTTCCAATTGCCATAAAAAACATAAACTTTATATAGGACCATCCAAACAATATTGCTAGTAAGTTTTGTTTTGATTGGTTAAACGGTTTCAGAGAAGAAGCCCTTTTAAACTTTTTTCTCATAGGGTTGAATGTTAAACAAAGTCCTGCGGTGGCGCCATTTTGAATTTCTGATTGGGATAAAAAACATTAACTTTATAGAGGACCATCCAAACAATATTGCTAGTAAGTTTTGTTTCCATTGGTTGACCGGTTTCAGAAAAGAAGCCTTCCAAACTTTTCCCATAGGGTCCTATGTTAAATTAAGTCCTGCGGTGGCAGCCATTTTGAATTTCCAATTGCCATAAAAAACACAAACTTTATAGAGGACCATCTAAACAATATTGCTAGTAAGTTTTTGTTTCCATTGATTAACCGGTTTCAGAGAAGAAGCCTTTTAAAACTTTTTCCCATAGGGTTCTATGTTAAACTAAGTCCTGCGGTGGAGGCCATTTTGAATTTCCAATTCCCATCAAAAACACAAACTTTATAGAGGACCATCCAAACAATATTGCTGGTAAGTTTTGTTTTGATTGGTTAAACGGTTTCAGAGAAGAAGCCCTTTTAAACTTTTTTCCCATAGGGTCCTATGTTAAACTAAGTCTTGAGGTGGCGGCCATATTGGTTTACCAATCAAAATAAAAAATACAAACTTTGTAAAGGTCCATCCAATGAACATTATGGCCAAGTTTGGTTTCAATTGGCCAAGTGGTTTCAGAGAAGAAGATTAAAATGTAAAAAGTTTACAGACGCCGCCGCCGCCGCCGCCGACGACGGACGCAAAGTGATAACAATAGCTCACATGACCCTTCGGGTCAGGTGAGCTAAAAAGGATAACTTTATTTTCTAAATTTACATCAGGAAAAAAATTCTAATACATCTATATTTAATATATTTCAAGGTCACTATTATAATTAATTTCTGTCTTTTATTTAGTACCAGAGCATAAAATTTATTCCTTTTGTAGCAGGTACAAATACAAATTTATATTTTATGAAAATTTACATATATTGATTTAAACTTTAAACAGCGAAGTCATTAACATTTGGGTGGCAGAGTGGTGGTGATGGCAATTACTTTTGATTGCCACCATGTCAACAATCGGGCTAAGATCTCCAGTCTGACCTCAGGCTGAAACCTTAATAGACAAGGATTGCCAATATTCCTGCCAAACATAGGAGTGGGTAGGTGGGGTGAGCGAGTGCTTTCACCAAGTACTGCATCTTGCTCCTCTAATAAAAACTGGATGCAATGATACAGCTGAAAAATAGTGAAAGTGGTGTTAAACATCATTCAATCAAACACACCATTATTATCATAAACATAAATCCACAAAGCAGCCAATGTGTCCCCAGGGGCAGGTAACTCAATAATACAAAACGCCAGGTATCAGAACAAAGTGAGCAACATCTATGAAGAGCAAAATAACTAGATACTTTAAATTTACCCATCCCATATACCCCACAATGTTTCTGTTAGCTTACATGTACCTTGCTAGATGTCAATATACATGTACCTTGCTAGATGTCAATATACATGTACCTTGCTAGATGTCAATATACATGTACCTTGCTAGATGTCAATATACATGTACCTTGCTAGATGTTAATATACATGTAGCTTTCTAGATGTTAAGCAACAATTCAATCAATGTGATCATCTGAGTACAGTTAGTATTCTCACAAAATTTATTTATGAAACCATACAGAAATTTTAGGCATATTGTTTGAAAAATTGTTCTATCCAGAACTAAATACAAGTTTATTCTGAATATTAAGTGCAAAAGGGGTTGGAATATGACAGGTTAAATAAATAAATTTATGTTTTTGTACATAAATAGAGAGGAGATAAACCAAACACAAACCTCACGAGTCAATTTATCACTAAAAGACAACATTAAATTAACCAACAAAAAAATAATTCAAAACAAAAAAACATTTAGGACAAACAAGAGGGCATAACATACTGGCCTGGCTGGGAACAATCCCATAAAACATATATGGCAAGGATGAACAGACTGTAGGGATCCCAACCTGCCTCCTTTAATGGTAGTATCGTAACACATTTAATAGCAATCTAAACATGCTAAACAAAAATCTATTACAGATTTAACGAAATAGTGTTTACTTCCTAAGTATTAATATAAGTAATTATTTAACCATTGAAGACAAAAAATATGAAAGAAAACATGCAGTTTTCTATATTTTAAAAGTTGTATACAGTTTAACAAATCAAAAAGGATCTTTATAACTGTTTGCTATTTTTTTTTTTACTTTTGTATTATAGGATATCAGAAAAGCTTCCATCCAAAGATTAAATGTTAATTTTCTTTTTTCAAATAATCCCCACATGAATCTGATCAATATTTATATTATCAACCTTACCTGTGTATTCTATTTTTAGCACAGATCTAACAGGTAAGTTGCCACAACAAACAACAGAATTTTAACCAGTTCAATATTTCTATTGATAATCTGTTCATGTGTTTTCTTGAAAACGTCAATTTTACCACTTGTGCTTGGGAATTTTATTTGTATGTGGACTGTTCTAAATTGATGCCTTGTATATTGTGCAATTAAGAGGAATTAAACTAAACAAAAAAAGGAGACAGGTTTGTGTACAAATTTTCAGACATAAACAAGAAAGTTAATTTTGTGTATTTTACACAGTTTGTGATTGCTTATTAAGGAGAAATTGAAATATGTCTACAGGCAAAACTGATTCACTGAAGACTGACAATATGCCATGCAAAGTCCACAAGAAAAAAATGAACACTCAGTTCTGCCGTCAGTGTGACATCCCTGTTTGTCCAGAATGCATCTCTGCTATGCATAATAAACATGAGATGCAACCACTTGACAAAGCCTACCAAGAAAAACTTGAAAAACTTAAAAATCTCCAAACCAGAGTTTCTGACGAGCTTAAGTTTTGTCAAGCTGAACTGAGTGACCTACAAACAATAAAAATTCATTCTGGCTCTAAATATGAATACCTAACTCAGGAAATAAACAAAATGGAACAGGCCATCAAAGATACTGTTACTAAATATGCAGAAAAGTTACGGAACCAGATTGAAACAGAGAAGCGTACTAAAAATAACTTAATGACAGAGAAAAGGGCTGAAATTGAAGCTATTGAAAAAAGCCTCAAGGAAAAATCGGAAACATTAAAATCTGTCATGGCAACCAAAAACACAGAAAAGGTATTTGAATTAGCTGCTTCAACTTCCAAGAATGAGAATAAGTTGGTTTTTAAGAAACTGCCACTGGAGATGAATTTTGTTCCAGGAACAGTAACCACAAAAAGTGTTGCCATTTTGTTTGGGTCGCTGAAACCAATTATAAGTCATGATGAACAATCGCAAATTAATTTTAAAGTTCTGAAAACTTTCACCACAGACTGGAATTACATTTATCGTATTCGTTCAGAGGATGAAAATTCAACATGGATTTCTAATTATGGCAAGGGAACTTTGCATAAATTGCACATATCTGACAACATAAAAACAGTAAAAGAATTTTCTGCTGACATTTTTGACATGTCTATCATGCCTGGCACAGGTATACTGCTTTCTATGAGAGACAGTTCTGAAGTTAAACTTTTGACATCGTCAGGGAAAATAGAGACAGTCCTTTCTGTGTCACCACTGTTGCCTAGGGCAATACACGTGACCAAAATCAATGATATTATATTGGGCCTTACTGACAGTGGCGACCTGTATCAATTAACTGCTCAAAGTTGCAGGAAACTTCTGATGTTTAAAATTAATGGAAAACAAAAACACGAAATGGCCCAAAATGTGTTCACTCTGCCGACCAGAATTATGACAAACGTAAACAATGATATCATAGTGGTTGATGCAATATCTGATAAAGATGGAAGAGTTGTTGTTCTTGGACAAGATGGTTCAAACATAAAGTGGACCTATCAAGGCCATCCTACAATTAATGCAGAAGACAAATTGTTTGACCCTCGTGACATAGCCACAACAAGCAAGGGCCATGTGATAGTAGCTGACTGCGATAACTGTTCTTTCCACGTTTTATCAAGGGAGGGAACACTACTGACATGTCAAATTATGCGAGAGCATGGCATTATATTTCCATACTCACTTGATATTGACAAAACTGGACAGGTCTGGGTAGGGTGTGACACATATAAAGATAAAAATGATGCTAAAATACATCTTGTTAAATTTTCTTATTAAAAATTAAACACGGATGACTTGCTAAAATTATTTTAAATATGATTATGTCAATGTATTCTACAACTATGGATTTTCACAAAATCAAATGATTTGTCTTGTACCAGTGTATGACAAGAATACCTTAACCCTAGAAAAAGATGGCTAACTCTGTCCATAGGAATGTTGAATCTAACGCTAGTAACGGTACAGTTGAAACAATCTGAGACACCCATGGGGTAAGGTTTAACCAAGTTTCTGACGAGGCTCCTCTGATGTAAGACAAGGATGTTTAACCTTGTAATGGTATGGGCATAAGATTATATTGTTTTGTTTGTTTGAATGATGTTTAACACCACTTTCAGCAATTTTTCAGCTATATAATGTCATCCAATTTTTATTGGGGGAGGAAGCTGGGGTACCAGCAGAAAACTGGAAATCCATGTTAAGATTAGAGTTGAGTGCCAGCAGTGAGAATCGAACCCGCAATCTCAATGCTGACAGACCAAGTTAACAATATTAGATTAACTACCTTAACCACTCAGCCTACCAGGTCCCTTATAGAGTTTTTGAGCTTAGTCTTTATTCTTTATGATTTGATATAGAAGCCCTACTCTCCAAACAGAGTGAAAAGCTTTTTGGTAAGGTGAACAAAACATCCAAAAATGTTCTTTTTGGCATGGTTTACATATTTATTTATTAAGATTTTACAACAAAGAAGCTATCAGAAGTTCTGTAGTTTTGTCTAAAACCAAACTGTGATTTATTAAATTTATTTCATGTATACTTAACAACTGTATTATTTATTACCAAATTAAATAGTTGACAGTGACAATTAGTAATGTGATATTCCACGGTAGTTGGAAAGATTTTGTTTTATCTCCACTTTTAAGTATTAACCCTGACAGGATAATATTTCAATCTATTTATTTTCTGAAATTACACCAAACAGTTTTCACGATTCTGCTCCTTCTAAAATGTTTCTTAAATTGATGTTTAGGGTGTGGGGAGTTTCTGAGGAAAGCTTGATGGAAATTTGTACGGATGGACAGACAGACGGACATGAGTAAAACTTAATGCCCCGACATGTTGTCACGGGAGCATAACTAGATATCAGTGAGATGATATCCATCTCTGTGATCTTGAGGTCAAAAGTCATCAACAATGGTATGTCATATCACCTTTATATTATCTACCCACATACCAAATATCAAAAGCCTACCTCATAAGATAAAAACTAGAGGCTCCCAGGAGCCTGTAATCGCTCACCTGGAATCCAAATGACTTAAACTATATTAAAATTTTTGAAATTAACAGTTTCAGTCTAGTTGTTATAGCTTTTAAGTTACTGTGCAAAAACTAAACATTTCTTCAAAAAATTTGTTAAATACAATAACTCCTATAAGGTGCCATCCACAATTTCTGAAAATTAAATGGTTTTTAGGCATTGTCCTTTAGGGTACTTTAGAAATTTACAGTTTTACTCTACTAATAGGTGTGTTATAGACTAATTTATAATTAAAAAACTGTTCATATGTCCAAATTCATAATGAAAGGGCAATAACTCCTATAAAGAGTCATCTTGCAATTTTTGGACTAAGCAATCATTTGTAGGGCTTCTATTGCTGATCATTTGTGCAATTTACAGTTTTAATCTAGCTACTATAGTTTTCAAGTTACAGGACAAAAATGGAAAATTTCTTAACAAAATTGTCATTTAAGGGCAATAACCCCTATAAGGAGTCATCTGACAATTTCAGACCAATTAAATGAATTGTAGGGCTTTTTTGCTGATCATTTTTGCAATTTATTATTTCACTCTAGCTGCTATGGTTTTTAAGTTACAGGACAAAAACGGAAAATTTCATAAAAAATTGCCATTTAAGGGCAATAACTCCTATAAGGAGTCATCTGACAATTTCAGACAAATACAGTGAATTGTAGGGCTTGTATTGTTGATCATTTTTGCTATTTACAGTTTTCCTCTAGCTGTTATAGTTTTAAAGTTACAGGACAAAAACGGAAAATTTCATAAAAAATTACCATTTAAGGGCAATAACTCATATAAGGAGTCATCTGACAATTTCAGACCAATCAAGTGAATTGTAGGGTCTTTATTGCTGTTCATTTGTGCAATTTACAGTTTCAATCTAGCTGCTATAGTTTTCAAGTTACAGGACAAAAACGAAAAATTTCATAAAAAATTGCCATTTAAGGGCAATAACTCCTATAAGGAGTCATCTGACAATTTCAGACTAATACAGTGAATTGTAGGGCTTGTATTGTTGATCATTTTTGCTCTTTACAGTTTTACTCTAGCTGTTATAGTTTTAAAGTTACAGGACAAAAACGGAAAATTTCATAAAAAATTACCATTTAAGGGCAATAACTCATATAAGGAGTCATCTGACAATTTCAGACCAATGAAGTGAATTGTAGGGTCTTTATTGCTGATCATTTGTGCAATTTACAGTTTCAATCTAGCTGCTATAGTTTTCAAGTTACAGGACAAAAACGGAAAATTTCATAAAAAATTGCCATTTAAGGGCAATAACTCCTATAAGGAGTCATCTGACAATTTCAGACAAATACAGTGAATTGTAGGGCTTGTATTGCTGATCATTTTTGCTATTTACAGTTTTACTCTAGCTGTTATAGTTTTAAAGTTACAGGACAAAAACGGAAAATTTCATAAAAAATACCATTTAAGGGCAATAACTCATATAAAGAGTCATCTGACAATTTCAGACCAATCAAGTGAATTATAGGGCTTTTATTGCTGATCATTTTTGCCATTTACACTTTCACTCTACCTCGTATATTTTTCAGGTTATATTGTAAATACCAAAAATTTTGTCAAAAATCGTCAAAAAAGGGCAATAACTCCTACAATAAGCCAATACACAACTTCGCACTAATAGCAACTATTGTAGACCTTAATGTGCTGATCAATTTGAAGTAACGGTTTTCTCTATAGCTATTATAGTTTTTTAGATAATAATCAAAAACCTGTGTTGACCCCCATGTTCTATTTTTAGTAACAGCGGCCATATTTGTCTGTTGATCAACACCCTGGGTACAAACTTGAAACTAGGAACCCTAAGGATGATTGTGGCCAAGTTTGAAAAAAATTGGCCCAGTGGTTTCAGAGGAGAAGATTTTTGAAAAAGTTTACGACGGACGACGGACGACGGACGCCAAGTGATAGCAATAGCTCACATGGACCTTCGGTCCAGGTGAGCTAAAAAGTTATAGCCCAGATCAACAGTAGTTGACTAACTACCTAAACCAATCGGTCACTAAGGGCCCCTTGTTCAGAAGGAAGAGATCTGGGTTTTATTTTTTAGTCTTGACATAAATTTAAAATAAATTTATGATCTTCATGGTATCAGTAGTGAATGTTGAAAAAAGTGCTTTTAAAACTTCCCAAAAACTTTAACTTACCCCTTGGTTGTAAGCTTCCCTGGCACTTACCCCTTGGTTGTAAGCTTCCCTGGCACTTACCCCTTGGTTGTAAGATTCCCTAGCACCTACCCCTTGGTTGTAAGCTTCCCTGGCACCTACCCCTTGGTTGTAAGCTTCCCTGGCACCTACCCCTTGGTTGTAAGCTTCCCTGGCACTTACCCCTTGGTTGTAAGCTTCCCTGGCACCTACCCCTTGGTTGTAAGCTTCCCTGGCACTTACCCCTTGGTTGTAAGCTTCCCTGGCACTTACCCCTTGGTTGTAAGCTTCCCTGGCACTTACCCCTTGGTTGTAAGCTTCCCTGGCACCTACCCCTTGGTTGTAAGCTTCCCTGGCACCTACCCCTTGGTTGTAAGCTTCCCTGGCACTTACCCCTTGGTTGTAAGCTTCCCTGGCACTTACCCCTTGGTTGTAAGCTTCCCTGGCACTTACCCCTTGGTTGTAAGCTTCCCTGGCACTTACCCCTTGGTTGTAAGCTTCCCTGGCACCTACCCCTTGGTTGTAAGCTTCCCTGGCACCTACCCCTTGGTTGTAAGCTTCCCTGGCACTTACCCCTTGGTTGTAAGCTTCCCTGGCAGAGTCTTTGTCTCCTTGTTGTTCTTCTATCTGTCCTTTCATCATCCATAACTACAATAAAGTTCAAGGGTTAAATTAGAGGTCAAATTGTTGGAACTAAAGGTCAAAATGTTGAAAAAAGTGCAATTGTTTTTAAAAACATACAGTTACAATAGTCAACAACAGAATATTTCATTTCATCTGCTGGTAGAACGAGATTTGATTGTTTGTTTGAATAATGTTTAACACCAGTTTCATCAATTTATCAGCTATATCATGGCGTCCAGTTTATTTTGGGGAGGAAGCCACAGAAAACCCTTGACCTGTGGTAGAGATAGAACTAGAGGAAAGGTCAAACAGTGTTTATATGTAACAAAAGACCAACATTTATGTAATTCTAACAAATCTTATCCCCGTATGAGTATTATTCCTTGAATTTGATTGGTCAGTTACACGTCTTTACAAAACTAATATACCCAGGGCATTGCTAGGTCATATACCTGGGTGTTGCTAACCGCTAGTTTCACAATAGTACGTAAGATGCGTTTATATTAGAAATGGTTATTGGTTTGCGCCATATAAAGGACGATGAAATCTTCGACAAAACGTCCAAATGGGTTTTATTTTCAGCAGAAAAAGAAACAAAAAATATGGAATTTGACAAACAACAACATCAAACTATTATGACGTCTCTGCAAGACATTCAGTGCCAAATTTTAATTGTTCAACATCTATTCGAATCCAACAAAAAACTTTTTTTTTTGAGAAGTGTAGGGTTATCAAAAGTAGTACCCTACACCTTGTAAAAAAGCGATATATTTACCAACCAAACTTTCTTCGATAATTAAGAAAACATTGCTATAACATCTGCCATTGCACTGACAATAAACCTAAAAATCCACCGTTTCAAACTAAAACCGGGGATAAATTCCTTATACACGTTCATATCCGTAGATATGGAGATTTTAACACCTTCAGCACCCTTGTACACCCTTCGGCTTCACCTCAGGGCGTACTTGGGGCACTTCAGGTGTTACAATCTCCATATCTACGGATATGATGTATATAACTTATAATATACCCTCATGAATAACTATGGATGAGAACATCCTACTCAAATGCGCATATGATTATAAAGGATCGAACACCTGACTAATTTTTCGTAAAGCTAATGTACCATGAAAGAGAAGTTGTGAAGACAAGGTTAATAATGGGTAATATAAAAAATTTCGAAGTTAAAGGTCAACATTCTTTAATCAGATTCACCCAGGAACTTTGATCATCCAAACTAAAGAACTTTATCAAAGTCCTCGTACACTGCAGTTGTGTAAAGTTACAATGCAGCTGGCATCCTTGATTTGGGGGAAATAATTCCTTTCAAATTTCAACCAATAAGAAATCAAGTAATTTCCATTGCAGCCATACTGTATGTCTAATCAGCATAAAATGAGGAAACAATTTATTTGGCAGTATGTAGAATATTTTTAAATTTTCAAAATTTTCAGCCTATCAGAAAAAAAAAGATTTCTGATAATGGCCATTTATTTCTATAAAAAAAATGTTGAATGTAAATAGAGGACCAGACAGCCATTATTGTACCTAGATACAAAACATTGTAAGACCCTGGTAGTGTCAGATGAAAAGATTTTTTCAATTTCATCCAATCAGAACTGAGAATGGACCATGGAGGCCATGTTTTTCACCCAATTAAGAAGAAATTAGGACTCTATATAGAAGACCTGACAAAAATAAATTCTGTAAAGTTTGGCCTTAATTGGCCATGACATTTCAGAGCTAAATATAAAATGTGAAAAGATGACAGACAATGCAGGAAAACTGATGGCACTTACTGACTAGACTTTACTGACCATTAGTGTGTAACTTATGCAATATATTCCATTGTGATCCAATAATATATCTGCATTCTGCCAGAACAAATCTGATTAATTACATGTTTGTTTTTTCAAAAAGCAATTCTAATATGACGTCCTTATAATGTTAAATGAGATATTTCCTTATCTATACTTCGCACACATGCAATACAACTTAACGTCACAAGGGGTTTTATGATGTCACAATTTAGACAGCTGAATTTTGTAGTTTGAATTGAAATAAAAGTCAATAAATAGGATATATCGAGGCCATGTTATGGTTAAATATTTAATAAATGTTCTGTTAAAGTGTATTTTGTACACTGTACATTACAAATTTAGAAGGAATTTTATACCAAAAATTTGTTGACATGAAAATGGCGGCTAGAAAATCATGGTCTATAGGACCATATTCAATCAAGAAACACAGACTTTTGTCATATTATTATAGTAATAATTCATGGGGGGTATGATGTACTCATTTCTGAGAAAAGCTTTACGGAAATTCGTACAGACGGACGGACCGAGGTACGTACATACAAATGAAGTCCCAAACAGGAAGTAGTTGTCCGACAGGTCTGAAAGTTGCTTAGTACATACAACTTGTGATACTGAACCACCCTGCCAAATTTAAAATTGTTCTCATGTACGGTTTCTGAGAAAAGCTTGACGGAAATTCCTACAGACGTACATATGTATGAACGTACAGACGGACATGAGTAAAAACATAATGACCCTGACATGTCGTCGCAGGGGCATAAAAAAATCAATATAAAATCTCAGCCCATGTGTACAAATGAGTACAACATAATACCCCTCATGAATTATTTGTTAAATAAAAATTTTAGCTCTATCCTAAATGAGGTAGTAACAGGCTAAAATATTGAAAACAAATACCATGCATAAAGGCAGTCGTCACAGAAAATATGATACGATACAAGTTTTCATAATTTAAAAATACAGTTACCATTAGTCACAAGTATTGTACTATCCTGGGAAAGTCAAATGTAATGTAAACAATACACTACAGTGGAATAAAACCTCCTTACCACAAGAACATCTGCAGGTAAGAAAACTGAGCAAAACCATATCACAGCAACTACAATTTACCCTTTAATTAATCTTACCTTTGCAAAATCAGAATAATGTTTCACAGCTTCATCTAACAAAGTCTTGGCATTGTCCATTTCCCCTAAACACCACTCTAACTTGACTGACTTCATCATCACCTGTAAAAAGAGACCAAAACGTAAAAACTGACTGGATGTATTGTACCAATCTCCACGCAAGGGATTCTGGGTATCCTACATCAACCACAATCACCTCTGCCATACCATTGGTTGACATTGTGAGAGATATTTCTCATGGCGCATAAGTTTTCGCATACAAACACAGTAATTGCAATGTAAAGCTGTATCAAAAGTGTATAAATAGACTATATAAAAAAAAAAAGATCTTGTGTATTATGTTACAAACATCATTCTTTGCTTACAAACGAAAGAGGCAGATGACAAATGTAGTCCTGCAGTAAATGGAGGATGACATTTGGCAGAGGTTATATCTGGGAACCAGTTATGTTCTCTGTGCCGGAGAGTGGTATTGTACATTATAATTTATAAGGTATTTCATTAAACCATAAGTATTCGTTACATTAGGTTGTTATTATCCCTATATCTGAGATGTTGTCAACGTATGTAAATCTAAGATTTTGCTACGCTTCTTTGGCAGAACTTAATTTGCAGACAGTAAAATTAGTAATTGACATCTGCAAAAACTATGTTAAACAAAGACATTCAGTAAGCATCATTTCTGAAAAAATACAATAAGGAAATTTGGAAAGAATGGGAAATCTTGGATCTATCTCCTCAATGCATCTTACAAGTCATTTTGTGTCCTTTTTTTCCAGATATATTTGAAACCCACCCCCACAGTTAAAAAAATCGAAGAATGTGTCCATGGGACACAGATGCCCCGGCTAAATGAAGTCCCAAACAGGAAGTAGTTGTCAGACAGGTCTGAAAGTTGCTTAGGACATACAACTTGTGATACTGAACCACCCTGCCAAATTTCAAATTATTCTCATGTACGGTTTCTGAGAAAGGCTTGACAGATATTCGTACATACGAACGGACATATCTACGTACAAATGAAGTCCCAAACAGGAAGTAGTTGTCCGACAGGTCTGAAAGTCGCTAAGGACATACAACTTGTGATACTGAACCACCCTGCCAAATTTCAAATTGTTCTCATGTACGGTTTCCGAGAAAAGCTTGACGGAAATTCGTTCTGATGTACGTACGTACGGACAGACGGACATGAGTAAAACTTAATGCCCCCCGACATGTCGTCGTGGGGGCATAAAAACTAACAGAGACATGAAAACCTTACCCTTGCAGTAGGTGCACTAGCTCTAGCTTTCTGTAACAATCTTCTGGCTCTTTCATATTCATTGTTCTCAGACTCTAATTTGACGGCAGCTAACCAAATCTCTTCACTGTTAGGATTAGCTTGGAAAGCTAGTGCTAAAATACTTCTGGCAGCTGGTACGTCTCCCTAAGAATAAGGTAAATTAATATATTACTCTCATCTCCTTAAGATCAAGGTCAATGAATATAATGTCAACTAACTATGAGTCAGGTAACTAAACATAATGTCATCTCCATAAAACTGAGGTAAATTAATTAAATATCATCTCCATAAAATTAATTCAAATTTATATAATGTCATCTTCCTAACATCAAGGTAAATATATCTACTTTTATCTTACTAAGATTGATGTAAAGTATTTGTCATCTACTCAGAATGGGGTAAATAAATAATTACACTGAGGCAAATTTATATAATATCATCTCCCAATGATTAAGGTAAATTAATATGATGTCATTGCTGTAGGTGAAGTAATATAATGTCATCCCCCAGTGATTAAGGTAAATTAATATGATGTCATGGCTGTAGGAGAAGTAATATAATGTGATCCCCCAGTGATTAAGGTAAATTAATATGATGTCATGGCTGTAGGAGAAGTAATATGTCATCCCCCAGTGATTAAGGTAAATTAATATGAGGTCATTGCTGTAGGTGAAGTAATATAATGTCATCCCCCAGTGATTAAGGTAAATTAATATGATGTCATGGCTGTAGGAGAAGTAATATAATGTGATCCCCCAGTGATTAAGGTAAATTAATATGATGTCATGGCTGTAGGTGAAGTAATATAATGTCATCGTAAATTAATATGATGTCATTGCTGTAGGTGAAGTAATATAATGTCATCCCCCAATGATTAAGGTAAATTAATATGATGTCATTGCAGTAGGTGAAGTAATATAATGTAATCCCCCAGTGATTAAGGTAAATTAATATGATGTCATTGCTGTAGGTGAAGTATTATAATGTCATCCCCCAATGATTAAGGTAAATTAATATGATGTCATGGCTGTAGGTGGAGTAATATAATGTGATTTCCCAGTAATAAGGGTAAATTAATATGATCTCATTGCTGTAGGTGAAGTAATATAATGTCATCCCCAAATGATTAAGGTAAATTAATATGATGTCATTGCTGTAGGTGAAGTAATATAATGTCATCCCCCAGTGATTAAGGTAAATTAATATGATGTCATTGCTGTAGGTGAAGTAATATAATGTCATCCCCCAGGGATTAAGGTAAATTAATATGATGTAATTGCTGTAGGTGAAGTAATATAATGTCATCCCCCAATGATTACGTTAAATTAATATGATGTGATTGCAGTAGGTGAAGTAATATAATGTCATCCCCCAATGATTAAGGTAAATTAATATGATGTCATTGCTGTAGGTGAAGTAATATAATGTCATCCCCCACTGATTAAGGTAAATTAATATGATGTCATGGCTGTAGGAGAAGTAATATAATGTCATCCCCCAGTGATTAAGGTAAATTAATATGATGTCATTGCTGTAGGTGAAGTAATATAATGTCATCCCCCACTGATTAAGGTAAATTAATATGATGTCATGGCTGTAGGTGAAGTAATATAATGTCATTCCCCAGTGATTAAGGTAAATTAATATGATCTCATTGCTGTAGGTGAAGTAATATAATGTCATCCCCGAATGATTAAGGTAAATTAATATGATGTCATTGCTGTAGGTGAAGTAATATAATGTCATCCCCCAGTGATTAAGGTAAATTAATATGATGTCATTGCTGTAGATAAAGTAATGTAATGTCATCCCCCAATGATTAAGGTAAATTAATATGATGTCATTGCTGTAGGTAAAGTAATATAATGTAATCCCCAGTGATTAAGGTAAATTAATATGATGTAATTGCTGTAGGTGAAGTAATATGTCATCCCCCAGTGATTAAGGTAAATTAATATGATGTCATGGCTGTAGGTGAAGTAATATAATGTCATCCCCCACTGATTAAGGTAAATTAATATGATCTCATTGCTGTAGGTGAAGTAATATAATGTCATCCCCAATGATTAAGGTAAATTAATATGATCTCATTGCTGTAGGTGAAGTAATATAATGTCATCCCCCGATGATTAAGGTAAATTAATATGATGTCATTGCTGTAGGTGAAGTAATATAATGTCATCCCCCAGTGATTAAGGTAAATTAATATGATGTCATTGCTGTAGATAAAGTAATGTAATGTCATCCCCCAATGATTAAGGTAAATTAATATGATGTCATTGCTGTAGGTAAAGTAATATAATGTAATCCCCAGTGATTAAGGTAAATTAATATGATGTAATTGCTGTAGCAGTGTAGGTGAAGTAATATGTCATCCCCCAGTGATTAAGGTAAATTAATATGATGTCATTGCTGTAGGTGAAGTAATAATGTCATCCCCCAATGATTAAGGTAAATTAATATTACAGTCAAACCTGTCTTAGCGACACCCTCCATATAACGACTTCCTGTGTTATGCGACCATATTTATTCCTCCCAAGCATTTTCCCATTCATTTTACCTTTATATAACGACTCCCTGTCTTACGCGACTAACGACCATGTTTTCCATTCGTTTTGACCAAGAAAACCTGTCTAAAACGACTATCGGGACTGTTAAAAACATTAAACAATAAATAAACCCTGTCTGACGAAAAGAAGATTCGTAGACCATTGGCATTGTTGTCATCAATGACAAGTTTCTTCGAAACGGAAAACTAAAGTATGAAGCGATCAAAAGCTGTTTTATTATCTTAGAAGCAAAGTTCAGATTGCCCTGTAAAATTTGAATAGTCGTCAATGTCGTTATTCGATTTTGTTGTCATTCTGGTTGGAAATGATGATGTTTCTCATAACGGCGTGTTTATTGTATAATCACGCCATTTTGTTTTACAAATGGAAATAATCCATACGAAACCGGTGTACACTGGTTCTAAACCGACTTGCACTTTCTACATAGAGCTTATTGTTAAAACACAAGGAAACCAGTATAACCGGTACAAAGAAAAATACAACAACTAAATGGGGGAATAAAGTTGACCTGCGGTAATACAATCGGAAATCAAAACGCCCATTATTGTTGTTTATTTTGTACTTGCGTTATATACATTAAATAAATGTAATATTTTATTATTAACTTAATAAAACAAACAATAAAGGTCTGCAATTCACTCTTTCACAAGCTGACAACATGACTTTGTTGATTGGTCAGCAAACATCATGACCTGTGTATAAAGACCCCCTGTATTATGTGACCTTTTTTACAATTTCCCTTCAAAGGTCGCTTAAGACAGGTTTGACTATGTTATTGCTGTAAACAAATATGTATGTTCTCTTACTGACAATGACCTAAATTAATACACAGTCATTTAAGATCAGACTAAATGAATACATGTATACTATCTAATGTACTAAACTAAAACTTATACAAGATATTTCTCTGGATATTTTTGTTTAACCAATTTTCTTTACGGAGTTAATTAAATGTACAGAATAAATGACCAGGGTGTCGTTTCATAAAGCAATCGCTAATTAACGTGCTCGTTATCCCATGCAATTTAAATGGGATAACGTGCACGTTAAGCTAACGATCGTTTTATGAAACGGCACCCAGAACATAAATCATACTGCCTGTTACCTGTCGTTAAAATCTTAAATACAGATGTGACCAATAACAGGTGTGACTTATATATAAAAGAAAACATTAAATACTCATACAAAGGAATATGCATTTTATAGTTGAGTTGGACTTATAGACTAGCAAATTACGGTACTTACTGCCATCCATTTAGACTTGGCACCCATCAACCACAGTACCTCAGCCTTTGGACAATGTGCTACAGCTCTCTGTAAAAGAGCTTCTAACGAATCTCTGAAAAAAGGCAAATTTTATCATTTATTCATTCAAGTAGCCAATACTATGAAAATTTGCAAGACTAAACATAATTAAAGTTGTTTTTGCATACAACAACGATGTCTCCCCTGTTAACCAGATTCAAAAGTTCAAAGTCCCATAACTCCCACAAAATTTTTGCAGATAAAAATTTCCTGGTATAATGTACAACTAAATATGGCGTACTTGTTACATACCAAGTTTCGTAAAAGTTCAAAGAGCCATAACTCCCACAAAATTTTGAGCACAGAAATTTCCTGGTAATATGCACAACAACATAATATGGTGTACTTGCTATGCACCAAGTTTCATAAAATTGTGTTCAGTAGTTTTAGAGGAGTTGAGGGGGTACTATGATTTATGAGGAATTTTTGAGCTGAAACTATGATTTAAGTGGAATTTTTGTAAAATTCTAAGTCCAAAGGGCCATAACTCCCACAAAATTTTGAGGATCAGAATTTCCTGGTAATATGCACAACTACATATGGTGTACTTGTTACATACCAAGTTTCGTACAATTTGGTAGAGTAGTTTCAGAGGAGTTGAGCGGAATAACTTTGTGACTGACAAAATAGATGGATGTACAGACATACAGACGGATGGAAGGGACATAACAATATGGTGGGGGGAGACATAATGCTATCTATTTGTCATTATACTAGAAACACTAAAGCCCAGGTATATTTTCCCCACCCTTCAGTTGTGGGTACAGGCA
This sequence comes from Limnoperna fortunei, assembly GCA_944474755.1. NCBI lineage: Eukaryota > Metazoa > Mollusca > Bivalvia > Mytilida > Modiolidae > Limnoperna > Limnoperna fortunei. Next base: position 8,724,507 of record OX104124.1, on the reverse strand, counting down.
TCAAGTGGGCATGACTTTTCACTGGGTTATACAAATTCATTGCAATAATTGCTAACATAAGCAATAATCTGCAAAAAGCAGTTAAATATTTATGGTCATCATTTTACAATTTTAGATATTAAAGCAGGGTGGAAATACATGGTTTTGAATACATAATTGTGTTGACAAAGAAGGTAAAAATAGTAATAACGAACACATGATTTCATAAAAATTTAGGGCACTTTTAGCGGAAAGCGGCAACATTTCAAAGGAAATGGGACGGCTTAAGAAAGACAATGCAAAACAAAACCTGTTCTGTGTTGTGCCAGGGTGCGAAGTCACACTAAACAATAATTTTTGGATAGAGTCGAGACCTATGCCATTCTCACAATGTTAAACCACGGTGTGTTGAGGAAAGTGCACTAAATAAAATCCTGTGATACCATAAATCACATGATAGAATACATCTAACTACCTATCTTGAAAATGACATATAGGTGAGATGCCCAATGTGGGTGGGAGGAAAAAACAAAATTTATCTGACATGTAGAGCTTGCATGCAGGTAACAGTAATTATCACTGAAAACTAAATCTACCTGGATCCATGGTTCTTTTCAAAATAAGCTGCCCGCAGCCAGATGCTTTTTTTACTTGGAAACTCTGCTAAAGCGAATGCGTAGATGGCCCGAGCACACTCTACAGCCGAATGAGCTGCACACTGAAATAATATACAGAGATAGAGGAGAATAATGACAATTTCAACATACTTTATTTTTTAGAGTAAATGTCTGTAGGGTCCTTAGTTCTAATTGAAATTTTTGACCATAGCATAATTATTATAAATGCAATTATGTACAGCAGAAAAGGTCCTGACCAATAAAAAAATGGTACTCATTAATTTAACTGTTCTGAAAATGTATCTCTGTAAAATGTATATTGATGAACAATTCATTTATGAAATTTTGGATACTGCTGGACCATCAAGACATATCAGGCACCCCTTAAAAGTGACTTTAAAAATATTGCATGAAAATAGTCTCTTTTTGTTTTATTATGCCTTCCTGAGACACCACATGTAATAAAGGTATCAGAAAAAAGAAAAACCAAACACAAACCTCAGTATTTAGTTTGTTTGAATGTTGTTTAACACCACTTTCAGTGATTTTTCAGCTATATCATGGCATTAAGTTGTTATTGGGGGAGGAAGCTGGAGTACCCGGAGAAAACCCCCGACCTGCGGTAGGAAAACTGGCAATCCTTGTCAATTAAAATTGGACTCAAGCTCACTCTGCCTGCAGTGAGAATCGAACCCACAACCTCAGTGATGACAAACCACTCAATCAATTGTAGACAATCTACCTTTAATAACCACCGAGGCCCCCTCAGTATTCAATTGATCACTTATGACCACAAAACTTCACAAAAAACAGAAAGGATAAAAAGAACAGAATTAACTACTGGCTTGGAACAGAAAAATAACAAATGTGGCTTTATTTAAACCGGTTACATTTTTATGGATAATTTGATAATATAAAACTTTCTTTCTTTGATACCACTGCCATTTGAAGTTAATAATACGACTTACTGACTCAGCATCTTCTAACCATGTGTGTTTTCTGTCCTCTTCCTCTATTCCAACACTTATCACAGCTCGTCTGCCAAAAAATAAACACAAACATTCTTATTACAACTCGTCTGCCAAAAAATAAACACAAACATTTTTATTACAACTCGTCTGCCAAAAAATAAACAGAAACATTCTTATTACAGCTCGTCTGCCAAAAAATAAACACAAACTTTCTTATTAATGCTCGTCTGCCAAAAAATAAACAGAAACATTCTTATTACAGCTCGTCTGCCAAAAAATAAACACAAACATTCTTATTACAACTCATCTGCCAAAAAATAAACACAAACTTTCTTATTACAACTCGTCTGCCAAAAAATAAACACAAACATTTTTATTACAACTCGTCTGCCAAAAAATAAACAGAAACATTCTTATTACAGCTCGTCTGCCAAAAAATAAACACAAACTTTCTTATTAATGCTCGTCTGCCAAAAAATAAACAGAAACATTCTTATTACAGCTCGTCTGCCAAAAAATAAACACAAACATTCTTATTACAACTCATCTGCCAAAAAATAAACACAAACTTTCTTATTACAGCTCGTCTGCCAAAAAATAAACACAAACATTCTTATTACAGCTCGTCTGCCAAAAAATAAACACAAACATTCTTATTACAACTCATCTGCCAAAAAATAAACACAAACATTCTTATTACAGCTCATCTGCCAAAAAATAAACACAAACATTCTTATTACAACTCGTCTGCCAAAAAATAAACAGAAACATTCTTATTACAGCTCGTCTGCCAAAAAATAAACAGAAACATTCTTATTATAGCTCATCTGCCAAAAAATAAACAGAAACATTCTTATTACAACTCGTCTGCCAAAAAATAAACAGAAACATTCTTATTACAACTCGTCTGCCAAAAAATAAGCACAAACATTCTTATTACAACTCGTCTGATAAAAAATAAGCACAAACATTCTTATAACAACTCGTCTGCCAAAAAATAAACAGAAACATTCTTATTACAGCTCGTCTGCCAAAAAATAAACACAAACATTCTTATTACAACTCGTCTGCCAAAAAATAAACAGAAACATTCTTATTACAACTCGTCTGCCAAAAAATAAGCACAAACATTCTTATTACAACTCGTCTGCCAAAAAATAAGCACAAACATTCTTATTACAACTGGTCTACCAAAAAATAAACAGAAACATTCTTATTAATGCTCGTCTGCCAAAAAATAAACACAAACATTCTTATTACAGCTCATCTGCCAAAAAATAAACAGAAACATTCTTATTACAACTCGTCTGCCAAAAAATAAACAGAAACATTCTTATTACAGCTCATCTGCCAAAAAATAAACAGAAACATTCTTATTACAGCTCATCTGCCAAAAAATTAACACAAACTTTCTTATTACAACTCGTCTGCCAAAAAATAAACACAAACATTCTTATTACAGCTCATCTGACAATAAATTAAAATGCAAACTTTCTTATTACAGCTCATCTACCAAAAAATAAACACAAACATTCTTATTACAACTCATCTGCCAAAAAATAAACAGAAACATTCTTATTACAACTCATCTGCCAAAAAATAAACACAAACATTCTTATTACAACTCGTCTGCCAAAAAATAAACAGAAACATTCTTATTACAGCTCATCTGCCAAAAAATAAACACAAACTTTCTTATTACAACTCGTCTGCCAAAAAATAAACAGAAACATTCTTATTACAGCTCATCTGCCAAAAAATAAACACAAACTTTCTTATTACAACTCGTCTGCCAAAAAATAAACAGAAACATTCTTATTACAGCTCATCTGCCAAAAAATAAACACAAACTTTCTTATTACAACTCGTCTGCCAAAAAATAAACAGAAACATTCTTATTACAGCTCATCTGCCAAAAAATAAACACAAACTTTCTTATTACAACTCGTATGCCAAAAAATAAACAGAAACATTCTTATTACAACTCGTCTGCCAAAAAATAAACACAAACATTCTTATTACAGCTCATCTGCCAAAAAATAAACACAAACATTCTTATTACAACTCGTCTGCCAAAAAATAAACACAAACATTCTTATTACAACTGGTCTGCCAAAAAATAAACACAAACATTCTTATCACAGCTCGTCTGCCAAAAAATAAAAAGAAACATTCTTATTACAACTCGTCGGCCAAAAAATAAACACAAACATTCTTATTATAGCTCGTCTGCCAAAAAATAAACACAAACATTCTTATTACAGCTCATCTGCCAAAAAATAAACACAAACATTCTTATTACAGCTCATCTGACAATAAATTAAAATGCAAACTTTCTTATTACAGCTCATCTGCCAAAAAATAAACAGAAACATTCTTATTACAGCTCATCTGCCAAAAAATAAACACAAACATTCTTATTACAACTCGTCTGCCAAAAAATAAACACAAACATTCTTATCACAGCTCGTCTGCCAAAAAATAAACACAAACATTCTTATTACAGCTCATCTGCCAAAAAATAAACAGAAACATTCTTATTACAACTCGTCTGCCAAAAAATAAACACAAACATTCTTATCACAGCTCGTCTGCCAAAAAATAAACACAAACATTCTTATTACAGCTCGTCTGCCAAAAGATTAACACAAACATTCTTATTACAACTCGTCTGCCAAAAAATAAACACAAACATTCTTATTACAGCTCATCTGATAATAAATTAAAATGCAAACTTTCTTATTACAGCTCATCTACCAAAAAATAAACATAAACATTCTTATTACAGCTCATCTACCAAAAAATAAACACAAACATTCTTATTACAGCTCATCTGACAATAAAGTAAAATGCAAACATTCTTATTACAGCTCGTCTGCCAAAAAATAAACACAAACATTCTTATTACAACTCGTCTGCCAAAAAATAAACACAAACATTCTTATTACAGCTCATCTGCCAAAAAATAAACACAAACATTCTTATTACAGCTCACCTGACAATAAATTAAAATGCAAACTTTCTTATTACAGCTCATCTGCCAAAAAATAAACAGAAACATTCTTATTACAGCTTGTCTGCCAAAAAATAAACACAAACATTCTTATTACAGCTCTTCTACCAAAAAATAAACAGAAACATTCTTATTATAGCTCATCTGCCAAAAAATAAACAGAAACATTCTTATTACAGCTCGTCTGCCAAAAAATAAACACAAACATTCTTATTACAGCTCATCTGCCAAAAAATAAACACAAACATTCTTATTACAACTCGTCTGCCAAAAAATAAACAGAAACATTCTTATTACAGCTCATCTGCCAAAAAATAAACAGAAACATTCTTATTACAGCTCGTCTGCCAAAAAATAAACAGAAACATTCTTATTATAGCTCGTCTGCCAAAAAATAAACAGAAACATTCTTATTACAGCTCGTCTGCCAAAAAATAAACAGAAACATTCTTGTTACAACTCGTCTGCCAAAAAATAAACACAAACATTCTTATTACAGCTCATCTGCCAAAAAATAAACAGAAACATTCTTAATACAACTCGTCTGCCAAAAAATAAACACAAACATTCTTATTACAGCTCTTCTGCCAAAAAATAAACAGAAACATTCTTATTACAGCTCTTCTACCAAAAAATAAACAGAAACATTCTTATTACAGCTCTTCTACCAAAAAATAAACAGAAACATTCTTATTACAACACGTCTGCCAAAAAATAAACAGAAACATTCTTATTAATGCTCGTCTGCCAAAAAATAAACAGAAACATTCTTATTACAACTCGTCTGCCAAAAAATAAACACAAACATTCTTATTACAGCTCATCTGCCAAAAAGTAAACAGAAACATTCTTATTACAGCTCGTCTGCCAAAAAATAAACACAAACATTCTTATTACAACACGTCTGCCAAAAAATAAACAGAAACATTCTTATTAATGCTCGTCTGCCAAAAAATAAACACAAACATTTTTATTACAGCTCATCTGCCAAAAAGTAAACAGAAACATTCTTATTACAGCTCGTCTGCCAAAAAATAAACACAAACATTCTTATTACAACACGTCTGCCAAAAAATAAACAGAAACATTCTTATTAATGCTCGTCTGCCAAAAAATAAACACAAACATTCTTATTACAGCTCATCTGCCAAAAAATAAACACAAACATTCTTATTACAGCTCATCTGCCAAAAAATAAACAGAAACATTCTTATTACAACTCGTCTGCCAAAAAATAAACACAAACATTCTTATTACAACTCGTCTGCCAAAAAATAAACACAAACATTCTTATTACAGCTCATCTGCCAAAAAATAAACAGAAACATTCTTATTACAGCTCGTCTGCCAAAAAATAAACACAAACATTCTTATTACAGCTCGTCTGCCAAAAAATAAACACAAACATTCTTATTACAGCTCTTCTGCCAAAAAATAAACAGAAACATTCTTATTACAGCTCATCTACCAAAAAATAAACAGAAACATTCTTATTACAGCTCTTCTACCAAAAAATAAACAGAAACATTCTTATTATAGCTCATCTGCCAAAAAATAAACACAAACATTCTTATTACAACTCGTCTGCCAAAAAATAAACAGAAACATTCTTATTACAGCTCATCTACCAAAAAATAAACATAAACATTCTTAATACAATCGTCTGCCAAAAAATATAAACACAAATATTCTTATAACAGCTTGTCTGCCAACAAATTAAAAACATACATACTTATTCAATGTTTGTTTGAAATTTAATGTCACTTTCAGCAATGTTCCACTATATTGCAGTCAATTTTAATTGAGACAACTAGACTTTTTTTACAGTTCATCACAAATAATGTGGACAAAATTGGATAAAATAATTATTTTCATGGATTGTATGGGGCACAAGCTAACCCCATATGTACTAAACACGAATCTATTTTATACAATTCTGACAAAGTAAAAGATTTAACCACAGGTCTAAGTATCTTGAAACAGCTACTGGTACTCTTCTCAACCCACAAATACTTGTACATAAGGCTTCAAAATTTTTATAGGCTTTTGACCAATTTTATGGATCACATGGTCTGTCAACACTGAGATTGCAGGTTCGATTCTCACTGCAGGCACGGTGTACTCGACTCCAATCTTAATTGACAAGGATTGCTAGTTTTCCCATCGCAGGTCGGGGGTTTTCTCCAGGTACTCCCGCTTCCTCCCCGCAATAAAATCTGGATGCCATGATATCACATGTAAAGGCATCAGGTATGTTTCAATTAACAATCTACTGTTGTGATTTTAAAAATCCAAGATTCTCAACCCTGCCCGTCCTCAGTTTCTAAATTTCTAAAATCACATTTTAAGAAAATCTTGGCCGATGTAAACTCTGGAAATATCCAGTGTCATGTCTGGTTTCAGTTCTGAATTTTTCACGTAACATCCAGTTTCAATCATTGATAAATTAAAAAAAAACATGATCATAGCCCAAAACAAAAAAATAAACTAGAAAAACAGTGAGCAATGCTCACTAATTGATACCCCCTGCTTCCTTTATGTCATTGACAAAGTCCATGGTTTTCTACGAGAAACCCCAAATATCATTCCATTCAAAATGTTAAAGATCAGGTGCACATAAGATAAAGTGTAATGGAAGGACACCTCCATCAATATATAACCCCTCTCAAGTGGGGGGTATAACCAGAGGGTTTCACAAGTCGAATTTCTCCCCTCATTTTTATCTGCCATTAAGAAGGCATTTCTGGCAATGTAATATATACAAAGTCCTGTAACATTAGCTTTGTTAAGAACTATTAAATGAATTTGAATTCGGTAATATGTTAAACTATGTCCTGCATTTTGAATTTCCAATCAGAATAAAAAACCAAATTTTTTTAGAGGACCATTCAATAAACATGAACATATAATATTACTGCAATCAGCTTTGCAGTTTCTTAGAATAAATCATTTTTCCCATAGAGTCCCAAGTTCAACTAAGTACTGTGGTGGCAGCCATTTTAAATATCAGATTGGCATAAAAAAATAAACTGTATAGATGTCTATCCAATGAGTATTGACTTGTACTGGTGACAAGTTGTGTTTCAATATTGGAAAACTGGTTTCAGGGAAGAAGCCTTTTAAACATTTTTCCCTTATGGTCCTATGTAAAACACAAGTCCTGTGGTGGTGGGAATTTTTAATTGAAAATAGGCAGAAAGTTGATATCAGTGACATGGTATTCATCTCTGTGGGCCCCACCGATCTTGAGGTAAAGGTAAAAGGTCATCAACCATGGTATGCTACACATCGTCTTCGAAGTGGGGTATAATAAGTTTGGACAGAGGTTGCACAGACAGACAGACTGATCACTATAGGGCATATGCCACAAAGTGATGTTTTGTTTAAGCTGTTGGTGAACCTGTTTCAGAGAAGAAGCCTTTTTAAACTACAGAACCATATAAACAATATTGCTTATAAGTTTTATTTTAATTGGTTAACTGGGTTCAGAAAATAAGCCTTTTAAAATTTGTTTCTCATGAAGTCTTATGTTAAACCAAGTCCTACAGTGATGTCATTTTGAATTTGGAGTTGGCATAAAAAACACAAACTAAATGAGGACATCCAATAAATAAGTTTAGTTTCAATTTGTTGACAAGTTTCAGAGAAGAAGCCTCTAAAACTTTTCCTTATAGGTTTCTATGTTAAAGTAAGTACTGCAATGGTGGCCATTTTGAATTCTTGACTGGTGCAAAAACATAATTAGAGAAGCCATCTAAACAATATTGCTTATAAGTTTAATTTTTGTTTCAAAGAAGATTTTTGTTTGTTTGAGTGGTAATTAACGCCCACATAAGATACTTTTTTCGATTGATTTTGTTAAATATAATGGAGTAAGTAATGGTTTTTATTAGGGGGGGGGGGGAGGCAGAGTAAACGGATAAAACCTCAGACCTGTGGTAGGAAAACTGGCAATCCTTGTCAATTAAGATTGAAGTTGAGTACACCCTGTCTGCAGTGAGAATCGAACCAGCAATTCCAAAAGAAGCTTTAAACTGTGGCTTACACCATAGCCTTATATGTGACTTACATGATAGCTTGACATGTGACAATACTTCCACTCTTCTCACAATCCTCGGCATCCTTGATCCACAAATCTCTGTTTACTTCCACCATGTTGGCTCTCAATGAATTCAAGGCTGAAAATAATTTATACGCCAAGTGTGATTTTTCCTCTTTGACATGTGACAATTTTTTTCTTGTTCACGCTGAATAAAAATTCATTTCTGAATTTCAAACAAAATAAGTTTATTATTATATCTTAACAAAACAATTGTGTGCTTTTAAGTAAACCTTTACAGTTTTACATTCCAGGGTATTCTCAGGGAATTCCAGAATGCACATTTACCTAAAAAAAAGTGGGGAAACAGAAAAATGTATTGCCTGAATTCTGAAATGAATCAGCCAGCAATGCATGGTTACAAAGAAGCCAACTTATTCCAATGATTTTAACATAGTCACGAGAACTTGAAATTGGGGTCACGGTCAGGTGACAGATGAGAGACTGTCATGTACCTTTCATTAGCAACCAATATATCAAATACTATCTTCCTACCATGAAAGGTTACTGAGAAACTGACTTAATCCAATAACTTTAAAGTAGTCACTGGACCATGTTTGTTTGTTTGATGGTGCTTTAACGCCATTTTCAGCAATTTTTCAGCTGTATCATGGTGTCCAGTTTTTATTGGGGGGAGGAAGCCGGAGTACCTGAAGAAAACCATGACCTGCGGTAGGCACGTTCTCATTATCAGCTACCGCTGAACCAAATTTGGTTGATCTATGGCTTAAGCTTACAAAGATATATAGCCAAGTGTTAACGCCACCGCCAGATTCCTCTATAAATGTCTCGCCTCCAGCGACATTATTGTTGCAGGTGAGACAAAAATCAATAAGACAAGAATACTGTATTAAAATTACATGAAACATTCTGAGAAATAGGGACCAGGCTTTTTAAAGCTGCAATAAAACACAAGAGTATTAAAATAAAACTAGAGGCTCCCAGGAGCCTGTATCGCTCACCTGAACCTGAAACCAAACAACCCTTTTCTATCCAGCTTTTCTTTGCTATAAGGAATTGCCGAACACTTCTGCAAAAGTCATATATGTTGACCTTTTAAGGGAAATAATTCCTATAAGGAGGAGCTTTTGATGCTTAGAGGGAGAAGGGAGGTTCACTTCAAATTTGCTGTACCTGTTATACTTTTTTAACTATCAGTCGAAAACTCTCTTGACCCCCCCCCCCCCCCCCCCCCATTTTCTATTTTAAGCTAACGTAGCTATATAGGTAGTAAGGTGTCATGATTTGCACAATTTTGGTAGAGGACGTCCTAAAGATGATGTGTGCAGTGTTTCAAAGCAGTCCTTTGATGGGTTAAAGAGGAGAAGATTTTTTAAAATCAATTAAAATTGATTAAAAAATTGTTCAAGGAGAATAATTCCTAAACGGTTCATCAGACAATCTTACCCTAAGTCATTTTTGTAGCCCTCATAGAGCAGAACAATTAAGCAATGCTAACTTTTTCTCTAGTTCTAATAATTTTCAAGATTTTGAGGCAAAAATGGCTAAAATCAACAATTTCGACAATTAAAGGGCAACAACTCCTACAAGGAGTCATCATACAACTTCAACCCAATTGAGTGTTTCGTAGAGCTTTTGATGCAGATGAAGGCATGTCTCTTCGGTTTTCCTGTATCTGTTACACTTTTTTAAATATAAGCCAAAAACTGTATTTTACCGCCCCCCCCCCCCCCCTCCAATTTTTAGCCATGGTGGCCAGGTTGGTTAATCTGCAGCCATGGTTGGTGCAAACTTGGTTGAGGACATTTGACAGATGATGTGTACAAAGTTTCAAAGCAGTACTTTCAGTTGTTTCAGAGGAGAAGATTTTAAAAAATCAATTAAAACCGATAAAAAAAAACAGTTCAAGGGGAATAACTCTTAAATGGTTAATCAGACAATTTTGACCCTAAAGTCATTTTTGTAGCCCTCATAGAGCAGAACAATTAAGCAATGCTAACTTTTTCTCTAGTTCTAATAATTTTCAAGATTTTGAGGCAAAAATGGCAAAAATCATCAATTTTGACAATTAAAGGGCAATAACTCCTACAAGGAGTTATCATACAACTTTGACCCAATGGAGTGTTTTGTAGAGCTTTAGATGCTGAAGAAGGAAGGTCACTTCGGTTTTCCTGTACCTGTTATACTTTTTGAACTATAAGCAAAAAACTGTATTTTGACCCCTCTGTTCTATTTTTAGCCATGGTGGCCATGTTGGTTGGTCTGAGGCCATGATTTGGGCAAACTTGGTAGAGGGCATTTTACTGATGATGTATGCAAAGTTTCAAAGCAATCCCTTCAGTGGTTTTTGAGGAGAAGATTTTTGTAGAAAAGTTAACGACGACGACGCCGCCGCCGACGACGACGACGGACGACGACGGACGCCAAGTGATGGCAATAGCTCACATGACCCTTCGGGTCAGGTGAGCTAATAATAGAGGGGGTGTGGCAATTGTCCTAGTGTTAACTGACTAACAGGCTGATACTCGTCAAGCATGCAAGTTAAACTAGATTTATAAGCAGAACTATATATAAATAAATTCAAATATATTATGGTAATCTGATCTAAATAATAATTGCATCATCCAACTTGTGATGCGTGACCATGGTTACTGACCTCTGTCTATAATTTTCTCAACCATGTGATTGTTGCCGTTAGCTTCTTCCAGTTTAGCAGCAGTGATCCAGATCTGACGATCGGTAGGAATATTTTCTCTTGCTTTATTCAATACTTTCCTGGCATTGTCGTATGTTTCTAATCTGGATAAAGCTAACCAAAGCTGCAATATATCATGTATGTACCATGTAAATCCAGAATTGAGTTTTATTTCTGATAATTTAGATATTTTTAAATTTAACACAGATGTATAACAATTTATCCTACAATCAATACATTTGCTTCACAAATAAAAATGGCAGAATATATATTTTTGCTAAAACTCCTGGTACCCTTGTCTTCATTTTCTTACAATATTAAGCATTATGTTCTGTTTTATGATATGTTGTCGAACACGATACTGGTCGGTGAAATCGGGCTTTCCCTAGATTATGCAACGAAAATTTCAGGTCAGAAATCATTTTTCAATAGTATAAAATATATTTTAGGCTTGCAGGATTAAAAAAATGTATATATGGTCAGGAAATAAAAAGTTTATTATTTGTATTTGCCACAAACAGGTGAGAAATGCTCAGAAAAGACCCACATTTCTACCTGCTTCTAACATTTCCTATTCACTTAGGATAAAATTCACTTCTTGACAGTTTTGTGACCGTACCTGAACGAAAACCAGAGGCTTTTAAGAGCCTGTATCGCTCACCTGATTTTATAGGCAAGGAAGATGGCATTTCCCTGATGTTAAAATAAGTCCTGTAATTTTCTATAAACTTTAAATAGGACCATCCAAACAATATTACTAGAAAGCTTTGTTTCATTGGTTAACCAGTTGTATAGAGAAGATTTTTTTTATTTGCCCAAAGGGTCCTCTGTTAAACTAAGTCCTGCGGCGAGGTGGCCATTTTGAATTTCCAATTGCCATAAAAAACATAAACTTTATAAAGGACCATCCAAACAATATTGCTAGTAAGTTTTTGTTTCCATTGATTAACCGGTTTCAGAGAAGAAGCCTTTAAAAACTTTTTCCCATAGGGTCGTATGTTAAACTAAGTCCTGCGGTAGGGGCCATTTTGAATTTCCAATTGCCATAAAAAACATAAACTTTATAGAGGACCATCCAAACAATATTGCTAGTAAGTTTTTGTTTCGATTGATTAACCGGTTTCAGAGAAGAAGCCTTTAAAAACTTTTTCCCATAGGGTTCTATGTTAAACTAAGTCCTGCAGTAGCGGCCATTTTGAATTACCAATTGCCATAAAAAACATAAACTTTATAGAGGACCATCCAAACAATATTGCTAGTAAGTTTTGTTTTGATTGATTAAACGGTTTCAGAGAAGAAGCCCTTTTAAACTTTTTTCTCATAGGGTTGAATGTTAAACCAAGTCCTGCGGTGGCGGCCATTTTGAATTTCTGTTTGGGATAAAAAACATTAACTTTATAGAGGACCATCCAAACAATATTGCTAGTAAGTTTTGTTTCCATTGGTTGGCCGGTTTCAGAAAAGAAGCCTTTCAAACTTTTTCCCATAGGGTCCTATGTTAAATTAAGTCCTGCGGTGGCAGCCATTTTGAATTTCCAATTGCCATAAAAAACACAAACTTTATAGAGGACCATCCAAACAATATTGCTAGTAAGTTTTTGTTTCCATTGATTAACCGGTTTCAGAGAAGAAGCCTTTTAAAACTTTTTCCCATAGGGTTCTATGTTAAACTAAGTCCTGCGGTGGCGGCCATTTTGAATTTCCAATTCCCATCTAAAACACAAACTTTATAGAGGACCATCCAAACAATATTGCTAGTAAGTTTTGTTTTGATTGGTTAAACGGTTTCAGAGAAGAAGCCCTTTTTAACTTTTTTCCCATAAGGTCCTATGTTAAACTAAGTCTTGAGGTGGCGGCCATATTGGTTTACCAATCAAAATAAAAAAACACAAACTTTGTAAAGGTCCATCCAATTAACATTATGGCCAAGTTTGGTTTCAATTGGCCAAGTGGTTTCAGAGAAGAAGATTAAAATGTAAAAAGTTTACAGACGCCGCCGCCGCCGACGGACGCAAAGCTGGCTCCCAAATGTGGACTGGTGGACAAAGTAGTGTGGACATTGGTGGGCTGTCCACTGTGGACTGGTGGACAAAGTAGTGTGGACATTGTATTGGAAAGGATTGTCCAAACCAATATTAGAAAGTGGCCACTTTTACATTGACCGCAAAATATCTCCTACCCTGTGAGGGATTGAGAAACATAAAATATATATGCTGCAACAAAGCAAGATGGAGGACAATAGTAGTCATATATGGTGGCCACCTTAGGGGAAATCCATCTCTCAAGTACGATCAGACATTACCATCAACATGTCTCCACAATAAAACTGATAGTACCTTAGGTTTCATACAGTCCTATCAAGAACTAACCTCAACACTGGTTGGACAGCACTCAACTGCTCGACTCAACATTATCCGGGCATCTTCTTCATTCTCCAGCTCTACAGCCTGCTTCCACAATCTGACAGAATTAGGGATGTGTTCTAAAGCTGCAACAAAACACAAGGTTACTTATGGAGATGTATTTAAACAAAATATTTGTAAATTAAATTAGATCATAAATGTACACTGCAGCCATAATGAATTCCAGAAAGCGTGTGTAAAATAACAGACAATCGTGATGCAGCAACCAATTATTTTAATGATCATCATTGTCTGTGAATATCCTTCAATTAAACAGACTGCACAATCATCCATCATAGACTATGTAGGAATGTGTGCAATGATAAACACGGTACTTCTACTATGCTTATGTAACTTGACTAATTCTTAAAGAAAGTATTTATATTGATTGATTGATTGGATGTCTGCTTAATGTCCAGCGAGCAGTTTTTCAGCTATATTCAGGACGGGAACAAGTTAACAAACAATAAATCAACAGAAAATGGGGGTGGGATGGGTCACAGGGAATACAATTTTGACTGCAACTGGAAAAGTATGGAGTTTTGGGTAGGGCTGAACATTTAGCCTTTTGTAGTGGCTACTATGAGCCTACTCTTTTTCGAAATCTACAAAAGGGGTCTTTATCGTGCAAGGAGCGTGGCACTCTCCAAACAGATTACCCACTACGGTCCGCGGTCAGGCTTTCCATATTATGACCTGACAACCCACCAACGAGAGGGTCCACCTATCCACCACCCGGGGACGTGCTGGGAGAAAGTATTTATAAGAAGAAGGCAGCAACATGTTTTAACCTTGTTACTTTGACCTCCCAATTTTATGTTTGTTTTACTCATTTGTTCAATCAACAGACAATACTATCGTTGTGTACATTCACAAAAGTGAGAATACATGCCAGTTATTGGTCTCTTTGAAGTCCTAATGAGATTAAATTAATTGATAGGTGGATGGCAAATTTGTCAATAAAAACCCACCTATTAGGTTTTTGTTTGTTTGAATGATGTTTCACCAATTTTACAGCTATTTCATGGCATCCAGTTTTTATTGGGGGAGGAAGCCAGAGCACCCTGAGAGAATCCCGGACATTCAGTTGAAAAACTGGCAATCCTTGTCAATTAAGATTGAAGTTGAGTGCACCCTGCCGGCAGTGAGACTCGAACCCGCAACCTCAGACCATGTGATCAATAATAGATGAACTACCTTAACCACTCTGCCACCGAGGCCCCATACATACAGTGAGAATACAAGCCAGTTATTGGTCTCTTTGAAGGCCTAATAAGATCAAATTAATTAGCAGGTGGATGGACAACGTGTTAATAAAAACCCACCTATAAGGTGTGGTTTGAATCACTAAATAAATTTCATCAGTATATGACTAAGTAAAGATGTATCAAGCCGAAATTAGATGTTTGTGACAAGTTACACAATTCTTTTTTTTTCAAATCACCTAAGTTTTAATTGCATTATAAAAAGAAGTGTCCCAGCAGAACAAGATTTTTATTAAAGTTTGTTTTTGCATACAAAAACGATGTCTCCCCCGGTTCCCCAAATTTGACCCAAAGGATAAAAATGTCCTTGTAATATGCACAACTAAGTATGGTGTACTTGCTACACATCAAATTTCGTAAAATTTGATTCAGTAGTTTCAGAGGAGTTGAGCGGAAACCATGATTTATAAGGAATCGTTGGAAAATTCTAAGTTCAAAGGACCATAACTCCCATAAAATTTTGAGGATAAAAATTTCCTGGTAATATGCACAACCACATATGGTGTACTTGTACCAAGTTTCGTAAAATTTTGTTCTGATCAGTAGTTTCAGAGGAGTTGAGCGGAATAACTTTGTGACTGACAGACAGGACAAAAACAATATGTCTCCCCACCAAGTGAGGGGATACATAATTCATAGCATGAAAGTATCCGTAATTCATAACTGTCATAATGTCCAGATCCATGCTTAAACACAATGTATAGTAATTAATACCTACCCTTTCGAAACACTCTTTTTTTAGCTTTAAGTTCTGTTTCTAAGTCTGCTGCCTTGATCCAGATTCTGACAGAGGACGGCAGTTGGCGAGCAGCCTGTGCAATCACTGCCTTGGCTTGGTCCCCAGGCTACAACATTATTATTTTAAAGATTAGGATATATAATGCAAGATCCATGATTTCCTGCCAATAATTAGACAAACTATCACATCTAGTTACTTAAGCTTACAAAAAAATTGTTCTTCAGAATTTATATATAGGTAATGCTCATCCATTCACAGAGAAAATATACTCCACAATTAACAATCATAAAATTATATAATAACATGTAGTGATACTTTAAAATCATTTGATTAGGATTATCACAGATTAAACAAAATATCCAATATCCAACCTACTGAAAGAATATGATTAGTTATACAGTCAGTTGTATGGGACATGTAACGAAATTTGAGTACTTGAATTGTTTTGTTACTGTTTCACATTCTAAACCAGAAATTACTTATGTGGTATTAACTCAAGTTAAGGTTAGTAAAAAACCAATTTACCTTTGGGAAATTGCATGAGCTTTTTGGTGTGTTCCTCTTTACTTTAATAACACTGTTACAAGTGTGGTACATCAAATTTTCAGTAATTAACCATGCATTTTCACACATATTCATTTGGACAAGAATTAATTTTATACATAGATACAGATTTATTAACATAGATATATAGTACATATTTAAGAGAAATTGATGAACGTTATCAACAACAATGCCTGAGGGCTTAAAATCAATCCAAGGGTCCAATCAACAAAAAAACCTTTATCTCCAAGGGAAAACCTTAATTTCCTGGTGATAACGTTAATTTTTAAAACCAACACTGACTTTTAGCACATGTCCTTAAAAAATTCCGGCTTTCGCCCGGAAATTAAGGTTTTCAGAGGGAATTAAGGTTTTGGTGTTTGCAGTGGCCAGAAACACATAATTTAAGTTTTGTGTCAAGTTTTAATACCCTACTGTTATCTTTTTAAGTCATGACATGTTTATAAACTACATTTACCATCAACCGAGCAGCCTCTAACCAAACATCTTCACTCTTTGGACATTCCTCACATCCCTTCATAATGAGGTTCCTAGCTGTCTGTAGTTTACCTGTGACTTCTTCTAATCTGGCTGAAGCTATCCAGGCTAAATGTAAATATAATGGAGTAAGGTAAGTTTGTTTGTTTCAATGTGTTTAACGCCACTTTCTGCGCTATTTTTGGCCAGGTTGCATGAAGTGCAAACCCAGGTTATAGCATGGTGAAGTCGGGCAGGCAAGTGGGTGGATGGGCAGGTGGTTGGGTAGACAGGCAGTGTTGGGGAAAATAGGGTATCTACTTTCTGTAATCAACTCCTCCTACACTTTTCAAACCAGATCTCTGAAACTTCAAAGAAAGATTGCACATGTATTGAAGATGTTTACCTGTTATTTTCAGGATTTTTTTCTTAATTTTTCATACTACCCTGCCAGAAACAAGTAGTGCTCATCTACCCTGCAGACTTTTATTTGTATGCAAATGAGTTTGTCTTATTGATATACGGACAAAATCTATGGAAAATGGTGTCCAATCCTAAAACAGAAATTTTACTGTTGTATATTAAGTGGAGGTATATATGTATAACAGCTGCGTTACATACCTGGGGGATGTTTGGGATTGGTTTCTCTGACCGATTTCAGTAATAATCTTGCTTTCTTTACATCACTGCAAAAAAATAAATAAATAAAAACTGATGCACTTCAGCAATAATCTGGCTTTCTTTACAAAAATCTGGACCATACTGGGAGGGTTCCAAGTGCTCCCACAGAGCAGCTCAGTGCATCCCAATGTGGCAGATAGGAGAAACCCTCTCGTTTTTCTTGTCAGGTCATAATACAGAAAGCCTGGACACAGACCTTAAATGGTTGTGTGTTTGAAGAGTGCAACAATCCTTGCATGATGAAGACCCGTTTTGTAGATTTTGAAAACTAGTAGGCTCATTGAAGCTGCTATAAAAGGTTAAATTCTTCGCCCCTACCTAATACTCTATACTTTTCCATTGGCAGTCAAAATTTTGTTCCCCATAACCCACTTTTTTTTCGCCTTGATTTATTGTTTGTCAAGTTATTCTCGTCCTTTATATAGCTGAAATACTGCTCGCTGGACATAAATAAAACATCCAATCAATCAATCTTAACACAACAGGTAACTCTAGGATAAAAGTTATGCTTTACTACCTTCATATAATTGTAAATGTGTGCTGTACTTACCAGTTACTAGTATATACATTTCCTGCCCCAAGCCGAGGTCAATATGGGATGCATTGACTTGTGCAATACTTATTTGATATCACCACATGAGATTAATGTCCTTGATATCAGAATCTGAATGTAAATCTGTTGTCAAGTTGTGATTTACTTACCTAATACCTTATATACAAAAATAAGAAATTTGTTATGCAATACTTACTTGATATCGCCCCCATGTGAGGGCAACATAGATTGTAAATCTGTGAGGTAACCTTTGGGATCAACCACAGTTTGACCACTGACTGAATCAGATACCTAAAAAACATACAGTGACATACAGATTAATGCAACAACATAACAGCACAGTTTTCTTGATCATTTCAAGATTAAAAACACAAAAAATTAAACAAGAACAAAAACATTTTTAAGCACAGACATCGTCATAGCAACTACTTTGTCATAGAAAAAGATTTGAGCTTGTAATCTTCTTGGTAATAAAACAAGGACCGCATTTCAATTTCGGTCAATGAAGGTTATTTCTGGTTATTAGAAACTTGAATTGAAAGTAATCTTAACAAGAAAATAGTGACAGGTGGCCATCCAAGTGAGAAAGCTTTTCTGCACAACGAATTAATGTTGCAAAAAATGAGTCTACACGTAGGTTTAGTGGACAGCCACCAAAATAATGGACTATTGGTAGATGCCAAGAAGGCACCACTGTACATGTACAGACCAATAAAGAAATTATTTCCATGGAACAATGTAATAATTTGTGGAATTACATTTTACTGTTCTGAACTCAAGTAAGATAATATGTAAAATTTGATTTCAGTTAGAATGTAATTTGTTGTTTGAACTGTTTCATTTACATTTAACATGCAATTGCTTTTGAAGTTAACAACTAAGATGACCAACTTATTTGATTGGTCCATATAGTTGTTAAAGTGCAATATGAAGACACATAGCATGGATAAGAAATATGTCATTGTAATTCGTTTGTTTACATTATTTACAACTACGAGAATCAAAGAACGATAAAAATGTAACATTACTTACCTGTGTTAGTTTGATGTCCATTAGTGTGTTTCTTGCTTCACCTATTTTCTTCATGTCTATATCCCCTGGTGTAGAGGTACCCAGAGGAGTAATAGCTCCAAATGGTGTGTTGATTCCTCCATATTTCTGTGAAAATGTCCAAAGATAAAAGAATTCAGTATTTCACAGTAATAATTTTCTGGTGTTTTGGAATGATGTAAAATTGTAATTATCCTATGAATAGTTTTTAATTGACATTATGTTCTTAGCCCACTTGATTTTAAAAAAGACTGTTATGCAGTTGAAAAGCATTTTTATTGAAGAACATGAGTTGAGGGTAAAAAGACAAAAGACTAAGCAAAAACAAGACAAAGTACGATAACTGTTGATTTGTTTTTAACTTTAATCCTATCCTACGATAACCTTTAAATGTAATAACCCCAACTACATGTTATCCTACAGGAGTAGACATATAAAACATTCATCTGAAGGTTAAAGGTTAATCCTACAGGAGTAGACACATAGAACAGTCATCCGAAGGTTAAAGGTTAATCCTACAGGAGTAGACATATAGAACAGTCATCCGAAGGTTAAAGGTTAATCCTACAGGAGTAGACACATAGAACAGTCATCCGAAGGTTAAAGGTTAATCCTACAGGAGTAGACATATAGAACAGTCATCCGAAGGTTAAAGGTTAATCCTACAGGAGTAGACATATAGACAGAACTACCGCTTCGCCTATAAGACAACTTTTTGGGAGAAATTTTAGCTTTCCTGGGAAGGGGAGTCATCTTATAGGAATGGTCAACCACTTGGGGGTAAAATTTTATAGAATTTTACGATCCTCTTTCCGAGAAATCATTAAATTTCTCCAAAAGAAAACGTCCTATAGTTAGGGATAAACGGCATGTTATTAACTGTAATTGTCTTTCAATTCAAACAGGTAAATTTGTTCTTGTTTATTGTCTTTTTAGTGGTGGAATTAAAAATCTTTTGAAGTGTTTGACACTTAGCTTGTTGTGATGTGTTGTATACGTTTAAGCCGATGATCATTGATTAATAAGATGTTCCATTCATGTTTTTATTATCAGCAAGTAGTTATTTCCCGCTTTTATCAAGTATGCTCCCCTTTACCTAAGTATTCCCCTGATGATAGTCGTGATTAATAACTGCTTGATGATAAATTATTCAAGTATTAATAAGTTGTTTCAATGATGCCAATATTAGTTCTAATACAAGGAAAAGTTTATTCTTGATAAAGATATAAAGTCGTATAGATATTTTTTTAATTTGATGGTCGTCTTATAGCAGGGTCAAGACAAAAGTACTGAATTGTTTTCCTGAAAAAAGGGGGGTCGTCTTATTAGCGCTGTAGTCTTATGGGCGAGTATTTACGATATTGTTGTCAAGACAAACATGATTCAATATTAACACATGTACCTGGTCCCTCTCTGATATAGATGTGGAATTACTGGTCTGTCCCACCGCTCTGGCAAGTACACTGTCTGGGAGTGGAGTAAATCTGAAAAAGTCGGGTTTTTTTAATCAAAATTATACAAAATACAAACTGCAAACAGCCAATGGAAACTTGTTCTCATCCTAAACATACATGTACATGTAGCTGAAATATTGCATATGCCTGACGACAAAAATCAACCTGTCAAATAATCAATTTAGGAAAATTTAGTGCTTATTTATAATGTAACTTTTCCAGTGCTGAAACTGATTTCATAGTCTTACAGAATTAATTCTTATAAAGCACACTGCATAACTTTCTAGAGTCTTTAATGTGATTTATTTTGTACCTCCAGAATAAATATTTGGAGAATCTATTAAAGTTAGTCATAAACACTGCAGAAATTAACATTTGTGATTGAGCTGAAACCTCTGAATTTGATTAGGCAAATAACATCACATACTGGTCCTTTCTTGCCAATCTCTGTTTTCTGTTTCTGGCATCACCAACTTCTGGAATATTCATCCATTCTTCCTCTGAAACCTCTGCTAAGTTTCTCTGCAAGTAAAGATATATATTGTCTTAGTTTCTGTTGCAAATTTTGCAAGTTATATTACAAGTACCAGACAAAATCCTTATTACACAATACAAAATCTCCATATATTATTGAGATAAGGAGGTACTAGACCACCCCCTTTACCAAAGATGTAATCTTTTTAGAACAAACATCACAATTTATAAATTACTCGGTATACCCTCCACCTCTTGTGCAGAAGAAATAACTATATACCTTTAAATCTGAAAACTGTTGCTGGATTTTAGGACGTTCCTGACGATATTTTTCAAGATCTTCCTTTAACTTTTGTTCTCTTCTTTCTTTCCTCTTTTCGTCCATACGTTTATCAATAGCATCATATATCTGGTCAGCCTCTTTATCATCTTCATCGTATGGATCTTTACCACACAAACTTCCACCATAACCAGAGAACTAAAAATGTCAAATACACACACTGTAGAATAAAACTGAGACCTGCTGCAATGAATTGTACAGCCACATTGTATGTTACAATAAGAAGTTAATAGTGTGTTTGGATGATATTTAATGCCACTTTCAGCTATATCGTGGTGTCCAATTTTTATTGGGTGCGGCAGTCGAAGTACTCCTAGAAAACCCCTGACCATAGTTAGGAAAACTGGCAATCATTGTCAATTAAGATTAGGGTCGAGCACATCCTGTTTGCAGTGAGACTCGAACCTGCAATCTCCATGTTATAACTGAAAGATCACGTGATCATTAGTAGATAACTACCTTAACCAATTGGCCACCTACAATGTAGGCCCCTGCCACATTGTTTGGCCACACTGCCACATTGTTTGGCCACTTAGGCCACTGCCATATTGTTTGGCCACCTAGGCCCCTCCCACATTGTTTTGCCACCTAGGACCCTGCCACATTGTTTGGCCACCTAGGCCCCTGCCACATTGTTTGGCCACCTAGGCCCCTACCACATTGTTTGGCCACCTAGACCCCTGCAACATTGTTTTGCCACCTAGGCCCCTGCTACTTTGTTTGACCACATAGGCCCCTCCCACATTGTTTGGTCACCTAGGCCCCTGCCACACTGTTTGGCCACCTAGGCCCCTGCCACATTGTTTGGCCACCTAGGTCCCTCCAACCTTGTTTGAAACTTTGTAGCAATAAGAAGTTGAGTGCTATTCCATTTCAGGTATAATAGGTTATGCTACATTGTGTTAGTTCAAAATGAGAAGCACAACAAAGATATCTTTTAAAATGCCTTTAACCATGGCCCAGAAATATCCTACTATCATACAGATTTAACTAGAAGTGTCATGTCCCATTAGTATAAATGTCCTTGACCTTTGGAGGATTTTCTTTTTTCAAACCATCCACAGTTGGCAGCCTGTCATATGCCACAAAAGTCCACTGATAAATTCAGAGTTGCCGCTAATGAGAGCCCCTACCAACCAAAATTAAAGGGGTCAGAAATGTAGCAGGTCCAGCATACACCACCAACGTCTACGGATGGATTGTACACACAAGTCTTAAAGGGTGGACACGGCTATCAAGCTGGACATTTTCCCCACACAAACTGTGGACGGGCAGCAAAAAGAAAAATCCACGTGGACCTTAGTGTACCTCATCAAAATTAGCATCATTTAAATCTTCTTCTTCATCTTCGTCTGTTTTCTGTTTCTTGTTATGAGCATGTCTGTCATCACTGCAAAAACATTATAAGCTATATTGATAAAATATATAATCAATTATGAATTTTTGACTTCTTTGGCCTTATACATGTACCAAGTGAAATTCTGAAAATTTCACAAAGTTCTACAACTTTCTCTCCCTAAGAAGTAAGTGGACAATATAATATACATGGACACGACTTGCTGAAAGTAACATTAACAAAAACCACTCCTTTGGTCATTTTTATAATTTAAAACAGATATTCATGTCTGGGAGGCTTATTTGTGAAAAAGGAACCAGTCAAGAGATGAAAATTATGTCCCAGCTGTAGAAATCAGGAAAGGTGTTAAAAATAGACTGTCTACTGACCAATCAAAAGCCATCATTTTAATATAAATGTAATTATATTTATAGTAACAAGATTTTGTTTGTTTGTTTGAATGATGTTTAACACCATTTTCAGCAATTTTTTAGCTATATCATGGCATCCAGTTTTTATTGGGGGAGGAAGCTGGAAAAAACCCCCCACCTGCGGTAGAAAACTGGCAATCCTTGTCAATATTTAGTCAAGTACACCCTGCCCGCAGTGAGAATCGAACCCGCAATCTCAGTGTTGACAGACCACGCGATCAATAGTAGACGAACTACCTTAACCACTCTGCCACCGAGGTCCCTATAGTTACAAGAAGTGTGGTAATATCATATGTGTTATATGTAACACGTTCACCACAGCATACATTTAATGTGTAGTCTATGATGGGAGTTATGTCTCCTTATTGTCATAGAACAACAATTATTATTATCGCTATTTTTCAGTATTTTCCTTTGATCTTTGTGTGCGATATTATTCCATCTCACTCTACTAGCTTGAGATGGGCCCATCTCAGCTCGCTGTCAAGACGTCGTTAAGTAACAATGTGACGTCACAATGTTACAAAACAGCGATAAACAGATTATTTACGTTTTATGAAACTCGATGCATTTTCTTGTCATCTCATCTCAGGGCTGTCGCCCTGAGATGAGATATGAACAAGAAAACGCATCTCATTTCAAAAAACATAAATAACCTATAAATATCTAATTTCAGTGTCACAATCATCCATGTCTTTACAGAATCCATTATGGCCACAAACAGGGTTCTCGTTAAGACGCGTATACGCGTCCTGGACGCGTCAAAGTTGTGTAGGACGCGCCATTTCTAGATTTCGTGCATCCTCGGGACGCATCGCAGTCAAATCATTTGCGTCCCTAAAATCAACAGAACGTCATTTACCTAAACCATACCGAATGACACTTTTACAACCGGATGTAATTCTATTGTTAGCTGTGATGCACAGCAGGTGAAATATATTTGATCTCTGACAGTGACCGATGACCGATAATAAGTGGCTGAATTAACAAAAATCTAAACAATCTTAACATGATTTAAATAATTTTTTAAGAATTTTATTATGTATTTAAAAAAAACCCAAGTTTTTATAAACCATAATGATAATATCTTTCTTGTACATCACGACGAAAGTAAACTAACACGTTTTCGATGTTCGTGGTTTTTAAACGGTAATTAAGTGAAACACCTGGTGCTTGCAACTTGATTTAAAAAGTTTTCTATTTGAATAATAAATTAATTATTTCCATTAACTATCAGTGACTAGCTAGAGCTTGGAATCTTTGCGGGTTTACATAACCAATAATTTAAACAAAGTCAAAGGTTACAAAGAAAATATTTGCAGCAGAAAGATCGTTTTCGATGTTTTTAAAATGTGACTAAGTGAAACACTTGGATTGTGACCTGATTGCAATGATTAAAAAATATTATTGTAATGATTAAATGTCAAATGAACTTTTGTTATTTCAGATGAGGTTGAGCAGAAATATTGTCAAGTTTTGGATTGGTAAATTTAAACAAAACTTATAAAAAATTATTGAATAACTTAATAACTACTTAGTGCTTTGAAATTTATGTATTATACAATTAGTCACATTTTTTAAACTGAGGTGTTTCCTCTTATCACACTGAACCCATATTTTCTCCCAGATGAAGCCATGCAGAATTAAAATAACCAACGGAAATAAATGGTGATAATTCATAATTCCCTTCCATAAAATGATACCAAAATCTTGGATATATAAATATGGTCACAATAAAATTATGTGTATCTTTCCATGCTCATTCAGACTAAATTTTTATCTCAGAAGATTACAACCCCTACATTTTTAATTTTGAAAAGTTTAAATAAATTTCACAGCAAACTTCATTATTGAATTGAAAATGCCTCAACCCTGACCAACTTCTTATAAGTACACCCAGACAGTAAGCGGAAATATATCATACAATATTAGGTTGACACAAAGCAAAAACTACCAAAACAAATATTTTTAATATCTTTTCATTCTGGAAATATGTAGATTAAGCTGTCATGTAGTAATGCATGGGTTTCAATAGGAATTTTAGTATCAAATAAAACATGAAGATGTTCATAATGTTACAAAACAAAACTTAATGTATTACTCATGGTAACGTCATGCAGTACCGGTAGTGTGGTTCGAGTCAACTTTATGGACTCACCAAGACAGTTTGGGACTCATCATTCCAAAAAGTGATGAGTCCCAGTACTCGCCATAAAAAAATCCTAGTGAGAACCCTGCACAAAAGTACTTGTACAATAATAATACAATAGTGATAATACCATGAAATTCTTCATGTACATAACAAGGGCAGTGATATACAAGTAGACTAATAATATTTATAGGGACCAAGCTAAGGACAAGGGCAAAACGATACCCTGCATGCTATCAGAATTTTATGGTACTGCTATCGGTTTTATTATATGTTTATTGCATTGAAGAACAGTGTCAACACTATTCTGATTTTCTGGAAGTGACAAACAGCTTTTAGTCAATGCAATACAAGAAAAACAGACAGCTTTCTTTCATACCTTGCATTTCATAATGTCAGCTGATCAGTTGTAAACGAATAAAATTAAATGCAGTTGTATGAATTTATTACTGATATGCAATAAACAATTATCAATTTAGATTTACTTACGATATATCATCTGCATCTCTGGCTGGACCAATATCAGACCGGGTTGTGAAACCTGTGGCTCTGAAACAGAAGAAAAAAAGTTTTAGCATAAAACTGAATTTAACAGTCCAGTATAACAGAAATGTTTGGAAAATATTATCTTAATTTTGTAGTTGATACATGTATGTTCTTATGTTGCATCATTTCCAATTACAGTCTTTTCTTTCATTTCTGTATAATGAAAACTACATAATTCAGAAGTTATCTCTATTACAAAATGTTCAGGTTGTGACAAGAATCTGTAGAGTCTGTTAGCAATGTTATGAGGTTAAAACGGGGTGTAGAGCTGTAAATAAAATGGATGCACTAGACTATAGATCACCAATAGAGGAGCCAAAGCCCCCATGAGTTCTGCAATTTATAGCAAGCACCTCAAATGCCAGCTTACTATTACATGCATGTGTGTAAAAAAAGGTCATGTGATCCATATGAACAAACCCATTTCAGATGACAGCTGAGCTATCAGAAGAAAATATTGTAGACGAGCACCTAAATTAATTTAGGAGTAGACAAAGATAATTGACATTGGTAAAATTGAAGTGTTTAATTTTTAAACAACAACAAGCATGGGCACATAAAAATGTCTCGCTGCATTCCACATCAGTAACAAAAAATACAAATATGATAATTACTAATGAACGTTATCAACAATAATGCCAGAGAGCTTAAAGTCGATAAACTGGTCCAATCAACAAAAAAACCCTAATCTTCTCTGGAAAATCTTAATTTCGTGATGACAACCTTAATTTTTCAAAACAAACACTGACTTTTATTGGATTTATTTAAAAAATTGATGACTTTCCAAAAACTCCACCTAGTGTCCACTTCCGGTACTAATAAAAACTGCAGCTTCAGCCGCAGTTTGTCCTGTTGAAACCTTTTGAAATGGACCATTGTCTTTGAAAAGTTTCAGACTACAGTTGAATGACAGGTGTGCATATCGCCACCTAGTGTCCACTTCCGGTACTAATAAAAACTGCAGCTTCAGCCGCAGTTTGTCCTGTTGAAACCTTTTGAAATGGACCATTGTCTTTGAAAATTTTCAGACTACAGTTGAATGACAGGTGTGCATATCTTAGCGAGGAAGGTTCTTAATGTGATCGTTAATTAACCGATGTTTATTACCCTATTAACCTGATGCTAAAAGTTAAAGTCATTATTATCAATTATCATCATGCCGCCAATATTTCACTCCTAATCAATCATAAAGCGGATCACAGCAATTTGCAGTACTTTGATCGAATCACGTAACATTCAGTCTCCATATTGATTATACCATATATGATCATACATTATAAGCATGAAGAAAAAAGTGCTATAACTTTTATACATTAATATTTTTGCATAAAACTTTTTGCATATCGTTTCTATTACATTAAACATACAGTTTTGAACAAAAAACATTAAATTTAATGCATTTTTAATTGTTTTTGGATATTACTCTTTTTTCCGGTTATTCGAGCCACCCATGAATTATTGTTGTTCATTTCCTTGCAAAGCAGCCTGTCGTTGGATTTTGTGTCTGGTAGATCGTCGATATGGCAGAGAAAAATGTGTAATGCTCACTTTTCGGTTGCACCTATATTCATATTATTTTGTGCTCATACTGTCTGTACTGTTGTGGACCCATGATTGGCAATTAAACTATTTGTTTTTATTGCGATTAAGAATGTTAATAATCGGTGTTGATTCAAAGACACCCGATATTTTTCTCAAAAACAGTAGCGGTACGAACGCTTGATGCAAGGTTAGACATCACCTTCAATGTGCCTAAAACTAACCCTCTTCCTAATCCAGGAACATATCCAAGAGGAGCAGGCAAACCTATGAAATGCTTCTTTCTTTTGCTAACAAACGACTGTACCGACATCTTCGATATCACAACGTTGGATAAACAACATCCGGTTTTGGGTTTCAAAAATGTGTCTTATGACCCCGGTATAAAGAAAAAATATATAATAACGGATCATAACGTTGGTCATCGATAGGTCTGGTATAAATAATAATGATTTAATCAAGAATAGACTAAAATTAGCTAGGAGAATATGCTTACAAGAACTACTGGAATGCATAGATTTAACGGATCGATTGAACCCAGCAGTACTACTTTTAAAACATGCTTAAGACAGTTAAAAGACAAGACAAGACACAATAACTTGACATAACATAAGCTCTATAGAGCTTTCTAACCGACATACAGTACATAAATAAGGCCTAGTGACAAGCTACATATACATACATTAGTCACCCACATAAATAAGCACTACTGACCGGAATATAATACATTCATGCAACATACATTAGCCATAGCCTCTTACTTTATTTAAGAAAACACAGAGGTTAAGATAACATTATATGGAATCATAACTAAAAGAAACTTTGATCAAATAAAAGAAGGTGAAAACAGATTAAAAAAAACCAGGAGGAACATCATAACAACACTAAGTCTTATGGAATACTTTTGTTCGACCCGATTATTATTTGGACTAAATTCGATTATTTTATAAAGAGAATTATCTGAATAAATTAACAGTTTCCATTAGGCGCAGTTAAAGATGCTACTCAACCTTCCTGAGCGCAGTGCAGATGCGGCAATTTACATACTTTCTGAACAACTACAAATTGAGGCCTCTAAACACAGTCAAATTATAATAAAATTGGGATCTATTTTAAGACAGAATGGAATAGGGAAGAAATTATGTATCAGACAGTTGTTAGTTAGAAATCATAATTCTCATAGCTAGTTTATTCATGAGAGAAACGTTTGGCAAGGTACGAATTTGATGCTATTTTCCGCAGAATATACCAAATAAATGGGCGTGGAAAAAGTTAATATGCTTATGATGAATCATGGTATAAGAGAATTCAACTGTTAGCAGATAATCTACTCTATTATATCTAAGTGTAAAGAGTATGAACATTGGCATGGTGCATAACTTGTATATATAAAAGTGCAGGTCACGAATTGACGTCATAGAAGACCGAACATATACTAAAGCACGCCTATTGACTGATGTGTATACTTTGCAATCCAACCGTTTTCGTATTAATAATCGTGAAGTGAGATCAACACGCCAATTATTTCTTCTGGAAGATGAAGTCCGCGAACATTTTATTCTTAAATATATAGCAACCAATGTCATTCGTTCAAGGTTCGTAACACACCTCCACTATATTATATCTCCAGTAGACTCGAGTTTTCTTCGCACGTTCAAACAAGACTCAAATTAACCTTATGCATGTTGCAATTGATCCTTGATGGAGTCTGTTACAAGAGGTACTGTGTTTGCATTACACCAGAGAATCATTGAGTTCATGAACATTTGTGAGTGCTGATAATTCAGTCAGTACATTTGTAATGTTAGCAGTATCAGTCATGCCCGTTGGAATACCGTATGTTTTTACCTTTTAGCCTAATTGTTCCCGTTCCCCCTCTTTTTTCAAAATAAAGTATTTTTATAGTCATAAAGGATCATATCGTTAAATATGCATATAGTCATGAGCATGTTCTAATGAATGTTCTAAGCTACTTATTAAGTATCATGACATAAACAACTTGCTCTTGTTATTCTTGAGTCTATAGCGTACATATTTATATGGTGGTATTTTTGTACTGTTAGTTCTTTTATTAATTTCCCAGCAGTTTTCGCCTTGGTCTATTGGCAATATATTGGTATATCTGGACCGATAATACTGGATGGCACCCTGTTACTTCACATTAAATATTTTTATGAGTAGACCTGCACATGCAAAAAGTTTCTATTCTAAGTCAGAGTTGCTCCCGTACTACATCATAAATTGGTGGTTGTTCCAGACATTTA
This sequence comes from Limnoperna fortunei, assembly GCA_944474755.1. Classification (NCBI taxonomy): domain Eukaryota; kingdom Metazoa; phylum Mollusca; class Bivalvia; order Mytilida; family Modiolidae; genus Limnoperna; species Limnoperna fortunei. Next base: position 8,694,929 of record OX104124.1, on the reverse strand, counting down.
ATGGATTCCATAACAGAAAAGAAAAAAGGACGGGAGTGATATAATGATAAACCATCAAAATGATCTGTTGTCCTTTACATGTGACGTTGATGCAGTGTATTTTAGAATTAAATCACCAAGTAAATAAATAGACATGACAAAATATATCCTTCGTTTTTTGGGAGGGGCAGATGAGGTTGTTTGTGTGTGTGTTTTTTTCTTGGGGGGGAACAGACTACGCATTACTTTTACATATTTTTATAAACGACTAATAAATATCAAAAATATAAATTAAATGGTGGTCAGTTCAACACCAAACTCGAACCCTGGAACCCAATCGAAACCATATTCTTAACTGTAAGAAAATAGCAAAGAAAACCGACTAAACAACAAGAGCCAAATGTCAAGGGACAGTTAAAAATCTTGATAAAGAAAACATACACAACGCAACAAAAAAACTGGAAGAGAGTAACCCGAACCTATAGAACGCCGTAGCCGTCTTTACATAGGGATTTTGTCTATATTCGGTGGTATCGACATTATTTTTAGCAGAAACAAGTTTATATTGAGTGCTTATGTCTTTATATTGAGTGCATATATCTTTATATTGAGTGTTTATGTCTTTATATTGCGTTCTTATGTCTTTATATTGACTGCATATGTCTGTATATTAAGTGCATATGTCTTTATTTTGAGTGGTTTTGACTGTATAGTCAGTACTCTTAACTCTATGTATAGTCAGTACTCTTAACTCTATGTATAGTCAGTACTCTTAACTCTATGTATAGTCAGTACTCTTAACTCTATGTATAGTCAGTACTCTTAACTCTATGTTTAGTGGGGTTTCCATTATATTAGGTGGTTTTATCATTATATTATGTTGTATCTATATTATATTGAGTGCTTATGTCTTTATTTATATTGAGTGCTTATGTCTTTATATTGAGTGCTTTTGTCGTTATATTGAGTGCTTTTGTCTTTATATTGAGTGGTTATGTCTTTATATTGACTGTATATGTCTGTATATTAAGTGCATATGTCTTTATATTGAGTGGTTTTGACTGTATAGTCAGTACTCTTAACTCTATGTATAGTCAGTACTCTTAACTCTATGTATAGTCAGTACTCTTAACTCTATGTATAGTCGGTACTCTTAACTCTATGTTTGGTGGGGTTTCCATTATATTCGGTGGTTTTATCATTATATTATGTTGTATCTATATTATATTGAGTGCTTATGTCTATATATTGAGTGCTTATGTCTTTATATTGAGTGCTTTTGTCGTTATATTGAGTGCTTTTGTCTTTATATTGAGTGGTTATGTCTTTATATTGAGAGGTTATGTCTTTATATTGAGTGCATATGTCTTTATATTGAGTGCATATGTCTTTATATTAAGTGCATATGTCTTTATTTTGAATGGTCTTGACTGTATAGTCAGCAATCTTAACTCTATGTTGGGTGGGTTTTCCATTATATTCGGTGGCTTTATCATTATGTTGTATCTATATTATATTGAGTGCTCATTTCTATATGTTAAGCTATTTCATTATTATATTCAGTAGACGTGTCTATATATTATTTTGTCGATTGCAGGATTATTTATATTACATAGACTTCACTATATGTTAGTTGGACTTTGCATATATTAGGTTGAAATATCATAATATTAGGTTGATTTATCATTACGTTAGGTTGATAAGGGGTACCAATATCCCATTTATTTCATCAAATATCAGGGGCGGATCTAGGAATATGTGTTAGGAGAGGCGTTAAAGTTCGACGACGGGTCTGGGGGCCGCTCAAGGATCCAGCAGATCCAGGGCAGCACCATGGTAAGGGGTCCAGGGGGCGTAGCCCTCAGAAGCTCCGTGAATCTAAGCATTTAGTAGCCATCCAAACAAAGTTTTCTAGACTCGTTTTTTTTACTTTTGCCCCTTCTTTTAGCTGGCTTTATTTTCAAATGGAATTAAGGAATGAAGGTATCCCCGGGAAAGAACTCCGATTTATTCGACGCGTTTACTCGTTTTCTCATTCCTCCTTTTCCTTTTTTCTCGTTTTACCCTCTCGTTCTCTCGCTCTCTCTTTTATAGGAGGGGGCGTACGCCCGGTACGCCTTTCCTTGGACCCGTGCCTGAATTTCCCGTATCCGAAAAAGTGTTTTTCCAATATCCCATATCCCTGTAAACAGAATGGATTTAAACATCCCATATCCCAGTAAGTTTAGCCTGAAATATCCCGTATCCCATGAACAAAATATGTGAATATCCCATATCCCAATATACCATAAACAAGCCTCAATAATCCTGCAATCGACACAATATATTGAAGAAGACACTTAATATATAGACATGTCTACCGAATATAATAATGAAAGAGCTTAACATATAGACAAAAGCCCTCAATATAATATAAATACAACATAATATAATGATAAAACCACCGAATATAATGGACAATCAACCCAACATAGAGTTAAGAGTACCGACTATACAGTCAAAACCACTTTAATAACAATTACACCCAATATAAAGACATAACACTTAATATAAACTTGTTTCTACCGCATATAATGTCGATACCACCGAATATAATAAAAGAGCTCAACATATAGACAACGCACACAATATAATATAGATGCAACAAAATATAATGATAAGACCATTGAATATAATTAAAAAACCCACCCAACAAAGAGTTAAGAGTACCGACTCTACAGTCAAAACCACTCAACATAATGACAAGAACACCCAATATAAAGACATATGCACTCAATATAAAGACATATGCACTCAATATAAACTTGTTTCTACCGAATATAATGTCGATACCACCGAACATTGACTAAGTCCCTATGTATAATCAGCTACGGCGTTCCATACGAACAAAATAAAAACCATTTGTGCACTCAGGTGCTCCGGACGAGTAAGCAATGCCTGCCTCTAATTAGACATCCGTCGAGTTACTTATTGTCATGTCTACGAAAAAAAAATCCAGTAATAGGAAATATAACCTAAGACTCCGCGAAAATGTCCGATCTAACCTTATCTTTAATATAACCAAAACCCTACTGTAACCTAAACGACATTTCTAACTCTACCTTGTCTAGCTCTATCCATACTCTTTAACAATTCTACTTGATGGGAGCGCTATAATCACTCCTCGTATATCTGATCAAAGGGACAAAGTATCCACAACGATGACCTCACATTCGAATTTTACAGACTAATATCTATGAAAAAGAGACGATTTTAGATTTTACAATAGCGAGTTTTCAATTCCTAACTTACCAGCTGTCCCGGCTTCTGATGGAATTTGTGGCCAAACTGATACGATACGCTAGAGTCTACTCTTGTTACATACAGTGGATTGTTATACAGATGGTGTTCAAAGCCATTGACAGAGAGGTGTTTCAAAATGATACAAAGCTCATAAAGTCGGTTGGTCTTCAGTCAAGTTTATTGCTTATTCAAAGTTATCCATTCAAAATTCAAATAACTACCAAAGATGTTTTCAGTTTAACATCGGCCATTGAGTTCAACATTCATTATTCGATTTTTCAGCTCCTTGTTCAACATTCACAGCTCCTTGTTCAACAATCGTAGTTCCTGGTTCAAAATCCAATATTTTTAGTTTTCAGTTACCATTCGCAGTTCCTTGATAAACTTTCTATTTTTCTGTTCCTTGTTCAATATTCGTAGTTTGTAGTTCAAAATTAACAATTTGTTTCTTTTTCAACATTCGCTGTTCCTCTTTGTAGTTTCTAGTTCAGCACTATCAATTGCTGGTTCAAATTCATTTTTAGTTCCTCGTTCATCATTCGAAGGTTAAACGAAACACTAATTTGAAAGTGGACCTAAATTTTAAATTTGAACCAGCGACTGCGAATGTTAAACTATAGGAATTGCGGATGTTGAACTTGTACCTGAAAAATCAAATGTTGAACTAAAAATTTTGAATAGTGAACCAGGAACTATGAATGTTGAACTAGAACTACGATTGTTGAACTATGAATTACGAATGTTGAACTATGATCTTACAAATCGAATGTTGAAATAGGAACTAAACATTTTTAATATTTAACCAGGAACTGCGAATGATGAATTAGTAACTAAGAATGTTAAAACAACACCTAAAAATTGAATGTTGAACGAGGAACTGAGAAGCCAGTGTTGAACGAAAAATGCATTCGGTATTTTATTTGAATATTGAATGTCGAACGTTGGCTGTGTATTTTTGTAACCCAAACTTTAACAAAAACTTCAGACTGACCCTATACTAACAAGAAAAAACCTAACGCTAACCTAATTCTCCTTTTGATTTCATAGTTAACCCGTTCATTCACTCGTTTAACCATACACCAAGCCTAACCCTAATCTAAACTTTAATCTAACAATACTTCTTGTGTAACTCTATATTGTAACCTTGAACTCTTCCCATAACCTTAACCTTACTGGGTAGCCATATAGTCAAGAATTCAACCCTGCAACTAACCTAACTCTAGCACTAACCTACTCTTCCCTTACGATGACATAACCCTGCGTTCTTTTCGATTCTATTATTAGCCCTATATTTACTAATTAAACAAGGGGCCTCGATGGCCGAGTGGTTAAGGTAGTTATCACGTGGTTTGTCAACACAGTGGTTGCGGGTTCGCGTCGCAACTCGGCCAGGGTGTACTTGACTCCAATCGAAATTGACAAGGATTGCCAGTTTTCCCATTGAAGATTGGGGTTTTCTCCGGGTACTCCGGCTGCCTCCCCACACCCAATTAAAAACTGGACGCGATGATATAGCTGAAATATTACCGAAAGTGGCGTTAAATATCATACAAACCAATTAATTAAACCTTTAATTACCCTAACTCTACCCCATTCCTTATAACTTTACCTTAAAATTGCAATTATTCGAACTAGACATAACCCTAATTTAATCCTAACCGAAATCTAATCATAAGCCTGAGATGACCCTTACCCTAACCAGTGTTTAAAGGTAGACCAAATTTAGACAGACTTAACTTTAGCTGTAACCGTAATTTGATAATAACCTTACTCTTAGTGCAAACTTAGTCTTATGTTTACTTAGTACTACATTCAACTAAAAATCTTTATTTTAACTCAGAATCTAAAATCAAGATGACCTTTTCTAACATATTACTTTAACTATACTATAACCCTGAAGTGACCCTAACCGTATACCAGTTTTTATACTATACAGGTAGCTATTTATTAATCAAAGTTCCTAATCCAAAAATACACATGTGCAAAACCACACAGAAGCATGTACTTATTTACCGATCAGAGACTTGGTGCATCGCTGTAAGGCTCTGGACATTTCATTCCAGTAAATAAGAAGTGATACACGAGGTCACCGAGAGTGAAACAAGAAAAGATGGGCGCCGGATTAAAATTTTCATATGAGACAAATTTTATGCGAAACAATTTTCTTTGTTACGGTAGAGTGTTTTCAAGGCATCAAACTATGATTTATTTGTTTATTAACCACATCAATGTCAATCAAATATAACCTCTTCCCTATAGTATTTCCTGATAGTGGCATGTTTTATTTATTAATTTATTATAGACGAAACAAAATGACATGATAACCAAATTGCACTTAAATTTGTTGTGTTAATTATTTTTTTTACAATTAATTCCTTAGGTCGATAGATATTTCACGAATCTGATGTAAGTGGCGACAACGTTGATCTTTCGAGGGTATTGCATCATTTTCTGAGAAGGGTATATTTTTCTCACAGTATAATAAACACGATCATGCTTACTTTTCGATTTATATGTGTTGTGAAATTTAACTCGATTTACAAAGGATTTGATTGAATGTTTGCATACGGATCAAGTAAACAATATTTCAGCTATATTCAGGACGAGAATCAACAGGAAAAGAGAAAGACCAAAGGGAAAAAATATTGATGCAACTGGAAAAGTAAATATTTTTCGAAATCTACAAGGGGTCATTATCGTGCAAGGGGCGTGGTACACTCTAGACAAGTTTTCTGTCAGGCTTTCTACATTATGTCCTGACAACCTCAACCCTAATGAGAGGCTTCTCTTATCCACCACCTATGCACCAGCCTAGCAGCTCTGCAGCTTGAGCACCGGTAACCGTCCTTGTTTGGTCCAGGCATTTCTCTAAGGAAGACGGTTTTATGAATACGAACATATTTTTCCATTAATCAGATCTGTCGTCATACAGCTTTTACGGCGCTTGCTAGGTAATATTAATGTTTAAAAATAGTTAATATGGGTTTATCGTTCTTCGCGATATACTTAATGTTGTGGATTTCGTTACGATAGGCAACCAGCTAATTTAGGAAATTTATAAAGAAGTACAATTTGTTCAGAAACTATCTTAAACCGCGAAAAACTTTTAACAACGAAATTGAAAGAACCAACATTATTTGGGGCTATGGAAAACGGCTGATGTCACCAAACATATTCTCATGCAACTAAGTTAATTGAATATCAATTTGCCTAATAAGCATTAGACGTCCTGAATATAGCTGAAATATTGCTTGCTGGACTTTAAACAACAATCAATCAATCAATAATCATCAGCATTTCAAGTTTCTAACGCAAACGCCCCTTATGATTTAACTTTTAACGAAAAATACCCGAAAAAAATGAAACAAATTGGGAAGGGACACAGAATTTTGCTTTTTGTAACCGTAACAACGCGCAGATTTCTTGTCCACAATTTTAAAGGGGTTTCTTTAACGTTTAAAAATATGTACACCATTCCAAAAACCTGGGACTATTGATTTGTGCCCTGACTGTACTTATATACCGTTTCCACATCAAGAGGGCATAAGGAGAAACACTATGTCTAGTACTCGCAAACGTCTAGGAGTACCTGCATGTGTACTCAGAGAGTATCATGTGTCTAACAAAAAGTAAAATTTATTGGGTGTTGTACAAAGCATATATAAACACGTTTGCCGTGAGCCTATTATAAAGATTTTGTGGGGAAAGAGTTATAGCGAGTATGAAGTATAAAAAAACCGTTTGATCCCAAACATACACAGTAATATGCAATTATGGCCTTTACCGAAGGTAATATTCATAATTATTAATTCGAGAAAGGCTTATGTTTCCTAGGTCCGAAGGCTTTAGAATTAGTTTATTTCTAGAGTCGTGACGCGTAGAGGCAAAAAATTGACCTAGAATCAAACAATAATTGGTTAGCTTGTTTATAGCGTGATCAAGAATATAAGTATTATATAAACACACATCAGCCCTGACCTCAAATTACATTTGAAAAAAAGAAACATCACGCAGATGATTTATTATATGTGCACAAAAAATACTAAAAAAAAATACGGGTCACCATGAATAATAACCCTCGCTTCCTTGTTTAGAGGATAAAAAGTTCAAATGAAACGTGGATCATTTAATCACATTATAACCTGCTTGTATACAAACATATGAGAGGGAGATACTAAAGAGAAAAAACGCCAAACAAGGGAAAAAATAAATGTGTACTGGTTCATCTCTGTTTACAAACTGCCAAAATATGATTTATGTCAGAGATCGATATATTTTTCTGTTAAAACGTAACTACTTTTGACAAGAAAATAATATTTCGTTTTCCTTATGATGTCATACGTAGGTCAAATCGTGCTGTTTGTTTAATTTTGTACATGTTGTCAAAAACTATATGTGTATGATCATTAATTTGCATTTAAATACACGATCGATTCATATGATTTTGTGTTTTTGTATATACGAGTTTTTTTTCTGAGAGTTATCGTTCTTGCAGCATCTAGTTATTTGTATGTGGATGTATCGCCAGCGTGGTGTGAATCAAAGTCGCTTGACCCGATCCTGCTAAAAGGTTTGGGGAGGAGTAGGAATCAGATGCTACCTGTGATAGCATTTTTAATGTTTTTGTTCGTGTCGAGGAAGACTAACACTAGCAAAACAAACTATATTAACGCTAACGCCATAGACGTCTCCGAAATACAGACAACAATGGCCCATCAATATTGTAAAATATTGTATTGACAAATTTTAAGACTGTCGCATCAGTTTCGGAGATTGTACGAAAGGAAGCAATACAAATAGGATATATTTTTAGTGCCAACGCTTTGTAAAATTTCATCAATATGAGTTATAGCACTTTGCAATATACTAATTTGTTGAACACTGATATTACTAAAGTGTAAGACATTATTTAAGTGTAATAGGATACTGTATTTTGACTCGAAGTCAAATAGTTTATGCTTATTGTTCATTTTTATAGAAGAAGCAGAAAGTATAAATGGTTTCACCAACACGCACTTCAGACAAACGATACTAATCACCCGGTGGTCATAGATGGCGAAAGTATACAGTTAACTTATTTTTGTGGTTCACAAATGCTTACCTTCTTGATAAGTGAGAAAAATAGTAAATAAACTGCTTCATATTGAGGGCCGGAGTTTGAATAAAAAAATTAAATCGTCAACCATAAATTGTTAGAGGATTCAAAATATTATTGTTGACGATGATACTTAACATTAAATGTATAAAGATTGATTTGTGGTGCAATAAATGTCTGTCTAATTTGTTTATTATTCATAGTTAAACACATGATTATCGAAAACTTCCTTAAAACGCCCATCATAGGTTCAGCCATAGGTCGCGTGTTTAATGGTCAAACACAGACATATGTAAAGGAATAAAAACAGCAAAACTGACAGGCGCACAACAGTGACTTAAATCTTCGAAAAATATAAACTTTTTATATAGGTAGTAAAGGCGGTAGGGAGGGAGGGGCTGGAATTTCTTGGTTTAAAAAATATTTGTTTTCATTTTCAAGTAGAAGCAACGTACATTTTGTCCCCCAAATTGCAATATAAAGAAGCGGATTACTTAGCAAAAGAAAAGTCAGACCATGAACAAAAAGACTCCTTTATTGGTTAACAGCGATTAATGCAAGATGTGCCTTCGTAACAATGTCTGTTTACTAAATAACTTTATACATGTCTATAAAGTATAAAAGTTGATAAATCTATCAGTTTAAAGGTAGTTTAGGATTGGTTTGTTTTTGGAACTGTCAATTAACTACCATTAGTCACAAGGATAAGCGATGTCATAAGTTTTAGGAATGCAAACATTGTAAATTCAAGAAAAAGTACCGAGAAAAGTGTCATAATAAAGGGAGTCTAAATTAGTAATTTAGAATAGCCTTGTGACTCATTTCAGCGTCTTTGTTTATTTGGGCATGTTTCGTTCAACAATATAGTGCATTTATTCTTAAAAAAATTTTTGATTTCATAACTAAACAATAAATTTACACCCGTCAATCTAAGTTATAGGAATTGACATAAACTTCTGTGTGTATTTTAGACAAATGTCTGGTTCCCATATGTAGTATACATTGAAAATTTTTGAGCCTCGCAGACTTAAGTCTGATATTTAATGAAGCTTTGACAATCCGGTGTGACAATGCAATATAATTTTCAATATATACATATGATACTTGTACATGTACAAAATATACCTCATGTTAAAGTGTACAATAAGGTCAAAATTATGATACATGTACAAAACATACAATTAACTAAATAATACGCGCGATATAAAGAAAAGATCTAACCTGAAATGTGTTCTCAAATGTAATTGTCAAACAATCAACAAACGTTTTACATTAAAAAATCTATACAATTTATTAACTTCTTGCAACTTTCTACAAAAGTTATACATGTGTATGAAATTAACCGAGTTTAAACAATTAATCCTGATCTTCTACATATTTAGAGTGAAACGCAATTTTTCATTACAAGACACAGCAAACAAAGTCATATGGCCCCCAAAAAGGCATTAAAAGCAATCGAAATTTAGGTCATCTGTATAATCACACAAAAAGAGAATATGAAAACATCTGAGAGTATGTGAGTCATTTATTGCAGTTTGTATTTAAGGCAACATATAAATATAATTTAATGAGCTTGCAATCAAAGACTGACTATTTAGAGCTTTTTCCAGGTGCTTGTGGCTTTCATGAAGAGCGAATTTGTCCAAATAGTATTATAGTCCTGATCACAAGTCATTTGATGATGCAATGCCATTCAACAGCCTCTACTTGATATATAGCAGAGTAAACAATTTGTTCCATAGTTTATTCGTAGGAAATATGCCTTTTTTAACGAAGTTCATAAAAAAGTCACTTAGATTATATCTCTCTGCAGTGGCAAGGTATCTGGGACAAATCTTGTGACAGTTTGACCGAATTTAAATTCTATACGTCTGAGAAGTAAAATTCGAAAACAGCATTGTCCTGAAGGTTTTCAATGCTGATAAAGCACATAAATGGAAAACATCCCCAAAGTGATAACAACATGTCACTTTTGTTAGTTTAGGAAGTCCTTGAATATCTTTACAAATGTAGTGTTGACATCTTTCAAGCATTAAATATTCAGTTAATTGCTTTCGTTAAAGTTTCTTTCAAAACAGATTTGTCTCTATTATTTGTTTGTGTTTCTGAAATTATGCATTAGCAGTAAATCAAACTGTATGTGTAATTACAAATAAAAAAACGGTGGACTAAATAACAGAAAACTCGAATCAAACTACATACTTAATTAAACTACAAAATCGTAGGACAAAAAACAAAACAAAGCCTAACAGAAAAACTAGAATTAGACTAAACGAGTAATTAGAAGTACGAATTCAAAATCAAAATAACAAAACCCAACAGAAAGTACATTTGTGATTAGAAATAAAAAAACTCACAGGAAAAATAATAGCATAACAGGAATCTCGCAATGTACAACCAGCAACCCATATGTAAATCGAACAAATACCGCGTACAATTCTTGTCAAAGTTTTCGGACCAGCTATGTTAGAAAGCAAATATCGCATCAACATATTTTCTTATAGTGATCACGTTCTCTGTCAACACTGAGATTGCGGGTTAGATTCTCACCTCAGGCAGGGTGTAATCGACCCCAATCTTAATTTACAAGGATTGCCAGTTTTCCTACCGCAGGTCCCGGGTTCTCTCCGGATACTCCGGCTTCCTCCCCCAATAAAAACTGGACGCCATGACATTGCTGAAAAAATTGCTGAAAGTGGGGTTAAACACCATTTAAACAAACAAACAAACAATTTATTTAATTACAGAAGAGACAACTATTGCAAAACATAATGTTGCCATCGCTTGTCAACAGGTCAAACTATGCAGTCAAATGCATTTAATGTTGCCATATATAGCACATATTAAGTATGGTAGACTTAAATATGACATCTATTGTAACCTTTGATAACATGTTGACCCCTGCGACCTATTTACACTTGACTGTGGTAACAATATAAATTTCGCCATCAAGTGATAGTTTTCATGTTAACCGTTTAGATTTAGGTTTATTAACACTGCTAACACTGCGAAAGCAGCGTTCAATTAATACTTTTAATGTTTATCTAAAATCATATGCAAGTAAATTTAGCCATCGTTCATAACTTTACTTTTCCGATTTTGCTTTTTAGAGTTCGTGTAAATATGATGCAAAATATAGTTACATGTACTCAAGAAAAACTTAATTGCACTCAACTTGTATGATCTCCTGATTTTTATAAAGTTATAGAGTAAACAATAGGTGCTAACATGAGGATGGGCTATTTATTATTACATTATCGAGTCTAATTTTGGAATTCATAATCAAAACAAACATAGAATCAGATTGGATGTAAACAACATACCATTTGGATGTCTATGAAATTTTAGAACAACTAATTCATATATTTCTCACGTTAATATTTAATGCGAACGGCTATGTAGACGAATTTGTTCTCGTTGACCAAACTATTTTTGGTATGCCGGGAAATTATGTGTAATTACCTGAATATAGACGAATACCGTTCATGAGAAAATGGCATCAAAGTATTTCGGGACAAATTTTGCCATTTACGATTAATAATTGGTGCAAAATTCATTTAAAAAATCAAGAATGCCCTTAAGTTTCGGCCTTCGAATTTGTAGGAACACTAGCTGAAATTCGCTAATTATGAGAGAAAAAAGAAAAAAAAACAACTAATTGCCACACGAACAAGAACCTTACTACAGTATTCAGTGTTTCGTCTCAGCGTTTCTGTATTTCGATGTACGTTTCTTTTGCTGGAATATGTACTTAAGTAAAACAACTTACATATCCCTATATTATATAGTTTCTTCATTGTTTAATATCCGACATCCAATCAGAACGCCCGAAACAAGAACGTTAATCAAGAACGATGCTAGGTCACCAACTTTCTTGTTTTAGCGTTTTCATTGGAAGACTCAACGGATCAATGCGCGTGAGTTCATCTGTACCGGGTCGTCTGTACTAGAAATGGGCCTTTTATGGAAGAACATTCTTTCTTTATACTCTGCGCTATAAATGATAGATTCAAATTTAGTCTTTTTAACTGGCAAAAATAATTTTTATTTGATCCATGTTATTCAGCTGTTAGTTTGAGAATATTTTGTAACACGAAAAGCATTATTCCTACTTAGATCACGTCCATTTTTACAACGTTTACATATATAACGATGAAAGCATGTCACAAGCATCAATAAACAAGCATTTTATTCTATACACGTAATAAAATAAGCAAGGTAATAATAATAATAATAATAATAATAATAATAATAATAATAATAATAATAATAATAATAATAATAATATATGTATTAAATTTAAAAATAAGCACAAAAGTTTTCGAAAAATATATAACAATCCGTCGACAAAATTTCAACAATGTTCTCGTCCGAACCTTTAATAAAGTTTTCTATAAATACCATTACTTTGTTGAAAAATCCATTTCAGGTTTTCCCAATTGTTTTATTAAGTGCATAGTGACTGTAATGCGATTATTATTGGATCCACCTATTACTGAATAGAGTTGTATGATACAAAACATACCAGTCAACATACCAACTCACACACTACACATATGGAAGCGGGTGGTTTGGCATGCCATAAACCCGGACTTACCCACAATTTCTTTTGAAATGCCCGTACCAAGTTAGGACCATTGCTTATTTGCTATCTTTGTTGTTGTTGTTTCTCAAGTTTGCCGTATATTGGATTTTGATTTGCTGATTGTCTTTTTTGCAGTTTCCTCTGTGTTCTGTATTTTGTTATTACCTTCACTGCTTACAAGGATCGTGGCCCATTCCAGAACAGGGCTCAATAAATAAAACATGTTAAGGTAGTAAGAATTTCTCTCACAATGTTAAATTCTATACAGTTATCTTACGTTTTGTTTAATTCATCACAGCATGTGGTGTATTTATTTCCATTTGATTTTTTAATCTATCAGTTTGTTTAATGATTTTAAAAATCTCAGTCAGAAGCCCAGCTATGATATAAGGTATATGATATATCGGTTTTACTGGCTACAGTTTACCTGCAGTACCTAAGGTACTTTTAAATTATGTTCATAACCATTACAAATGTCCTAAACTAGCAACAGCCTCCCACTGGGTGCTATCTAAACAACGTCTATCAAAGCCAACCAGAATAAACATATTGTGTGGTGTACAACTAGACTTGCAATAATCCTTTATATATTTAATAAACCGGAACACTACTGTTAAGTGTATTGGGCATTTTTTTATGTGTTGTCTCTATTAAATTCAACTTTTACTCCGTTAACCTGAATGATCAAATCTGCTGAATACTGTATGTATAAAACAAAAAAGCTTTGAGGGGATAAAGGCGCGGTAATGATGAATGAAAAATTTTATGCAATCAGCTTACAGAGCTGTTCTTCTTGCGTTAATCAGCAAAGGAATACTCCATCATATTGGTCGTAAACAGGATGTCGTTACTACAAACACTTTTGTCTGCTCATTTTATTGTTCATCTGCTGTATCAGCAAATGAGTAAACCAACTTAACAAAGTCAATTAAGATAGCCAGTTCTGTTAAATCAGCAATACCACGATGACGGCGTTCAAACAAACGTCCTAAGCATCCGTATAATTAAAGCCTTAATATAGATTTAATACTAGAAAATCAAAAGATAGCAATCTCTGAAGGATAGTAATATACATTGTACAAATACACAGATTGTAAAAAAAAATTGTTGTTCTTTCATTCAGAAGAAATGGGATTGGCATACATTATTAATATAATGTTCCAAAATTGATAAAAATGGTTAAAGAAATGATTGCTTAGAGTTTTAAATTTCTATAGCGGAGTCTCACTTGTTATTAGTTGTTATTAGTTTTATTAAATTTATTTCGCACACATAGGATCCTATATTTAAGTAAGCATGTAGAGCGGAACAAATTTCAACAATAAGCTATATGATGATCGTGAAATAATGAAATACTGAAAACATCGCATTTGTTTTCTAGGTATGGTTGGACCATGCATTAGATTGTTACATTGGTATTTATGCATGATGCGCATGCGAGCATTGTTATTGTTGTCGTTAGTTACATTTATATATAACAAATACATTTATTTGTTGTCATACCCTTATCCCTTTTTAAAAAAACTTTTGCAAATTCTCCAAGTCCGTATAAATGTCGTTCATTTACTACACTACCATAAACACTTAGTACTTGTAAGTATCTAATGCCTTCTATTCTATTTCTCCTAGCCGACATTTTATTTAAAAGCTAATGTCACCATCAACATAAATTTATTTTAAAGCAAAGCAAACTTGTATAAGGACTTTCCCCTTTAAAGGCTAGCAGTGAATTATTTGTAGAAAATCGGACGATTTACAGCGACCATATTTCACAAAGTCCGAACTACCATCTGTCTTATGTCAACTTATCAGGAGCCTTAACCCTTTTCTTTTCGGGGAAAAAAATTTTGTATGATTTTTTAAAATTGAGTGGTATAAAGGCATATTGTACGAAAATATGGTACACATGACTGTTCAATGACTAATGCATAGTGAAAGAACAAGCACTGTTATCAATTTTAATTCCATCTGCTGTGTAAGCAGTCTAGTTAATCCAGTAAAAATAAATCACTTGAGATATGGTTGTCGTGTTAACCACATTACAACAATGGTGTTCTTCAAACAAAAGCTTCCAATAACACGATAATTAAGTCCTTAATATAGACTTAATATTGAAACACAAGGACACACAGACGTTGTACAAACACAAAGAGTGTAGCATTCATTCAATTCAAGAATAATCAGTTGCCATAAAGTAGTTTATAAAGTGATGCAAACAGAACGAACATGGTTTGAGGAATCTACGCTAAAAAGGTTTTAATTTTTGTTATTAAAAATCACGTGTTTCAACCATGACATCAACAACCCAGTAGTTTGGAAACGTAAGCTTGTTAGCATCATAATCATTTTATTATTTTAGATTTTAGTGCCTCTGATGAATTTCGATTAGACGACATTTTAAGCTAATAAAAAGTTTCATACTGGCAGTTCAGAAATTTTTTACGATTGCCATATATCACAAGACTTCAATATTAGATAACAGTCAAGCCTATTCACGATACAACCAGTACAAAACAACACCTAGACTTGATCCTGTTATTTTTAATGTTATTTTTAATCTATCTACAGTGATTGTCTTATTTACGGAGCCTCTAATTGCAAACTACTTTTGAGCCCTTATTTTAGCCTCTTAAATCCTGTTCGCTTTTGATTATATAGTTGTATTGATTAAATTTTGTCCATTGTAAATGAAATAATATACTAACCTAACGAAAATAATCGTTAAAACGCATTTTATTTCTTGTAGCAATATATCGATTTTTAGGAAGAAGTCATCATCCCTGACAAAACATACATATGTCTGACTGTAGATGTTTTTCTAATCCATGTGGTCAGTTTCCAAAGAAGAAGTTTCATAAACGTAAGCAAAGAATTCTTGCATGAAAGAAAAATATCCGGAAATCTGTTATTTCAATGAAATTCTCTACATTTAACGGCCATAATTTCATACAAAGTCATCAGACCAAAATGATATTTAAACTTGATCTGTAACTCACAATAGTGGACCCACATACCAAATATCAGATCAATATTTGCAACATTTTGAACAGAAGTCCGACGTGCAGTTATGTTTTAGAGACATCCAAGTTCAGTTTCGTCAAAAATCATCAGACCGGAAAGACATTTAAAAATGATCTGTAACTCATTACCAAATATCAGCTCAATATCTTGTATCTGGGCGTTAAACAGAAAACTCTGAACAACATGAATGTGTCCGACGGAGTGCAAACCTATAAAGTCCGACTACGTGTTATTGCAACAATTTAGTTATGGATTAAAAGTGGTGTTTCATTTTGCAGACAGCGCCATGCCTTCAAGAAATCTTTAAAAGGTTTATTACATTATAAGTTATAAACAAACAAAACCTTAAAAAAGGAATATTTCAATTAAATAACGTCATACATACAAAGTGATCTCCTATTCTTAATATATAAATATTGTCCTGTAATAAAATAAATCACGAAGATAATAAGTTTTTAAGATTTGATAAAATTGTTTTCATGCCTTTTGTTCGGTGTTCATTTTAAGACACCTATTAGAAGTGGTTAGTCATTTTGCTTTTATTCAAACGTTAGTATTGCTCGAAAATCAGAATACCATTGTTCGTAGCACGATAGCAGAGTGGACAATAGGCGTTAAATATATGTTTGTTCGAATAGTGTTTAACGCCACTTTTAGCAATTTTTCATTTATGTCATGACGTCAAGTTTTTTTGGGAAGGAAGCCGGAGTACCAGGAGAAAACCCCGGACCTTCAGTTGAGTTCACCCTATCCGCAGTAAAATTTGAAATCGCAACCTCAGTGTTGACAGACCACGGGATCAATAGTAGACGAACTACATTAACCACTCGACCAACGAGGCTTCTAAAGATATGACAAAACAAATAAGAAATATGACTATTTAATATACTCAGAAATCTGAATTATTGGTCAAATTTAGCCCTATTTGAAACTTATAATAAACAGATATTTCTTAACATGAAGCAGCGTCTTTTCAAGGACATCCTATAAAATTTCAATTTGTAATCGTCAAACTATTTTCGTTGACAAAAATATATCGTACAATATGACAAGAAATCATTGACAGTTTTACTTAAAGTTATGTAATACGTTATGTGCATATATATTATAACTGTCGCATTAAATTTGGCGTGATGGTAGTTTTTTGTTTGACCAACCAATTAGCACAAACTTAATCTATTAAAAATTCAAAATGATTTGTGGTAATCGTAAAGTGTAACTGTACTTACGATTCACAAGTTACATTGGCCCATTCTAACAGTGCATTTCATCTTAATCTATGACAAATCTATCATTTGGGTTCAAATAGAGGTTAAATTTAATTAAATTATTTGTTGTCTTTTAAGGTAAAAACAGATGGAAGATGATTCACAGTTTGTTTTTCAGACATTGACAAATTACGTGTTCTTTAAGTATTATGTATGAGTTTCAAGTGACCATGTCATTTGATTTACTGCTTTGTATGACGTAAAATTACATACAAATCTTGCATATATCTTGCATATATTTATGTAGTCTTGGTCCTTTTTTTAAACAAAATTTAAGTTTGTAATCTACTATTCTAATACATAAACTTTACCATATCCTTAACCTTAGCTGAATCTATATGCGTTTATTAATAGTTGATTAATCTACAGTTTAATGTCCACTTTATGCAGCATAAGCATTATTTATTAACAAAATCTAAGCAAAATTATTGAGTATAAAACAATTTAATGTTGAAATGTAAAGATAGCTATTTAATTACAGAAAAACATGTTTAAACATAAATTGTGCATATGATCCATACTGCAATTTTAAATAACTATATTTTTTGGAAACGCAACTGGCACATAATCCCAGAGGAAAGAATCAAGACTTTTGTGATGAACTGGATATGAACATGGGAGAGGAATGACATTTCCAAAACACTGTCATTTGATCTAGTTGTTTTGTTAAGCCACGATTCCCTTGCGTCTGTCGTCCGTATGCCGTTGTTACATAAGAGACCAGTTGTATCCAAACTTGTCATGGATTATCCTTGAACTGTTTACTACCTAAATTTTATGCTGAAACCAAATCGCCCATCCAAGACGGCAACCGTTACCAACACAGAAAAAAGCACTTTATACGTTAACACGTTTGAATCAAGCTGACTGCTGCTACTGAGTAATAAAAGTCATTTATTGGCTTTTTAAGTAAAACGTTTCAGCAAACCATGTTTAATTTGAACAAAGGAACTTCGATGGTCGCGTTTTAAGGTAGTTTTAGTGATGTACTATTGATCACGTGTCTGTCAACTCAGAGGTTGTTGGTGCATCTCCATGAGGGGATTGTGTGCTAGACTCAATTTGCTTACTTAATTTTAATGTTGATAATTTTTGTTTTATCTGGCTTCTCTGGCTACTTTCCACAATAAAACTGGATATAGCTGAAAACTTGCTCGAAGTAATGATATATCAAATTCAGAAAGAAACAACAAACATATCACTGTAAACTGTAATTTAACATATATGAATTTTCTGAAAAGATATTGCAAATAAGACTTTTTTGTCAAAATGTTTCAAATGTTCTCTTTATGAGCCAAACCATGTACGAATTATCGAAGGTCCTATAGAAAACCATAGGGTTGTATTACATATGACATACGACATTTTTTTTCTACATTGTTTGCAATTTGATTTGAAGAATAATACTTTGAAAGTAACTTAGAAAGATGCCTTAAAAACTAGCTTTTGAGCTTATAAAATACACTTCAGATACAAGTGGGTTTGAAATAACAAGCACGCCTCTGTAACCATCAAACAGAATATTAGAAATCCCCAATATCTGTTATGTACTCGTCAATATTGACATACTTCCTAGGTCATTGTCCTACAAAAAGTTAAACCAATTCAGTAACACAGAAAAAGGTATCAACACATGATTATTTTAACATGTGCTATTTCCAGAGATTCAAATCGACACTTTCGCGAAATTTGTTATGAAACAAACAAACAAATTCTAAAATTCTAAAACGAGCGGTTTTTTTTAAATAAGACTGATCAGTGATGCTAAATCCCAAAAGTTAAAAACCATAATAATTAAGATAGCCCTTTTCTTCAAAACATAAAAAAGATTATTGCAAAACCGGTTAGAGTCATTGACTATTTATATACAAGATTTCGATTATTATTGCTGTTTTACAGCTTAATAGCTCTTGGCCGATTTGAAAAAAAAACGAATCGGAGCAACATGTTTCTAATACACATATTAGGTGTTATGTGTCTTGAATGGCAAATTGTAAACCATTGCAAAAACGCGTTTTTTGGTGAAACACATTTGGTGTTTTTGTATAACCATGGAAGCAAAATCAGTATAAAAAGAATAATTTTTAAGGTGAAGCTTGAAAACAGATAAATAAAATCAAATATCAAATATCTACAACGCTATCAGTAAGGAAGATCCTAGACAACCACTGATCACATTTCTCCGGCATTTCAGTTAACTGGATCTTTTTTTATTCTAATGCAGATCAAAACTATAATAGTGTCCATAAAAGACAAAAGGGGAAGAGCTGTGTTCCCCTACTAGACCACTTATTCCTGTGTTCATACGATACAGATTTTATTTAAGCCTTTTTGACAGAAAAGGAAATAGTAATAATAGAGCTATCGCTCAAGTTGAGCTGTTCTATTACTGAACAATTATTAGATAACTGTATTGTATTTGAAGATTTGCCGGTATCCATTGGAGATTTGATTGTCGGAAATTGAGTTTACTGGCGACACGTAGGCTACAATATAACAGCAGAACACATCTCCTAAACTCTATAGAAGGAGTAATGTACAATGCATTCTTAGCAACATAAGTCTTGTGAGTTCAAGATTATCTATCAAAATAAGTCGTGTGAGTTTAAAGATTACCTAGCAACATAAGTCATGTGAGTTTAAGATTACCTAGCAACATAGGTTGTGTGAGCTTTAGATTACATAGCAACATAAGTCGTGAGTTCAAGATTAAATTCTCATAAATAATGTTCATTGCGTAATTTTGTCTGTAGATTGTTCTAGAATGTTTACAAATTAGTGATGCCTAAATGTAAACATATGTGATTCATTGTCAACAGCTTGCCTCAAAATAACTGAAACACAAGTGACAATTTCCCTGACCTAATAGTGAAATCATTCTATTTTAGAATTGTTTGTCATTTACAGTATGTGAACCAATTACTAACACTCGGAACAGAAGTTTGGCGACATTATTCTGGACATTGTTGGTCTCTGTCCAAATTTTAAATCTACGTTTTAAAAAATCAACTTCCAGGACACCTATCTATGTTTTAAAAAATAACTTTTGAGGTGTTAAACACAGAATATCAAAGAAACTGAAAGAATGGCCGAGGTGTCTTTGATTTATATTTTAGCAATTAGACATAAAAAAATTCTGTTGATCTCTTGGTGTTTTTTTTATAGCTACAACATTTTATGTTCACGCACTTCAGCATTATTCTGTAATCTAACATGTGAATCATGAATAGCTGGAAACATTCTTATATTTATTATTGAACACCCTTTAATACTGTTTAATTATAGTTTAGAAAACAAACTACTATGAAAATTTAGCAAATTTACGTGGGATGGACATCATCTTAGGTTTACAAGTCAGTGATTTGTTGTATTCTGATAAAAAGTTTAATTAATACAAATACATGCATAAGTTTGTCGTGTAAACCACAAATGCAATTTAAACCAATATTTCAATAACAGTTTAAATTCTCTAGGTATTGATAGTAACCAATAATGGCACAACGATTTCATACAGCTATATTAAACAAGGATCATTAATCGTTATTATAAAATGTATTATTACATGAATAGAATTTTGCGTGGTTTTGATTTGTCAAAAAACAACTTTCGGGTCACGATAAATCGCAACAGTACTAAAATTACATAAAATGTTGTACGCTGCACGATTCCGCTGCATAGTAGTCAAGCGGAATCCAATATCGACCTGGTTTTTATGTTTTAGCCAATCAGAATAGCCGTCTTAATAAATTCAGTCGTCCAATCAAATCTATTGTATTAATTGTACACAATTCAATGACGTCAGCTATACATACATCGTGCGTGTCAACAACAAAAGGGAGAAACGTCGGTTCTGCGATATATTCATTCAATTATACTCTTCTCAATATTTGAAACTGGAATTTCAGGATTATCAGCAAATTGATATCAAAATGCAGTATTAAATAAAACATATTAAGGGTAACTAATATTACAACAATCACAAAATGTAAGCAGGCGCTCCAATAGAATATACATCCTCAGTTTTTCTGATCAAGGGAGATTTTTAATATTCATGTAATAAAACAATTAATGACTTTGATAAACGGTCCCTATCAGGATTTATCATCCCTCAAAATGTATATTCACCTCGCCTAGCGGCTCGGTGAATATTATATTTCTCTGGCTGATAAATCCTGATAGTGACCTATATCAAAGTCATTAATTGTATAATAGTGTACCATACCATAGTATCGCAACCTGTAATAAAATTGTATGTTGCGTAATTAACTCATTTTGGAAATCTAGCCTTAAAAAGTACGCCTGAACACGCTAATGACGTCATATTGAACAATAACCGATTAGTAATGATCGCTATATACTAATAATAAATAATTAATTACTCTGATACGATGACCAGGATATCTCATTTCGATAAAGTTAAAGAAATGTAAAAATAGGAAACAATCTGTCAATCAGTATCTAAAAATACTAAAAAATCATAATAGTAATAAATTCGGGGGAGCTCTATTTTGATTTTCTAATAATAACATTCTGTTGTATGTTGCAATT
The DNA here is from genome assembly GCA_944474755.1 of Limnoperna fortunei. NCBI lineage: Eukaryota > Metazoa > Mollusca > Bivalvia > Mytilida > Modiolidae > Limnoperna > Limnoperna fortunei. The sequence continues at coordinate 8,673,151 of OX104124.1, read as the reverse complement.
TTAAAATTAGCTACTTTGTTGCATCATGATAATCTTAAATTCTATTCTTTTTTCAGTGTTAATACGTATTGTGATTACATTTTCATAATATCAAATTTTCTTAAATGTTATAATTTACAAAGCTTATTGCTACTTAGTCTTCCGCTCTTTTATTAACTTTTACTGTAGATACCATTGCCTTGTTTTAATATGATTGCACATAGTTTTCCGAATTTTTGTATTCAGCCCATAGTGCATGTGTTTTTATAATCATTGGATATACCTATTACTGACAAGTAGTGTATAACACCAAACTATTTTCATCAACACACCATTTCATTCCGTACACTAACGAAAGCGAGAAGATTTGCATGCCGTATGCCTGTACCAAGTCAGTGAACATTGTAGTTGCTATATTCTTGGTTGTTGGTTTTCAAGTTTGACGGTTTCTTGGACTTTAATTTGTGGATTGTCTTTTTTTATCGCTTCCTGTGTGTTCGGTATTTTGTTAAAACCTTCATTTAGAAAAAATGGATTAAATTAGCAAATATTATCACATATAAGCAATAAAGTTTTAATAATTTTGTTCTTAAAATATCTATGAAAAAATGTTTTGACCCTCATCTACATTTATCGGCTCGTATCATGTTGCTTACGTGAGAATATATCAAATGATACTAATTACGCTTGTTTGTCAAAAGTTAAAAGTATGTGCAGTAAATTGTCGAAATTGAGAATTATTTTTATTTTAACAAACACTAATTGCTACAATTGATTGCTGATTTTTCCGAACTTACAATTGTATAGAATTAACCACTGACACAAAACAGTGAAGGGTCTTATGTGGGAAAATACAGCCCGATATTCAGTTCCATTTATTGTCTCTTATTGTTTGCTGTTTGTGAGCATCATATACATATTACCTAAAGCGTCGACAATGCACCGGTGTTTTATAAAAAAAAGGGTCCACGGTGGCCGAGTGGTCTAGGTAGTTCGTCTACCATTGATATGGTGGTCTGTCAAAACTGAGATTGCGGGTTCGATTCTCACTGCAAGCAGGGTGTACTCGACTCCAATCTTAATTGACAAGGATTTCCAGTTTTCCTACCGCAGGTCGGGGGTTCTCTCCGAGTACTCCGGCTTCCTCCCCCAATAAAAACTGGACGCCATGACATAGCTGAAAAATTGTAAAATTTAATATATTGAAATTTAATGTTTTTAAACGTCTGGATTATATATGTCTACCCATTTTTGCACTATCAGATGCCATTTTGAAGGAGAGTATAGGTTTGCAATCCGCGCGTCCTTCAGTCCATTCATCAGTTGATCTGTCGCACCCGTGTTTTCCAGACTTTTTTTTCTAAACACTTGGAGCCATTGATCTGAAATTTTGTATATAAGTGTCGACCATCATTGAGCTACAGATCAAGTTCAGATTTTTATTTGGTCCGAAGTTATAGCCTGTGACTTTATAGAATTTCTATAAAACAAAAGTTTTCCAGACTTTTTTTCTAAATATTGAGCTAATATTTAATATTAGTGTCAACTATCATGAGTTACAGATCAAGTTTAATTTGTTCCAACTAGATGATTGTTGACAAAATTATGGCCCTTAAAATTTTTAAAAAAAATCAGCTGGATGGTTGTAAAATGTTTTAGGTTTTAGCGATAAAATACTTTGTATATGCAATACTATCCATACTCATTAAATTTTAATTTCTCGAAATCTTACATGCTGTTTGCTCCACATTTGTTAACTTGATGGGCTGGTAAAAACAATTAGTAACCCAAGTATCACTTGTTTCTGTTTTGTCTATAATGTTAGACTAAGAAAATACAAATTCCAACTTGTTTTCTAATAAAAAACACAAAGACATATTTCTGTCGTCTTATACAATCTCTCCATACTATGACAAACATACTATTAAACCTCGAAAAATGTATTGCTTGTTAATCAAGGGCAGAATTCGTCCAAAAAGCATGTAATTTTTTGATAGAATGATATATAACCATTTAGGAAAACTATTCTTGAGTTGATACACTATACATTCTCATAAGCTATTTCCGTACTCTGTCTAAAACTGAGGGAAATGATTAAGAATCTTCGATTGGTTAAATTCATGTGATCTATTTTGGTACATGTTTATAGTGACAAATTACGTTTCAAATTCTTTAGAAAAGCAGATGATGTTTACCAGAACATTTCTTGACGAATATTTAACATATTTACAAACATTCAAGACAATGATTAAAAACTGAATAATAATAATACTAATACTACTACTACTTTTACTAATAATAATTTAAATAAATAAATCAATCAATTAATCAATAAATCAATTAATTAATCAATCAATCAATACGGCACTTTTTATCGGTTTAGGCATTTAGTTGTATACCTAAGTTCGATACCGCATGGCACAATCTAGTCGACATAGTGTTTTATCTTGAAATATTCCTAAAGATAAAAATATCTTACGACGCCTCCAAACCTGAATAACATGAACTCAACGCAAAGAAATAATTTGAAAGTAAGAGATATTTAATTCCTTAGTGAATTTATTTTTTTCATTTAGAGTCACACTGCTAGATATTATCACACCATCTGAATGCAACATAATTAAAATTGAGACACAGACTATGAGGAAAATATAATAAATAGAGAACATCAACGACAACATAGCAAATATAAAACTGAAAGGATATGATTTTCATTGTTATGATCGTACTCCATACGGCCGTCATCGTGTATCAATCATTATGAAAAAAGCCATCTCTTAAATACGATCAAAATATTTTGTTGAGTCGTAAATATTCTTTCCTCTTACTGGATTTGACCTTAACCTCGATATAACTTATAAATGCTTGAAGAGTGTCTAAGTAGAAATTGACATTCTTATCCGTCCAGAGTACGTGAGTGTACCTATGTTTGGGTTCGTGTTACTCACTTTCTGGTCCTTTTCGTTTTTGTTTAGTGAGAGTTTGTTAAAATTTGGATTTAAAATCACTTCTTGACCTTAATCTCTTGTTCATTTTTCCTAACTATTTTTCAAACGCCAATAATATATAGTTTTCCCAAATATCAATTGTTTTTTTCTTAACGTCAAATAAACGCCAATAATATATAAATTTCCCAAATATCAATTGTTTACTTCAGAATTTATTCTACCAAAAAAGAAATATGTTCGTCAAAACAATGAAGGTCGAGTCTTTAAATGCTGTAAGTTATTCTGATCAATATTATAATTTAGACCGGAATAATTGGTAAACAAGAGCTTATGATTACGAAAAGATTCAGTTTATTATTTGTTGATGCTAAATGCCCGGATGATGTCTTTTAACAGACTAATAGACATTCCCCAAGTAACAAGTAGCCATGCATGTAATTCAAGGTTTATTTATTTATTTATTACTTTGCACATGATGACTTCAATTGAATTTCTGATTATATTTAAGATCATCGGTATGACCAATCTTTATGCGATTGGAATTACATGACAACGAACCATTTTGTCTCTAATTTAGTTTTTAAAGCCTGTTTTTTTTGCATGTAAGAGGTTTTTCTTTTCCAACTGTATATCTTCATGATTCTTTTACGATAATCTGCTTTTGCTATTAAAACCCAAGTGTAATAGTTGATTAGTAAGTCCTTTCTCATCTCTTTTATAACATGAGAATTACAGATATATGTGGTTCCTGGTACTCTGGTATAAAAGAACACGGCTCATCTTAACCAAAAAATTAAAAATGTGTATGTGGATGAAATTCCCTTTAAATACTTTATTTTTTTCCCTAACACTTATATACATATCTATACTTACATTTAAAAAAAATCGGTAATGTTAGTTGAATTATGTAACCAAATAAAACTATTGAAAGCTTGTTATTCCAAAATGTATATTTCGTAAATATACGGGGTGAAATTAGACACGAGATAAATTGGTTGATATTTAAGGTCACAGCAGAAAGTTTTAAGATACCAGTATATGTACGCTGATAATTAGTTTACAGATAGGTATCATACTAAACGAGCTTGCTTTATCATATCTGTTACCATGGCATCCAACATTGCAACCTAAATTCTGAATAGACGTGTTTAGGCGATTGACACCAAAGAACTCACAAGCAATCTTGTATAATTATTCACCTGGGGGTGGTCAGTACGACAAAAATAACAAATATATCAATACTAAGTTTTTTAAAGAATCTTAAATATTATACAATTATAGTATTTTGTATAGGTCGATATAAGTTTTAATAGACTCAAATATTAATATTGACCGACGCCAAAGGCAGAGGTCAATATTAATGTTTGAATCTATTAAAACTTATATCGACTTCTAATTGTTTTATTACATAATAATCAGACAAAGGAATTATTGTTTGTCTCATTGACATTTGCAATAAAACCAATCTTTTTGGTATGAAATTTTGATATTGTGTTGTCTCATTAACATATTTACCATTATAGTCTCTACTTTTTAATGTCAAAAGTAAACAAAAGTAGTTTTTAGTTTATCATAATTATAACCAAAAAAAAAAACAAACAAACAAACAAACAAACCAAAAAACCAAAAACCCAACAAAACTCAAAAACCACCTGACAGCAATGTGATAGAAAAAGGTAGTCAATATTGATTTTAATCAAACAATATCAGAATAAAGCCACATGACAACAACGTGATTAAAAAAGGTAGTCAATATTGATTTTAATAAAACAATATCAGAATAAAGCAACCTGACAACAATATGATCGAAAAAGGTAGTCAATATTGATTTTAATCAAACAATATCAGAATAAAGCCACATGACAACAATGTGATCGAAAAAGGTAGTCAATATTGATTTTAATCAAACAATATCAGAATAAAGCCACATGACAACAATGTGATCGAAAAAGGTAGTCAATATTGGTTTTAATCAAACAATATCAGAATAAAGCCACATGACAACAACGTGATTGAAAAAGGTAGTCAATATTGATTTTAATCAAACAATATCAGAATAAAGCCACATGACAACAACGTGATTGAAAAAGGTAGTCAATATTTATTTTAATCAAACAATATCAGAATAAAGGCATATGACAACAACGTGATTGAAAAAGGTAGTCAATATTGATTTAATCAAACAATATCAGAATAAAGCCACATGACAACAACGTGATTGAAAAAGGTAGTCAATATTGATTTTAATCAAACAATATCAGAATAAAGCCACATGGAAACAACGTGATTGAAAAAGGTAGTCAATATTGATTTTAATCAAACAATATCAGAATAAAGCCACATGACAACAACGTGATTGAAAAAGGTAGTCAATATTGATTTTAATCAAACAATATCAGAATAAAGCCACATGACAACAACGTGATTGAAAAAGGTAGTCAATATTGATTTTAATCAAACAATATCAGAATAAAGCCACATGACAACAACGTGATTGAAAAAGGTAGTCAATATTGATTTTTATCAAACAATATCAGAATAAACGGTCGGGAGTTTTGCCTGGTCTTGACCAATAGAAATCATTTTAAAAATTCATTATGTAATAAACTTATTTGTTTGTATTAATTGGCATAAAACTAAAAATAAATTAAGCCATCTGTAGTCAAATTGTGTTTAACATTATATGTCAAAAGGCAACGATCTAATTCATTAACTGTATTAATAAATACGGGACTAATGATAACATCAATCGGGTACTTCGTTAATTAATTGAATGTAATACTAAATATAAAATATAGTTGCTATTTATAGCGCAAGATTATATTTAGATATATAACAACATGAATTGCTTTCAAGTGATCTCTGCAATCTTTGCTGTCTCCACTTTGTGATTATCAAACACTTTAATGATTATAATAGGGGGTTTCAAAAAAGCAATACCCCTTTGATGAGGTAATCATTCAGTAAATTGAAATATCATTTGCATGTAAAACTAGATCTACGTATAGAACTGTATGTAGGAAAGGATGTTACTGGAGTTCATCTTTGTATGAATAATTACGTATATTTAATATTAAAATAAAGAAAAATAGGTGTTTACATACTTTATTTTTTGGCAAAGACCGGGTAATCTTGTATGAGTGAATTTTATGTCTTTTTGCGAGTGTATTGTAGAGGAGTGTGCTTTCCCAAAAAAAACCGCATGAAGTCCTTAAACCGACAAAATTCACATAACGAAATTCTATATATTCAAAATGGTTGTTTTATGTATTTTGATAGGATGACGCAATGAGTACAGATGAGTGCGCGTAAGCTCATCTTTACAAGAAATCATCCATTTACATAAGAATTATGCATGAAACTGTCAGCATGACTTTTCTACGTAGGTACGTTTTGTACTTTATATTTAAGTAACCAATTTAATGAGAAACAAAAATGGAAAAAGCAACAGTAACATTACATATGCCTGCTGTGTCTAAAATTTAAGAACAGAAGGAGGAAACACAACCAACTTGAATACTATCAATTACAATACAGTGCTAAATGTGTTCAAGGTGCTCGATTTTAGTGCTATTGTGAATATATTTCGTACTTTGCTCTCGTCACTTTTACCACACTTTAAAACATCAAGAACAATGTTATATTATTTGAATATTTATATTCAATGGCTGCGTAACTTCTATTTAAATATTTTAGCTTAATTAAAGGCGAAAACAAGTAAACAAACAATCAATCGTTAGGTAAATTTGATAGACACTGCAGACAATAACAAATAAGACTGAAAAAGTAGGTAGAGTTGGGGAGGAAGAGAAAATCGAACCTTTTGTAGTAGTTTTTAACGACATCTATAACAATGGCAAGAAGAAAGACCTATCGTGCAAGGAGACAGGCATTTTACATCATGTCATCCGCTATGGTCCACTTTTTGTATAATAACGTGACAACCTTCCATGGAAAGGCCTTCCTTATTTACCAATCGAGGGCGCATTTAAGGTTAAGCTCAAGTATTGACCTCGAATTTCACGTTTATGATATTGGTAAATGCAACACTAGAAATTTCTATCAAAATTTGAAGAATTTTGGGAAAGATGAATTTGGAGTAAACAAAATAAAAGAGCTCAATTTTTTCTACACTACGAAACTCAAGGAACTATATGCTTAAACAATTGATTTGACAGCAAATATTTTTATGAACTCTTAGCCTTACATAGAATTTCACAAAAGGATTGTTGTTTGGGGTAGTTTAAGACATGCTATTATGACTCATCAGTACAAAAATAATTTATTTGTCATACGCACAAAAAAAAACAAAGCAATAAGCGCATCCTATTTCAAATAGAACCATTCCCTTTTTTAGACTTAAGTGACAAATGAGTCAATTACAATACAAATTATGTTCTTACTATTCTCCTTGGAGAGCACAGGAATAATAAATCAAAAGTCCGTCTGAACGTATATACACTCAATATGTTTAACCATGTTTATTGGCTTCAAAATAGCATTTATATTGGATAGCGAAGTTTATTTCATAATTATGATAATGCTACATCTTGTGAATAGAATGCAATACTATCTATGTATAGACATGCAGGTATGAAAACCTATTATATTTTCCCGGATTTGACTATTTCTATTGAGATGACAATGAGTAAGGTGTATAATTAGAGGCAATGCTTACGTATCCCAAACACCTAACAGTACTCATGTTTTTTATGTTCTGGTAACACAGTCTTTGATGTTGCAGTGTATTTTTTGTGTGCATTTGTCTGTATTCGTATTTGTTGTTTCCGGTTATTTCCGGTTCCTGTTGGTAGGTTGATTTACTTGCTATGTTTTCAACATCCAAAATAAATCTATTACACTGAAATATATTCCACGAATTTTGACTATATTTTGATAACAACATCTGATTTATCACAAAATATTTTGTGTATAAATAAAGCAACAGTAGTGTAGCACAATGTTATACATGCCCGTCTTACACAAACTTTTTTGGCTTGACGTAAATAAACTTATTGTATGTGGTTTTACACCACACTTCAGCTTGATCATGGCGTCCAGTTATATTGAGGAGACAATTTGAGTAACCGATGAAAATTCCACACCTTCGGCAAAACACTGGCAAGATTACAGTCGCAAAACGTCACCGGAGTCATACTCAAACTTGCAAACTCTGTACTCTCATCAAGGTGATCTATAGAAGATGACTTAAGGTTAACCAAACGGCCGAATATGCCACTTAAAGGAATATAATTCATTTTAGCAAGACTAACACTAAATATGCAATTTGTGTACTACATTTAATGACTTTAGTGTCCTTTATAAGGAGAAACCAGCCTTGTTAGTATCTATAACCAGCGGCTTTTTAATGCAATGCTTTTTGTAGAAAAAGGGTAATTCTGGTTAACCAACCATTGTTGTAGTCTGCAGAGAAAGATATTTGATAACGAAGGAAATCATATAAACACATTGAGATGAAGCACTGTTTTAGCATGTTGTTATCTTGAATCAATAATTTAATTCCTACAAGAAGATATACAAAGACTCAAATTTTTTTTTACCATAAGCATTTTAAAACCGTATGGGTTACTGACAGAGGGATTACATATTTAAGAGGTAGAGAGTCAACGAAATCATATTTTCTAACTTTGAAACTTTAAGAATACATTACAAAAGTCGACATTAGTGAATACTTGCAATCATTATCAATTTGTAGTAGTTATGCATGCTTATGATTTAGATGGAATATCTTCTGGCGCTTTAAATCATGATTATAAACGTTATACTGATAAGCATCACTCAAAACATACAACAAACACGAATACTTTGAACATTGGTGGTATATCAGAATTTGTGATAGCATATCCTGCTCTCCGTTTGAAACGTGTGATGGCCGAAATCGTTATGAGGTCAAGGACAAGAGACCAGTCAGTTATTCAGGAATATCGCACATTATCTGTATCAAACCAAAAAGTATACATGCATGTTCAACAAAGTGTTGAGTTGATTAAAATGTGCAAATGTTATTTATATGTTTCCTCACAATCTGTGATTTCATTATAGTTTTACACAACGATGAACTTTGCACATATGAAAGTTAACAGATTAATAAATAAAAAAACCCAGTTTTTTTCTGGCTAAGCACGCATTTTCCATACAAGGCCAATTTAACCCTTACATAATGGAATCATTTTATTCCCTACTTGCGGTAAACAAGATTTATCTCCCATTTGCAGAGTTATCTGTTCTTTAGAACAGGTACTTTATAGTACCTACTGTGGGTAAAAAGGTCGTTTTCTACAATAATTTTTTATTCACATATAGCAAAACATCCGGTAAAATTTATTATTACAAACTAATTCCGCAGTGTTTTAGTTGTACTGGAAGGGTGAGTCCACAGAATTATTTTTAACAAAATAAAAACGTGATTTTTCCCTATCTATTCAATACTAGATACCTGCTGTTATGAAAGACAACTCTTGCAAATGGGAAGTAACTCTTGTATTCCGAAAATAGGGATAGGCAGCCATTAGAAATTGGTGAAGAGTTGCGTCGAGACAATATTGTCGCTTTTTAACGCTACAGTGCGCCAACGTGTTGAGAAATCTCCAAAATCTCATTTTCCGGGTTTGATAACGTTTATTTGTTTTTTTATTTAAAAATTTCTCCATTGATCATTTTCTAATAACAGTTTTTTCTGCTTTTGTGACTGTTCCTTTTTTGTATTTTGATTATTACACACTCCTATATCTGACCAGAAATCAATGTATTATAATTAATAATACTTCAGTCGATTCTCCCCAGTAGACATCTATTTATGAAAGTTTCTTTTGTGCTGAAGCACGCAATTTTGCTATGCAAAGATCATATTTCATATTTTCCTAGAAAATATAGATTACATCAAAAACAAAGCACTTAAACACTATAAATAGATCACGATTTAGTTGCTTATACACGAATATTATGCCCAGTGAACTCGTACATTGCCATATGCACGAATAGAACACATGACTGACCAGTACCGTTAGCACGGATACTTTGTAAACATGTTTTTGTCGGTTGCTTATAAATATAGTTTAAACTTGATTTATTGGAATACTAATGGATAAAATATCTTTATCGACCCATGTTGCTCACGCAAAAGAACCCGTATAATAGCCATAAAAGAACTTAAAATGCCACATCAGGAAATGCGATACCGATTAAAATCAATATAACAGACTATTTATAGCCCTGTTTGTTTCCATCAAGTGTTTACACAATAAATGGAGAAACAGTAAAAATGACTATAATTCTTAATTTTTTAATATGATTGGATATTTATAAACTAGATTATAAGCTACCGATGGGGCAATCTGAAGAATCAAATCAAAGTACGAAAGTTTAATCCATGGCTGAAAGAAAATTCGCGGAGAAACAAGCAAAGCACAAGTCAACATGAAACACAAAAATAAGCAGCATGAACAATTCTGAACAAGGTGTGACATAAGGTGTTCCGAAAATGTAGTCATAACCTGCTTCACTTATGACACCCGTCATGTTCTTTTTAGTCGAAATCTGTGTGAATTAACGAAAAGGTGTACCTCAAAATATTCGTCGTTATATTTGTAATGAACACATTATAACGGTATGTCACTTCGTGTTGGAAATCAAAAATGGCAACAAATAGACTTGTTTGGAGTGTGTATAAAAAATAGAAACAAATGGACTTTTTGGGAATTGTATATAGAAATGGCAACATCTCTAAATAAAAAGCCAAGTTAAACGGCTAATACAAGTCTTTTCGTTCTTTGGACGTTCAAAATGTTCCAACAAAACCTGCATTAAATGCATACAGGAACAGGTCGGCGAGTTGCAAATGTTTTCTAGAAAACAGCACCAAATAGTGTATAGATATATCTTGCATTTTAATTACAATTTTTGCAGTACAATTGTTGTCAGAATAGATTGAAGGATTAACAAAGTAGAATCTATGTCTACCTAGACCTGAATAGATGTAGTGCTTATGGAACCTTATTTTTTAAAAAGTTTAGTTAAAATTGACTACCTTATTGTCTTGATTTAGCGGCGTTTGTGTCGTTCATTTTATCGCGTTTTGATTATTGTCAGTAGCATTAAATAGAATACTAGTATTCAAGATGCATCTCTGGTAGCAGCCTTCAAGTCTTCAATACTAACGTTCTGCAATACTCGTTTGTAATTTTAAATTTTTAATGCAGCTAAAGGTGTACACGAATCACGTGACACGAATATTCAATAAGAGGCAGTTATTGATCTTACAAACATTACTTATTGGAATGTTATTATTACAAATTTGCGGCCAACTGGTTAAGGAAGTTCGTCTACTATTGATCACGTGGTCTGTCAACTCTGACGTTGATGGTTCCAGTCTCACTGCGTGCAGGGTGTACTCAACTCCAATCTTAATTGGCAAGGATTGCCAGTTTTCCTATCGCAGTTCGGGAGTTCTCTCCGGGTACTCCAGCTTCTTTCCCCAATAAAAACTGGACACCATGATATAGCACGAAAATTTCTGAAAGTTAGTAACTCGTGAGCACACGTTATTAATTAATTTTTTTCTGGGGCACGTACGGGCTTCCATACATGTGTGTGCTTATCTACAATATTTGTCTTCTCATCTACCATCTGAAATGGGTTTGTTTATATAGATCACGTGACTTTTTTTACACAACACACGCTCAAGTTAGGTAGCTCGCTTCCAATTCATGCGAACCTCGCCGATAAAAACATGAAATGAAAGCCCTTTCTTGTTATGCTATGCAACACAACTGTATATCAAAGTAAATGTTAGGTTGCATAAAAAATATTCTATAGGATTAGGATTTATATATATAAATAATAATACAGCGTTAAAAACATGAATTGGAAGCCCTTTGAACATAGCCATATGAGCTAAGTTCATGTACCAAGTCGACCGCAATTGGGTTTCTCTGTGATGTCTGGAATGTTCTGTATCGTCTATGCTCTTTTTCTAACCTATAAATAGTTCTTATATTTAAAACCATTTCCGATTAAAATGTTTGAACAGATGTCATTTCAAGGTTATATGTATAGTTCCTTATATAGCGCTAATACTGAATTTAGTTCAAGGGAAATTATATTTGGAACATAGTTTTGCAAATAAATCCAAAGTATGCAACACTGTTTGATTAATAGACACAAAGCTAACGTTATAAATTCCTTAAATCATTTCTAACACATCATAAAACATCATGGGGTACACTTTCTGTCAATGTTTAGTTCGGTAATTAATTGATTGAATGTTTGCCTGATGTCTAGAAGTGAGTACTCGACTTCAATCTTAATTGACAAGGATTACCAGTTTTCCAAGCGAAGGTCGGGGGTTTTCTCTGGGTACTCCAGTCCTCCCCCAATAAAAACTCGACGCCATGATATAGCAGAAAAATTGGTGAAAGTTACGAAAAAAATTGATCATTCAAACATACAAACAACGTTGCTGATATATTTAAGAAGAAAACTATGGCACGCCGTTCTTGTCAAAAGTATGATTAAAAATATCATCACAGAATACATACTCCAAATTTTAAATTACGCACTCAAAATTAAAATATGCACACACATTTTTTAAATTTCGCACTCAAAATGAAAATATTACATAAAAAGCTTTGTCGTGCCAGGAGAGTAGCACTTTCCAAACACGTCACCCACTGTGGTCTGCGACCAGGCTTTCTGCATTATGACCTTACATCAGGCCAGAATGCCAAATATCCGGGGCTTTCTCTTTGTACTCAAGCTTCTTCTTTTGCTTACAAATATTGACAGTTGTGTCCCTCACAAATAAAACATAGCGTGAATTAAACAGAAATGTACGAAAGTAGATTTTTAGCAGAAGATATTTGATAAAAAAATTGTTGAAAAAGATGTTTAACAATTTTAATTAACTACATCGTTTTCTGCAATTGTTTAAGGCCATTAACTATTAACAAAGTGATACAATGATGCTTAACATGCAACAATTGGAAATTCCGATGAGATACCGTTATGGAATGTTTGATCAAGTGTGATGTATAAATGTCCTTTGTTGGGATACCAGTTATGTAATACATTTCAATGTAAACACGATTCTGAGAAAAATCTGAAAGCGTCATTTTGTACTTTTATATTGATGTACTTAGTTTTGTTTCCTGTACTTGATTGACACAGGGAACTCCCAGGGACAAAATAAAGAAACTTGAATTCAAAGTCCAATATACAATACACGAACGAACAACGGTTAACGTAATGTTACGATTTAATTGCTGAAAATGTGGTTATGTAAAGCCAAAAAAGAAAAAAAAACAATAAAGAACAAAAACAAAACACACACACACACACAAAACAGAAGAAAACAAACAACATTTGAGAACGTTTAAGAAGGAAACTCTCTGACGGTTCTACTTGTTTCGTCACATCTTCAGTATTTTTAGTCTTGGCCTCCTTAGAACTCTCTGACGGTTCTACTTGTTTCATCACATCTTCAGTATTTTTAATCTTGGCCTCCTTAGAACTCTCTGACGGTTCTACTTGTTTCACCACATCTTCAGTATTTTTAATCTTGGCCTCCTTAGAACTCTCTAATGCAATAGAATTAAACGTACCGGCTTCCTTCGCAATAAAAACTGGATACCATGATATAGCTGAAAAATTAATGAATATGGTGTTAAACATCATTTAAACAAACAGACATTTAAATGATTGACACTAAAGGATGAACAATTTCGAGTAAAAAAGTTGTCCATTTATTCACCTCTAAACATGTATTAATGATTTTTCCTTAGCAATAATTAATTCTTTTTTGTCAGTGAAACGATGATTATTATTATATTCGACATGAATACATTTTTGGATTTTTTTCTAGCAATTTTTCAACTACATCGTGGGTCTATTTATGATTTAGCAATAAGACGGAATACACGGTGAAAATCCATGATTTTCGGCAAGAAAACCGGCAATCCTTGTAAAGTAGGTAGGCTTCAATCCCACCCAGTTGAGAATAAGGCTCGATCACGAAATTTTTAGTGCTGAGATGCCTGTTGTAACTTTTTTTCAAGCATTCTATAGACGTATGTAAGAATGACATAACCTCTACATATGCTGGATAATAAATCTCAAGTTTACGCAAAAGACCGAAATGCCACTAAATGTTTTAAATAGATCACCAAATCATTCAATCAACGAATACATGGCTTTTTTGTTAGTGACGTATTTAGAAATAAACTTTAAAAAAATGTAAAACAAAAAACCGTTTCATTTGATGATTGGTCTTATGCAGGTGGGTTAAAGAAATGTACGAAAATAATCGTCCTTGATCAATATGGAATGATAAATACTTCAAGAAATAAACAAACACATTACATCAGGTACACGATCTTCGGTCACAAATTATTATGAACATCCTTGTATTTAGCATCATTTTAAAGATTGGGAGGAAAGTTTTTATTTTTATATATTAATTACAGAATTACAGAACATCATACACAACCACTTTGAAAAATCCACGGGCCTGAAAAGATGTCGAATACGGCACCACACAAATGTCCACTACAATCAAAGTGAAAAGATGGAGGTGGATCTGTCATATCCGGCATGCGCAGAGACACCAACTGCACATCAAGATTGCACTAACATAGACACATGAAGGAAAGAAGAAAACTGGAAGACCAAGAAACACCCGGTGAAGAATGGTCAAGAAAGAAAAAGTTGAAAGTCGATGGGACACGTGGCAGAGGGCATAAGCAGTAACACACGAAGATAACGCAAGATGTTAGCCGGCCTCATGCTTCCATGGCCGTCTCATGCTGCCATGAGGCACAATAAAACCATAGAACTTTAGTATTTCTTTTTAGAAAAAAGTAGGCTTATCATATAAATACTGCAAACGACGTACCGTCTATTGACAGTCAGAATTTTCAGCCATTTAGACTATCGTGTTTCTTTAATGTTGGTTTGTTGTTAGTTAATTTGCTCTCGTCCTGAATATACATGAAATTTTACTCGCCGGACATAAGGAATCATTTAACCAAGATATTTAAGGTATCCGACCCATAATTGAAGTCACGGTTTAATTTTCTTTTTCGACCAAAAAATCAGCTTTATTAAAATCAGTCTATTACTTACTAATGAAAAAAAAATATATAGTGCTATTTTGAGTCAATGTTAACAGTTTTGAGCAAAAAAGTTAGTTACTTAAATAGTATTTCCGATGTTTGCCGAAGATAACCGAGGTCTGCTCCATTGAAAAAACAATAGACATCCGGGACACCAAATATCATCACGTGGTCAATTGTGGTCCGGATACCTTAAATAATTTTATAATGATAATCAGTTATTACTCGAAAGACCACACAATCTAGTATTTCAAATAGAGTCTGACAGAACATAGCCTATGAATGTCAATTGATTGACCAATAGAACCGAATAAGTATTACGTACTTAAGTTGTATTTGATACCATGCTAAGCGAAAATATTTGAATTGCTTAATGAAAGGAAAGAATGTTGTTGGCTGTCAAATATCCCTGTCAGTCCTTTATGATGAGATGAAGAATAGCATTGTCTACTCTAACTGACCACATTCCGCATGTCAAGAAATAGACAGTTTGACCTAAATATTAGCACACGAAGGTTACAGAGTTAAAATCTTATGGGTTGGCTATATATTAATTTGATGAATTTATTATTTGTTAGTGGTATTTGTACACTTAATTTTAATATCGTGTACAGTTGGCGAAGTGTGCGGGATATGGTGCTATGTGTCTGTGGTTTTTTTCTTGTTTTGTGGTTTTCAGATTTCTATAAATTTACATATTTATTTTTAGTAGATAGTATAACCTCAATTATTGAAGACACACGGAGCCACACAGCGCGTGTCGAATATGGCCTCTTGTTATCGGGTTGTTCGCGGTTGTAATACGCAGGGTTGGTCCGCAGATCATAGTGGGTTATGTGCGAACTGCTGTTAGTAACACGATTGGTATATCATTGCATGTTAAAAATCGCTTTCTAGATGTCAAAACAAAAATATGCTCATTGTAGACTGTAACAACAGTCGAAATTCAAGTCGCTACTTTTCTCTTCATACTTTACTTTTGCAGTATATCATTCAGATGTTCCAGATGTAACTTCGCGTGTTAGTCACCTTTCAACCAAATCAAAATGCAGCAATTTTATAATACTAGTACTTGCTGGACGTAAAACAGCAATCAATCAATCAATTAAGAAATAAAGAAATGCATTTGTTTCATTACATTAGTAGGGTATGTAATTTAAAGAAAAATAACACAGTGACTTTTAAGCATAAAAATGTTCTCATAATCAAAAGAACATAACAAGTTCAGTAGAAGTTATGATATATATATTACACTAGAAAGACGGATTTTTTTAACCCGTGGTATTGATTCTGGGGGTTACTTTTTTATGATAGCAATATAAGGAACACAACTGTAGGTTAATATGACAGGGATGGGTTGCTTTGCATACATTTGGGGTCGTTGTCTCTTTGAAATTTACCAAAATGTTTATCATCTAAACTAATAAAATTGTAGAACCCCCTTTAAAGCGCGCATCACAAAACACAGAGAAATAATTTAATAATCGACTTTATCGATATCAACATTAAATATTTTTAATGTGCAACATCAACTGCATGTAACCTTATACATATTAAAGTACGAACTACAGCTATAGACTTCACGTAAAGCAAGCGAACACTTCGTTCTTGTTTAAATTCAGCCGGCTCAGTTCAAAGAAAACGATTTGAAACGAAGGTATTTTCTCCAGACATGTCTGGTAGGTCCTACGAATTTTGTTTTCACTGTGATCAGGACTAATATGACATTAAAAAAGAACTTAAGTTACGATTTCACTGATTCCAAAATTTACCTCGTATTAAATGCCATCTAATTTAACAGTTGCCAGTTGGGTATTGTGAACCCCTTACGGGTTGCCCCGGAAATAAATTTTAAAATGTAAAGAGGACCGTATCCGGTACAAATTTGCGGACATAATTAATCGTTAATTGCTAATTATTCAAAGCAAAAATCGATATAAAAATTAAATATTTTGCATATGCAACATTAACTGCATGTAACCTTATTAACTACTGCTCTATTTCTCTGTGGTTTGTGATGCGCGCTTAAAAAAACGGGTCTATAATTTTAGTAGTATAGATATAAGATATATAGATGTCATACAAATAATGAAACATGGTTATCTCCCTTGAACTTTCATTATTTTAAAAGACAGTTTAATTTTATGTATAATAATACAAATCTGAAGGATTTTAAATAGCCTGGTAGAGGGCAGGTAATTGTAGGGAAATGGTAAAAGTTAGCAAACGTCACCAGAATAATTTATTGAATTCTCATTAAAGGTATGTTCAGGTTCTCTCCCACCCCCGCCCAACGAACATTCCTTATCCGCCACCTAGGCTACTTCCCATATAATTTTCGATAGATTTTGTTAAATTTTATGGCGTAAGTTCTGTAGAAAGCTCACCAATTCGATTTGTTTGCTTTGAATGTGTTTAACACCACTTTCAGCAATTTTTTCAGCTATATCATGTCTTTCATTAGGGGTAGGAAGCCAGAGTACACGGATAACTGGCAATTTTTGTCAATTAGGATTCGAGCAATCTTAATGCCCGCAGTGAGACTCGCACTCGCAACCTCAGTGTTCCCAGACCACGTTATCAATAGTAGACGAACTACCTATTCGGCCCACAGGGCCCCTCTCACCACTCTGGTAGCTACTGAGTCAATAGAAGCTAGCTTAATTTGCCAATCAAAGTTTCCAAGTGCGCTCATCTTCAACCTTCAAGAATGGCTGTCAATTTTCATGACAAAGATCTAGGATTCAGACCATGTTTCTTGACCGGTCACCTGACACATTACAGCTGGACGTTGGGAAAATTACTGTAAATGAAAAACAACCACTTATAAACAAAGAAACAAGGTAATCGTTACCAGCCTTTTGACAGCTGCCTAGAACAAATCAGATGGGCCTTTAATTTTCGAAAAATCAACATTAGATTACGATGCAAAAGATAGTACAGAACCGGGCGAATTAAACTTTTTTCTTGAAGCATTAGCTGTTATTAAAATGCATGTATTAGTTGCAGAAAAACTATATGTCTAATTAGTAAAAAATTGAAGACAATTTATATTTGTGTTGGTCATGAAAAAAAGTAGTAACGGAACAAACATCTGTTAATATTATATTTTGTATGTTTTTGTGCATCATGACGTCATTGGAGGTGACAAAATTTATGTTTTGAACTAAATACGTCAAGTTAACCACGGTAGTATTCCTTGTAAATAATTGATGTAAATTTTTAAGAACTAACAAATGGTCGTGTCCTTTACATAAAACAACTGTCGCTGAGAAAGGAGAAACGAAATGTAGGGCATATTAAAAAAATAAAATATATGTTAAAATTTAAGGGTTATGTTTAAAAGTTAAAACAATTAATTTGTTAACCATTTTAAAAATAAACTTTGTCAGACTTATGGCTGTGGGTTACAGCACCATATTTTTACACTTGTTTATAAATTATACGATGAAATTGTTTTGTTTTTGTTTTTTTATTATATTCATACACTTGTTTCCAATCACAAATGACAGATTTTAATATAACAGTTTTTACTCCTAAAATATATATTCCACAATAAAATAGATATTCGATCACGAATTGCTATCTTCGGTGTACATGCTTTTGTTGCCTTTAAGCTAGGGCGAGTTTCCAAAAAAGAGAAGAAATCAATAACTGCCTCAAGTCGGAGAACTTTTGTTCTATTGTGTTGGCACAGTATTCGCGCTTAAGGAAATTTTTGCTTGTTTGAGATTCTATGGGAATTTTACTAAACTGGGAGAAAATTGTGGCATTTTGAAAACAAATAATTAAAAACTCCTTCCTAATTTTTAACTGAAAATCGCCAAAAATAAAATATTTGAACAATATAAGAGATTTTTGTCAACAAAAACTTGCATATTTATGAGATACAAGATTAAGAATTTATGGAAAGCGATTTGTCACAAACACAAAAATAATTATTTACAATAGATCGTTTCACATATAGGTAAGACTTGACTATTCAAAGTATATATAAATTACTGTAATGTAACATCAAATGGCTATATAGATAAAATAAAAATTCAATTGTCGAACAAATCAAATTCTTTGAATGCTAATATGATGTAATCAATTGACAAATATGTCCTGGAGATTGAAAATTAACGACTCTGGTGCTAACCACACCCCACTATATGAGTGACACGACCAGGAATGCAACTACATATAAACGAAACACACGTGATGTTACCTATTACTGTATATAGGTATATAAACACTTCCATCCCAGTACACATTAATCATATTGGTGTATTGAATCATCAAAGAATCGTCAACCTGTTGTGACAATTAGTAGATGCATTGTCTTTGATCCTTAAATTGACAATATTTGCAAGGTAAGTCATATTATTATAAGTTTTCTTTATCATATATTACTTATTTTTGTAAAAGAAGTGCGTTTGTCAAATAGATGCATTTGTTGTTGAAAGTATTTTGCTCATTTATAATGTAGACTTTAAGGGTTGTCTAGGTATAGGTTCGAATCTACTAATAGATGATAAGTGTTAACACTTACTTGGGACAAGGTGTGTTCGACTAGTAGATGCTTCTCAACAGGGGTACCAGAATAAAATTCGAGACGCCTTACGATAACGAAAAAATTGCTGATATTGACATGAAAACCCAAACGAATAAACAATATAAAATGTAAATGCAAAGTGCAGGTAATTTAATGCTAACAAAGTAGGTATATGCAAGCCGCATTTCGTTGTACAAAATCAGAATGATTCTTTTGCCGCTTTCGGAAAAGGATATGATGTAAATATTCGTTTTTTTTTTAAGTCTAAGACTATATGTGAACAATATTCATCTACATTCATATTGAACATATTTTACACTTTTAATTTTCAGATGCTTTCATCGCAGACGACACCTGTTGTTAATTTGCCTGAAATGGATACCCTCTGTACTGGTCGTCGTGTTCTGATCGATCACATGACTGAAAGTCAGTTAACCGAAACTTACAATATGATCCAGGAGGCTGCCAAATACGGGGAGGGATATGGCGTCGACGAGTTCACTTCTGAAAAAGAGTTCCGGGAAGAAATAAGAGGAAGCGATTGTTTTGTCGTAAAATGTGTTGAAACAGGAACAATATTGGCTAGTGTTATAATTGCAGTTAGCAGATTTTATCGAGGTCATGGGTCTATTGCCGATCCATTTGTGATAGTCAAGCGATCGGAAAGACGACAGAGATTGGGAGAATTTGCCATGCGAAAAGCAATTGCATTTGCAAAACGTTTAGGCTACACCGGTATGTATGTTGATACATTTTCAAACAACGAAGCAATAATAAAAATTATCGAAAAGATCGGCGGATTTGTACAGGTCGGCTCACTACCAATTGGCGGAAGATTACAAGACGGACATATAGTGGGTTCCGTCATTTTTTACAGTGACTTTGCAGATGAAAATAACAACGTTGTTAATGGCACGTGATTGAACTAGCTTCAGCATTGTATATTTGAAATGCCACCCAAAGGCATAATTTGCGTACGAGCTATGAAGGAGCCAGATCTGATTTCAAACAATACATTGTAAAAATTGCAGCCTGGAATTCTATACATCCAGTAGGCATCGACGGTTTTAAGTTGAAACGGGTACTGACAATGAACTGTGTAAAGGGAAATTTGTTTGCAGCTAGTCTGAATTGTTCTTGTTGAAATAAAATTAATATTTTTGTTAAATATGTTTTGTTTGTTTATTTGTTTGTTTGAATGTTGTTTTACGCCATTTTCAGCACATTTTCAGCACATTTTCAGCTATATCATAGCGTAAAGTTTTTATGGAGTACCCGGAAAACTGGCAATCCTTGTAAATTAAGGTTGGGAATCAAGCGCACCCTGCCCGCAGTGAGACTCGACCCGCAATCTCAGTGTTGACCAACCACGTGATCATTAGTAGACAAATACCTTAGCCACTAGGCCACCGAGATAGATATGTTATTGTATTGCATCATGGACATCATAAGACATGTTGAAAATTTTACATTCCATAATTACCGGCGTTGTATCGATATTTTTATCCATTTTTTTTCTCTGTAACGTAATTAGTATCATTTGGACAAAAGCAAAGATTCACTGCTGCTATTTTTGCAATTATGATCATAGTACGGCTCGAATTCACAACAGGGCGAATGTTTTTGTGACATTGTGGAGACAAGTTTATTTGCTGAATCATTGCAAGCAGCCGACAATTTTTATCACATCGAATGAGCTATAGTCGGTGCAAAACAAAAACCGTGGACCACAGACCTGTGAGCTAGTCGAATCAAACTAAAGGCATTTATATTCTTGATTCCCGCTCTACCAACAACGTTGATTGATTGATTGATTGATTGACTGATTGATTGATTGATTCTGGAAGGTTATGAAAATTAGCTTGACTTGTGAACAGGCAAATTGTTAGTTGGTTGAATAGAGTTTAACGCCGCTTTCAACCAACTTCCAGCTATACCGTGACGTCCAGTTTTTATTTTGGAAGGAAGCCGGAGTACCAGAAGAAACCCTCCGACTTCGGTAGGAAAAATGGCAATCCTTGTCAGATTAGAATGGAGTTTTGTGCACAATGCATAACTCGCAACCTCAGTGCTGACAGACACATAATCAATAGTACTACCACCCCGTCAAAGAGGTCCCTGAACAGAAAATGTGTACTGTGATAAGAAAATATGGACAGTTATGTAGGATCGAGGATTTGATTTTTGCGGTTACAATTATTAAAATGTTTAAGCAGATTATTTAATGTAATTAATATCTGAAAAAACCTGTTTTAGCAGTCGTAACTTAAGTGTTGAAATATTTTTGCGTACTGAAGAACCAAACATTTTGGGCGGGGGTACGATCACGGGTGCTAGGATTAAATAAGAATGTTTTTTCGTTCTTAAAAAGACGTAAAGTTATTTTCTTAATTAACAAAAATGTATATACTGAAAGACGGCGGTATTTTTGCAGATACGAAAATGACCGGCTGTTTAATTTGGAGTGTTGGTGTAACATGAAGAAAGAGTGCAGCTCAATTGCGTTTATCAAACAAGTCTGCTACTTTATTCCAACTCTGATATACTACATTGTCCTGCAAAACAAATATCAAAGTTATTTTGTAAATTCGCTTAAAAGTAAACCAGAACATTCAGACATCGGTCCAGCCATGAATACTTACTTATAAAACAATAATAGTTGTGACGAGCTGTAAGTCATCGAAAACAATATAATTTTGGTTTTGGTAACAACAATAAATAGTACAGAAGCGGAAGGTATTCTGGTACCCTGACAATGACATCCTCTTGACCATAAGCGGTCTTCTGTTTTATTTGAAAGTGAAGCTTGCGTAAATGAAAAATATTGCACCTTCATACAATGTTAAAGCGGGTGGATGGAGTAACTGACATAAAGACTAGCGATCCTTGTAAATTTAGGTTAAAGGCGAGCACATATTTCAAGAGGAATATACAAATTAAGGTATAATAAGTTATCGTAAAATTTGTCCCAATTAAGTTTTTCATTAAACGTTTTCGTCCAGTGTGCTACTCATACTGCTAAAGTATGGCGCCAAATTGACAAGTAATGAACGTAGTTTATGGGGAAAAAATCAAACTCGGAAATGTCAATGAATAATGCGAGATTTAATAATACAATACAAAAAATCTCATACCGAACTAACGAGGACTTATGATACAAAGTGTAGAGATACATAGTTCAAATTGCAAAGTACAGTAATATATTTTTTTAAACTTTGGAACCAATCAAGTGACACTTGAAAGAAGCCATTAGCATTAGTCAACGCGAAAGAATTAAAATGTAATGAAGTGAGATTAGTGAACATACAGAGCGGCTTTATGTACCTTTTTTGTTACATAGTGTAGCATCAAAATGAAGAGACGTTTGTATTTTCCGAAAATACTGTTATCTGAACAAAAGAAAAATATAGGGGACTGATACTGAGGTATAACGGTAGTAACAGGGTACCAGTAACAAGTTACTAGATTGTGTACCCTGTACCAGTAACAGGTTACCAGATTGTGTACCGTGTACCAGTAACAAGTTACCAGATTGAGTACCCTACATTAAGTAAAACAGTGAATACCATGTTATGTTCTGATTGGGTAAATAATGGTTACATGTGTACAATTTTTTGTCTGTAAGCTACTGCATGAATTGAGTTTAAAAAGTTTAAAAACATTTTTCTAAGATCTTGCAAGATACAATTTTAGTAAACTAGTAAATAAAGGAATCGGTCATGAATATATATGGCATATATTTTTTTAATTTTAACTATAAGTCTATTAATTTCCTAGCCTAGGAAATGTTGATCAATGGTAAAAAGCTGTGCAAGTCACAGAAATGCCAGTATTTTTGACTGGCCAAATCATTGGCCAAGGCATTTACTACTGTTCAACCTTGATATGTCTTCTCTTTAAGTTTACGCTTTATTAGTTCTGATGAATGATAGGCTGTTCTTTGTATTTATATTGACATATAACAACCTATTTACAAAAAATGTCAACTAATTTGCATAAGGACATGTTAAACATGCATTTTTGTAGGTTAACCACAAACCGGAACTATTACAAAAACATATCTATTATGTAATTACACCTGACATCAATTGACACAACAATAGAACTCAAGGTAGAACATTGATACGACAGTTTTTATTTCACTGATAATTGAAAACAAAAACTCATAATTAAATAACTAAATACAATATGTCGGTCATGTGACCAAAGAAACAATAAAATTGTATGAGCAATTTCTACATGACCATATCAAGATCACAAAAAGGATACCAATAAATAAATTAAATAAATGAATAATTAAATTTTAAAAATCACGAAAACCTATCCATAAGGACAAATCTTAATCGGTTAAAGGAATCTATTGATTGATTGATTATTTGTTGTTTAACGTCCAGCAAGCAATATTTCAGCTATATTCAGGACGTTAAAGGAATCAACGCCCTCTCTATATTGTAATACTGTAACGAACACATATATTCTTATATATACTACAAGAAAACTATAATTGACAAGGATTGCCAGTTTTCCTACCGCAGGTCAGGGTTTTCTCCGGGTACTCCGGCTTCCTCCCCCAATAAAAACTGGACGCCATGATATAGCTGAAAAATTGCTGAAAGTTGCGTTAAACATCATCAAACAAACAAACAAACAGAAAACAGCAACAAAGTTCAAATCAAAAAAACGATAAAAGACGTTCACGGTAATTTAAAAATTTTGTCGTTGATAATTGTAGGAGATGCATACAGTTAATTGAAAAAAAACGTTATCATTCTTGCAATATTAGTTTTTGTGGGGCACAGACTGGATAGAAATTTCAGTACTGAAGAACTAGAATTTCTTATTTACTCTTTTCTGTGCAAACGCAAATGATAAGATCACGAAATTTGATATCATTAAAAACAACTTTCTACTCAAATCACAAAAAGTATGAAACTCAAAATTAAAATAATAAAAATTTATCAATTTGTGATGTCGACATAAACCTATTTTTTTCAGTCGCCACTCGTTTCTCGCTTTTGTCTAAAGGGTGGAGGTAATTTAGTCAAATAACCATTCTTGGCAATTTATAAGAGCAATGTCTCATTCACAGATTAATCGCTAGGCACTCCATTAACACGAAGCAATATTCCTGTTTTATTCGAAAACACAGGTCACGTACGTGTTTGCACATCAAGAGGACATTGACCATTACCATAAATAACATAGCAGATGAAGCAGAACTGCCTTCCCTTCCGGTGTGACTAAGTTTACCTTAAGTTGTCTGACTGTGGAGGCCCTCTCGATGGAGGCTTTCGAGTTATTATATGGAAATCCCGATCAAGGACATTAGTGGGTAATGTGTTTGGAGAGTGCCACACCCCTTTTTGTACATTTCGAAAAAGTTGTCTTTTTGTTGCAAGAGGCAAAATTTTATGTCCTTGCCCAAAACTTTATACTATTTTAGTGGCATCAGAAAATTTTCCCATCGGTTCATTGATTAATTGTTTGTTCATTTGCTTCCTTCGTGAATATAGCTTAAATACTGAACGCTTGAGGTTAAACAAACATTCAATCAATCAATTAACTGTTGGATTCTCCTTTTTTCAACGCACTTCAAAATGTAACGACACACTGACCCCAACATTGTACCTTTATGGTTTTTAAATATTCGGGGGAGTTTACCTAATGTAACAGGAGTCCATTATTAAATATTTACAGTTTAAATAATATATGAGTACATTGTCTATAAATAGATCAAAGTCGCTATATTTAGCTTTTAACAATCGTATTTGTTTACTTGCACACCCGAAGTGTTTACGTAAAAATGTCCTTAAAAACAGCTGACTCAACAATATCTGGTTATAGGTTTATAAATTTAGGGAGGAGCGATAGCATGGATAGTGTTTACTTATAATCGCAAGGTATGACATCAATGACTGGATTCCCTCACAGCAAAGTACTAGTATTGTTCTTAACCAGTAAACACATTATTATTATTATTGAATTTAAAAACCTTTAAATAAATATACCTATGTCTACTCCAATCATATACATAACATATAAAATGAAAACATGACTGAATCATTTTGTTTTCATTGTAGCACAAAATAAATGCGAGTTCGGTGTTTAGAAGAGAGATTAGCCTTTGTATAAAGGTGACCTTTGTCCCGCTCTTAGTTAAGAAATCTGTGAAGGTCACCTTACTGTACTCTTCTTTTTGTTCATCAAGTTTTTATGTCAATGACTGGATCTCACTGTTATTAAATTTAAAAACAACTTCAAACAACGTTCTTTCTGTGGAATGAAAACAATGTTTTCATTGTAAAACAATTTTCATGCAAGTTATGTTTGTCGTTAGTGTATACAGTCAAGTTTAACAGAAGTTAAGCAGGTCTTGTTCCGAAACGTACGATTTACCTCACGACTCCGATGCCCCTACCTTAATTTTGTACTAGCCACTTATTTCGAGCCAGTGTACTCGACTCCAACATAAATTGGCAAGGATTGCCAGTTTTTCTGCCGAATATCAAAGACTCTCAACAGCTACCACGTCTTTCTTCACAACAGAAACTGGTCGCCATGATACAAGAAAGGATTTTAGAAAGATGGCGTATAATCTTAAACAAGAAAAACACACCCTCTTTATACCTTATTACCGAATTGGAGAAGTAGACATAGCACCCAGAACAATAGTAGTACGATCAGTGGGGGTCTGGAGAAGCACTGGGGTAAATGGTGCAAAATCTGGGAGTTTCCGGGCAGTGAATGACTAAGAACGGTTTTGTTTCCAACAATTTAAAGTTGTACGTTAGGAACCGTACCGGCCGTACCGCTTGTTACGATAGTGTAACTGTATGCATTCTTAACAAAACAGATAACAAAAGCTTTTTTGTCTCAAAAGATTGACGTTTACATACCAAGATGTATAAATATTTGTTGTAATTGTCCTGACTCAGATGCACATATATTGGATAACACTGTTTGTATAACAAGGACACAAGTAAGATGAATCGGTCACATCTATCAGAAAAATGTTGGATAAAGTACGTACATATCTCCTGTTCCCATCACTTTTTCCACAAAAAGTAATTAGTTGAGTCAGATTTATAGAGGGTGTCATTAAGGTTTAAGAGGAACGTGTTGCTGCTTTTTCGAACATTGGTAATAAGTCAAAACATATCGTCTTGAAAACTACTACACTAGCACTAACGTCGCGTTGTATCGTAAAAAGACAAAAAAATGAAGTGGCATCACGAGGATCGAACCCCAAAATAAAACCCCATTTTTATAATGTAATGCGGCATGAAGTGATCAGTTATATGAGTCAGCCTATGTAGCATCATTCTTGGAATATCTTGACGCAGTTCTATGGATACTATTATTTTAATGTGTGACCTTGGAACTCTAAGTCCTCTTTGATGTGGTTGAACATCTGCATTCAATGGAATTTTGCATTTTTTACAATTAAGTTTATTTTGAAAATGATATGTTCAACACAACATCATTTAAAAAAAAATAAAGAAATAATATGTTTTGTGCGTTCGCCTGACGGATGGATTACATATCTACTGTGATTTATCACTTCAAAATAACCCTTCAGTTGTTAAATGCCATCTACATTTAGATTTCTTTGAAATAATGTGAAATCTAAAAGTCTGTTTGAAGGTTAAGGTCACGCTGCTGGAGTCCCTTGTCGTACTCTTGACTCGAATCCACATCGCGAGTAATGACAACCGAGGAAAAGGAGATATTGTCAAGAGGTATTTCGGAACAAGATGTTTGGAGTTTTCATCAAAAGGAATATATTTTTGAAGTTGTTAAACATGTTTTACTCACATAATCTACTCTGGATCTGTGTATACAGCTTTAAGGTTCAAACAGACACAAAGTAGGTTATATCGGATAAACTTTTAAAATACCTGCAATATTCCTTAAAAATCAAAACGTTAAATAGATTTCATAAATCATTTTACACATTTGTAATGATACATTTGTTTTACAGTAAAGATGTACGAATTCATTTCTCTTTATTTGGTTAGTATTCGAAAAAAAACTCTATTTGCACGCTTGTCCTCAATTCCAATGAGGGTGCCTCGATGGCCGAGTGGTCAAATTCGTCTACTATTGATCAGTATACTGACGTTGCGGGTTCGAATATGACTGCGTGCAGGGTGTACTCGACTTCAGTGAAAATTGACAAGGATTGCCAATTTTCTTACCAACGGTCGGTAGTTTTATCCGCTTACCCCGGCTTTCTCCACAATAAAAACTGGATGCCATGATAATGCTGAAAAATGATGAAAATGGCGTTGAACACCAAAAACAAACAAAACAAAAAATCAATCAATTCCAATGATATTTAAGATTATGTGCTGGTTCAATTAGATTTCGCAACAAAAATATTCTTTCATGTTTTAAGCATAACAAAATGCACACAATATACGTACAATTGTTCCAAAATAAAAAAAAGGTTTATTTCTACTTGATAGAGTGTCGCATTTCTACTAGGCTCGTAAAGGTTAAGTTTTACGGATATTTATTTGCTTGTTGTTCCAAACATTGACCGATCAACTGTAAATTATAAATTTGTCACCATATTACACATACAAGCAATTACCATATATATCAATTACTGTCGAATTAAATCACTGAAACGAATGTATAATTAACAAAACACAAGCGCTATCAAAAACACCACAACGTGAATCAATCAAATCGTGCTCGTCATGATGTGGGACATTCCAAAAAAGTGCAGCTTTGATTAAGATTAAAGAAAATTAAAAAAACAAGACTTAAAACAAAGACGTTAAGCAAAAAAATGCTATAAACAGATGCAAAGTATAAATAATAAATAAATAATAAAAACATTTAAAAAAAAAACCAAAATAATATAAACACAATGCAAAAACGTAGCGACATAAATGAAGCAAGCATAAAAAAAATCCCCCATTTTATTGGTTACAGCCGTAAATACCTACTTTTGTTTAAATAGACATTTTTTTAACTGTAAAACTGATATATGATTGTATTTTATTGTAAGTACATGACTGTTTCGTAATTTATTTACAGAACTTTAAATGGAAGAATATATCGAGTGGTTTTATGATTTTATTGTTTATTTGGTAAGATGAATGAAATTACTCTGAACCGAGTCAACCATTAATGATTGTCACAGACTGAATCAATTTCTTAATCTGTTCGATTTCATGTTTGGATCGACACTAGCTACAATAATGCAGCTCCTTGTTTGAGCTACAAAGAGGTCCCATTACTCGTAATGGGGCAAAAACACTCTTAGGATTTATACTTATTTTCCGCTATTTAACTGCTATCTTTGTTTAATTTATATTTTTCCTTTTTCCATCGTCCTGTTGACATTTCAACATTGTCTAATTAAATAATTTAAACACTTTTTGAAATCATGGCATTGTTGTCAAAATTGAAAATGTGGAGTGTAGAATTGTAGAATCGTATCGGTAAAACTTTGATACCAGCTTATTCAATAAATCAGGAAAAACTTAATCTATGATGCACGTTTTTATCAAATCGATTCAGAAATTAAGCACTTCCGGAATTTAAATTTTGACAACAATGCCATGATTACGAATAAAGTGTAAAACTACAGTTCTATAACGAATAAGGTGTTGTAGAAATATCAGTTAACTTCAAAGACAAAAAGGAGCAACAATAGTGTAGCTATGATCGACATAAACTCTTCTTACTGAATTGTGTGGAACGTGTTTACATGGTCTTAATGTCTCAAACTTTCACTTTTTTTATTTGTAAATTGACATGCTAACTTCACACGAATCTTACAATAATTAGTCATACTGTTCAATTTTTTTGTCCTCCTTGACTTCAATCTCCTAAGAAAAGTCATATCCGCTCCGTTCCACACTCCGTAAATCTACTCTAAATATCATCTCTGCCACACATGATTTCGGCATCTTACTTTGGGGGTCGTACTACCATTTAAAATCTTATTATAGAAAAGAAATAAAGTGCTGTTCTCGACTTCAGCCTTTAACTTCCAGATTTCGAATATAGGATAATCTTCTAGGATATCCGGGCTTAATCTTCCCAGGAGTTTAATTTTGGACATAACAGTACGGAACAAATGTAAATAAAACAACATATTTTTGCTATAACGAACTATCAGGCAATACAGTGCGTGAATCAAGGTCCCGATTTCTTGAAAAAAAGATGCTCTGTTTAAGTTGAAATTTTTGTGTTGGACAATCAAATCTTGAGAAAGGTTATGTTGCCATGGTATATGTAGTTGAGAGAAAAAAAAACAAACTAACTTTAGACTGAGATTTGACTCAATTTTGCCAAAGGAAATGTAGACCACATTTTGAGAAACTTGACGTTGCTTTGGTACCTGAGAAAAAAAACCCAACTAAAGATTGAAATTTAACAAGTTTGTTTGGATAAATTTAAGCCAGGTGTTTCTGCAGTATTGACATATACTGCCGCTAAGGAGCCCATCATTGAAATCTTTCCCATTCTTAAACCTAGCAGAAAAAATTAGAATTAGCAAAACTATAAAGCTAAGAGTGTGTACATTCAGATTAACAAGCTCGTAGCAGCGGCCACACAATTTCTAAGGAAATGAGTTGTAGATTTTTTTGTGAACCTGAATGAATTATTTACAAATGCACTATCATCTTTTCATATGACAACGGTGTTCTAGTCGTACTGAAAGGACCTTTTACGAGCGTGTGTAGGGCATTGTTTTGATTGTGAATTCTGCTTGTTTTTGAGTTAAAAATGAGACTTCAGTCCTTATAACAGTTCTGTATAATACTCAAGTTGAACGATCGTCTGATTTGACCGACTGAGTATTTTACTCACGGTTAATGTTCGAACACTTGGTTTAATTAGGTCGAGGCAGCTTATGACGTCCTCAAACATTTCTAAAAAGGAGCCTTGAGCAAACTACACGTATTTCCAAACATTGACAAGTTTACGCAAATGCGCTGGACTCGTCCGTTAATATGCAATGGATCAGCTTACCTAAAACATTTAAACATTATATATGTCAATGATAAAACGGAGGAAGTTATAAATCACAGCTAAGACAATACTTGATTATTTAAATTTTAACATCAAAGCCGTGCAATTGCAGAAGTTGTCACCACAGCGCTCATAATTTTATAGAATAAATAAATACTTCCGTGAACTTTACATATGCCACGACCTAGTGTTGTGACTTGTGCTAGAAGATTAATTAATACCATGTTGTTTGATTTTTGATGAATCGGCGCCATGCACTAACTGGCACAATGTCAACAAAGTACTTACGTACTGTTTGTTTACTTGGGTTACCTTAAGATTCAACGTGTTTCGATCAGCAAAATAAAAAAGCACATATTGTCTTCATGCTGAAATTTCATTTATATTGTTATCTTGTTTGTATATTATATTATTCCCTTTAAAATGTATATAAATTTTAAAAATAAGTCAATTATTTCTGGCCAAATGGAACGCCCTCATACTTCCCTTCTCCGCTTTACTGCTTCAAAAATATTAAAATTAAAAGCTTGAGCATCGATTGCTTTGTGGTTAGAAAAGTTAAACTACGTCTAATGATCCCTTAAAGTTCGTCTATCTCCAGTAAATAACTACCTCTGCGTTCATTTCTATGAATCTATGTTGTTTGGTCCAATAATTGGTATATGTGTTCTATAAGTACACTGGGACCAAACTGTGACAAAATAGCAGCCCAGCGCGTCCCCGGGTGGCGGATAGAGGAAACCCTCTCGTTGGGGTTTGTCAGGTCATGATACGGAAAGCCTGACCGGGACCGTAGTGGGTAACGTGTTTGGAGAGTGCCACGCTCCTTGCACGATAAAGGCCCCTTTTGTATATTTCGAAAAAGAGTAGGCTCATTGTAACCGCTAGAAAAGGCTAAATATTCCACCCCTATCCAAAACTCCATATTTTTCCAGTGGCAGTCAAAATTGTATTCCCTGTGACCCATCCCACCCCCATTTGCCGTTGATTTATTGTTTGTTAACTTGTTCCCGTCCTGAATATAGCTGAAATACTGCTCGCTGGACGTAAAGAAGACATCCAATCAATCAATCAATCTATAAGTACAAGTCAAAAAAAATTTAACCGCGTTGCAACTTGCATACTATCATATAAAATGCACAACTTAACATGATCAAATTTGTCTCAAGAAAGTGCCTGATATATACCTATAAGGACATGTAATATCCATGCATTTGCGTGTCCTTGAACTGTGATAACCGAAGTCCTCCGCATGTAAACAAAATCAGAAAAATGTTTGGTTGTTGAAGTTAAAGAGACCATAATCAATGAATAAAGCCTGGGTTTTTTTAATCGTTTCCAAGAAGACGGACTCATTTAAAATGATAAAAATTAAATCAGTAAAGAACATACAGACAAGAAAGGGGTTTTTAATAGCAGGAAGACATTTTTCATGCAACTCCACCAAACAAAAAAATGTTTATGCCTCCAAGTCGAATAAACTACTGACATGTATAAGTACTGTCACATATTGAGACAGTTGGAAGTTCATTTTGAAATGTTTTGTTTTCTTTTTCAAATTTTAAATAATATCTACACGATTCTACTTGAAAGATTGTTTGCATAAGGTAAAACCACTGTCATCAATTTTTCTGCGTCCACCTGGAACACAGTCAGGTTACTCAAAAGAACTCCTGATATGTTGAATTCTTTTAAAAAAAACTTTCCTTGTAAATTAAGATTGCAGTGGAGCTCAAATTCATATTGATGGTGTGGCCTCGGATCAGTATTAGACAAAGCCTAATACATAAACCACTCAGCCACCTAAAGGGCTCCTCGAAACACGTTGTATTTTATACCTCTGAGATCTAGAGCGGAATGATTGTGACCCTAGCTGTTCATAAACCATTTATATAAATAGTTTTCCTATTGGGTCGGAAGTTTCAATTAGAAAATGTTCTACGTTGTACTGTAACAGTTAATGTTTAAAATGGACACTGGAAAAAAAGAGTACTCCCAACAAAATTGTTTTTACTTTAGGATTACAAAAGTCTCGGTGTTCGCTACTAATAGTTTAGCTGTCCTAGCAGAGAACAGAACAAGTCGTTACGGAGTTTAAATTTACAATCCGGAATAATCAGATCATTTTCATTGGCAAAGTTAATCAAATTGTGTAGTAATTTTAAAATAGAACATGAAGCATTTGTTTAACAAATATTGTATCTTTATCTTACGAACTTTTTAACACATTGAACTAATATTTCTTCAACGACCAGCCTAAGTTTTAACCTTTGGGGTACACACCAAATTTTCCAATTGTGCCTTTCCTTAGTTTAATTCGGGACCTACGTTCAAGCAAATACGTATAAAAATGATTTATTCTTGTCAAGATGTCTAGTTAAGGGATAACAATTCGCTATAATATTAAAACTGTTTTTGCATTTGGTGTTATATAAAGCCTGTAATATTACAGCAATAAACTGTTTTAATTTCTTCCGCTTACTAATTGACGTTCTATTTTAAGGGCATTGTCTATTATAAACGTCGCCCAAGAAGTAAATTATATGTCCTGAAGAAAGGGCATACGATATTTTTCCAATTAGGATTGAATAGAACATGATACAGTATTTCGGCTTTCAACATTCAACGGCTGCCAAAGTTTGTGACACCGTATATGGAACAAACAAAATGTGCTTGCTTTACCTCTTCATAAAATAGTATTGCAATATGAACATTGAGATTAGCTTTCAATCAATTTGTTTTCTCTTGCTTCGATTCGACTTGCTTTTCTTTGCATTGTTGTCATAAAGCGAATTCTGAAACATTATTTGCAAAAATAGTGTTTGGACATGGAAACATGAGGCTCTGAATGCATTTTTTGCAAGGTAGTTATTCATCTATATTGATCACCGAATTGTCAAAAATGTCGTTGCCATGTCGAGTCTTACTGTGGATATATTGTATTCGGCTAGAGCCTTAACTGACAAAGGTTGTTAGTTTTCCTTGGGGGTTTGATCTACTGTAGCTTCCTCCCCATTATATAGCTTAAATTTGCTTGCGGGGTAAGCACGTAAGATGCATACATCCTCAGTCATATAGCATGATTTTCTTGTCAAATGATAATACATAGATTTGTAGTTAATTACGCTTGATTGTGTAGGTAAGTGTCACTCAAACAAGGAATAATTTTGGTAATTTATTATTATTTCTATCACTGTAGGTGATTATATATGTCTATAATAGATAATGTTTGAAACAATTATTACGTCACTTTGCCTATACTTTATGATGGTTTCTGAAGAACTAGATTTTATTGTTATCATATATAATAATTATTCAGGGCTATTTTCAGTGTTATTTGACGTTCAAAATACTGATATATTGAAATATACTGAGAACCTTTCACTTCAAACTTAGTAAGTCAAGTTAATTGTCTTATTTTTTGGTACTCTTGCTTTGCTTTGACCGCTATATAAACAACCATCTTTATATTTTAAGCTGGATTCCACTGCTCCTTGCACAATTACACTGTACAAATATATTTCCACTCTACATGAATGTTGGCTCTTTATATGGATATTGCGCTGGATGCTTTGTTCAGCTTAGACTAGAAAAACTCTTTAAGCTAAGCTCCAGTATCATAACTAGTATTGTCTTTAATTGTTTTTTTTTAATTATCAATCTGATCTGATATAAGATAGTATTGAGACATTTCGTAATTGTGCATTCAATATTACTACGTTAGAATTAATGCTAAGGGGTTTCTATTCACGAGGTGAACATAGCCTTAGCCGGATTTGCCATAACGTTTTGGACTTTTAATTATAAACGTTCTTCAACATCTTTATTATTCGACATTATAATGATTGCATTTTTGGGTTGAGCCTTCACTAGACGAAACACACGTCTGGTGTATATATTAAATTCTATAACAAGCTATCAATGTTGAATTAAATTGTATTACAGGAATAAATCATATTCTTATTCGTGTGACGTCAAATGGTCAACGTTGAAAAGAAAACATATTTTTGTGACGTCAAATGGTCAACGTTGAAAAGAAAACATATTGTCTCTGTGACGTCAAATGGTCAAAGTTGAAAAGAAAACATATTGTCTCTGTGACGTCAAATGGTCAACGTTGAAAAGAAAACCTATTTTGGTGACGTCAAATGATCAACGTTGAAAAGAAAACATTTTTGTGACGTAAAATGGTCAACGTTGAAAAGAAAACATATTTTTGTGACGTCAAATGGTCAACGTTGAAAAGAAAACATATTGTCTCGTACAAAAATGGAATGAAGTTCAGGTTCATGTATATGTTTCGTTTATAGAATAGTTCAGTTCTAGTGTCCTTTATATGTTACCTTTTTAACCACCAACTTGTATATTGAATCCATCAATTACCCCATCTATGTTAAACATGCTCAAGAATCATAAACTATGTCATCTTAAAGATGTTTTCTTGGTATAATACAAATTCAAACAAGTTTAATGACTTCTATTTAGTACAAGAACGTAAACTGTTCGTGTCCGACCGATATTTAAATAATTTCCTTATAACTCGTTTAAATAAGTTATTAACATACTTTTTTTCTTGTAAAACATTTGTTTTTGCAATGTTTTGTATGCGCTTCGCTGCAGCATGCATGTTTGTTAGATGATTCAAGATATCATTAGCGATGCATGGATTGTCCGTCAAATACAAATAGATGAAAAAAGCAGTAGATACAGGAACGTGACAAAGAGTATACCAAAATGAAAGGACAATAACACGTGACAAACAAATCAAAGGAAAAGCAGACAGGCAACGATAATACAGAGAAAGGACCCTACTTAAAATTGATGCTAAGTAGAAAGTGTAACATGCGGCACGCAGTAGGATAACTTCCGAGAATACACTAGAAATTGACAAGATGATTCTAATAAACAAAATTGATTCCTAGATCTTTTCTTTGCATTTTACCAAAGTTGTTAAATTTTTTCGCAGTACACCACATGATGACAATGAAAATGAGTTATCCTACATCATGCAGTATTACTTAAAGCAACAAATCACAGATAAAGACTAAAACAATATCAATAGATTGATCAGAAACAAGACTATTTAGACCATATTTAAAGTAAGCGTTGTGTAGCAGAGGACATTTTCTATTAATATTTTGCCATTGTTGTTTCAATCTAATTGTTTGCTTTTGTTTGTTTGTTTAATGGTGTTTAACGCCACTTTCAGCAATATTTCAGCGATATCATGGCGTCCAGTGTTTATTGGGGGAGGAAGCCAGAGTACCCGTAGAAAACCCCCGAACTGCGGTAGGAAAACTGGCCATCCTTTTCAACTAAGATTGAAGTCCAGTACACCCTGCCTGCAGTAAGAATCGAATCCGCAATTTCAGTGTTGGCAGACCACGTGATCAATAGAAAACGATCTACCTTAACCACTCGTCCACCGAGGCCCCCATCCAATTGTGAAACCCCATTCAGAGACTGACTAAACATAACAATTTCTAGTACTAATGTAAAGTGATGACAATAGCTCTTTCAAGCAAGCTCAAGATAAGAGTGTTACAAAATATTGAAACCGACCATTATGTACAAAATTATAGTTTTTCTTGTAATTTTCATGACCTCCATAGCAATTTGCTGTCATAAAAGCGTAAAATATGAAATACTCTATACAAAAGGACCATTGTCTTAAAACATGAAGATAGTGGGTGTAACCGTGTAGTGGATTTACTGTTTGTTTATGATCTGGTCTACAAGTTATGACATGATCTACATTACGTTTCGTCCTTGAATCAAAGTCTTGGTTCATGGTCAATGTTGTTTACTATTTTGCAGTAAAATAAAGGACTTTAACCGACAATTAATTTCTTTTCATTATTTAATTGTTAAGTCATCTCTTATTTGTCTAAAGGATAAACATGATAAAACGCTAAATAAAAAAGAAAGAAAAAAAACGACCTTAATAAAATGATTTATTAAATTCTGTCTATGGCGCTCTGTAATAACATTGAAACTTGTGTAACTTAAATACAAATTTTGGTTACTTTTAATGTTTTAAGATGATGATAGCTCTTTTTTTGTTATGCTAACTGCAAATAATTTAAGATATCATATTACGTGTGCTAATTACAATCTGTGCCGAGTTGTGTAAGTAGTAAGCAAACATTGAGCATCTAGAAAAAAATGGCGTTCTAAATAAAATTTAAACACACCCTGTCCGAAACTGCGCTTAAACGTGCTGCCACCCGATGACAAAACTAAGCTGGATCAATAGTAGAAAGCTAACGGCTTTAACCACTAGTCCACCGAGGTCGTCCGATGTTGTCAGTGAACGGTAACTAATAATTACAATAGTTAAGTATCCATGTCAATTAGTTATTTCATATCAGTGATTTTGACCGTACAATAGTAGTTTTTGATATTCATGGATTTATTGGAACCAGTTCTTTCAGTGCAATAAATGTAGGTGTGATCTTATAAGGTTGGGTTGAAGTATGTCAAAGGTGATTAATAGTTTTACTATGCTGCTTACATTCTGTTTCGTGCCTTAGGTTCTGCAGTGTGTACGTATTTTTCAGTATATGGTATGTTGCAAGAGACACCTACGCTGCACGCAAACAACCCTGTTTTTTTGTTTACATACAGTATACTATAATGAACTGCAAACTGCAGTTTGACAGTGACGGTTATTATTAGGTTAGTTATCGTGAGAAAAATTATCTATTAATATGTTGGTGATATTTGCCGTTAGGTACATAAATGTGTTCTCTGTTATTGCTAACATTTCGTTGTTGTAGACGAATTTTTAACATTATTTTTGTTTTGTTTTGTAGCATTATAACGTTTCTGTTTTAGGTATAAGGCAATATAATATATGTTTTGTGATTTTGTCAACATGGGGCAGTTTCGTAATATTTTTCCTAATGCTGATCGCCTTATTTAATGGTGACATCAAATAAGCATATTATAATGACATGGAATTGAGAACGAAACGAAGTCTGCGTGTCATTCATGATAAACA
This sequence comes from Limnoperna fortunei, assembly GCA_944474755.1. Classification (NCBI taxonomy): domain Eukaryota; kingdom Metazoa; phylum Mollusca; class Bivalvia; order Mytilida; family Modiolidae; genus Limnoperna; species Limnoperna fortunei. The sequence goes on along the minus strand of OX104124.1, from coordinate 8,635,561 downwards.
AAATAACAAAATAATATTATTATCACTTCTGAAACAGTTGTTAGTTGAACATTGCAAAATATAGTTCGTATGACAATACTGACAACAATACGAGACAGAGGGGTCTATAACACAGGTCTAGATGACTCGTATGCTATCATGGTCGGGTTGATGCCCTTTTATAAATACCAACCTTAATTAGGCCACTTTGGGTTTAGGTTATTCATGTTTTCGCTGTAAGGGCATTGTTTCAAACATCTAAAGCAGGTTGAAATTACCTCATTTGTTACATATGAACAAACATGAGGTTTTTGAACCGATTTCAAATATATATTTGTTTTCAGTTAATTGGAATTTCTTACACAGGACATGAAATGATCACTCTCAAATTTTGTTGGTTCAAGTTATCGCCATTTGAGCGAGCTTTTATATCATTTATACATTATATCCATATGTCAATTGCCTAGATCGTGCTTTGTATATATTGTTTGCACATCTTACAGGTATTTCAATCAGCACAAATAGTAGTTATAACTAGCAGGAGATGCTCTTGTTCTTATTCCCTCTGTTAAGTATGTGCAATTCTTTCTACTTAATTTAGCAGGTTTTATAAGCTTTATGAATAGACTTTAGCTTTTAAATATCTCTCTAGTATTCTACTTACTGTTTCATAACAGTAACAAGTCTTTAGTTGAAGTTAGTACATGATTATACGAATCCAATTATTGTTTAAAGTATGTGCTCACTGCACATCTTTTTGGAAGTGCAGTCTTTGTTGTGGCATCTAATGCATATTTGAAGATCGGAATCAACGTTTCTAAGTTTAGCTTTGGAGAATGCTCGCTTCGTTTAAACCTTATATTCGACATACATATTTGTAAATGGGTTATCGTGCGACATGTTTCGATGTTTTCAGATATATAATTATGAAATATTGTAAAGACCTCTGTCAAGAAATTGCTTTTAGATGACTCACTGTATCCTAGTATGAAATGTTAGAAAACCTTATGCTTATTAAATAAAAAAGCTATTACTTATCCAAATAAGAAAATATATTCCTAAAATGTTACATTCCTTTGTGGACCTTTCATGTTTATACTTTACCTCCCCAACGTTTTGAATATTATAGACAATTTAAATGACTTTTTAAATGACAGCTTGAAATAACAGCTTCCACATGTCAAACATATACAACTGAATGTTACATGGTTTGAATTTAAATGATATAAGCTATGGCAAAGAATATTGTTGTCAATGTTCATGTAATGTGTATATAATTTTTCAAAATACTTTTAAACTTTTAAACCATTTTTAGAGTGGGAGACGGGATATTGTTTAAAAATAAATTTTGTCTGTAGTTTGACCAATATAATTTCAATTTTCCTCTAAATATTCCAAATAAAAAGGTCGCTGCTTTACAAACTGTAAATATTTAATTGCTGTATTTATTATCTGTCCTTCCTCAATTACATAAACAGTCTAAAGGCCTATGGTGCCAAGTTGTAGAGGTAATGCGTTATGATCTATTGATCACTTGGGTGTCAACACTGATGTTGTGAGTTCATGTATGACTTAACGCAGGGTGCTCCATAACAAAGATTGCAATTTTCTGGCAAAGAACAAAGTCCTCCCCGATACATTAGCGATATAGCTAAATAAAGTGTTGAAAGTGGCGTTAAAGCTCAAAACAAACTTATACAGTAGATATCATCTTTACCCCAACTAATTACTATGGTAAATGTTTTCTTTGTTGGGGAATATAATGACGAATCTTTTGCCATTTAATAATACAACCTACTACAAACAAATGAAATAAAACAATAAAGATACCGGTAATACAGTTATTGACTGGTGTATCCAACATTAACTAGATATCAAAAACATAAAACATCGATGAAATTTGATTTTTATCTTATTTGTAGATACATGTACAAAAATACATTTGTTCAACTTCTCAAATGTACAAAAAAATTGACTAGTCATTGTCCCGATGACATTCCAGCATTGTCAAAATAGTTCACAAATTTAAGTGTTAAATAATCAATTGTACATCTGCCATTTCAATACATCAAGTACATCTGAACCAGAAAAAACGAACCTTTCTCTCGTACTTGAAGCTCTTCTTGCGTGTATGCTTGTTGTATGGGATGAACTTTGTCTTTTGCTTCATTTTAAGTTTTGCTTTCTTTTGACGAAAACTAATCACATTCTTCTCAAATATATTGTTTTCACGTGATGTTCATTTTGTCCTCAAGCGATGACAAATATTTAATGAAAATTATAGAGCTGACAATTCGTCCATTCTGTAGCTTACCGCCTACTGGCAACTCGCCGACTTTCTGAAATCCTCCAATTTTTTCAACTATTCGTAATATACCTTTATTACTGCTGAATGTGTCAACGTACATTCCGATGTAGCCCAGATACTTTGCAAAGTCTATTGCTTTTCTAAGAGCAAACTCTCCCAAACTTTGTTTTCTCTCTTTACGATTGACAATGATAAACGGATCAGCCATTGAGCCATGTCCTCTATAAAATTTACTCACGGCTATAATGAAACCTGCCAATAAACAGCCAGACTCTTTACATGTTATAGCAAAACAGTCACTATCCTTGATTTCCATTCTAAAAGCCTCTTCAGATTCAAATTCGTCTATTCCATATCCCTCGCTATATTGAGCTGCTTCCTGAATCATACAGTAAATCTCTGTAAGTTGTCGATCTGTCATATAATTTACAATAACACATCGACCTGTCTTCAGTTTTGCTACCATTGGCACTTGTGGGATGCTAGTATCAAATATTTTTGGAATCCTGAAATAAAAATGTTTACCTTTTACATTTTAGGCAATTAGTTTGCAAAACTATGATGAATATATAAATATTTTAATACTAAAATATATTTTGCAAATTTTACGTATTGAGTATTGTAATTAAAGACAAAAATTGTAACAAGGACGAGGCAATTAATGAACGTTTTGGACATATAATTTGCAAGTTGCATTACACAAATCAAATAATTTTTATCATTTTTGCACGCAATTATTTGCAATAATTTATATTATAATAGATAAATTTACTTACAATTTTATTTCACTGGTGTAATGCTCCAGACAAGGCATTTTAATTAATATTTCAACTAATATATAATATAAGTTGACTACTGCGCTTAATAGTTCAGTCTTTGCACATAATAACAGAGCCATTGAGGCGGTATTCTTATAAACCAACGGCGTGACGTAGCGGAAAATACCGAACAAGGGTCGGCGACAGAAATAATTGTACAGTGAATCGATCGGTATGTAGGGTTAAAGGTTCTGTGGTATGATAGTGATGCATATGCATTGTAATTTATTTATAAATACACAAACCAATTAAATATTCTTTGCTCCCTGGATAAAGAATGAAATCTGTGCTGATTGGTTTTATAGAATTTATAATTATTTTATAAAAGTAGAAAAATAAGTTCAACAACGTGAATATGCAGAACGCCAATATACAACACTTCGGGGGAGAAAATAAAACAATGACAAAAAAATACCTACTAATTAAACGACCATCTAATTAATAATAATCTGGGTAAATTTAAATGTTTTCACAAAGTAACAATGTAGGAATATTTTGACATACGAAATTTTAATCATTTGATTGATTACAATTCCATTTGCCAACAACCTAAATTAAATATATATATACGAGATTGAAATGTTCCATTCTGCTAAAAAGTTTGGTTACGACTCTTAAATAATTGTTCGTAAAGATGCTACGTTATGCAGGTTATTTATTGAAGAATTTTAACACATGAGTAATATATCCGCGTTGAATTAGAAAATGTTTTTTGCTGATTGATATATTGACATATTTATTATAAGTGCAGATGAGAAAATTTCCGTACCTTGTTACTTCTAGGTCAAATTATGTAAAACTTTCTGGCATGATTCCTTTGATTAAACAGTTGGAATCAGATATTATAATTATTAAGGGCTTTATTTAAAACGTTAAATTTGTGAATAGAATAGGTTCTTTTAAAAACGCATTCCTATAAATAGAATTCTGTATGGATGAATGTTCGATGTTTGCATATTAAATATTTTAATTTTGAACGAGACAGTACACACACCAAACATTAAATATTTTTATGTCTCATGTGACCAAAAAACATGTGTTTTTTATTGCTAACCTCATTTTGATCCACTTATACTAATACAATTTTTTCCTTACTGTAATTCATTCCTTGAAATATATTTTTAAATGTTTATACGTGGTTCCGTAATTGTCCGTCAGACAATTCGCTAATCAGTTCTATTAACATATTCTATATCCCTCATTTATACAGTACATTTGTACTTAAATGTATTAATCGAGCATTGCATCAGCAATATTCAGGACGAGAACTAGTCAACAAACAATTAATCAACTGCAAAAAAATGGCATGGCCCATAGCCAAAACATAAGATACATTATCACACCTATCTGTTAAAAAGAATTAAGATTTGTTATTAAAATCTTTACAAAATTATATCAATTATTAAAAAGTTAAAAAAAAGTCAAACATTTCTCGACTCTTATAGTCCATAATCAAATGGTGGTAACACATAATATAAGCATATGTTTTCCCAAATTCCATTAACAATTATGATATGTAAGTTTGATGTCATTTTGCGTTCTATATTCAAAGACATGTACAATTTGATTCTACCTTGTACTATTTATCTCTTCTGTTTATAAAGGTAATAACATGCTATGAAGAGAACATAAATAATAAGATTCATAGTATTTTATACTGTTTAGAAGCTCTGTATGTTTTTTTATCACAGATATTGATATGACATACATTTTATAAACATAGATGAATTTGTTTAAATAACTAGAAAGGATCAAAATGTAATGTTCTTTGACATTATTACAATTCTTCAATTTCTTAAACACTTTTTACTAGCGTGTGCTGTAGCTGTTCGGGGAATAACAAAAATAGTAACGTGGTGCTGTGATAAAAGCAAATGAAAAGTAATGCACTAACCCGTATAAGGGACAGGCCATTTAACTTGAAGGGGAGTCCTAGATTTTTTGTTATGGTAAAAAAAATATTTATTTTTTTAATTTTGTAGGCGTCGCGACAGAATATTGTTTTGTCATTATCAGCATTATTTTATATAGCAGAAATCCTTCCTCAGAATATTATTTTTCTTATCCTCTGCTTCCAAAATATTTTTTTCATCAAAAATCATTTTCAATATATTTTTTAGGAAAAAACCAACCCCAACCCCCTTGCAAGTTAAATGGTCGGTCCCTAACAATAGCTTTAAACGAAGATGCTGATTATCAATCAGGCCTATACTATGCTGATCTATCATTAATGCCTGAATAAGGAACACATAGTAGTGTTAGCTAAAATTTATTACGCCTATTATGAAAATTGTTCGCAACAGTATAGCTTCTAATTTACAGAGTAACGTTTATACGAATTTGCACCCGAAATTCCTAGTAATATTTCCCATAATATTTGTGTTACAAAGGCAAAGAGATCTTGCAATCTTTAATAATACGCAAACTTTGTTTTTTAATACGTATATTTAACTAAATGTTTATAGCGTTCAAACAATCAGATATATTCAATAACAAAATGTTTTAACTCGTTACTTAATTCAATAGAAATATGATCACCAATATGGCCTTCAACTTTAAATCTTATTGATGTAGATACTTTTCTATAATAAGACCTTTTATTGACACGGATGATGAATCTATGCATGATTTCTTGAAGCCTAGTTATTTGACAGTTACAAGTTTACTAATAAAATAGGAATAGGTTGAATAATCTTTACAAAAATTGAAGGGTTAAATTTGGAAGGAGATATTTAAATTATCGATAAAATGATCATTAAAGTTATTATTATTTAGTTATTTATATACCTTTAGAGATGTTGCATTGACTTAAATTATGCGTTCTAATTTTATTTTAGGTTGTTGGTTGTCAGGTGTGCTGGTTTCGTGAACTGATTTTTCGAACGTGTTTTTTTACAGTTTCCTTGGTGTTCGATATTCTGTTATAAGTTTCATTTTCTGCAGGTTAAAAAAATTATATCATATACCGATAACATAAATTAAATAATATACCGGTAACATTAATTATATCATATACCTATAACAACAATTTTGCACTTTATCGTCAAAATACAAAAAAAAACGTTTCATTTTACTAGACGTTTCGCTTATCTTTCTTGAATTTTGACATTTAAAATAAAAGAAGAAAAAAAATGATCATGTAGGTTTCAAAATTAATTATTTTGAAGGAGAAATAGTTCTTCGAAAAGTCACTAGATGTAAATATGTTAAAGTACATACATAATATTTTTTAAAACGTTGTTTTGGAAATTTATTGGCTTTAATTATACATTAAACACCGCACGACGGGTGTTTCTAATTTATCAGGAAATGCTGACCCTTCAAAAGCACCAGAATTTTGTAGCAGTTTGTATGTATCTAATGCTTAACATACGGAAAAAATATTTGAAGTTTTATTATCTTACATGTGTTAAAACTCCTTGCTTCTTTCGTATCAATGCTGTTAATTTTCTTAAGGATAAATTTACGTGTGCCCTTAACATGAACTATGAATAACATAAACACTTATGATAATTCTTCTGTTCAATAATGGAATTAACATTAGGGTGTTTTCTCCTTCATCATCCAGTCATTGGAACTGAGTCTCATGGCTTGTTATTTTGTCGATTTTTTGTTTTACATGTGTATTATCTGTTTGCTGTCAAAAATCATCTAAATGTTAATTTAATAGCAAACATTATTTATTATTATAATAAATCAAATTGTGTTTATATCCGTCAGTCAACATTTGCAAATGTAGTTGCTTATGAATCTTTTTGTTGCAACGTTTTTGCTCAGAGTATTGCCATTAACAGATCCGTAGAAAATAAAGCCAGTAAAACACTTCATCCCATAAAAATCTTGTAAACAAAACGTAAGGGTCGTAAATCTCCTAATATAAAGTCAGTTTAAATCCCTCTTTATCCGATTACATACCTTCGTGCGTTAGATTAAGGAGACAACTTTCTTACTAATGACTAACCGATTGTTCAAGCCAAAATACATCTATGCTTCTAAAAACAATAGACTTTGATAGATGCAACGACCTTCATTCAAATCGATGTAGGAAAATTTTATTTTATATTTAGAAATTGATTAAAGGAAAGTTTTCGACACGGATGTACAGATCAAGACTAAGAACGGATGTATTTTAAATAACCTAATTAATTTGTCTGTCACATGTGCAGAATAGAAAAATGAAATAATAACAAAATAAAAAAACAGGGGAAAATGATGTTTCATCTTTCAAAAAAAAATATCATTAAACGCATTGTAATATTATGAAATATGCATGTAATATTATGCCTGTATGATGTTTACAGTGAAACTATTACTGCTTACAGTTATTAAGTCTTAAAATAAGTAGATTCGTTTTTCAATTAAACAATTGTTCAAACAAATATTGTAACATTAAAAACAAAAAACCCATTAAAATCTTGACATGGGTTAATGCAGAATGAATTACATGACCAGAAACAAATAAGGATGTTTACTCAAATCCATCATTAAAGCTTATTTCGATGGTTTGAGTATAAGACATTTCTTAATGCACAGCAAAAATGACAGTTGCGTTCAAATAAGAATAATAATCGTTGGTCGATGATTAAGACGGTTGTGAGTTCATACCCGACTCAAAAGAATTCAGTCTACGTTCTGGAAGAAAACTGAGCTAAATGAGATAGGTAAAATTGTTGAAATTGACGAAACATGCATTTTCCGTTTCTCCTCTATCATACGAAGTTATTTGACTTTGAAGGTATAGTTACCATTATTGTCGGATGTCATTAATGGAGTTGTCATTGGGCAATCTCCACGCAAAGGATTCTGGGTATCCTACGTCAACCACAATCACCTCTGCCATACCATTGGTTGACATTATGAGAGATATCTCTCATGGATGATAAGCTTCGCTTACAAACGCAGTAATTTCAATGTAAAATTGTATCTGAAGTGTATAAAAAGACTATATAAAAATAAATTAAATCTCGTGTATTATTTTACAAACATCGTTCTTTGTTTAAAAACGTCACGAGCAGACGACAAATGTAGTCCCGCGGTAAATGGAGGATGACGTGTGGCAGAGGTTATATCTGGGAACCAGTTATGTTCTCCGTGTCGGAGAGTGGTCATTGGGTTGCTATATTCGCGAATGTGGTAAAATGAAATTATCAGATATATTAAAGCTATCATTGTACACGCATTTGCTTAAATGAAATAAAAATGCGCAAAACTGTAAATATCATTGTTGTTAGTGTTAATTAAATACTTAATTTAGATAACACGTGTAAATGCCTTGCAAAATATTTGGGTAATTTGACACTGCAAAAGGATATTTTTATGAATCAAATAGTGACCTTGAGAGTCATTGTATCGAATTAATTTTTGGCAGGTGATTTAGGTTTTGATTCTATACTTAGTCAAAGTCAACTATTTTTAGGCGTTTTATTGAATACAAAGGTTAAGTTTTAAATTACAAATACTTTTATTTACCTGCCGCACGGACATTAGTAAACAAGTAGACAGTATATTATTTACATTTTTATCACATATTATTGACCATATCAGAGTACCTTTCTATAATTAATTCTACAATTTATATACTTCAGATCCTCCTGAAAAAAAAGAAAAGTGTTCTAAATCCAATCATAGAGAATTCTGCCCAGAATCTGCAACTTTATAAAGTAATCATTAGAAGCGCGAACATGAGGTTCGTATTGGTAAGACTTTCCTCTTTGAATACATGATAATGTTTAATTCATGTATACTTGACTAAGGGACAGACCACTTAACTTGAAGGGGGGTCTTGGTTTTTTGTTTTGGTCAGAAAATTTTTTTCCGGGCAAAGCGAGACAAAATATTCATTTTTTGAAGGCTTCGCGACAGAATATTTTTTTTCATTATTAGCATTATTTTATAAAGCAGAAATCCTTCTTCAGAATATTTTTTTCATCAAAAATCATTTTCAAAATATTCTTTTAGGAAAAAACCAAGGCCCCCCCCCCTGCAAGTTAAATGGTCGGTCCCTAATATATTATGTATATATGGATATATCGTTGTGTAAAAACAGAAATTATACAAAATCAGAATACAATATTTAATCAATAGTAGCTGTTGTAAGAAAGACTTTAGCATGTACGAAGCGGACTACCCCAAAAATATCATTAATGCTATAATGTATTGCATAAACTGACAATTTAGTTGAAATTGCTGTAACTACAAACAGCTAAGGAAACTCAGTCATATGATGTCCAAAATGTTATTCTAACTTCAGATATACTTATTAATAATCAACTTAAACTTTTCTTGTTGCCGCTAGAATTATTTTGTGTGCCATGCAATTAAGACAGTTTGGGATATGACATTTTTAAGTTCTAGTTGTTGTGTTTATTTAACAAATTCTTTTGCTTTTGGGGGAACGATCCAATCCAGGTCTACATCTATAGTTACTTTTGATATAGCATTTCAAATCAATCTCTGATCAGTTTATTCAATATCCTCGTTGTTGGGCTTTTCATATAGTTACATAATTTGACTTACATTGATTTCTGATCCTCTACGATAATTAGGGATTTAATTTTAAAGTAAATTTCAGAAGAGTTAAACAGTTTTTTTTATTTTTGTGAGCAATATCGTAGAATATATGTTATGCAGTTAACCTTATCTTGATGTGCGATATTGCTGTTTAACACATGCATTTAACCCACTTTTTAGGCGTACAACGTTGTCAAGTAGTCCAACTCTCATTAATATTGTACTTCAGGTGAGGGCTTAGAACAGTCGCATTAAACATTACGGGGAAGGGTTTAACCAGTTACTTACATTCGTGACCAGTCCCATTATTTATACCCCAACAGTACAGACAAGATGAACACTAACACCGTATTGTAATAAAATACAAGTATCTACAAAGGTAAAAATATCCTTCTTGGAGTACGCACACACAACTGTGGCATGATTTAACTGGTTTAAGGATCCCAAATATTATGTTATAAATATTATTTAAAGATGAATATCCATCCAAGTACAAATAAACATAATTGAATTTACTTGTTGAGGTAACTATTCCCATATATTTAATCAATAAGCATATATTTGCATAGATTTTAACATAACATATATTGTCTTAAAAATAGATCACTTTTCATTGACTAAAGGTTGATTGGGTCGTGCAACCAAAGTGTACATCAAATCAAATTTAAAAGATCTAGATTCTAATTGCATGCAAAAAAGTCGACAATGAAGAATCTTAAAGACGCCGATACCGTCTTAAATCAAGGCGTTATTATGCAAAACAAGTGTAAAATTATTCAACTACCAGAACATGCTTCCGTAAATTATTACATAAGTGATCACGAATTTACAGTCGGAATGTATTGATCTTTTATTATTATAGAGTACATTTGACATATCCTTTTGTGATTGTTTCTGTTAGCACGACCTTACTTTATGCAAAAAAGTCTTTTTGTTATTATTAGAAAGTGTAAAAGGGTTGCAAGAGGCTAAAAAAGCATGATTAATTCATAACTTTACACGATTACAGCACAGCCAGAAAATTTTTCAACAGTGCACTCCTTTCTGCAAAAAGAACATCATTTGGTCAATATTAAAAAGTCTTTTAAGTGTCATGCGAGAGGCTATATGATAACGTACTCTATAACTCTTTGTGTATGCCCAAGACTTTTTTGCTTTGAGAGAATTATGAACATTTGTACACATGTGCATAGTATATGAAATGTTGTTAATCTCTAATAGCACAAAACCATGTAAAGGAATGCATGTCCGTTTGTTCATGTTCTTCTATGCCACACTAAATTCTTAGACATTGATCATTCATAGGCGCTGGTGGTTTTAAAGGATGATCGTAAGGTAATCTCACGTCAGCAGTCAAAATAAACGCCAATCCACCGAAAATAATATTGCAGCAGCCGACATGAACAATAATTAATTAAACCAATTACTAAAAGCTAAGACACTGATTGGCGAAAAAACTTTATGAATACTAGTATTACTAGATAGTGTAATCTATTACAGACAAGCACTGGAATTGTTTGTTTGTTTAAATGTTGTGTATCGCCACTTTCAGCATTTTGTCGGTGACAGTTTTAATAATTTGAAGGGATAAGGGGAAAAAACTCCGACCTTCGATAGAAGACTTGGCAATCCTTGTCAATTAAAATTGGAGTCGAGTACACCCTGTCCGCAGTGAGACTTGAATCCTCAGCTTCAGTGTTGACAGGCACGTGATCAATAATAGATGACAAATTACCTTAACCATTCGGCTTAAGAGGCCTTAACACTAAAATTATACATGGCAACAACTTTAATAGGTAATGTTTTCGTCCACATACATGTAATTAAAGGGTAACACAATTTAGCCTCTAAACTGTTCATCTATCAATCGCTCTATGAAGCTATGTCCTGACATAACTATGTGCAGATAGTTACACTGTCCAAAAACTGAAATTTGATCAATATTGATACATTTCGTACAAGCAAAAAGGACGGCCATTTAGAAGGGTAAATATATAAATGCAAAAAATCATGTAAAAATCGTGATTTAATGTAGGTAAAGTTTGTAATCTACGGTTGTTCACCTGACAATGTACATTCCAACTGCTTTGTTGCCTCGACAATAAATGTCACTGGAACGATAGTGGTGACGTCATCTCTACAATTTAATATCATGTTCTTAATATGTGTTAGTTTTTGTGCCATGTTATGTTTGATACGGGGCTTATGAGGTTGTTTTTAAATGTATGTTAACCTCCTTTAAGATTACCATCCAAACGAAATATATAAATAAAAGGCTCAAAATCATTTGTGTAAATATATGGTTGCATTGTAGTTGTGTATGAAAATTATATATATTTTGCAGTTTAATTACATGCATAATCTACTTCATTAAATATAGTAACGAAATCAAACACAAATATCAATACATTTTATTTTATATCACAGGAATTAATAACATCTATACTCTGTTTGAAGGCACTGGACTTTTTTTTCAAAAAAAGTATGGAAATGAGAACATTTTCAAGTTTCACTTATGTTTGTATTGTTTCAATCCAACTGAAACCAACTTTTAGCCATTTTTGCTATACCATGACGTACAGTTTTTATTGGGGAGGACACCGGTGTAGCCGATAGAAACCCAACATTCGGCAGGAAAACTTGCAATTCTTATCAATTAAGACTGAAGTCTAGCACTTTTTTTAGTGACAGTTACATATAAAAAATGTCCTAAAAAGTCCTAATTACTATTTTCCGTCATCATGCAGACGTTTTACGCGGTTTTGTTAAAACAATTGAAACAGAAAACCTATCAATAATATATCAAAACCACTAATTATGACAAATTACAAAATATTAATTTTTGTGTTTGTTTGATTGACATATATGCGGAAGCAACAATTAAAGGTCGTAACAAGTGTACAAAAGCTCATAAAATGTCTCTAATTACTTTGGAGGCTTTATACAGTTTTAACAACAAAAGAAATTCACAATGATTGATAAGTTCCCGTTTTTACCTTTATGGTTCTTGTTCTTGTATTACAAGGAAAAGCACTGCCTATTTTAAAAATATTGTTAATGAATTTAAATACTATAAAATTTTTGACATCATTTCCGGTAGGTATGCCGCAACCAGTGGATTTAAGAATCTTCTATCAATCAGCGCAATGGAAAGTCATCCTTAAATACAAACACAAACAAAAGCAAGTCAAAACCTTTTTTGACAAGGATTGCCAGTTTTCCTACCGCAGGTCGGGGGTTTTCTCCGGGTACTGCGGCTTTCTCCCCCAATAAAAACTGGACGCCATGATATAGCTGAAAAATTGCTGAAAGTGGCGTTAAACACCATCAAACAAACAAACAAACAAAACCTTTTTTTATTTACCCTGTTTCTGTTCATATAAATTAAAGCGCACTGAAGACTGACAAAAGATTTGAAAAGAAAAGCCATCTTGGGAATAGATAAACCATGAAGATGAATCACTTAAAAAATGTTTGGGTGGTAAATTTATGCGTAAATTACTACAAGAATTGATGTCAGCAAAACAAAACCTAAGACTGGTGAGATAATGAGACCCACCGGGACAATAGATTACAATTGGTGGACAGTTTCAATATAGAAATCATTACTTTGTAGCTTTACTGTCATGAACATATATACACTTCATCATTATTTTTTTTCTATTCTGTTTTTATTGCCATAAATAATCAATCTTTTGGTTTTAATCGTGACTTCCGGGTTAATGATCACACATGTATGTTTTGAAGGTCTCGACACAATTCGGTCAGATCGTGTTTTTGTTTGGCCAGCAAAAAGCCGGTTTTGTTTGTTTGTGTTTTTTTTTTTTTTTTTGTTTTTTTTTTGTTTTGTTTTGCATAATTAAACGGAATTTGCTTTTGTTATTAATTATATTTGTTTGTGACAATTGTCAATGTAACTATTATATCGTACCGACTAACTATTCTATTAAATATAATATAGAACAACATTGCTGAAAAGATCATTCACAATCAGTGTGTCGTCATCGATAAAGCAGTGTTTGCCTTTTACTACGAAAAAGAAGGGCAAAGGAACGTAAAGAAGGCAAAATATCACTGTAAAACAAATGCACGTGGCCTTACATCAAACCGTATAACCGACTGGCGTTAAAACACGGATACGGATAGGTTATCACTAAAACAAAAAAGAATACATGGGAGAAATCAATTAATCCGGATGTGCAAGCTGATAAAACACAAATTATTGTCGTTAGCTCTCAGATTAAGCAAACGAAAATAATACAGATTTACGATTTGAAAAGTCTGAAAATCGAGGATTACGTACTTGTATGGGAATACCAGTCTACTTCTACTTCATTAAGTACATGTTTCGTGTTCGGTAGCTGGTGCCACATCGTTTTGGTAGTAGAATCTAAAGAGCAGACTTGATACAATACCATTATACGAACACTGAATTCTTCCTTCGTTGTAACTGTACAAATATCGTACATTTTTATCATTATTTAGATAGCCATTTGTTAAATTTGCTACGGCATCCCAGTTACACTATATTTCTGGGGTGATATCTTCCGGTCGTGTATTATGCTTTAAAAAGGTAACATAGGAACAATTTTCGTATATGACATAAACGCAGACAGTATTGCATGTATTCTATAATTAGATTATGCAGACATAGAAGCTAGAATTAGGAGTTGTATGTATAACCATACACGCAAAGATACAGTGAATAATGCATACCAACATCTTACACATAAGAATTACATCTCGCACGAAACGTAGTACGTCTGCTACACCCACCAGTAATTAGGAAGCACCAATTAACGTATAACAAATGGACATAATATCAGGAATGCTTACATGAATGAAATAACATGTTGTTTGTATTAATGATAATTAATATGCTCATTAATAGGCATCTAACGCCTTGCAGCATCAAGAGTGACGTCACGATATTGTATATACCAGGAAGTACCTTCCTGATATTATGTCTCGTGTTAAATGACGCTGGAATAAATTCTATATATAAAATAAATAAAAATTAATGAAAGGTGTTATTTGATTAGCAAAAAAAACTTTTTTTTTCAATATTTTTTGTTTCATTGCGGACACCTAATTGATTTTTGTTTATTGTTTTTGACAAATCGCACGTGCGTATTCATATGTCATTTTCATTCAAAGTTCATTGTTTTGTTTATTAAGTTACTTAAGTTCTCTTTACTTGTCTAATATTAATTATAAATATATAATTCTTAAATAAACACAGAAATACTTAATTACATCCCTGTTTTCTTTTTTCAAAGGGTTGTTTTCGTGGATGGTGTTGTAACTGTATAATTCTATTCACGCTGTTTAATTTATTTATATTACTTTATTTCATTGGATAAATAACACTTAAAAATAACGTCATCTCAGATAATTTTTATATCGATATTTTCTCTTAGAGGACTACTATCCAATGTAAACAAGATGGCGTCCTCCTAGCGTATCGTATATGGGTGAGGGTAAAATGTTTATATGAATATTATATGAATGAAAAATGGGGTTTTATTTTGTTGGTTTTTCTATATATATCTACAGAACATAGAATCCTTTGGTATTTTTTTACATTCCTACTTTTTCCGGTCTCTGTACATTTTGAGTTCTAGATGGGTACCGGTAACTGTTTTTGCAGCTTTAAAAAATTGCAAACGATTATTTCTGGATTGTAAGCATTAAACACTGTGTTTTAGGAAATTTACAAAAATCCGGCGATTCCTTCACAAACTTCACTAACGACGATAATTAAAATTAAGGTTTGGGTTAAAATTTAATAATAGCATCTATACTAATAAAATTATAGACCCCCTTTTTTAAGCCCGTATCACAAAACACAGAGAAATGGCACAATTTTAACCAATAGAAGGTTACCTTCAGTTAATGTTGCATTTATAGGATAATTAATTGGGCGGAGTGAATATCCAAAATATGATCAAGAGTGCCGCATAACGCATCTGATTAAACGAGTGCGCGGAACTTGTTCCGCGCAAGAGTTTACTCTGATGCTTTATGCGGCACGAGTGATCATATTTTGGATATTCACGATGCCCAATTGATTATCCTATTATTATAGATCAAAATTGTTTTCGTAAAATGTTCATGCTTAATCCTACATTTTATGAACGGCGGATGAATATCTGTATAGTACAAAATCATTGTGACGTTTTGGCGGGAATAAACCCGAGAGTGAAAATAAACGATAATTTTCACATGTGATTTACCGTGATTTCTATCACTCGGAAAATTCGATTTTTCATCTCTATCTATATAATAAATGCAAAATATCTAATTTGGATATCGATTATTGCTTTAAATAATTAGAAATTACGATTAATTACGTCCGCAAATTTGTACCAGATACGGTCAGTTGACGGTCCTCCTGTACATTAAAAAAATTATTTCCGGGGCACAGAAAGCCCGTGAGGGGTACAAAATAAAACAACTGACAACTATTTAAATTAGAAGGCATTTATTACGAGGTAAATTTGTAATCGTAATGTAAGCGTAACTTTAGTTCTTTTTTAATGTCATATTAGTCCTGTTCACAGTGAAAACAAAATTCGTAGGACCTACCAGACATGTCTGGTGAAAATCCCTTCGATTCCAATAATTTTCTTGAAGTGAGCCGGCTCAATTTAAACAAGAAAGAACTGTTCGCTTGCTTCATGTGTAGTTCGTACTTCATTGTGTATAAGGTTACATGCAGTTGATGTTAAACATAAAAAATATTTGATAAAGTCGATTATTAAATTATTTCTCTGTGTTTTGTGTTTTAAAAAGGGGGTCTATTATTTTAGTAGTATAGATGATAAACATTTTGGGTAAATTTCTGAGAGATAACAACCCCAAATTTATGCAAAGCAACCCATCTCTGTCATATTAACCTACAGTTGTGTTGCTTATATTGCTTATATATTGCTGTCTTTCTAGTATGTGTTATATTTACATAATGTAATGTCTTTAACGTTACATATGATGTATATTTCTCAATGAAACAGGTAGCGAAGAGCACGCGCTTCTTTGGCGACGTCCACATTAAAGAAACAACCCGAGTAACTTAAATAAAAAAAAAAATTTTTATTTGATAATCTGGGATTAGTTTTTCTCGTCGTATTTTACTGTATTAAAATATTTATTCAAAAAGCCTTTAAAAGGTTTCATTGATTTTCTTAACTTTAGATATTTAATCAAAATTCTTTACATATGCTATTAAGAGAGGCGCGTAATTACATTCCATAAGCAGATAATTAATATTAACTAATGATTTAATGTAAATGAAGCACAATGAATTTTGTTATGCTTAAATGACTTCGCGCTGTTCGTATACGGTGGCCATCGTCAAGGAGGCGCGTGCTCTTCAATTGTATTAACTGGTAAACAGATTTTTATTTTCCGGAAGAATTCTTAACCAATCAAAAGAGAAGTAATAAATGCACAAAAGAATTGTACAGCATTTTACTCTTCCACAACTGGTCACTCTGGGTCACAACTTGTCAACTGTCAACTGAAATTAACTAGCCTAACTACGAACTAATTATTCATCGTGGTAAAAACTCTAAAATATAATTTGTCAACCGAATTTATTAAAGTAAAGGAGCATAACATTTATGGAACATAACATACTTTAGAATTTCCGCCAGGTTCTTTTTTCTATAACTAGAACTAGTTAGTTCTGGAAAGTAAGAATGAATCATAAAACATCTGACGTTTATACCCATATCCATCAAAACCGTTAAATTAAGATTAAACGCAGAATTCTCAACACCAATAATGCGTTACCTTGTAGTTTTAACTACCTGTAGATGATGTAATTCGTAATTAAGTGATCATTTATATGATTCACACCTTCAAGTATTTACTATGACACATTTTTGATTTTTGCTTTAGTAGGTAAATCGATTTTGATGGATGCAACACAACGGGTTTAACTTGTGACGTAAGACCTGCTGACTCTTCCGGATCACCTGATATCACATCTCTGAACTTGCCTATTCGTGCGTTTCGTAAGTTTTGTGTAAGGCATTGCGTTGTAAAGTCGTCCTTGAATACATATCTTCTGATTGACGTCTGAAATTATGGTTCTGCTTGTTTAAATGTTTTTATTAGGAGAGGAAGCCGGGGTTTCTGAAGATCTCGTTCTTCGGTGTGAAAACTGGCAATCAGTTAAATCAAGATTGGAGACGATCGCCCCCTGCCCACAGCGAGGCTCCAACCAGCAAGCTCCCTGTTGGCAGACCACGTGATCAATAGAAGACAAAATACCCTAACCACTCTACCAACCAATCAAAATTCCACCTTAGCCACTCGGCCATTGAAGATCCATGCACTTACAGTGCATGTCGTGTGTCCAGATATGCTACGTAAAGGAGCACACTAACATGCAGAAAAGGAATAACAAAGTAACGCGTGAATTATACAAGTATTCATAATCCGAAATTATTATTTATTTATCTCTTAAGTCAAGAGTACAACTGTTGTAAAATGTGACATATACAAACAATCAGAAAGTGTATCCTTGACCTACGTAATGTTGACGTTGACTGGACACAAGTAAGTCCTAGACATGCGTAATGTGTAATGTCGATATAACAGACTCATTGTAGATGTCAGATAGACATATGTATATAAGTTCTTAGGTCAGTCCGTCAAATGATAAATTATCTAGACCGAAATTAAAGTTAAAAAAGGCTGAAGGGGCACATGTAAGAAAATATTGATTGTTACTTGTTGACTGTATTTTCGTTGATATGGTAATAAGTCTGGAAAAATGTAAAAAAAAAAAATTAAACAATTTAAACATTAACGCCTTTCAATTCTGCTCCATTTACAGTGAGATTGACTTTGTGACATCCTCCATACTACTGAAGGTTGGTTTTAAATAAAATAAATTAAAAGACTGACAGGTTCTTATATATGGTTTTGAAGTAAATTTTCCTCGAGTGATTTTATGTATTTTCGTGAGATGAGCGCAGAAAAACAATCGAAAAGACATAAAAATTTCTATCACAACTGGAAGATTAAAAAAAAACAACTTTAATATCGCAATATCTTGTTTGATATCCGACATCTAATCAGAAACGTTATGTTACTATCACAACGTTCTTGTTACGGGCGTTTCTATTGGATGCGACAACAAGAACATATGTGTGCGAGTGAGCTCATTTGTAGAGGGTGTACCAAAAATTGGCCATTTACAAGATAAGGATATCTCAACCGGCTAAAAATAGGTACCACACTGTCTCATTAATGAGAAATCCTTATCTCAACCCGTGGGTGAGATAAGAATTTCACGCTCCTTTTCACCTAAAAATGTATTGTGACGTCAACTGTCGGTTCAGCAATACAAATTATAAAATATTTGCCTTAGTTGTGTTAGTTTACTAAGCCTTTTTAAATATTAAAATGAAAACAACATATCTGAGCTTACATGACCCAATTTATGCCACAATATGACCGCGGTAAACATAAAAAAACACGATGACGCAACATGTGTACACTGGAGACTACGTTCAGGGTAGATAACTCTATTTGTTGCCATCTTTCAATAGAACAGAACCGGATTTTTTTTAACGAATCAGTGAGAAATAGAATCAAACACCGGTGGTTGGACAAGACGGGAAAATCTCAGACACCCGCGTGAGATTTCTTTTTGTCTCCAACGAGGCTCTGGTCTCCAACTCGGCAGAGCCTCGTTGGAGACCAGAAATCTTTTCACTTGGGTGTCTGAGATTTTCCCGTCTTGCCCTCCCACCGGTGTTAGATCCTATATATCTTATCTGTTATACCCTGCTCCAGAGTCATGCACAATTCTTAGATGAGTATTTTTCATTATCAACTTCAGATACAACTAATCACTCTTTATATTTCAATTATTGTCACATTCCTTAAGAATATTATTAGACTTAATAATAATTAATTTTATGACATCAGTCTTTGTTAGTGTTTATTTTAGCGTAAATGTACGAAATGTACAAACAAACAACTAAGTTGGAATATTTAAAGAGTGTTCTATGTGTTGCTCTTAAATAGGCTGAGTAGTGGTAAGTTAGCAGACGACAACGCCATCTTGCTCGCCCAAGTTACTGATGGTTTTCTACGCTAGTTGACCTATTTAATTCACAGTTTACTGTCGTCCAAAAAGAGCCACATTTGTCTGGATGAAACGGGATAAATGACCCAATATTTTTTTTGTGTGTCAAATACTCAGTTGTACGGTAAAATAGACAAACAAATACTCATTCAATGTAATTTGGTTTCAGCACCATAATATTTTAAAGCAAACTATGCTAACACTGTATTTATTCAATACTTGTTTTAATTTATTCCAATTTAGTGACGTCGGGTTTCCAAATTTAAATGTTGGTTTTGTTTTGTTTTCTTTGTGTGACGTGCAATTGTAAAATTCCCAAGAAACCAAAATGATACAAACAAACAAAAAAGTAGGCGTTATTGCAATAAACGTCGATGTCAAATCATATTGCAATAAATAGTGTTAATTGCAGTTATTGTAATAAGTATCACTGTTAACCCTTTTTTATTGCAATAAATACTGTAACAAACGTGCTACATGTGTATATATCTAAAAATAAATGTTTAGGTATTTAATACCAAAACAGTTAGACGTCTTGACAGTCAGGTATTAAATACGAAAAGACTTAAAGATTGTTCAGAAATGTCTTATTCACTTTGAATCGAAATTGTTATTATAAATAAATGCTATTAATTATTTGGTTTTTCAGTATCTTTGTGGTTTTAGCGAAATTGATGAAATTTGATAAGACAAAACGCCCGTACAGGGTAATAAATTTTATAACATTAAAATATAATTAATTACTTAAAATTTGAACCAAATATGAACAAAATGGTATAATCTATGGCATGGCAGGAAATGCAGGTACTTTTTACAACTTAATAATTAAGTCAAAATACAGAAAGCATAGCATGGCATGCAGCAGTCTATAGTAAACGTTACCGTGTCTGTCCAACTGGTTTTTGCCTGACAAAATGGAAAACTGCTATAATTTATTGTAAAAGGTCAAGTATTTACATGTTTTAGAATGCAGTTAACTCACTTTCTAGGGTTAGTATACTTCCAGGAACTTGTGTTATTACCAAATGCCAGCTCAACAGACATGAACAGATCTACATTCATCAGATATCCAAAAGAACAAATTACAGAAATAAAATTGGATCATCTGTTGCTGAATGTGTCTGTTGATGACTGATGAGTTAGTGTTGTTTGTAAGAAGTTCTTTTTGTATGTGTTTTGTCCCTGTAGGTGAGTATATGTATCAACCTATAGTGCATTTGTGATAATTTAATGGAACTAACATCCCTTATTTTCAACAAAATGCCCTGAAAAATCCTTAAATTCGCCCTTATTTTGGGGGAAAATTGCCCTAAATTTATCCCATATTTTTTGTTAAAAGGTGCTTGAAAGCCTGGTATCGTAATTAACGGAAAATACAGATGTCGCCGAACAACAAGAGTCGGAAGTCAAGGGATGACTACAAATCCGTATATAGACAAACTTATACGACATGAATCCCCCACCCCCAACACAAACACCGTAAAAATCTGGAAACAAAGTTACAAACTAAACTCAATTAAAAATTTGGTTGTACTCAGCTTCTAAGGAAGAGTAAGACAAGTTTCTGTCGAGTTATTCGTTCATGATATGCCTAGTCAAATCCAGGACTTGGAAAGAATACTTTTGAATGCATATATCTTAGCGAAAATATCTAATCGCATTTAAGAGTTGGATTTCTATAACATCAATAAAGTCATGGTGACGGCCATAGAACTTCTGAAGGGATGTAAAACAAACCCTAGAGCGTAGCAGTCAACAGCTGTCACGTCACGTGTGTATACTTATTCTTTAATCAATAAACAACATTGATATATTTCATTTTGTTGTCTCTATATAAATTTTATGGCGATTTTTGTAAATATTTTGACTGTTTTTTTTACATTTTATCAGAACTAGCGTTCAACAGTTTAAGGAACACATTTTTTCTTTTGAACTGGTGTGTTTTGCACAATGTTTCTTTTTGGAAAAATTTAGACATTTAATATTTCGTATTTTTTTTAGTTTTAAGACTAACATTTCACACATTTTACGTCTTTGATTAATCAGCTGCACCATAATTGACAATTTACTTCCGTGGATATAACTATCTATCAACCAATACTGTTACTGTGACGAGTTCACACTATAGTTCTAATGTCAAACAACTGCCAACATTCCTCTGTCATTAGCACACTAGATTTATTTAGTGTTTTCTGTCACAGCTGGCGTCAAAAATATTTTGACGTTAAAAGAGTCCAAATCCAAAAACCTAGTTTTACTAGTATAGCGTCGACAATACATAGACCCTTTCAGATTGCTTACCTCTAATATTTTAGGCTCTAGAGATAAAAACAGGTTAACCGATTAAACCGAGGTTCTATACCGCGATATACAGAATTTTACAGAATATATATGTATATAAACTACTCTAACTGTAGGTAAAATATGCTAATTATATTTTGTTGTTTGAATGGGGTTTAACGCCACTTTTAATTTTTTTAGCTATATCGTGGCGTCCAGTTTTTAATTGTAGTGGGGTGGGAGGGGAGCCGGACTACAACCCTTATACATTCGGTAGCCAACTTACAATCTATGTAAATTACATTTGGAGTCGACACTCGAACCCGCAACCTCAGTTTTGACACGAATGTGATCAATTGTAGAAGACTAAATATCTTAACCATGCACTCGGCCACTGAGGCACTATTTTTTGTAATTAATACCTAAATCAACCTAATTATAGTCACCAATCATAGATGTACAGGTATCAATTTACTAATGCAAAACGGTATGGGCCATTTTATGATCACAAGATAAAGGGTGAAACAACTGTCAGGTTAAACGCGATTGGTCATAAATGATTGTTGAAGTAAATATATTTGGGAAAAGAATACAATCTTGGTATGAAAATACTCAAAATAAAGGAGTTTTGGATAAAGAAATGGAATTTTGAATACGCAAGGGGACCTCGCGGGAATTTGAAAAAAATAAGACTCCCATTTTTTTACCCTCATTTTTCAGTTTATATCTTTAACGACAACAAATGAACCACCTATTCTTTAACATAGGTAATCTCTTTTAAATTAACTTTTAAATTAATCGAATAGGGGTACCCCCATAAGCCAACGGCACTTTTCATTCTATAGTTTCTCACTCTATGTTTGGACGAAAGTCAACCATGATAAATCCTGCAATAATTAATAAAAATCAATCCTTATACAATATTACGAAATGTAACATGAAAGACGATTTAACCTTTATAGGATAAATATAATTGTGTTCTAGAAGTCAAGTCTACCTTTCAATGTAATTGAAAGACAACACTCAGCTATCTTAATCCTTGTTAACT
Source organism: Limnoperna fortunei (assembly GCA_944474755.1). Taxonomy (NCBI): domain Eukaryota; kingdom Metazoa; phylum Mollusca; class Bivalvia; order Mytilida; family Modiolidae; genus Limnoperna; species Limnoperna fortunei. The sequence continues at coordinate 8,612,513 of OX104124.1, read as the reverse complement.
GGTATCGACAAGATCAAAGGTGAATCTACTGACTTATTTTGTTTATGAGCAGTTTATTTTGTTACTTAGTATACATAAAACTTTGCCCTTGACTCGGGTTTACATATATGAGGTCCCGGATGTTATTCTGTTCAGTAATCACACATTAATAACTATATAATTATGTTTCACAAGTGTAAGTTTGTTTTATTACCTTATTTTAACATTATATGAACTTACTATTAAAATGTGTAACCAGAATTTAGAATAAAGTTGTTGGAAAATCACTGCACCGATAAACTGCATTTATATTGTAAAGCGAGATATTGAAAAGAGTTCAAATTATATGTTTAGGGAGAACAGTAGTAAATGTTTTGGCTATAGTCGAAAACACTAACATTTCTCTGATTTGTATACCTTTCTAACATTCATCAGCATTTACCTGGACTATAAAATTAATAAACCTACATTCAACATAAAAAAATATATGCCATGTATATACAAAATGTATATACCTGACCAGTTCTTTTTTTCATTAATTAGAACAATTTTAAACGCTCTATGCTTTTACATGCAATTTCTTATGCAGTTAATGTAAAAATAATTGTTTTAAAAATTACCAACATTTTATCTTGCAAGACCTGAGAAATATTTTACCACTTCTGAAAACTTTATTTATGCAGGAGCTTACAGACAAAAAATTGTACACATGTAACCACTATTGACCAAATCAGAACACAACATAGTATTCACTGTTTTACCAAATGTAGGATGCACAATCTGGTAGCCTGTTGCTGGTACACATTTACTTTTGTTATATCTATATTTTTGTTTTTGACAGTACGGTGAAAGAAATCATTCTGGTGAGAATAAAGGTAGAAAATCAGAAACAGCGGATAACACAAAACGGAGTTGTAGATAACCATTGTTTCATTTATAATGTAATAACTTTGTATAAAAATAAATAAACACAAATAGTGCTTGCACACTAAAGCATATATTGATCTTCCACATTTTAAACCAATACTTAAATTGCTGCCTTGTTTCTATCATACATTTTAAACCGTAATTGCAATACTTGGACTGCTGCCGTGTTTCTATCTACATTTTAAACCGTATCAGCTATACTTAGGTCGTGTTTACACTAGGGGAAAAGATCGATCTTTTTGGAGATCGATTAAAAAAGCATCGATCTCTCTCTAATGTAAACACTTTAAATCGATTGCAATCGATTCAAAAATAGTCCAGTTGAGGAGGTGGTTTATAATACCTCGATTCAAAATAAACCGATCTATTTTTTTGTGTAAACACGTTGAAATCGATGGCAATCGATTTAAATTACGTAAATGATAAGTACGCATGTATGGCGCCAAATATCCACGTGTATTTTTCCCGGGTATTAAATTACAAAACCAAAAAAATCCAGAGCGAGCAGGAAGAGGGGATGCGTGGCCCAATGATGCAACAGTTATTTTAATTGAATTTGGGGGTGATGAACGAGTACAGGAGAAGTTGGAAAGAACTCCAAAAAGAAATATACGTTCTAAAAATAATTAATTGTTTACACATGACATTTAAAGCCTATCGATTTAGATGATAGTGTAAACGTAGCGATTTTTGAACGCAAAACGGTTTATATATAGATCGATTTAATTTGAATCGATTCTTCCTAGCTCTAGTGTATACACGGCCTCAGACTGCTACCTTGTTCATACTACACATTTTAAACCATATCAACAATACTTGGACTGCTGCCTTGTTCAAATTACACATTTGTAACCGTACCAGCAATACTTTCACTACTGCCTACTTACACATTTTAAACCGTATCAGCAAGACTTGGACTGCTGCCTTGTTCCTATCATACATTTTAAACCGTATCAGCAATACTTTTACTATTGTCTAGTTTATATTACACATTTTAAACCATATCAGCAATACTTGGACTGTCGCCTTTTTTCTATCATACATTTTAAACCGTATCAGCAATACTTGGACAGCTACCTTGTTCATATTACACATTTTAACCGTATCAGCAATACTTTGACTTCTGCCTTGTTTCTATTTTACATTTTAAACCGCATCAACAAAACTTTGATTTATGCATTGGTTCTATTAGACATTTTAAACCGTTTCAGCAATACCTTGACTACTGTCTTGTTTATATTACACATTTTAACCGTATCATCAATATATTGCCTTGCCGTGTTCTTATTACATTTTCCAATTTGTTCATTGTAATATGTAGAGTTGACTCGAGCTTGGATTATATGTAGGAAACTCGTGAAGCAATGAGGCATTAAACACCAAACTTCACCTTGTTAATCAAAAGCAAACTTCTGTTATTTAACGGCGACACTATTGATACAGGATGTATCAAGGGAAGGTCTGATCGGGCTTTTATAAAGAGTATATGGAGAAATGTGAGTTTGTCAAACAGGAGACTTTTTACAACCCTCTTACTATACCCAGATTGAAACAATTGTTTAAACCTATATTAAGGTATAACGGCTGATGAATTAAGATGCACCATATCCAAACTCAAAGCTCGTTGTTTCTGATCTTTCAAATAATACTGGTTAGTGAGAAAATTCATTGCTTTGTCATACATTATGTTATTATCATTGTACGATTAACATTGACCTGACCGGTGAATGTCATAGTTGTTTACACTTTCTGAAGTATCATCTTCAATAGTCATTTTAGTTGTTGATCATTGTCTATTTCCTAATTGATATTACATCATTATTATGTTGTAAACAAAACTCTCTAAAGTTCATGTCTGTTACAGGATCGATCCGTCAGTTGTTTTTATTTTTAATTACAAAAAATACACACACAGCTTGCAAAAAATCAACAATTTGTTTACAAAGCTTTTTAATGCTGCATATTTAAAGACCTGTTAAATCGTACATCGCTCAATGTGTTCGTGTTGTATCCAGACTATCATCTCTGTTGTTCTTTATCCTATTTTTTGTCATGTTTGGTCTAAGATTTAAACGCATCTCTGACTACGTATCGTAGTAATTAATTTCAAGGTGCTTCACGTACATTAGTTAGTATACATACAAAACACAAGGATAATACATGAACATGTCCAAATTGACATGATGTAAATTATTAGTTTGAAAAATGTTCTTAATGTAAGATGGCAGACGAGTATGATTGAAATAATATTTATACCCCCGCAAACTAGTTTGGGGGGTATATAGGAATCACCCTGTCTGTCTGTCCGTCTGTCCACATCCCTTTTAAGCGCTTCTCCTCCTACACCGCTGACAGATTTTGATGAAACTTTACATGAAGGAAGTACATCATATGTAGATGTGCATGAAGAATTTTCGTCGCTGTCGGATATTATTCAGGGGAGATAATTGGACTTAGACTTGTTAAATATAGTATTCAGTGCGGGACCTCGTAAGCGCAACTCTTCCTACACCGTTTGACATATTTTGATGAAACTTTACATGATGGAAGTACATCATATGTAGAATTTTCGTCGCTGTCAGATATTATTCAGGGGAGATAATTGGACTTGAAGCGAAGCGGGCGGTATCCCTTTGTGAGCGTGCTGACAGTCCACACTTCTTTATACAACTTTTGTTGTTGTTCAGATGTATAGTAGCCTCAGTACATGTTATAATCTAATTAAAATTTCACTAGTAATGCGACATGTATACATAAATGATGAAAATTTTATTTGGACCCTCGGTAGCCGAGTGGTCTTTAGACGTTAGGTCATATATCTTCAATCGCCGACGTGTACACACTTGGATTGTGAGATCGATTGCAACTTTAATTGACAATGATGGCAAATTTGACGCCGAAACTTCGTGGATGTCCATATCGAGTACTTCGATTTCCTCTCCAAAAGGAAAAACTCCACACCGTGAAATAGCTGAACAATTGTTCAAAGTGACGTTATTCTGCATTGTTCAATTTGATGTTAGGAACCAAATATTTGAATGGGTGGGGCGGGGTAGGGCGATTTTTACTTCAGGGACAGATTGTGTTTTATATCCAAGTTAATGCGTTATTTAGTTCAAAATTTTAATTAGATTTATACAGAAAATGGTTAAACGGTCAGTCGAAAGATGGGTATATGATCATTTATAATTTTTCAGACTGAAGACAATGTGTTTTAAATTCACGCTATTGTCACCATTGATAACAAAAATATTGGTTTCCCATTATCATTACATACTGTGAGTTTGGTAAAATGGATTAATACGCTTTCGTAACAATGATATGACAATTATATTTCATAACAACTTCATTCCCAACCCTACACTTTTCGACAAAACAAATGTTCGACTTTTTGTTAGTTTTATAGCTTCATTACACACATTTACGTAAAAAATTTAATTTTATTTTGAGTGCTTCAACGATGTGTTGCTTTCTATCAGCAAGGGGCACTGACCGCGGACAGTTATTACCTAGGTTTTTTTCTTATTTTAAAATAGCCTCATGATGATGTGACGTGAAAATGATAGCACTACTATTTCGTTTCTTCTCCAAATTTAAATGTACTGATCTGAACACGAAAAATCTGGTTTAACAATGACATTTTATATTAATGTTCTTAGTAACTTGCATAATGACCTCTCTAGGTCACCTCTACCATTGTACATGTGCTTTTTGCTAATCAGTACAAGAATTTTCCGGTATTAAAACACATTCATCTTAGAAGGCATGTTGTAAAACATGGAGTAGAGTCTGGAGTCTAAATTGACGACTTTCACATAACAGATATTAAATTTCAGCATCCATGTATATTATCTTCAGGTCATAAAGTGTGAGATCAGACTAAGATAAGAGACCGAATGACAGGCAAACATTTTGTGAGATTATTGTAATTTATTGGGTTTTTTTTAATTAGTAATGTATTAAGTAACATTTTTATGAGCTATTAAAAACATTAATCAATCACACAGCACGGGGGGGGGGGGGGGGGGGTAACTAAGGATTCTTTTAGGTACAGGTCTGCGGGCGGAGATTTGAAAACCCACCCTATTCATATATTTCGGACGTCATAAAATGGGACATAATCATATATTGAATGATTAAATCAGACCTATTATTTTATTACAGCACATAACCATTGGCAAAATAGTCCATTCACTACCAAGATGATCAAGTGATGTTAATGGAACACTTTGTTTGTAAAATCACTGTGCTTTACATAGGCTTAGCATGCTTAAGATGAGAATTGAGGCATGGATATATTTAGATATTTACAACTATACCCAATGATATATTTTTCAATGAAAAAAGCTACCTATTCATATATTTTGGAGAGGTAAAAAAGTGACCTATTCGGGCCGCTTATACGTATAACCCAATATATACCAAGTTATCCCCCCGTGTCACACAGAACTACTAAGAACTCTAATTTTGACTCCAGACTCTACTCCATGTTTTACAACATGCCATCTAAGGTTGTCTGTCAAAACTCTCGTCAAATCTACGTTAGCGACCAGCCGTTGTCGTTTTAGTTGGGGACCATAAATATTTTGCACATATTTTCCTAATTTTTGTATTAACTCGGGATTTTGCAAATATTATAGAGGGTATCTGAAAATTACATAGGGACGTGTTGAGTTTAGAAGCTAAGACAATATATTTTTATTTATAAAATCCCAGGCCCCACCCAGGTTACTGACGAAACAAGAATCTACTTCTTTACATAAATATGCAGTTTCACATGTATTGCTTGCGCATGCATGAAATGTGTTATCTATTAAAGAGTCCGAATATTTAAAATTTTTTAGTGTCCTTTTCTTTCTTGTTTTTCGGGGGGATGACGTAAAAGTTGAGGGTGCTTTTTTATTTCTATCTTCAATACTTTGAGGACTGTTTCATAATGATCACTCACCTACATATCTATAGACAACGTTTTCTCCATTTCGGTCAGCATTCTAAAAACCGGCCCTGACAGGTTTAATACGTCTTGATTAGCCACACTAGCGTGAAATTCCCTTCCGTACATCATAAGAAATAGATTAACCAGTTGCCAACAATATTTATACAGCATCAATCGATTTTTTGCTGCTCAGTAAGCCTTTAAATATTAAACTTTGAAAGTCTAATAACTCTCAACTGAATTAATATTGTAATTAACAGGGCGCAACCGTAGAATCTATGTACTATGTTATGAATGTTTAATTGAAAACTGTGTGGACTAGAAAAAAGTAATTATTATTGCATGATGCTTACCTGTAAAATAATAATTAAATGAAGAATACAACATGACTTCTGAAGCGAAGGTTCCTTCTTTAACATCAGGACATATGTTACTAAATAATTCTAGCCAATTTGCACCGGAGTATGAATGAATAGAGAACGATGAAAAAGAACATTATACGTTATTGTCATAAATATAAACTTGCTAAGTAATTTGAATACTTCCGGTTAATCCTTTTCAAATTGGGTTTGTAATGCGAATACGCAGCAGTTTATTAGAGATCCATTATGCAGACTGGTGTATTGAAAGTAATCAAAGTACAGACACAGCTCATCAAAAGTTATCCACAGCAGAACCATTTTTAAATATTATTGTCTTTGATTACCAACTCAAAGACAATAATGCTTAAACCAACTTAATGACGAATGAATTCTTTTTATATATAGCTTTCTTTCTTTCTTATAAGAAATTGTTCAACACTTCTATCTTCATTCAATTTTAACTCATTTTAAAGGTTTGTAGAGTTTTTGATGGCTAGGAAAGAGGTTTATTTCGTTTTTTTTGTATCTGTTATACATAGGCCAAAATACTTTATCTTGACTCTGTTCTATTTTTAGCCATTGCGGTCCTGCTGGTTTGTCGGATGCCATGATTTGTACAATCTTTTTTAATAGAGGGCATCATCAAAATATCGTGTGAAAAGTTTCAAAGTTGTCACTTTAGTGTTTTTTTAGGAGAAGTGTTTCAAAGAAAGTTGAAAATTTGATAAAAACACAGTAAGGGGCCATAACTCCTAAACGGATGTTAGAACAAATTCGAAATCGAAATCATTTTTGTATATCTAAATCAGCTGAACAATTTAGAAAATTCTAACTTGTTCGCTTGTGCTAATACTTTTCAAGAGTGACAAAAAACAGCAAAAAACAATCTTACATTTTGATGATTGATGGGCAATAACTCCTACAAGAAGATTTTTTTGTTTGAAAGGCGATAAACGCCACTTTCGGCAATCAATAGGCTATATAGTGACGTTCAGAATTAATGGGGGGGGGGGGGGCGTAGCGAGAGTTCCCGGAGAAAACCCACTGCTTTCTGTGCATAAAAAAAGAATAACACCACACGCACAAAAATAAGTACAAACTTTCTTATCTGATATTGATATCTTCTTTTAAATAAATTTGTTAATTGTGTCGTCTTATTTGTACTTAACTTCGTACTATAGTGCACATTACGTCAGAGGAATCCATTTTGTTCAATAACAGTAAATATTTGAACAAATTGTCTATCAAGGTCAGGTCAAAGTAACGAAGGTAAACTAAACACAGTTTGTTTAAATTAAAAGTCTATTTAAGTGTATTTGAATAAGAAATGACGAAATCTATTTTATTATAAAATCGATAATCCTGTTTGTTTTTTTTTAAAGTTCAATAACATTAGCCTGGGGTTGTTTGGTCATTCTGTAGTAACTACTGTTTTGTTATTTTTACTTGTAACAAACATAAACGATAAGGGAGAGTTAATGTCAATAAACTGCAACAATTAAAATATTTTAGATCTATTCTTTACATTGTTATCGAGCGATGAAACGTTTTTAGTCAGCATTGTAGCGAAATTTTGGAATAGCACGAAAAATAAAATAAATTTATTTTGTTTTATGTTTAATGTCCTTTGAATACAAAGAATTAATATAAATGTGGAATGGTTGGTCAGCGATACTCAGTTTAGGACAAGTGTAAATGGGGACGTGAATAGGTCTTATCGCCAAACGGAAAAAGCGCACCCGCCCCCACTTAAAAAAGGTTTATTACAGGCTCTACAAAAATTATCCACCCATTCCAATTACTCCATACTTTCTAGTTGCAGTTCCCGATGTCATCTCCCTATTTACCGTTGATTTAGTGTTTGTTAACTTGTTCTCGTCCTGAATATAGCTGAAATTCTGCCCTCTTGACGTTAAGGAACTTCGACGTTTGAAATGAAAACATTCATTCTGATTTTGATGGACAACATGTACACTGTTCACTGTACTTCACATAAGTATATAAATAGATCAAACCGATGATGCGACGTGGTTTCTATATTATATTTAAATTTAAATCGAATTCAAGTTACATGTAATTTAAACGCTTTGCACTGAACATCAGCACATCAGATTGCAATTTAACGCTAGTTTATTACACTGTGGTAAACATGTCAACAGAGGGGAACTTACGTTTAAAAAACAAATTAACTTTTCATTCAGTTCTGTTAATCTTCACTTATGATCACTATGAACGACGTTTAAACGAATAACCTTAAGTATTTAAGATACATATTAACTTTATCATTCTACACGTCTAATTGATCATTTTGGCATTTAGTTACATGCAAGGGCGTAACAGTCAATGACCAAAAAGTGAAAAAAAAAACATCGAACAATGAACGGCTAATTCAACATCACTACACGAATATTTTACATAAATGCGAAACTAACTGAAAACCTGCAAATATTTTAATTTGATTACTTCAATACTTAAAACTAAGGAAAATGTTAATGTAACGAGACATATTCTGAAAGGTGCGGATTCAGAAACTAAATGACTTCGATTTGAATTGTCACTTAGATACTATTTTCGCATTCGTTTTACTATAGAAATAATTTTTCCTATTCATTCCTATGTATTCGTTTAATCTGCAAAGTAGGTGTAGTAAGTCTATAATAGATAATGATAGCCTACACATACTTTCCAAATAAGATGTGGAAATTTTAAGATTTCAGCTAAATTTATTTGGAAACATTTAGACACGAATGTCATTTGTAAGAAGATGGTAATTTTTATAAAACAGCAAGGTTGATGTTAGGTTTGTGCTTACTTAATATCCAGCAGTGACAATTATTTTAGCTACATGTAGTAAGAGGACAAATTAACTTAATTAACTTTATTCAGTAACTAACATAGCCCTATTTGGATCGTAGTAGTAACAACAAGCACAAACAATCAAACACAGATTCAATCTCCAACACAAAATACAATGCATGTATTTAACCAAGTTAACAAACAATCTATAGAGAAAGGTGGATGACATACGGGCAATAAATTTTGAAATGCTCTTATTTTGATTTACAAGACTATGAGATGCCGATAGTTTTATTGGATGATGGCAGTAACCTTCCTGAGCCAAGACTTTTTTATTATGTGTCTTTTCCTGTGTTCAGTATTAAATAAAACGAACTAACCGCTTCAGTTTTTTGTTTGAATGGTGTTTAACGCCACTTTCAGCTATTTTTCCGCTATATCATGGCTTCCAGTTTTTATTGGGAGAGGAAGTCGGCGCAGTTGGAAAAAAACCCGGACCTGCGGTGGGAAAACTGGCAATCCTTGTCAATTAAGATTGAGTCGAGTAAACCCTACCTGCAGTGAGAATCGAACCCACAACCCGCAACCCGCATACCCGTAACTGCTTCAGTAATAACTATAGTAAATGTTATTCTTAATTTATCCGGACGCCAACGTTATGCGCACGCAGCTTATCCATCGTAGTGTAATAGCTGTAAATCTTCACTTCTTTTGGGTTGTTGTACTAACTGAATGTTGCGTTGTACTATATCGTCATAATATGATTATTTGGTATAAGAAGAGGAATGACGAAATATACATCAAAAACAGTTGCTTTACCTCTTAGTATTATTTTTAACCATTCACTTAATACGTGTAAATTTCCAAATAGTTGGAAATTAGCAAATGTATTGCCCCTTTTTAAAAAAGGTGATAAATCAGATGTTTCTAATTACCGTCCAATAGCGCTATTGAGCTCCGTTGGAAAGGTGTTTGAAAGAGATATATTTAAACATATATACAACCACATTTCTGACCAAAAATTATTGTACAAATTTCAGTCTGGTTTTGTACCTGGACATTCAACTTATCATCAGTTGATCGAACTTTATCATAAAATATGCTTATCTTTAGAAAATGGGGAAATGACATGTGTTGTCTTTTGTGACATATCGAAGGCATTTGATCGTCTTTGGCATAAAGGTTTAATTTCAAAATTAAAGGCTTATGGAATTCAAGGAAATCTTTTGTTATGGCTCCAAGATTATCTAATGAATCGCCGCCAGCAAGTATTGCTAAAAAATTCGAGATCTTCAATTGGTAATTTGAAATCTGGTGTACCACAGGGGTCAGTATTAGGCCCCTTGCTGTTTTTATTGTTTATAAATGATATTGCAGATGAAATGAGCTCTTTAATTAGACTTTTTGCTGACAATAGTTCTTTAATGTATTCATCTGCAAGCGTTGAGGAAATAGAGAGGAATATAAATAGAGATCTAGAACTGCTTAACGAATGGGCTAAATTGTGGTTAGTAGATTTTAATCCCCAAAAAACGGAATATATGTTTTTTTTCTTTTAGAAATCACGAACCCCTGAAACTCACATTCAATGGTGAAAATATTGCATTAGTTGAAAATCATAAACATTTAGGAATAACTCTATCTCAAAATTGTAAATGGTCTACTCATATTGATAATATTTGTAAAAGTGCTTCTAAACAAATATTTGTTCTGCGAAAATTAAAGTATCTACTGTGCAGAAACAACCTGAACATTATTTATTCTAGGCATATTCTTCCTCTACTGGAATATGCTTGCGAATTATGGGATGGTTGCTCTGTCACTGACAGGGAAAAAATTGAACGTTTACAGTTAGAAGCTGCTAGAATTGTAACAGGACTTCCTCGCTTTTCCAATAATGAATCGTTAATGTTCGAAACAGGTTGGTCTTCTTTAACGAATAGACGTTATATAAGAAAACTAAATCTTATGTATAAAATCCGCAATGGTAATGCTCCCGAATATTTAAGAGATATTCTAAATGACTACTCTGATGTTGGACGTTATAATTTAAGAAATCGACTAGATTACAGAACACCATTATGTCGACTGGAGACCTTTTCAAAATCTTTTTTTCCTTCAACAGTTAGATTGTGGAACTCTCTTCCTTTAGATCAAAGAGAATTACCAACTTTTATGAGCTTTAAAATGTCACTGAAAAGAGAAAACTATATTGTCCCATCATATTTTCTAATAGGAAGCAGAAATTTAAATATTATTCATACTAGATTACGTCACCGTTGCAGTTCCCTAAAGGCCGATTTATATAGAGTAAACATAATCAACGACCCAAGCTGTGCTTGTGGTTGTCCCTTAGAAGACTGCATACACTATTTTCTAGAATGTCCACTTTACGATAACATTAGAAATCAATTTTTACATCCGTTGATGCGAATTACTAATCTCTCTATTGAAATTGTCCTATTTGGTTCTGATAGCCTTAGTAACGAAGTGAACACTATAATTTTTAGACATGTACACAGTTACATTCACCATTCTAAAAGATTTTCTGCATAGCTCGACCCCCTCCCCCCCCCCTTATTATTATGGTTGACTTTCTTGCATTGTTTATAATGTATTGCTTTGTATATTTTGTTATGTGTCATGTATTTTTTCTGTATGTACTTAAAATTGTGTAGTTATTTCCTTGTTGTCATCTTGTGAATTATTTTGTAAGATTATTGAACGGAGAGAACTTCATAAGTTGTAATAACTTGTGTTCAATCCTATTGGTTATTTTTGACAATAAAATATGTTTAAACTAAACTAATGACGTTAAACTTTGGTCCAACCCCAATGCTTATTTGCAAACAAAAATTTTTTGAACTTAGGGATTTTTATGGCCACTGAAATTTAAAAGTATACGTATAAAAAATTCGGTTCGGAATGTGGCGTATTGTAAAAGATATAAAGAGTTATTTAACGTTTAACTTGGATTCCATAAAACATCATTCACCCTGGTCGCAGCAAAGCTATTGAACTTTAACCCCCCCCCCCCCCCCCCACAAAAAACGAGAGGGTAACCCTATTCGGCAGCACAAGCGTACATTAACTGTAATTTTCCTATTACAGTATCACATTTGGATACAAGTCCAACGATTTAGGAAACAAATTTAAGACACCAAATATTTTCTTATAGTCATCTATTCCGCTTGTCTCAACTGGCCAAAAAAATGTCAAATATCTCCCCTTTTTTCTGTATTCCCCTAATTGTATAGTCTATTTGGGTTGTATTGATTTTAAAACACCTTCACGTGTTGACACCACATAATGTGGCACATTAAATTGTTTTCTCTCTGAACTAAAGCCAACTAAATCCTCATTCTCTGTTAAAAATAACCTTAATAGTTTTTCACATAATTCTTAATAGCTGTTTAAACCATTAAAAAGCCATTAGCTTTATGTTTTTAACCAAAACTTGTGTTACGTACCACAGGTATAAAACGGATGACATGCTTTGTATTATCTGTTATGAACGCTTTTGATAAATCACCGACTTAACCTGGATCGCTATTTATTGTTTGGGTTTTATATCCTTCTGTTATTACCGACGATACTTCAAAGTTACGTTGGTGCAGATGAACATCCTATAAATTTTAAATTTTTATAACGTCTTAAATTTACTTAGTATTCTTACGTTGTCAAGTATTGTCATGCATAGTCCTGTATCTTGATAAGACTTTATGAAGTTATGACGCATTCACTTTGTTTTTGATAATAAAATATATTTAAGTGGTTGCCTTGGCAACAGTATGAAGTGTTACGTAACACTAAGTTGTCGACGTATTGTGACCAGGCTTACTTCTAAATAATTATCAATTTACAGCTAATTAAATTAGTACTGCCATGTTGTATTCACAAATTATTATTAGTACATGTACCAAATTATGATAATGCGTGGGTAGATGTCATTTCATAACATAAAACTGTACATCTCAATTTGCGAGTGTATGTAGCTGTCAATCTACTGTAAATTACCGACGTGTCAACGCCGTATAAACTGGATGCAATTATAAAGCTGTAAAGTTACTGATAATATTAAACAAACAAAAACATAATTCGAGAGTGCTACCATTACGCTTCCTCCTCTGCAAGCAGGTAGGTCGGACATGGAAGGGATTTTTTGTAAAAATCTAGATACATGTACCATGTACATTTTCAAAGACTTGTTACAAAGTGCAAAGTAAACATAATACATAATACTAATGAAAAGGTTTAATAAATAACATTTACATTATAACATTATAAGGCTTGATGTAAAATGTTCACTACTGCGCATGTCTGTCAACCACTGTGGCTGAATGTTCTTATAATCGACATGTAACAGTAGTCCAATACTCGGCTAAGATCGTAGTCATAAGTCTGCATAGATACGAGTAAGGAAACCTTACAACAAAAGTCATCTATTTATACTTTCTCTGCCGTACCACTTTTATCCAGCTATAAGCCGCGCTAAAAGTGTAACTCACTTTAACATTGGTTTTCTTTGGTTGAAAACCATTTAGTTCAGGTTAAGTTCTCCTAATATCAAGTTAGTTTCATGGAGTCTCTTGACATTGGTAAATACTTAATAAAAATTATCGAGCTCACTATTTGTCCATTTGGGAGTTTCCCTCCAACTGGCAAAATGCCAACTTGCTGAAATCCACCAATTTTTTCTACAATCTTTAATATTGCTGTGTTGCTGCTAAAAGTGTCTACGTACATTCCAATATATCCCAAGCATGTAGCAAAGTCTATGGCCATTCTAAGTGCAAATTCTCCTAAGCTTTGTTGTCTTTCGCTGCGCTTGACAATTATGAATGGATCAGCCATTGCGTTTTGTCCTCTGTAAAATTTACTAACAGCAATAATAAACGCTGCAAGTAAACACCCGGATTCTTTACAAGTAATTGCAAAACAGTCACTGTTTTTAATTTCCATTCTAAACTCTTCTTCAGATTCGAATTCGTCTATTCCGTATCCTTCACCATACAGAGCGGCTTCTTGTATCATACAGTACGTCTCCGATAGCTGTCGTTCCGTCATGTACTCAACAATTACTGAACGCCCTGTTTTCAATTGTGCAACCATTGGCAATTGTGTCATTCTCTTTGATACCATTGGCGGTACCCTGAAATAAAATGCAAAATTGTAAGTCAAAAGACAACATAAACTTTGAATTCGTAATTGAATGTGATTTTGCCGTGCCTGTGTATATTCTTTACTTTATAATTCAATGGAAATTTATAATTTTATATTCAACACTATGAAATTTATATAAATCATAAATACGTGTAAGTTAATTCAAATTTATAAATAGCCTGTACAATAAGTAGAAAATAAAAATAGTAAACAAGCAGGAAAAATGTAGGTCAATAAATAAATAAATAAATAAATAAATAAATAAATAAATAAAACTTACATTATCACATCAGAAATTATCTGTTCTTTGCAAGGCATTGTAAATCGTATCCAATTCTGCAAAAATACACAAATTACGGAATTATAACAATTGATCTTGTCTTCACCGTAAGCTTGTCAGCCGCAGAATAATAATCCTGGTTAGCTTCACGTTTATTTATACGGCTGTAGGCATGACTTCACCTGACGGAGATTACCGAATGTGTCACGGAAACTGTCTATTGACACAGTGTTATTATTCTTCAGTTCACTGCTCTGCAGTGTAAACAACGGCGTTAAAGGTACGCTATTATGAATAATCAATGCTATCAAAATGGAAAATGATATCATCGTCGCTTCCGTAATAGGAAATTCATAATTAAAAACGGCCCTAGTAAACAAAAAGCATTGGTGTTTATTTTGTGTATTGTTAATGAAGGTGAATGTCTTTATTTATTGATAATCGATTTGTTTACCCTTTTGCATTTGTATATAATGTTGTGCACTTTTTGTTCGGAGATTTATTGAAATTTAAACAAGCAATATGATAAAAAGACACGGTAAACAGAATATAAAAAATTATGTATGATTTTATTGAAGAAATGAGTTATTTAAAAAATAAAACATTCTAATAGTATCTGTTGTTTTAAATTTGAGAACATATTCAAAGATCTGTCAAAAACACTCATAATATACATGTTTTTGCAATAATTCAGATGATTGTATATTGTAATCAGTAAAAACGTGTATTTTTAATTGCAGGTATAAGCTATAAAATCCAACCCCAGGAAAAACTCAATTTTATTGTTCCAAAGGAATCACGACTTCTGATAGATTTATGGATAAAAAAATAATTCTGCTAATTATTTGACATTCATTTTACATGTAAGTGTCTACTTGTGTGGTTTTAACCGGTTAAATCCAGACATTTTTTCACTTTAGCGCCACGATACAGCCAGTTTAGTCTGCTTTATGTCGTTGTCTCAAATAGCCCAGTGAATCGCTAGAGGTTCGTTTGGAAACTTGGTGACCGTATATTTTATGAAAACATTTTCTTTATTGTTTAGTTTTATCATAAAAATTAGAAAAAAGATATGGGGAGTTCTAATTACTGTATGTAGTATCTTTTTCTATTGTAATAAATATATCTATTTTAAAAAAAGGTTTTTAACCATTTTTGTATTTTTGTCAACATGTGTCGTATCTTGTTTTTCCGGCGTTCTTCACAATTCTCGATACACAGACCCTCTTTTTGTGGAAAAGGGGAATGGGGGTAGCCACGATTCTTGCACGATAAAGACATCGAGAACAGCAGAACAGTACGTAGGTCCTTATAGCTACAAATGGGTAACTTTTCTGCCTCTACCAATGCTTTCCCAATGACATTCAACATTTTTACAGTTTGTCAATCATGCACCCCTGAATTGTTTTGGTTGTTAACTTGTTCTCGTCCTGAATATAGCTATAATACTGCTCGCTGTAGTCAGTCAACAAATAAATGAAAATAAATTAAAAAAAATAAAAATAAATAAATAAATAAATAAATAAATAAATAAATAAATAAATAAATAAATAAATAAATAAATAAATAAATAAATAAATAAATAAATAAATCATGATCCTTTTATGTGTTGACTTTTTTTTTAATGTCTATTGAGATCGAGGGGTACTTCAGTACTTAAATAATTGAACCGTAATAGTAATGATTGGGTTTCCCGTATAAAGTCATAAAGTCTGCATAAAATGTCAAATAAATCTTTGTCACATATTTAATAAGATAAATAAATAAATAAATTGTATGTATGCCACCAAATATTTGCAAATGCTATACTGAACGTAAAATTGTCATGCAAATTGCAAATACTTTTAAGAAAATAAACCGTATATTGGGATCATTCCTAGTGCTCGGCCCACAGAACAGCCCAGCGCGTCCCCGGGTGACGGATAGGGGAGATCCTCTCGATGGGGGCATGTCAGGTGATAATATAGAAAGCCTGGCCGCGGACCATAGTGGGTAACGTGTTTGGAGAGTGCAAAGCTCCTTGCACGATACAGACCCCTTTTGTACATTTCGAAAAAGAGTAGGCTCTTGTAGCCGCTGCAAAAGGCTAAATTCTCCTACCCTACCCAATACTCCGTACTTTTCCAGTGGCAGTCAAACCTTTACTGCCTGTGTCCCATCCTAACCTTTTTTCCAATGATTTATTGTTGGTTAACTTGTTCCCGTCCTGAATATAGCTGAAATACTGCTCGCCGGACGTAAAGCAAACATCCAATCAATCAATCAATCAATCGTATATTTGGGTTAGGCCTTCTCGTGCTAAACACGCACTAATTTTTAATATTAAATTTCAAACTGTACAATTTCTACAGTACAGTGGGCAAACCCTTCTTCCTTCTGTAGAAAGGAATTTTACAAAGACAGCACTCCCCACCGATAAACTAAAAACAAAAATGCTGTAAATAGAAATTAACAATTGTAAATATTTAACTGAGGTTACACTGTCGTGCATTCTATAGTGATGATATCAAGTTCCTTCTTGAAAATATGAGAATCATAAATAAATTGTAAATGATCACGCATACATGTATACTGCTTATAGTGAGTCACACGGATTACCTGTAAAAACATAAATTGTTTATCAACTTACGTATGTTTTACTTATGTCAATAACTTAAAATTACCTAGGAAGGACATAATAAAAATAAGATAAAGATAAATATCTGGCGAAGTATGTTTACAGTTCTCATTCATGAAATGTTGAGTCAGAGAATATTTACACTATTTATGGTCATCTACTATTGATCACGTGCCTGTCAACACTGATGTCTCTATCTAACCTTAATGGACAAAAATTGACTGCCGAAGGGTATGTTTCAAAAGGGGCGCCACCTTCCTCAACAATCAATAACTGAAAAATAGGTAAAAGGGGCTTTAAACCACATTTAAACAAACAAACACAATCTTATGCATATTTAGTGTCGAGGAACTTTTCCTCCGGGTACTCCGGCTTTCTCCCCAATAAAAACTGAACGCCATGATATAGCTAAAAAATGGCTGAAAATGGCGTTAAACAATATTCAAACAAACATAACGTGTTAAAAAAAGAAGAAAACGAGAAGGCTCATTGTAACCGCTACAAAAGGCTAAATCCTCTGCCCTACCCAATACTCCATTCACTGTGTCCCATCATAACAATATTTCTGTTGATTTATTGTTTGTTAACTTGTTCTCGTCCTGAATATAGCTGAAAAACTGCTCGCTGGACGTAAAGCAAACATCCAATCAATCAATTTTCTTCAAAGAAAGCAAAGAAGGGATGCTTTGGAACATCGACATAAACTAGTTGAATTGATTGATTGAAAAATGTTTGCATATTTTCAGCTTTATGCAAGACAAGAAACCAATTTACAGAAAAAGGAGTGGGACATCGCGAACTACCAGCGGGTAAACTAGGTCAAGGATGGACATCGCGAACTAACAGCGGGTATACAAGGTCAAAGAGGTGGGACATCGCGAACTATACCAGCGATAAATAAGGTCAAGCAAACTAAGAAGACAATGTTTGTTTTTAATAATCCATCAGATAGCTTAAATGTAGTTTTTATTTTTTAGAATTGCATCTTAAAGTAAACTGCCATAAAATGTTTAAAAAAATGTGGCTGCGTTTAAACAACACAGAAATTCATGTCTGATTCATCGTTATATTGTAGAATTTTAAGAAGACAACGTGTCTTGATTTCTTCGGCTTCATATCAAATTATATCATGTTTAGTCTGATGTTTTAATAAACCTACGATAATCAAAGAAAGTATATACTCTTTCAAATGAAGATTTGAGTATCTTCAAAGCTTCTAAAATTGAATCCGCTGATATTTGCGGTTTTAATTTAACGTTATAAATACGATACAATTTATATTTCAAAGAAAATTATTTCCAATATTTCTCGTTAAACAAACCAGCAAAATCTATTTTCGTCTCTGTTTGTCCGGCTGTCGTCTGCTTTGTATCTGTACTTTAACAAGTTAACGACCATGCAGTAAAACAAAACGTGTTCACAAATTAAATGGATGGTTCGCTAGAAAGTTTTATGTTTTTATATATAGGAAACGAAAAATTGCTGTTGCTACATTGCCGTTCAGTTTTGATTCACCAATGCATCGTGTCATGGATTTAAAGTAACTTTCGACAATAGCTTAGGCCACCATAGAAGTAGACGTTTTAATGATAAATTTATTTAATTATACCCCCCCCCCCCCCCGCAAACTTGATTGGGGGTATATAGGAATCACCCTGTCTCTCTGTCCGTCTGTCCGTCATTCCGCCTGTCCACATCTCTTGTAAGCGCAACTCCTCCTAAACCGCTTGATGAAATTTAATGAAACTTAGCATAAAGAAAGTACATTTTATGTCGATGTGCATGAAGGATTTTTATCATTAAGTGAGATAAGTGGACTTGAAAGCGAAGCGGGGGGGGGGGGGGGGGGGGTATCGCTTTGTGAGCGTGCTCACAGTCCACACTTGTTACTATCTAGACTTTATATTGGTCTGCAGAACAAACACATAAAGACAAACAATATTATAATATTACATAATAAAGAAGAAACCAAAATCTTAATTCAAGCCAAAGTCAGCAGTAATTACGGTTTTTCCTTCTTCAGTTCTAATGCAAGTCTGTAGAAAGAGGTCATTATTTTAACTTCATCAGGTGTTGAGGGGTTTAGAATAACTGTCAGTTTTTCTATGTCAGACATTAAACTAAAATCTTTATATTTATTATTTCATATGTTAATCAATTGAGATATATATCTACATATATTTTACAATGGAAAAAAATGAAAATCGTCCTCTAGTATTTTACATTTAAAACATACACTTTTATCTCTTTCAACATTTTTATATACAAATTTCAATTTTAAGAAAGTGGTCACCAAGTCTAAATTAAAAAAAAAAGTTTTTTTTCTTTTAATATTTCTGCTTATCTGCTAAGAAGGTAAAGACCCGGAAGTGAATTGATACAACTGCTGACATTTACATAAAAGTTAACCGATTATATCGTCATCTTCATTTGCGTTCAGAACAAAGTGTGTATCGTTTTTTTTCTGATTCGTTGAATAAAGTACATGATGATAAAAATAACTCCCGAGGGTATATGCTGTAATATAAAAATTCAAATTTCGTCAAAAGTTCTTAATCAACATCCAAAACCATTGATACTTTTTATTTGGATTAAACTTCATGCAAACGATACAAGTTATTTAATTTCAAAGAAGCACATATTTTTATTATTTCTTCTTTTCCAGTAAGATGTCATTATCATTTGCCGCAAGGTATATACGAAATATTGTATAAAATTTATACCAGTAAACAATTAAATACAAATAAATATTCAAAGCTGTAGGAATAAATTGATAGTTCCTATATAGCAGGTAGCAAGATCTATACAGATCTAAATATTGATCACGTACCTGTCAGTACTGCGGGCAGTATTTGCCGGACTCCCAATCTGATTGATTGATTGATGTTAAACGTCCAGCAAGCAATATTTCAGCTATATTCAGGACGTTGAATTGAGAAGGATTGCCAGTTTCCCTCCCAAGTTCAGGTTTTCCTCTGGTTTCCTGGCTCCCGACCTCCTTTCCCCAAAAAAATAGAACGCCACGATACAGAGGATAAAATTGCTTAAGTTGCGTTAGACGCAATCTAAACAAAAAAGCAATATAGAGCTACATTCTAATACATTTTGTTTTTGTTTTACGAAAATTAAGATCCGATATACAAAATGTATATCGTCTTTTAAATGTAAACGTGAAAAATGTACTTTTATGCAAATGACATTCACAAAGAGCAAGATATGCATTTATTTTTTTTGTTCATGGCCAAGAGTTTAATGTCATTCAACTAAAAGTAACAGTCTTCCACCTTGATATTGTTTTTCAAGCAATTTATGACAATTGTCACAACAAATATGCATAAGAAATTAATTTCCACAGTTCTTTCAAGGTTACTGCGGAGGACAATCCAATATACTAGGACTACACAACCTATAAATATTAATCAGGAACTGACAGGTAGAGGTCTGAAACGTAGCAATGTCGACAGGAGATGTACTTCTTTCTGAGGATAACAACCTTTCTAATGTCGGTTAGGTATACTTTTGGAAAAAGGGGTAGTAAAGGATGGATTGTTATGTTCGGACAGAATTTTGTTTGTCCCTAAGAAGACTTAAAAGACGTATAAGCTATATAAATACATGTAGCAATGAACATATTTAAAATTGGATTTTGGGGTTGGGGCGAATTTTAGAGCAATAGATTTTATGTTTGTTTGAATAGGGTTAAATGCCACTTTCAGCACATTTTCACGTATTTAAAGGCGTCCTGGTTTTTATTTTTGATGAAATACCCTGCGTTCGGCATGCACCTGGCAATATTTGTCAGTTAAGGTTAAGGTGGACCATACCCTGCCTGCAGTAAGGCTAGTCCCCTCAGTGTCGACTAGCATGGGACTAATAGTAATGATGACTAACTACTTCAACCACTCGACCATCGAGACCAACACCCCCCTGAATCAATAAAAGAAAACCAAAATCAATTGCAAGACAAGAAACGTTATATGTTTTTGTCAACTGTATGCAATATTAGGCAAGATTTCAATCAATTACGCAGGTCGAGGGTTCTCTCCGGGTACTCCGGCTTCCTCCCCCAATAAAAAACTGGACGCCATGAAATAGCGAAAAATTGCTGAAAGTGGCGTTAAAACACCATTCAAACAAACAAACAAAAAATCAATCAAACAAAACATTACGAGTGTGATGTCACGTCCAACTGTTGACTGCTCTTGTGCTAGAACTATTAACATACATTGGCAAACAGGTACCAACAATATTGTTTTTTCTAATTCTTGCAATGGTAATGCGGTGCTTACAAATGAAAACAAATGTTTATTTGTTTGAAGGGACTTTAAACCCACTATCATCATGTTTTCAACTGTATCATTAAGTACAGGTTTTATTGTGAAAGCTAGTGTGATACATGACCGTCGACAGAAAAACTTGCAATTAAGGTTGGATTTCAGCGAATCCTGCCACCAGTAATGCTCGAACCCGCAACTTCATTGTTGACACACATATGATTATTAGTAGATGACGAAATAACTTAACCACCCAGCCCTGGAAGCCCCAGAGTTTTGTCTGTAACGCATCTCTTATTATCTCATACAGAACATTAACATTCACTCACAATAATAAATCATTTTGTGCAAAATGCATATTACTATTGCAATGTTGTGTAGATTTGAATCACGAACTTGTCCTAATTACCGTTTTTTGTCATCATGACATATATTAACATTACAGTTGTAAGGCATACGGTACAAGCGAGCAATAATTGAGCTATATTCCAGACGTAAACATGTATAAAAAGAAATGGGAAAACGGAAGAGACAAATGGAAAACTTTTCCGGCGTCTACTCGAAATTATAGAGTATTGGGAAGATACAATTTCAAAAAAAGCTAAACGTCTCTTAGCTGCATTTCCCATTTTATGGGTACAATTAAAGTATCTGTTGTTTGTAATTTATATGTAGGATAGTCAACCAATGTACCTTTTATGGACATTGTTTACGCTAAACTATTAACCAATGGTGCTTGAGAGATTCAAATGCATGTCGTCACTTCGCACGTGGTTTTTGAAAAATAATTAAACAAAAAAATGAGCTGTAAAAAAATGTGTTTTTCTATTTGCATCAATATCAGAACGAAAATAAAGATATAGAAAATATCAGTTTTTTTCCCAAACAGCTTTAAAAGTAGCGAGATTTTGGTGCAATGTTTACCTTTTAATTGGTCACTGGTCACTAAATGCACTGTTAGAAATGGAAGTCAATATGTGGAACCCAACATTACTGCAAAAAAATACTGAAAACAATCCTGATTCAACCCAAGAATATTAGTACACATACTAGTGCGGTCCTGATATAAAAATATTTATAGATTTGGTGAACCACCCAATCAAGTAACAGATGTATACCGTCATGGGGGACGGTAACTACCCGAAGATTTCGAATAGACAAGATAGGTTGTTTCTAAAGTACACTTACGTTCTAGTTTTGGTCAAATTTTACTATGGAAAATCGCCCTAGCAATATGAAAAACCGCCGAATTTCAAAACGCCAAAAACCTGTGGAAAATAAATGTTGACTTCAAAAATTATGATGTTTTTGACTTAAGGCCAAAAACTCGACCAAACGCTGTAAGCAGTTTTCATTTGTCAGGCAAAAAAAACAGCCACGTAGACACGGTGATATTTAGTATAGTATAATTAATGACGCATGAAACGATTACGTTGGTGTATACTGTTCCCTTGGGTATGTTGGATACAGTATTGTTTGTTGACTGTTACCTTGGGTATTATGTTGGTTACAGTATTATTTGTTGACTGTTCCCTTGGGTATTATGTTGGTTACAGTATTATTTGATGGACTATGATCTTGGTATGTTGGATACAGTATTGTTTGTTGGCTGTTACCTTGGTTATGTTGGATACAGTAGTGTTTGTTGGCTGTTACCTTGGTTATGTTGGATACAGTATTGTTTGTTGACTGTTACCTTGGGTATTATGTTGGATACAGTATTGTTTGTTGACTGTTACCTTGGGTATTATGTTGGTTACAGTATTATTTGTTGACTGTTACCTTGGGTATTATGTTGGTTACAGTATTATTTGTTGACTGTTACCTTGGGTATTATGTTGGATACAGTATTGTTTGTTGACTGTTACCTTGGGTATTATGTTGGTTACAGTATTATTTGTTGACTGTTACCTTGGGTATTATGTTGGTTACAGTATTATTTGTTGACTGTTACCTTGGGTATGTTGGTTACAGTATTATTTGTTGACTGTTCCCTTGGGTATTATGTTGGTAACAGTATTATTTGATGGACTATGATCTTGGTATGTTGGATACAGTATTGTTTGTTGACTGTTACCTTGGGTATGTTGGATACAGTATTATTTGTTGACTGTTACCTTGGGTATATTATGTTGGTTACAGTATTGTTTGTTGACTGTTACCTTGGGTATATTATGTTGGTTACAGTATTGTTTGTTGACTGTTACCTTGGGTATTATGTTGGTTACAGTATTATTTGTTGACTGTTACCTTGGGTATGTTGGATACAGTATTATTTGTTGACTGTTCCCTTGGGTATATTATGTTGGTTACAGTATTATTTGATGGACTATGATCTTGGTATGTTGGATACAGTATTATTTGTTGACTGTTACCTTTATTGGGTATTACGTTGGTTACAGTATTATTTGATGGACTATGATCTTGGATATGTTGGATACAGTATTATTTGTTGATTGTTACCTTTATTGGGTATTACGTTGGTTACTATATTATTTGTTGTTCAAAAAAAGTGTTTCATCGGTTTTAATCCTTATATAACTATATTAGCTGAAAGGTCTATCAATTCCTTACATTTTCTAATAGAAAATTACCTAATTTACCTGCTGGAAATGAAAACAACTCTTGCAAAAGCGACTATATATTATTGCAAAAGACGTAGAAAAACAGAGAACAGTTCCATTATGGTGAATCGCCCACGTGCAGTAATGTTCCAAATTTTTGTGAAGCACTTATGAAGTCTTCTAGAATAAAGATACCTTTGTTTATGTATTTTTGAATTCTTATCAAACCCTGTTTTTATAAGATATGCATCATGGTAATCTTAAAGGTTCTGAAATATATTTACCAGTTGGATGATTCTGGGATGGATGGACCACTGACGTTTTCTTCTAAAATAACTCTCAGGACTTATAGCCCGGACACCAACCTCCCTCCTCCAAGATCTCATCCTTTGACAATTCACTTCGCTTAATGTGCATTTGTTCTGCCTACTTCGTTGAAGCCGCTAAATTTGTCGCGGAGCTAATCTGAACTGCCCTGTGCTGTACGGCTCTAGAATTAATTTTATACTATCAACATGATACATTAGAAGTGTAGCAAGAACCAGATATTTTTAGGATCATTTACAATATACTCATTGAATATAATAATCGGTTTATGATAGCTTTTTATACTGAATATATGTATTTTGTGTCTTAATTCACACAACACATGTTATAATACGTTTATACCGGTTGAACGTAAAAAACATATTTGTACACGGTGTAAAAGTGCAAAAATGGTGGGGGAGCAGGTGAACGAGTTAATTTTAATTGTATTATTTTAAAATAAATGGAATTAAAATTAGGTCA
The DNA here is from genome assembly GCA_944474755.1 of Limnoperna fortunei. NCBI lineage: Eukaryota > Metazoa > Mollusca > Bivalvia > Mytilida > Modiolidae > Limnoperna > Limnoperna fortunei. The sequence continues at coordinate 8,587,826 of OX104124.1, read as the reverse complement.
CCTCTTTCAAAACATTGCAATGTTCGTCTTTCAAAATTTAGAGTTAAAAAAAACAGAATGCGTCACGATGTAGCAAGTACAAAACAAGGATTCTACCAACATTTTTAAGAAAACAACACTTTGTTATCCTTGGGTGCATTTTTAGGGGGCGGGATTGAGGGAGCCGTGTTCTTAAAAACAGCATACAATGACACATGGGTATTTTTTGCCAGACAGTAAAACTAATATTTCCCTCAGAAATCCATATAAGTATAGTTTCCAACATACAGGGTAACTGACATTATTGCAAACCTAATTATGGACTGTTGTTGTAATATCGGACTTTATTCTTCAGCATAACATGCAGGCAGTTACAGGCAATTATGGAATATATCACGTAATGGGTTCGTACCGGCCTCTCGAGATTTCTCCAGTACATTGTTCCTGTAAATGTACTTTCTATACGCAGTTGTTTGTAACACAATAGCTGCAACACTTTGATTATTTGTTTCAAAACTTGCGGTGCGGAATTGAGGTTTTACACTTTCTTGCTCAAAGTCGTCCCCTTATAATGGCTACGTTTACACGACTAACTTCCCTTGCGAAAAAGAACACCTAGCCCATTAGTGCAAACAATTATTTACTTATTTTGTTCATCATGAGGTCACGTGATATTTATTACATCATACAAAATATGCATTAAACGGACGAAACATCTGTCGTAGGAAAAACAAGCTGTAAATTTATCATCTTACAATGATAACGTTTTAGCGATTGCAGATTGATTTTGCTTATTCCAGTCACTTTTCATCATATGTTTATTATTATAACATAATCAGAAAGTACTGCTAACCAAACCTCGAAATATACGTTGTGTTTATTTACAAGTGTTGTTTGGTTTCATGGTCAACTGGGGGTATTCCCAAATATTTCCACTTTATGTTACCAAGGGAGATAGGTCTTATAGATGGAAAGACAACTCTTTGATGATGGTTGGTTAATTTTTTTTTTAATAATTATAAAAACAGAACATTTACTTTTTCTCGTTTTTAAAACACGTACATTTACAAAGATATTTATACAGCTTAAACAGCAGCATAGTGCGAGAAAGTATATTACTTATTAATTTTTCAATTTCACAGATTATTTCATAGCCAAACTTAAAAGGCAGCTTGATTATTGTATTTTTTTAAACTTCAATTAAGTATTTTTTCAAATTTCTGAACAAGTTATACGATATAACATGGTTTGGGGCTGTTTACGCCCAATACAAGTAAACTTAATAAACCACAAAGCGATTTATGAATGGTGTAAACAGAACCGATCCATGTTATAGAGTAAACTATATATCCTGGTAATTGTAACGGTCAAAATAGCAATGCATATATATCTGTAAAACCAAACTTTCACACAGCAAGGTATGGTCTACACTCTGTGAGGTATAAACTATGGAAGAACACCCAAATCATCCGAGGGAGATATGTGTTTAAATCAATTGGGTATGTGGAGGGGCGAATTGTAATTGTCCTCTTGTTGTTAGATATAGTTTGGCCCCCCAACTCACTTACTTAGTGTTTGTGTTTCATGTTTGTGCTTGTTTTGTTGGATGTTTGGTGCTACTCTAAGCTCCAATGTGCTTGGTTTACTTTATACCAGTGTCTTGACGTATGCTATCTTATAGTAATCCATACATTTGTATGTACCTTATGTCAGTTTGCTTTTATGTACATATATTACCTACTATAAAAAAAAAACAAACTTTTTAACTGTGCTTACGTATTTATGTATGTCTAATAAATGTCCTTTATGTCTGCATGCTCATTTTCATCATACAACTTGTTTTTTTTTACCTGTGTTTGTATCTATGCAATGTGTGTTTGCTTTGTTAGTTTTTGTTGAGCTTATGTTATTCATGGAATGTCTTTTTACCGAATAGAAATAAAATTTACTTGACTTGACTTGAGTGTCTTTACAATATTGTATCGCTGACGTTTGAATTTGTAAATTTAACATTCAGGATTGAATTATAGCCTATGACTATGATTAAAAATAATTAACATATCATCAATAAATGCTAAACTTCAATCGGACAATCAATCAGACATAACACAGTAAGTCAACAGTCTGGAACATATTAAAACTCAAATCGCTAAAGTGCAAAGTGCAATTATTTTTTTCTGTAAACAAATTAATAAGACTATCGTAAACAACCGCAGTTTACAGTACACGTAAATATTTACAACATTCTGAGTCCGTCAAGTCCGTAATCTACGTGTTGTTGAGGAACACCAAATTACCACCATTATGACAACAGTATATATATGTATATATTGCGCACATTTCTAGCATCGGCATTACCAATTTGATTGATTGATTGATTTATAAGGAGGAGTTGCGTCACACCATATGTCAGTTTAAGCAAAGTTAAACATCTATTGCAAATGCGAAATTCACACAATCTTGTGTACAAGAGAAACCATATCCCCTGTTGGGTATTGAAATGATATGGAAATGAATATTAATCGATCAATACATTTGGAAAATAATATCAAGGAATTGTGAAGGTTTATTTAATTACTTTGAAATAAGACAAGCCACCTTTTCTGTACCCTTTTAAAAATGCCAATGAGGAGAGTTTTTCAATAGCAATTTAAAACATATATTTTATGAACAAAAACTTTTAACATTAGAGGCTATGCTAATTTTTCTTTTTAAGCTATTAATACTTACATTGCATGATTTTCTCATAAACAACATAAAGTCAACTCTCAGACTTCTTCTTTTACCACAACATCAACATTATCTAATTTTGATTGATTTATAAATCAACCTGAGCTAAGTTTTTGTGAAATATTGAGACTGGGTGTAACGATGAAACATACCTGCTTCAAGACAAGGAATAGTATTTCTTACTTGACTTCTTTGCTACGGTGACGAAACTAGCACCCCCATCACCGATCCGCTACTAATTTTCATGCTAAACACTACGTAAACAGGTAAACAACGCTTGCAGGAATAAACTGCAGCAGATGTAAATATGGCCTCGATATCGAATTCAAACCTCAAACAATACATTTATCTTAGCTAAAGTAACGTGTTTACTACGCTTATTTATTTTTGCACTTTCGATTTATGAGCAAATGCAATTTTTGCGTAATCAGTAAATATATGAAAATGTAAATGAACTTATAATAGATGACGTAATCGGTCAAATGCAGTGCAATTCAGTTTAGTTAGGGACACGTGTATTCAAGCTATATCAATTGAGGATATAAGCAAAATAACCTAATAATTTTGTTATTTACCTACAGACAGGACAATATATCGCTAAAATCACGAATGACTAATACCACAAAAACAAGAAAACAACAAGGATATGTCATATCGAAATTTTGTGCTGTAAATATATTTTATTCGGAGTCGAGAAGAACTGATTTTAATAGACACTTTGAAACGTCTTCTTCATTTTTTTTTAACTCAAATGTGTTAATGTGCGAAATATTCATAACCTATCGATTTTAGCATCTTCACAATATGCAGAAGCAACGGTACGAGGAACAAGCCTGTAAATGGCCAGTGTTAAAAAAACCCTTAAATTTTGGCACACTATGCATTAGGCTGGCCAAGAGTTGAACGATTAGTATTTCGGCTATATTCAGAACAAAATATAAGTAAAAACAAACATTACTTTGGAAACAAGGCAATAATGTTTTGCACATACTCTTCTGTAATCTACAAATAAGGACTCTCGTGCAAGTAGCGGGACATTATGTAAATACCTCAATCACTATCGTATCAATAACGTAACACACGGGAGGTAGGGGGCTCGATGGCCGAGTGATTAAGGTATTTCGTCTATTTTGATCAAGTGGTCTGTCAACACTGAGGTTGTGGGTTCGAGACTCACTGCAGGCAGGTTGTAATCGACGTCAAGCTTGGTCGGGGGTTTTCTATGGGTACTCCGGCTTCGTCCCCAAATTAAAACTGGACGCCATGAAATTGCTGAAAGTGGAGTTAAACACCATTGAAAAAAAAAACAAAAGCAAACACACTAGGGTGGCGTTGCTATTGGTCCCTGTCAAATATATGGCTGATAAATGGCAAATGTAAATTGAAATTGACCGTCTACTACTATAAAAATCTTGATTTAAATTAGGAGATGTACTTAAACACCGTTTTTCTTCTTTTGTTAATTTTTTAAAACATTTTTTTCAAACATAGCCAATCATTATTCTGATTGATGATAATAAAATTCTTGTCAGTTCGTTTTTAATATTGTATATAACCTCTAACTTCTAACCTCAGTCAACAATTGTAAATAAATACAATATCAATAATATCTACAAAAACATGTAATTAATGAGGACAAACAGATGTCGAAAAGTAAACATCTCTTATCGTTTTCACGTCAATCTATTTTGAGTTTAAGTAAAGAAACGGATTTCCGATCAATTTTGTTGAGCGCATTTTAACGTGGAAAGTGCAGGCTAATGTCCTCGGTAAAACTTCCCTATTAAGCATATAAACAATACACTTGTTTTTTTAGTTTTTTAGGTCAAAGTAACATATTATTCTGAACTTTTAGTAAACCTACGTGATCAGCAGTATGTCCAAATGTGACAAACCGCATATGTTAAATTATTAAATTATTTCAAAGTACCCCTCCCATCCCCCCCCTTTCCGCAAAACCAATGCTCCTGAATTCTGTTACTGTAGTCAGGAAAGTCACGTGTTGTGTAGCATAATGGTTCATAATGAGAATCAGTTTTGAAATGATCGTGCATGCTTTTTTTATTTCGTCCTGCATTATCTTAAAGGAGAAGAAATAGAAAAATGAATGAATAAGGTGGGTGTAGTGTCATTTTGAGTGCTTAATTGTGTCTAAGGCCATAAACAAAGCAAATTATAATAGGGGCAAGACTCAGAGACCCACCTGACGACCACTCGTAACCACGAGGGGGGGGGGGGGATGGGGTAATACGGATGTGCGGCTTGAAACGGTCACCTTTTTACAGTGCCTTTTTAGCTCTCCGAAATATATGAAAAGTTAGCCTCAATTCCCAGTCAATATATGATTAGATCCAGTTTCATAACGTCCGAAAATATATAAATAGGGCGGGTTTACACTCCTCCATCCGCAGACCTGTACCTAAAAATATCCCTAGTTAACCCCCTACACCGTGCTGGTAACGGTCTTTACTTATAACATGGCTCTTGATATGCAGATATAAAATTATTAAAACACAACATAAATTGAAAACGGTATCGGACGGCGTCACCGTAAATTTTTTTTGTAGGACGAGATACTGAGAACCTGCCAGAGCTTTTTTCGCTGAGTATTTATCGGTGGACATACGATAAAGGAAGGTGCGCCGATAGGTATACGTACGTGTGAGACTGTTCAATTGGTAAATTGAAAGTACTGTACAGTGTACATATGTCTGTTAGCTACTCTGCAAACATTCCGCTCATATGACCATGACCAGTAATTTTGCTTAGATTGTTGAAGCCACATATTATATTTACATCTGATCTTTTAAGAAAAAAAGAATAGAAAATGACGAGGCGTATTCAATAGACAGTAAGCCAGGGACAGACAAAACAATGGTTAAGCAAAAATGGTGACAGCAACAGAACAGAACACAAAATCAAAAACTGATACAAACACCTCTAAAAACCGGATGCGAGTCCAGATGCTTCGAAGGGGTAAGCAACTCCTGCTACAACTAGATAGACATAGAAAACAATTTACACGTTTTAATACTTGTCATTGAGCGCGATAATAGAACCGCTTATCTCGAAGCATAATATTATTTCAGTTCCAAAAAGTCTTTTCTTAACTTCTGGACAAGAGCAGTAGAAATAAATCGAGTATAAATTCAGAAAAATAAGTAACAATAAAGAGGGAAAAATCATTAAACACCACTTGTCAGATTTCACTAAACATGTCTAACTTTTATTTAAATGTTTATGATTTTTAAAATGTCAAGTCAAATCGCTGAAAATTGATACAGATTTGGCAATACACAAATAAGTTCAAGGTTTGGTCAGTTCAAATGTTTATTTTATTGTATATAAAGAATTATTGGTCTACAAGATTGCGTTATCATATCACATTCTTTTCTCAAGGCTGTGCCACTAAATTTTATGTATAGAGAAGTTTATCGACGACGAATGTTTCAAAATTTATTCTGTCATAATACAACGTGGTGTAAAGTTTTGAAATTTAAATTAGGTTCATGTAAAGTTCACATTTTAACAAATGTTGCAGAAAAATCTATGTCAGTATTGGGTATTTATTTAGCTTAAATATCAATTGGAAGTTATTTTAAACGTAATACATGTATAACAAGACATCATCATTAGACTGTTTATGGTAGCTGAGTGAGCTAAGTAGATAGTCATACTAATTTATCGCCGAGTTGTCTACACAGGTTATGTGACTTTTAATTCTCAGGCAAGGTGCACTTGACTCTAAATTGAGTTTTGACAATGCATGTTACTTTTTCCGCCAAATGTTGTGGTTGACTTCAATCTTATTCATAGGCGTAGCAGCCGGTACGGCATGTGCTTGGCATGTGCTTCCGCCGTACCAATAACTTTTGTAGGTACGGCATGCCGTACCAATAATTTTCAGAAAAAAAAATATTGCGCACGAAACCGATCTTTTCAGACCTGATATTAAGTACTAGGAAATCGCTAGAATGCAGAATTATGCACGATTTACCCCCACATTTTCCGAACCTCCTGTCGTAAAACCCCATCTGCTATGTGGATAGGATCGCTACGCGATCCTGATTAGCATTCCGCCGTACCACTATCAAATGCGATGCTACGCCTTTGTTATTAGACAAGAATTCCTTATTTTACTGCAGGGTGTTCACATCGTACAATAAACGTCCAATTAATACTTTTTTCCGATTAATTACTACATCGTATTCAAGACTGGGAGGGAATTGTTAAAACATTAAGGCTGGCCAGTGATAATGATTTTTTCCAGGTCAAACTTTCAAAAGTGTTAGAAGTTACCACATGTTTTAGACTGTCTGTTTACAAGTTAAACACAATGAACTACGTTAAAACATACATATATAAAAACAAATTGGATGCAAGAACTACAGAACTAATGGAGCAACCATTTTAAGATTTGATTAACAAATACTATCTTTTGCGTGACAAATTCTACTGTGGTCCTTTTTCCAGATGTGCTTTTTGTTAAGTTGGGGAAAAGTGTACGCTTGTTCTTTAGAACGAAGAAAAATATTTATGAACATGTAGTTACCCTCCCAGATACGAAACTGGTTGGTCTCTAACATTATCGGATATTATCAAATATGATTGGAAAATATACAAACTAAATGTTTGTCAAGGACAATGAAATTTTCCATATGACATTGAATACGTAAACATCCTCACTGCTTTGGTTCATTTAGAGTTCAGATTTAAAAGACGTCTGTTATCAAATTTTGTGTTATTGCATCAATCTGAAGATTTCTTGATTACTTTACGCTGGAATGTGGTTATAATATTAAAATGTTGACAACCTCGAAATCGTAAGGAAACCGGAAGTTCTATCAACATATTGCCTTCGAAGATAATATATAGGGTCGCCGTTTGTTCGATATGTATTGAAATATTTTTAGAATTTCATTTTAGAAAGTTATAACGCTTTCGAAAACAATAACTGGATATTGACAGCAGAAAATTTTACTAATTTAGTTATTCATTAATAGGGGTCATTATCCTATTCATGTAGCATGTCAAAAGATGGCAGGATGAAAAAATAGTTCCAATTTTCTCTTTTGTTTCTGCTTTTGCTTATAACTGCTATTGCTTAAGAGTTGGATATTTTGAAAGGTATAGCATTACTGTAGAACAAGAATATATATTTTTCCAGTCAATGTCTTTACAGTGGAAGCACTTCCTAAAGTGTGTAATGTGGTACAATGTGACCACAACATTGAAATGAAAGTAGAAAAACCATTCTTAAACTTTAAAGTAAAATTCCAGAAAAAAATCCGTGGTCACGTATACTTTTGTCTCCATTTTTATGTAATTTAGCATTATATGTGTAATGCCCCATATATAATTGCCACTATTCTACGGCATCTAATACGGCCACAGAATGCCGCTTGTTAATGCCAACAAAAACCACAAATCGATCCCCAAATCCTAGTAAACAAGACCATCATAAAAAGAATAAGACAAACTAATCGAAAATAGAGGTTAATAACTCACTAATGTTATAGCAAGCTTTACTGTTATTATACCCATTCTGAAGATATCTGTAGGCAGTGGCGGATCGAGAGGGATGGGAGGGGACGTTAGCCCGCTAAAAAGGGAAAAGAAAGAGAAATTGAGCAAACAAAAAACAAGGAAAGACATAGAGAGAAAAGAAAGAGATAGGGCGAATGTGTTAAAAAAGTTAAAATTTATAGTCCTTAACAACCTCTTAATTGCTTGAATCTCACCAACGTCGCCCCCTACTCCCCCGCCAGGGCGCTACGGTCCGCAGACCACTTGCCCGAATTCTCCCTACCCCAGAGCCCGATTTTCTGGGTCTGCCCCTGGTAGATTAACGTTCAATCAAAATATTATACACTATGCAGGATTGAAAAAAGTCAAATTAAATGCATGTATAAGTTGAATAACTAAAGTCTATATTGTACAGAACAGACGAATAACCACGTACAGGGGATAAAATGAGTAGCTCTATACAAGTCTTTGTGTTGTACAAAACGGACGTAGTACCATCCACAGATGACAGAATGGGTAACACAATACAAGTATTAGCTACGATAATGTAGGTCCTTATTTATGGACGGAGGTACAAAGAGGTCCCATTACTCAAAATGGAGCAAGCCAGGAGTGATTCACACCCGTGAGTTTTATGCATATAATAATAAGCTATTCAACTGTTTCTCTAAAGTTCTACATACTTTTTAATGTCTTTAAAGTTTAACTGATATTTCTACAAAACCCAATTCGTTATTTTTACACTTTTTTCCATCCTCACAAGTCAGGGTTTCTGTGTCCACACGTGCCCACGAACCCCTGACAAACTCAGCTAGGAAATTCCCGGGCTAGAAGTTACTATTTTGATTGGCTACATCGTACCTTAATGTAGCTAATCAAAAGCTCGCTTTCATTCACGACTTGGTTAGGGGATATCCCGATGTCGATTGTAAATAAACCAAACGGATGTGTTGCGTAGACCATGTGAAAATCAGTGTATTTTGGACAGTAGTGTTTATAGTTTGTTATTACCGCGTTATTTTTTAGTTGCGTTACGTTTTCTTCACACTCCAGAATGAGTAAGAATCACTACTGCCAAACACTTGCTTCTTTCAAGCAATTTCATTAGTTGATATTTTAAAGGATTGACGTCATACGAAAATCTTCGAGCCCGGGAATTTCCTTGCTAAGTTTGTGAGGGGTTCGCGGACACATGTGGACACAGAAAACCTGACTTGTGAGGATGACTTTTTTCTTAATCATGGCATTATTGTCAAAATTTGAATTCCAGAAGTGCATAATTTCTGAATCGATTTGGTAAAATATTCATCCGGATTAAAATTTGTCCGGATTTATTGCATTAGCTGGGATCAATTTTTTACCGATATGATTCTACAATTCTACATTCCACAGTTTCAGTTTTTGTCAACAATGCCTTGATAACGAAAAAAGTGTTAAAATTATTTAATTAGACGTTGTAGAAATATCAACTGAAAGGCGGAGAAGGAAACAATTCAAATATAACAAAAATAGCAGTTTAATAGCGGAAAAATGTTTAATTCCCAAGAGTGTTTTTGCTCCATTACGAGTAATGGGACCATCTTGTAGCTCCGTCCATAAAAGGAGCTACATTATTGTAGCTATATAAGTACATATACGTAACACACAAGATATTTTTCAAATACGTTATAAAACAAAATGGTAAACCCTATTTTCACTTCATCACCTAAGACGTATCAATCTACTTATATAAGTATTACACCAGACAAGTGCTTTATGACTCACGTCATATGTTACATTGGATTGACTTATATTTTTCTATAATGTATAAAGAAACTATTTTAATACATGTACTTGTACCGATTTTTATCAATCAATGTTAATGTTAATGTGGTTCTTTGTTATTTTCCACAGCGTGTTCTCAGTTTGTATGTTTTTATGTTGTATCTTTTATCATTTTGGTTCATGTACCGTATAAGTGCTTTATTGGGGGGGGGGGGGGGATTAGTTATTTTGTTAAAAAACTGTGTTTATTTTGGCGTAATGTAATTTTCGCGGTCCGTAATCAGAATGAAGAACTCGGTCGTTATTTTCTAATATTTCGCGCGTCTTTATTTTCGCTTACCAATATTAACCGCGAATATAGCGAAAATTAAATCAGTGAGAAAAACACTTATACGGTATATATTCCAGTTATTCTTTTATTTTGGAATCCAATATCGTATTCTTCTGTGTATACTACTCACATTTGTGTTAGTTTAAACATATTTATTTCAATAATATCATACAAAGTCACAAGCAGACACATACATAAAACGCAAAGGATTCGGAAACAAGCTAATAAAAGCTTATATCAAGTCCGTTTCCTAATTGTTGAAAGAGTACTACATATAAGGATGAGTAAACATGCTACATGAAGGAAATATGTTTGTATAATTTAACCCTTGTTTGACAATATATAACTAAGGAATAACAGAAACAACACAAGGATATAAAAAAAATCTGTAAAGTAATGATGAAATGCAAGAAAAAATATGATATTGTTTAGAATCGTTTACTTGCTATGGTGAAGTTTTGAGTTTTGATAAATATACATGTATCTGTATTTGTTCAAACGTTTCGCTATCTGACCCAAATAGTAAAAGGTTTACATCAACAGGTACATTGCAGTTAATGGTACATTTGTTAATGTGATCAATTAGACAAAAATTTAATAAAGGTAAAGTATTATTAAATGAATCATTTCTTGCAAGAACATTGGATTGTGTTAGTCTTATACACAATGTTTTTGTCCACCAAATGTATTTCGCATTTCTTTTGCTAATTACCGTTTCGAAAAAATCCTCCCGTGGAACTGCTTCTGTAGACAATATTACATTACCTCACAGAACTTGTAAAACATAGTGTACTGTAAATAAAATTAAGTCTACTGATTGTAGTTTAGCAACACAAAAATGGCGACACCTCTGTACATTGTTGGCCATCGTAATTATAATATATATCCGCCTATTGTTTACATAGTTATACAAAGAAACTTGCTGTAATCCAATATTGTTTTTTAAAATAATATAACTGAAAAGAAAATTTACAGCTATATATAGCTTCGCAAAAAACTATTTTAATTATTTAACTATCATATTAGAAAAAAATCATATTTTGTATAATTAATAAACGTAATAACATTAATATTATTTTCATAGTTTCATAACATTTTTCGTTTTTCGTTTAGTTAAATTTGCAGCAGAAATACACAAAACCTGAATAAATGTCATTTATCCTTACAGAAACTATGTAAATAAATAAAAAATAAACAAAACTCGCATAAAGTGCAATTGATTGCATCAGAATATATATCAATCTCTGTCATTTTAACTTATCTAGTATATGTTTTATACAATACATTAGAAACAGCTGTGATTTGATGAATACATCAACCCATATAACTATATATCATTGAAAACGCTATATTAAAACAAAATCTTGTGACTCACTCCTTTGACGAACTGTTATTTAAGAGATTTTTAACCTTATACATTGACATACAAATTCCGTATCGATATACATTATAGAATGAATGTCAAGGCAACACATTTGTTATATTTGTCCTAGTGATAACTAAGAAGCCTTGATGACTGACTAGTCATTGTTGTTATACTAAAATGATCACTAACACCGAGGTTATTTATCCTTGCCCGACAGCCTTATATTAAAATAGTCCGGGTTTGCCCCCATGCACCCGATAAAAAGTCGCTGAGGTGGTGTAAAAAGTTAAAGCCAAAATGTCAAGGCGAATATATAATTAAGTTCTCAAAATTCGGAATTTATTTTTGACTGATTTCTGAAATATTTTCTAAACGTCGAGTGAAGAGCATTCATTCCGTATTCAGGCCTGGGTTTCATAAAACTTCTCAACTTGAGATTTTTCTCAAATATCTGAGATTTTCCTCAAAATTGAATTTTCAAGCAATCTGATTGGTCAATTTTTGAGTTGAGGTGAAGTTGAGGAAATCCTCAAATTTGAGATGTTTTATGAAACTGGGCCTGGGAGAACAATCTCATGTCAATTAAGACAGATTGAAGAGTTTTTGTATTTTGTTACTTTGTTTTGTGGGTTGGGGTTGGTGGTGGAAGAGACCACAGAAAAAAGCATGCACTTAATCACATGTCATTTGGCGGGACCCCTATATAAAATTCTGCAGACTCTGTGTGCGAAAGCAACACAAAAGATGTTGCTTCTATTTGGTATTTTTCTAAATTTCTCTTCACTAAAACCTCTGTTGTCGGAATAGGCTGAAGTAAACAAAAAGTGAAAAGCATTCTAACTACATTCAAGAGGAGTATAAACAATAAATCAATTTAGGGAGTGGGAATAATCCAAGAGAACATACAATTTCAATTTTAATGGAAAAGTATGGAGGGTTGGTTGGGACGAAAATTTTTGTTTTTCTTAGCTACAACAAAGTTTCTTTTTAAATCTATAAAAGGACTTTATTGTACGAGGAGCGCGGCACTTGACGAACAAGTTGTTCACTGTTGTCCGATTTCCTGTGGTATAACCCTAGGTTTTTTTCAGGCATATGTCGGGTTGCACTAGGAAGCTGTGTGGGTCTGGCCTGGAGATCCATTATTAATAAATTGTGTCAACATCTGCCTATAGAAGTACAAGCTATATTAATTGCCCCATGTAATGATTGATATACAAACATAACTGTAAGAACATCAAAAGAAAGATATAAAGTATAAAAGAATTGAAAAAATATACTTGAATATAATACGTACAAAACACTTCGATATTGATCAGATTCAGGGTATTCTCTGTCGTCCGTTCTTATTAAAAGTTTATTTACTGGTGTACACACCATACGTTATTGATATCTTCCACTCCAGTAATGATTAATTTAAAAATTCGGGCATCCATTCGGGTACTTTAAAAGTATGGTTATAAACAGATGAAACAGCTACTATTTAATACTTATATCTTCTCCACGAATAAAGTTTGATTTAAGAATTCGGTCGTTTAGAGGTTTGTGTGTAATATTCACAGAACAGACAAGGTCTGCCATTTAATAATAATATCGACTACACGAGTAAGAAAATAACTTTAGAATTCGAACATTTAAATGAACCATAAATCTCCTTTTTTTAAACCAATCACGTGGCTTAACTTGATCGTAACGTAAATAAAAACATTTGATGTGCATTTTTACTTTCTTCCCCCAAAACATCCGGTTTATAATGAAAATAACAAGGTACTTGAACTTATGATATTTAACTAATTTTGACTAGTTGATACAAATATCAAACCACTGCCATAACAAGCGGTACGACAGGTACGGTTCCAACCATACCTCTTTGGATGATATCCGCACAAGTTTTCCTAAATAAATGACTCGAAACAAAAGTAGTGCTAAAAATGTACGATATGTTTAAAACAAACCATTTTTTTCATGTCTGTTTTCAACTGCTCAGATATAAAAATTGTCATTTTCAGTCATTCACTTTTAGTGACAGGAAACTCCCAGAATGCAGGTTTTCGCACCATTTAACCCAGAGCTCAACGGATCCCAGACCCCCTGCCATAAGGGGAACGGCACTTTTCGAGATAAGAGGGACACATCTTGTCTCCACTGGTCACATTTTTAATTGTACCACTATTTTGCTGGGTGCTACACGTATGCAAACGGTAAGTACTTGTCTTGGAATACAATCGCGATTCTTAACCATAGCCAATGATTATGCAATGTATACATAATAAAAACAATTTTAGTAATGTTCAATATTGGAATAACAATTACAAAATTTATTTTACGAATCCGTGCTGATATTTAAGGCATTTATCAAACACATTATATTATTTATCTATATAAGAGCAACGGATATGTTTCTCCTAATATTGATTTATCAAATGCACGATTCTATTCACCATGACCTACTGTGTCCTTCAGACAAACCGCCTCGATCTTGGCTTCTTTTCAACTGTTACGACAATATATATATCAGATCATGTATCTTTCAGTAATGATTGTCACATTTGTAAACATAATAGGAAAACATAGGTGATGGTTGTATAATTGTAAAATGTAAATTGTTTAAGCAAGTCACAAAAATGTCCCTTCCATCTAAAAATTGGTCAAACATTCTCTGTTTGTGCATTAACTTTTCCCTCTACTGGTTCGTTCAACAATGCCGTACACAATTTGGAAAGGAAAAAAAAATAAGGAAATGGACACTTCAAGAGCGAGGATTTAATAAAGTTTGTGTTAGATCGGCATTGAACGAGACCTAACACACAAACTAAATGAATTCCAAATGCTACTACAAATTCTTGTACGAGTACCTTATTATTAGACAGCAGCCTTCCGATCTAGAAAGCCATATTATTAATCTCAAGATCTTGCAAATAAAAAGGAGTTGTGGAATATAAATACCATACACTGGAGGTAAAATATTGCTATCAATGAATGGAAGGTTAACAATTTGGAAATTGAAGTAATCACACTTCTCATGGAGATAAGTTTGTTTTTTTTCCTTCTTGCAAATATTTCGAGAAGGTCAAGGTAAGTGACCGAATTCATTGTATCGGTAGCGTCCTTAACCTGAAGTTCACTTTGATAGACTAAATGTACATAGTCATCGAGGTAAGAGTTGTTCGGTTACAAGACATCCTCAGAAGGTGAAATTATAGATTTGAGCCAGTTTTTTTTAACTTAAACCTATAGCGAACTGACCTTCATACGAGTTAAGAAACATCAGCTGGGATAGGAGCACAGTGCGAAACCAATTATTGCATTGGAATGCCGATAGTCTGTTTTAAAGTCCGTCCTCCAAACGATCATTAATATTCCATTAATAACTCTAACAGCAGACATATATCCTCTTATTTAAATTCATTCTTAGATTTTGTATCATTTGTACTTCATTTAAAGCATGGACTCAAATAAGTTTAATTTGTATTACAGCAATTGGAACAGAATATCTCACAATTAGAAAAATATTTCTAAATGTAGGATAGTTGCAGTATTAATTTGTAAGGTTTATAATTTATTACCTCATGTGTACTTGTCTTGTATGTGTCTTATCACTACTATTTGCTAATATATTTATCGTAGGTAAGTGCTAAAGAGTCATGTTTCTAGTGGGATATACTCATTTGTAGTGTATTGTGTTCTACTGAAGGTTATTCTTTGGTAATACTCTTATTTATGATTCTGTTTATCTTTTCTAGAAACAGGTCAGCGTGGTATGATTACCAATGAGTTATTTTCTGTATACATTTTATATGTTCTAATTTCAAGGGCTTGCAAAAACAGAATAAGTTGTGTGTTGTGAAAAAGTATTTCAGGGTTATAAGCAATTTTGTTTATAGATGACAGGAATAGATTTTGTTTGCAAATGTTAAAATAAAATGCAGCCGCATAAAAAACCGAAATATGGTCATGGCCTTGCCTAAAAACACACAGTAGAAATTTTAAATTATGCCAGGTATTTATAGATCTAAAGAGTTTATGTGACACTGAGTCAAAAACATTTGTTTATTAGGTTATTCTCTTAACACTTCTTTTGCTACTAACAATGCAACAAATTGTTATAATCTATAGTCACTTGCTATATTTGAAAAAAACAAATTGTAATTAACTTTATTTTTTTTACTATCTAATGGCAAACAATATCAACAAAACGTGTTTAAATTCTATTTTTAGCTTTTAATTTTTTTTGTTAAAGTGTTCCAGATAAGGATGAGATAGTATTTTGGTATCAGTGTTTTTGCTTGGATACATGCATCTTGCTCATAACACTTCATTGAGACCATGTGATCAATAGTAGATGGCTAACTACCGTAACCACTTGTTCCCGCTGATAATACTTTATTCGATCAACCATGTCCTCCGAGTTAGTTACACTTATTTAAAACTGTTAAATCATTCCATGTTTCAAGCAGTAATCTTCCATGATATAACCTGTAAGATGTAGTTTTACTTGTGACGAATTAGTTACACTCAGTCAGACCTATCAAGCAGTTATAGTGGCCAAGAGTGAGAAGGGGGTTGGGGGGTTGTCCCAATTTGTTTTTTATTAATTTGGTTTTTAGAGCAAAATCCTGTATTCTGAGCAGTTTTGGACAGTCTTTACGAGGATGAAAAAGACTAAAATAAAGTGTTAGAAAGATTCAGTTTGCATATTTTTGTGTGTGATTATGCAGCTAATTTTTTAAATATATATTCTACTATCATAAATACACTTTTCTGTATAAATATATCAATATAGATACAAATAAATATTTTTAAATAGCAGCATGAAAATAAGGATGGAAAATATGTCACAGTTTAATAATAAGAATTGTCGGAAAAACTCGGGACTACTCTGGTTTTTGGGTTTTAAACATAAAAAAACAGTATAAGAATTTTTGAAAAAATAAATATAAAATAAGCGTGAGATTTACGGTGGTGAGCGTGAGGACGTGATTTCATACTTAAAAGTGTGATTCTCACACTCAAAGCGTGAAACTTGACAGGTATGCTTATTTAAAACGGTTACATCACTCCATGTTGCAAGGAGCAACTAATGTCCCATGCTATTAACAAGATGTTGTTATACTTATTACAAAGTGTACAACTCTGATGTCAAACATACATACAGAAAACATAATTAAATATGAAATAAAACACATGCGAAAATGCAAATTACAGTGAACTAGAAATCAATTATGCTTTATTAAACTTAAATTTACCTCTTTCTCCACCGAAGCTTATAACAACATAGATTGCTACGTAATGAAAACTTGCGAAAAGATTACTGATAAGGAATCTTATAAAATTTTACAGACCTTGAAATAATTAGATTTCGTTCAGTTTATTACCACAGCTGCCTCGATGAAAACAGTACTTTTATTGTCCTGCTTTCAGCAAAGGTCAAGGTTGCATTTGTTTACCTCAGGTTTGCACAGTGAACTACTTGGCCTTACTTCAGAAAGAATTTGGCTGTCAAATTGCTATTTTAACTGATTTTTCGATATTTTAACACCACTTTGATATAACATTTAATGAAATAGATAAAAATAAAAAACAAATGCCACAATTACCGTAACGTAATAGTCCTGTAAATAATACTGTAACAGCGTTTACAGCATATTGAAAGTTTCTAGGTAAAAGATTATGATTTTTTTATATTTTTTGCAATACACTGGTATGGACACATGCATGTTAAAATGTATTTAATTACAATAACCGACAAAGTCGCCAAACTGAGGTAGTAAATCAAGAAAGCAAACAAAAAGATGAAAGAGTGAACATAGCCAATTGAGCGAATGTCACATAGGAACTAGAAGTTCCGAATGAAGGGACTATTGTCAGTAAAAAGTCAATTGGTTGGAAGATAGAAAAAGTAGAGGAAAGTAAACTAGTGGTTCCAAATGGAGGGAGTATTGCCAAGTATAGAAGAAGTGGTTGTCACATAGAGGAACTAATTTCAAGACAACACGCGATGCCCAAAATCATTTTAATATTGTAAGGCTGAGGGACTATAGACAAGAATAAACTAAATGATTTGTTAGAAAGTTAGAAATATTGGTTGGAGCCAATAAGAAACAGGGTGGATGTCACATAAAGAGAAAAGGGCATAGACAAACTGTTGTCAGATGAATAATTTATAGTTTGAAGGAAATATATCGGATTCAATTTAGAGGTGTCATATGTCTTGAACAGATAAAATATAATGATCTTCATAAATATCTAATTTTGGACTCATTAGTGCCAAAATAATTATATAAATTGACATAGTTGGCAGACAGATGTACGAGGTAAGAACAATATAAATAGATACAAGAAGAGCAAGAGCCAAAACAACAAGTTGTTGCCAGATGGATTGTATAGAGCAAAGAAGACAAATGAAAAGATGATTGGACTAGAGCATCTAGAAAACCATGTTGTCTAAAGGTAGTAGAAAATAAAAATAACCTAAAGAAATTGCCAGATATAAGCACTAAAGGCAAGAAGAAACCAAATGATTATCAGATAAAAGCGATCAAAGAAACAAAGTTGTTGCCAGATTGAAATAAGAAATCAAATTGCTTCCAGATAGAAGACTGAACCAAAAATAAGTTATTGCCAGAACGAAGGATAAGGGTCAAGAAAACATCCCAGATCAATATACCCATGCAAAAAAGGTTTTCAGATTGGTGGACTCGAGATAACAAAAGCTATCATATATAAGGGTTAGAGTTTAGAAAAAGCAATATAGAGGGAATAGTCAAGACAAAACCACGTATAGCTGGCCGATTGTTCACTTAGAATCAAGAAAAATCCAAGTACAATCCTAAACAGAAGGACTAGAGAAAACGTGAAAGTAAATAGTTGCCAGATAGAGGCAATAGAGGTATTAAAATGTCAAGTTATTGTCCAGTAGATGGAGTAAAGCCAAACGAAAATAATTGGTAGATAATACTTCTGTTGCAAAAAGAACACAATTTCACTATTACCCACTCGCCGAACGTTTATATATGCAAACTTTTCATTAAACAACATTTCCGACTAGATTGAACTATATGACATTCAGGAACAGGACAGGTCTTTTGTGTGGAACACATATGTACCCGCCTGGAGCATCTGAACAGGACAGATCTTTTGTGTGGAAAACATACGTACCCATCTGAAGCATCTGAGTTTAGAACGGATTGTTCCAGATTGTATTTAGCTGTTCGTCCGGAGCAAACAACCATAGCGCAGTTAATTCAATTATGAAAACCCACATACACATTTTTGATTTGTTCCACTTACTGATAGTTCTGATGGTTTTGTCGACCCTTTAGAGTACGAGAAAATTAGATTTACATTAACAATATGTTGTATTGTTGACACCCAAATTTAAAACAAAGGCAATTTGGGTCAGGATATTTTTTCATATGGAATAAAACCCTAATAATTAGCTCAAATAGAAAACCAGTCTTGTCTCATTGCGAAAGATTGCCCTCATAAAAAAACTCATTATATTTGCTAAGAAATTTATTATTTTACTGAGGATAATATTTCGGGACGAGTAAATATACATTTCATTCCATAATAAAATATATTGGGTCAATTGTCTGTAATCAAGAATAAGTTTAAAATATCTTGGACTTCGATCCTTTCAAGATAATTACGTAAAACATATTTTGCTTGATAAATATAAATAATCCTGCTAATCATCAAAACCTCAAATAATACTTGTTATAAAATCAACGCGATAAAACCCTTTATATCTGTGTTGCTATTAGCGTGTTTGATTTGTTTTTGTTTGAATGGTGTTTTAACGCCACTTTCAGCAATTTTTCAGCTATTTCGTGGCGTCCAGTTTTTATTGGGGGAGGAAGCCGGAGTACCCGGAGAGAACCCCCGACCTGCGGTAGGAAAACTGGCAATCCTTGTCAATTAAGATTGGAGTCGAGTACACCTGCCTGCAGTGAGAATCGAACCCGCAATCTCAGTGTTGACAGACCACGTGATCATTGGTAGACTAACTACCTAGACCACTCGGCCACCGAGGCCCCTGCTATTAGCGTGAGCTATATATCGTTGTTGTGTACATGTTCCTAGTTTATTACGTACACATGATTAGGTAAGATGAAATATAACATAATTATTGTGACCCGTGACGTTTCAACGCTTTATTTTAAAATCGTTAGAAATGTTAGTTTTGTGTATATTGTTGACAATACAGAAAAAAAATCAGTCCCTTTTATCAGATTGGCAGGTACTGCATTATATTTATGTATTTATTTATTTATATAAAGCACATTTATACCCCGTGAGGTGTTGAAGGTATACATAAACACAAAAAAACAAAAGATAAATCACATAGTAGAATCATGCAATCCGCTTTGTAACCAGAATGCATTGCGATATATACCAATATTTTTATTAATTATTTAAGCAATCCTTAACATTTAGAGCACGACCTATTGCCGTTAACATAGTTAACCTTGACCTTTATCATATTTACTGCTATGTGTGTTGACTCTGTATTATCTCGCTGTTTGACTTTCTCGAGAGTTATGACCTTGATGTGATACAGAGAGCTGTTTTCCTGATCATTAAATTTATGACTTGCACCTGTAGATGATCTCTGTAATTTAACAGTAAAGAACACTATATCGCAAATTAATATGCAACCGGCACCCCGCTTAACATTGTGGTAAGTTTAAGCGGCTCCTGCTCGTCATCTGACACCTGTTGTGTATATCGTGCGTCTGTGTAGCTTTTTGTTACGTTTTAACGTCAACAATTTTCTGAAATGTAAAAATTAATATTTTAGACATTAACCGGGTTTAAAGTTATTAATTTGGTTGCAGGAAGTATCGCAGAAACATACATCGTTTTACTGCATGTGTAAAGGTCTATTAAGTCTGTGTTCAATTACAAAGAAGCATGTTTTAGACTTGCATTTGTTACATCACATAATTTTAATAACAGAGAGAGAGAGAGAGAGAGAGAGAGAGAGAGAGAGAGAGAGAGAGAGAGAGAGAGAGAGAGAGAGAGAAAGAACGCAACAGTAACTTCTATTATAGAATTACTACTTAAAATGGCCGTAAACCATAGAGAGTAAAATGTGTTTGAAGAGTGCTATGCTCCATGCACAATATGGTAGTCCTTTTGTTGATTTCGAAAAAAATGTTGTGGCAGCATTGTAGCCAGTACAAAACAGTTTTGTTTCATAAATAGAGCTTGATGGACATTGAGCAACATTATTTGACAAATGCAAACATTTTTTAGGAATTTCATCCCACTTTCAGGAAAATAGAGCTTTAACATAGTGTCCAGTTTTAAAAGCAGGAAGAAGCCAGAGTTTCCGATATAAACATAATAATAATAATAATAATAATAATAATAATAATAATGATAATAATGTTATTATTATTATTATTATTATTATTCTTATATTAATAAAAGTAATAATAAATAAAATTTTTATAATAATAATAATAATAAAAATAATAATATTAATAAATAATAGTTTTATTTATTTATTTATTTATTTATTTATTATTATTATTATTATTATTATTATTATTATTATTATTATTATTATTATTATTATTATTATTATTATTATTATTATTATTATTATTATTATTATTATTATAATTTTTGTTACATGTAACAACAATCATTCTTTATTTTGTAACTTTAAAGTTGTACAGCTCTTCATAGGCGTCTTAATTGACAAATAAACATATTATATTCTTTTCTTTTCTTTTCATTTCTTATTCTTATTACTATATTATATTTTTATTTAATTAATTCATACAGCAAAATCAAAGAACATATTTTAATGATATTGTGATTTTATTTTGATATGATGTTATAATACTAGGCACTTAAGTTCACATTCCTGGTGAATAACAAATTAAACCAATTTTGTTAAAACCGCAAATTTATAAAGTGTTTATTTGATGCAGTTTGTCCAAGTGCCTTACATTTTAATTAATTTTTTTTTTTGTTTTTTTTTGGCTACTATATGCAAATATTGTTTATATTGTATATAGTTTGAAATCGATGTCTTGTACCAGTGTAATTCATTGGCTGTTTGGGAGTTAAGATATTAACGATATATTATGACTATACATTTAGTTATTACATGAATAGAATTTTGCGTGGTTTTGATTTGTCAAAAAACAACTTTCGGGTCACGATAAATCGCAACAGTACTAAAATTATATAAAATGTTTGTACGCTGCACGATTCCGCTGCGTAGTAGTCAAGCGGAATCCGATATCGACCTGGTTTTTATGTTTTAGCCAATCAGAATAGCCGTCTTAATAAATTCAGTCGTCCAATCAAATCGATTGTATTAATTGTACACAATTCAATGACGTCAGCTATACATACATCGTGCGTGTAAACAACACGTCGGTTCTGCGATATATTCATTCAATTATACTCTTCTCAATATTTGAAACTGGAATTTCAGGATTATCAGCAAATTGATATCAAAATGCAGTATTAAATAAAACATATTAAGGGTAACTAACATTACAACAATTACAACATGTAAGCAGGCGCTCCAATAGAATATACATCCTCAGTTTTTCTGATCAATGGAGATGGTGGTTTTATTCATGTAATAAAACAATTAATGACTTTGATATACGGTCCCTATCAGGATTTATCAGCCCTCAAAATGTATATTCACCTCGCCTAGCGGCTCGGTGAATATTACATTTCTCTGGCTGATAAATCCTGATAGTGACCTATATCAAAGTCATTAATTGTATATTATCAACCCTGAAAAAATTATATCCACTGAGCCAACGCGAGTGTGGATATTATTTTGAGGGTTGACAAAATCAGGTATTAACCTATATAAAAGTCGATGAATGTTTTATTATATGACTTTTTTACTTTTACTCTGGAAGTCTTTAAAAAGAATAACAATACAAATTTATTTCAAAAATAACAACAGTAGGCTCTCAAATTTTAAATTGAAATATTCACATTTTCCAATTAAAATTTGTAGTAATATTAGAGCAAATTATGAAAAATTGGCAAAAACAACTCCTGTTCATTGACAATTGCAGAACTTGTCTGCTACTCGTCAGCCATTTTGCACCAATGTTATCGAATAGAATGTTTTAAAAGAATGATTTTGATTGGCTGATGTTTTTAATTCAACCAATCAAATAAATGCTTGTTTTTCCATTGTTGAATTCTATCTTGAACTACTGAAAAGTGATAAATATTCTATTTTTAGCTACTCAAAAGTCAACTTTTATATCAGTCTATTTTTATCTACTTTGAGGTTAACACACGGTCTTCATAATACTTTTCATGATACCATGGGCCAATCAAAATTAAGATAAATGTTAGTCATATAATAATACTATATATAATGACTACTAGTGATATTATTGCCTGCTGGACATGTTTATTTTTAAGGGCTGATTCACCACATCCTTCATTTCGGTTAAAATTAATATTGTGATGAATAACAATAACTTTATAGATAACGCAACAGTAATCGCCTGCAAGAACATTAGTACTTGAGTCGGAAAATGTTATACTATAACAAGATGATTCAGCGTCTAAATTTACTAATGCTAATTTATTGTTGTAGACATGCATTATCCTTTAATAACATCTACCTGCGTCGTCCCTTTAATAGAATGTTTACCTCATAGTGCGGCGAACTTAAGAAAAATCAATACCAGTCAGCTAATGATGACCTTCAGAGATAAATATAAACTCGGCTTATGTCGGCGTTTTCCGAGAGGGTATAAAGGCGATTAGTTATACACAAACAAGTCACAATATATGGCAGTATGCGAAAACTGTAACGGTTTTAAAAATTGAGATATTTAATTTAATGACGTGAAGAGCACTCGTTGTAAACAGGACATGCCTTATAGAATATCAGGCTACTCAGAAATGTAAGTTACTTATTTTTACGATAACATTTTTAGACACAATGTTAGCAAACGTTATGAAAATAAAATAATAAAAAAAATATTTTTGAAGATATATTTCTTTGAGTATAACGATAATAAGTTTAATTGTTCTATTATTAGAATGTTTGGCAACTCAAAATTCGAATAAGTGATACAATACACATTTGTTATGGCATAGGTGAGTTTGTTTAGGAAAGGGGGTGGGGGTGGGGGTTATTACGGAAAGGGGTAAATGTGGAATTTGTACAGAAAGGGGAAAAGAGGGGGGGGTAGTACGGAAAGGGGGAAATGTGGGGGTTGTACGGAAAGGGGAAAAGGGGGGTAGTACGGAAAAGGGGAAATGTGGGGGTTGTACGGAAAGGGGAAAAGGGGGGGTAGAACGGAAAGGGGGAAATGTGGGGGTTGTACGGAAAGGGAACAGAGAGGGGGGTAGTACAGAATAAGAAAGGAATTACATGTAAAATGGATATTATTTTAAAAACGTTTTCTTTGGTTATATTGCATTTTTACATTTTTCTTCTTAAAGGTTAACAGATACAAACGTTTATGATGGTTCATGTAAAATTGCAAAAGTTCCAGTTGTTGCTCAACTTCAAACAGGACGTTCTGTTGTAGTCAACTACATGACGGAACGACAAATTTCCGAAACGTATTACATGATACAAGAAGCGGCCCAGTGTGGAGAGGGTTACGGTATAGACGAGTTCGAATCGGAAGAGGAATTCCGCACGGAAATCAAAGACAGTGACTGTTTTGCCATATCTTGTAAAGAATCCGGTGAATTTTTAGCAGGATTTATCATTGCCTTGAGTAAGTTTTATAGAGGACATGACGCAATGGCCGACCCTTTCATCATTGTAAAACGAACTGTTCGGAAACAAACCTTGGGGGAATTTGCTTTACAAACTGCTTTAGATTTTGCGGCACACCTCGGGTATATTGGAATGTACGTAGACACATTTACAAGTAATAAAGGAATCTTAAGAATCATCGAAAAAATAGGAGGGTTCCAAAAGGTGGGCGTTTTGCCAATTGGGGGGAAACTGCAAGATGGCCAAATCGTGAGCTCTGTGATATTTATGAAATATCTGGTTACGAAGGATGACACAAAAGTTAGTTGACCACAAAGTACATAAGAACTCGAGGTAAATTGACTCTTGCATTCTTCATCCAAAAGACCGGATGCAGCCATATCCTGCAAATGTAAACTGCAGATATTTAACGATTCTCATCGAAGAGACAACGTTAAACAAAATTGACATTATGATGTCTCGACTTACTTTTAATTTACAAAGATCATGAACCTGAAACTACATCAGTTGAATTGTCCGTCAATTAAAATGAAATCCAGTGGCAATTTTGTAGAATATCGCCACACTAAATGCTAGTACATGTGGCATTAGCCTTTTTTTAATAATGAAAATCTGCATAACACCTAGCTAAAGCGGGTGCAGTTGTTTACAAAAACTCCCTTTGTAATTTGATCAGGATACAATAATGTTGGAAACAACCCCATGTGGCTGTGATCAGCCACCACAAGCTGTGTTCCACAGGGACCAACCTTTTTTTTCTTTGAGGCTTGAATTGTTTCTAATCTAAACAACGCCCACATTTGTCTTGTTTTAAAAGCATTTTTCCATTATATGGTTTTTATTTATTTTGTCCTCTTACGTACAAAAATAAATAAATAAAGAAAAATAAAGAAAAAAGAGAAAAAGAAAGCTGCCTTCTATATTTCTCGAATATAAAATAGTTGATCCCTCCACACACTACCGTGCCACAATATATGATCACATCACGTTTAATATTAAATACAATAAATATAACGTCTATATATGTTGTAATTTTATTAGTGGTCAGCTCTTGTCACTTTATTGCTGGACATTCACTGATAAGTATAATTTACTATGTATACACAAGATAAAGTGTTTATGCAAACTCAGCAATTTTTCAGTTATATCATGTTTTGTTTGAGTATAAAGTACCCGACGGTGCGAACACGACAGGGTTTGCTGAAAATGATGTTAGAGATAGAGAAATATAAAAACTATGTTTGATTTCATCTGGAATTCTGTTGATAAATTATCTGTCAGAGTTGTAAAACGTTGAATGCATTGCTTGTTTTAGTTGGGGCCTCGGTGGTCGAGTGGTTAAAGTAGTCCGTCAACGTTTGATCACGTGGTCTGTCAACGCTGAGGTTGCGGGTTCGAGTCTGATGCACTCAACTCCAATCTTAATTGATAGTGTCGGTGGTTTTCTCCGGCTTACCCCTACCCAATAAAAACTGGACACCACGATTAAAATTGCTGAAATTGGTGTTAAATATCTTTTAAGCAAATTAACAAACATGTACAAGTTAAATTCTACTGGTAACACTTTCATTTTGACGGAAATCTTCACCTAAATCGATGTGGTGCTTTACGTCAGTGTTGCATTTCTTAAAGTTTGGTATACGAAATATCTAACATGTATAATCTACAACATTAAAACTAACCATCTTTTTGTTGTTGGGAAGGTAAAATAAACAGTAAAAATATACAATACTAAAAAAGACTTCGACCTATTTTATCGGTACTGTGTCAATGAACTCTTTATATAAACATAAGCAAACACATAATAGCAATACAATTAAAAACAACGATTATTAAATTTTGCAAACAAACATATTTTTCTTGTATTCGCGGCCCTCGTGTGACCTCGACTGGATCTATATTTAAATGCTGACAACAGACACTTATTAAAAACAAATATCTCACTTTACGGATCAATTCACGTGTTATACTGCTTTAGACCTGATCTTTAAATCTTTTTGGCTACCTCACTGGATCATAACACACTCGACTTAAAAGATCAATATATATAGTTAAAAAACTAGTCACAAATGAAATGCATACTTTGGTTTTAAACCACAGAACAATAAACGTAGGTGTCATGGCCTTAAGTAGTAAACACGTATTACATGCATGCAAATCATTAATCAATAATTAGTAGACTAATGCCCTGAGCATGAAACAAAAGTCAGTACTTAAAGGTCACGATGTCCAAATGACGATACTTCAGTTGGTTTCTGAACTCTATCATAGATTAAGTTATAGTTCATATGCTGATAACTTTGATGAACATAAGTAATTGTTTTTAATTATATAAACTAAACCAGAATTGCCGAATTATACCCCTTCATTTAGGCTTTTAAAGCATGTCAAATTGACATATGTCCACAGTTTAACTATACACTATAATATGTCTAAAGCGTCCACAATACTGATTCAACAGTGCAAGGACTTAAAAATGGGGTCAAAATACAAGATTCCAATTCTCCTTCAACCCCCCCGCCCCCCCCCCCCCCCCCCCCCCCCACCTTGAACAAAATAACAATGTTATATTTTTTGTAAGAAAATTATTTGTTTTAATAATATTTTTTTTTAATTCAAAACAAGGCAATAAAAGGTTAACAAGACAAAACAAATGAAAGAAGAAGACAACCGGGAACGTGATGAAAATTGCAGACAGCACCCTATCATTGAATAATATAATATAAATAATTATTTTAATATTAAGAAAGATAACTCTTGTTATTTCTCTTCGCAAATACTGTATTTTGACTATTAAAAAAATTAACAAGGATTGTCGACTTTCTTACTGTGTACAAAAACTACAGGCCACTCTTACAAAATTATAACATTGCTTAAAGTGTCGTCAAACCTCAAACATAAACATATTTACCAAAAATGTGCACCTTTTTACATTGGTACATATATAGGGAACGAACAACTTGAATTAAACTTGTACTACACCGAGCTTTCTTAGAGCAATATCCAGGACAGGAACACACTGGAATAGTGCAATTATCGCTATTTTGCACTAATTTTCTTTGAGCTTTATGTGCGGTATTTTTCAAATCTCACTCTACTAGCGTGAGATGAGCCATTCTCACTAATGAGACAGCGTGGTACCTTGTTTTAGCCGGTTGAGATATCCTTATCTCAACCCTTGGGTAAGATAAGAATTTCACGCTCCTTTTACAGTAAAAATGTATTGTGACGTCAACTGTCGTGAGATGAGCCATTCTCACTAATGAGACAGCGTGGTACCTTTTTTTAGCCGGTTGAGATATCCTTATCTCAACCCTTGGGTAAGATAAGAATTTCACGCTCCTTTTACAGTAAAAATGTATTGTGACGTCAACTGTCGTGAGATGAGCCATTCTCACTAATGAGACAGCGTGGTACCTTTTTTTAGCCGGTTGAGATATCCTTATCTCAACCCTTGGGTAAGATAAGAATTTCACGCTCCTTTTACAGTAAAAATGTATTGTGACGTCAACTGTCGTGAGATGAGCCATTCTCACTAATGAGACAGCGTGGTACCTTTTTTTAGCCGGTTGAGATTAATAGGTTCTTTCATACGTTTTGGGGAAAAACCGGTTGATCTTTCACGAGTGATAGAAATTTTATGTCTTTTCGCGAGTGGAGCGCAGCGCAACGAGCCAAAAGACGTAAAAATTTCTATCACGAGTGAAAGTTCACACGGACTTTCCCCAAAACGTATGAAAGTACCTATTTCTTCCGTAAACCAACAACTTTCACAGCGCGATAACCTATAGACGCTCCATTGTTTTAGACTCCATTGTCTCTGACGTCCAATCAGAACGCCGGAAATAATGAACGTCATAGAAGAACGTTGTTATGCTTCCATAACAACGTTCTTGTTTCTGGTGTTTTTATTGGATGACTCAGCAAGTACAGATGTGTGCGCGCGAGCTCATCTGTACTGGGTCATCTGTACCAGAAATCGGCCATTTACGGAAGAAATCCTTATCTCAACCCTTGGATAAGATAAGAATTTCACGCTCCTTTTACAGTAAAAATGTATTGTGACGTCAACTGTCGGTTGAGCGAGAAAATTAATAAATTATATGCGTTAGTTGTTTTAGTTTACTAGGCCTCTTTAAATATTAACAGAAAAACAACATAACTGATCTTCCATGAACCAATTTATGCCGCAATCTGATAGCGGTACAATTTAAAACAAACACGTTAACGTAACATATTACACTGGAGATTAAAAGTTCAGGGTATATATTTAAGGAATATATCACAAATTTCTGAACAGGTTATACGATATAATATGGTTTGGGTCTGTTTACTAATAAACCGCGATTTATGAATATTGTAAACAGACCCAAAACCATATTATATCGTATAACCTGTTCATAAATTTGAAATATTCCTTATAATTTAATTTTAGCTATAAACTTTAACAATTTTTATAGTAAAAACGTCGATGACGTCATGGAACTATTTGAATTTTAAGGGCGTAAGAATAGGTCAAAGGTCACGCAAGTTGTTTCTTATATTATTGGTTGCTCGATTTGAATTAACCAATCAGATTTCAGCTTTCAAAGCAAATTAAATTATTTGTTGACAACTTCAAACATAACAGCACTGGATTTATTTTTTAACGAATAAGTGAGAAATAGAACCGAACACCAAGACGGGAAACTCTCAGACACCCGCGTGAAAATTTTCTATTGGTCTCCACAGCCTCGTTGGAGACCAGAAATCTTTTCACTTGGGTGTCTGAGAATTTCCGGTCTTGCCCTCCCACCGTTGTTAGATCCTTTAAATCTCACCTCGCTGTGAAGTCGTTGTAACATAAACACTGTGACGTCCTGATGTAAAAAACTGCGATAAACAGATTATCTAAGTTTTTAAAACGAGATGCATTTTCTCGTCCGTCTCTCTCTCTCTCCCTACGATTATGCAACAATACAAATGAATCTTATGTAGATGACCTTCTTCAGTGTCAAATTTAAATCGTATAGAGGTCTATGTATTGTGACAATATATCTATCCAGCGGATTTCTGAAGCATCAGAAATACATAGTTTATACCAACTGGTGTATACATCTACAAATTAACACTGTTAGAATCAGATTTTAATTCTATCAAATTTTGCTCTTACCCCAAGCGGTATTCGAACTCTCACCGCTGTGGCACAAATTCGCCTGTATTATGTCCAGAACTCAAAACCACTTAGTCAAATCCTCTATATGTATTGCTTTGTACTTTCAATAAAGAAGTGCAACATGTAAAGAAAGAAGAATTAAAACTTTAAACGCGCTGACCAAATTGATAATTACTTTATATTTTTAGTACAACATTGTTGTATTTTCCCATACTTACTAAATACTAGAGTGCTGAATAAGCATACTGGTTGATGCTCAGTTCGGAGTTAGACCAGGTCATAGTACAACGGACCCCATCTTTGCCATTCACTTGCATATTTTAAGATAATTTAAGGAAAATGGTTGTATTGCTATTTTAAGGATTTTATTAAAGCCTGATATTGTCTCCGATATACATTGTAGCCGAAAAAGTTAGATGCATACTAAAATTAACATAATTTATAAATCAAATTAGCAAAAACAAACAAATTCAGCAATTCTTTAGGTATATCGTGGCGTCCAGTATTATCATGAAAGAAGCTGAAAAAAACCGATAACTTCAGAGGAAACATTATGGTAGAAGTCGAGCATTTCTTCTGCTTTATACTAATTGTCGTGTAACAGTTAAGAAATCAATGTGTTAATAGTTGTATTATTCCCAGAGCTTTACATTGAGCACGTATGTGACGTCATCAACATTGGTCAGAATAACAACAAATACCTGTAGTACAAAGTAATCGTGCATTACACTGACCAAGCCACTGTTGTTATTGTAGAACCTTGTTTGTCTGTTTATTGTTATTGACAACATGCGATAAACAATATATGGACCATTTGGAGTATAAATAGTCAATAATTATTTTATTTGTATATCGAATCCATTAGTACATCAATTTCACGGTATTGCGGTCAATATCAAAATGTCAAAAGTCTACAGAGACTTTTAACGACTATAACTACAAACACAAAGAAAATTGTTCAGCATAAATAGTAATAAGAATATTTTTAACTCTGTCCATTAAAATGTTAAGTTTGTTTCTTTCTTTAAATGAGTTCAAAACAGTTTAATCTTGCCATGAAAGAAAACGGTGAACACAGTATTTTTGCCATTATCATACAATGTTAACATTTGTTTTAATGGAATAGGAGTTATTATCTTGATGGCGAAAATCTGGTTACGCTATAACACGTGTTGCTGATTGTGCCTGAAGTCTGCAGTGATTAAAAATCCTCACTTTGGCTAGAAATACTTGATTAATTGATTGACGTCCACAGACCTATATTTCAGATATAACCAGGATAAGAACAAGTAAACTAACTTAAATTAGTATAAATAATGACTGCCATTACAGTGTTTGGTATGGTTAGAAACCTGAGGCGCTTGTAGCGACTATAATCAATGCGCCTATTTTTTTTCTAAATCAACAAAAGGTCAATATTTTGCAATACGCTTTGGATTCTCCAAACAGCGACTATAGTCTGCGGCTAGACTTTCCGTTTTATAACCTGACACTCCCTGACGAGAAGTCCTTCTTTATTCTCCACCTAGGGTCTCGCTGGCTAAGCAACTCTTTGTTTAAGCACTGGGAGCGTCGTCTGTCAACACTGAGTTTGCGGGTTCGATTCTCACTGCAGGAAGGGTGTACTCGACTCCAATCTTAATTGGCAAAGATTGCCAGTTTTCCTACCGCAGGTCGGGGTTTTCTCCGGGTACTCCAGCATCCTCCCCAATAAAAACTGGACGTCATAATATAATGTTTTAACACCATTCAAACAGAAAACAAACAATATTGTATTTGTTTTATTGTTATCGTATTTCCTAGATCTGTCCTCCATACATCTACATAAGGGATGTAACCAACCGACACTTACTTGTTCACTTGGTCACTCCATGAAATTACTCAAAGACATTTCGACAGACCGATGTCAAGAAACATTTCTCTAGTAAGCCTGTATTGGACCATTGACATATTTTTTTGTAGAAAAAGGACCAAACTGCATTTTTGACTCCGAGGGTGAATAACTTACATATCCTTATGACATGCCAGTATACCTGTTTCGTAACTTGTCATATTGTCTACTATTTATCATTTGTATAACCTCCGTCAGTATGTTGTTTTCTGGTCGGAGTACTTTAGTATAGTATAGAAAATTGTTCTGTATTGTTACACTATAATAAGTAATTTTAATCTACTGAAGACTTAATTTAATGTTAATCATGCAAAAAGCGAATGTTGTAGTTTTTGCCCTGTCGAATATATACGGGCGAGCAATAATATTGAGAGAGAGAACTCGGTGGCCGAGCGGTTAAGGTACTTCGTCTACTATTAATCACTTGGTATGTCCACACTGAGATTGCGGGTTCGAGTCTCACTGCGGGCAGGGTGTACTCGACTAAAATCTTATTGAGAAGGATTGCCAGTTTTCCTACCGAATGCCGGGGGGTTTCTCCGGTACTCCGGCTTCCTCCCCTTTTGAAAGGGAAGAACAATTTTTCCTTTTGTAGTGGCTATAATAACTCTACTCTTTTTCGAAACAAAATCATTTTTAATTTTAAGTAAATTGTTTTTTAGCTTTTCCCTAAAAGTGTGAAGTGCTTCACTGACTTTGCACCGTCGTCAAAAAAATTCTGGTCAAAAACGTAAATACGTGAAGTGTCGCTCAAATTCATGTAACGCCATGTTTAATAATGCTATTTAGAGCATTTAAATTACACGATATAATCTATTCAGAAATCAGAAATATCCCTTATAATTAAATTTTAACGATATTAATTGACCATGTTATTGGTGTAAGCAGTAATAGCGTTCAGGAACTATTTGAATTTTAACAGACGTAAGAATAGATCATGTGACCTACTCCAGTTATATCGTATAACCTGGGATGCTAAATTTGAATTGGCCATATGTGCATAAACAAGGCGGGAAGGAGTAAAACACGATCCGGAGACAAGGGCATGCTGCTTTCTAATACTGAACCTTTAACCCTTTTCTGAAAAAAAATCTGTTTCTCCAATCATAAACAATACTAGGCTATCATGTTTTTCCTAATAAAGACAATTTTTCTTGAATTATTATACACAGTCGTTGGTCCATTTCTTCTAGACAGTCGTAAACAAGTGTATTCTTTTTATTATTATTATTATAGAGGACCAAATGTGATAAAATTAAGTGGTCGTATGAATGGTCACAATAGATCACAAATGATTAAGCTTGTCAAATTTATTTATTTAATAAAACCATGGTTACCACAGGCTAAGGTTGATGACTTATTATTTTACGTTTTAAGTTTGTACTTTAGTTTGTATACTGCTGTATTTGGTAGGGTGTGTGTGAGGGTGTGTGTGTGGGGGGGTGTGTGTGTGTGTGTGCTTATTTGTTTCTCGGTACTGTTGTCTTGTGTGGTGTATAGCAGTAACAGAACAAAAAATATTAAAATGAAAAATAATATCATTAAATATCGGTGACCCATTTTAACATTGATAGATATGTTTATTTCATGTATGATATTACTACATCTTTCGTTAAACCATATCATTAACAGATGAAGCTAATTGATTACTTTAACTAAATTAACGTTTGTGCTACATTATATGAACTGACTGAAAACATAACCAATCCACTGTCCGAGTAAACACATTAAACTTCTCTTTTATATCTTAAATGAATCAAATGGAAGAATTATAATGGTTTTTAAAAACAATCAAATAACAATTTAATATATTTATGATTTTAGTGGTCCCTGTTGTCATTCTTTCATTTCTGATATTACTACATCCGTCATTTCAAAAGATTAAGCATGATCGCGTCAGATGAAGCCGATATACATATTTTAACCGAATCCGCTTTTAGACTTAATTTTGACTTGACCGACATTGTATCTGTTCATTATAACTACTTTTAATAATGTTAATAAATGAAGTGAGAGATATAATATATTTTTTTTTTAATTTCTCATATTGCATTCACTTTGACGATGAAATACCTTTATGAAGATAACTTTTTAATCAAAATATCTATATGTTTTAATTTCATTTTGGGGCGTCGGTGGTCGATAAGTTAAGGTAGTTGTCTACTGCTGTCAGCACTGAGGTTGCGGGTTAAGGTCGCAATGCAGTCAGGGTGTACTCGACTTAATCTTAATTTACAAGAATTGCACGTTTCCTACCCGCAGGTCGATAGTTTTCTCCGGCTTCCTCCCCCAATAAAAACTGGACGCTCATGATATAGCTAATACATTGCTGAAATTGGCCGTAAAACACCATTAAAACAAACAAACAAACAATAATTTCATTTGTCAGTTTCTCTCTCCTCTTTAACCGTAGTTTTGTTTATGCCATTGTTGTTTTTTCTGAATGGTGTTAAACGCCACCATCAGAACAATTTTTTCAGGTATATCGTGGAGTCCAGTTCCTACTGTTTCATTTGTACCGATACGAAAGCACACAATAGTAAAACATTTAGACAGGATCAAGTTGACAATAAAACATTAGACTAATGGAATAAATTAAGAAAAAAATATAATTGAAAGATTAGTTGTTGAAGAAGGTTTAAGTCAGCATTTTTCACCTATAGTATTTCTATTGGGACACTAACCCAGAGTAACTGGATTAAAACCCAGGAACTTTGACAGGAAACTTTGCAATCCTTGTCAATTACTTACTACAGTATACCTGCAGAAATCCGCCATGAATCCAAGTAGATAAAGTTGTTTCCGTTTAGACTTACATTTATTATTTCGTTAAGTGGTCATGGAGGGAAACAGACAAATGCCGAAATATCAACACATCGCATTAAATTTTACGCCGATTCTGTGTATCTCATCAAACAAATAAATGCACTATCAATAACTGCATATTTAGTTTAGTAGATTTAAAAACGTACGATATGATCTAACATATAAAGAAAAACACAAGACCTCGTCTTTATTTTGCCTTGATCCTAAAGTCGCTTATTAGCCCCTGACTGCGTCTCGGGCTATAATGGTCCAGGCAAGTATGGAAAAGATCATGTATTATTAATTTAATTATAAACTTAAAGTGACTTTGGCCCTCGGTGGCCGAGTGGTTAAGGTAGATCGTCTACTATTGATCACGTGGTCTGTCAACACTGAGGTTGCGGGTTCGTGTCGCACTGTGGGCAGGGTGTACTCAACTCCAATCTTAATTGACAAGGATTGCCAGTTTTCCCACGGAAGGTCGGGGGTTCTCTCCAGGTAATTGGGCTTCCACCCTCAATAAAAACTGGATGCCATTATATAGCTTAAAAATTGCTGAATGTGGCGTTAAACATCATTCAAACAAACAAACAAACAAATGAAGTGAATTAAAATGTCAACAAACGACACAGAAAATACTGTAAATACTTTAGCACGGGAGGCTCCTGGATATCCTTATGGATATCCTGTCACAAAGAGAACAATATGGATATTCAACCCGGTTTAGGCAATATGAATATCCTACATCCTATCCCATTACATACTAAAAATATGCCATATTTATGGTTTGTTTTTGTTTGTGTAAATTGTATTTAATGTCACTTACAGCAATTTTTAAGCCATCATAGCGTCCATTGGTAGAAAGCCGGAGTAACAGTAGAAAGCCCCTACGACACCTCGCCAATTAGGATTGGAATCGAGCACACCCTGCCCGCAAGAAATTTCAATGTTTGCACACACGTGATTAATAGTAGACTGTCTTAACTATGAAAGTATAAAATTAAAATTCAAATGGAGAATGGTATAGTTTTAAGTTCTTTAAGTTCCTCTAAAATTAAAGAAAAAAGACAAAACAATGAGCTCAGTTTTTACATAATAGTTATTATTTCTTTATTTACTGAAAATAACGGGCTCTTACGTTAATGTCAGAAATCACCAATAAATATGGAACTGATGTAATGAAATAATTATCATTGTCCAATCTAATTTGATGTTACATAAATTGTTTCGCATTACATTCAGAGGGATATAAATTTCTGCAATTGTTGAAGATCGCAAAAAATATTTGTGTATGAAAAATGTTTTTTAGCTTGCCTGCATTGTTGTTCTGCAAAGATTAATACATATCCATTATTATCTGAACATCGATCTGTTTATTATTGAAATCAGACTCGTGTGACGTCAGATTGGTCAACTTGTTAAGGTCACACGAAGTTTTCTAAGTTTCTAATTAATTAAGACTGTTTACATGTTGACACCGACTGTTTGCAACAATACAGTTACGTCTTGTAATGTCAGATATCGGTCAGTCTTTTTACAAGTTAAAAATTAAAACTCCATGACAACAAAAGGGACAATATGTGACGATTATATTAAATTTATACATATGAAAATTGTTTGACAAAACAATATACAAAAATATTATAAGAACTAATAAAACCGTGTTGACAATCACAAGTGTTAACTAAACGAAGCAACAATTGAGTTGGAAAATTTTAAAAGTTGATTGCCCAATATCAGGTAAGGCCGGGCATACTCACAAAAGGAGCGGACAAGATTGAACGTTAAGCAAAAAGAAAAGGACAAAAGAAATAAAGGAAAGAAAAAAGTAGAAGAAACCAAACAAAAACAATATGTCCCTCAAAACTTACATTGGGAGCCGTACACTATTGATTAACGACAAAAGTACGTAAAAGCAACATTTGTCATGAATGTGATGAATACTTATTAACGAAAACCGACAACAAAAGTTAAAAGTACATGCAAAAAAATGTTGATACAATCGTTTGAATCACGATACAGCGTTAACGCAACTGTTTGTTTGTTTGTTGGTGTTTAACGCCACATTCAGCAATTTTTCAGCTATGTCATGGCGTCCAGTTTTTATTGGGGGAGGAAGCCGGAATACCCGGAGAAAACCCCCAACCTGCGGTAGGAAAACTGGCAATCCTTGTTTAACGCAACTGACTTGATATGATATAAACAGCTTTACTAATAGAATATGCATAAAATGTTAATAATTATTCATACTGTAATGTTATATTTTGTTTAATTATTATGAGGTGGACGGCTTTACCTTTGGATGTCGCCATTTTGGGAATATGAGATCATGTGTTTTAACCATGTTTCACTTTTTAACGGGATCCTAGACACAATTTGCAGGCGATCTTCTATGCAGGCTATTAACGAGTTTGAAATTAAGATTCTAATATGACGTCCTGCTTTAGCTATGTAAACAAAGCCGTGTCAAAATTCTAATAAGTTTAGTTCGCACATGCGTAAACTGCGTGTTTTGTGTGAATGTAAAACTGACTTACAAATGCCGTTTGTTATATTTTATTCATAATTATCGTAATTGTTAATAATTTAGTTATTTTTAGTATGAATTCTGAGATTTATGTGATTTAAACTACTCCCGGGCCCAGCGCCATAAACATTTTCTTTGCTGAGAACTTTTTTATTCTCAATTTCATCCAATCAAATCTATCCTTTTCCCTTGTTGTCATGGTAGTTGAGTAAATTCTCATGCTGAGCAAACATTTTTTACTCAAGTAGGTTTTATGGCGCTGGGCCCTGATACATTATTTTTTTAACAATTCTACATTCGAATTAATATGACATCACAATTAGAATTCTGACGTCATATTACGCTGAATTGAAAATTTCAAACTGGAACAATACAAAATTTTCGTTAAGATTTCTCAATATTTTTGTTTAAAAGGTACGTACATTCAATAAAATGACGAGAAAATATGTTTATGTCAATTTTATTTGCTTTGACATACTGTTTTGGAATATATCGTATTAGTTTCAAAAAAAACAATATTACCACTGAAAGCGTCCTCTTAGAACCGCTTCGAAATTTTAAAACATTTGTTAGACATTAGAATCGAAATAGATTATTGCGAGCGGTCTTTATGGGAATTAGAACATGGTCAGACCTTATATTTGTCTTCATTTTATACCTCGCTATCGCTCGGTCTAAAATATTGACAAATATAAGGTCTGACCATGTTCTAATTCCCATAAAGCCCGCTCGCAATAATCTATTTCTTAAATATATGATGAACAAGTATTAGAAGTAAAATGAATCCCAATTTATTAATTTCAATCAAGTTTTAGATTTTGTACGAAACTTCACAGACTGTTACCTGTTTTTATCCATCTAGCTTATTATACTAAATGCCAAACCCCCTTGGACAATTTTTTTTGCTTGCATTTTTTAATTATTCTATATTTTACCTTTTTATTACGAAAATGCAGTTGAAAAAATGTAGATACGATAACCTGTCCATGTTTTATAATATACCTAATTGTTAAGGGACCTTACGATGTTTACACATGTTCGTCTGCTTTCGTGACGTTCAATGGTATTCGGACAAACCGCCTTAACTGCAGACGACATCACCCGAAGGACTTCGAGTAGACAACAATCGATTGTTCCAAAAGTACACTTCCGTTCTAATTGAGGTCAAATTTTAGTATGGAAAATCGCCCGTTTCAAAATTTAAAAACTGTCATATTTCAAAACGCCGGATATCTCGAGGAAATAATTATTGATTTCAAAAAGTACCCTTCTTGATATACAAAAGGAGCATAAGCTGAACCATACGCGGTAAGCAGTTTTCATTTTTCACGCTAAAAACCCTCTACAGAATACGTCAACACTTACTATAGCTTTATTTGTGAAGTCATTTTGTAAACCAATCTTTAAATTTCTTTAAATAAAATTAGCTTTAATTGTGAAGTCATTTTGTAAACCATTCTTATTAGACTTTAAACTTGATGTGCCGGTCAAATAAATGTAGCAAAGACGTTACAGTTTGTGAAAATAAGGTTGTCACTTATAGTGAACTTAAGGTAAATATCAGTATTCTTTAAAATGTTATAATGGTCAGCTATGTAAATCATTTAGTAGAGTTCACCAACATGCGCAGTGATATAAAATCTCTATGTGCATTGCAGTACACTTATATACATTTTCGGAAAATATCAAAAAATATTAATTTTAGAAATCGATAGCTGTACGAGTTGTGAATGTATCCTCTTTATATATGCCACAGAACAGGTAAGAAAATAAATAGCAGTATCAGGTCTTATTCATTATTAATTGAAAGTAGATGTTTCAGAATTTAATTGCAGCTGATTCCTTTCAAATAAAACCATTATACTGGACCTTGTTTCTTGTCATGCGCAACAATAGATTTTATTGCCGACGCGGATGTATGTTTCACTGAACTTCCGGTTGGTTTCATCTTCATAGCCTGATTTTTATGTTTGATCCTAAGGGAACAAACACAACGAAAAAACTAAATATGGGAGACACGTATCAAACATATATTCTTCAAATTTATTCTATTGTTAAAAAAGTTCGTGACTAAGTAAGTTCTTTGCTTAAACAATTATAAATGTCTGCTTTTGTTACGATATACAGCGTTCCTTTATTTTAACGTCAACACACGTTATACAAACAAATTTAATTCATTTTATTTTCAAATTTCGAGCATTCTAGTGTTTTCACAAAAAGTCGTAAGTGTTTAATGTATTATCACAATTCATTTCGATACTTACAATAATTTTATACTTACGACTTTTTGTGAAATCTACTTTAGCACACTAAAAAAAAACATGGGCCGAGTTGTTAAGAAAAATATCAAATAAAACCCACCGAACAACAAGAGCCTTAACGAAGTTGAAAATCAAAAGTAATCAACGCTTGTCAAATGTTTATTTGTAGGTTTGGTTGCGAGTTGGAGTTCTGTAATGGTGTGCTCGACTTTAAATTAATTGGCGAGAACTGTCATTTTTTTGTCGAATTATATTATGGGTTTTGACAATTTAAGTTGCAAATATATGGCAGAACAATTGCAGAAATTCGAAATGGTGAGGTACTCTTTTATTGTTAAATATTGTAATGCAAGTCATGTTTTAACACCAACGTTTGTTTATAAAAATACAGTTTAAGATCATTAATTTTCATTTTATATAAGGTTTTAAGGAGTAAAAAGCCTTCACATTATCGCGTGGAAATGCAAGATGGAAATGTCAATGCAATATTTTGTCTTTAAGATATATATAATGATCTCTAGCATTATGAAGTAACCTTTTCCTGTTATTTTCCAACACATATAATAACAACAGTCATAAAATTTTCATTATTTGAGTGACATTAGAGAATATCTCGCGGCCATTGAGAGCAAAATAAAACGAGGTTTTGCGTGGGAACTGCTATTTGAAAAACCTTGAGATCGCAGCAAACAATAAAAATTAAAGCACTTTGATGTAAATATTAAAATGTTTTTACTTTATAATTGCTGTAATTTCATGCCCTTGACAAATTATTTTGAAAATAACATTTAATCGTCCTTTAGTTTATATGTGTCCGTTTCTGCGATCACTGACTTTTGAGAAACAATTTAAAGTATAAAATCAGTTTCCGTTTGTTTTTCAGACTAAGGTGGAAATATGAGCTTATAAGTGAAATATATAGTCACGTACATAATCTGTAGCAAGTTTTCATTTTTTTATTCTAAAATGCACATTGTTGTCCCAAATGAAGACTTGACTGAGTGTGTAAATATATGTAGAATTTTAATATGGCGTCCTTCAAGCGCTTTGAGAACACATTAGGTTTCTAATAAGCATAAAGCCCGCTGTGACGTCACAATGAGAATTTCGACTTCATATGCACTCGACATAAAATTTCAACCTGAAACACTGCAATTTAGTTAAGATATCTTAATAGTTTTTGTTTAAAAGGTACGTATATTCAATAAAATGACAAGCATATATTTTTATGTCTATTTTACATGCGGTTTTGGTATATATCTTATTAGGTAAAAAGAAAAACAATATAACCATCGAAAGCGTCCTGGCCCCGATTTCTCGAAAAATACTTAAGTCAAAACTAAGACTTAAGTCTGAATTTTGATTTAAGTTTGAGAAATCTCATAAATGAACATTTCTGGAAAAAAAACTCAGTTTAAGCTTTGTCTCCAATTCCCGAAAAACTTAAGAAACCACCCCACTAGACTTAAGTCTAAAATTCTGTCAATAAAGATGGCAATCAATAACAGAGGACAGAGTCGCCGGCGTAGGCATCGTCAAAGAATAGCTCAAAACAGATTGCTGGATTCAGAAAATCCACTAGAAACAATGCCGCTTCGAAATTTTAAAACATTTGTTTGACATTTAAGAATCGAAAATTGATTATTGCAATTTAGTTCTATGCGAATTAGAACATGGTCAGACTTCATCTCTCGGCATAACATATTGACAAATATTAGGTTTTAAGTAATAAGCAGTCAGACTTTGTGATTGTCATTCTTGATATATTTGTTATAATAATCTTACATTGCTTAAACGTGCATCTTATTGGGCTTATTTCCAAAATGCGGAAAATAAGTTTGATGTTAATAGCGTATGTATTAAAGATGAAAACAAAACCCTTCGTCAATCGATAAATTGAAAAATATCTTGATGCCGGAATACTCAAAATCCGACAGAAAAACTGGCAATCTTTGACTAAAATTGAGTAAAACACAATTTGCCTGGGGAACTTCTCAAACTCTCAACACAAGTGTTGACTCACCAGTGTTTAATAACATACAAATAGTCTTTTGAAGAGGCCAGAGTCCGAGGTCAGTATTATTAATTTTGAGTCTATTTAAGCCTATATCGATTTATGCAGAA
Organism: Limnoperna fortunei; assembly: GCA_944474755.1. Lineage (NCBI taxonomy): Eukaryota > Metazoa > Mollusca > Bivalvia > Mytilida > Modiolidae > Limnoperna > Limnoperna fortunei. Next base: position 8,546,622 of record OX104124.1, on the reverse strand, counting down.
GACGAATTGTTTTATTACATAATAATCAGACAAAGTGTGTCAGTGACACTTGCAATAATATCAATATTTCTGACGTGAACGTTATTTGAATTGATTTTGTTTGTTTGTTTGAATGGTGTTTTATTGCCGCTTTCAGCAATATTTCAGCTATTTCATGGCGTCCAGTTTTTATTGGGTGAGGAAGCCAAAGTACCAGGAGAGAACCCCCGACCTGCGGTAGGAAAACTGGCAATCCTTGTCAATTAAGTTTGGAGTCGAGTACACCTTGCCTGCAGTTAGAATCGAACCCGCAATCTCAGTGTTGACAGACCACGTGATCAATAGTAGACGATCTACCTTGACCACTCGGCCACCGAGGTCACTATATGAATTGATGTAATCTATCTCCTTAACATATTTACCGCTATATTCTCCACTAAATATTAAATGTGCTTGTTAGATATGTTTTCGTATTTCTTAAAAAAAAAGGGATTGAGGAAGGGGGGGGGGTAGACAATATTGATTTTAATCAAACAATATCAGAATATATAATTTTGTTTAATTGCTTCTCAAAAATAAAACCACTTGACAACAGTTAGTCAGTTTTTATTTAATAGCCTAAGCGGCCTTCGGATATAACGTCAGGTCAGGAGCATCGGATTTCAACGATGACAGCGTTGAAATTTGACGTTCGGGTATTCTCTAGATTAACCATTTTGTATCATAGATAAGTGCAAGTAGACCGAACATATTATGACGTCATTCTCTTTATGACGTTCGATGTGTACATTTCTCAGCTGAGTTTGCATTAAGATTTAATAATTTTAACGTAAAGGTAAATGTAATTTATATTTAAATTTTATCAAGAAAATGTATTCCCATCTTTAAAAAATAAGTGACATGTGCATATGATATTAAATGGCGTCATATTATCAACCAATTAAAATGCTTATATCGGAGTTCCTGACCTGGTGTTATATTTGAAGTGAAGCTTGCGTCAATGAAAAATATTGCACCAGGAGACTAGGTTAATGTAATAATGAGTAAGACGAACTTATTTTTTCTAAATTTTTCAAGCATATATACCCTCATAACAGAAAAAAAAATAAAGAATTTATTTAAGGATTGTTTTCAATTGTTGGTTAGATTTTTTGGATATAAACGACCAAAAGTCGTTTATATCCAATAATTTAACCAGCATATATAGCAAACCTTATATTTTAAATTGTATAGTAAAAATGAAACAAGAACAATATTTTACAAGTATCTAATAATATTTGCAATTCAAAATTTTAGTATCGTCACATGTTGTTTGCAGAAGAATTTATTTATAGTCAACGTCATCAATACATCTTATTATGACGTCACAATCAGTCACGTGCTGAGAAACCAAGTTTGGTTATACGAAATAACCACTTTTGCTCATGTATTGAGTATTTAAACGAAACACGTTAAAATAAATAATTCTGACCTAAACCTTCACTTAAGTAATATTATTGTGACGAAAGTACACAGTTTGTTTATCGTTACATCTACATTTTCTACATACAGATATTTCTGTTTGACGTTTGGTTGCTCTGTCTTTTGTTTCAACAAGCTGTGAGAATTCGGTTATATAAAGTAACTGTAAGAATGTCCTCTGGTTAAATAAAAAAAGACTGTCTTGTAAAGCTTGAAAAAATAACCGGATGCGCCTTGTGGCAAGATCACATTTTATCGCGTTCATAACATTTATTTCTCTTCTTTCATCGCCTTTTCTAATGAAATAACCTAATTGTGACGGAGAAAAAAACAACACAAGATTTTCTAAGGCAGATTTATTTTTGCAACATTCTAACTATATTTATACTATGAATAATTTGATCTATTTTTCACTTGACAGAGTTTATTTTCGTTGTGTTTTCGTTTTCGTTGTTTATTTTCGATGATTTTAACCATTTATTTGTTTACAGCTGTGTGTGTCCTTGTCCTTTTATTTATTGGTCAATTACTATTTACATTCTTGCTTTGATATCAATAATTAGTACTATTAAATTAATTATGTATCCAAAACGAAGTTTTGATAGACATATTGTTTTTGTTCGGTGTCTTATTATTATTCTTCCTTTTTAAAATTTCCGATCAATCTTGTCACTGTTTATCTGAGATGCAGTGTCCAATCTATACGAAATTCTATGAACATGTTAATTTTTCAAACCACTTTTGTAATTTTCAAAATGGCTGCCGTTTGCATGGAAACAAGGGTCAGTATATAGGACATTGCATTAACTTGGTACAAAATTGTATTTGGGGTTTTCAACATGCGCAAGATTATAGTGGCTATGTGGTTTTGTTTGGGAGACATTTTGTGTTGGTATCCTCAGTTAAGTTATTTCCAATACAGAACAAGTTGTCACATATTGTTTGTCTGTTTGAATGGTATTTGGCTATTTCATTGTTTACAGACTTTATTTGGAGAGAAAGCCGTCGTGCGTTGTGAAAATGCCCCGGCCTTAGGCCAAAATTGGTTATGGTTGGAATTACGAAAAGTAGTGAATTATCGCCCGTGTGCAGGTGGCGCTGTAGTAGCCGGTCCATGTTAATTTCCGGTTATAATGTAATATCAGCGTTTAGAAGAAAAAACAATTCTTCAAAACAAAATATTAAAGATGTTTATCGCGGCCATAAAAAAGAAATACATTTATTATCGTTTTACAACAGATTTGACATACAGTTCGCGCGTAAACCGCCCCCTCTTTTTTCTTATCGATCTGTACGTTTGTTTGTTTGTTTGAATGGTGTTTTAACGCCACTTTCAGCAATTTTTCAGCTATTTCATGGCGTCCAGTTTTTATTGGGGGAGGAAGCCGGAGTACCCGGAGAGAACCCCCGACCTGCGGTAGGAAAATTGGCAATCCTTGTAAATTAAGATTGGAGTCGAGTACACCGTGCCTGCAGTGAGAATGGAACCCGCAATCTCAGTGTTGACAGACCACGTGATGAATAGTAAACGAAGTACCTTGATTACTCTGCCACCGAGGCCCCTCGATCTGTACGTGGGCCTATACTGGTCACAGAGTAGTTCTCACCGGCAAGTAATTCTCTTCACCCGATCTTTCGACAATTTTTGTGAAAAATTGTCATTTGAAAAATGATAAACGTAATTTGTTTTGGATGGAAGAAAGTGAAATCTATCAAATGAAGCCTTTGCCGTCGATTTTAATGGAAAAATAACGGCACAGTCACCAAAATGGCGAGAATTGCTTCCGTCAATGTAATGGCGAGAACTACTCTCTGACCAGTACATGTTTATACTGTAGGAACTTAATTCTTTACCATTATTTCCGATCAATTGATATTTCATCAGCACTGAAATACTTTTTAGTCTTTTTTTCGCGGCATAGAAATATTTTGCTTCAACCTTTCTAACATCGAAATGGACGACACATACAGCAGCAGTGGAGTAACATTGATATTGTAACCAGATTTTT